>OU892284.1:20274727-21547182 GCA_917834065.1 Ceutorhynchus assimilis
CGAACTGTCAGTAAGTTCCAAGATAAATCGGTAACTTAGCTGAGCGATTATTTCTGACAGGTTGGAAATTGTCAGAGACTCCTGTGAGAACAGATGTTCTGTGGAACAGATATCAGTTAGAACTTTCGGTAAACGGTTGAACTCTGTAAGAAGTTTCAGTCCCCTTGGAGTTTTTGTGGTTAAAGGCAAGCACAATAGGAATAGATTGTTGACCATCACTTGGCAGAGAAACAGAAAGCGATAAGACAGAAGAAGGATTTTGTTTCTCAATAGACCAAGCGTTATCAATTTCAAAAAGTCACAACCCTAAGCCAATTCAGCCATTTCACTGCATATACGGATTTGATAGGCACTTCGTTCTTTCATCAAGAAAAGAAATTGAGAATTATCTCTGGCCCTTGAAACTCATCACTTGATAGATTGTTGACATTCTATGACCCAATTTATTCTACCGAGAAAAGGAATCTCCTTATTGAGCTTTTCAGAATATCAGCTGTTGCCTCAATCTGGTTTTCTTTGTTTAAACATTATAGGTACTTATAATACACTATAAAGCAATAAGTACCTACTACTCTTTTGTTAATATCAAATTATTCATCTAGATAATTCCAATAACAATTTTACTGTTATGTAATGTTTAACACACCATTCCAGTTAAATATTTACCATGTACTTAGTGCACTTTGTGGTTATTCAAATTCAGATTCCATTTGCTACATGATCATAATACAAGATATTTGGCTACGTAATTAACTCCAATAGATTAGACAAAACTAGTTGCTACACATAAAAACTACGGATAACAATAAGCACAGCGATCAATTTGTCCTGTGTTCTTGAGGAAATTGAAAAACATTTACTTAACTTGAAAATTGGAAAGTCTTTATTTTCTACAAAAAGGTTTCCATGGGATTTGAATCTTGATTGTTTCCTGGCAAGCGGCTTCAAATTCAAATGTATAAGGAATAAAATGGAGAATATGCTTTGAAAATATCAAGTCATTGCGATTTCTTGCCATGATTGATTTCAAAAGTTTTATCTAAACTGGCTTTTGTAATAACTGAACAATGCTTTAATTCCTAACATTAATCATTCTGTCCTTGGCAATAAGAACATGCATAATGATAAATTTGTTGCCTGTCCCCAGATAATTACGTTGTAACTGATTTGTGGATATACTGCATAGTAGGTATGTTATTATTAAAGTTTGTCAGCTTTCAGAATTTCTAAGTCTCATCATGGCGCAGAAAGCTTGACCAACCCTAGCCTAGTCGGATTCCCAAGTGTGTTTCCAAAAATGTAAAGTTATTCTCGCTTCACAACCACTATTGGTTCATTTTTTTCAAACTGTATCTCAATGGATGTATCGTCAGCTAATTTAATATAGTTGAGACAAATCATGAATAAAAATTAGGAAAACTTGTGGTGGTGTTCTTTAGGGTGTGCCCCATGTTAACGCATATTTATTTTTGATTGGAATCTGCACTTGCCTATATGAACAAATGATAATAGTGATAGTGAAATTCCTTCTATTATAAGCTTATTTTCAATAAAATTAAAATTGGGCTTATCAATATCAAAATGCTCTTGAGGGATACAAAAGGTAGGTATGTATGTTTTTTCCAGCACATGGTAAAAAAGTAGGTATCAGTATGCCGTAATATGTTTTCTACAGGCACTTCAAAACTGGAAAAATTTAAAATCCTTAAAAGACGATGATGTATTAGAGTTATACCAATCAAGGGTATGCTCCAGCGATAATTGACAACTACTAATTAGCCTATCCAAAACACGTGACTTTGACAAGCAAACAAAGGGTTTGTGTGCCTCTTGGCGGACATTTTAATTTAAGTTTGACAGCACCCTGAAGTCAGCATATTCAAAACACGTCACTTTGACAAGCAAACAAAAGGTTTGTGTGCCTCTTGGCGGCAATTTTAATTTAAGTTTGACAGCATCTTGGATAGTCTAATACAAAGTTTCAATGGTGACAATTGGTGCGGAAACACTGTCAAATTGCCACTTGTGACGTATTACGCATAAAGTCCGTTTTTTTATATTAGTACTAGCGGTTAGTCCAAACCATTTGGCTTTGTCTAAAAGCATGAAATTTGGCAGAGATGTATTTTAGGCTATTCTAAGAGATTTGACCCGGAGGGCCAGCCCAATTTTGGACTGTGACTCAAAATGGCGCCTTTTTTTCAAAATGGCGGATTATAAATTGGTATTTCTCATTTGTCAACAAATTCTAGCCTTCGATATGTCGTTTTCAACTAATTTTGGGTCGTAGAGCTCATATAAAAATTTAGTTTTTCCATTAGGATCAAAATGGCGCCTTTTTTTCAAAATGGCGGACCATAAATTGGTAATTATTATTTGTCAACAGATTTTAGTGTTCAAGATGTCTTTTTCGACTAAGTGTGGGTCGTAGAATTCGATAAAGATATTATTTTTTGTTTTCGTCAACATAGCGGCCATTTTTCAAAATTGCGTACCGAGCGTGCTGTAAAGTGCACTTTACCGCACGTATTTGCAAATGGTAAGTATCACTTTACCGCACACTATGCGATAAAGTGCACTTTACCGCTTAGTGTGCGGTAAAGTAGAATTTGATATTTACAATCAAAAATCTTTTCTTTTTCAGAAAATGGATTTTTGATAATTTCTAAATCTAATCTAATTTCATTGATTAATCTGATTCATTAATTAATTTTATTAATGCCTGTTTTTTGGAGATGTAGATGCTCATGGGTTAAATTTTGTACATAACACATGCGGAAAGTGCCTTTACCGCCCTTAACGGCTTGACCGAACTCCGCTTCGCTTTCCGCATTTGTTAGGTAAATAACTATTATCGCATTTTGGACAGTAATGTGATACATAACTGCATTCAAAATTGAGTGGTAAAGTGCCACTTTACCTCGATAGCAACACTTTACCACATAGCAACGTCATTGATAGCAACCATTTTGTAAATCAACTTTCATTTGTTACGCCTCATTCACAGTGTGCGAAATTGCAGCATTTCGCAATTTCACGCCAATCAAATAAATTAAAAATAGGAAAAAGTATTTTTATTTCTGGTTATTATAAAAATTGATAATACAATTATTAACTTCCATTTTTTGCGTTTGCTGGATAGACGAATCGGAATATTGATCCAGGACAACCCCGCCTGAAACAATAAAAAGCGAACGTTATTTAAAGTGTCGTGTAGAAGAACCTTAAACCTTGACAATGTCAAAGTCATGAAAACTAAATTTGTATTTCAAATTTCTATCAAAATTTAGAAAAAATAGCTATTTACCTAACAAGTGCGGAAAATGAATTTTTCCGCACGCGGCTGCCGTTCACCGAACGACGCGTAGCGGAGTTCGGTGATGCAGCCGAGTGCGGAAAAATATTTTCCGCAAGTGTTAGGTACAATATTTTTCCTACAGGCGAAAAAATGTAAAATTTTTCTTTTTTTTTTTGACATATCAGTGCGGTAAAATTTTTTCCGCACTGACAGCCGTGCGGCAAAACTTTTTCCGCACTGATATGCGTGCGGTAAAAGTTTTACCGCACCGTGCGGGAAAACTCATTTTCCGCACGCATATCAGTGCGGAAAATCGAATTTTCCGCACGGCTGTAGGAAATAGTTATTTTCCTAACAAGTGCGCAAAGTGTTACTTTTCCGCACGCAAACACAGTTATACGAACGACGCGAAGCGGAGTTCGGATGAGTGTTTGCGTGCGGAAAAGTACTACTTTGCGCACGCTCGTAGGAAAAATATCTTTTCCTACGAGCGTGCGCAAAGTAGTACTTTTCCGCACGCATTTCGGTTCTCAAAGTTGCACTTTTCCGCACTCAGTGCGGATACAGGCCTTATCCGCACTGAGTGCCGAAAAGTAAAAATAATTGTCAAGCAACAATAAGTGCACCTGTCGACGTTGACACATGATGACAAATTTTTCCTCTGTTTCTATATCAGCCAACATCTATACAAACACCAAATTTAATTAACTTTGACGCATTGTCAGATTTGTTCTCTATTGATATGCAAGAATTTACAAACTTTCTCATCAAATTTGAACGTTTTAAGATAAAGGGCTCTGACGATGATTTTCTGTTATTTTTTTTTTCTTCTTATGTAATTTTTTGATAACTGCATAGGTTCGCTTCAAGTTAATTAAAAATAATTGAACAAATTATTGTTTTTTTTTTCTAAATTTTGGTTGTTACCTACCTGATATGAAGCTCGTAGGAAAAATTTAGTTCCTAACACGTGCGCAAAGTGTCTTTTCCGCACGTAACACTTATCCGAACTCCGCTTCGCGTCGTTCGTATAACTGTGTTTGCGTGCGGAAAAGTAACACTTTGCGCACTTGTTAGGAAAATAACTATTTCCTACGAGCGTGCGCAAAGTAGTACTTTTCCGCACGCATTTCCGGGCTCAAAGTTACACTTTTCCGCACTCAGGGCGGATACAGGCCTTATCCGCACTGAGTGCCGAAAAGTAATTATAATTGTCAATTTCTATATCAGCCAACATCTATACAAACACCAAATATAAATTAACTTGAACATGCATCATTGCATTTGCACTGAACTGTGCAAGGTAAACCTGTGCGTCGACATGAACAACGTTGGGAATCACAGCCAGACTTGCAGCCACACTTTTCCAACTCCCTGCATGCTGTCCATATGGAAGTCAGTTTTGACCAAACGGGTTCCCACATTTCATTTTGTTTGGTTCAACGCCAAGAGCCTGGAGAAGAGGAGCACATTGAAGCATATCTAACGATACACCCCAGATTTGGCATGCTTGACAATCTTGACATGCGGCTCGGAGACAGTGTTCTGCGAGTATTGCTGAGCTAGGTGGAATTAGATGTAAGGGTCTATTTCCAGTGCAGAAGAGCTGTTTCCGTAACTGATCAACTTTTCGATGTTCTGAGGTTGCGGAGTATAGCTTCGAAGTAAACTCTTCCAAAAGTGCCTGAATGTCACATGGAATGTGGTCGTTTGGCAAAGATATAAACTTAAAGGCTTCGGTTGCCGACTCACATGCCATCCATGTTTTCCATGCTCCTTTCTTGCCTTTTTTACTGAAAAAGGATACACTGTTGCACCCAGTATACGCATGAGAGCCTCTTAAGCCCATGCATTTCTCCGTACCTTCATTAGCGATGTTGTGGGCTGCATGTATCTTCGTTTTTTCCCAGACCCAAATAAAATCCACCACAGTTCTTCTAAACCCATAGCCTGAAGCTGATATATAAATAAAAATAAAATACACAATACCACAACATCTGTATAGACTGTTCAAACTATGACCTTTTTGGCTCCACTTCTGGCCATGTCTGATACATGTAGCAAAATTCGCCCGACTTTCTCTTCCCAATTCTGGCACAATTTTCCAGATAGTTCAGACAAAATATTTTTGGAAGTCATAACACCACCAATATTTGTGACAGTTTTCTTCCACTAGACCTTTAGACAAAAGTACAAATAATTCGCTTTTGTTTTCAGAGAGAGACGTAGACGCAGAATGCACAGAGCTTGGTTTTGAATTTCCGCGCTAGAGTGGGGGGCGCGGAGAAGGTGAATGATGTTGGGGGTGTGCTACTAATATTTTTTAGAGAGATCCTCTTTGTATATTTTTGAATTGTTATTATAGAGAAAAAGTTATAAGTGTAACAATTATGTTACGGGTAAAACCCTAATATTGGGTAATATAGAATTACCTAGGTTTGTTTGGGTCTGTTTATTTTTGTTTTAAACATAAACATACCTAAACAAGGCTAACCAAACCCTAACAATTAACTTAAAATCCTAAACATCCCAGAAAAAAATTATTAGACTGAATAAACATAACATTATCTAGGTATTCGGGGTTTACCACATAATTACATATTATGCTCCTTCAAATTTTAACTACGTTATTTCATGATCACCCTGTAAATGACTATTAAATTGATGTTTAAGTATGTCGGTAGTTTCACCGTGAATTTGAAACAGAGAAACATAAAATTAACAAAAAAACAATTTCATACGCATTTTGAATATTTTTTAAAAGTTTTCTGACAACCCTGTATAGCTCTTTTATATGAACTTGAATGATAATGTAAAAACTAGTATTTTTAATGAAATCTGCATCCCAAAATTAGTTAAAAACGACATGTTGAACGTTTAAAACCGTTGGTAAATAAGTATTGTCGATTTATGGTTTGCCATTTTGAAAAATTGTCGCCATTTTGAGTCACAGTCAAAAATTGAGCTGGCCCTGCGGGCCAAATCGCTTAAAATGATCTAAAAAACGTCCCTGTGGAATTTGGTGCTTTTAGACAAATTTGCCAAATATCGTCCTTTTTTAAGACTAACCGCTAGTACTATATTTAGAAAGCAAAGGTGGGTTCTAACAGCCATTTAATTTAAATTAGGATTTATTATAATTTAATTTAAAAAGTCCGCCAAATGGTATTAGGTACATGGTATTTTTTTTAAATTAAATTATATTAAATTTTAAATTAAATTAAATGACTGTTAGAATCCACCTTTATCTTTTTTATTTATTTGCTCAAAAAAAATTTCAAAAGTAAGGGTGAAGACAATTCTATTTGTAGTTGCTCTATCCAATTATGCCAACTTCAAAAATTAGTGAAAGAGTTCATTGTCTGAGTTCAAATCCTGAAGCTTCTAATAGGGATTACTTGTAAAATTGTCAATACTATTACTAGTTAATACCTACATTATTCGGTACTAAACTCAATAATGTATTGGGAAATTACAAAATGCCGATACCTAATCTATTAGAAGTTATTAACTCATAAATTTCCATAAAACTTTTTAAAAACTTCAAATCAAATCCAAATAGGAAATAATTTATCATAATATATTCAACCGATCAACAAAAATCACAGGCTTTTCCGTTATCGATTTACTTACTCAAAACCTACTTTACTGTAAACTAATAATAATGTTATGGTCGATAAAGACCTTTAAACAGCAGAAATCTCGCGATTTACAAAAATAGGTTTTGCCTCGGAATTTCCGTATACCGTAATATTGAATTGTCATTTGAGCGCTATGCACATTCGGCATCTGTTTCGGAATGTGGTACAAAGTAGTGGAATTTTTAGCATCTAAATAAGGAAGGACAATTTAGCACCATAAAGGTCTTTTTGCAGTAAGTATTTCCACATGATAGGCAATCTGCCTTAAAACATGGAAAAGTCTTTAGAAAAAAAAAATAAAATTCTAAAAAACAACAACCACAAATTATTTCATTCATTTACAAGTAAGTAGTCCAGTTGTTTGGGTCATAACCCTTAATAGAACGAACTGCAATAATTATTATTAATGCAAAACATGGGTAAGTATAAAGATAAAATTTTAGTAGCTTACATCTGTTGTCCGCGCCAGTTCGGTTGAGGTATTAAATTTCCTTTTTCTAAAAAAAGATTTTGTTACCGTTAACAACGATCGATTGTTGTTAAACATAAGGTATATGTATTAACAACAACTGGACGCAAATAAATCATATTTCTTGTGGTCCCATTTGTGATCAAATTTCTTAGCACATACCATTCGCCATAATTTATTATTTCTTATGTCTGTAAACTTTAATAAAAATGTCTCGAGTCGAAAATATACGGCAATAAAACTTCAAAACCATTAATTTTATGTTCTAATGCAATTTCGGTTTTACTTTTTTCTGTGATACTTGAAAGGGTTTTTCGGTAAATTGATTTGATATGTGAGTCGCGGCTTGAAATTCACGCTTCAAGAACAACAATGAACAATCTGAGTTGGGGAAACTGACTTTATTATTGAATGAAAATAATAATTATGTATAGATAATTTACCTAACCGCTTTACTGCATGCTTGTATTATAACTTATATAAGATACTTTTGCAAATAACAGCTTTTCATCGCTTTGTATTTAGTTTTATATTACATTTTTTCCCAACAAAAAAAAATTAAATCGATTATTACTTATGCAAGAACCAAAAACTCAATAATAAGGTACTTATTTGGATCAAACTCTAGTCATATATTTATTAAGCATATTTTATACACATTGTTTTTATTGCATATTATGTATTATATTTAAGGACACTGTGTATATTATGTGTAAAGGGTGACTTTTTTATATGTTGTAACTTGCTTTTACGCCATTATTTATACAATGTAAGTAAATTTTTAGATTCTACCATAAATTCTAAGCATTTTTCATGTAAGTTCGACAAATAATGTCAAAAGTAAACAGTTTGAGATAGAGTAAAAGAGCTTGCACTGACTATTTCAACTTTGAGGACTTCAAAATGAAGTGCCTGTAAAATACAATGTTACGCCAAATTGTAATTTATATCGACCTCCGAATCATTTCAAAAAATGAGACTGGACTAAGAATTTAAATTTACTCTTCTGGATCACTCTTGAGCTTATACAGTGTTTCACCCTAAACATATAAAGTTACCTTGCTGAGTTGATTTTCAAATCCTGACAACTCCAAGTACTTGGATCTTGGATCACATTGAAAGTGATACTTACTCTGCTTCTGGTTGGAAACTATCCTTTTTTGGTGACGTTTTCTTTGGGTTTTCTGGTTCTGTTTTATCTTGAATATCATATATTTTTGCTTCAGTATATTTTGCAAAATGCTGTCGATGCGTTGGTTTTTTTGCTCATAATTCTCAATATTCGTAAGTATGGTTCGATCAAATTTCATATCTCTTGTGCTGATTATTTTTATATTAGGTTGCTATTATCAGAACCAATCATTATTCCTTCACTAACTTCTCCCTCGATTTCACCATCTTTTTGGTGAGTTATTCCTATAAGTATATCTAACATTAGAACCCAAACTTGTAATTAAAAAATCAACTTTCCCATGCAAGATTCTTGCTAGTACCTACATAATCTTCCACTATAGATATTGTCACGGCTCTTAGGTGCGTGACAGAAATCTTGGGTCCGTTTATTCCAAATTCAAATTCCAATTAACACAACAATAATTTATTCCATGTTACTATACAGTCTAACACTAATTACTTCACTAATCAACTCAAACAACAACTAAACTCTTATCAATATTCACTATCGAAATCATATCACAGTCAATCTTGAAAACTAAAAACTACTAACTAATACCGGCTTTTATATATCCGTAATCTATTCTTGCAAAATCCAGAATAAACGCGATAGTCTCTTTGCCCGAATAAGGCAGTATTTTCTAGATTTCAAGTTAAGATTCTGTACACCATGGCGAAAGCGCACCATTACACTGCCCTCCTCTTAAAGTTGATCGTCCCGATCAATTTCACGCCAATGATATTTCATCAATCTGTCCAGATGTACAACTTTCATCTTACTCCTGGTGTTGCGCTGAACTCGATAAACCAAATCATTAATCCTCTTGATTATTTTGTAGGGTCCTTCCCATGCTGAAGACAATTTCGGCGATATTCCTTTTCTTTTTTGTTGGATTATACAGCCACACCAAATCACCTTCTTGAAATCCGGCTGAATTGGCTTTCAAGTCGTATCTGGTCTTCATTCGGTCACTGGCCAGCTAAGTATGCTCCAGAGCAAAATCATGTATCCCCAGAAATCGCGCCCTAACTTCATTGGCATAATCTCAAATTTATTTTCGTTCTTCTTCAGGTATTCCAAACATCAGATCGCAAGGAAACCTGAGTTCCCTTCCAAAAACGATTCTAGCTGGACTTTCACCTGTTGACTCGTGAACAGCTGCTCTGTGAGCCATTGAAAATAAAGGCAAGTGTTTGTCCTAATCTCGCTGGTTCTTTGCGACCACTTTTGTCAGGTGTTCCTCTATGGTCTTATTAAATCGTTCTACCATGCCATTAGGCTGTGGATGTAAAGGTGTTGTCCTTGTCTTATGAATGCCCATGATTTCACAAATCTTCTTAAAGATGGCAGATTCGAAGTTTCGTCCCTGATCTGAATGCAACTCTAGTAGCACACCATGACGACTGAAAACTTCGTCCACTAACACCTGGGCAATAGTGATGGCTTCTTGATTGGGAATAGCGAAAACTTCTGGCCATTCACTGAAGTAATCCATGATAACCAAGATGTATTTGTAACCATGCTCTGACTCAGGGAACGGTCCGGTTACATCTATCGCTATTCTTTCAAATGGGCAACCGACGTTGTACTGTTTCATGGGCCCCGAGAACTTAGTTTAGGGCCTTTACTGGTAGCGTCTTAATGATAGTGAACCCAGTAAAAACCTTCCCGAATTTTGTCCAAAGTTTTGTAAACTCCAAAATGTGCCCCAGAAGTTCCGTCATGTATTTCTGTTTATACATTTTCTACCCGATCTTTTGGATTAACCCGTTGGCTCTTAGTAGATTTTTCCATCGGCACTTTCTCAACTTCTTCTCAGTAAACCATTTTCTACTAGCAGAGAATTCCACTGAGCCCACAACGCCTTGTAAATCAAACTCTTGTTTGACACTTGCCTCCATTCTGGCCTACATTCATCATTTTCTTTAAGATGTAGAAATTGCCCGATGTCCTGGTCTGCTTCTTGATCTTCTCACAGCCGGACCAGCATTTTTCTCATGCATATCAATTCTTTGACAGTGCTTGCAATCTTCTTTACATGGCCGCCTAGAGAGAGCGTCAGCATTTTTATGCAGGTTCCAGGTCGATGTTTAATTTGGAAATCGTATTGCTGCAATTTCTCAATCCATCTAGCAAGCTGTCCTTCGGGAGTTTTTATTTCTAAAAGCCATTTTAGAGCCGCGTGATCTGTTCGAATTAGAAACTTACGTCCGTAGAGATACTTATGGAAATGGTCGACTGCTTTTGCTGTGGCAAGCAACTCTCTTCTGGTGACACAATAATTTCGTTCTGGCTTTGATAAGGTTATGCTCTACCATGCTCTTGTGAATTTTGAATTTGTGAAAGTACCGCTCCAATACTGGAGTTGCTTGCATCTGTGTCCAAAATCAACATGCTTTTTTGATCGGGTTCAAGGCTGCCGTTTCGGTACAATTGTACTGAATTCAGTACAAAATGAGCAAATTGAGTAGGTCTGCTCAAGCTTCTGAAAAAACACCCAATTTTAGTACGAATCTTCAGTTTCAAAAATATTCAAATTTTCACTCCCAGAACAATGTAGCTCTGCCCCGAGCGGAGCGAGCAGAGTATAGAGTAACGTCAGGTAACGTGATGTCACAGAGATGTCAAGCCAAATGAACTCGTGCACTGCAAAAGTGCTCTGAGTCGTTTTCCAGTGACGCACTTTAAGCACTCCGGTCGAGCTGATCAGCTATAGTTCATTTATTAAGGCTATGTTTTGGGAATCCCGAGTCGACAAGATATTTGAATATATTATGACAACTAATTTTAAACTTCCTTCAATTTATAGATCTATACATCCAACATCCACGGGTTAGGACAACACTGGGCTTGTACAGCATCTATTTTTCCTTCCATAACTTGTATGCCATCTTCAGATGCCACGTGATTTAAGAATTCCACTTTCTTTTGAAATAGATCACACTTATTTCGAATTAGTTTTAAGTTGGCATTCCGGAAGCGGTCAAAAACTTCTTTCAGTTTATTGAGATGTTCTAGGAATGAATTTCCCATGATCATGACATCATCCAAATATACCAGACAAGTTCTCGCAAAACTAGATGCATCAGTCGCTCAAACGTAGCTGGAGCATTACAAAATCCAAAAGGCATTACATTAAACTGGTATAACCCGCTTCCGGTACTTAAGGAGGTTTTCTCTTTGTCATCTTTGTGTAATGGCCACTTGCCAGTATCCACTCTTAAGATCCAAGGTGGAAAACCATTTGAAGCCCGGTAGAGTTGTTAATGTATCGTCTATCCTCTGGAGAGGGCTGTCCTTCTTGGTGACGTCGTTAAGCTTTCGGTAGTCCACATAAAATCTAAGACTTCCATCTTTCTTCGAAACCAATATCATTGGCGCAGACCATGGACTATTTGACTCTTCAATAATTCCCTCTTGAAGCAATTTGGTTTTCCACTTTATGTGGTTTAGCTACTGGCATACGTCGAGGTAGTTATCTAATTGGGTGTGCCAGTCCAATATCAATTTTGTGTTGAATTAAACTGGTCCGTCCAGTTTGATTATCCATCACAAATACGTCTGCTTCTTTCAAAATGAAATTTGTGGCTTCTTGAAGTCTATCACTTGCTTCTTCCTGGAATTCGTCATCTTTATAGTAATTTATATAGGTACCCAAACTGGTAACTTCAAAAATTCAACTTTCCCATACAAAATTCTTGCTGGTACCTACATTTCCTTCCACTATACATACATACCGGGTGGGGCACGAAAAACTTTCCTTCCAGGTTTTCTCAGGTGTTAGGTGTTTAATCAAAAATCGGTCAGACACGTCAATTTTTGTTTTATTGTTATTTTCACCACCTACTTGTGAACCCCTAAGTGAGGGTGACAGGTACCCACAAAATTTCAAATGAAGGGGGGGTCGAGTGATACGTCATTTGATAGGTATTTTCATGAAGATTATATCCCCGAAGTTTCAAGTTGCTACTATTTACCCTGTCGAAATGGCGGCTTGTCAAAGTTAGGAAAAATCAATGGAAAAATGCTGTGTGGTTTTTACCTGTTACCTACGCATAGGTGTGACAGGTAATAGTTATTTACCTAACAAATGCGGAAAGTGATACTTTACCGCACGCAACGGCAGTTGACCGAACGACGCGAAGCGGAGTTCGGTCAAGCCGTTAAGGGCGGTAAAGGCACTTTCCGCATGTGTTAGGTACAAAATTTTACCCATGAGCATCTACATTTCTAAAAAAAGGCATTTATAAAATTAATTAATGAATCAGATTAATTAATGAAATTAGATAAGATTTAAAAATGATCAAAAATCCATTTTCTGAAAAAAAGAGGATTTTTGATTATAAATATCAAATTCTCCGCACACTATGCGGTAAAGTGCACTTTACCGCACACTTTGATTCTACTTTACCGCATACTATGCTGTAAAGTGCACTTTACCGCATAGTGTGCAGTAAAGTGATACTTTCCATTTGCAAATACGTGCGGTAAAGTTCACTTTAGTATTAGGTAATCCTGAAACATTGAGTGGTATTCAAAAGGTTATACAACGAACTAGACTTCAATACTTTATTAATTTTTATTATTAGTAATGACATATTGCCACCAAGCGCGATAATCCCAAAAGGCTTATCACTTATTAAGCCTCTCGTGTCATATGGGAATAATGTTCAGTGAGTTGTATAATCGAAAAAAAGCATTTATCCTAACTTTGACATGCCGGCATTTCGGCAGGGTGAATAGTAGCAACTTAAAACTTTGGGGTTATAATCTCAATGAAAATACCTTACCTACTAAATGACATATCACTCGACTCCTCTTTCCATTTGAAGTTTTGGGGGTATCTTTTACCCCCACTTAGGGGTTCACAGGTAGGGGGTGAAAATACCAATAAAATGTGTCCCCCAAAAAACAAAAATTGACGTGTCTGAGCGATTTTTGATTTAACACCTAGCACCTGAGAAAACCTGGGTGGAAAGTTTTTCGTGCCCCACCCGGTATGTATTGCTTGGTGATCTATCACCCTAATATGCTGCTTCCCAGAAACGTGAAAGTTTTTGGTTTCCCTTCAGATTTGAGTAAGTCTACATTGACAATGGGTGTAATCATCGGTAAACTTGAAAATATTGCTCATTTTCATTTGTTTCTGTGGTGAAGTTGGTTGACATAAAAGAAACTCAACTCGTTGTCTATGAGAATACACTGTTTCATCATTTGCTATTCAGATCTCTACTATTTCTTGAACATCTGATTTTATTTTCAATCTGGTGCAGTGTCGGCCAAACGAATGACAAATATGCTATAGTGGTAACATGGTTATTTTATGTTGTTGAAACTTCTGAATTTTAGGCAAACAATCTTCCGATTCTGCTGTATTTGTCGTCCCTTCTAAAAACAACTTTGTCTCTTTTGTGAAAAGTTTTTCTCCTGTGTTTATTTTTCACTCGACCCTAACTATCGACAACGATTCAATCTAAAAACTCCCACTTTCACGTTCGAAATTATTTTTATTTTCTACTTTACTATTATAGATCCATAATACCTAGGAAACGAAATACGTTAACACACCTATAACAACCTGATCCATAACGCCCGCTTTTGCGGGCGTTATGATCTATAACGCCCGCTTATAATACCTTAAGGTGTTTTTGTTGTTGTTGTTCTATTAATTTGCACTTTACCCTAGGCAGCCACTAAATGTCTGACCGAAAATAATTTTCGGTCTAGCCAGGATTCGAACCCGGTCTACCATCAATGTTTCCCATGTAGTCCAGAGCGTTAACCCACAGGACCACCACCGTTGCCTTGCCTTATGAGATGTTTATAGATATATTAATTTATTTCGTTTCTATGTACAGGTCACAGGTACAGGTACATGTCAAAATACAAAACAATATTCTGTCACACAAGTTTAACTGATTTTGTTAATAACAAATTGATGAAAAAACATTGTGTTGAGTAGAAAATAAAGCATTGTATGCACCACGGGGATTTCAAGATTATAATGCCCTTCAGGCGAAATATATCCCTCGTTTCGCCTTCGGGCATTATAATCTACATAATCCCCTTGGTACATAAATAGCTATTAATTCCAATTATGCATCTAGCAATCTTCTTTTGCCAAATTCTAATGTAATTTCTGTCATAAAAGTCTCCAATGTAGCTATAACTGTGCCAGTTCTGTCAACCGACAAAATGTCCTTCCATTTTCACATGACTAGGTTCAATAATAATAACTATTTGCTTAAGTACAGCTGGAAAACGTAGTTCGCATATTTTTGCATTCAAATCCACCATAACTAGAGTATACTTTGTTTTGTTCTTGTGCAGACTTCAGACACTGTGTTACTCTCTCATAAAGTTCTTCTACCTCCTGGTCCTGATCGGTTGTTGTTGCGCAAATTTGGATGACTTCGATTTTTGTATTCTTGTTAATTTTCAATGTTATGTATATTACCCCGTCAGATTTGCAAAATATGCGGAATAATAATTAAACGGGAATTTTCTCTTCTTTTTTTATTAAATCAATACCATTTGAAACATGGCTCCACATCTTTTCTGCCATCACACAAAACATCCAATTTTAGCTTTCGTGACGTCATAGGGTGAGATGCGGTACCTTCATAGAGCCATATCTGCGGTATTATTTGTCATAGAGGGGTTATTCTTAGATTTTTTTTCTCTTTTTTTTGAGATGAAGTTGTTTTTTTGACGCACACCCCCTTTAAGCCCGTATGACATCTGTGTATTTTTCTGTGAATTTATTCATGTAGTTCAGGGTGACAACCGAAAAACTTCAAACGCAACATAAATCAACATTATGAAAAACAAAATAATGTTGGCACCCTGAACTACATGAAGAAATACACGGATAAATACACATATTATGTAATACGGGCTTTATGCAATCTGAAGTGTGCTGTATCAGGTTTTTATCAAAACTTCCATATTCGGTCATTTTCCGTCAAAATCTTACTGGGGGTCTAACTTGACGCTCAGCCCCCCCCCCCCCCCAAAATTGTGGAAATAAACAAAAATTGATTCTTATGCAATCGGAAATGTGCTGAACTGTGCTGTGTCAGGTTTTTCTCAAAATTTCCATATTGGGTCATTTTCCGACGAAATCTTACTGGGGAACTCACTTGACGCTTAGCCCCCCAAAGTTTTGGGAATCAGATCAAACAAAAACGGATTCCTATTTAATCTGTAGTGTGTTGGACTGTGCTGTATCAGGTTTTTCTCAAAACTTCCATATTCGGTAATTTTCCGACAAATTCTTACTGGGAGGCTACTTGACGCTCAACCCCCCAAAATTTTGGAAATCAAATCAAACAAAAATGGATTCCTATCAAATCTGAAGTGTGCTAAACTATACTGTATCAGGTTTTTCTCAAAATTTCCACATTCAATCATTTTCCGACAAAATATTTCTAGGGGTGCTAGCTTGACGCTCAGCCCCTCCCCCCTTCCCAAAAAAAAAAATTTGAAAATCGAATCAAACAAAAGTTTCCAATTCAATCTGTGGTGTAGATAAGACTGAATTTCAATTTTTTGTAGGATACACTTTAATAGCGAAATCCGTTCGCAAAAATAGTGTGGCACTCACTCACACCCACTCCGAGCGATCAAATATTTACACTGGTGCATATTGGACAAGAATCCATTTTTGTTTGGTCTGATTTCCAAAACTTTGGGGGGACTGAGCGTCAAGTTAGCCCCCCCAGTAGGATTTTGTCGGAGAATTACCGAATATGGAAATTTTGAGAAAAACCTGATACAGCACAGTTCAACACACTTCAGATTGCATAAGAATATGTATATTTTTGTATGATCTGATTTCCAAAATTTTGAGAGGGCTGAGCATCAAGTTAGCCCCTCCAGTAGGATTTTGTAGGAAAATGACCGAATATGGAAATTTTGAGAAAAACCTGATACAGCACACTTCAGATTGAATGGGAATCCAATTTTGTTTGATCTGATTTCCAAAATTTTAGGGGGGCTGAGCGTCAAGTTACCCCCTCATCTTGTTTTTTCTATAACTTTGGTATCGGAACGGCACAGTTCAAAATATCATCGGCACAGTAACGCACACTTCGAGCACAAGTGGTTTCAATTTTGTTAGAAAATTCGAATGTGTGAGGTTTAATAGAGCCCCAATAATTGAAATTTGGAAGAACTATTTGATGAAAATATTGAGAAATTCATCTAGCCAAGAGTGGTCTCTGATTAAAATTTATTCTTCTAGCTTCCTATATACTAAAACTTTAATTGATGAATCTGACGACTCTGGTATCTTTTGAAGATCTAACACTACTAAATTTCAAGATAATTTTTTTCAATCGCCAAATAAAGTTGAAAATACATTTTCTTGCATCTCAAACCGTTATTCAAAATCGAACTTGGTTGAAAAATGCCTAGAATTTTGAGTAAAACTTAAAAGGTAAATAAAACACAGGGTGTGCCATTTAGAAAAAAGTTATGTTCAAATGGCAGCTTTACAGCCGCACGACTTTTGTATAAATAATGAGGTAAGACTCGATTGTGTTAAAAAAAAATCACCCTCTACTGGACTCAATACAATATTTTTTAAAACAACAATTATTATTTAAGCATCATCCTGTAGGTTTAACCAGTCTAATGATGAGTGAGCAGGTTTTTCGTTCTTTTTTTTTACATTCACACATTTTTTTCTCTTCTGCTGTGGGGTGCACTCTGTCACTATTTTGCTATACTGTCACTATTTTTTTTTTAATAATAATAATAATAATATCTAATCATTAACCAAAAATATAACTATGTTGGATTATTTTAGGACACTTTGTCACAATTTAATCCAAAAGTTTATTTACACAAAATTGCAATAGATATTGTGTAAATAAACCTCTCAGTCAGAAATAATTTGCAGCCGGTTGAAGGCAAACAAAACACGGCCTGTTTTGTCACTATTTAACTTCAATGGTAATTGTAGTTGGGTGGTTTGATGAAATAGGCTTCTGGTATATTGATTGGCTTAAGGAAATTCTCCAGTTTGTATATATAAAACTATTTGGTATTGGTCTATTATTCTATTTTCATCAAGTAATGTACAAAGTTAAAACAATAAAATTACTTGCTAAAGATAATATTAAAACTGACACATGCCTTAAACACTCTCAGGCTAATGGTATGGAAGATATCTTATTTCAAACTATCTTAAAATAGATATTGTGCCATGTATTATGTCATGAGTGACTTTTAAGCCTGGAGAATTTCATTTTGAGAATTATTATATCAGAGTAAAATGAATCGATAAAAATCTTGGACAATCAATGGTAAGGTTTTGGGACATCTTAAAAAAGTTTGATGGACTAATTTTTTTTAAATTGTTGTCTCTGATAATATTTGAATATTCGTGCCGATGCTTAGTTCTCTATAGTCCACAGACTTTTTTAAAGCCAATAAAAAAAATTACAGCAAAATTGGTTTTCTTTAAATTCCTTAGATTGGCTACTGGATTTTAAAGCTTTTGGCTTCTTAAAAGAAATCTTGAGGTTTTAAGAAACACTAATCTAAATTTTTTAATATTCCCTGCTGGTTTATAATGAAGGTTACGGTGCAATTAATTTTTTCTAAAAATAACTTTAGGTTTGAAATGGCCAATATTCAAATTTTGATTACTTCATTGCTTCAAATATATCACTATAACAGAAACGTTCACCGGTAGAATCAAATAAGATAGAGATAGAGATTTTCTCATGCTGTAATGAGGAATGTCTTCACATGCAGAAAAGCAGAATTCAGGATTGTGATTTATCAATAATTGACTCTTTCTCAAAAAGTTCGACTATTTGTAGACCCGATCACTTGGTTTTGCTAGCATGCTTCAAAAAGTTAGCATCAAGTTAGGACGAAAACTTCCATTCTCAATGGAGTATCCTAATGTAGGTGCTTCATTTTTTTACGCAAATTTCTTGATGAATGCAGGAGTTCCTATTAGTCAGTTTTGCTAATTCTCTCCTGTCATTGGCCAAGGAGGAATTCAAAATATAGGTACTCATATCTCATTGTTGGTTATCTAACAATGCGTTAGCAGCGGAAATAACTTTTCAATTAATCTTTCTCAGCTTTCAGCTTTGATAGCCATTTTCACCAACTATTTTAGGGAAGCCTTAACGATAAGTATTCCCTAAACTGACATTTCTCCATGGAAAACTGTCATTTTAAGGAATATTTATCATTAGGGCTTCCCTAAAATAGTTGGTGGAAACGGCCATAAGAACTTCAGATTAGTTCTTTTTAATGTAAAGTTTTAAGTAATTTTTAATGAATGAAGCTAATCGAATTATTTGAAGCTCACTCAGAGCGGATATTTAGAATTTCCATTTTGAATGTTGACCATTTCATATATTTCTTGAGGCTCTTTCACACACCACACACACACTATTTTCATTATTCTGGCACGGACAGTGTCGGTTAATACTAATCGTGATACCTGTGAAAGACCCTTCAAGCTGAAACCCCTAAGCTATATCAAACAAATATTTCCATCCTCAAACAATCAAAACAAATGTATACCCTTCTTGCTATAACGCCACTCTACTTGAATCCAGTGATACGATACGAATTAGCATCCTCCAGCAGGGAATTATTGATTAAAGCCGAGTTGTGTTGGTTCATTTCCGAATCACTCATCAGAATACTGTTAGAGCTTCTAATTTTGCAAGGAACGTGATACTAGAGCTATTTTAGTTTTGTAAATACATATTGCTTTGACTAAAACTTAACCAAAACAACAAGCATTAAATTTCCAGTAGCTATTTCTAACCATTAAAAGAAAAAAAATTGTGAATTTTGATTATTGACTCTCAGATTCTCACGCTTTGATGTTTTAAAGGTTTTTAAAACATCAAGTGTTTGAATTGATGATGAGTGGTTACACAATTGGTTGTCCAGGGTTTATAGACAAGGCCGTACTGACCAGTCGTTTTTTGCTTGCAGGTTCAAAAACCTGGCACATGCGGCTAACCTTTGACAAGTTGCCAGGCGGTTGTAACCTGCACCGCTGCAAACTTTGTGGGAAAATAGTGACGCACATCAGAAACCACTATCACGTGCACTTCCCCGGCAGATTCGAGTGCCCCCTGTGCAGAGCCACCTACACTAGGAGCGACAACCTGCGCACTCACTGCAAATTTAAACACCCCCGTTATAATCCGGACACCAGGAAGTTCGATACGACACCGAAATTCGAGGCGGGTATCGTACCCGCCGCCGCCTCTGGCGGTCAACTGGCCAATGACGCTTCGGCCGACTGATTTTGGCTTTACTACTATTTTTACTATCGGGCAATGTGCGATTCTTAGCGGTAGTTAACTAGGGCGGAACGGTTACAACACTGATTACAGCTTGAACTAGAGTATTTGGTATTATTTAGTGTTTTCTACACTAACCACACTTGACACTAGGATTCAGAAATACTTACTATTATCATAGTTACTTTTATAGTCACTCGTTTGTTGAGACAATAGGAGAGTGTACACTTATCACAGTGAATACAAAATTGACATTGCATTTTTGATCTCTCTGTATCAGTTTTGCATTCATAGTGACATTACTCACGATAATACTGACAGTGTGAGCAATGCTGACTATCAAATTATTATATAGATAGAACTATATTATCATTGCGAAGCTGAGGTCTTATACATGAGTGCAATAATATAGTTATTACTGGTTGAAACCTATAATGACTACAACAATTGTGTAGATAGTGTAGAAACACTGTAGCACATCACATGATAGTATTTTTGAGGATCCTTTAGAAATGTGCACTAAGGCTATGGTCCCAATATAACCAAACGTTATTCAAAGTAACCGAATCGGTTGACAAATGGTTACTGAAAATTCCGATTACTTGGGGAATGCAAATTTGAAATAAAAAATAATTGACAGAAATTACAGATAAAACCATCCGATGGCCGGTAACTATTTTGACATTTGGTTAACCAGATTTCGTTAAACCGAGGTCCGAGTAACCACTTTTCCAGGAACCAGAGTAATTTGATTACTTTCGGACCGCAAAACCACAACGCTGGTTATATTCGGACCTCAGCCTTAAAGTACATGCAGGGCTTTACTATAAATAAATATATCAATTATTTCATTGAAACCCATTTTAAACATTCAGGACACATTTACCAGAAGAATATTCAAAGACTAACCAATAAATAAGAGTTAACCTTTTCTATGTCTATGTCTCACCTCTGAAAAAAAAAATGAAGAAGAAATTCCATTCATCATGTTCCAGGAAAAGTTTTGTTAGAATCCTGGTTAACAAGTTTTCAATGAGTATCCAGTTTTAAAACGAATAGGAATTTAATTTTTAGCTAAGTAGCTACGTATTGATTTAACTATTTCAATAATTTCATAAGAATTCAGTATCAATGTCGAGGCACAGCTAAGTTTTTTGTGTTTCACTCGCCTCTTTTCACTCTGTTCTGTATTTACATCAACTGTCACCAGAGATTCTCAGTCAAACTGTACATTCAGGGTCTCCATAATACTATGTTCCACTATTGATATTGTAGTGCGGCCAGCGTGAATTAAACCGCCGAAAATTTTTGAATGGGCATGTTAGTTGAAAAATTCAAAAAATGGAATAGAGTAATAACTCTTCCTTTTCGCATCAAACTAAAGGCCTTTTCTCTCACTCTCCAACCAAAGTCCCTCCAACCTATATCTAGTAAACGTTAAGAAAAACTGGTCGATTAAATTTTAAAATAGCCGAAATTTTTTCAGTGATCCGTCCCGATATACTTGCAGTGTTGCCAAATGTTTGTTAGTTTTCGAGATATTGAGAAAGAGTTGTATCAAACATTTAGGTATTCCTGATATCCGCATACCTATCAACAACAGTATCTGAAGAATGCTATCTTTGGTTTTTCAAAATTATTTTTGACATTGAATATATCAGAGTTTAAGGATTTTTGTTAAATACGGACCTGTATTTTTTATTGCTTACTTTGGATTCAATTTGACATGTTTTGAGGATGAAAATTCATCGTCACACACATTTCTTAAAACTTAACCATATTATGGTCCTGCGTTTTATAGGTTTACGGAAACATCTATGGGTAAAAGGTCCGGTAAGCGAGCAGGCCAATCTATGGCAATATCAGAAAGTTTTCAATGATGTTAGTTACAAGTATACAGGAGTGTGATGAAGCAAAGTTATAGTTTTTTGAATGGAAGACTCCTTATATTATTGTCCCATTGGATTAGCCTTTCAAACCTGATTCCAAATATACTAGGTTGTTTAGATTCTTTGCTCATAGTCCAGCCTCTGAATATATCATTTTGAAGAAATAATATGGATGTTTTACATGAATACTGAACTTTATATTTTGCTGGTGGTCTCTAAACTTCACCTTTCTCAATAAAAATGCAATTATTCCACCCCTTTTGTCCTATTTTCTACTAAACTATTAGGAATAAACCCAAAAAACCTAGTATATTTGGAATCAGGTTTGAAAGGCTAATTCAATGGGACAATAATATATGGGGTTTTCCATTCAAAAAAGTATAACTTTGCTTCGCCACACTTTTGAGACACACCCTGTATACTTGTAACTAACATCATTGAAAACTTTCTGATACTACCTACAACTTTCACCATTGACATTTCTGGGTATCTCTTCAAATAGGTGAGATAGATGTGGGTACAAAATATAGACAATTACCTGGTACAGGGTGACTCGTTTATTTTGTCCTATCTCGGTATATCGAAATCTAGATATTTCATGACCAAATGTTGTAGGATTTAAATAATTTATTTGTTTTTTTGTATTTGCGCATATACAAGGGGTGTCAAAAAAATGTCACACATCAGATCTATATTTTTTTTTCATAGAACACCCTGTATATTTTTATATTGTTTGATAGGGTTGTTGTAGATAGATAGATAGATAGATACATAGACGAATATAAATATACATTTGTTGTTTATTTTAAAAATACAATAGGTATGTTAGTTTAATAATGAATGAGCGCGGTGGTCCATATTTCCTATACTAACGGAGATTGAAAAAAAAAACTAAGTACAAAACTTGTAGATACACATGAGTACTACATTCCTAAATTATTTTTCAGTTTACAGGGTGGCCCAATAAGTAGTGGTAATACAAAGTTATGTTTTTTAAAATAAAACCTCCTGTATATTATGACATTTCTGGATTCTGTGGGAAGTTCTAGACATATTTCATGTACAATGTCATATACCTATCTTCAACTGTTTTGGAAATATTGACAGTTCAACATTGACTTTTTTTACATCTTTGACAAACTGTAATTTAGGTTTCACAGTTAGGTTGATTTTACAGCAAAACCGATTTTACATTCTTATCCTAGATTTTCATGAGCTATCATTTGATGCCAACTTTGAATTTAACCGGCGATTAATAATTCAAGCGGAATTTTTAATCATGGATTAAATTCAAAGTTGATGTCAAATGATAGTTTATGAAAAACTAAGATGAGAATGTATGATCGGTTTTGCTGTAAAATTAACCGTTCAGGTTTTACAGTCTGTCAAAGATGCAAAAAAGTCAATTTTTAACTGTCAATATTTCCGAAACTGTTGAAGATAGGTATATGACATTGTACATGAAATATGTCTAGAATTTTCCGCAGAATCCAGAAATGTTATAATATACAGGGAAAGACATTTAAAAAACATAACTTTGTGTCACCACTACTTATTGGGCCACCCTGTATACTGAAAAATAATTTAGGAATATAGTACTCATGTTTATCTACAAGTTTTGGATGTAGTTTTTTCTTCGATCTCCGTTAGTATAGGAGATATTGACCACCGCGCACTTAGTAACTCACCCTGTATATAGTTTGATAGGGTTGTTATGCATGGATTTATTTACGGTTATCTTCGGAGAACGGCCAATTTTTAGATTATTCTAGAAACGGTAAAAATAAATATCTTAATGTCGGACTTTGACCGGAGGGAAACATATATCTTCTACTTTATCAACTAATTGTCAAAAATAGGTTTATTCAGTTTCTGTTGCGGTGTTGGCAAACTTTGAAAATGTTCGTTGTTTTTTATTTTTTTAAATGGCACACCCTGTATATTAAACGTAGGATGAAAAGTACTCTTTAAAACAAACTTTTTTTGTATAAAACATACAGGGTGTTCGAAATTAAGTCGGCACTATAGCTAATTCGCTTTATGGGTAACCCACCGCAACCCAAATCAATCTATACAGGGTTAGTAAAAAGTACTGCAACACTTAAATATCTTCAAAACTGCTTAAGCCGCGTTCACACAATTCGGAATCTGGCAGTTTTCAGGCATGCGGAATTCAACAGTGCTATTGGCAATGTTGCCAGATTTCCCAGTTTTGCGCTACACGTAGTATTTTTGTTATCTTAAATAGAATACCCCATCTATTTTTATTGCAATGAATTGGGCGTGCCAAGTTTGATAAGATTCCAAACTTTCAGAATTCTATCTCTTCTATTTGCTGAAATATGACAACACCGTATTTTCGGTGAAGAGGATAGCAACGTTTGAATATCTTCAAACGCCGCTTAAGCACGTTCACGAAATTTGGTATCTGGGGGTTTTTGGACAAGCAAAATTCAACCGTGATATCGGCATTGTTGCCAAACTTTTCAGTTTTGCGCTACACGTAGTCTTTCTGTTATCTTGATTAGAATGCGGCATTTATTTTTATTGCAATAAATTGTAAGAGCCAAATTTAATATGATTCCAAGTTTTCAGTATCCTATCACTACTAGTTGCTGAAATATGGCAACACCGCATTTTCAGTGAACAGTATCGCAATGCTTGAATATCTTTAAAACCCGCTTAAGCTCGTCCACTAAATTCGGTATCTGGGAATTCATGGGCAAGCGAAATTCAACTGTGACATCGGCCTTGTTGCCAAGTTTCCCAGTTTCGCGCTTCACGTAGTCTTTTTGTTATCTTGAATAAAATGCCTCATTTATTTGTATTGCAATGAATTGGTCCAAATTTTAATGGATTCCAAATTTTCAATATGCTGCTTGTACTGTTATATACTACTATAGTGAGAATCATTCTGGGATAGTTACCTACCTATTTCAGGAGGAACCGCAAACTTATTGGAAACGCCCGGAAATATGAATTCCTCATGAACAAGTAACGTGTATTATTAAAAAAAAAAAACAATAAGCCACGAGCAAGACTACGTGTAGCGCGAAACTGGGAAACTTGGCAACAGTGCCGATATCACAGTTGAATTTCGCTTGCCCATGAATCCCCAGATACCGATTTTAGTGGACGAGCTTAAGCGGGTTTTTAAAGATATTCAATCGTTGTGATATCGTTCACTGAAAATGCGGTGTTAGCATATTTCAGCAACTAATGGAGATAGAATTCTGAAAAATTGAAATCTTATCAAATCTGATACGTCTAATTTATTGCTATACAAATAAATGGGGCATTCTATTCAAGATAACAAATATACTACTTGTAGGAAAAACTGAGAAATCTAGCAACAATGCCGATATCACGGTTAAATTTCACTTGCACAAAAACCCCCAGATACCAAATTTCGTGAACGTGCTTAAGCAGCGTTTGAAGATATTCAAGCGTTGCGATACTTTCAACTGAAAATACGATGTTGTCATATTTCAACAACTAGTAGAGATAGAATTCTGAAAATTTGGAGTCTTATCAAATTTGGCACGCCCAATGCTTTGCAATAAAAATAAATGGGTCATTCTATTTAAGATAACAAAAAGACTACGTGTAGCGCAAAACTGGGAAACCTGGCAACATTGTCAATAGCACTGTTGAAATCCGCATGCCTGAAAACTGTCCGAAATGTGTGAACACGGCTTAAGCAGTTTTGAAAATATTTAAGTGTTGCAGTACTTTTTACTAACCCTGTATATGAAAAACTGTATACAGAAAATTTTTGAAAATTTGACATTATATTAATGTCAATCGTGGCGACCCGGCTAAAATATTTTCAAGATGGTGGGACCGGTTATACCAGAAGTAGATGACAACTTGCTTATTTTAAATGAGACACCCTGTATTGTATGTCATTGCATATTTGGATTCTACTTAAAGTTTTGAGCTGATTTCATGTGATATACCCTATACGTATGTTCAACTGTTTTGGAAATATTGATAGTTGAACATTGACTTTTTCCAACTTTGACAGGCTGTAAAACCTAAACCGTTAATTTAAGAGGAAAACCGATTTTACATTCCGATCTTAAATTTTTATAAGCCATCATTTTACTCCAACTTTGAATTTAATCCATAATTAAAAATTCCTCAAAAAAATTCAAATAAAATTAAACTCCGAATCTCCGGTTAAATTCAAAGTTGCTGTCAAATAATAGTTTATGAAAATCTAAGATGGGAATGTAAAATCGGTTTTCCTCTAAAATTAACCACTTAGGTTTTATAGCCTGTCAAAGTTGCAAAAAGTCAATTTTCAACTGTCAATATTTCCAAAACAGTTGAACTTAGTTATAGGGTATATCACATGAAATCTGCTCAGAATTTTACATAGGGTCCAAATATGCAATCACATACAGGGTGTCTCATTTAAAATAAGCAAGTTGACGTCTACTTCCGGTATAACCGGAAGTGCCACCATCTTGAAAATATTTTAGCCGAGTTGCCCCCATTGACATTAGTATACTGTCAAATTTTCAAAATTTTTTTTGTATACAGTTTTTCACATATGTATAGATCGATGTGGTTTCCGGTGGGACACCCTGTATAGATCGATTTGGCTCCCGGTGGAACACCCTGTATAAGAGTTACAAAATCAGTTAAATTGGCAAAGTAGTAGCATTTCTTCCGCTAAATAAAATGATAAAAACTGAAAAACAATTGAGCATCGCGTTTTCGAGATATTTTAAAAAATGCACTTTTTTAATGGAACACCCTGTATATTTTTGGCTAGTTTGATTGTAAATATTTTTCTCACCAAAAAGGTTCCTATGCACTATTACCGTTAAATCAAAAATAACTATGAATTATTCGTATTCGACATTTTACATTTTTCTAAGTTGGCCATGCATTGTTATCTTAAAGAGTACTTTTCATCCCACATTTATTATACAGGATGTACAATTTTAAGAATGAAGAACAACGACAATTTTCAAAGTTTAGCAACACCGCAACACAAATTGAATGAACTTATTTTTGACATTTAGTTGACAAAGTAGACGATACATGTTTTCCTTTGGTCTAAGTCCAACTTAAAAATATTTATTTTTAACGTTTCTACAATAATCGCAGTTCCCCAAAGATAACCGTAAATAAATCCAAAACCGGGCATAACAACCCTATCAAACCATATGTATTCATATTTTTCTTTAAAAGCGCTATCAAAAAATTAAAAATATACAGGGTTTTCCATTGAAAAAAAAAATTAAATCTGATGTGGTGCCACACTTTTTTGATACCACCTGTATATATGCAAATACAAAAAACCAAATTATTGACTATCGACATTCAGAGATAATTTATTAACCCTCAACCACAAAGCTACTATATAAACCACTGTGTTGGCTAGATTTTCTGGATCTGACCAGCTTTCTGTCTGGAGTATTGCGGCTGTGTCATCTGCATATGACAAAATTTGTGCACCAGTGTCAAGCTCCAGTAAGTCATTCATATAAACAACAAAGAAAAAAGGTCCTAAAATAGTTCCCTGTGGTACACCTACTTTAACTATTAACTCATTACTATAAAAATTATTGACTTTCACCATTTGTGTTCTATTACTCAAGTAATTTCCTATTAGATCAAATGCAGGTCCACAGTGGCAAAAGCCTTGGCCAGATCTAGAAAAACAGCCATAGTTGGTTGACTTCTATCTAAACAATCATATATTTTATCAGCAAAAGCGTTTAATGCATTATTTGTTGACAAACAACTTTTGTTGTCATAAAATATCTTAGATTTCCATATACCGAGATAGGACAAAATGAAAGGGCCATAGTTTCCTATCCTAAAATAAACCACAGTGTGAATTTCAAAATAATACAATGAAATAATCGTTTCATTTACTTTTCCGAAGATAACAATGAGGGACATAGTGTTTTGGAAACATAAATCTTGCTCTCAACCAATTTCACCGGATGCAATAATCAACACTAACAAATATCTCTTTACATATTTCATGTTTCTCTCTGGACTCTTTTGTAATAATACAGTTGCTTATTGAAAGCCACACCAATTATAGAACATCTAAATAGTGCTAGACCAAGAATTGCAAATTGGGCTTTCTTCTCTTCTATTCTGCTCTCAGCTTTTAAGTCACAAGGAGACAGAAGAAACCATATAATGAAAAAACTATTATTTTTTTTTTGTCTTTTCCGCGTTGTTTCACTATGGTCCTATTAGCTCTCAGGGCATAATGAAGCTAATCAAAGAAAGGGCAAAAGAAGAACTTGTTTTTTCTTGAATAAATGAAAATTCTTCTGGAAGGTTTAGCTCTGAATTTCTATTCAGTGATAAATTCCAAATTTTTATATGTAAAACAACTTTCTAACCGGAATTCAAGCCCTTACATACATGCATTGCTCAAAAGATCCTCATGCCAAAATATTCCTATGTTTTGATAAATAATTATAATATGCGACAACATGAACATTGACTAAAATTTTAGTGTGCAATAGTTGACGAAAACAAAAATAATCACTTCAAGCTGCAATCAGATATAACTTTCTTGCCTTAGTTAACTTACCTTTTGTACTATACTTTAATATAATTTTTTAAGATGGTTGGTTGACTTCATACATTAAATTGGGGTACATAAGGTTTTCGTGAGAACTTTTCAATAATCAATCTTATATCCACACGACTGGTATTCATAATTAATGAATACCCACTAATCCTCTTAATGCGTATATCTTGGTATGTACGCAGCTTGTAAGAAGATTATGAAAAGTTCTAAAAAAATCTCACAATATTCAACCCCCATACACGAAAATATTATTTTTTATCTGAAAAACTCAAAGTATATATATTTATACTTGTATAAATCTCCGATATTGCAATAAGAAACCTATCCTATTCTAGTCTACAATCAATATATTAACTGTTACTCTTGTTTGTTTCATTATATAGCTTACAAAGCGATGGATTTTATACATACAATTTTTTAGCAATATTTTTTAGCGCGTAGGTTCGGCAAAAATCAAAAGTTCAAGTTGTAAATAGAAATATATAATTATCATGTACTAATTAATGTGTGAGCTTTTGACTTTTACTGTAATCTAAGGGGTTTTTATTAATAATTATTATTATATAATATATAAATATTAGCTTGGACTTGTGCAAATTTAAATATCTATACAATAATGTAGGACGCGTGTAATATACATACATATATGTAACTCTACGGAACCCAAAAAAAAAAAAAGTTTTTATACATTAAAAAAAGAAGTTGAATCTGTGATGACTATTAAATTCGGGCGAAAATTTTAGGAGTTTTAAATTTTTAGTGCGGCGAAAGTCAAAGGACAAACAATGTTTGTTGAACAAGCCCAATTATTTTATAAACCCGTCCGATAATTCTTTGTCCAGAAATATTAACCAACTTTTATCTAGTTAACATTTTTTTTCAAACGCTATGACTCCAGGAATAATTGTTCACCTAGTGAGATCTGGGCATGTAAAAAAAGTATTCGGATATGTTTGAAAATGCACATGTAACTCCAGGAGTCAGAATAAAATGGAAAACCTTATATCCCTCTTGCCTTGCCCACATGGTTAGTCAAGAGGGCGAAATTGAAAACTGCTTGACAGCTTTGTAAATGTTAAAGAAATGAAGGAGATCTGACATTTATTTACTGCTGAATACTTTTTTACATGTCTTTACATTGCAAATCGTGGCCTGTAGTCACAGCTATTGGTATTTGGTTAATGTTTTACCTGTTTGGTCTCAAAATACTGAAAGGTAAGAGGTAGGTAGCTAAAATTTTCATCATTTTGAGTAAGTTTTATAGATCTATGCATTACTTTTATTTTCTTCCAAGGGGTTTGCTGAAGTTATTTTGTTATTGATTTTGATGTTGCACTTGTGCTGGATGTGATATTTGTTTGCATGATACTTTTTAAGACGTTACTTTTTGGAAGATTATTTTTTTGATTTTATCATACAGGAGTTATGTTCTATAGGAAAAGTAAGTTCATTACAGAGTAAATTATATAAATGCATCACTTCATTTATCAGAAAACCTACTCAATATCACAAATTTCAATTGTCAAAATCAACACGAAATCGCTTCAACATTGATCCCAAAATAAAACAGAAACAAAACAATTTGCCAAACTAAATAATTGTGAAATAAATATTAAGTGCAATTCTATATATTTTTAATACATAATTATTATTACCTCAATTTCATAAATTCATCTCATAATAATATAAGGACCTACTAACCTATTATTGTCATATACCTACTACTACTTATAGGGTTTAGGAATCTCGAAAATGCAATTTTTTTATATTTTGTTGAAATGTTAAAATGCAAATTTGGTCCTATACGAGCATTTGCTTTAAACGTTATTGCGATGGTTAATTGTTAAAAAATTAGTTCTAATTTTTACATACAGAGTGTTCATTTTAAAACTTACCAACCCTATTATCTCGGGAGTTGAAAAAAATTTGGAGAAAATTCCTGAAACGTCAACTATAATTTGAGGGGGGATGAGTTTTTATGCTAAATTCAACTCCCTCTCTCAACCCCCCAGCCACCATAACCACCCCCTAGAAAATCTTGAATGGGAAGGGGGGTCAAGTGATACATGATTTTGGAGGGTTTTTAATTCCATACATTTTGGTACAAAATTTTAATCCCTAAGTTCAACTGTTTTGGATATATTGACAGTTGAAAATTGACTTTTTTGCAACTTTGACAGACCTATCTTACATTCTTGTCTTATGGCGTTTCCGATTGGTAGATCTAGTGCGGAACTAGTGCAATTTTTTCTATTTCTGTCTTTTTCTTCTACAGGTCGATTAAAAGGATGCAAATACACTCAGTGCGCACTGAATCTACCAATCGGAAACACCATTAGATTTTTATAAACTATCATTTAACAGCAACTTTCAACAAATCTAATCTCCGGTTAAATTTAAAATTGGTGTAAGCTACTTTCTTAGGCGCACAAATATTTATAATAAGACTCGATTTCATTTAAACAAATTATATTAGTTACAAAGAAATTCAATATCGCTATTTCCAAATCGACTGATCATCACCAGTATAACATCAAGACTGATTCATCCTTTTCTTGCTGCTATTACCCAACCCTATTCGCTTCGTCATCCGGCGTTTTTTTAGGTAGGTAGATGCAAGTAAATATTCTTTACAGTCGGCCTAACCTGACATCTTCACGTCCTCGAGAAGGAAACAAAGACCGCTTTCAGTCGGCCAATGCTTCCAAAATCTCGCCTCAAGACTGTCTTCGATTCCTTCGTGAAATTGACCTGAAACAACACAAAATTAGTAAATCTACTCATTTAAAACTACCCAGCGAGACTTATTCTTCGCTGTACGTTTTCTAATTAACTTCAGCCTATAATATCCTCTTATCTTTGAGATTAACATCCACAATCATATGACTTTTACATTGACTGCGCGTTGGTTCATCATCACTTATCAAATCTCCCAAGGGGATCCAAGGCTTTATCAAAGGCCCTTTCCTTCAGTGCTATACCAACATTTTTGGTAGACTTTTCTTGACACATTTTGTCCTCGAGCGACTTTTCGCTCATCACTACAGCAGCGTCCTGCTGAAACGCACTGTCTTTATAGACATTTCTAGAGATTTTTCTCTATCGTCGAAGCAACTTTCGCTCCCGAGTGACACTCATCTCATCCTTCGCACGTTGCAATGGAAAATCAAAAGCTTACAAACTTTTTGTCATTTTACGTTTTTTCTGACATCTCGCCAGCGTCTCCCGCGGACTATCATCAAGTTTCCTTGTTGGACCATCCTCAGAATCCGCCGATGAGTCAGATGAAAAGGCAACCGCCTCAAAAAGTTTCATCTTATAAGGGACATATACCAGAGTAACTGCCTCATATGAATAAAACAAGAGCAAGTGCTTCTATTTAAGTTTTTTGAGACAAACATATTCAGCTTTAATGCAGCAATAAGAGATAGAGATAGAGTAAAAGCATTTGCTACACTTTATCCATATGACTGACTATTTTGCGACCTTTTCGCGCCGGCATGTCCTCAATCACGTAACGATCGTTATCTAACATCTTTTTAGGGCCCTTTCTACTTTTACCACCATTTGAGCACTTTGTTGCTCGCTGGACAAGAATTTCCTGTCTAACCTTATAATTTTTAGGCTTAGCATGCCTTGCATCATAGTACAACTTTTGTACTTCCTGTTGATGCTCTATGTTTTCGGCTGCTTTAGCTCGCACTTCCTTCAAGTCATGAAGCTCGTTTTCACATACCTCATGAACTACATCACCTCCAACAGTACTCCAGAAACCCGCAATCGCACCCTAAAACAGTCATCCGCACTTAAATTTATTCCATTATTCATATGGGGATTTCTCAAATACAAATGACTACTCCAAAATACAACTGAAGGCCTCCAAAACACTGCCGAAAAAGGCGTAGAAAGGAGTCATTTATTCCTCTAGGTTTTATACCCTAAAAGAACCTCGTAGGGACTTTCTCCCACATGTGGAGTGAACAATGGTGTTGATACCCCATTACACTAAACTGATACTTTCATTCCAGCGATCTTTATCTTCCACGGAATCATTCATGGCAGCAAGAATAACTCTGTTCATTCTTTCTACCTGCTCATTGGCCCGTGGAGTTGCAGTGGCACATAATACTCTTTTTGATTCCCAAGTCATCACAAAATCTAGAAAACTCCTTGCTGGTAAATGCGGTTCCACAAATGATACGCCTAGGCATTCCAAACATTTCTATTTCCATTAGAAATCACACGATGAAAGAAGTTTTTGTATTTGGAACTGCTTTTATCATGGTTCATTTTTCTTTTCAATACTGTGTAATCTTCCGGGTAGCTTTCCTTAAACAGGCTAATATGTAATTCTTAACGTATCTTCGCATACTTGCTCGTAATCCAATAACGACTTTGAATAGCCTCAAGAGTCTGCCAAGTGTCCTGCACAATCATGGTAGTACACATTACGAGTCATCTTCTAGAGCTTTTTGGTACCACCCATTTCAAACCGTGGTCTGTTTTTGAGATTAAAATGTTTGGGAGTCTCTCTCTTCTCCGTACTTTGCGGTAACTGACTCAACACAGCATGCAGCTGACGACATTTTTCGTCTTCGAGCTGTGCAGCCAGAACCCAATCATCTTCGTCAATATTCACTGGAAGTACAGGGGTGATCTATTATAAATGTAACCCCCTGCTAACTTTTTCATTTGACGTTTTTGACAGAAGTGTCAAATACAAAAGTTTCAAGAAATTGTCAAAAGTTTTTAACCAAGTCAGTTTTAGGCATACAGGGTGCGTCAAAAAAGTGCAGCAGTGTGAAGTTATATTTTTTTAAATGGAACACCCCTGTATATTGTGCGCCTATTTGTTAGTCCCCTTTAACCTGATTTCAACGATATATGGTTTGATATGTTTATCCCTCAGTTTATCTCCAATAGTTATAGGGAAAAACGTGAAAATTCCTTCCTAGGTCTCTCATGTTATTTTTTCTTTAAATAATAATAATAGCTTAGACATCTGGATTTATTATAATATTTCACCTTGTATATTGATGAATAAAATTTGAACAATAAACTGATCATAAAAAAAATTCTATAAAGCTTAAATGGTATAATTTTCCTTTTTTCAATATGAAACCTTAAAAGGGGTTTTCATGTTTTTTCCTATAACTGTTGAAGATAGACATATCAAACCCTATATCGTTGAAAACAGGTTAAAGGGGACTAACAAATAGGCGCACAAAATACAGGGTGTTCCATTTAAAAAAAAAAACTTCACGCTGCTGCACTTTTTTGACGCACCCTGTATGCCTAAAACTGACTTAGTTAAAAACTTTCGACAATTTCTTGAAACTTTTGTATTTGACACTTCTGTCAAAAACGTCAAATGAAAAAGTTAGCAGGGGGTTCCATTTATAATAGATCACCCTGTACTTCATCATAACTATCGCTGTTTTCAAATGGACTTCGATTTAGAACATCTACGTGATTCATCTTACAGCCTGGTCTATACTGAATCTCAAAGTTGAATTCTTGTGTGTTTAACCACCAACGAGCGATCCTTGGAACTAGGTCTCTCTTACTCGACGTGGTTCTTAGTGCTCTGTTATAACTTTAAAATGTTTTTCTATAAGATAGACTTTAAATTTTTAGAATCTACCGAAGAGTCACTTGGACTCTTACCAATATTAGACGTTCTAAAACTGCTTATTATCCGACTTTATGACGTGATCGGTACCAGACTTTCTGATTTTATTCTTATAAGACTTTTTGATATAGTCGTTTTCAGACTTTCTGATTTATTGTTATCAGACTTTCTGATATAATCATTTTCACACTTTTTGATTTAACGTCAACTATTTCGCGTTGCGTGTAGGATAATCGGTATGGTTGGTACGTTACCAGTTCTTCATCTTTCAACCTAATGAATATTTCTGACATATTGCATCAGGTACCTAGCTGGCTTTTTCCGGTAGCAAAACAACTGCGATATTTGTTTAATAAATTATTCAAAAACAACCAGTGGCGCACCCAGGTTTTCTATTTGGGGGGGATTTTCATAATGCCGAAGGTCGGCCGCCATAGGAAGAATTTTTTGGGGTGTCACGCAGAAACATGTTTATTTTAAGCCTTCAAAAAATAAATTAATCTACGTCGGTGTCATCACGACACATTTAGCATTGTCATTTGAATGTCATTAGGTCCTTCATAATAGCACTAGTGCGTTTAAGAATTCATGAAAACACCCAAATTATGAAATTAAAAATATACAAAAAGAAAGCTAGTTACCGGAAGAACCTTTCATTGATGCTATCTCGATATTCGAAGGGATACTTTCAAACCCAGAATCGTCAATATTAACATTATTTTTCACTATAAAACTGAATTTATGGCACAAAAATTGACTCCAATATTGCAGCTGCCAAAGTCAAAATTCTAAAAATCAACAAGCAGGTTCCCGACTAGTACGGGCACCTGCTAAATTTTGAATTTTAATTTGAAAAGTTTTTGCGATTTCAAGGCAAATTAAATCTATTTGGATCATCGTAGATTAAATTTTGAATGATACACGTTCGATATGAACTTTATTAATGAAACTTATGTAACTAAACCACTCGGCTGACGCCTCGTGGTTTAACGTTACACGCGTTTCATTATGGTGTTCATATCGAACTAGTATTATTAATAACTATTTTGTAACTGTTTACTCACCTAAATCAACTCGCTGTCAGAGGCAAAACCTTTTAAGGGTGCTATGCACAAATTATCACCAAAAATTCGAAAAAAAAAAACACAAAAAATTCAATACAAAAAACTTAATTTTCTCTTCATGAGTATTTCACAAGTTCTTTGCTATTTTTATTAACGAAAACGAAATACGTACCTACTCCATAAATTTGGCCTGGAAATCTGGAAAAATAAAATTTAACAAAAAGCGTTCAAGCTTTGCGACAAAAAAGAGCTATTCTTTGTACCAGTGCTAAATTTCGGGGGGGGGGGGGGGGGGGGGTTAACCCCAAAAACCCCCCCCGTGGGTGCGCCACTGAAAACAACTTTTGCTTTTGAGAAATATTAGCACCAAATAATGGTGTTAAATTAGTTTGTTCAATATAAAAGCAAGTTTTCTCAGAGTTATAGGAATGTTCAGAATAGGAAAAACCACTAGCGACGACAGAATTTTGTTTAAACTCAATATATTTGTCAAAAACATTTATAACAGGTAACACGCTTGCATTACACTTTGTTATACAGAGCGGTATACCAATGGTACTTTTCTGAAACACATCTATACTCTTGATCTCCAAAAACATCTCCACCTTTTTCATCATTCAACGACATTTATATGACCGACATGCTTAGGCGGAATGATAACGTTGTCTTTTGCTCGTAATACAATTTTTTTTTTTTTTTACTTAGTAGGGCTTCAATTTCCGGAAGTGTTTCCATGAATTATTTTAAATAGTCGTACTTGAGAGTCACCAACAACAACCACTACATTTTCACTATTTATGAATGGCTGACCCACAATCAATGAAACCTTCTGGTACTCATCAGGAACTACAAATGCAGTAGTACAGGCGAAGGCTAAATTACCTGTCAACTGTAGCTCAATTTTTGAGTCAGCGTCAACAAAACCTTCCCATAAACGAAAGCTAGTCGGATCTTGACAAAGGCCTAGTTTTTCTACATCAGACTTTCTAATGGTTATTACGCTACAGCCCGTATCTACAGAAACTCTAAACGCTTCATTGTTAATTATGCAGTCAATGAAATAGCTTTTTCTTACTACAATAAAATCATGCGTGCTTGTCTTACCCGCATTTCTAGCAGACTGCTGCCCATCATTTCGCTTGGACTTGGAAAAACAATAATGCTTCTCCTCATGTCCCACTGGATGGCATTTTCTACAAAACTTTTTTTTTTTTGGTCTCGTGCACTTTGCGAATACGTGTCCTCTTTCACCACAGTTAAGTTAAAGCATTTTATAACCCCCGTCGTATCATGAGCGGATGAGTGGCTTCTCTGTTCACTTTTCCAGACATTTCGCAAATTAGTTTTTGGAACAAATGTGCAAATTTTTTCTACATCCGTCGTTTCTCTAGAGCCCCAGCTAGTGCGTATAAATATTCTTCATAAAGTGCCTATGGTGTCTCGTACCTGCCTGCTCTAGCAGGATTTTGTACTACAGTGTCATTTATTTCAGCTATGATAAACGACATAGGTACCTTTTTTTTTCTAATTTCGCAGATTCTTAGCAACTCCATTTTCTCAAAATAACAAGTCGTCATTGATTCATGAGGCTGTTTATGGCGATTTAACATTGTTTTTAAAGCTGTTGCAAAGTCATTGTTCTCAGGAAACGTTTTCCTAATAATCAAGGCTTTCCAGCTGTAGTAGTTCGACAGACTATGATACCAACTTTTGGCTATAGTTGTCAAACAGGCCCGCAAGTGATAAGCCGTTGTTACGTCATTCCATCCATTCATTTGGTTCAATTGTTCAGGTTTTTTTCAACCCCTCTCTGGCTTGCTGTTAACGACTTGTTATCTGGCGAGAATTCAAGAATACAGTCCCTTGTTTACAACAGGCTTCATTCTACTTTGACGATTTAATTCCGCATTTTCCCTGGGCAGCTTGTCAATCACGCGCTTTAGTCTCATTATTTTGCCATTTGGAGAATCTGCTGAATCTAGTGAATGATCTTTTATCCGACTGATCTTTGCCTGCATTGTTCCTTTCTATACCTTGCATCATCTGATGAGGAACTCGAAGTAGAGTTACTGGCACATAAAAAATGCAAAACAACTTTTGTTCGCAACGTAACTTTCAAAATGTGAACAAGGGATGCAAAACAACTTTTGTTCGCAATGTTACTTTCACGTTAGTTCCAAAAAAACACTTCATAAACTATTTGACAGCAAATTAAGAAATCAAATGCAAAGAAAACTTTTAAAAAAACTTAAATTTCTACAGCTTAATACGAATTGATCCTTTTGTCCAAAGATCCAGGGTAACTTTTACCCTAAACAAAGGAAATAACACAAACAACTTTTGTTTGTGACGTAACTTTTACTATGACTAACAAAATAACACTAATAATATTTATGCACAACAAAAACACTTTAAACAAAGAACTTTTCTTTCTTACATAACTTCTTCATAGCTTCCACACATAGGCAAAAAAACTATAAAACTCGTGAGTTACACCTCACACCTGAACTGTAAGCTATTTTTCTTAGGCGCACAAATATTTATAATAAGACTCGATTTCATTTAAACAAATTATATTAGTTACAAAGAAATTCAATATCGCTATTTCCAAATCGAATGATCATCACCAGTAGAACATCAAAACTGATTCATCCTTTTCTTGCTGCTATTACCCAACCCTATTCGCTTCGTCATCTGGCGTTTTTTTGTTAGGTAGGTGCAAGTAAATATTCTTTACATTGGTGTCAAATGATAGTTTATGAAAATCCAAGATAAGAATGTAAGATCGGTTTTCCTCGAAAATTAATCGTTCAGGCTTTACAGCCTGTCAAAGTAGCAGAAAAGTAAATTTTCAACTGTCAATATTTCCAAAACAGTTGAACTTAGGGATTAAAATTTAGTACTATAACGAATCACTGTTAACACTAGTTTCGTTTGATATGACTACTTTATTTCGCAGAAAACTCTATCATTTTAAAATTATTTTCATTAATTGATTCACAATACCATTGACAAAAAATTCTACCAGTTTGCATGTGACGATAGGTAATATAGGTAATATGGAGATATAATAAATATGAGTTTGTTACATATAAATATGGGTTTGTTACAGTACTGAAATGTATGAAATTAAAAACCCTCCAAAATGATGTATCACTTGACCCCCCCTTCCTATTTAAAATTTTCTAGGGGGTGGCTGGGGAGTTGAGAGGGGGGAGGTGAATTTTGCATAAAAACTCATCCCCCCTCAAATTACAGTTGAAGTGTTTTAGGAATTTTTTCGAAAATTTTTTAACTCCGAAATAATAGGGGTGGTAAGTTTTAAAATAAACACCCTGTATAACCAACTATACACACGCGCATGTCTCACTTTCAGCGGCCTTTTAGACCCTTTCATCATGTTTCGATTGGGATCCGTGAATTCGATATTAGAAAGGGTGGTTCAACCATATTTTTCCTAAAAATTCCTAAATTAGACAATGAGTTTTTTAGTACCTAGGTACATAAAACCCTGTATAACAGGTACAGAAAATTCTTTCTAAAAATATGTTTTCGTAACGTCAATGAACTCAACAACCCCCTTTGGCAATTCAGGATTGAAAAGGAGGCGAACATGAAAAATTTATTTGGGCCACCCTCTAACAAAGTCAAAATAAAACTCCTTACACAGTTATATTATCTAAAATTTCTTTTTATTATCTTTTTAAATATTATTAAACACGAGTGCAATAATTTATTAATTATATAAAATGAAAAAGCATCTATGTATGTTTGGAAAAAATATATTTTATATTATTATTATTTTGGCCCCCCTTATGTAATTTTATTGTTTAAGGGCCTTATATTTATAATAAGTGTTAAAATAATACTGTTTTCTATTGTATATATGATTCGAACACACAATTGACCCGTTATCTAGAACAAACAAATTGTTTTATTTTATATAACTAAGCAATTTTTCATCGACTTATGGTGTTAATAACTAATAAGTAATTGATTAAAAAAAGTCAATTTAGGATTTATTAATAATTATATTCAATTGTCGAGCAAAATTCAATTATTGGCGACTAAAAAATAGTAATGAAAAAGTGATTGGACACTTTCAAAAAAAAAAAAAGAGGAATGTGATATGTTAGAAAAGTGTTGGTGCTATAAGCAACCTATTTTGTGCAATACTAATTTATGTAATCAATATTTTATTGTTTCTTATAATAATTATAAAGGTTCTGTTAGGAATTTGTTCTTGAAAACAATAGCCAAAGAACACAGTGAACATTTTTAATTTTCAATGTACGAACAAATTCTGAGAAGGCAAAGGAAGTTATAGAGGAAAAATTAAAATTAACCAATGTTTGGTATGAGTTTTTTGAAAGTCTTGGTTGAAATATTCTAAGCTAGACTCCTCATTGTTAAACCAGATGAGTTTACTTTGCTGTGGTTGCAAAATTACTTTATTGCAAATGTTTTACATCATCATTGCTTGATTTCAAGATCAATAAGACATTTATTCTTATTATTATTATCATGAGTTATTAGGAATTATTTCTTGTCTATTCTAGGCTCTTGTTTTTCCTTCTTAATTTTTAAACTATTCTGTGAAATAATTCATGATGGAATATATTTGCATAAGCTACTCCGTAGACCCAAGGTTGAAAACTGAAAATCCTTTTACAAATACTACTACTACCATACCACTTTTCCTAAAATCATTGTTGTTACTACACCAAACACATTTTTTTCAGTAACTCACTTTGCTCATACCTATTGATTGATATTTTTCCTTTATAACTTCTTAAGAGCCTTATAAAACCACCAAACAAATGATGAAGAACCATTTGCTTGATCATCACATTACAATACATTATTTTTTTCTTATTTAAAAAAAAAAAAAGGTTGCGGAAGTTTTTTGATATAAACATTTATTATACAACATATTATTACTATATTCGTTAAAATTGAGTACGTAGATAGGTTTTTAAAAATATACATTTAATTCTTAACTAGAGAAAATGGAGGCCTCTCGGATATGAATAGTTTATATATGTAAAAATTTAAGTCAATTTTCTCGTAAACTCGTTGCTCACTTGGGAGAAATATATTTATTTTTCGCACTGTACCTCTTAAGTAGAACAAACTGCATGGATTTGTTGAGTTTTATATCGAAGCACAATAATTATACAGTCTTGCCTTGAGACAACTTTATTTAAAAAAAAAAATTATAATATAGACATAGATCTGTAGGTTATTTATTTAATTGTAAGTTATTATATTGTTGAATAATTTTCACCTACAGATTACAGTTTATTATTTGTACTTTTGTGCCAACTTACACTATATTACATTTACTTTTTATAATGCTCATAACCACTCGAAAGGTCTTATTGTTAAAGCCGCTCATTAGGTTTATATTTTTCAATTTATCTTGTTTAGCAAAAATGGTTAACGACGATTGAACTAAATACGGGTAGTAATCAGTGAAAAAAATTTCGAATTGAAAAAATTAATTTTTGCTAAACAAATGCATGTTATTTAACCCTGTCATATTTCATAAATTGCTTCTAACACGTTTATTAAGGAAAATTAAACCTCTTCATGCGCCACTTTAGTCTAAGAATATCTATTACTCATTTGTTACTTAAAAAAGTTTATAATTTTAGCCTTTGATTTTATAATACTGATCAATTTTTTTTTATAAGATAACAAAATTGATTTCTCTTGAAGCATTTATGTATTTTATTATTTTTTATTAAAAATGGTGTGTTTCAAATTATGTTTTATTTATTTTGCTTTTGCCCTTGGGGTGTTTCCTGAATCCAACTTAGAGTGTTTTAGATCAACTGATTGTTGAACTTGGAAAGTACCTAGCTTTCCAAGTTCAACAATCAGTTGGTAGGTACAGGGTATTTTGTTTGTAGTGATTTTACCTATTAAACCCCAGAAAAAAAAAAGTTCATCAAGTTCTTGATGATTAATACAGGGTGGTCCTCCGGGAATGACATCGATTGCTTATGGGAAAACTGTGAAAGGTCAAAATTTGAAAATTTGGCAACATAGCAATGTCGATGGGGGACATCCAGGTAAAATATTTTCAAGATGGCAGCATTTCCGGTCATACCGGAAGTTGATACCAACTCGGTTATTTTAAATAGAGCACCCCGTATATTAATGTATTTTTGGATTCTAAGGAAAATTCTAAATATATTTCATGTACGATGTCCTATACCTAAGTCTAACCGTTTTTGACATATTTAAGTTTTTATGTAAAAAATTACGTTTGCAGACCCTAAAATAATTGTCAATTTTTCCTATAAGGAAGCCTTTATTATTTGATTGAACCTTGATTCCTTGTTGAAAAGGACCTATTTTATTAGATTTTCATTATGTTTTGATAACTTTTAATACAGGGTGCTTAAAAAATAAGATTAAAAATAAAGTTGAGAAAACTTCCAAAAATCAATTTTTTCAAATGGAAACCCCAAAATTTTATAATTTTATCTTGTTAAGCATTAAAAATAAACGTAAGTTTGTGTAAGGTTATCTATTCCGAAAATGTTTAGTTTTCGAAATATTGCCAATTTAATATTTTTATATGGCGATTTTGCTCTAAAAATAATAACTGAACGCACCCTTGCGCATGACAGAATGTCAAGCAGAACGTGCATGTCCTTGTCACAAAAATTGAAATAATTTTCGATAATAATCATGCCGGGAAGATTAAATTATACAAATGAAGATTATTTAAAGGACCCCGCACACCTCTTATGGGTTTTTGGTTTTCTGTCAAACTCAATGAAATTTTGATATGTGTTAGACCTTGACTTCCTGATAAAAAGTTCTCGCAACCAATCCTATGATTAGTTTTTGAGATACAGGTACTTTTATGTCCAAGAAATGTATACATTTTATATGTATTCACATCTACCTGTCACCTAATAATAGGTCTGTTTCTGCAAAAATCACAAACTTGTCAGAGCGAATTTGATTGGTCGAAAACAGTCAGAAACAGTCAGAAAACTAGTTACAACCAATGAAATTCACTCTGACAGACCTAATAATAGGTGACAGGTAGATGTGAATGCATATAAAATGTGTACATTTCTTGAACATTAAACCACCTGTATTTCGGAAACTAATCATAGTATCGGGTTGGGCCCATGAGAACTTTTTATCAGTAAGTCAAGATATACCACATATCAAAATTTCATTGAGTTTGACAGAAAACCAAAAACCCATAAGATGTGTGCGGGGTCCATTTATGGAGAATGTAATAAAGTTATTTCAAGAACATGTGATACATTTGCGAACCGATATTCGCAGAAACAGAAACCAAGTGAAAAACTGTTAAAAGAATTTTAGAAAACTTCAAGAACTTTGGATCCGTCAAAGCTAAAGTACATAGAAATAAACCAGTTGTTAACAATGAAAAAAGTTACAAAAATTATTTTAATAAATGTTCAAATTGATGGCCTTGAACTTCGAGACATTTTTCGCACCTACGGAGGAATTCTTCATGGGTGGCTCTTCTATTATTGACTGAGGATTAAGGCCTTCAAATGCTGTTCTGACTCGCCGCTTGCAGTCTTCCATGGTGGTTAATGCGGTGTTATAAACTCTATTTTTGACTGTTCCCCAAATGAAAAAGTCGAGTACTGTTAGGTCGGGGGAGCGAGGTGGCCAAAGATGTGGCCCATCGTTGGCTATCCATTGGTCATAAAACAAGTTTTGCAAATGGTTGTTGACTAAATGACCATTATGTGGAGGCGCCCCATCATGTTGATAAAATAGATTTCTACGGTCGGCTAGTGGGAAGTTGTCTAAATAGTTGACTTCAAAATTTCTAATGATGTTGAGATAGCGCTCACCTATAAGTGAAAGAATGGATTTTATATCTAGAAGGCTTCAAAAATAGGTATAGTTTTTCCAAAGTCACTTGGAACAAGGTAACAACTGGTGACTGACTGGTCACTGAACATTCTCATAAGAAATGTACTGCCACTAGTCTGCCACCAGTTATGATCTACTTTTACCTTGTTCCAAGTGACTTTGGTAATACTATAGCTCACCATTTAGATTTTCTTGATAGAATTCTAGTGCCACGACCCCGTCATTTCTTATGGCACAATAAACGTTAAACTGCCACAATTCTTGAAAATTTAATTCTCTAAATAGATGTAGGTTTGAGTCGCTCCAATAATGCGAATTGTGTCGATTGAACATCCCGTTTTTTGTGAATTTAGCTTCGTCCGACCAAATAATGTTATCAAAAAAAACGCATTTTCTTGTGACCGAATTAACATGAAATCACAGAACTCCACTCTTCTTGGAAAATCAGTCTCTTTTAAATGTTGTACTGTAGATAATGCGTATGGATGAAACTTATGTTTCCATAAAATTCTTAGAACTGATGTTTTAGATAATCCTGATTCTAATGCTACTTGCCTTGTAGATATTGTTGGATTTACGGCAAAATATCACAAAATTGCGATTTCAATATTTTCATTGTTAACAACTGGTTTATTTCTATGTACTTTAGCTTTGACGGATCCAAAGTTCTTGAAGTTTTCTAAAATTCTTTTAACAGTTTTTTCACTTGGTTTCTGTTTCCGCGGATATCGGTTCGCAAATGTATCACATGTTCTTGAAATAACTTTATTACATTCTCCATAAATAATAAATAAATTTAAATAATCTTCATTTGTATAATTTAATCTTCCCGTCATGATTATTATCGAAAATTATTTCAATTTTTGTGACAAGGACATGCACTTTCTGCTTGACATTCTGTCATGCGCAAGGGTGCGTTCAGTTATTATTTTTAGAGCAAAATCGCCATATAAAAATATTAAATTGGCAATATTTCGAAAACTAAACATTTTCGGAATAGATAACCTTACACAAACTTACCTTTATTTTTAATGCTTAACAAGATAAAATTATAAAATTTTGGGGTTTCCATTTGAAAAAATTGATTTTTGGAAGTTTTCTCAACTTTATTTTTAATCTTATTTTTTAAGCACCCTGTATTAAAAGTTATCAAAACATAATGAAAATCTAATAAAATAGGTCCTTTTCAACAAGGAATCAAGGTTCAATCAAAGAATAAAGGCTTCCTTATAGGAAAAATTGACAATTATTTTAGGGTCTGCAAACGTAATTTTTTACATAAAAACTTAAATATGTCAAAAACGGTTAGACTTAGGTATAGGACATCGTACATGAAATGTATTTAGAATTTTCCTTAGAATCCAAAAATACATTAATATACTGGGTGTTCTATTTAAAATAACCGAGTTGGTATCAACTTCCGGTATGACCGGAAATGCCGCCATCTTGAAAATATTTTACCTGGATGTCCCCCATCGACATTGCTATGTTGCCAAATTCTCAAATTTTTACCTTTCACAGTTTTCCCATAAGCAATCGATGTCATTCCCGGAGGACCACCCTGTATACTTTGAACATTATCTACTTCTAAGCAACTAAAGGGGGAAATAGAAATTTTATAAATTTCACCAAAGTCTGCATCAGATTCGTTTTCGTCTTTTTCCTTGTCTAGAACTTTATTTTAAGCATTTTGTTATTAGAAGTATTTGAGTAGGTAGGTATAAGCTTTTAGCGAGGGATCATGCTTCCAACAAATCCTTTAATATATACATTGGGGCTCAAAAAATATCCAGTAATTTTAGAACTTTAGTCTCGAATTCGGCTGGTTGCTGTATAGTCCAGCAGGCAAGTACTTTCTGCTGGAAAGTATTTCTAAGTTAATGATATTTTGATATGTCATTTGTGGGTAGCCTGTGGAGTAAAATTCGAGTTATCGACCTCGAGGACCCTGTGCTAGCTTAGGGGGAGTCGAAAAACCACGAAATTTTTCAGTTTTTTGCTTATATTTTCTAAACCATGCGTTTTAGCGGAATACACCTAGTTAAAAAGTTGAAGAACATTAAATTTCCTTCAAATTTCACTAGTCAAACGTATTATTTAACGCAATAGTAACCAAGATACAGTGGTTCAAAGATACAGAAAAATTCTCAACTTGTCAAAATTTTCTTCCGGCTGACCACAATTCAAACCAAGTATGGTATAAACATATTTTATCCTCATCTCTTTCACGTGCACCCACAGACGATATATGTCTACTGTCAGAGCTGTCAGTACTTCAAGTAAATTACTTGGAAAATGTATTTCAATTACTTTTTAGTATTTGAAGTACTATAATTCAAATACTTTTGTTTTTGGATATTTGTACTTGAATCTGCAAATACTTTTAATAAAGTATTTGTATTTGGTACTTGGATTTATGAAAAAAGTAATTCAAATACTGGGCATTTGTACTCAATATACTAGATAAATTTTAAATCGTTAAATTGACAGTAATTACAATCTGCAACTGGAATCTTGTAATTTGGAATCTCTGTAGTACTTTTTTAGAGGTACCGTAAAACTACTATACTTTGTGACATGTTTTGAGGTTTTTTGAAATTCTCGAACATTTATTTGCCATATAAAATTCTGAAGAAAAAAAATACAGCATGTACCTATATATCCGTTCTTTCGCTACAGACTGGCAATTGTAGAAAATTGAAAAAATAATGATAATTCAGCCTTTTTTTAATTTGAAATTGTCCCAATTTTACCCCGTGCTGCAGGGTAACTTTGTGACAGTGCGTTTTTAAAATGAAAACATAATGTAACCCCGGCATTTTTAGTCTGAAACGATAGGAAATGTCAACAAATATTTGCTTGAGAATTTCATACATCTGTCAAAACTGGTATTCCAACAATAAATTGACATGTTTTGATTGTTGATTTGAACCAATCAGATTGTAATTACTCGACAAATTTGCTCTCATGCGTTTTTAACTGAAAAAGGCACTCGTGCACTACGTGCACTCGTGCTCTTTTTCAATTAAAAATGCATTCGGGCAAATTTCCCAAAAATTATCAATAATTTCCATTGCACTAGTTATATTACTATTGATAATTTTTTCATATTAGAAACACAGGTATATACTGATTTAGACATTTTAAACTTTCATTGTATATCATACGATATAGTATTTATCACCCGCATATTCAGCCAGAAATTGGGATGTGAACTCCGTCAATAGGAAGTCGTCCACATTAGGAGATATGTCCATCCTTTCAGGTTGAACATAAGCTTCTTCTATTTACTAATTATATGTATGTCACTAAGTTGTCCTGGAAACAGGGCCGATCGAAATCGGAAAGTTACTCTGTTTTGTTTATTGTTGAAAAAAATATGTTAAACTGATAAATCGTAAGCGTATTTACGTAGATATCCCGACAAGAAGGTGGTACCTAAGCAATTGGAAATTCTTACGAATTTTTCTGAGGAGGTTTCAAACCCAGCTTGCCAAGCGGCTTTTGTAGCGAGCGAGGTACCTATATGTGTTTCCACCTATCGGTAGGAAAATTTGGCTTCGCGCACAAAATTTAAAATGTTTGCCTAAGTTGAATTGAATTTCACAATGTCACAAAGTTTCTCCCTTGTCACAAAGTATCCCCGTTCCAATTTTCAGCCTTCAATACAATTTAAATAAAATCCTTGAATAATTTGAATTCTTTTTTAGTGGGTACTTGAAGTACTTCTTATTATTTCAAATACACCATGGGTATTTCAAATATTTAATTAAGTACTTGAAATACTTACAGAGTATTTCAATTATTTTACTTGAAAAAATCAAGTACTAAATTAAAGTAATTGAAACTTGAAATACTTTTCAAATTGAAAGTATTTAGTATTTGTACTTGCAACACGAATTTCCCGTAATTGATACTTGGTATTTGAAATACTATTTTCCAGTATTTGTGATAGCTCTGTCTACTGTGCACCTGAATTATTTTCCGCATTAACCGCAACTAAAATCTTGAAATTATCGGACTTTTCCAGTTTTATGCTTATAGCTTCTCAATAAAATTTGAAATTTCCTTTATATTTCACTGGCCAAAAGTATTCAATCCAATAGTTACTGAGATATAGTGGTTCAAAAATTCAAGTAATTTCTCAGATTATCAAAAATTTCATAGAAATGCAGGTTTTTGCCCTATAATTTTGGAAAACACAAACTTTGACTATGAGTGCAGCAAAGATCGTATACTGCTTTGGTGCTTTGGTAACTTATGTCAACAGGATAGGTACTCATCAAAAACCACTATAGCATTGCTCCCGAAGTGTCTTTGAATATAATTCACATAATTCTGATATACCAATTGAAATGTATCTCTTGATTTGCTCCACACAACCTTATGTAGCAGGTACCCACCATCAATAATTCTGAATTTGCTGCTGCCGGAGTGTACTTGTTCTTGTATAGGAGTGAATGCCGCATACATCATTGACTTTGCGCCGTTCTGCATACCTCCCTCTGTGAAGAGAGACATCGGGAACGGGGCTAGCTAGTATTTCATTCAACAAGTTTATAAGGTCATCATCTGATTGTTTTATTATGCGAATCCGTTGAAAGACAGTGAAAGGGTCTATTGTAAACTTTTTTCTTTAATTTTTACACAACAGGAAACAGATGCTAGAGAAACAACCTTATCTTCCGCTTCAATTTCATGTCTTGAAAATTCCCTTTTTCCAAACAGGTGATACCAATGGTTCAAGCTTAGTGGCAGTTCACAACTTCAGGAGCAACAGCTCCTGTGCCTATTGAGAATAGCTCTTTTGTATCCATCAGGAAAGGCGGATGGTCAGTAGATAGGCCAGTTCAGCGCGGATGACATCAAAATCAAAAAAGGTGTATTATTCAAAAATAATTATTAAAATAAGATACAATAAAAAAATATTTCAGAGGCACAGTAGACTGTGAGGAGTGCACGTGAAAGAGACGAGAAAAAGAGATGTTTATCATATGCTTGGTTTGAATTATGTTCAAACGAGAAGAAATTTTTGACAAGCTGAGATTTCTTTTGTATCTTTGAACCACTGTTTCTCGGTTACTATTGCGTTAAAAAATAATTTTACCAGTTAAATTTAAAGAAAATTTAATTTTCTCCAACTTTATAAATAGGTGTATTTCGCTAAAAGCGCATGGTTTAGAAGTTATGAGCTCGGTTATGAGTAAAAAGCTGGAAAAATTCGAAAATTTTTAGGTCTTTCGACTTCTCCCCAAGTTAGCACAGGGTTCTCGAGGTCGAAAACTCAGATTCTACTCCACAAACGACATGCCAAAATATCAATAACTCCAGAATACTTTCCAGCTACCCCCTTTATTTATTACTTGCCTGCTGGCCTAGTATTATTTGAAATACATTTTGTATTGTAGCTATGCAAAAAGTATTTGGTGGCTTTTAAGTGAAAAATACCAACCATAAAAAATTTAATTTTTTTATTATCGTATTTTTATCAGGTATGTATGTATTATTTAAAAATATATTTAGGTACCCCATTTGCCTATCTGTGGTATTTGCAATCAATCAGACCATGTAAACGGTTTAAATGGGCTCATAGTTAACTGACACATGGTCCATACTCATATTCTTCTTCATCTCATTTTTTTTCTTCTTTCTCTATTTGTGGTCTAGCTTTGGATATATACATAGACCACCTATTTACCTTCACAATCTCGTGTCTATTTGCCTGTTTCCAATTTAGTCCACCTATCATCGCCTCATCTCATCAGAAACCGTTGTCTTTTTCGGCGTCCAGCCCCCAATTTCCAACAATAATGATTCTTGTCATGCTCAATGTGTTGAAGAACATTCTACATCTTTATGGAAGTCTTAAGACCAGTCATTTTATTTTTATATCTTAAAAAGGTGTATGAGAGAGTGTCAATAATTAATAAATCACTTTTGTATTAGTGTGTCAAATATATTTCGTATTTTCCTCTTTATTTGAATTATGGTTTCTCAAACTTTAACATGGTAGCAGAGCGTTCGTTAAAGGAGGCGAGAAAAATTAAGAATATCAAGGGCTGAATTAGCATGAAATAGAGGTAATTGAACTTTGAAGGATGGATCCAAGCAAAGTTCATATAGGATAACTGGAAGGTAAAGCCAATTGGACCACATGGAAGTACAAAATCAACATTCTTCTAAGAGGTATTCCAACTGTAGTTGATATTTTGGAAGGAGAGTTGGTGCTCCCAGTTTTGAAAGAAAATGCGTTAGCAGTTGAAATTGCTGCGCATAAAGCAAGTCTGGGGAGTTTCATTACTGCAGATTGTAATGCACTTCTTGCTCTTACCATAAATATGACACAAGATACCTTACAAAAAGGTATGAGGTTTTCTACAGCAAGAGAAAAAGTGTGGGTTAAATTAAATAGGCTCTTTGATGGCAATGTCGAGGACAAAACCTATGATGTTTGCTTAGAATTCTTCAACTATAAGAAGAAAGTTGAAGATGATATGGCAAGGCACACGTCTAAGCTCAAGAACCTGTGGAATGAGCTGCAAAAGGGATTATCAAAAAACAAAATCATTACAAATAAAACATGTAATTGTGAGTTACCTGAATTGCTGTTAGTCTGTAAGATTTTAGAAACTTTACCCCAAGACTACTTCTCCTTCAAGTCAAGCTGGATGTTAATGTCGAAATGTAACAGGACTATAGACAATTTAACAAATCAGCTTTGTTCTCATGAGAAGGCATTATCAATCAAGAATAATGAAAGTCATCAGGAGGCGTTACTTGCAGAAAAGTGGAGCAGCTCGACCAATAAGAAAAAACTAATTTGCAATTATTGCAAAAGAGAAGGTCATAAGGTTAGACAATGTATTAGATGAAAAAATATGGTAGACCTCCAAAACCAGAAAGCTCAGATTCAAGGAATAACAGAACACAGAAAAATAAGGATACAAACATGGTGTTAGTTGCCTTAACAAGTGTCTTTGGATAATGGGGCTACAAGTCATATTACAAATCGAGGTGATATCTTTGAAACATTTGAATATTTTCAAGATACACACACCATAACGACGGCCAATGGAGAAACGGTTAGAGCAATCGGAAAAGGAAACATTCTGGTACAAACAGAAGTTCAAGACAGAGAAGATGTTTTGACGTTATCAGACGTATAGTACATTCCTTTGAATAACAAGATTTACAGCCCACATTAAAGTTTACTTCAAGCATTAAAAAAATCAGTTTTATAGTTGGTGGTGAAACCATACTGACAGATGAAAGAAGTAGATTTGGAGGATTTTACAAACTAGCATTGCGGATCATAAAGCCAAAGGAAGCAACTCAAATCAACATAGTTTCAAATGATAACTTATTGCAACTAAATATATCATGAACACTTTGGTCATCAAAACAAACGACACATCAGAGATATTTCGAGTCGTGAGTTTGACCTCAAAGTGACCTCAGACAGCGAAATATGTGAGGGTTGTATTTATGGTAAAATGCACAGGAAAAAGTTTGGAACGAGAGCAAGTGTACCAGGAGAACTCTTATTACACACAGATGTTTGTGGGCCTTTCGAAAAATCCAAAAGTGGCTATAGATACGTCGTGTTCTTCAAGGATGATTTCAGTCATTATCGTTATGTTTACTTTCTGAAAGAAAAATCTGAAGTTGCGGAAAAACTGACAATTATGGTAACTGAAGTAGAAACAGTAGGGCATACAGTAAAAAAGCTACTCTCAGATAATGGTAAAGAATTTGAAAATGGTCAAGTAAGAAAAAATCTACTAGAAAGTGGAATCTATCAGAGACTCGTGATGCCTTATACACCAGAGCAAAACGGTTGTGCAGAGCGAGATAATCTTACTATCGTTGAAACTGCTAGATCCATCATGCATACTTATGAAGATCTTTCACAGCTTTTTTGGGCTGAAATAATAAATACACCGGCGTATACATTTTGAATAGGACTGGTAATTCTAGTATCGAAGGAAAATCTCCATTTGAACTATGGTATGAGAAAAAGCCTTCTTTAAAACACAACATTATTGGAACATCCTGTTATGCCCATGTACCAAAGTCAGGAAGAAAAAAAATTGATATAAAGTAGTATTAGGCATACTTATAAGATATGACCAAGATAATGGATATCAGATTTGGTGTGAAGAATCTGAGAAAACTAGTCAGATCGAGAGATGTGATATTCGACGAAAAACTCATAATTTCGACGTTGCCATTGTTGGAAGACCCTGATCGAACTTCTCAGCAAAACAATTGTAAGATTGTCAGAAGCAGGGAAGGTACCTAAAACAAGAAACTAAAGAAAACAATGGCGAGAAGTTGATAGTTTGGGTAATCACAGTTTTTCTGACACTCGTTCTGACATCTTAATAGAATCACCTGATAATGACATTTCAGAAGAAGTCCCAAATGTACCGAGTAGACAACTGAGACTGTATACAAAAGCCTGCCAGGTTTGAAGATTTCGCTATGATGGTTGCTGCAAACATTGGAAATAAATGAGCCGATTACGTACCGAGAAGCTATGTCAAGTAATAGAGCAAATGACTAGAAAATGGCTATGGGAAGAGAAATGAAGTCTTTAGAGGAGAACTGTGTTTGAACTTTAGGAAAGCTACCCAATGGTAAGAAGGCTTTACCAAATAAACGGATGTACAAGTTAAAATACAATCCAGATGGCTCTATAGATAAATTCAAAGCCAGACTAGTCGCAAAAGATTATTCACAGGAGAGATATCAAGATTATGATGAGACATTTAGCCCAGTTGCTAGATTTGCTACAATACGATCTGTTTTGAGTCTATCTGCCAGTGGAAATTTAAGTTTAAGCCAATTTGATTTATGTACAGCATTTCTTAATGATGAACTTATTGGTATGAACAATTGCAGACTCGTCAAAACTCCAATTGTTAAGGATAATTCTCCTTCAGAAAAAGCCGAAATATCAAATTTTTCATATAGAGAGGCTGTTGGAGCATTACTTTACCTGATGTGAGGATCAAGACCAGACATTTCATACGCAGTTAGTGTGGCGTCAAGAAGTTTGGAAAATTCAACTCACAAAGACTTTGTCCAAGTAAAGAGAATTTTCCGTTACATTCAATTATGGTATCACTTATAGACCAAGAACTAGAAGAGGTTATAGTATTTCCAAACTCAATTGGAACAAGGTACCAACTGGTGACTGACTGTTCACCGAAAATTTCCATAAGAAATGCACTGCCACTAGTCAGCCACAAGTCTTCTCCAGGAAGTGTTTTTTTCAAATGTATTTGATCCAGATTTTTCGATTCCTACTCTTTCTTGTCCTCGAGTACTTGGTATATTTCTATAAAGTTCTCCTGGATATCCTTATACTATTTATATGGATACGTTTTTCTTTTCTTTGTGTCTTTTCTGTTCAGGCAAACCTTTGCTCGTAGCTTCCTATGATCGCTGCCAGTGGTAGCTCGATTCAAAGCTGGAAAATCTTCGAAAAGTCATCAAATAGATTTTGTTGCTTCAAGAATTGAGCAAGTCTTCTCCAGTAGGTCTAATGTATTTGATCTGGATTTATCAATTCCTACTCTGTCCTATTTTCGAGTACTCGGTATATTTCTCTAGAGCTCTCCTAAATATCCTTATACTATTTGTATGGCTACATTTTCCTTTCATTTGTGTCTTTTTTTTGTTTGTTCAGCAAACCTTTGCTCGTAGGAAAGGGGGTGGGGCTTATTCCTGGAAATTTTACCCCCACTCCAAAATGGTACGGAAATTGCCAGAACGGACCTTAGATTTTCTTATGGAGATTTACATGGGAAAATGACATGATTTTGTGCTAGAACCGGTGTTGCAGCTTTACTTCCACAATTATTTCTTGTTCTGTCTTCATAGTTGCTAAAGTTTCTTTTGTGTTTTTGCTCACCTATATTATAATTCATTTTTAGAGAAATTTTTCGATTTCTTCTTCTTCGGACATTAGTTGACGGCAAGTAAACCTGGAAAATTTTCAGTTCAATCTTATTAAGTCAGGCGTTGAATCCGAGGGGTGGTTAACTCCTCAAAATATGTACACAGATTTTAAATCTTCATTGATTTTGTAGGATTTTGAGAATTTTGAAAATCTTCATATGATCTTACAGGATTTAAAAAAATTTTAGGTGATTTTGGAGCATTTTAGGGAAGTTAGAAGGGTTTTTAGAGATCCTAAAGGATTTTTAGAGATTTTAACGGAATTTTGGGGATCCCAAAAGACTTTTGGAAATGTTAAAGGAACTTGTTTATTAGGAATTTTATAGGATTTTGCCAGATTTTTTTTGTTCTACTAAAATTTTGTTAGATTTTTAAAGATATTAAAGATTTTCAGGGATTTTAAGTAGATCTTACGAGTTTTTGTGGGATTTTGACCAACTTGTTTCCAAATTTTCATCAATTAACCGCTCAAAGTTTAGTTAACTCCATAAAATGTACCTACATAATTAAATCTTTATTGCTTTTGTAGGATTTTGAGGATTTTGAAAATCTTCACGTGATTTTACAGGATTTTAAAAAATTTTAGATTTATGAGATTTTAGGTGATTTTAGATCATTTTAGGGAATTTAGAAAGGGTTTTATGGCATTTTTACCAACTAATTTACGGGAGCCTTAATGATAAGTATTTTTTAAACTGACATTTCTCCATAGAAGACTGTCATTTTAAGGAATACTTATTGTTGAAGCTCCCCTAAAATAGTTGGTGGAAACGGCAAATAGATATCCTAAAGGATTTTTAGAAATTTTAACGGATTTTTGAGGATTCCAAAGGATTTTTGGAAATTTTAAAGGAATTTTTTTTAGGAATACATATTGATGATTTTATAAGGATTTGCCGGATTTTTTCTTTGTTCTAGTAAAATTTTGTGTGATTTTGGGAAATTTTATGCGATTTCAAGTGATTTTTATTAAGGAATTTTGTGAGGTTTTGTTAAATTTTTAAAGATTTTCAGGAATTTTGAATATTATATCTTACAAGTTTTTCTGGACTTGTACACAGATTTTGACCAATCAACTGCTCCGAGGCTCATTTTTTTATTTGTCTATCGAAATCAACGAAACTTGGCAGGGTTGATATTCTAACCAAAGGCTATTTTTATGCATTTATTACAAGTTTTCCTGACTTCCGGTTTCACCGGAAATGACCGCAACTTTTGATTTTTAAATGACACACCCTGTATATTTTTTGTTTTTCGGATTCTACAGATCGTTTTACATCCTAATACACCACTTTTGAATCGATTTTGGTCCAAATTATGTTTTTTATTTAAATTTTAATTTTTTAACTAGAGTGCCATGATCATCCTAAAATGACTCCACATACTTTCCTTAGTTTTAGAAAAATACAAACTCAATTTTATCTTTGTAAACTTTTTTGATAGAGGGCTGTAAACTTCATTATTTCAGTATTTTTGCCCTAGCCCGAAAACTAGAATAGAAACATATCACTTTCATAACACTATTAAATGCAGTATTTTAATGCGAATCCAACGATATAATACACTACGACATTTTTCTTAATTTTCGTTCAAATATTGTTGTAGGCAATTTTTTTTTTAATACCTAAAATTTGATTTGAAAACGAAATTTGGACAAAACTCGATTTAAAAGTGGTACATGAGGACGTAAAATGATCTGTAGAATCCGAAAAACAAAAAATATACAGGGTGTGCCATTTGAAAATCAAAAGTTTCGGTAATTTCCGGTAAAACTGGAAGTCAGGAAAACTTGTCAAACATGCATAAAAATGGCGTTTCGTTAGAATATCAAGCCTAGCAATTTTCGTTGATATCGATGAACAAATAGAAAAATGGCAGCCGGAAAGTAATCTCGTGGGCACCCGGTATAAAATATAATGAACACCTATTTCAAATCTTAATTGATTTTGTAGGATTTTGGGAATTTTAAAAATCTTTACACGATTTTACAGGAGTTCAGAAGATTTTAGATTTTCAAAATTTTAGGTGATTCTGGAGCATTTTAGGGGCTTTTGGAAAGTTTTTAGAGATTCTAAATTCAAATGACAAATTTGAATGGAAAAACGGAAATTCCTAGATATTTTACTATAGGATTTCATAATACTTTTCCGAATTTCATCATATATGATTCTATGGAATTCGACCATATAATTCTATGAAATTCTTGGACAAAAATTCCTCGGAATTACACTACTTATGAGATTTCATGAAATTCTTCGGCATTCCACTAAAATTTCAAGTTATTCCATGGAAATTCTGCGAAAATTTTTGTTAATTCCATAGAAATTCCTTATAATTTCACTAGAAGATTTTATGGAATTCCTCGAAATTCCAATCAAATGACAAATTTGAATAGAAAAACAGAAAGTCCTGGAAAATCATAACATTTCATAATACTTTTCCGAATTCCACCATAAGATTCCATGGAATTCCACCATAAAATTCAATGGAATTCTTGTACAAAAATTCCTCGAAATTACAGTGAAAGATTTCATGAAATCTCGGAATTTCACTAAAATTTAATTCATTTCTTCGGAATTCCGCTGAAATTACTCGTGGTTCCATGGAAATTCCACGGAAATTCTGTTTAATTCCAAGGGAATTATTCGGATTTCGTGTAATTTCAATGGAATTCCACGTAATTTCACTGGAATTTCACAATAAGATTTCAAGGAGTTCCATGTATGTAATTGGACGAGAATTCCCTGGAATTTTACGCGACATTTCATCGAAATTTTATGTAAGTCGACACAAAGTGAAATTATATATAATTTGATGGAAATTCTGCGAATATTTCATAATTTTTTTTTCTTTTCGAAATCTCACTAAAATTCTCCATAATTCTATAGAAATTCCAAATTCCATAATTTTTTTAAAACTTTACTGAAATTCCCCAAAACTTCACCACTGAAATATCCTGGAATTCCACAAAATTTTCATAAAATTTTTCGAGATTTCACTGACATTTCCTGTAATTTCTTAGAAATTCCTCGCACTAAAATTATATGAGATTTTTTTTGAAATTTCACTGAAATTCCACGTTATTAGTCGAAAATTTCTCGAAATTCCAATGAAACTTCAAAATTGTTTTCAAAATTTCATTTATTTCCATAAGAATTTTTCGGAATTTCACTGTAATTCTCTTTCAATTGTCAGGAATTTCTGGGAATATTAATGAAATTTCAAGTAATTTCTTAAAAATTGACCGAAATTCCTCCGAAATATATTGAAATTTCATCTCATTACATGGGAATTTTTCCAAATTTCAACGAAATTCCAAGTTTCCAGTCGGAAATTCCTCGGAATTCCACTTGTGAAATTTTCTCTAATTTTACTATAATTCAGTAATTCGATGGGAATTTTTCGGAATTTCAATTTCACTAAAATTCCATGTTTTTAACTGAAAATTCCTGGGAATAAAAATAAAACTTTATGTAATTACATTAGGATTTTTCGGAATTTCACTGGAATTCCTTATGAAACGAGATAAGAGTTGTTTAAAATTCCACTTAAATTTTTTGTAATTCCCTGACAATTCCTTTGAATTCCATGCAAGTGTATCGGAACTCCATATACCTAATTCGACGAAAATTCTTCGGATATAATGTAATTTTTTGAAACTTTTTTAAAATTCTTTATGTAATTTAACGAGCACTGAAATTTCATGTTGGGAATTTGGTTGTAATTCAATGTAATTGTTTAGAATTCCTCCATGCAACTCATTCAGGATTTCATGTAATTTGATCGAAATTCCACTGAAATTTCATGTAATTTCTTGAAATTTCATGTAATTCGAGAGGAACTAAAATTTAATGTGAATTCTATTAAAACTCCGCAAAAACTTCACATGTCACATTTCACACCATAAAATTCAATGGAATTCTTGGAATTTTTTTTTCTTCGGAATTACAATATAAGATTTCATGAAATTCCATTAAAATTTCAAGTTATTCCATGGGAATTCCGTGAAAATTTTAGTTAATTTCATAGGAATTCCTTAGAATTTCACCTGAAGATTTTATGGAATTCCTCGAAATTCTATTCAAATGGTAAATTTGAATGGAAAAACGGAAATTCCTAAAAATTTTACTATAAGATTTCATAATTTTTTTCCAAATTTCAGCATAAGATATCATGGAATTCCACCATAGACAATTCCACAATAAAATTCAATGGAATTTTTGAACAAAAAGTCTTCGGAATTACAGTATGAAATTTCATGAAATTCTTCGGAATTCCACTAAAATTTCAAGCTATTCCATTGGAATTCCGTTAAAATTTCAAGTAATTCCATAGAAATTCCTTAACACTTCACCAGAAGATTTTATGGAATTCTTAGACAACATTTTTTCGGAATTACAGTATAGAATTTCATGAAATTCCTCGGAATTCCACTAAAATTTCAATTTCAAAATTCCATAAAAATTCCATAATTTATTTTTAACTTTACTGAAATTTCCCCAAAATTTCACCACTGAAATATCCTGGAATTCCACAAAATTTTTATAAAATTCTTCGGAATTTCATTGACATTTCATGTTATTTCTTAAACATTGGAATCACTGAATCAATTGGAATCAAACAATCGGAATTCACTGAAATTTAATGAGAATATTTTGAGAGTCCACGTTCATAGCCGAAAATTTCCCGAAAGTCCAATAAAACTTCAAGGAATTTTTCATTTCATTTATTTTCATAAGAATTTTTCAAAATTTCACTGAAATTCTCTTTTAAGAGCTAGGAATTTCTGAAATTCACCGAAATATATTGAAATTTCATGTCATTACATCGGAATATCAGTAATATTACCGAAATTCCATGTTTTTAGCCGGAAATTCCTTGTCTTTCCATTTGTGGAATTTTCTGGAATTTTACTAAAATTCAGTAAGAACTGAACTTTCATGTTGGGAATTTCGGTGTAATTTCATATAATTGTTTGGAATTCCTCCATGCATTTTATTCAGGATTTCGTGTAATTCGATCATGTAATTCGAGGGGAACTAAAATTTAATGTGAATCTATGTAAATTCCGCAAACATTTCACATGTAATTCCTTTTTCAGAATAACATAATTCTACCGGAATTCCTCAAAATTCCATTAAATCATGAAATTCTAAGAGACTTTAACAGATTTTTGGGGATTCCAAAGGATTTTTGGGAATTTCAAGGGAATTTTTTTTTAGGAATGGTAACGATTTTATGACATTTTGCAGGATTTTTTTGGTTTTATTGAAATTTTGTTAGATTTTGTAGGATTTTATGCAATTTCAAGAGATTTTGTGGGATTATGTTAAATTTTTAAGGATTTCAAAGATTTTTAGGGATTTTGAGTAGGTCTTATGAGATTTTCTGGGATTTTGACCAACTTGTACACGGATTTTGACCAGTTAACCACCCCTCGTTTGAATCAAATAGGTATCCTATTTTACAGTTTTCTAATTTATTCAATTTTTCGTCCTTTTAATTTGTACACTTTTTCCTCTTTGGCCCTGGAATTTATTATTGAATTCAGTTCATGTTTTCTGTGGGTTTCTGGATATTTTGCCGTACTCACTTCACCTGGTCCAATCGATTGCAAATAGTATGGCTTTTAAACTAACTGACTATTCAAAAAAAAATAGTTATTAAAGAGCTTTTAAAGTATACGTTTGAAATTAATTATTTAAAACTTATCAGTATTATCAAAATATTAATTTGTTATTTTGCTTTTGTCAGTGTTTTGCTTACAGTTTGCCTATTGCATCGTTTTGTTTGTCAGTTTTGTAGCATTCTATTAGAAGTTAAGGCATTTTATACAGGGTTTCAGGTATTTTTTATTCGACAACTGTTTGAATTAAACTTTTGAAAAGTCAAATTAAAGTTAAATTCAAAGTACAAAACTAGCTTGGCTTAGAGTAACTATCTTCCAAATGTTTCAGATTGTTCTTTAGTTCTGAATTTTCAATAGAAAATACATAGACATATTTTGAGCTTGACTTGGGTTTAACAATAGAGATTTAGTTGAGTTATTTGCTTTTTGCGCTGAGCATTCAGTATTATGACAATTTGACACAAATTTCATCCAACATGCTGTTTATCAATTTTTCAATAAGGTTGCAAAACCTCAAAATGAGTTGAAAATGTATGTCTCCAATACTCAAGAGTGTTTTTTTCATAAATTTATTTGTACCATAAAATCAATTTTTCAGAAATTATTTTAAATTGTTCGAAAGTTGATATTTAAATAAATAATTTACATAAATCATTAGCTTCAAACGTATACGTTAAAGCATTCCAAATCTTCCACTAACTCACCAAATCTAATTTCGTTTTTGTTTCAGACATAAAATGCTACAAAGTGTCTCAGCTATTCGAACGCGTGGGCCAATTGGACGAACGACGAAGATGCGTGCTGTGCGGTAAAATCGTGAGCAACACTAGAAATCACTATTACGTACATTTTCCCGGTCAGTACACTTGCACGCACTGTCCCGCGGTGTACACTAGAAGCGACACGCTTTTACTGCACATGCGGACGAAACATCCGACGGTGGCTTAGCTAATGTGTTTCTAGGGGTAAGGTAGATTAAGTTTATGGATGTGGTGAAATGATAAAGCAGGAATTATATAGTGAAATCTATTTGAAGATTTCAAGACAAGTGTCTACATCAAGGGCATTAAAGGTTTTGTCCAAAGTGTGCAAGGAAAAAAGTATCCAGTTGTATTTTAGAAGTATCTTCTATGTCTGATCTCTGATTAAAAATTTCAGATTTTCAAAAAAATATCTACAACCTTAAACAATAGTTATTTTTTTCGTTTGTTGTTGCCTGCCTGAACAATACATACTTCAGCCTATTTCACATGCACTTTGCGATTGGACAAAACCTAACTTCATCACAATTTAAGACTTTGTTACATGTTATCACAACTTGAGTACGTCCTTGAAATTTTTATATAAATTTTACTATAAGTAAGTATATTAACTTCCATTTTTAATAATATTTTCAAAGCTGCCTGCTCTTGAGACTGCTATTATTTCACATGCAAATATTTATTATTGAATAAGGAGTGGCTTTACTTCCAAATCTTTGCATTCTGTGAGCGGTTTAGAGGGAATTTTAACAGAAGAGGCAGAATGCAAATTGATCTCGATAAACAACAAAAACAATATATTCAAACAAAGTCACTTCTTATTAAAAATACATTCGTTACGAAACGAAAACACTTATTTGTGCAATTCTTGTGTGCCAAATTTTCGAGGCACCTTGGTTGACCTCACTTTATACTAAATATATTATTTCTTTATTGGAAATAATAGCCATATAATAATTGTTTCCTTAAAAAGATGCCATATTTTCAGAACGAAGTGCAATCATATTTATATTTTTTAATCCTAGTCAATTTATACACCCAAAGACATTGTGTTATCCTGATAATTTTTGCAATATTGGTTTTATCATTCTAGAGCAATATTTTTATGTATATAAATTGTCGAAAACAAGATTCGTTATTTTCATTATTTAAAATTATGATTGATTGAAGTTTGCCCATTGCCACGTGGATGTTACTGGTGGATTTGGTAAAATAATCCAAAACTGGAGCATCGAATTTGAATAATAAATACAAATTTTGTCCTCCAATACTTATTTATACAAATGTGAACATATGCTTAAAATACGCGAATTAATTTCGTTTTTAAATCGATGCGATTTTGCATTTAAATACATTTTTGAACGAAGAACTAACGTGCATTGCCATGTTCCAATTCTCGGAAACTCGGAAATAAATCTCATTACAAAATGTCATAATATTTTTTTCAAAATTCTGTCAAAGAAGGTAGACAAAAATTTAATCGCGATTAAACAACTCTTGTGATTTAGGCCTGGTTTATTCATCTTCAGATAAACTTGCTGGTAACTATCTGCAAGATAAATTTACCGTTGCATAATTCTATTGGTCGGCGGATAACTGGCCGACCAATGGGATCACAAATTGAATTTTTATCTGTCAGATTGCATGGTTGGTTGGTTGGTTGAGATGCAGAGTGAACAGGCCGGGTTGGGTGGCCCCAACACTGCAGCCGTCGGCTTATTGTTTTGTCATCTTCATCTGTTTAGTCAGTGAAAAGTTTCGCGACCTTGATTAGGTTTAGGAGCCTCTTCATCGTGTTACTTCTGGTGAGTTTAGAGATAGTCTTCTGGCCCTATCTGTCTGTATCTCCACCAGCCTCACATTCGAAGATTATGTGAGTGGCGATTTCATCCTCCTCGTCACAAAGTTTGCATATGGGTTCTTCTTGGAGGATTCCCATTGTGTGAAGGTGTTTTCTCAGGCTACAGTGTCCAGTTATAAGTTCAGTTATTAGGCTGATTTGATGCCTATTGTAGGATCTCTTCGGTAAGTTCAGGTGATGGTTGTTGTACCATTAATATTAGCTTAATCTTACTGTGTCTGAGCTTCGGAAGAGTTTGCCAGTAGGTTTGGTGTTATCTATACACCCATTGGTTTATTTTTGTTCTTACCGATGATTTTGTGGTGCCAATTGCCGGTTCAGGACCAGTATAACTGGTTGCTGATCCTTCTCTTGCCAGAGCATCTGCTTTTTCATTTTCTTCTGCCCTGGCACCCATTTAAGGGTTACCTTGTTGGCCATACTTAGGTTTTTGAGGTTTTGCAAGCATTCCCAGACAAGTTTGGATTTTATTTCAAAGCTGCTAAGTGCTTTGATCGAGGCTTGACTGTCTGCTGAGCAGATAAGAGATAAGGACGTTTTTATCTGTGTATCCCCTCCTTAGGTTTTCTCTCAGATACGAGTCGATGGCACATATTTCTGCTTGGAATACAGTAGTGTATTCTCCCAGAGGTTGAACCGATGTCGCATCTGGGAGTTTCTCCATTTGTTCCAGCGCCGGTTCTAGTTTCTGTTTTGGAGCCGTCAGTGAACCAGACAAATTTCTTGTTTAGGTGTTACCCCAGTATTTCTTACTGGGACAATCTTGATGGCGAAGGGTTTTTCGAGGGATTTTTTCGGCATCATATAGTCGCTTCCCAGGTTAAAATCGGGTTTGTGATTATTTTGGTGATTGCCGCATGTTCATTTGGTTATGAGTTCCAGGTTTCGTTCAGCTAGAGACGATATGCCCCGATTCTAGCCTCCGCTTTGACGATAAGGTCAATTGGTGGAAGGATCGTTTCTATAGTTGCCGTTGTTGTGCTTTTCTGTGCACAGGTGATACAAAGACATGCAAGTCTCTGGGTTTTGGCTAGCTCCAGGTTTGCTTGTCTTTGGTTTTTTTAGGCCACCATACAACTGCACCATATGTTATCATTGGTCTTACAACCGTAGTGTATATCCAGTCACTGTTTTAGTCCCCATGTTTTCCCAATCGCTCTTTTTAGGGACATCAACGTCATCTTGCTTTTGGTAGTTATCTTTTGGATGTGTTGGTTCCATGTCAGCTTCATATCTAGGATGACACCTAGAAATTTAGCTTTCCTGCCAAAGTCCAAGGTTTTTTGAAAAATAGACTGGGTGCGATTAAGTCCTCCAGATTTCTTTTTTTCGTGAAAGGAATGAGTTTTGTTTTACAGGGGTTGACGCGAAGTTTCTCCCTCATGTACCATTCCTCAGTGATTCCTAAGGCGTCCTGCATGAGGTATGATACCGTCCTGGTAAATCCTCCCCTAATGACAACGACTATGTCATCCGTGTAGCCTAGGATGAAGTAGCCTTGATCGTTTAGTTTCCTCAGAAGTTCATCCACGACTAGATTCCACAAGAGTGGTGGAAGTACTCCGCTCTGTGGGCATTCTTTTGTCGCGGTTACTTTAATAGAGGTTTCAGCAATAGTCGAGTTCATAGTCCTGTGTAACATGGATTTGATTCATCTGCATGTGGTGTCATTAATCGCATGTTGCCCAGGAGCTCTGACTATGGAGTTGAAGGAGGTGTGGTCAAAGGCTCGTCAACGAATCCCACTAGTGCGATTTCCTTGTTCTCTAGTGGGTTCTCTACTCTTGTCACCAGTTGAAGGTTGGAAGGCATGTTGGCTTTAGTGAAGTGCCCCCTATTTCAATGAGGTTTCCCTGATGTGCTTTTTAACTAGTTTCTCTGTCACCTTTATAGTACGGGATACGAGGCCTATTTCATCAAATCATTTTACACCGTCTTGCATTGTTATCATCAGTTAGATAACATGGTACTGAAACGCACTTGTGCAGGGAAATAGATAGGAGTGGGGGATTTCGCTGAAAAAAATGTTTCAGAAAATGTCATCATAAATGAGGAAAAATATATAATTATACACCGTCTTGCATTTATTTATTGAGTTAATTTGTACACAAACAAAATTGAATTAACACATGCAAGACGTTTTCATGGGGGTTTTGGGGGTTGCGATAGAAGATGGAAATTGTCAATTTGTGAGAGGGGTGAAAAATCATTTCACACCACTCCATTGTTGATTTAGATTAAAGCTTGAATGTAGAATAGCTTACTGGATACTGATACAAGACGTCCTGTGGAGGGATAGAGAGCTGCAAGACGCATGTCAATGCGTTGTCTAATGTGCGAGTGAAAAATTATTTCACACCACTTCATGCTTATGTCCGCCGAAAGAATATATGTTAAGAAATGGTAATACATCACTCCAAGACGTTTTTTCGGGGAAAAAAAGTTTAAAAAATCCATTTTCTTTTTTAACTGAACTGTTGAGTTATTTACTGAACCGTTCACTGTTCATTCTTTTCTAAATCATACAGATGGAAAAGGACAGTTGACATAGCAGCTCAACTGGGGAGTATGTATGTTGAATACAGGATTTATAATTTCTGTTTACAATTCCAGACAGATCATTTGTTGTCATTTTTTTGCTGCTTCAAAATCAAATTTCTCAAATTTACCTAATACTTACAATCCGGTATGTGTTATGGCATATCCACCTCAAAAAAAAACTTAAATGATTATAAGCCGCCAGAAAAAGAACAATTTTCAACCTTTTTTTTTTGATGGATGTCCGTAGAGACATTCAAATATACATTATTAAGAGAAATTTGCAAAATAGAATTATTCTATATGGTAATAGAGAGGAAAAATATTTAAATTTATGTGCGTAATTTGTAATTTGGAGTAGTATTCATATTTGTACCTGATGGATTGACCCCCATTAAAATTAGTCAACTTCATCACCGTCTTGCAGTCCTTTCTTTCCATTTAGAACGTCTTGTATTTTCAAAAATGTTATCAATGTGTTCTGTTTTTCCCATTAGTACCAGTGCAAGGACGGTGTAAAATGATTTCTCACTCCTTCATAAGACAACTCATTGACCTCCGTCTTGCAGCCCGTTATCCCTCCACAGGACGTCTTGCATCAGCATCCAGTGGCTATTCTACATTCAAGCTTTAATCTAAATCAACAATGGAGTGGTGTGAAATGATATTTCACCCCTCTGAGAAATTAACAATTTCTATCTAATATTACAACCTCAAAACCTCCATGAAAACGTCTTGCATGTGGTAATCCAATTTTGTTTGTGTACAAATTAACTCAATAAATAAATGCAAGACGGTGTAATTATATATTTTCCTTGTTTATGACGACATTTTCTGAAATATTTTTTTCAGCGAAATCCCCCACTCCCATCTATTTCCCTACACAAGTGCGTGTCAGTACCATGTTATCTAACTGATGACAACAATGCAAGACGGTATAAAAATGATTTGATGAAATAGGCCTCGTATCCCGTACTATTAACATAAAGGACGATGAGCTGATCGGTCCGTATGACCTGGCCTGAGATGGGTCTCTGCCAGGTTTTGGGATAAAGACCGCTTTTACTTCGCTCCAGGACCCAGGAATATAGCTTGTTGCCAGGCTGGCTCTGCACAGCCTGCAGAGATATGGTACTACAAGGTCCACCGCTTTTTGTAGGAGTGCTGGTATTATTTCATCTGGTGCCGGTGATTTGAAGCTGTCAAATGAGCCTATTGCCCATTTTATGCCATCGTAAGTTACCGCTTTTTTAGCAAGTTCCCAGTTCTCATTTTTCGCTCCATTACGGAAAGCGGAACGGCTTAATGGGTTTCTACTATCAGGGTTCACTTCGGTAGAGTCTGGAAAATGGGTTTGAAGAAGTAAACTTAATGTTTCTTCCCCATTTTTTGTGAAGTTCCCAGCAGGTTTTTCAATGGTTCCCGTCGGTCCTATCGGATTCTCATGGCTAGAATTTTCTGGAAACGGGCTCTTTTGGAAGTGTTTTCAAATAGGCATGCACCGAAGCGGGATTTTGGCGGAATAGCAGAATACCGAATATTTACTCAACAAAGTAACAAATTTTAAATAGAACTACTAGAGCAACATTTTCTATTTTGAAAACAAAACTAAACTAATATTCGAATATTCAATGTGTAAAAGCGTAATAGGGCAAGTACACGATCTGACAGTTTGACACTAATGACAGTCGCCTTGAGGTAAAACAAAGATATATTTACAGTAGTTTTTTAGGTTTTTAGTTAGATTTTTTTTAATTAAATACCTTTTGTGTGGTCCAGAAGTTTCTTGGACATGCCTAGAGTTTGTTTAGTTGTTAATTCTGGCAGTATCGCGCAAGGGATACAATATCCTTCCATAGGTTTCCATCAATTTTAAATAACAATGGGAGGTTGGATTTGTTAGCTCAAGAAAGAAGAGAAAAATTGATTAATCTTGTTAAAAGAGAAGATCTGACAGAAAAATAGATTGAATTATAGAGTAACTATAATTATATATTTGTTCTTGTGACACTTGGTTTTGATTTTTGTTGGAAAAACCCTGAATTTAATCCATTATAGAAAAACCTAGCAAACTTCTGGATAAAAGACCACATAGACTGAAACATAAACACTTTACTTTAACTTTTTTAAAACAAAATAACACAAAAAACTTGCAAGAAAGCTGTGAAAACCGCATAAAACATAACCGGCCTAATCTACACCAATGTAAATAAATGATTTGTTTTACCTCAGGGCGATTGTCAAACTCTTTCTCCTTTTTTCAACTTGTGGTGTAGAAATAATAATTTCTCGGCATTTCTGGGCAATAATCCGCTCCATTCTACCATTCTTGACCAAAAGTCACACGGCGGGTGTTGCCGTCTGACATCATAATTCTAGCATGGCACTCAAAGTCCTGATCCTTCATTGTGTTGATGGGTCGCCGGCCATATGGATTAATAGTGAATGTGACGCTCGCCCGGCTCTTTCTACTCTGGTTTTCATTCTATGTATGGCTACGGTAACACTCATTTGTTATATGGTAAAAAAACAAAGTCACTGGTTATCATGTTTAATCTATCACAAATATCGTTTCGTTCACTAGCAGCCCATCGCACTTTTCTACAACCGTCTATTCCATACGCCTTCTAAATCGTTGCTGTAACATAACTACTGATTTTCCTTTCCTGCAAAGCAAAACGTCAACGAAAACTGTTGTAATAGAAAAATTAAATATTTTTTTGCCGAATTATAAAGGATATATTTTGTTTTAAGATGAAATTAGTTTGCTGTTGGAATGTTGATAAATGGCGCTCAAAAAAGTTTTAATTAAGGACGAAACGTTGTCGGAAGACTAATTTGGTTTTCCTTTCATCCCTAAAACTGGCTAAAACCCAAGAAACTTCTACATTATATTATGCATTTACTATAATATATTAACACGTTGATTAAAATTTTTGAATACTTCCTGCATAAATATAATATTTATGGAGCTCTTGGCTCCTATTTTTCTCATTATGCTTCTCCCCTCCCTCACTTTGAATATATCAAATATTTTCTAATTAATACAGGGATCATGGATATACGTACACTTTGGGCCGAAATAAAGGAGTACATTTTTTAATTGAAATTTTTTTTTTGGTTTTTGGCGATTTAATTTCTTTTTGCAGGGTTAATAACCTAACATGTCCTCAACATGACTGTAAACTTGAAAGCAAAAATAATGTACAGGGTCGGACTTATAAAAAAAAATATATAACAGTGCATTTGAGCTCGTTGCAAATGAAAACTGTCTTAACTAAAATTGTACTAATATGCTTTTTCGGTAGATAAACTATCCAGAACATTTCAGTAAAAAGGAAATTTTCCGAAATTACCGGATTCGCGAAATATCATTTTTTTATTAAATAACATTTTAACAAATAACACATTTATGAAAACAGTTTAGTACTTAATTTTAAAACTTAGAGTAAAATATTACGAATGTGGCCACCATTATTGTTTACCACTTCTTGAAGTCGTCTGCGCCATATATTATATTGATAGCCCCATTTATTGCACCCTGTTCAAAATTGTTCCAAACAAATTGCATTCTTTCTTTCAGCTGCTCGATTGTTTCAAATTGTTGTCCGTCATACAAATTTTGTTCGAAAATTCCCCAAATTGAATAATCAACTGGATTTAATTCTGGGCTGTTAGGTGACCACATTTCTGGCTCAATATAATCCGGGCAATTTTCACTCAAAAACATCCTTGTACTATGGCAAGTGTGCGAGGGAGCACCATCCTGTAGGAAATTGTAATCCTAACAAACATCTTCAATTCCTGGTAATAGGTGCTGCAAGATTTGTTCTTGATACGTTTCTGAATTGAGTTTTACCCCAGCATCAACAAAAATCAGACGAGATTTTCCCAACATGGATACTGCAACAGAGACCATTACACCTTTTGAGAAATGACTTTTTTCAATCAGAAGATGCTCTAAAGGAATTTCTCCCTTATATTGTACGTCAGAATATACTCTATTATTTTGGGTATTTTTAGGTGGCCGTAAATAAAACATTTTTCCATCTGAAAACCATATTTTTCTAATGTCTTCGCGAGAGCGGAATCTTCGTAGTAGCAAATTACATCTTTCCAATCGTTTTTCTCTTACATTGACCGTAAGTCTTTGACAGTAAACTTTTTTAAATATTTTAAGATGGCAGTCTTCTTTAATGATTCTTCGCGATTTTCCTTGTTCCAACAGATTGGCCAGGTTGCAAATTTCCTAAAACAACCCTTACTGTACCAATATTTTCTTCAGTTCTCGAGCTTCGCTTCCTTCCTCTTCCACGTTTATGTTCAATAGACCCATCGGTTTCCCTTAGATGTCTTAAGAACTTTCCTATCGTTCCAATATGCCAATTTTTCTCAGGAAATTCATTTACAATTTTTCTTGCACCATGGTAATATTTAATTAATATTTTGTCCTCTTTGCTTAAAAGTGGCATTATGAACTGACTAATTTACTTATTTAGCTGTAAATGTCAAACAAATTCCATGGCAACCTGAGCAGTCATGGCCTACTAAGTAAAATTGACATAAAAGAAGGGGTAAACAATAATGGTGGCCACATTCATGATATTTTACTCTAAGTTTTAAAATTACTAAACTGTTTTCATAAATGTGTTATTTGTTAAAATGTTATTTAATAAAAAAATGATATTTCGCGAATCCGGTAATTTCGGAAAATTTCCTTTTTACTGAAGTGTTCTGGATAGTTTATCTACCGAAAAAGCATATTAGTACAATTTTATCTGAGACAGTTTTCATTTGCAACGAGCTCAAATGCACTGTAATGTAAATTTTTTTATAAGTCCGACCCTGTACATTATTTTTGCTTTCAAGTTTACACTCATGTTGAGGACATGTTAGGTTATTAGCCCTGCAAAAAGAAATTAAATCGCCCAAAAACCAAAAAAAAACATTTTCAATTAAAAAATGTACTCCTTTACATATTTCGGCTCACAGTAGTTATCAAAACTTAAACTGCAGCTGATTGAAAGCATATAATATTTCAATTTAATGCAGCACATAATATGTAATATCCGTATAATATGGGCTTCAAAGTACTTAAAAAAAAAAACTGGCCAAAATCTTGAGTGGTAACAAACCAAAACATGTTTAGAATGGACTACAAAAGCAATATAAATTGTGGAGACCTTTCAGCGAATACAGAACCAAACTTTGACAGAACTATAGCCTTCGGCTGCATTATTCCCCAATTCAGAATGTCTAGGTTATTAGAGAGAATTTCATACATCTGTCAAAACTGGTATTCCAACAATAAATTGACATGTTTTGATTGTTGATTTGAACCAATCAGATTGTAATTATGCGATAATTTGTACTAGTGCAAATTATCAGATAATTGCATACTAACTGGTGCGAAAACTGGTGTTTTGACATTTTTTGACAAAAAATTTAAATTTTTGATTTATGAAATTCTCTCATTAAATACAACTCGTGCAATGGAAATATATTTATAATTTTCGACAAATTTGCACTCATGCGTTTTTAACTGAAAATGCATTCGGGCAAATTTCCCAAAAATTATCAATAATTTCCATTGCACTAGTTATATTACTATTGATAATAAAGTCAAGTAAGTACTCACCGCGTTGGTTTTTGTCGCTACTATTCCATGCGGTGTGATGGGCGTTGGCATCTGCTCCAATGAGAATCTGTAGGTTATTTAGCAGCTCACAGTATTGCACTAATCTCTCCAGTTCTGCAGATGGAGGTGAATTAGGGGAGTCATATCAGTCATATAGCAGGTACACAAAAGTTTTAATGAGCTTCTTGGTGTTTCCTGCTTCTTGGTAGTCGAGCTTTATTGCTGCCATGTCCCTAAAGCAAAAATTTGTCATTTTTATTGCATTAATATTGTTGTTTGCAATAATGCAGCTTCTTATATTCTCTGAGTTTGAGTTACAGAATAACTCACCTCCGATGTTGCCTAGACCCATAATTCTCTTCCTTGACGTCCAGGGTCCTTGAATTAGAGCCACGTCAATGCCACCTGCCTCGAAGGTTTTGCAGAAGGCAGCAGTTGCAGCCTTCTTATGCTGCAAGTTTATCCGAAGGACCCGCAGCATTTTTGGGTTTTGGATCGAGGACCCTAAAGGTTAGCATCGTGAGCGTGAGGCTAAGGTAAAGCTTAAAGTCTTTCTTGGTTAGCACCTTCAGAGAATTCTCGTCTATTCCCACAACGAGAACGGAGCCTTTTGGTTCTACCTTGATGTTGAGCACCACACCTTTCAGTCATTCGCCTCTATCCCCTCGTTTTGGGTTTTCAGACAACGAAGTGCTCTTGTCGAGTTGTCAGCATCAAGATTTTCTTTGGGTATCCACACCGATACCCTTACTCCTAGTAACGACATCCTTGGATGGTAGTATCCTCAGGTTTGCCCCTTGCCAGAGCTTTAGTTTTGGGGTTACCATTTTTAGCTATTACGCAGCCTCGTTGTCTGAGCAATGAAAGTGAACAATGTCATGTTCTGGTTGGCTATGGTTGAACTTGGGTCCTTTTCCAGGTTGGCACTTCTAGATTTCCTGGAGGATAGCTTCCTGTACCTTTATTCTTGTTCTGCTGTCATCTAAGTATAAGGATAGGTACTTGTGATGACAGCCATCTTAGTTTCTGACACAACCTTGCTATATCCGGCCCCAGTTGGTTTACTGGGTTTTGTAGGAGCTTGATTGTGTTTCGCAATATTTTGAGGATTTTGTGAGGGTGATGGTGTTGATCCCACTGAGCAAATTCTCTTAATCCCTTTTTGCTGCTGGTTCGCAGTAGCTGTTGGAGTTTGTTGTGCTCCAGAGTTATCAGTGCCTGAAGTGCCTTGTCCCTGTTTAGGAGTTTGGGGTTTTCTGTTTGGTCGTGATTTACTAGGTTTAATAGGTTCCCCTTTGGCTTTGGCCCGTTCGATAGCTTTCTGGCGTTTCTGGGCGCCAGAGAGTTTGGCCTTGTTTATCTTTAATCTTGTGAGACCCCAAATTCAGAAACTTGGCAAGATGTTAAATTGGCGAGCGGTGACTTTAGTTTCTGAGTGGAGACACAGTTTAAAGTGGGTCCTATTTGCGGGTGGAGAGAGTAAAACACAGAAATATTGTGGTCAATTAAAATAAAGTTTATTTTATTAAAATAAATAAAGCTTGTTATTAAATAAAAGGCGTCGGTAATAATAATCTTACAATAAAATTGTTAGATTTCTAATAAGCATCAATTAACTGTTAAGGAAATTTTATATGATTCCAAGTAAAAAATTTTATTTACAGTTTGACTCGATTCACACTCTTGTCTTCACAATTTCTGGCTGAACATAAAAAAACTCTACTAACATTCAACAATAATATATTTACTGCTGGCCACACCTAATTACATGGAAATCTTATTGGTCGAAGGAATTTACTTTAATTATGAACACTTAGTAAAAAACTCGAATATTTTCGCGCTGTTATTTCACGTCGTGCTTCTTCTCTTTGGTTACTTCGACAACTCTTTCACGCCGTAGTTCTGACTTTCTGGACACAGGTCTAACAATTCTCGATTACTACTTGTTTCTTGATTACTCAACCGACACTGGTCCTTCACGCCGTAGTTCTGCCGGTTTACTTTTACTCGCTCTATCTCGAACACTGGTTTTCTCGAACACTCGTTTTCTCGAACACTGGTTTTCTCTTGCCAAAGTTGCCTTTTTATATCATTGGTCCCTCCATTGTCTTGAATTTCTTTATTATTTCTGACCTCGATTTTTCGTGGTTGAATCATCCGATCAATTAGTGTATTTGGTCCCCTTTTAATTAATTATCAAGGGCGTCGCTAAGTGGTTTGTTAAGTGAGTATCATCATATAGGCTCGTGCATGATTTATTGGTCCTTTTAGAAATTTTTCGGTTACTTTGGAATGTCAATTGTTGAAAGCACTTGAAAAAAAGGTCCATGAACTTTTCCTTTATTCACATTCCAATGTATTAGTCAATAGGTATAGAGTATCGGCTTTCAATAATTTCTGGATATCGACGTTCAGATAATTTTTAATTGAAGTTTCTGGTTGTGCTGTCTAAGTGATGATCTCTCCTGGGATGGTTATTTGGAAAATCCTTGTTATTCTTGATTAAAATTTCTGTAGTATACAATCTGTTGATTTGAGACCCAAGGTTCCTTATACGTTTATCATTTTTCTTGGTTTTGCTGCTTCCAGCTTCCCGATCCGATGGTGAAACCCTTTCTTCCGCAAGGCTTGTGCTGGCCTCCGGTGATCTTGTGGTGGTTTGGTCTGTTGGACCTTCCATCGATTTTGTTTCACGAGATGGTTGAGGCTTAGGCTGAACCACCAAGATTTTCCTCTACCTCCATCTCTTGGTCTTTTTGTTTGTTTTTTTCTATTTGTGTTTCCATAATATGTCCCACGAGTGAAAAGGAAAGGGTGGTAAGGACCAGGCTCTGCGGTGCCCCCTGCACAGAGCTAAGTCTGTTAACTCCAGGATGACGCCTGGTTTCCCAGAGGCTCCATTTGCGACGGTGCTCCCCACCGCCATGCATCCATTGACACGGATCGCTTGACGTCTTGGATTGGGCTGAGATGCTTCTTGGACCCGAGTGGCGCTTCCCAGGGGTTCGCAATGGCTTTCCTTGAGAACCGCCAGACGGGAGCCCCCCGACCGCGGCAAGGTCTTGCATCTCCTACGAGGGGGACAGACTTGCATCTCCCACGAGGGGGTCAGATTGCATACCTGACAGTTTATTAGAAGGTGAATAAACCGGCCCTTAATCACTTATTTAAGCAAAATGTATTCAAAAAATGGCGTTGTCTGATTGGTCTATTTCATAATATAATGAAGGGGATAATTTTAATAAAACCTAAAACCACTCCAGTAAGTTTCTCTTTAAAAACTTGTTTCAATCAGTTCCATTAAGTGCTCTTAGAACAAAACCTAATTTATATTGTAGTCTAGTCTCAACCAAACCAAAGATTGACATAAATTGCTCTGGGGGATAAAATTATTGCAAAAATTGTTGAAATAAAACTATAGTTGATTTTATTATTGTTTTCTTTTTTTCACCAAAAAATACTCTTTGTATTTTTTTTTGTGTCCTTATACACAGTTTGTGTGTAGTAAACCATATTTTATATTTATGTACTGTAAAATTGAAAACTCAATTAGATTGTAATATTTAGTGTCAATTCTATTTTAGAAATTTATTTAGTTGGTAAGGCGAATGAAAAAATACTAAGTAAATCGAATTTAATTATAAAATAGTCACTATTGGATAAATCAGCTACAACAGGTTTTATTTTTTATCTAAATCCGATTGAGTCAAATATTGTATTTCTTGAAAATTATTTTCTGGACTTTCAAAAATGCCTAGACCCCTGTTTTCAGACTTTTGCCTGCTGACTATTGCTTATGCAAAGCTGATTTCATTAAATACGCTTTCGCCATCCTGTCAGGGCTACATACTAATTATCAATTTCCAAACTAATTTATTGTGAAATTTGATTCAATCGGATCTCAATTACCCTAAATTTGGGATTCCGCAACAAAAATTCGATTTAGTTTATAACTGCTATTGTAAATACTTAGACTTTTATTCAAAGACGAAATTATCGGGCAAATAATAATATTAATTTTAAGACAAAACTTTACTTTGGATATGATTTTCATTATAACAACGATCCATTGATTTCATTTCTCAGACAAAATGAGCACATTAATGTAAATAAAGAAAAACATAATTTCACAAAAAGTCTGGGGGCCAAAATTGAATTCCTCAGAAATATTGAAGAAAATCAATTTTTATTATCTTTAATAGGTAGTAGAAAAATTGAAAATATAATTTTTGTTACCTATTTTTTTGAAGAACAAATACATATAGCTACCTATTTATTAGAACAAATATTCCTTTTTTATTTTTTTGTTAATTATTGTGTATTTTGCCAAAGAGTTAATAATTAGTCAAAATATGACTATAGCCAAAGAATAAAGTGTCAATTTATTCCTTTTCACTATATCGACTTATTTGCTGTGCTGTAGTAAAACTAATTAATGCAGGGAATAAAATATTAACTTCAATTTGAAAAAGGTTGAAGTATGTAATAACTTTTAGAATTTATAGTGAAATGATTGTATAACTATTTTTGTTGTTTGGGACGAGATTCAGTTTTAAATAATTTTTAGTGAAAATATTCCTTTTTTTATAATTTATTTGTTGTTACCTAAGAAACCTCGTACAGAAAAACAAGAAAAATATGTTGAGTTTTGGTACAAACGAATATTTGTATTTCAATTTTATTTATTTTTTTCTTTGTCTATGCATGATTACTTCTATTTGCAAGCTATTTAAACAACAAGGTACCTAACTGTGAGTATATTTTATTATATTTCACCAATCAAAAGAAGAGGTAAAAATAGAACACATAGTCTTACTTTGTCCGGGTTCACTAAAACTCCCTCACAAACAACAACAACTTTTATTAAACAAATTATAAACTAATTTTAATTAAACTCCAACACGTTAACAATAAGAGCGTATATTTCAGACTACCTCGCCCAAAAATATTCGTAATCATCTAACCCAAAGACCTCACATTAATAACCAAGTATTGTTAACATTAAATGAAGCCAGGGTTTGTGAGTCCTCAGCACCTTCGTCTGATTCACTGGAACTCCCAACCGTGTCGAAAGCCTTAAGCTTCTCAGAGGGACATATCCCTACATGTATGATTTCTGGCAGCGTTCTGCCCCCTTAAGATCCTCGACCACGTATCTGTCGCTACTTACCACTGCCGTCACAGTGAAGGGCCCCTGATACCTCTCCGTCATTTGAGCACTTTGCTCGTCGGACAAGGACCAATTGTCCTACAGAGAATGTTTTCTCATTGGCGTGCCTTTTATCGTAATTTTTTTTTTGAGTCAACTGCTTTTCTTTTGTACACTCAGCTACTTCGTACGTATTACCGCATGGTTAGCTGGCTCATTTTCGGAAACTTCTGCTGTCAAAAATGCGTCATGAACTCCTCGTGGTCGGTATCTGAAGAACACCTCATATGGCGATCATCCTGTCACCTAACTTATGGTTGACTTCACCTTGCTAAGTTCACGATCCCAGTTTTGATCGTCATCTACACTGGCTATGAGAGCTGACAGAATAACTCTATTCATTCGCTCCACCTGCCTGTTGACTCGTGGAGTTGCCGTTGCGCATAACACTCGTTTTATGCCTAATACCGCACAGAAGAGAGGACAAAGATTGGCTTGTAAACGCTGTGCCCCTATGACAAATAAATCTTCGAGGTACCCCAAAAGTTTCAATCAAAATATTCAGACATTTAACAACCTGGTGCCGTTTTTGTGCTCGGTACTGCCTTAAGAAAAGTAAATTTTGTGGAGGCATCAACAGCCATAATTAAATAGGTATTTCAGTGCTTACTTTTCACAAACGGCCCTAGATGGTCTAAATGTAGAGTGTCCATTGATACACTTTTCTTTTCGATATGGTGTAGACCGCCAGGTACTTTACCTGAAGGCGTTTTATTATACATGCAACCGAGGCAGGCTGATATGTAGTTTTTGATATAGTTCCGCATTGATAGAAACCAGTCCACTTTGCCACTGCCTCTAGTATTTTATCCACAGCAAAATGTCCTGCTGCATCATAATAAAAAAGTATATTCCTTCTGGACGAATAAGGGATCATCCATCGCAAACCAAGTGGCGTTTATCGATAAACTCTATTATTTTTTAAAAAATATTCTTTGTGTACACGTCTGTTATTTTCATCAACTGTTACACCCGACAAAACTTGATGTATTTCCTTGCAGCGTTTGTCAACTGCGCCACTAACACCCAATCGAAGTTAAACACATTATGACATGAAGAATATCAACTTCTACTATTTCATCAAACTCGGTAGGCAGCGGATTTCTGCTAAGTGCATCCACATGAACCATCTTTCATCCTGCCCCTTATTTGTCGTTGTAGTAATATCCCACCAATATCAAGCTTACTAGCATCAGTGTGTAGCTCCGTAACAGCGTTTCTATCATAAACAGCCAGCTTGGGATGAATTATGTTTCTCTTTAAGTTCTATAAATGCATTCTGCTGTTCGGTCTACCAATTGAAAGAAGCGCATTTCTTTGTCAAATCGGTAAGAGGTTTCGCAATAAACGCAAGTCCTTCAATATACTTGTGAAAATAACTGGCGAGTCCTGGGAACTGTCGGATTGTATGTACGTCTGTCGGTGTTGGAAAATCTCATGCAGATTCAATCTTTTTGGATCAAGGTTTGATTCCTTTATAGGAGATTTCATGTCCCAGATTTGACTCAAGAGAAATCTACATTTATTAAAACGTGATGTCATATTGGCTTCACGTAAAGCCGCGTCCACATTAGTAAAAATTTACGTTGTGCGTGGTATTCGGCACAAATTTGTGTGTGCGATACAAATTTATGCGAGTGTGGACATGTTCGCCGCATACAGACGCACGCAAAAACTTTCGGACATTCAACGCACGCGATTCGCGGCTTGTCGGTTTTTTTCGAGACATCAAAGGGCTTTGCGGCGCAACATCGTTCTAGTGTGGACGCATTTTTTCGCGAATGTAACAAATAACCAAAAACAAGCAACGCGCACACTGAAATAAAATAGGCACACACGCGTTGAGCAAGAACGCACGGCGCACAACACAAATATTTATGTCGGTCAAGAAGCCAAGTTTGCGCCGCAAAAATTTGTGGCGAATCTCGAATTCAACACAACGCATTTATTTACTAATCTGGACGCGGCTTAAGAGTTTTAGAACGTTTTCTAAATTCGTGAATCCATTTTTTTCCTTCGTTGGCAGTATCAAAATATCTAAGTAGCCATAGCTGTAGTATAACGTAAAGAATCTAGAATTTTATAAATTTTCCTCTGAAAGACTGCAGGCGCATTTACGAGACCAAATGGCATAGTTACATACTCGTAATGGCCATCAGGGGTTATGAAAACTGTCTTTTGGATAGAATTCGTAGCAACTGGCACCTGATGATATCCAGAAGTAAGATCTAAACTAGTAAAGTATCGAGAACCTTTGAGCCCATCGAGTAAATCATCAGTTCGCGGCAGAGGATATTTATCCTTGATAGTTTTAGCGTTCAAAGCACAATAATCTACGCAAATACGCGATTCGACGTTCTTTTTGGCATAAGGATAAGAAGATTCCCTGATGATATTATTGTCAAATAATTCTCGAACTCTAATGTCTCTAACTTTCTCCCGCTCAGCGAAGGCTAAACGATATGGTGGATAAGTAACAGGTGTTTTGTCATTCAAATTAATGCAAATTTTAGCAATATGAGTCTTCCCTAGTTCAGACATACTTGTAGCAAAACAGTCTCTGTATTTATTAAGCAAAGAAAGAAGTTGAATTTTTGTGCCTTTATCAATGTCAGTCCTGACAACATTTTCTAAATCTTCTAAAGGAAACTCTTTCATAGATTCTTGATTTATGATGGAACAAACATTTATTTCATCAAAATCACTTTCAGGATTACACAATAACACTCGGACTACTACTCGATTTTTTCCATAACAAACTGGATATTCTGATGTGTTTAAAATCGGAACTGATTAGGCCACGGCCTTTGTTGCAATTTAATAAATACCTCTCTTTGAGATTTTCACTAGAATATAAGGAAATGTGTGTTCACCTAAATCCGTGTGTCGATTCAGGATTTCGATATTATAGTGGACTTTCACTGGATTTAAAACATTTTGGACAATTTAATGAAACTTTGTGCGCGGTCTTACCCGTGTGTGTTTGCCGATGCGTGCGAGCGTCCATTACTGACTTCCGCCTTCCTGCGCGGTTCATCATTACCCACTCCTGACGGTTTGAACAGAGCGCCGCCATTGTTTCCGTTGCCGCGCATTTTGAATTTTAAACTTAGGAAATGTTTTATGATATCGTTCACCATACCGGCCGCCTTGAAACGATACGGTTTCGGAGAAATAAATGTATATGATTGGAGAAAAACAATACTTATGCACTAAAGATTAAAGTCTAATGATTGCACTAAAAACTAATAGACCGGTGCATAACGACCATTTTTTTAAAACGATTTTCTCCCGTCTGCCATTGAGGTTGGTTATTCTTCATGCAATAAGAAGTGGATTGGCTGAAATTTCAAAGAGCCCCGCGTGTGACAATATAATGATATGCTAATTTGAAAATGTAATGAAAAGTGGAGATTTGGATCAATATTATCCCGTCTGCCACACATTATGAAGGTAATTTAAACAAAAATGAGTGGAAGGAAGCTAAACGGCGGAAACCCTAGGTTAGTATAAAGTGTCATATTACTAATTTTAAAATGTCGCCAAAATCGGAGATGTGGATCAACGACCTCCCGTCTGCCAAATTAAATTTATGTTACATTTACGATGTAATACATCAATGAGTAAATGGCAGAAAATCCCGGTTGGTATAATAATATTTAACAATTTTTGAAGTTGTATCAAAATACTGAGATGTTAAAACAATTTTCTCCCGCCTAAACCATGTTTTGTTACAATGGATTTTAGATAAATAATGTACCTTTGCACCGGCAGAAAAATTGAAGTGGTACAGATATTTATTTTTAATTTTGGAAAATGTCAGAATTTTTCAAATTTGGGATCAATTATTTCCCGTCTGCCATTAATTTATATTAAATAAGTTGCTACCAAAAGCTTAAGTTTTGACTGGCAGAAATTGCAGACTGGTACAAGTCCTAATAAACAATGAACAAAACTGCGACAAAAATTGTTTATTTTCAAACGTCATATAACAGTAATTTTTGTGATCATTTTGACAAGGTATAATTGTCACTTCAATGACTTTCAGCTTGAACGGCGTATAGTGTTATACTGTGCCGGAGTATAACACTTATACGCCGTTACACATGTTTTTCCATAGCGATTTAAGGTAGTTTACCTGTACATACAGGTATAGGTGCTTATAAAGGTGGTCCTTGTGATTCTTGTGAATATGGATGTCATTATTTAATTTAAAAATTCTGTACTATTCGGAATAAAGATTGTTTGAAAATAAAATATTGTATTTCATTCGGAGTATAAGTATTCTTCATGTGACTTGCATAGATTTGATTCAAACCTCCATGCGCGACACATAAGTATTACTTATACTCCTAATAAAATAAATATCTATTATATGATGAACGTTTTTAACCCGTCTGCCATTTGGTTAAGTGAAATGTAGTTATGAGAATATACATATTTTCAATATGGCAGAAACCGCAATAAGTTACATAAGTTGCACATATGGTTGTTTTAAATTGCAATTTTCTCCCGTCTGCCAACTTAATGGAGTAGAGTTACTATCAAAACAACTGAATACCTATCAAAAGGCAAAATGACTGCTTATATATACAAATGTTTGAAATCTGACATACAAGTTATAATTTTTTTTCAATGCCTATCACACATATCGTCGCCCTAGTTGTGAATGGTCGTAATCCACTCAAGGTAAGTTGTGAGTAAGCTGCATTTAAAATTTTTGTTTTTGGTGAAAATTTGCTTTTTAATTAGCAAATATACTATAACAAGGTCAAACATTGATCACTGGCTTAGATCTATTCACCAACATGAAATTTAAACATTTTTAAGTATGTTAACAGTCACAACCGAGGTCACAACTCAAGAATGAACATTTTGTGGATTACGACCATTCACAAATAGGGCGACGATATAGGTTTTCCTGATGAGGATGAAAGTGAAGAAGAAATTAATGAAAACGAAGATTTTGGCGATTTATCAGATTTGGATGATGGCAATAATGATGATGATAATGGAAAAGGTGACATCAGTTGTGATGGAAGTGACTCCGAAGTGATAGATGACAATGAAAACGATAATGATGATGCTGATGATAATTATGACGATGCTGTTTTTGATAATGTTGATGATTAAAACATTTTTTTCCTAAAGATACAATTTTTTATTGTTTATGTTTAGGTGTTTTGGGAGCAACTTTAATTTTAATTAACCGGTTGTCAGACGAGAGAAAACTGTTTGGCCACATAAACATTTTTCGCAATTTAACAATAATTGTGCAACGTATGTAGCTCATTGTGGTTTCTGCCATATTGAGAATATGCATATTCTCATAACTACATTTCACTGAAACAAACGGCAGACGGGCTGAAAACGTTCATGATATGAACAATTTTTATTCCAATTTTGTTAATCAACTATAAGAACTTGTATCAGCCTGCAATTTCTGCCAATCGAAATTTAAGCTTTTAGTAGTAGCTAATTTAATATAAATTATTGGCAGACGGGAAAAAATTGATCTCAACTTTAAAAAATTTTGACATTTTTATTGTTTCTGCCAATTGTTAATATACCTTGGATACATCTGCCAATACATTTCTTGGATTTTACTTTGCATGTCAAACTTATCTTCCAATTGGCAGATGGGACAAAAATTGTTTCAACATCTCAGCATTTTGATACAACTTCAAAAATTGTTAAATATTATTATAACAACCGAGATTTTCCGCCATTTCCTTATTGATCTCTAAATCGTAAATGCAACATGAATTTAATTTGGCAGACGGGAGGTCGTTGATCCACATGTCCGATTTTGGCGACATTTTGAAATTAGTGATATGAAACTTTATACTATCCTAGGGTTTCCGCCGTTTTGCTTCCTTCTACTCATTTTTGTTTAAATTACCTTCACAATGTGTGGCAGACGGGATAATATTGATCCAAATCTCCACTTTTCATTACATTTTCAAATTAGCATATCATTGTATTGTCACAAGCGGGGCTCTTTGAAATATCAGCCATTCCATTTCCTATTGCATAAAGAATAACCATCCTTAATGGCAGACGGGAGAAAATCGTTTTAAAAAAATGGTCGTTATGCACCGGTCTATAAGTATTGTTTTTTTTTTAAGTTATTGATTATTTGTCTGACCGTGCATCTCAATTGGTAAGATGCTCACCCTTGTGAGAGAGCGTTTCACTTGACCGGTGGTAGTTTTTACCGTAATCACTCTAACTATTCCATCACTTCCAGGATGAATCTCTGTGATTCAACCAACTTTCCATCTCAATGGAATTACATTATCTTCATGCAAAAGCACCATTAGACCTGATTTGATATTCTTTATGTCGGTCATCCATTTGGTACGGACTTGAAGGTTATGCAAATATTCCTTGGAAAACCTTTTCCAAAAATTCTGAGAACACTGCTGTATCTGTTGATACTTGGACAACCGATTGAATTGGATTTCACTAACATCTTCCTCCGGAATTGTGCTCATTTTGGCTCCAATTAAGAAATATCCGGGGGTAAGAGGTTCCAGATCATTGGGATCGTCAGATAAAGGGGTGATAGGACGGGAGTTTAGGATAGATTCTACTTGTGTTAATACTGTATAAAAACTTTCATAAGTAAAGTGAATAGATCCAAATTCATAATTTTAACCGCTGACTCCCACAAACCACCAAAGGTGCTGGAATAAAGTTCCAGGTTACTCGATTTTCCAAGAGATACTTTTTAATCGATGGATCTTGGTAAAAATCTCTTAAATTTTGTTTGTCCAAGTAATTGTTTGAGCCCAAAAAATTTGAGTGAAGCTCTTTAGGTAGACCCCATCTTGCAACAAAACGTTTCAAAGTGTTTAAAAAAGTATAGGTGGATAAATTTCCTACTAATTCTAAATGAATTGCCTTTGTGCATAAGCATATGAAAACGCATACGTAAGCCTTTACTATTTTCCTGCAGCGCAATGTACCATCCTTGATATAGAAAGGACCTGCAAAGTCCATGCCTGTAACAGTGAAGGCCTGGAAGGATTCACACGTGCCACAGGTAACTGACCCATAAGAGGCGCAATCTGAGCTGGGGGTTTTGCCCTGAAACAAACTATGCAACGACGAACTATTTTCCGTACTTCACTTTTTCCATGAATGGGCCAATATTTGGAACGAATAGAGGCCAGCACAGTCTGCATGCCACCATGTAATGTTCTTTGCTCATGTTCATGATGTATGAATAAATTTGTAATCTTCATTCATTGGTAATAAAATTGGAAATTTCATATTATAACTTATGCTTGCGTTCTGCAAACGTCCACCAACGTGCAACAATTGATCTTTATCCAAAAATGGATTTAAATTTAATATCTTGCTTTTGGTTGACAGACCCTTTGATTTTTTCAAATCGGAAATCTCTTGAGCAAATCTCTCATTTTGAATTACTTGTACAAGTTTTGTTTCAGCCATATTAAGTTCTTCAATGCTTAGCTCTTCTGATGTGGGCTTTCCATAGCATAGTTGCTTTTATTTTTACAATGGTTTAGAAACCTTAAGCAATATGCTATGTATACATATACAGGTTTGAGTATTTTATCAATTCTGGGAATTTATCCTCAAATTTTTCGGTTTCGCTTGAAACTAAAACAAAATTTACTGCCCTGCGTTCATGCTCCGACCCTTGACTTGATTCCAGAGATGAAGGTATATAGGCGGGCCAATTTGATTCGTCCTCTTGCAAAAATTTAGGACCGAACCACCACAAATCGCAATTTTGCAATAGGCTGTGCTTACAACCACGAGATATAATATCAGCGGGGTTCAATTTTGATGGTATGTGACGCGGTTCTGTGGTGACGCCATTATGACATGTCAGAATCGAGGTCAGAATAACCTTGAATTTTTGAAATGCGGTTGGAGACGAAAATTTTGTAATTGCTGGGTTCTTGACTAATCCATGACAAAACGATTGTACTGTCTGTCCAATAAAAGATATTCGATTTCTCAATATTAATTTTAAGTGCAAATTGAGCTTTTTGAACAAGCTTTGCTACAAGCACAGCACCCTGCAACTCCAACCTAGGAAGACTAATGAACTTAGTTGGCCCAATTCGTGATTTAGAGCACAAAATCTGCGTGCAAACGTTCCCACATGCATCTATGCTTCTTAAAAATACTACCGCCCCAAAAGCTCCCATGTCGCAAAAACCATGAATTTGTAAAGAAATATAGGTGGAAAGCACAGCATGCCTTGGGATCGAAAGTTGACTCAAAGATTGTAAATCTTGAAAAAATTGCAAAAATTGTGTGTTATGTGGTTCTGGAATTACAGTGTCCCAGTCCAATTTCAATTTCCAAAGTTCTTGCATGATGATTTTTGCCGGTGTTAAAACCGAGGGGTACGCAAATGCTAAAAAAGTGTACACCAAAATTAATTATTAGGGTATTTAATAGTTATTTTTATATCTAGTGCGCGAAATGCCATTTTGGTGAACGGGAACGAAAGTTTTTTGACGACGCGAAGCGGAGTCAAAAAATCGTTCGAGTTCACCAATAACATTTCGCGCACGAGTTGCAAACAACTTTTTTTCTACAGACAACATTAAACTTATTTTGGGTAATACAGGGTGTCCCAGCCGAGAGTGACTTATTTCAAATGCTTATAACTTTTAAACCAGGTGTGCTAGCTTATAGCTACCTGCGGTTTGCACCATTCGACTTCTCTTGGCCTAAAGTTTTTTTTAGTAGGTTGCAAATTTTTTTACCTCTTATACAGAGCGAGTAAAAAAAAATGAGTTTTTCAACGTCGAAATTCTCCACTATTTTCAGTGGAACGCCCTGTATATCACAACGTCAAAAAAAAAGAGTCATGTTCAAAATATCCATGTACCAATAAACATCGTCCTTTAATCTTAAAGTTTAAGCCGTAAAAAATTGAAATCGAAATCCTGGTATTTTCGCAAAAGCATCATGCAACTTCATGTTGTAGGTACCTACTTGCTATCACTAGGTATGGCAAACAATTTTGTAAATATGAAACTTAAAATACATTTTCCAAAAAAAATTAACGAGTTCCATAGTTAGATAGTTAGATACCCCAAAAGTAACAGTTTGGTATGCAATCTCTGTTGAAAAAAATTATGGACCATTTTTCATTAATGAACCAACGATAATAGAAACTTTATACACTGATCTATAGAATGGACACCTTAGTCTCCTGACTTGACAGTTCCAGACTTTTTTCTCTGAAATTATGTCAAGGAGGAATCCTGTAATCCTTTGCCAAATAGCTTGGAAGATTAAGATCTTCCAAGCTTCCACTTAAGAGTGGAACATTCGTAATGCCATCAAAGCAATTCCCTAGGAAATGTTACACAATTTATTCAACCATTTACTGACACATTAATGCGTAGGACATAATGGCTAACATATACAGCATTTTTTATAGCTTTATGCAGTTTTTACTTACTTTTTAGTAGGCAAACATAATTTCCAAATTTTGTAAATATGCTTAAAAAAAATAGGTATCAGGATTTCGATTTAAATTTTTTACGGCTAAAACTTCAAGTTTAAAGGACGATGTTTATTGGTATATGGATACCTTAAACAAGATTCATTTTATTGACGTTGGGATATACAGGGCATTCCATTAGAAATAGTGAAGAATTTCGATGTTGAAAAACGGATTTTTTTTTACTCGCCCTGTATAAGAGGCAAAAAAATTTGCAACCTACTAAAAAAACTTTAGCTCAAGAGAAATCGAATGGCGCAAGCCGCAGGTAGCTAGCACACCTGGTTTAAAAGTAATAAGCATTTAAAATGGGTCACTCTCAGCTGGGACACCCTGTATTAAAATCGAGATTAAAATTAAATAATTCAAGGAAATTCTATTTCAGAACAGCCTGTTAACTGGTTGCTACGGAATTTTTTTTAACAAATAATGACACACCATGACACACTGCATGTCAAAGTTTTTTCCCAAGGTCTGACCGACGCGGAATCATTTCGGCAAAAAATGTTGATTAGAAATAGAAACTGCAGAAGAATTTGTAGTTCCCAATATAATACTTCTCAAAAAACGATGATGTTCGCACAAAACCGTCTAATAAATGAGTGAAACCATAATTCTAATGTATTTCGAGGGTGAATCGAAAAAGTTCAATATCCTGCACTTATTCAATTTGTGTGGGTAGGTACCCCAGAAAATATGTTTTTTTTTTCTGATATTTACACTTTGTCGTTAAATTTTTTTCCGTTTATGTATTTTTAAAATATCACCACTGAGCGTGCACGAAGTATTTCGTGCGCTAGTGCGCGAAATATTTCGTGCACGTCGTTAAGGTAAATAAAACCAATGTGACATTTTTCGAACGGAAATCAGTGTGAAAATGTCATCATTTTTTGACGTCTGTAGAAAAAAGTAATTTAATGATATTTAAAAGAAAAAAATGGGTATTTATAGATATTTAAACAGGTATTTAAAAGTATTTCAAATATAAAAATAATTTATTTGGAGGATTTAACAGAGATTCAAAAACATTTAAAATGTATTTAAAAGCAAAGTGTACACCATATTTAAATCTCTGCGCACCCCTCGGTTAAAACACATCCTACAATTCCTAACGGGTCAAAAATAGTACTGATGATTGATAAAATTGTCCGTTTTGATAAAATGCTTATGTTGAAATTTGACTGTATTGTAAACTGAAAGGTATCTGAATTGGGATTCCATAGAATGCCCAAGGTTTTGACACTTTGTTCTTCAGACATTTTAATATTGAAATTTTCCTGTGTCTTGTTTTGGATTTTTGAACTCTGACACGTTTGAAGTCCATTGGGTTAGAACGAATCCATAGGATTTAAGTATTTCAAAAATCTGCTTCTTTAAATCCTTCAATTCTTCTAGTGAATTATGTCCAGTAATCAAATCATCGACGTAAAAATCAGTCAAAATGATTTTACTAGCTTCTGGGTGCTCATTGCTATGATTGATAGCGGCTTGATGCAGGGATCTTATTGCCAAAAATGAAGAAATTGCAACACCATACACAACTGTGTTTAAAGTATAATGGCCAATTTCCTTATCAGGAGTCTCTCTCCATAGGATGCGTTGCAAATTTCTTTGCTGTGGATCGACATTGACCATCCGGTACATTTTGGTTACGTCAGCTTTGAGAACAAATGTTTCCGAAAACGAAGGAGAATTGAAAATAAGTCTTCCTGTATTACCGGTCCTACATAAGTAATTGCATTCAATGATGGAATAGATGGATGCTCTGATGAACTAGCATCAAACACCGTTCTTAGCTTGGTGGTGGCACTACTCATTTTTAGGACTCCATGATGCGGCAGGTAATATGTGGGTTCATTAGTGCTGATTTCTTCCGGTTTTAATCTGGTCATATGATTCGATCTATTAGTCAACCATCCAAGGACCTTTTTTTTCAGTTATACATACACCCCATACTTTGTGAGTGGCTTGCTTACATCAAGTCCTACAACTTTTCCTCTACGACTTTTCTCGGAAATGGCACGTATATGGACTATATGTTACGCTGTGACAAAATTGTCCTTCAAGTTTTCTATGTTACTTTTGATTGGAATTTTTACCACAAAGTGCCCTGATTCATCTTGCCTAGTATTTTGCAAAAAATGATCCTCACAAAATTGCTCGGTTTTGGAAAAACTTCTACTATTAGCTTCCGAGAGCTCCTCGGTTTCCCAGAATTTTTCCAGTTGCTGTTGTATTTCTAATGTGTGATTTTGATTGTTGTTCATTGATACACAACAAATCGGAACTTTACTGAATGGTGTTTCAATTAACTGCAATGGTCTAGCAATGATCCAGCCCAATTTAGTTTTTGTTAAAATTGGCATGTTTTTTTCCAAGCCTAATTTGACCTATGCATAATAGCTCATAAAAAACTGATGCGCTCAACAACATTTGTACATCCTTGGACTTGTAAAACTCCCTGTCAGCCAATGTAATGCCCCTAGGAATTTGAAGTTGCCTTGCTTGCTCGGTTTGAAATAACTGTGGAATTTGTCCGGTGATTTCTTCCAAAATTAAAAATGAGAATTTCATACATCTGTCAAAACTGGTATTCCAACAATAAATTGACATGTTTTGATTGTTGATTTGAACCAATCAGATTGTAATTACGCGATAATTTGCACTAGTACAAATTATCAGATAATTGCACACTAACTGGTGCGAAAACTGGTGTTTTGACATTTTTTGACAAAAAATTTGAATTTTTGATTTATGAAATTCTCTCATTAAATACAACTCGTGCAATGGAAATATATTTATAATTTTCGACAAATTTGCAAATTTCCCAAAAATTATCAATAATTTCCATTGCACTAGTTATATTACTATTGATAATTTTTTCCTATAATCTGTGTGCATCGATTTTATTTCTGTATCTAAACTCTTGCAAATTTGTTCTTTGGAGCCCCCTATTCCTAAAATCGGTGTACTATTGGCTTTACAATCGATTCCCAACTTGTTTGCCATGCCAGTGGTGACAAAATTGCTCATTGAACCTGCATCAAGCAATGCTCGACACTTTACATATTTGCTGTCTCTGTCTTGCACGTATATTTCGGCTGTACCAAGCAAAACGGTGGTTCCTTGTAAATTACAATGAGTATTGATCGAAGGGTTTTCTTTTGCGATGGGTTCCTTTGCATTGTTGCCAGCCTGTCCCTCCTGGCTTTGAATAAATTTCTGTTTTGCACACAACAGCGTGTTGTGCGAACCTTGGTTGCATTTTTTGCAAGAACCTGAGCACTCATACTCTTCCTCATGACAGGGTTTTAAACAGTTGGTGCATAGTTTAAGTTTTTTGACTTCTCCAAATCTTGTTTGAGGACTCCTGTCCAAAAATCGCTTGCAATAATATAAGTAATGATTTTCCTTGCATAGGTAACAACCGAATTTCCCCTGACCATCCGTTGCCAAGTGGTTGAATGTTTTTCCTGGGCCGGCCAATTTGATTTTTTCCGGAATTTGCCCACTGGCGCATGACACTGTTTCCAATAACCGACATCTGTCATTTAAAAATGTATTGAATTCTTTGAATGTGGGCATGGGTTTAACTTGATCTTCCCAATCCCTTCGCGTTTTTGGATCCAATTTTGAGGTAATGTTAAAAATCAAAATGACGTCCCAGTGAGTCACAGGTTGTCCGAGAGACTCAAGCGCACGAATATCTCTTGTGAATGTGTCAATAAAATGCCGCAAACCTGATGGATTTTCCCGATTTAATGCCGGCAAATCGTTGATCGATTTAAGATGACTGTTGACAATGGATCTTATGTCATCGAATCGCTCCTCTAGTAATTGTACTGCTATGTTATAATTGGCATCTGTGACCGTCAATGAATCAATTGTTTTTAATGGATCTTCACCAAGACATCCTCGTAGGTACCGTAATTTTTTTACGTCCGGCAACGCTGTATTCAAGTGAACCATGCTGCTAAAGGCATCTCAAAATGGTATCCAATCGCTGTATGCACCGGAAAACTTTGGCAAATTTAAAGACGGCAACCTGATACTAGGATTTAGAACCTGCTGCTGAATGATCGGAATCGACCCGCCGGCACCCGGTTGGTGTCGACCCCCTGCGGCACTCATGCGGCTAATTATGTCCCTGGCTGAACCTATGCACGTGAAATAATTAGTCTCGAATTGCTCGAAATCCATCCCGTCCGTGTTGTTGGGATCTAGAATGTCTATTTGTACCTGAATTTCCGAAAAAATCGAATACAATGTGTTGAGGTCTTTGTGGTGATAGTAAGGCACCTTATTTAGCTACTCGTTTATTGGACAGATTATGAAATTCGGTTCATTATAATTTATGTTTGACTTGTGCAGAGAGTGGATAATAATTTAGGTGTTGCTTCGTTGATGGTCGTGGTAGGAGAGAGGGCTCGTTACTCCATACTCTGTAGTATTCTTGATAATTTAGAACGGCAGTGTTGCCACTATCAATTCATCAATTTATCGCGACACTGCACTCTCCCCTGCTTAATTAAGGACCAATTATCAACATCATTACATAATAGAAAGATATTGTAAATTCATCCTATGCGTGCTCAACAGGAGATAGTAAATTCAAACCTTCTAGCTCATTAATTTCCCTAACAATTTTTACATAGTTGTATGTGTTACATTTTGTTATAAGAACTGAACCATGAGTTTGAACAATTTTTACAAAGTTGTATCTTCAAGTCTTACATATTTGTTTCTCTCTCTCTCTGCCTCCTCAAACAAAAAATTTTTATACATACTTTACAATAAAATATTTCTTAACCCTAAGATGTTACATTTCTGTCTTTGTCACAATTTTGCATATAAACTTAAAATTTAATATCACATTTGATAAATCAATGATTGTATACGTATAGAATACAAAACAAAAATACATTTATACATATCTGATAATATAAAACAAAAATATTTATTTTTTTATTCGTCACTAACAACATAAATTTCCTACCAGTTTGATTTGCTACTTTCCGAATCCGAAATGATAACATTATCTGGATTGGATTCATCAACGCTCCCTGAACTATTGCCATGAGCATTGTCGTCATTTGCTAACTGAAAACCTTCTACACTATCTTTGCTACTATTCAAAGCGTTTTCTCCCGCTCCAGTAGTACTGAGTGGCCTTTCCGCGATGTTATCTGCTATCTGCGCATTCCGATCCGTTGATCCTGGTGAAGTCGAAAGTCGGTCAGGCTCGTGTCCGCCCCTGCTGGAGTTTCCATGACTGGTGTTGGAGAACCTGCAACATTAATATCAGTGCGAGTATTTATGTATGAGAATGAGTCATTATGTGAATACAAGCTAGAATTATGTTTGTTATTTGTTGTTTTATTGTTAATACCCTGATTTTTAAACGATTTATCAGACAAATTGTCTAATTCAATACTTGAATCTAGTTTAAATCCACAAGAAATGATCTGGTTTAGATGTCTTTCCCAGATTTGGTTTGATTTTATTTGGCAAAGGTAGACATTCTTCCCAATTCTCTTTTGAATGGTTGCTGGTATCCATTTGGTTTGGTTTTGCACTCTGTAATCTTTTACCATTACTGCTTCTCCCTTTTCATACTGTCTTTTTATCGGTTTTTGTTTTTGCTGTAATTCTTTATTTTCTTCTGACTTTTCTGTATTTTCTGAATCTTTTTCCCTCAGTATGCTTCGCCTGGTTCTCAATTCTCTATCAAAGACTCTTCTGGCTGGTGATTCTCCAGTTGCCAGATGTACTGAATTCCTATAAGTAAGCAAAAATCTTGAAATTAGTGTTGACAGCGGTTCTCCTTCATTTTTCCGGTCTTCCAAAGATACTTTCATTCTAGATTTGAAGGTTTTGACCATGTTTTCTGCCAATCCATTGCTTTCAGGATGATATGGTGGTGATGTCAGATGTTTTATACCATTGCCCTGGAAAAATTGCTCTAGTCGCTTTGACACAAATTGTGGTCCGTTGTCGGAGACTACTACCTGTGGTAGACCAAAACGTGCAAATGTTTCTCTCAATTTTTCTTCTGTTTGCAACGCGTCCGTTGACTTCATTGGAAAAACTTCGGGCCATTTACTATATGCATCCACCATAACTAGACACATTGTTTGATATAGTTGCAGATAATCAATGTGTACTCTTTCAAATGGTTTTGTGGCTTCTGGCCATGGTATTAAAGATTTTGGAGGGTTTTGTTTGTTCATTAGACATGGCATGCATGATTTTACCAAATGTTCTATATCTTGGTCTATTTTGGGCCAGTCCATTACTTCTCTTGCCATTGATTTTAGTTTTTTTATTCCAAAGTGTGCTGTGTGCAATTCATCCAACAATTGTTTTCTCAGGCATTTGGGAATTATCATTCTGTGTCCCCACATGATCACATCAGTGTCTGCAGTCAATTCATTCCTCTTTTGGTAATATGGTCTCACATCCTCAGTTATTTTGTTTGGCCATTGATCTCTTTTTATAAATTTTAGAACTTGGCTGAGTTCCTTATCTTCCAAAGTTCTTTTTCTTACTGCGTTGTTGTTTATTGGCCATGAGGTCACTGTTTCTGTGAAGTTTATGTATATTCCCTTTCCTGTTTGTTCCTTCGAAACGTAGTTTACCGGTAAGGGTGCTCTTGATAAATAATCTGCTATGGCATTATCTTGGCCTTTTATATGCTGCAAAGTATAATTAAAATCTGATAGATATACTGCCCATCGTAATAAACGATTTGAAGCCATGGTGGGTAATTCTTTATGCTCCCCCAACCATGATATGATTGGTTTATTATCTGTTTTGATGGAAAACTTATTTCCTGCTAAGTAGTGGTAGAATTTATTTACTGAGTAAAATATAGCCAAGCTTTCATGTTGCAAAGTTGGCCATTTTGCCTCAGTTTTGTTTAATGTTCTTGATACACATGCAATCATTCTTTCTTCACCGTTTATTATATGGCTTAATACTCCGCTTATACCTGTGTTGCTTGCATCACAAGTTAGAACTATGGGTAGCTTAGGGTTAAAATGAACTAAACAGTTATCAGAGGTCATTTGCTTTTTAACTTGCTGAAATGCATTTTCACATTCCTTGTTCCATTCAAATTTATTATTTTCTTTATGCAAAAATTTATAAATTGGTTGTAATGTTTGTGCAATATTTGGAACAAATTTATGATAATAGTTAATTAAACCTGCTAATTTCCTAACTTCTTGAATGTTAGTTGGTCTAGGTGCGTTTATAATCGCTTTGACTTTATCGTCAGAAGTTTTAAGTCCCTCTTTACTAATTTTATGACCTAAATACATTAGTTCCTCTTTAAAGAATTCACATTTTTCCTTTCTTACTGTTAACCCTGCATCTGCTAATACAAAAATAACCCTTTCTAAATTTTCTAAATGCTCCCTATCATCTTTGCCTGTTACTATAACATCATCAATATAACTACACACTCCATCCATGCCCTGAAACAATGTATCTATATGCTTTTGGAAAATGCTGCTAGCTGTTGTGATTCCAAAAGGTAACCTATTCATTTTAAAAAGACCCTTATGTGTGTTAATCGTCAAAATTTTTCCTGATTCCTCATCTAATTCTAACTGATTATACGCCTTGCTTAAATCGATTTTTGAAAATTTTTGACCATTGCTCAGTTTAGCAAATAAATCATGAATGAGTGGTAGTGGATATACATATTCTTTTAAAAATTTATTGACCGTTATTTTATAATTACCACACAGTCTAATTTGACCATTATTTTTCAAAATGGGTACTGCAGGTGTTGCCCAGTCACTATTTGTGACCGGCGAAATAACATTTTCTAACAATAAATTATTTAGCTCTTCCTCAATCAACCCTTTATACGCTAGAGGTGGATTCCTATATTTTATAAAAATTGGCCTTGCATCCTCTCGCAAATATAGTTTAACTTTACATGGTTTTAACTTGCCTAATTTATCACTGAAAACTTCAGGATACTTGCCAATGACTTCTTCCACAGCATTATTCACGGCTATGTGGTTAATTGATTCTATGTTAACCTTAAAGCCATCCAGCCAATTTCGACCAAGCAGACACGGACCTCCCCCTTCGACAACGTAGAACCTGACCGACTTTTCGACTCCTCCATACTCCACATTTGCCCTGATACTTCCTTCGGGCCAGAAAGTATTTCCGTCGTAGCCTCTCAGCACCACTGTCTCGGGATCCAATCTGCAATGAGAAAATTTACTGGAATAAATGGTCTTACTCAAGGCACTGACTGCGCTACCAGTATCAATCAACATTTCAATTGGTGTTTTATTTATTTTTACGTTAATTAAAAACGGATTATTCTCATCGATGTTGCAAATTAAGTATTTTGCTTCATTCGAATTATATTTGACAAGCTCATGACAAAGTACATCTACTTCCTCCTCTTCTACACTCTTTTCTACAAAATTCATTTTATTATTATATTTAAAGCACATTTTCTCAAGATGCCCTGTCCTTTTACACCTTAAACATTTGTGATTCCTATAAAAGCAAATTGATTTATGGCTATTTACACCTATTATCCAAGTTTTGATTATTTTTGTTGTCATACTTATGATTTTTATTGAAATTCCTCGAAAAATGCCCGTTGTTCCCATTAAATTTATTTACTTTAGAATTAGAAAATTTACTTAGCTTTTGATTTGTTATTGTCCTGTTATCCCTTCTGTCACTGTCAGATGCGCGACAGCTGGAGCTACTCCATGTTGCTCTGGGTTGACCTTGCACATAGTTCACATGTCCAAATCCGTTGTTGCCAGATTGCGCTACATCTTCGATCTTTTGCGCCAAGGTGATCATTCAATCCAAATCGGTATTTTCTTCTTCTTCACAAAGACGATCGAATATTTTTCTGGAAGCCATGCCGGAAACGAATTTGTCCTTTAGCACCGCCTTCAATCTGTTGCCAAATGCGCAGTTGACTGCCGCACTCCTGATTCTTGCGTACCAGTCGATGGTGAATTCCTGCTGACTTTGTTGAAGGTCATAGAACTTCTTTTTTTCTCTCCAACTGCATTTTTGAATGCAAAATTGTTCTTGGAGAATTTGGCACCGTTGATTGTAACTTTTGTCTTTGGGTAGCTCTGGATAACACAAATCACGGATTAGTTTATATATGTTTGGACTTACAGAACTTAGTAAAATTGCAACTTTGATGGAACCATGTTCTTCTTTAATTGCGTTTGCTTCAAAATGTTGCTCTAATCTTTCCTTGTAGACATCAAAATCGTCTGTTTCTGGGCAAAATTCTTGGAACCTCGGTGCTGACGTTGTCGTCGTCGCCATTTTCTTTAAGGTGAAGCGTGGTGAATTTCTTGAATTTCGTAGTTTTCTCTTTAATCCTCTTCGCCAATGTTGGGGTCTTTGTGGTGATAGTAAGGCACGTTATTTACCTACTCGTTTATTGGAGAGATTATGAAATTCGGTTCATTATAATTTATGTTTGACTTGTGCAGAGAGTGGATAATAATTTAGGTGTTGCTTCGTTGATGGTCGTGGTAGGAGAGAGGGCTCGTCACTCCATACTCTGTAGTATTCTTGATAATTTAGAACGGCAGTGTTGCCACTATCAATTCATCAATTTATCGCGACACTGCACAATGGCTCAATTTTTTGGACCCTTTCTGAAATTTCTGTAATGCTGCCCGTGTCAGCATTGAATAAACTTAAAAAATTCGAAAATCGAGTAACCTGACCCTTGATTACCCCTCGCTTCACTCGCAAATTTTTAAGCTGCTGATCGGCATCCGCCATTTTTGCTTGTTATTATTTATTTATTTTAGGTTATGAACTAATTTGAATTTTAAATTTCGCGCCTCCCTGCCGACAATATGTCATGTGTCAAACAGATTGGGAAGGCGGCAGATAGAAATCTTGGCAAGAGATGTTATGTTTTTGGCGGCCACGTGTTTGTAGCGTCTCTCTCGAAAATATAATAGTTAAAAAGTTAATCGAGTCAGTTGCTATATTTATTTTAAAAAAAACGAACAAAAAAAAAATTAAATGCTACAAAAAAAAACTCGACAAAAAACAAGTAAAACCTTGAAAAAATGACAAATAAGGAAGAAAGGAACGGACTTACTTGGCTTGACGTAATCCTGTTCTGCTTGTCTATCCTGTAATCCTGTTTTAACATGCGCCGACAGGATTTAACACTGATTTTTGTTGCGTAATAGGGTGATTACACTACCGAACCGGCACAAGCGCAATTTTCACGTTGTTCTTTTACACGTTTTCTCGCGAAAACTGCCTCCCGGCTGAAGCGACCAATTTTTATGTTCACCTAAATCCGTGTGTCGATTTAGGGTTTCGATATTATAGTGGACTTTCACTGGATTTAAAACATTTTGGACAATTTAATGAAACTTTGTGCGCGGTACCCGTGTGTGTTTGCCGATGCATGCGAGTGTCCATTACTCTCTTCCGCCTTCCTGCGCGGTTCGTCATTCCCCACTCCTGACGGTTTGAACAGAGCGCCGCCATTGTTACCGTTGCCGCTCATTTTGAATTTTAAACTTAGGAAATGTTTTATGATATCGTTCACCAATGTGACCAAATATGGTTGGGTGATATGACAGTAGTCTCCTTCGCCCATAAAATAATTTAACGAGGAGGCAAATTATCAAATTCTGGAAGTGGCATATTATTCGAATTAAAAAGTGTAACTTGACCTCCACGTCTCACCATGATTATATTAGTTGGGTGATTAATAAGGCTGGCCAACAATTATTGAAACATTTTGTGCATTATCGGGTACAACAACAGCTTCAACTTTTGCTTTAGCCAGATCATTAGGAATTAGTTAGATCAATGACAGCTTTATGGTTTACAATAATTGAAGAAGCTCCTGCAAATCCATTCAGACGTTTCTGTACGGGATGTAGTTGTAGCCCTAAAGCTTTCACGTCAAATGCACGTAAAGTAACGACACTACTGCCGAAATCGACATATTCACGTGAAATATTCTGATTTATAGAGCAATCGATAAAGTAACATACATTTGTCTCACAATTATTTTGAGCAGTTTCTATATTAAAAATAGGTTTGTAGAAGTTTTGCTTTGAGAAATTCTTTTCTTCGTGTCCCAGTAACATTTTCTACATTCCTTCCTAGGCTTTGAACATTTCGAAGCTATATGCCCTCGTTGACCACAATTGAAACGCTTTGTTTCAAATTTATTCTACTTATTTCTTATGTGGTTTCTTAAATGTGAAGACCCAGCTTCTTAGGAGTTCCATTTTTGCAAAATGGTACGATTGTCATCGATTCAGATAATATTTTCTTTCGATTCAGCATTGTTTGCAGAAGGGTCGCATAATCAATATGGTCTCGAAAACTACGTTTAAGAAGAGTTTTCCATTCTTCCCAAAATAAATTGTAGTTAGGTGAACTGTGGGACCATGTCTTTGCCATGTACACCAATCTTGACTGCTTGTGGTAAATTGTTGTAATATTGTCCCAATGGTTAATGGTTATTAATTGATCAATCTTGGAAAGCCACTGTGGTGAAGTCAAATTATCATTTTCTGGGGAGAATTCAGGTATGCAATACTATGCAATCACTTTAAACAGTTAATCTAGGCACTTCAGATCTACTTCCAATTGATTGTGTTTGTCTAGTTAATTATTTGGTCATATTTTCCAACCTTTGGATTCGTTCCTGTGTTGTTTCAGAATAGTTTTCTTCAGGAGAATTCAAAATACAGGGATATGTAGCTGACGTTACTAATTGTCGCGTTGCTGTTAGACACCTGAGCCTCAACAACTCGAAACCTTACATTATTTCCTGAAGTTGAATAATCGGGTTCTGGATGTTTCCTTGATTCTGGCGTGTATGTTTTAACGGTTCTGCTAATAGGCGATTCTGAACGTTATCTTGAATCATTCTTGCGTGTTATAGAACGAAAGTACCGCAATTTAGAACGTCTGTTACAGGTATCATCAGGCGATTTTGAACGTATTTCCATCACGCGATTTTGAACGTCTTCTTGAATCTTGTGAACGTAAACCTTGCACAACAGGGTTGTATGAATAAAAACTGAGTTTAAACTCGGAGTATATACTCGTGAGTCGTGAGTATGAGTATGAAGTCTGAGCTTATACTCCATTTCATAAGAATAAAAAAGATTTCGGTTTGATAAGTACATACTCCTAGTACATAGAGTAGATACTCAACATTTTATTTTGCTTGTCACCGCTCTTCCACCTCTATATCCTATTCACAATCCGATGTCCACAGGTACAGGTAAATTTATCACCTTTCCCTATCAAATAGCATTGAAAGGTGATCAATTTTACCTGTATCTGTGGACATCGGATTGTGATTAGATAATATTATATCCGCAGGACTGCGGGGAAATTTGTTCCACCGTTCACTTTGCTGAAGTACTTAGCTGATAAGATAGCTACTTCCGATACAACTTTAGACACCGAAGTTTGGTGAACACCAACATCCTCGCCTACTCCTGCCTGAAAGCCCGGGTCACCCACGTATCTTAAAAATATTTTAAATTTGTCTTTGTTGCATAAAGCACCACCTCTTCTTTCTCCAGACTCTTCACCCAAAAATTGATTTGATAACCACTCTACAATTTCTTTACTAAACCGGTACAACGTTTTAAAGTCCCGATCACACGTATTTTTTCTAGCTTTGTAAAATTTTTCCGAACGCAGGTTAAGATTGAAGAACTCTGCCATGCCCATAGCTCTGCCTTCTACCGAGGGAAAATCGGTACTGAAATATCTTGAAGCAGAAAGTTGAGTCTACTGCATAGCAGACTCTAAAACTATGGAGTAGATTCTTCTACCGAAGAGCACAAACAATTTTTTATTCATACCAAAAGTGAGAATCTACTCATACCAAATTATACATAGGAGTACCTACTCAAGCGAAATATCTGCTCGTAGTTTTTATTCATACCACGTGGAGTATTTACTCCAAAATTTGGAGTAGAAACTAAATGATCATTTTTATTCATACCACCCAATGAGAGCGTATTTTTCAGACTACCTCGCCAAAAAATATTCGTAATTAAGTATCTAACCCTATCCTATTATATAAGTACAGAAACAACCAATCTAAGAAAAGGTAACATAAAACTTCCAAGGGTACTTCCAAGCACGTGAAGGAATGCTGGTGGAAACAAAGAAATCCCTCATTGCTTCGACCTATACTTTCATTTTTCATACATAATTGACTTTATAAAATTCACTTATCACTTATTGAAACGTTCAAGACAAATATCGAATTAAAACTGACTTACTTGAGGTACCTACTACACTACCTACTTCGCACTATAGCAGACAGTGTACTCGGGAAAATCCCAACGACCTACTTGAATAGAATTATTCTCCGAATTGTGTAGGCGACGTGCATACAATTACGGCTGGAGTTACCCAATTCCTTAATTCTTAATATTTGTCCTAAATTCTTAATTCTTAAACAGTTCAAATTATTTAACATTGGTGTTTTTAAGGATTAAGAATTAAGAACAAAAATTAAGAATTAAGGAATTGGGTAACCCCAGCCTACATTCTTAAAATCCGCATGTTCGTAACAAAATTATTATTATTTTCAATATTTTCGAGTGTAAGGGTAACTTTGTCTGTATTCCGTAGCTTGCAAATAAAGGCTACCCCTAATCTAAAAAATTACCATTCTATAGTTAGAAATATAGGTAAGTCGTGTGCCAAACAAAAAATCGTCAATATGTAAATGTTGTGTAAATAATTTTAACCAAAATGATTTTAAAATCGTCAGTAATAGGGCGGTTTGATATACATAGTTTTAAAATAATTGCGGTGAATTTATTTTATAAAACAAAGTAACTTTTAAGAATCCAGGGTATGTATTCCAAAATAAATGAAAAAATCGTATGTAATTATTACTTTTTACTGTATTTATGTTCAAAAATATACTTTTAAACTTGAGAATAATGAGCATTTTTATTAATAACAATTATTTCTAATAAATGGGAAACAAAAATTGAACTGTTTATTTTAAAAATGCTTTACGTGATTTTGATGTACGCAACCAACAATACACCCATGGCAATTGTAGTTGCATATCATTCAAACGAATCGATAACATTCGCCTTGTAGTCCTAGCGCTTATGGTAAGTTATTTATTTAATTTATGTTAAAATTGTTTAATTTGCATGTATTTTTTTGTCAGAGAAAAATGCATGATGCAGCTTCATGATTAATAATTTATTTTTAATAATAATTTTGTTACATTTCAGCTACAAATTTCGATCAAATTTCCAATGGGACGAATGGTACACTTTCCTATGTTGAAATGTTTGAGGCATCTCAATCCAATGTGCTTCTATGGAGATGTAAGGCTTGTAGCAAAGAAGTGACAAATAGGTATTTATTTAGAATTTACACATTATTACGATGTGTAAAGGGCTTTTGACTGATGTATGATGTATTTGCAATAACAGGTTTATAATAATTATCTTCCTAGTTTTCTGGCTTCAGACCACGCTGGAGATTTAATAAGAGAGATCTATATCCAGCAGAGCTGGGCAAACTTGAAAAAAGTAGCTACCTACATGTAACAAGCTACTTTATATTGTAAGTAGCTAAGTTACTTAGTAGGTCAACTACCTCATAAAAAAAATAGCTAAGCTATTGGTAACTTAACTACATATTGAACTAGTGAAAGCTATATTTAAGCTACTTTTTAAAAAGTTAAATTAATAAAAACAAAAAAACGTGCACAATCGCCACTATCAATGTAACTTAGGTACCTTATTTAATTTCATTATATCATCATACGAAAATTAAATTTTAATTTTCTCTAGAAACTGCAGTTTTCATATTTTTAACAAAAACCACTGGACATTTATCACGTTCACTTTGATCACAGTGATCTGCGAATGCGAGAATAAAACAGGACACATAGGACATAGGTACAAACTTACAGAGATAAGTTGAAACTAGTCTAAACAAGGCAAAAATGATAATTGTAGCTTGAGCTTAAGTAGCTTGTTCTAGTAGCTTGCTACTTTTTACAGTAGCTTATGAATACATGAAATACATTACCAAAAGCTACAGCTACAAGCTACTTTTTTTTAAAAGTAGCTTGAATAAGTTATTAGCTACCAAAAAAATAGCTAAGTTTAGTAGCTGCTTGGTAACTAGCTACTGCCCAGCTCTGATATCCAGTAGTATATTTTATACCATTAGATAGAACAGAACAGTCAGTGAATTTCTTATCTTGCTGTACATAATTATTGAGGAAATTATGCAGCTTGGTGAAACCATTACAGGGCCGCCGCTACCATGTGTGCGGTGTGTTCAAAACACACAGGCGGCCGATTGAAAAGGGCGGCCGATTGAAAGGGGCGGCCGATTGCAAAGGGTTGCCGCCACCGATCTTGATGCAAAAAAAAATCATGTGCAGCGTCCTACAAACTATCCCCCCTCATACGACTTTTAGACAGCGTCTGAGTCGGGGTAAAGACAGAAAAAACACAAACGAAAGTCACGCATCTGTAGTGACGTCAGAAGGGTATCGGCGCTTGACAATAATAGACAATCCTCCTTGGTTTGTGTCAATCGTTCGTCGGCTGTCATTATCATTAGCTGTTTTTCTCCGTCTCTCTCAGTGGCGTAGCCAGCCTTACGGGGCGGAGGGGGCAAACATATATATATAAATTCTTTATTTAGTCAAGACTAATTTACAGATATACAGTTACATACAGTTATCAATTGAAAATTTACTAAAGCTAATTTATAATTTAATTAAAAAACAATTTTCATAATAATTTAAAATCTACAGTCAATAACACAATGATAAAAATTTATTAACAAAAACGTACACTGATACAATACAAGTTACACATACTACTTAAAAGTTAGCATCACTTAACATATAATCTTTGAGAACTTTTTTAAAAGAATTCACTGTTTTCACAGACTTAACATTATTTGGCAGATCATTATACCTACTCAAGCCCTTAAAATATAATGAGTTTTGCGACCTTTCCTGATCTACCCTTGGGATATAAAAATTCTCTGTGACGCGTATGGTATTGATGCACTTCAGAAGCATACATAATTTTGCTTAACAAATATTGCGGAGCTTGACCAATTTTTATTTTATGAATGAATGTTAGGGTGTTGAACAGAAGAAGCTCCCGCACTGGCAGCCATTGAAGTTCTTTTAACATATCCTTTATTGGTGTTAACCTTGGTTTTTTGAGTATCACCCTCATACTTCTGTTTTACAATTTCTGCAACCTTGAGAGTTCATTTTGTTTAAAGAGAAACAAAATACTAGAACAATAATGGAAATGTGGAAGTATTGATACATTAAATATAGTTTTTTTAGTCCAAGTAGACAATGGAGAGAAATGTTTCAACATGTTTTTTTTTTTTTGAAAAATTTGCAATTTATATTTAAAATGTTTATAAAATGTTCCAAGAATGTTTATAGAATGTTTCAGGAATGTTTCAACATGTTTTTTTTGGAAAATGTTTGAATAATATTCGGGGAATGTTTATAGAATGTTCCAAGAATGTTCCTAGAAGGTTTCAGGAATGTTCCTAAGAATTTTCTAATATTTCATGAGAATTTCGTCTAATTTCACAAGAATTTTTCAAAATTCCACTGAAATTCTTATTATAGAATGTTACAGGAATGTTCATAGAATGTTCATAAATTTCACACCAGAATTCCCTAAAAATTCCTCGGAATTCCACTAAAAATCCAATTAGTTTCAAAAAAATTCTCGGTATTTTCACAGGAATTTTTTAGAATTCCATGTAATTTCACAAATTACTTTCTAATAGTTTATGAGTATTTCAGGTCATTTCACGTAAATTTCTTTGGAATTCCACTAAAATTCTGAGTTACTTCATAAAAATTCCTTGGAATTTTGCTGAAATTTAAAAAATAATTTCACGGGTTTTTTTTTTGGAATTTCATAATTATTTATACGATTTTTTAAGTAGTTTCTTGTAAATTTTTTGAAATTTCACGAGAATTTTAATTTACTTCACAGGAATTTTTTCAAATTTTGCTAGAATTCCAAATAATTTCAGAAGAAGTTCAAATAATTTTATTTCAGTGAAATTACCTTTTAAGAAGAATTTTTTGGAATTTCTAGTTATTCCGTTGAAAGAATTTTTTTTTTCTGTTACCTGAAAATTCCAAGCAACTTTGAAGAAATTTTCTGAAATTTCACATTTTTTTTTTTTTAATTCCACTAAAGTTCCGATTTACTCCACAGGAATATTGCTAAAGTATTAATTCATTTCACGAAAATTTCATATTATTTCAGAATTTCTTTTAAATTTTTAGTTATTCCGCGGGAATTCCATGTAATTTCACGAGAATTTTTGGGAATACAATAAAAAAATTTAAGTAATTTCACAAGAATTTTATGCAATTTACGGAAATTTTTGTGATTTTTTCTTTCAATTTCACGAGAATTCCAAGTGATACCATAAAAATTCTTCAAAATTCCACTGAAATGACCAGTAACTGTGAGGATTTTTTTTTTTTGGAATTTTACAAGGATTCCACGTAATTCTACAGGATTTTTTTTTGGAAATTCCACGTAATTTTACATAAATATTTTGGAATTTCATGGGAATTTTCTGAAATTTCACGAGAATAACTTAAAATTCCGGAGGCATTATTGAGTTGAATATCTTGAAAATTTCGTCGTAATTCTTTCGCAGTATCACATAATTTTACCAGGATCCCACGTAATTCCGATATAATTCTAAATAATTTCACAAGAATTTTTTAAAGTTGCATGAAAATTCAATGTAATTTTTACGGAAATTTTTTGGAATTTTACGAGAATAACTTGGAATTTCGAGAGAATTACGTGGAATTTCCGGAAAATAGATGGAATTTGATTGGAATTTTTTCGAAATTTCACATACTTTTACCGGAATTTCACTGAACTTCCAAATAATTTCACTAGAATTATTTAAAATTTCACGAGAATTCCTAGTAATTTTTACAGGAATTTTCTGGAATTTCAGGAAAATTAATGGAATTTCATCGGAATTCCACTGAAATTCCAAATAATTTCACAAGATTTTGGATATTTGAGTAAGTTGTTAGTAGCTTATTACTTATTAGTTATTTCAAATTTCAGTAATTATTATTGATTGATTAATAAAAATTTGCCTGAATTTTGAAGTAAAAGGTAACATTCAGGGCAACCGTAACGACGATGTCAAGGTCTCTGAAATATACTGGAGAAATTCTTTATTTAAGTAAATTAAAAAAAAAAACGTACACCAGAATTCCATATAAATTCTCTAGAATTCTACAAAAAATCCATGTAATTTCAAGGAAATTTTCTGGAATTGCAAGAAATTTCACAGGAATTCCTCGGAAATTCACAGGAATTTTAAATAATATCATATTTTTTTTTTTTAATTTCAGGAGAATAATTTAAAATTTCGGAGAAATTACTTAGAACTCCAAGAAAATTATTGGCATTTCATCGGAATTTCATAATTTTACCGGAATTCCAAAGAAATTCCACATACTTTTATTTGGAGTTCTACGTCGTATCCCTGGAATTTTAATAAATTTTACTGGAATTTTATTTAATTGCACATAATTTTTATAAAATTCCGCATAACTTCAGTAGAAGTTTGCATAAGTTTTTATAGAATATTGCATATTTTCTATAAAATTCCGCAGAAATTCTTTGGACAGCATAGTTTCTCTGAAATTTTGCATAATTTTTATGGAATTCTATACGACTTAAAGTCTGTTTTTTTTTTAAAGATAAAAGTCAAAAGACATTATGTTGACAATACAATGTAAAATTGTCAATGCTTTCAAATTTTTTATGTAGAAAAGGCTTGTGTTGCCAACATAGTTACTAAATTTTTGACTTGGAGAATTATTTAAAAAAAAAAAAAAACCAGACTTTAAATCCACATAATTTTTATGGGATTTTGCTTTTTTTGAAACTCGGCGCTTTTTTTGAAATTCTATATCGTTTTCCATTTAATTTCACTAAAATTCCGCATAATTTTAATGGGTTTTGGCATATTTTCAATGAAATTCTGCATATTTTGTATAAAATTAGGCATCATTTCCATGGTACCTATTCAGCATAATTTCAATGGAATTCCTTCTAGCTTCTACGGGATTTCGCATAATTTTTATGGAATTTTGCATAATTTTTATGGAATTCCACATAATTTCTATGGGTTTTTATGTAATTCAATTGAAACAACGATTTTTTTTTGGAATTCTACGCCATTTTCCCAGAATTGCATTTATTTTCACTGAATTTTCGCATAATTTTTAAAGAATCTTGCATAAATTCTATTGAATTTCATGTAATTTTTCTAAAATGAATTATTTTTTCTTTAGAATTCCATGTCATTACTCCTTTAATTTCACTTGAATTCCGTATAATTTTGATGGAATTTAGCATACCTATTTAAAACTCTATGAAATTTCAATATACTTATTTTATTGAAATTAAATGGAATTCTATGTCATACCTGGAAATTCCAAAAGAAATTACAATATATTTATTTTCGCATAATTTCTATCAAATTTCACATAATTCTAATATAATTTTATAATTACAATATAATTTCGCATAATTTCTTTAACATTTCTCACAGTGGCGTATCCAGGGGGGGGGGGGGCAAAGGGGGCAATTGCTCCCCCCAGAGCTACAACTTTTTATTTCTTAAAAATATGTCAATTCAAAAATTTAATAAAATCGATATAATAAATATCAATTTTTCCAACTACTTAAACAGGTAGCTTTTTTGTTCTAACATGCAACAATTTGTTTTTTTTTGCTCGTACATTTACATATTGCAATAGGGAATTTGAGTTTTATGTTATTATTTTGCATTTGCCAATAATACAGGGTGTTCTTAAATATCATGTACAAACGGAAGGAGGTGATTTTTTTTTTTTTTTTTTTTTCATGAGCAATAAACATAGGTCCGCAAACGCTTGGTTACCACTCTACAGGGTGTTGAAATTTCAATCTTTTCCACAGCTCCTGCAATTTTTGAGGGATTTAGCTCAAATTTGAAATTAAGGTTACACAATAGGAGCTTAATGATTGCACATGTAAAACTTTTGCCAGAATCTACAGGGTGATACTTTTCCAAGGGTCATGCCCCCTTTTCTGCCTTCTGCCCCTGAACTTTTTTGTGGTACGCCACTGGTAGATTCTAAAAAAACAAATCAATGTTTCTACCTTACTTGAAAAGTTTTTATTCTCTTCTAGTAACGAGGAAAAAAATTAAAAAACAATTCTCTGTAATTAAGTAGACAAAACTAATTTACTTTGGAATTATTGGCGTAACTAGGGGGGACCAGGGGGGGCCCGGACCCCCCCCAGGATCCTCGTCAACACTTGACACAGAAATGATCCATTATATGTTCCTAGTACATGAAGATATATGGGGTTATTTGTTCGTTTTTTTTTCTCGATAGAGGCAGCAGCGTCAATCAGCATTGAGCGCTATTACCTTTTTGTAATTGATGTGTGGTTTTTTTCTCGGTAGATGGCAACGTCAACGATCTAGTTCGGGAATTAGCTCCAAAAGCATAATTAATTCATAATTTGTTCGTTTCATATTTTTTGTTAATAATATAGACTAAATTATTGCATCAATAACGTACGACCATGGTATGTCTATTTTTTATATCATATTTTTTGATATTGAGTCGCCTGCCTGGGCCCCCCCCCCCAGTTCCAATGGCTAGTTACGCCAATGTTTGGAATGTTCTAATAGGCTGTACTATGGCTTTATTTGGATTTTCTTATGTTTCTGGCAAACATTTGACATGTGCAATCATTTTGCTGCTATTGCGTTACCTATATTCCAAATTTGAGCTAAATCCCTCCCAAATCGCAGGAGCTATAAAGAAAAAACTAAAAAATTATTTAAATTTCTACACTCTGTAAATCGGTAACGAAGCGTTTGCGAACCTCTGTTTATTTGAAATTTTATTCATAAAAAAAACCAAAGAATCACCTCCTTCCGTTTGTACATGATATTTAGGAGCACCCTGTATAAGTTCACCTATATTTATATTTTAGTTAGTCCACAGGGCCGGCTCTAGGTATTTTGCCGACCTGGGCAATGAGTAAATTTGCCGCCCCATCCCATGGCCCGCTTAGGGAAAATGTGAGAGATCTTGAATTGCAGAAACAAAAAATAATTACACGAAACAGTAAGGCATAGCATCATAGCAATAAAATCACATACTATATTATGTAACTTAGGTAACCACAAAAAAAAAGCTAACAAAGAAAACAAGAAACATAACAAACAAAGTAAGAGTCAGCCAATCCAAGCTCTTGGCAACAATCAACAGATACATTATGTAGATATACCTTAATATATAGCACAGAAACGTTTCAAAAAATTATCCTATCGGACGTCAGAACGTTATAAAAAAGTCAGTAAAAGTAACTGAGAATATCCAAAGGTGCATTTTTATTTGGTGCAAATGTCACTTCAAAGGTAATATAGACGTCGAAAATGAGCGTTTCAAAAATGCTTTAATACGAACGCTTAAAAACGAAAAAGGACGTTTTTCAAATATCTCTATGAACATTCACTGGACTTCCTTCAAAGTATCCAACACCATCCAATAAACTTATTTTATAGGTAGGTAGTGCAAATATCACAGTTGCAAACAACCTTTTAAAAATGTCTTATTGGAACTAATTTCCGGACGTATGGAAGTGGGATACATGTTTCCAACGATGTTCCTGAAAACGACCAACAGAAACCTTTATAGAACGTCTCTCATGACTTTTCATGAAAACATACTTTTACGAACTCATAGAAAACATTCTGACGTTCTTTAATTGTTCCTAACAGAGGTTTTGGAAACAACTTAATCAAACGTCTAAAGAACATACTTTCTTTACCCTTTTAAAAACACTCGGACATGGACATTACCACGTGCAGAAACAGTAGTTTCCAAAACTTTTCTTTCAGAACTTTATGCTTATGGACGTTTTGTGAATATATTTCGAACGTCTGTTTTGGTCGTTTTTCAAAATGATTTTGTGCAAACGTTTATACAACGTTCTATTTTAGTCCTCGGATGTTTCGACGTTAAAAGGACTTTAAAAAAAAACGTCCAACACAAAAAGTACGGTGTCATTAGGGTAAGTAGGTACGTACATTTTCAATAAAATTATTGGGATATTATTTAAGATATTTTGCTTTGTTTTGATTGGGGTAGGATCGGAAAAAAAAACACCAACGGAAGTTTGTTTTTTTCAAAATTGTCGACGTTTCGCAAAATTTATTTGCATCCTCGGGACACTACAAAAGACGTGAAAAATTTAATAAATAAATAAATAATTAAAAAGTGGACATTAGGAACATACTGACTACTACTTACATTTAAAAATTAACTTTCCTTGTCATTAAAATAATTGTATCACAGATCTTATAGGTATTACAAAAGTTTTTTTGTCATTGGAACATCATCATTATATTATGTAAATTACGGAATTCAAAAAACACATAAGCCGTAACACGTTAAAATAAAAATAAAAATAAAAAGACAAACACTGTAGACATAACATTTAAAATTATCAAGAACAAAAACAGAAATATTAAAACTGGTAACTCTAAAGTTAATGTTGTTACTTTTTTTTCTTAAATTAAAATCAGGTAGTACCTATAATCAATGCATGCCGGTACCAAACTACACTGAAATGGTGCCGCTATAAGCTAGGGAAAAAAAAACCCAAAAACACACAGGAATTCATGAAAGAAAGAGAACGAGAACAAAAAACAACCAAAATTACAGTGACGTTATTTTATTTTATTAATAATATTGAAATATGACGTACTCAGATGTTCTACATCAGTTCGTTTGTTTACGCAACTTTTATTTTTCTGAATCTCGATCATTTCTGCAATCAATCTTTTTTTATAATTAGATTGTGTTTGTAAGATGGTTACATTGAAAAAACAAAATTATGCCCAGTTTGTAACTTATGTTCCACTAAGGCTGTTGGATTAGATTTTAAAAGATAGTTCTTCATTTTTGTGCTCTTTCACTCTTTGTTGTAAGTATCTACCAGTCTGTCATCATAACATAGCTCTTACTGCAGTAAGAGCTATGTTGGAGCGGCACCATTTCAGTGTAGTTTGGTACCGGCATGCATTGATTATAGGTACTACCTGATTTTAATTTAAGAAAAAAAAGTAACAACAATAACTTAAGAGTTACCAGTTGTAATATTTCTGTTTTTGTTCTGGATAATTTTAAATGTTATGTCTACAGTGTTTGTCTTTTTATTTTTATTTTGACGTGTTACGGCTTATGTGTTTTTTGAATTCCGTAATTTACATAATATAATGATGATGTTCCAAAGACAAAAAAACTTTTGTAATACCTATAAGATATGTGATACAATTATTTTAATGACAAGGAAAGTTAATTTTTAAATGTAAATAGTAGTCAGTATGTTCCTATGTCCACCTTTTAATTATTTATTTATTTATTAAATTTTTCACGTCTTTTGTAGTGTCCTGAGGATGCAAATAAATTTTGCGAAACGTCGACAATTTTGAAAAAAAAACAAACTTCCGTTGGTGTTTTTTTTTCCGATCCTACCCCAATCAAAACAAAGCAAAATATCAATTTTTGGATCGACAACACTCTAATTGGATTATTTAAGATATTTTCGAGCTTTGAATGCAGCAAAATCTTCAAGTAGATGATTCAATTTTAAATTAACATCGATTTCATGCTCAATAGCAATCATTATTGCTAACATGCTCACTGCTTACCTTTTCTTGGCCGAGATGATCTTGAAAACGTTTTTATTAATTTTACTTTAGAAAACTTTTCTTAACACTTGCAAGAGTTATGGACAATGGTAATAAAATTCGGACAATATCCAGCCACAACAACATTCGGTGCAATATCCAGTTGGAGTGCTAATTTTAACTCATCAAAAGGATTCTGATTGGGATCCAGTAACGTCTATGACAGATAGTTCATCAGTTAATTATGCCACATTGACATTGAAAGAATTGTCATGCATGAGAACATACATATTATAAACTTTTGCAATAATTCGATAACTCTTCTAGATGAAGTTTTTTGTAGTAAATGGATATCATATAAGAAGTTGAAATGCCCACTGTGCTGGCTCAATTGTTCAAAATGACACCTATCCTATAATACAGAGTGTTTGGTACATCGATAGGAAGTTTTTAATGATTACTCATTGAAAACTTCCTATCACTAGTTGGGGTCATTTGGGAGCTGTTTGATCATATTTACCCCTATGCAAAATTTTGTCGTTCTTGAGATATGAACATTTTTAGATATTTTTGGGAAATATTTGAATTGTTCCTAAAACATATTGTTTTTTTTTGGAATAACCATTTTAACCTTTCTCAATTTTTTTCCGATATTCCTGATATGCACTCTTTCGAAAAATATGTAGCCCAAGTTATGTGTTAAAATACATGGATTCAAAATATGTAAAATGGCGATATCTCAAAAAACGGCGAAACTTTGCATGAGGGTTCAGAGCTGGGCAGGGCTTGAGTGCTTTGTGCTTGCGAAAGTGCTTGAAGCACTTTGAGGGCTTGAAAGCCCTGTGCTTCAAGCCCTTTTATAGATTTGTAATTGGGGCTTGCAAAGTCAATTACTTTAGAAAAGTGCTTGGTAATTTGTAATTGAAAAAAGTAATTCAAGCCCTTTCAATGAGCTTCAATTACTTTTAGAGGGCTTGAAGCACTTTTGGGAGCTTGAAGCCCTTTGAAAGGGCTTGAAGCCCTTTAAGAGGGCTTGAAGCACTTTTGGGAGCTTGAAGCACTTTGAAAGGGCTTGAAGCACTTTAAAAGGGCTTGAAGCACTTTAAAAGGGCTTGAAGCACACAAGGAATTTGAATTGACCATCATTCAACCTCCCACTTAAAAATTTTCGATCGTGTTTTGTCCCTTAATTTTTTTTTCTTTTATTTGAACTTGAACCGTCTTATGTCTTTTCTCTCTTAACAATGGAGGTTTTGGGTTCGAGCTTAGAATGGAATTTAAAAAAAAATGAATGAACTTATTATTAAAATAAATAATTAATTTATATTGGTACCCTATTTAACTTTATCACTGGATTTTTTCCACTTTTCCCCATTGAACATTTTGAAAACCTTAAAATTGAAGTACCATGTAGTACCCCAAGTACCCCAGAACTACATCTCAAAAAAAAACATACTACTGCTACTCTGTGAAATGTAAAGTTCGTCTCTACTATACCAATTCTGTGTGATGAGTTTACGCGGTAGCTTATGCCACTTTGAGAATTTTATTACAAATTCAAAGTGCTTTAGGCACATTTAAAGAGCTTCAAGTACATTTAAAGAGCTTGAAGCACATTTAAAGAGCTTGAAGCACATTTAAAGAGCTTGAAGCCCCTTTCAAGGCACCTCAAGCACTTTTGATGTGCTTCAAGCACTTTTCAAATCACTTTGAAGGCTTTGTGCTTGTCAAGCCCAAAGCACTTTGAGGGCTTTGTGCTTGTGAAGCACTTTTAAAAATAAAAAGGAATTTGTGCTTGAAATTGAAGCACTTTGATAGAGGGCTTAGGGCTTAGTGCTTCAAGCCCTTTTACTGAGGGCTTTGCCCAGCTCTGGGGTAAATGGTTAAACAGCTTCCAAACGACCCCAACTATCACTCATTGAAATCTTCTTGAAATCTACCTATCGATGTACCAAAAACCCTGTATAATTGGTTCGTTGTTCGATTTATATTTCTTAATTTTTTTTAACACGTTGGTTTCATTTTCTATCCATTTTTTTTGTTGTTGTACGGTATGAATTTGCCGCCCCTGGATCGTGCCGCCCTGGGCGGCCACCCATCTCGCCCCCCCCCCCCCCCCCCCTTAAGTCGGCCCGGTTGCATTTTTGTATCGAGCGCCCAGTATACCGCATTCGGGTAACGTCGTATTAACCGAGGCCTGTCTCATAACGAGCGTCTGATTTCCCGATCGACTGTCAAGCTACCGTACGCTTGATACTAGTCTTCTGCGAAATTATGGATCGGCGTCCAACAATTCAGTTTTTTTTTTTTTTAATTATTTATCATTTATTATGCACTGGCCAGAAAAAAGACTAAGCAGGAAGTCGAGGTAAGGGAATAAGTAAGAGCAAAATTATGTTTTATCTACATAACCTTACCATGAATAGAATACCATGGCGAGATAGAATAGGCCACTTTCACGTTTTTTCGAAAACATTTTTGAATTATTGTGTTAGCCATTCTTCCAATGACATTATCATCTGTATACTTTTTTCTCCAAAAAAAAACGCCTATTTTTTAAAATATGTTAGAACGATTTAAAAATCGAATTTTTAAAGCAGGTAAAAGTTAACAAGATTTTTGCTATTTACTTAGGGATTTGTATACCTGCAATCGTTATTTGACAAATGCGGAGATTAGATTCAGGCAGATGTAAATAATTATTTATGATGCTGTCTCTAAGTAACAAAACTAACCAAAACTAACCCAAATTGGAGCTGAGCCAAAGGTTAAGGTAAGGACAGCCTTAGGGTTAGTTTGGGATAGTTTGTTAGAGACAGCATCAAATAACTAGGCAAATAGCAAAATCTTATTAATCTTTAAGTTTTTTGCTACTTTCCATTCCACTTAGTGAACTACTAGAATTAAAATTGCTTTACGATTTGACTACCAGAACCAAAATTAAACTAATACATATTATCAAGTAGCTTGATGGTGAGGAGCCAGGAAAACTCAAAAAGATATTCGAGACTGTAGGCGCGAGTATCGAGCATACGGTAGTCCGAGTGATTTTCGTACTACCGTGCGCTTGATACGTGCCGAGGTCGGGTACCCCGAATGCGGGTTGCTGGACGCTCGATACAAAAATGCGGCCCGGTTAGTCCAGTGGGAATTTTTTTGGTAATTTCAAGAATTATATACCTTTGACCTTTGAATTTAATTTAAGTGTTTGATTTTGTGTTACATGATACCTACTTTGTTTCTTGAAAGTCGATTTCTCAGGAAAACAAATAATTTCAATTTAAACCTCCTATCGTTTTGATGAGTAGCCCAAAGATTTTTTTAATGGTAGCTCGCAGGCTTATATTACGGAAACATGGCACTACCTTATTTTTCTGTGAAAATATATTTTTTATCCCATAAAAGTATTGAGAGAAGCGCGCGGAGACGCCATTAGGATGTATAGTTTTAAAGACTTTTGGGCGTGGCACCTCAAAAAAAAATACATACCTGGTTTGTCCCCCCCAGAACCTCAGGCTGGATACGCCACTGATTTCTCATAATTTAAATAGAATGCTGCCTAAATTGCCCATATCTTTGTTAAATTTCAAGCAAACTCGAATAAATTATATATCATTGAAAAGAGCAATACATTCTCTATAAATCCGTGTAAAATTAAGTTTGATAGGTCAGATAGTTTTTGAGCAATTGAAGCTCAAAGTTGACTTCTACACCTTTTCCAATTGTAATTCAGAAACAGTTACATGTATTTCAGAAACCGTCAAATGTAATTGAGAATAGTAAAATGTTATTCAGAATGCGTTAATTGTAATTGAGAATAGTTAAATGTAATTGAGAAAGCGTCAAATGTAATTGAGAAAAGTCAAATGTTATTGAGAATGCGTTAATTGTAATTGAGAATAGTGAAATGTAATTGAGAAACCGTCAGATGTAATTGAGAATAGCTAAATGTAATTGCGAATGCGTTAATTGTATTTCAGAAAGCATCAAATGAAATTCAGAATAGATCAAATGAAATTGAGATCATGCAAGATTCGGAACTGTATAGTGTGTAAGCATTCGCAATTCGTGATTCGCATCTATAGGAACTACGCTTTAGATAAATCATTCAGTGATTGAGATGTCTGGATCAGGCGCCACAATTTTAAGGTTACCTCCTTATTCGCCAATGCTGAATCCCATCGAGAACATTTGGTCCAAAATAAAAACTTATGTTAAACGTAATTTACGAGTACCAAAAGTGAATGGGCCTGGAGTAATTGAACAGTGATTGGCTTATTTAGAAGAGATAGTGGACCATGCTGAAACCACTATAGTTAATGGTGACTGTGCCCGCGCTGCGCAACATTCGACGACGTTCTATGAGGCGGCTTTAGCTATGGAACCAATGCTTATTGGACGATAGTTTTGAGAACTGTTTGTTTTTTAATTAGGATTTTATGTAACTTTCATTTTAATAATATAGGTTCTGATATTATTATTTATTATTCAACCAAAATGTTTTACGGTTTCCGATATCCCCACACAGTGCCAGCCCGAGGCTACTTTTAGTATGGAGCGAGATCTGACTTTGGCGCCCCTAGTTTAAATGTGATTCGCATACGCGAGTATGGATTTTGACCATTATCTAATTTAATAGGTTTGTTCCAACCCGTCAAAAAAACGTCCCAGAACGGTTTAGGAACCACTCTGTATACGAATTTCAGTTTCTATGGAAAAATTTCAGGTTTTGCACAGAATCCTGACGATAATATTACGGTTTCCTGCTGGGTTGGAACAAACAAAAGCTCAATGTCTCTATTGACTCTATTTATCTTACCAATTGAAAATTCAAAACATTTCTGTTCGTTGGTACAAAGTTCTCTTATTTACTAACATTTAGTTCACATTATTTGATGGGATCAATCAATAATCCACTTTGGTAATATCACTTATAACACTTATGGCCATTTCCACCAACTAGTTATTTTCGGGAAGCCTTAAACGATAAGTATTCCCTAGACTGACAGGTAAAAGTATTAGGTAATCCTGAAACATCGAGTGATATTCAAAAGGTTATACAACGAACTAAACTTCAATACTTTATTAATTTTTATTGGCAAATGAACAATATTTCCACCAAGCGCGATAATCCTGAAAGGCTTATCACTTATTAAGCCTCTCGTATCATATGAGAATAATGTACAGTGAGTTGTATAATCGTAATAGTAGAGTTCTCGGGCCGTTCAAATTTCAAATACCTTAACGCTGACAACGCTTGACAAGTATGACAGTTCTTACGGTATAAGCGTTAGCGGAGCCCGCTATTTAACGGAACTTACCGGATGCCTTACCGTAACGCTATGCTCTGTCAAAACTAGTTTACGCTCCATTTATGTCTGCAAAAACAGCAACTTCTAATAATTCCTCCATAAAAAACACCAAGGGAAAATTATTCAAGCTCAGGAATCTTCAGAATAAATAAAAGTTAGAAAACAAGCAAAAAAAGTGGGGTTAGATTACTCAACTCAGCTGTCAAAATGTAAACAGAATAAGGGATTAGAGGATTTATGTGTCTTCGTGCTCGAGATGAACTATAAAATACCATGTAAAATACCGTATTGTTAGCGGTAGGTACCGTATTAGCGTAGCATCTGACGCACGAGAACTTTCTAGTTTGTGGAAACAGCCATTAGGGCCGGTTTATTCACCTTCTGATAAACTGTCAGGTATGCAATCTGACCGACCGATAAAAATGCAATCTCTAATTCCATTGGTTGTTTATCTGAATATAAATAAACCGGGCCTAATAAATATAAAAATCGAACAAACAAAATACGAATTTTTTGTATGTTTGCATACTTTTGCATTAGCAAATTTATTTATGATCTCCTCATATGACAATATCTGAGCTATAACATTTTCAATGGACAGCAGGGCTAGATCTGAAAGTTTCTCTTCTGCTAGAGTTGACCGCTAAGGTAAGTTTTAATTAACTTAAGCTTACTAAAGCTCCGTTCACCTTTCGGCACTGTAATAGAGGAATGGTAACAAAAATACGGAGAGCTGTCCAGTCCAGATATAGGGAAACGTATCTTGCCAATTATTAAATGCTAACGCCTGAAGGACTGCTTTCGGGTGACTGTTATCACTATCCGGAATATCGTGATCAAATGATCGGGTAAGGGCGCCACTACACCCACGATCCGTGCGCGTCTCAAAACAACGTCAGGACAGGTTATTCTCATACGTAAGCACAAGCTTGCTCACAAGCAGAGAAGCATGATATCGAAAAGCAGAGACAGAATTCAAAGCGAAAATATACTTTTCCCTTTTTTTGTATTACCAAGGAACGAGTCGAAGGCGCCCCCCGAGGTCTGTCGCCTGGAGCGCTCGCTCAGTTCGCCTTATGGTAGGGCCGGCCCTGTCCCCACAAATTCTCACGAATTTGTGTCACCTTGTATGTACATGAAATTTTCGCATTTTCATTATCTCAATTCCATTTGACCTATTCTGAATCTCATTTGATGCTTTCTGAATTACATTTAACGTTTTCTCAATAACATTTGACTGTTTCTCAATTATATTTGACTATTCTCAATTACAATTAACGAATTCTCAATTACATTTAACTATTCTCAATAACATTTGACGGTTTCTCAATAACATTTGACTATTCTCAATTACAGTTAACGAATTCTGAATAACATTTAACTATTCTTAATTACATGTAACGCTTTCTCAATTACATTTGACTATTCTCAATTACAAGTGACGGTTTCTGAATTACAATTGGAAAAGGTGTAGTCCAAATTTTTTCAAAAATTTCAAACTCAATGTGCTCAAAAACTATAAATCTGAAAATATTGTAAATTGCAGGCCAATTAGAGCTTAATAAAAGCTACAAATGCTGAAAATTTCAATGCAATTTGCTAAACGGTTACCGAGCAATCGAGGTTTAAAGATTTTGAAATCAGAATTCAAAGGGGGTACCCTTATGAAAACTCGATTTTTTGAAGTGAATCTTCTTAGGCGGCCGGCGCTCCCCTCCTAAAGATAGGAAACTCGTGCCTTTTCCCCTATCTTTGTCTTACTCATACAAAGAGTTGTATGACTGCCACAGCATGGGGGCGCTAGTGTGCACTTCAGTGTGTTCAGAGTTGTAGCAGTAGTCACGTGGTCTCCCGCCTTTTTTCAAATAATTTGTCCCTAATCGATTTTATTTTATTATCTGTAATTTTTTTTTGAAATAAAACAACATTTTAGTACCATCTCCTTCTTTATTGGAACAGCCTTAAACACAACAATAATAGAAAAACGTATTGAAAAAAAAAAAACAATAAAAAGTTTAGTACTGCAAATAAAATTCACTAATTCCACACTCAGCAAAATCTCTGAGGATAAAGTGGTGATGGCATGAATTCAGAAGCTTCCACTGCAGTCAAACCTATGCTATAAATGAAGGTATATTCTTAGGAATTTTGGTCTTATTTGGTGCACAAATCACACTTTATGTGAATGTCAAACAATGGCAAATAAAAACCATCACTAATCGCATTTCCACGAGCATTTCCACTATGTTTGAATGTACCATAAAGTCCCTTTTTTTTAAACATATTAACAAGTCAAAGTTTTATCAAAAATTGATAGGAAATTAAATAGAAGAACACTAACGCAGATCAAAGGGTTAACTGATGAGACTGATGACCACAGAACATATCACCTCTAGAAAAGTATCTGCAATGTTATGTACCGGTTATGCATTACAGCGCCATCGTTGACTGAAAACCCAACTAATCGAGCATTCTTGACAAAAAGGCGAATTGATTTTTTTCATATATTCTTATTATTTTTGAATAATTTTTAATGTTCAACTGCATTTGGCTTGCTGACCCCTCTTAGCTCTTTTCGCCTCATTTTTTTTGAAAACTATGTCTGGCAGGAAGTTTCCGATGTCGAACATAGTGCAAAAAGAGTTAGAAGTTAGCAAGAGACATGCAGCTATAGGTAGATCGCAAAGTAATTAAGAATAATAAATACAAATACGAACAAAACGAAACAAACGAATAAATACAAAAAAATACGAATAAAAATTAGGGTTTTTTTCAACCAAAACTTTTTGAATTTTCACATTAACGCGCGTGGAGACCGTGGGGTACAACAACACAATTTAAAAATTCAAATTTTGACTTTTAAAATGACAAAATAAATGACAAAACCAACCAACACAAATCACTGTCCACACCACAGATACCTGTAAATTTCTCTTATCTCCCGACAGTGTCGCCATCGTTGAATGAAAACCTAACTAAAAACCTTCGTCGCGATTCTCCCATTTGAGATATTTTTCTATAGGTGATATGTTCTGTGCTGATGACAAACACATTGACAAATTATATTCACCATTCACAGTTTACATATGACATTTGCTTGTGGCTTTGTATACTAGCGCCGCATAGCTTTGGCAGTCATGAAGCTCCACACGTGTTATTTTCGAGACAGCTCCGAACGAACATTTTACATGGAAGTTTCTTATCTTTAGGACGGGTTAATCTGTGAAGTAAACTATTATTGTCAAGCGCCGATACTTTTTTAACGTCCCTACCGATGCAAGTCTCACTTTTGTGTGGTCCTTCCTTCGTCTTTACCACGGTCCTCATACGTTAAAGTTTTGTACTTTAGATGGGAGTAAGGAGGTGGCGAAAATTGTCTGGGCACACAGGCGGCTAACACCCTAGCGGCAGCCCTGAACCATTATTTATAACTAGGGGACACTTATTTACCAGAACTCAGAAGCTGTACTGTGTAAACCAACTACTCATGAAATATGTAAAGAACAGACTATGTAAAGCATGTTCAGTACCTTTAAGTAGGTTTAAATTTAATTCTAAATTTTTTTTACTTATAGATGGCATCATTTCCATTCGCACACACCTCAAAGGTCCTTTTGTCCGTACTGTCCGGCCACCTACAGCCGCATTGACACGCTCAGGAGTCACATGCGAGCGAAGCACTCCATGTTCTTTAACAAGCAAGCTATTTAACAGTATGAGAAAGCGACTGCTTTCTATTATAGAAAATGGTACGCTAATGCCATCTAAGTAACTGGGTAATCGTGGGTAATTTTGTTGTTTTTGAAATGCTTTATAAACTGATATACTTTTTATTAGAGAGTCACAGAGCAGCATCGCTAATATTGCTATTGGGTAATGGAAAATTATATTTATCTTTTCATTGCAGAAACAGTTAATCTGTTTTTGCAAGCGATTGAACTGTGGCTTTTAGCACCTACTGTCAGATGTCCCCTTGTAAAATTTGTCTACAATCTACGTTCTAGGTCATCTAATCTTTCGAAAATATGAGAGCCAGCATGAACGTATTTCAAACGCACGCTTTTTTGTGATATGGGTAAAAGTTGGAAAGGTTTAGTTGCAGGAGGAAAGGGGTATGTGAATTATATTTTCGATTCAGAAACATCGAATTTTCATGCATCTCGACTTGATGAAAGCCAGAGGTTAGATCTAGTGTCGTAAAATAATTACTACGACCAAGTCGGTCTAATATATCCGTAATATTAGGTAATGGATATCTATCATCAATAGTTTTTTCGTTTATCTTTCGATAATCAATGACCATTCTCCATTTTTGTATGTCTGCGGCATCTTGTTTCTTAGGTACTATCCACACAGGGGATGACCAACGGCTACAGGATGGTCTGATTATGTTATCTTCTAACATTTTCTTTATTTGAGAATTTACTTCTTGTTTATGCACATGTGGGTATCTATACGTATTCGTGTGCACGGTGTTATAATTACTATTTAAACTGCAGTGGATACTTCTTCGTTTTAACTTTTATTTCACAGAGAACGAAGACAGGATTAAACAATTCTACATACTTTTGACATACATTTTTACATCTATCAAACTACAATTAAAACACCAGACAGGTATATGCAGATTTTAGCGTATATTTCAACACCCCCCTTCGCTAAAATCCCTTAAACCCAATAAATCTTTAAATTTTAGAAATGTTGGCCCTGATAAACCTTTTGTTAAAATATCAGCTTGCTGATTATTTGTATCTACATAAATTAAGTTTATCAGACCCTTTCTTAAATTTTCAGACACAAAATTAAACTTAAAATCAATATGTTTCACTCTACGATTATTAGAAGGATTTCTAATTATTGCCAAACAACCCTGTTATCTTCGAAGAAAGTTATTGATTATAAATTAATATCAAAATCATTGAAAAGCTTTCTCAGCCACAATCCATCAGTAACTGAAGTACACAAAGCCATCAGTTCTGCTTCAGTTGTAGATAATGACACGCAAGATTGTTTTCTTGTACTCCACATTAAAATATTATCAAATGCTTTAAAAAGGTATCATGTGACTGATTTTCTATCTTGAGTGTCACCACCCCAATCTGCATCTACATAACAACATAATTCGCCTACAGTATCTACTCTACAATATTTTAGGCCAACATTGACAGTGCCCTTCAAATACCTTAATACTCTTTTTAAATCCGACCAATTTTCATCAGTTGCTTTATCTTGATATCGAGCAAAAAAATTCACTGAATAACAAATATCGGGTCTACTTCCCAACATCAAATACATAAGGCAACCGACCAACTCACGAAAAGGTTTTTCTGTCTTGTTCTTTATGCCATCAAAAAATTCAAATTTCAATTTTGGATCAATAGGTATGCTTGAACTCTTGCATTCGTCCATTCCACATTTTTTCAACACATTTTTAGTATAATTTGACTATTGTTAACACTCCCTTATCTCTATCATAATTAATATTAAGACCCAAAAAATGTTCAAGTTTCCCTTTATCTTTCATTTGAAATTTCCCCATTAATTTATCTTTTATTATATTTAATTCTTTTAAATTTAGCCCAGCTAAAGTGATATCATCAACATATATTAACAGAAAATACTTTTCGTTATTAGTGATGCTCAAAACATATAAACAATAATCATTTTCAGATCGAACAAAACCAATACTAAGCAAGAATTTATCAATTTCATTGTTCCAACATTTGGATGACTGTCTAAGCCCATACAAAGATTTTTTTAATTTTAAAACAGTATTGGGAACACATACAATTCCCTCTGGTGGAAATATATAAACATCTTCTTCCAAAAATTCCGTTTAAAAATGCGGTCTTTACGTCTAATTGTAAGAAGTGAAACTTATATTGATTTCCAATCATAAGTAACGTTCTAATAGTTGTCATTTTCGCAACAGGTGAGTATAAATCATCATCCATTCTTGTTCTCTCTTGGGCAAACCCTCTTACAACCAACCTAGCTTTAAATTTGTCACATTCATTCTTCTCCAAACTTTTATAGGTGAAAACCCATTTAGTATCAAGTATACACACATTTTCTGGTTTCTTAAATGTCATCCAAGTTTCATTCTTTTCTATCGAATCCAACTCCTTTTCCACCGCTTTCAACCACTTTTCCCTATCTGGATTATTATCTAAATCAGAAAAATTATTTGGTACATTTTCAACAAAGTTATAAGCATTAAAAGCCATGTATAGTTCATATTCATCAAACTTGGATGACATTTTAACAGTACGCTTATTTTCTCTACAAATTTTGTCTCGACACTCATTTCTCTCTTCAATTTCACTATTATTTTTAGAAGTAGCTGAATTTTTAGAAATATTATCATCAAGAATATCAAAAACTACATTTTCTATATTTTTATTATCATTAAGATCATCATCAGCCATATCAACAACATTATTTTTGAATGGAAAAACATTCTCATTAAATTCTACATCTCTAGAAATAATAACTTTTTGCTTTTTGAAACTCCACAACCTATAGCCATTATTTGCATAACCAATCATTACACATTTTTCAACTTTAGAATCAAATTTGTCACGACATTCTTTTAAAATATGGCTATACGCTAAACAACCAAAAATTTTAAAATTACTTACGTTTGGTTTTTGCCCATACCATATTTCTGCTGGTGTCATTCCATTGGAACAAACTGATGTGCCTCTATTCAATATATAATTTATAGTTCCCACCGATTCACCCCAATACTCCTTCGGTACCCTAGAATCCTGAATAATTGCTCTGCTTCTTTCAACTAAGCTTCTGTTTTCCCTTTCTGCTTTTCCATTCTGCTGTGGGGTATATGGTACTGTGTAATCCAAAATTATACCTCGTTCCTTACAAAAATCTTTAAAACTCCTAGACACATATTCACCTCCATTATCACACCTTAGTTTTGAAATTTTATTATTAAATTTAGACTCGACCATACTGACATACTCTATAAATTTATCAAAAACTTCATTTTTTGCATTAAGCAGATACATACAACAAAAATTCGAAAAATCGTCGATAAAAGTTACAAAATATTTATAACCATCATACGTAATGGGAGTTATTGGACCACAAACATCTGTATGTATTATTTCCAAAATTCTTTGACTTCTTGTCCTCGAACCAAAAGGAAACCTAGTCATCTTACCACTCATACAAGGCTCACAAAATTCAACTTTTTGTATCTTAACATTTCCACCTATACCTGTAACCATATTTCTTTTAATTATCTCCTTTAAACCTGAAAAGCCTATGTGCCCATAACGCCTATGCCACATCATAAAATCGTTATTCAAACTTTCAACATTCAAGCATTCTATCTTGCATAACTCAAATGATATTTCATACAAATTTTCTCTCTTTCCTGTACCTATTATGTTTTGTTTTTCATCAATCAATATTACCTGTGAATTTTCAAATACAACCTTTATATTGGACATTTCTAGTTTCTTGACGCTTAATAAGTTCTTTCTTAAATCGGGTACATAAAAAACATTCTTTATAGTACAATTTACCTTCTTTTCTCTTACTATACTAATAGCCTTTATGTTACCAACACCCATGGCCAATAGAAAACTTTCATTTTTAGCTACAGCAATTTTGATTGGTTCTTTTAACATTACCAAATCACAAAAAAAAGTTTTTTTATTCACCATGTGGTCAGTACAACCAGAATCAATAAAAAAATTTAAATAACTTTTATAAAGATCAATATTCTCATGATTTAATTCACCCGAAAAACAAATGTTTTGCTCAGTAACATTCTGATCTAAGTTTTCTTCACTATCATTGTTAACAAAATTAGTAAATCTTCCCCTACCTTTGTTTCCATAATTATTCTGAATACCTGAACCACGAAATGAACCTCTCTGACCATATCTCAAACCATATCCTCTAGAGTCCGCGTCAGCAGTAAAGACTACGGTAACGACATGAAAAGCTGCGCGAAGCGGGTCGGATCTCTCTCCCTCGTCTATCTCTCGCTGTCTGCCGTGACCTCGGTCGTGAGCTGAAACCAGCAGCGGGGTATCTTTTTAGACAAAACTTGGATACAAAATAAACTAAATAAATATGCCTGCTGGCCGTACGACAATGAACCACGTGCTTGGCGTTCGGCAGCAGCACCCATCGATACGATAGTTCGGTTAGTCTTCAAAATTGGGTTTGTGCGCATATGACGACATCGTACTCTTTACTCTTGACGCGGACTTTACCTCTGTCTTCATATCTGTGATCTGCTCCATTGTCATATTTCCAAATTTGTCTTTGCTGATTATCACCATATCTCCCACCATTATTTGCACGAAAATTCGTTCCTCGACCTCGATTTCCATAAAAATTTCTATGTTCATGTCCATATCGTTGGTTAATATCGTTATTTAACTTTTTACAGTCCTTCTTGAAATGACCAGATTCGCCACATCTATAGCATGTACCTTTTTGCTGTGCAGTGAAAGCAAATGTACTGTCCTGACCATCATTAGTTCTTTTACCTAAATTTCTTTTTTCAAATTCTGCCACCAACCTCCGCTTTACCATTTCAAATGTCATATTCGGGGTACTTTCAATAATTGCTACCATGGTCTCATAGAATTTGGGCAAACACAAAAGTATGTTACAAATCAGGTCTTCATCACTTAGCTGTGCACCTGAACACTTCAATTGCCTGACAATTTCATCGAAATCATTAATAAATCTTTCCATTGATTGTCCCTCATTAAGCTTAATTGATAATAATTTTCTTTTCAAAAATAGCTGGCCTGGTAAACCTTTTTTTCTCATACTTCTCCTTTAAAATTTGCCACATTTGAAAAGCTGTTCTTTTTTCTCGTAGACATTCTAACTGATTGTCATCTACGCATTGTACAATCAAAGATTTTGCTTTGCAATCCCTTTCATTTACCTGCTGTCTTTCATTTTCGGTGGCCAAATTACCTGGAATGGTTTCTGTTTCAATCATATCTGTCACTCCATTTTCTGCCAAAATCATTTCCATTCGGAACTTCCAGTTATGATAATTATTGCTATTCAAAGCCTCAATTGCATAATTTTTCCCGGCTTGAGACATTTTTTTTTTTAATTTGATTTTTGACTTTTTTTTTTTTTTAACAAAAATTGTAAAAAATTCTTACCAGAACTTTTCACTTGGTTTACTTTGGCGCTCTAGGGATCTGGGCCCATAACCTGTTATAATTACTATTTAAACTGCAGTGGATACTTCTTCGTTTTAACTTTTATTTCACAGAGAACGAATAGACAGGATTAAACAATTCTACATACTTTTGACATACATTTTTACATCTATCAAACTACAATTAAAACACCAGACAGGTATATGCAGATTTTAGCGTATATTTCAACACACGGGTATTTCATCTGTTGTTTTAATCTCATGTTTGACTTGATTGGTAAATGTCAATTTTTCATTTGGCTTGTGGAAAATTTTAGGAAAAGATTTTATTACGTGTTTTAAAGCATCAAATTCCTCTGAGTTTAAATGATTAATACGCAACGACTTATTAGGGTTATTTGCATATTCAGCATTTTCTAATAAAGTCATTTGTTCTATATTAAATATCTCAAACTGTTCATCAGCATAAGGTAAACTTATTTCCGCTAAGTTGTTTATGTTATACAGGACAATAATAGGCTTATTCATTAAGTTATGCACTTCTAAAGCTACTTTCTCGTTTATGACTGTTGATATGGTCGACGGAATATAATACGTTTCATTTTTTATCGGTGATGTAAGTATCTCTATGCATGGGCGTCGTTTGGGGGGGGGCAAGGGGGGGCATTTGCCCCCCCTAGCCCCGCCTAGAAATAGTCTTTCGAACAAAAAAGAAGTAAAAGATAGTTCGTATTCGTATTGCTTTTTTCCATTTTTTCAAAAGGACCCCGCAGAAATCTTATGAGAACTGGCCCTCAGTGGAATCTCATGAAATTTTGTGTATTGATAGTTCTTGACCTATAGATTAAAAGTGTTCATGGGCACAAAGTTCTAAAAATTCGCTTTTCTTAGTTACAGTCGTTTGAAGTTGCGTCATATGTGAAATTGCTCAAACCTTATACAGTTCAGTTTTTCGGTTACTTCGTGAATTTTAGAACGACATATGCATAGTATAATACGTTTCAAATTATTCGATTCCAGAAATGGCGACTTTTAAACCATAGACGTCCTAAGAGGGGTTTAAAAATAATCATGGGTAAATAATGAAGTGAGTACAGGTAGTAAAGGTACATGTCTGATACTTTTGATGAAGGAACATTACTTATATGCAGTAAAAAATAAAGCATTGTATGCACCATTCGAAAAAAATGAACCCACCCGCTAGGGCTCGTAAGTTAAACTTTCTTCTCATGGGTAAACATTCATTTAACTCACTTGGTGTATACCTAACTATTATTTTACAATTATTTTCAACCCCTCTTAAGACGCCTATGGTTTGAAAGTGGCTATTTCTGGAATCGTATAACTTAAAACGTATTATTTTACAATGATACTATGATGTTTTAAAATTCACGAAGTAGCAAAAAAAACTAGACTGTATAGGGTTTGAGCAATTTCATATATGACTCAACTTCAAACGACTGTAACTCAAAAAGGCGAATTTTTAGTACTTTGTGCCCACGGACACTTTTAATCTATAGGTCAAGAACTATCAATATGCAAAATTTCATGAGATTCCACTGAGGGCCAGTTCTCATAAGGTTTCTGCGGGGTCCTTTGTTGGGTACCTTTTCTATAGTCTGGCGTATAGACAATTAATAACTTTTATATTTAATTTATATATAAATAACTTTTTGTACTAAATTTTAATAAAGATAATTATTTTTAGTACAGTAAAGCTACGTTTACACTTGGAAAGTACTTGCCGTCACTAAACTTATTCATTGTTTTGTGTTTACATATTTTCAAGTTTATTTGCCAAACAGTAGAAAATAAAATGGCTCCAAGTAGGGTAGTGCGTGCTAGAACGCAAGAAAAATAGGAAAAAACGAGTTTGGGTTAGAGATTGGATCAGACGTAGAAGTACCCACTCTTCTGGGTGCGTCGAAACGACTCTTGAAGGAGATATCAATTGAAGATCCTGATTCTTATAGGAATTTTATGAGATTGTCATACCAAAAATTTCAAGAACTGTCAAGATTAGTTGAACCGAGCCTAAACTGACAAAGTCGAAAACGTAGATGAGAAGTCTTATTTCTCCTAAAATCAAATTGGAAGTCACATTACGATATCTTGCCACTGGTGATAGTTTTGCTTCCTTGTAGTAGGTATTCATACAGAAACGTGGACGCCTGTTTTTGTGACCCGTTTACACACGAAAACTACAAACAGAAATTTGGCGTAGCGGCAAGTAAACTAGCCGGTCCATCAACTTTTGGAAAGCGCTTGCCGGCAAGTAGTAAGTGCACTTTCCTGTGGTTTACACATGACAAGTTTAGTGTCGGAAAGTACTTTCCTTTAGAGCCAAATTATGGACCAACTGTTAAGTGTCTGGTTGTTACCTAGCAGGTACTTTCTATTCTCTAGTGCATAGAAAGTACCTGCTAGGTAACAACCAGACGTTTACCAGTCAGTCCAGAATTTGGCCCTTAGTAAACTTTCCAAGTGTAAACGTAGCTTAAACAAATGATGGGGACAGTGAATTTGTTGCGGAAAAAAATACCATCATTTTTAACTATACAGGGTGTCCCAAAAAGATACCGACAAACTTTAAGGGGTAGTAAGGGACATCAAAATAAGCATTTTTGTTCATATAAACATATGTCCGCAAATGAGCCATTTGGGCTGTAGAGCAAAAAAACTGTTTGGTACTCTTATTCTTCGCAATAATTAAATCACCGTTTGTTTACGTATTAATTTTGCTTTATTAACAAATAAATTATGGTTTACAATAATTGTTCAAAATGTTGACCATTTACTTCAATGCAAAAATTGCACCGTCGGGCCATTGACTGAAAAGTGTAGTCTACGAAACACCTGGGGCCTGTTTCATAAAAATGAAGAGTTGATGAGCGACGAGTGAAGAGTGAAGAGTTGAGGAGTAAAAAGTAAACGTCGTTTTTGTTTCAAAATAAATTTGCGTCTACTCCTCAACTCTTCAAAACGTTTATGAAATGAAATGTAACATTTTGTCGTTCCTCACTCCTCAACTCTTCAACTCTTCATTTTTATGAAATAGGCCCCTGTTCGTAATGAGGAAGATCTGTTAGCAAGGATACTGGCAAGTTATACCCATGTAGAAGCTATTCCCGGAATATTCCAAAGGGTTCGCGACTCAATGACATTTTTGAACAATTATTGTAAACCATAATTTATTTGTTAATAAAGCAAAATTAATAAGTGAACAGTGATTTAATTATTTCGAAGAATAAAAGTACCAAACAGTTTTTTTGCTCTACAGCCCAAATGGCTCATTTGCGGACATATGTTTATATAAACAAAACTGCTTGTTTTGATGTCCCTGACTACCCCTTAAAGTTTGTCGGTATCTTTTTGGGACACCCTGTATATCGATATCAAATAAGTATGTTAAAATGTTCAAAAAAGGGACGTGGCACCAAAAAAAATTTCGCCTCCGGCGGTTACCAGCAGTGCTATTGAAAATGATCTTATTATAGTGCTGCCCCCCCCTGAGAAACCTCGTAACGACGCCCATGTCTCTATGCCATCAGCTATATTTGTATTGAAATAACACACTTAAATTGACTTGCTTGGAAATCTTGGAATCTCAAAATTTTGATTTTCGAAATCTGTTCTATATTGAAACGGAATTGTTGTTTTATTATTAGAAAGAAGCAGATTAGAAAAATCTATATTTAAATTATTTTCTTGTAATGCTTTGATTCCAATAATTCCATCAAAATAGTCATGGAAATCGTACGTTATCATTTCAATGTTGTTTTGAATATTATATTCTTGTAAAATTGGGACATTCATTTTTCCTTGCGTTTTTCTTGTACCCATGCGAGTAGTTAACTTGTTTCGTGACTTAATTATAGAATTTGAAAAATATTCTTCTGCGATTGAGGGTCTTATTAAAGAGGCATGACTTCCTGTGTCGATTAATAATTTATATTGTGGATAGCCTATTTGAATAAAAGGCAGTTGGTTGATTTGATAAGCATTTAAAGTTAATGCTGACTCATTGCATCCTAGGCTTGCAACTGAAAATTTTCGTTTTCAATTTCGACTTGATTTTCTCCAAAATTTTTCTCTTCATAATAGTTTTCATTTTCGGAACATTCTTCAGTTTCGAAATTTTCGTTAGGGTCAAGTAATTCGATTTCAAAGATATTAATTTTTTCAATCGTATATTTGGAAGGGTATTGATGTTGATTTTGTGCTCGTGGTTGTACTGAAACTCCGGACATAGGTGTGGGTTTCGAAAATTGTTGATTTGTGTTTTTTCGGAAGGAATTATTGTAATTTTTGCCAAAAGTTCCTGAACTAGTAGGAAATTTTGTTGGTACATAGTCCTTTTTAAGTGTTATATTAATACGTTGGGATGGAAACTGTGGTTTCTGTGGTACATACTACATAGGATGTTTTTTGTGTATATTGTGGTTTTTGTTGAGTATAGGTTTGTTGTGAACGAAATTGCGTATTTTTATTTTTGAAATTTGAAAAATTTTGATTTTGATTAGTAAAATGATTAAGTCCTCTACTAAATTTCATGTGATTCTCAGCTAGTTGGTAATTTAACACAAATTTGTTAGCTGCAACCAACGTTTGTGGATTTTGAACCATTAAAATTGTTCTTAATTCGGTTGGCGAATTAGTGACTAGATTTTGTATAGCAATAATTTCGTTTTGTTCAATCAAGACATTTGCAACTACCGTTAAATTTGGATCGCAAATGATTTTAGATGTAATTCTTTGAACTAAACCTTTTAGTTTATCGAAATACCTACTCAATAATAGTTTCTTTATTAGTTTTTGTGGTATACATAAGCTCTTGTACCAAATTCTGTCTAGAATATTCATCACCATATTCAATTCTCAACGCTTCTCTTATATCGGTCCAAGTTTGTAAATCAGGACGTGCCATAAGAAAATTTCCTGCGTCATTTATTAATTTTGATTTTATGGCGGTATCCACATACTCTTTCTGGGCATTTTCACCAGTGTAGAAGGTTTTTGATAGAATTCATTGAGGTTTCTTATAAAATATTCTAAATATTGGCTTTCGCCAATCGCCACTGAAAGGCTTGATAAGTTGTACAATTAATTTTAAATTTTCACTGATTGTTACGGTAAGTCTTTGATTCCGTTGCTTTTCTTTAAAATTATTTATTAGGTACTTTGGATTTGTAAATTCTTAGTTACTTTTTATTTTTAATTTCAGTCTTTTCAGCAAACCTTTTTGGAATTGTAAAAAAACAAAAATCTGAATTTAAGTCTTCTCAGTAAATTAAAAATTAGAAATTACAGAAGATCAAAAATCCAAAAATCTTAACTATGGAAAACCAATTACAAAATGTATAAATAGAAAGGATGTAGGTACTTACTAGGCACGATGCTAATAACAGTAGGTAGTCTTTCTTCACACGTTGTTTCTTGTTATTCCTTTCACTCAGTTAACCAATTCGAAGTGGACAGTATCTGGAACGTTTAATAGCAGCACTGATAATTCAAATTTCACTTTTCCGAAGAATTCACTTTTTCGAACTTCCTTCAGTCTTTTGAAATTTTCGCGACGGATAGCGACTGTATCAACTCTCCCGAAACTTAGGCACTCTGAGCATCCGGACGACTGCGCCAATTATATTTTCGATTCAGAAACTTGTATTTTAAAATACATTTATTTTATTGATTAAAATACAGAGGCCACAAAAGAAAATAAGTGGATCAAATTGCTGCGACGTAAAAGTCGATAACAAATGAATTTTCCTTATGGGACTGCGCTGGCTTAAATAAGAATTTAATGCTGACATAGCAATTTGATGTTTACTTCACAACAATGTGTCACGGCTCTGGGTTGCCTGACAGAAATCTTGGGTTCGTTTCGTTTATTCCAAAAATCAAAGTCCAATTAACACAGCAATAATTTATTCCACGTAACAATACACTCTGACACTAATTACTTTAATAACTAACTCAGCAATTAAACTCTTCACAACTCACAACAATAATCACTATTTAAATCGTATCACAGTCAAACTGGAACTTAAACTTACAAAACAATGCCGGCCTTTTTATATATCCCTAAATCTATTCATGTATATACAATCTAGAATACACGCGATAACTAGTCTTCTAGAAAACCCCGCAAGAATGATAAGAATCCCGATAAATTGGATTCTTGACATCCTAGCGGCGTAACAAATGTATTTAAAAAGTCATACAGGAAAGGGGTAAGCACATTGAAGCACATATAAAATAGATATTTGATTATAAATCAGCGTGGCAATTGGTTAATATAACTTACCTACTTCATGTTTTTAAGTGTGCTGAATAAATATTAAAACTGAGAAACCAATGCTGCCACAACCACCGGTAGTTTTGGTAGGTGAAGAAGGAAATTATTGGAAAAATTAACAACACTTAAATATATATAAAAAACAGATTGTATTGTATTTGAATCATTTGCTAGATGATCGTAGGAACCCATACCGTGCGACTATTTATCAGAACATCTACGTTTGACAGAATGTGAGAATGTGGCTGTATTTTCGAGCTGGTGGGCCTAAATCGAGGGTCCTGACTCCTGGTTCTGGTGTATATTCATTCGTGGATGTAATGGTGAGCGTTTCATCATCATCTGCAACAGAAATGAGGGTGAGGTGAAATGATTGCGAACTAATGTTAATCAAGTGATAAAAATAGTGAAGGAATGCATACTGAGAGACTGTGTAGATGAATATCTGCTTTTACTAGGCCTCTCTTGGAGCTGCTGGACGTGGGCAGAGGGTCCTGATTCTGGCGAGCATTTATGATTGGAGTACCGCATAAAGTCGGAAAGTTTCGTAGCTGGGAAAGCGAGCAATTATCATTGTCTAGAACAGAGATGATAGAAAGTTGAAATTGTTACAAAAAGGAGGAACACCAATGGCGATTTCCATTTGTCAATCAGTCCGCACTGAGTGTATCCGCATCTTTTTTTAAAAGCATGTAATATGTAAGGATAAGGATACATTTTTTTTGCAGTGGTTCGACAAATGGAAAACGCTATAAGAAGAACTAATCACATAAGATCATATTAACTTCATACTTCCAAGTTTTCTTACCTTCATTTTTCTCGGTTCCAGGAGTGAACTCAACGTCGTCAGTCTCTAGCCCCTACTGCTCTGCCTCTTCCAGCAAATCAATACGATCTTCATTGTTGCCTCTTCCTTCACAGAATCTGCAGATGCTGGCGTAGAAAAGCCCTACACGTCTGCAGCCACAATTCCGTGTGCAATTTTTTTGCACCCACACGATATTTTGGCCAGTAGCTATGGCGGTGCTGGTGGGAGTTTCGTCAAAATTGGGAGTAGCCCATTCTTTGCTTTCTTCCATCCCCATTGGGTGGGTTCACATGGATTTCCCATCTATACTTCCACTTGGTGATACGTACGAAATATATGGTGCTGTGCTGCAGCACTCGTTGGAGGGAGCATTGCCATGTGTTACAGTTACTTTTGTACGCTGCTGTAACATACTGAATTTCAATCTGTCCAATGTGGTGCTGTAGGGGGAGGATCCATATAAAGGTATGATAAAGTTTTCACCCGCATCAATCAGTGCATTCTTGTCAGCATAAGGATCATAGAAAGCCTCCATCTTTTTCAGGAGCTTGGGATCCTTTCGCAAGGTTTTCAAACACTTCATTTTCCCCTGATTATAAAACGAAAAGGTGGAATTGCACGCACTGATGGCGTGAAGAAGTATAAAACCTGTAAATTCTTCATCCACGGCAGTGGATGGATGGTAGAAGGTGGATGGCCTCACTCCTCTTCCAGGTTTAATAAAGTATACGTTTTCGGATATTTTCTTTCCGATCATGATCACTAGAAGATCAACATCTTCGCCAAGCACTGTCACACTTTTGTTTTGCGAAACCAAGAATGAGCAGTGTCTACAATCAGGGTGTCAGCATCTTCCACTGCCTGGTAGGTTGTAATGTTGGCTTGGGCAGACTTATTCCTGAGGTAGGATATAAATCATTCTTTATTTTTGGAGTTGCTGAGAAAACTCTCTGGTGAACACCTGGGAGAGTTGTTGTCATGGACAATGACTTCGACTGAATGCTTTTTAACAGATCTTCGCATCCGCTCCATGTACTTCGTACTAAGATGATCATAATCTACGTAGCCATCGAATACCATTACAGCATTAGACTTGTACTTGCACTTCGTAATGAATGTAGCTGCGACTGATATCACAGAAGGAACTTGAGTTTGATGGCCATACAACTCAATGTAACAGGAATCTACACCATCTATCACATTCAGTGTTTTATGATCCAATGTAGAGATGTTCGCCATCGGTCCGAAAGCCTTGTACGAGGCCAATTTGGTCCCCTTTCTCATGCCCATATCATCAAATAGAGCCAAAGGGTATGGACAGAGTTCGTATGTTAAGAACTTCTGCAACTCTTCCTCAGACTAAGAGAGTCAAAGGTTTTATGGGAACAGGCCGGTCATCAATCACAAGCGCAGTGCTGACAACTGCTAGAGGTAACACTCGATCACTTCTCTTGTACTTGACAGTCCCAAATTTTTTGTCCCGTCCATCCTCTGTCTTAACGTTCTCCATTCTTTCGACGCCATGTTCTTTAGCCATGTAGCAAGTTATTGTTTTGGGATCTCCGATGACCCCTGTACCGATGGATATTATGTCTTTAGAGAGCAAGAAAGGTGGATGGTTGCGAAACCATTCTAACATCTTCATGTCATCGTCTCGTCTGAATCTGCTGTCCCTGCTGTCAACATGTTGCTCCGTCATACCAAAGTTTATGCCGCAGAACGTTTCGATCACATCGCACACTTCTTGGCAAGCAGCCATTCCTTGTGTCCACCTGGATAATATAGCATTGCTGATTTTTCGGCCTCCGGCCTCTGCCTGTCTTCATCTGCTTCATCAAAACTATTCGATTGTCATGTCATTTCACGTACCGTACCACAAATGATCTCCTCGTCTGATGGTGAAGCCACCTTTCGACGTGAAAGATGCAAATTCATCTAGTGACATCATTTTCTGCAGCCCTTGCATGTCTTGCAGACATGTGTCCACAATTTGGCCGTTGGCCCAAGACTACCCAAACGGTTTATCTCATCCTCGAATTTTTGTGCCACTTCTGTTGTACATTCCAGATTGGTGTTCTGGAGTTGCATAAGGCTGCTTTCATACAGAAGTTGCACTATTTTTTTTTCTAGTTTCGAACGAAAAGGTAATATCCTCCATTATGAGCTTAGACAGGAAGGTGTGCCATAATATGAGCACGAACTGCTCTAGCGTAGGCATGACCAGTCATTATTTTAATGGTGTAGTTAACAGCAAACACCACATTAAAAAGCTCTACATCCATAATGTACCCGATTGGCGATTGCCCCTAGGAAAGACATCAATAGGTGAAATCCTTCAAGACGACCCACAACGCCTTTTAGTTCAGGATCACCAGCTCGACTTTCCACAATCTCTCTGGCTTTCAAATACAGTGGCTGATCAAATGTAATGAACACGGTTTGCTGCCCAAATGCCCTGGTTTTCTCAATAGGATTCAACAAAACAGTATATTATGATGTCATAATCGCTGGGAGCGGCATTAATAATTGGTAGACAGGAAACGCGTGTTTTTCGTATGGGAGAGATTTTGTAACCTCTTGCATAAATCCATTCCGTCCCTGAACTACAGGGAGCTCCTTAAATTTACAGAAAAGCCAAAACAAATGAGGCGTTGTAGGAATAATTGACTTGAAGTAGGTGACATGGGGATACATTTCAGTGACTGCATGCTGTTATTCCTACATCGTTTAAACGTTCAAAATGTTGTTAACTGACTGTGCCTCCCCTCGTAACCCCTTCTGCTTTAGGAATTGGTGTTATGCGATCTATCTTCTGACTACGCTACGAGCCATTAAATGAAACGTGTTCTGTCCATCTAACGTTCGTACGTTGAAGTCTGCATTGTCAAATACTATTTGGGAAAGGGCTTGCTTGTTTAGCACCATCGGAGGCTGATATTTCGAATTTCTTCGCTTCATTGTACGACGCACAGAAGTCCAATGTTGACAGCACATCGATCAAAATCAACGAGCCATACTTCTTGTATATAAATACAGCTAAACCGACCTGTAGCGAAGACAAAAACGAATGTGGCCTAACTGCAGCCATTAGAGAATGTGCATTTGCTGTCGCTTTCCTGGACCACTTTTGTGAACTTGGAACTTGCCCACTTATATCTTCTACGATTATAGCAGCTGCTGTTTCCACAATCCGAAAGTCTTTCTTGTTCTTCAGATCCTCTCTTTTGCCGGTAGCATGCATCTGTAAGGATCTTGTGGCCAGCAAACAGCGTAGATGATATAAATAGGTATGTCATTTCCATATTTTTTAATCAGTCGAACTCTTATGGTCTTGGGATGTGGTATGGTACCGTTTTTAGCTTTGCTTGGCGTTAGCTGCAGGTAAGTCACAGTGTTACAAATCTATCGAATTATTTGAACTTTAAGACAAGATAACCTAGGGTCGTGAATTCAAAGAAAAATCAAGATAACGTGTAGTCCCTTTATGTGCAAATGAAACCACTCAAAATCCAACAAACAATAATTTTATTTTGTTTACAATCTTATATAGTAACATAGAGTAACAGTAAATGTTACTTTCGGGGATAATACCGCGAGAGCTTCAAAATTATCTGGTTCATTTTAAAGCTCAAGTGGTATTTAGAGGATTATTTCACGTATGAGAATGCAAAAAATATGGAAACAAATATTTATTAAACGATTTGAACATCTTAACAATCAAACAATCAATGCAAATAAATGGTTGCTATCAGGAACCGTTTGTTTGTATCCAAAATTATCATGACAACCATGTATACAATAACATGGGAAAATTATCGCTGTAATTCTCTCTAGTTAAACAAATGGAAAAGAGAATTTTCGCTGTAATTCTGAAAATCGTCACTTGTCTTATGGGATTTCTAACACATGAGTGGAATAATCTGTAAAATTTCAGTGTTGACAGCTTGGTTTTTCTGGTGAATCTGATACCATATACCTTTCATGGGCGTCGTTCAGGGGGGGGGGGGGGGGGCAAGAGGGGGCATTTGTTCCCCCTAGAAATAGTCTTTTGAACAAGAAAGCAGTAAAAGAGAGTTCGTACCGATGGTTGAGTTTCAACCTTCGGTTGAATCCTACCAATTTGCATGGAGTAAACCGAATGTTGAAACTCAACCATTGGCTCAGTGCAGGGCCGTAGCCAGGGGGGGCATTAGGGGGCAATGCCCTATCTTTTAAATGATGATGCCCTACCTTTAAAAATCAACATGCATTAAGATTTCTCTAGAAAATTTAAGAGTAGATAATGCCTGAAGTGGAAAGGCCTGTTTAGTAAGCGAAGATGAATGTTTTCGAAAACGCTTAAGTCGCCTAAATGTAATGAACAATGTTTGACGTTTGCAAGTTTTTTTGTTTTGAAAGAGTATGAATGGCCCAAGGCGGCCGGCGCGGGAATCAGCGCCATTTTGTTTACTTGCCAGAGATGTTATTTATTGCAAGGTTGTTTGATAGAGGCGAGAGAGGTAGGTTGCCAGGTATTTTTATGACGTCATCTAGGGTGCCTCAACATAATGCAAATCTCTATAAGGTACCCTAGATCAGATGCGTCATCAAGTTACACATTACCAGACAAACCTGAACCTTGATTTATTGAAAAGTTTGCCTTCGGCAATCGGCGCCATTAGCCCCATTTTGTTTACCTATAAAAAATTTAGAGAGGGGGCAAGTAGTGTATGCCCTAAGTCAAATTTGTCATGCCCTATCATAAATTTGACTCTAGCTACGGCCCTGGTTCAGTGTTTTATAATACCGGCCATTAGACAATTACCTAAACAAATGATGCGGACAGTGAATTTGTTGCGGAAAAAAATACCATCATTTTTAACTATCGATAACGAATAAGTACGTTAAAATGCTCAAAAAAGGGGCGTGGCACCGAAAAAAATTGGCGGTTGCCAGCGGCGCCATTGGAACTGATCTTATTATAGTGCTGCCCCCCCCCCCCCCCCCTGAGAAACCTCGTAACGACGCCCATGACACCTTTCCAATCCGGAGCTCTTTCACTTTCGTGAACTAGAGCTCTTCGTGTTGTTTCCTGTATCCAGGAAGACTATAGTGCTGGGATGACGTCACTCCAGCTGATCCAGACTCCAAACAGTGATCTTTATGTGGAGTAGGTACCCAGAGAAGAATAGGGACGTATCAGGTTCACCAATATTTGGAATATTAAATCCCTGAATTCTGTCAAAAAATGAGTGTCTTGCAAAGAAAATTTAAATTGAAATTTAATATAAAACTGTTGTTGTACAGACACTCCCTCCCAACAGAATCAGGTACGAACAGCTATTGCAAATTAAAAAAAATATATATTTTAATATAAAAAAAAAGATAATAGAAACATTGAAATAATAACAGCCAGATTAAATTAAAATGCTCGTTATGATTGAGCAAAATGCTGCTTTTCTGACAGCAGCACTAGCAGGAAAAAATATGAACAAAATAAGGTAAAACAATGAGAAATTAAATCTTTGGATTCTCCCCCAAATAGACAAAATTTTCCTTTCAAATAACGGTAGCTAGTATACTACAAGATAAACCTGACGGTGAAATCAATAAATCCAGAATATGTCAAAATTCTTGAGATGTTTTAATTAAAACTTTTTAACTGAAATTTTGACCTGTCGGAATTTCTATTAAAAAAAATTACCCCCTTTATTCGAGATAATAATTGACGGGATCAAACAGAAAATGGCTATTCAGGCCTCTGCCTGGTTTCAATAATGCGTTGATAGGGATGGACACATAAATTTGGTTTTCACCGACTCTATTTAGAGCAAATGGTCCAATATTCCCACACTAACAATTGATTTTGAAAACCAGAGCAGCAGTACCTATATATTAGTCCAAAAGTCTGAATTGACTTACCTAAAAAAAAAAAACGTGGCACAACTAATCAGCACTGACACAAAATGGAAGCCAACAATTAGATTAAAAAAAATTAAAATATAATATTTATATTTCAAGAATAGAAAGATAGATTTCAAGAATAGATAAGATAAGATTTATCAGGTAAAAACTTAACAATGATATGATAATATGAATTGATAGCAAAATATATTGAAAAATCTATGAGGGAGAATCCAAAAAATGTAAAGCAAAAATTATTAAAGATAAAAATGAATTGCCTGCTAGACTACTGTCGAGGAAAAGAGGACATTTTAGAAACCAAACCCCACAGGAGAACGATCTTGTGTTTTTTATACGTAACTGCATTTTAACCAGTTCAACCAATCAGACGAGTACACCCAAAAACTCATATTCATTTTACAATGAAATCACAATGAAAAACCACGATGAATAAAAGAGAATAGATAAAAATCTACTAGGATTATTTTAATTGTTTACAAATTATAATAATTTAAATTAAGGTTATGTCAAAAATAAAAAACTGCTAATTAATTGACCTTTTGTTTGGACGCCATATTGCGGTGCGCGAACATAGTTGCCAAAAGAAGAAAACAAAAGTTAGTCGCGCGGGCTGTCAACAATAAAAACAAAAGTAGCTAAATGATTGATCCTCGCTATCCTTTTTGTTTGTTTACTTTCTCTCTCTGATTGATGAAAGACAATGAAAGTAAATAGGTAGATATTTTATTATTTCTATTCTGCCCAATACAAGCACAAGCTAAAATGGATGGCTTTTCTTTTCAAATTCCTAATAGGTGGCAATTTTAAATTTTAAATGTAATTTATTCAGTAACTTTTGTTTTTAATGTTGACAGTACGCTAGTAATTTTTTTTTCTACTTTTGGCAACTATGTTCGCGCACCGCAATATGGCGTCCAAACAAAAGGTCAATTAGGTCATTAAGCCAAAAAATGATTATTTCAGAATCAGTGGCGTAGCTATCGATGAGCGGGGGTGCGCGAAGCGCTGGGGCCCCGGAACATAGGGGGCCTTCTTCTTGAAATTGAAAAAATCTGCAAAAATTCCGTAGTAAAGCTCAGTTCATATACTTGCGAATCGCGAATAATTATCCTGTTGGTTGATTAAATTCCCATCCTTGACAAATTTAAAATCGACCAATAGGATCATTATTCGCTTTTCGCAATGCGCGATTCGCAAGTAATTATGTACTAAGCTCTATGCGTTTTCCGTTTTCGTTTTGTATTCCATGACATCCTCTCAGCTCTCGGTTGACACGTCACGCGACCGCGAATACAGTGACTTTATTACCACAGTGGCGACAATTGCGGTCTCATTTTTGATTGGTTCAAAAATCCCATATGTTTATATTGAAAATGCCGCCATCTTGTTCCCAACCTCTTGTTACTTTTAAATATGAATATATAGGATTTAGGTGAACATCCATCATAAAACATGGAAAACAACGTATTTGATGAACCTAATAATGGTCATCAAATATGCCGATTTTAATTTTTTATGATAGATGTCTATTTAAATCTTATATATTAATATTTGAAAGTAACAAGAGGTTGGGAACAAGATGGCGGCGGGAACTCTATTGTCGCCACTGTATGTAAAGGTTTATTTAGCCACTGTAACCGCGAAGAGCTGAAAGCGCCCCACACCCGACGGCGCATCGCCGCGTTACACAATTTACATGAAAAAATGGCACTTCAAGTGTTGATTATCGTTAAACCTCTATTAAAATGGTCGGTGCAAATCAAGGATGATACACACTACTACTAAAGGATGGCCTTTTCCCATAAAGCCTGGGTGTAACAAATTCCCCCCTACGCCAAAATACCAGCTGTGACGTAGGCACCATGTTATTTCACGTCCTGACGTAGCCTGTTTAAACAGCTGACGACTTAGTTATAACGTCGGCAATGGAGGCACACCAATGATAAGCACTCCTTAGTGTGTATTCTCATTGGGTGCAAACGTCCATTAGCATCTAATCCACCTGTATACCATTGCTCGAGCTTCGTAAATGACCCTGGTATATTTAAATATTTTTTTTACTACTAACCTGAGAAGTAGTCATTATTCAATCTATTTTTCTGGGAAAAAATTGAATTTCTCTCCCTAGGTTAATAATGAAAATAATGAAAAAAAACCTAGGTCAATAATGAAAATGACGTCATGGCACAAGGATATTGTCATAACATTACAGGTTTCTATTGGTTTAATTTCAACTTCAAACTGTAAATTTTTTAAAAAACAGATTCCTGTATGTATATTATAGGAAATTACCTTAAACTGTTGATAGAGGGCAGTACTTCCGATAAGAAAAAATAATTTGAGCACAGATTTCAAAACTATTTTTTATTTCTACTAGTAGTAGTAAAAAAAATTCTATATATTCCTCGGTAGAGAAAGACCTTACGCATTATAAACCTCGGCGCTTCGCGCCTCGGTTTATAAAAGTGCTCGGTATATAATGACCAACTTCTCTACCTAGGTATATAATGTACTATTATAGAATTTCATATTTTATAATATCCTTTATCCTTACATTATAGGAACTATTTTTATTATAATTTTTTTCATGAGTATACGCACGTGTTTTTCCCATAATTTTTTTTTTCTTTTTCTATTGGGGGGGGGGGGCTATCGAAAGGTTTGCGCTCGGGCCCATTGAGACCTTGCTACGCCACTGTTCAGAATCAAAAGTTAGAGAAAGATAGAAATATATCCATTTGCTAAAAGTGAGATAAATATAATTTCTTTGAATGAAAATACAAATGAATGTCAAATAAAAATAGCCAAGGAAAACTATCACAATTAAAAAATAAAATAAACTCATCTGGTACTAGATGGCAGCACTGGTAAATGAATAAAAGTTATTTGCATTTTACGTTCATGATGGATAGATATTATTTTGCTGATTCTGAAATGGAAAAAATACAACTTTAAAATGAAAATAAGAAGAGATGGAACATGTTACGTAAATGATAAATTTATCGTAACAAACACGATCTATAATATTCTTTGCTGCAGGCTGCAGTGCAGGTAAGTCAGAAGTGTGGGGTGGGGCGCATCGTGTCACCGATATTCAGAGGTGTACCTAATATACGCGCATTTAAATGTGTGTGGTCAAAGGTGTGGTACACCTAAAAACGAGTACTACCCAAACAATAATAAATAAATTTTAAGAACGATAAACTAGAAAAAGACCATGAAATTTAAATAAATTATAAATTTCGGATAAAGGTGACCACGATAGCGCGAGGCAAATTTGAAATTCGGATTTAGCGTCATTGGATTCAGCACACCTGAAAACATAAAGATCAGTCATAAAACCTGAGCCCGGGATTTATTCTTCAAAACACCCTCTCCTGGACTATAGTTCCTATTTCCAGGACTTTCTCTTCAATAATTATACTTCACCTAATAAATAAATAAACAAATAAATAGATAAATGAATAATAGTTCACAACTTATAAAAAATATTCAGTTACCTCATAGACTGTGAGATAGGGGCTATTTAGTGGAGTCATTTTTTTTTGTCTGGCATTTTAAGAGCTGAATGTGGCTACTAAGCTGATGAGAATATGGGTGATTTTAATGCCGGCCTCCCGTTTGAAAATTTGCAGAAGAAAAAAATTGATTTACATGAAGAATTTTTTTTTAATGATCTCAAATTTTCTGGCTTTTAAATAAAAGATTGACACTGATAAATAATTCACCCATGAAAAATATCAGATGCTTTTCAATATTTTCATGGTTGGCGATAACGATTTTAAAAATGGCGTCATCGATGTCATAACTAAAAGTTTATTTGGTATGAACTTATATAGGTATGTATACTAATAATTTCACACAATCTTCAGACCAATTCAACCTCTCTATATTATTATAAAAATTTATAAATTAATTTACCTTCAAGAATCTTATTAGGTATACCAAAAAAAGAAATGTGTCTGTGATATTGGCTGATATTTTATTTAAGTCCACTTTTGTCTCAACAGGGTATTTATTATTAATTTAATATAATTTGAACAAATGTACATAGTATAGAAGAAAATGTATGTAAATATAATTAATGTTATCGTAATAATCATCAATAATGTATCTTAAAACAAAAGTAACTTTACAGCTTAGATAACGGATCTTAAAAAAACGTAAATCAAAGATGGCTATAATTTTTTCAACGTATGTCTTAGCTAAATTCTTTCTTCAATTTTGTAATGTCATGTCAAAGAACTCGACCAATCATTGAATCGAAGCCCTCTTTGATTTAGCTTTTTTTGAAGAAACGTTAGGAATCTTTGTACCGTAGGTACCTATTTTAATTAGTTATATAAATGTTGATAAAATATTGATGTAGTTTTGATCTATGCTTAGGTATTAAAGGCTCTTCGTTTCTAATTTACCTAATTTTAGTTAACATTACAAGAAAGTTATTTCTAAATGTAATGATGTAACTATATACACCAAAATATAGTGTACATATTTATTTGCACAAAATAAATGTAAAAATTATATAAATCTAAGTATGTAAGTATTGTCCGTCGATTTTAATCTGATACTCGGACGAAATGTGAGCTGGTGGCACTCTACATTAGAACTCCAATGGTTACCTGATTAGGAAAGTTTCCATGTCAGAAATAAAATGTTACTGTCCTAAATTAATTGGCTTGGATTTTTTTTTTATCACGAGAGGGTAAGACTATGTTAATTATGTAGGTACTAGACTATTAGACATTGGTTTAGTAAATTTAAATTGGGGAACAGATACGAATAGAATTATTTTAATATTTATATATTTAAAATCATTTGGGTAATTTAATTATTTATACAGTGAAAAAAATGTAATAAAATCTTAAGAATAAAATAGACATGAAAATGTAAGCTCTATAGATGTATAAAATGAAAATATGAAAAATGTGTTTTATTTTAATTTAGTATTTCCAAAAAGTCTTGTCCTAGTCCCATAACAGTCCCAATCAAACAAGAATCAAAGAAAAACGGAACAACGATTCAGGATTATTTTTCAGGAGTATTTTTGATTTTCGAACTCAAACAAGTCCGACTGAGCGGGTATTATAAAACTACTTTGACAGTTAACTCAAAGTTAACTTCTGGAATTACATGAGGAGGAAGGAGTTAACTTTTTGAATTACATGTAATTCCAGAAGTTAACTTTAAGTTAGCTCTCAAAGTAGTTTGATAATACCCGCCCTAAGGGCGAGTATTAGGGTGGGTATGGAATGAGGTCACTTCCCATAGTATTCCACAAGTCACAAGTTGACTTTTTGCTATCTGTCAAAATAGCTTTAAGCCTTATAAAACTATTTTGAGAGTTAATTTAGAAGTTAACTTCTGGAATGATGTTACTTCCCATAGTAATTCTAGAAGTTAACTTTTTACTATCTGTCAAAATAGTTTTATAATACCCGCCCTAATCCGATTCCGTTGATGGCTTATGGTCGATCCTCACTCCTCATGTAGTAGTCTAAGAGCCCGTGACACAAAAGCCTCAGTCATCTGTTAGAAGGCTGTTTTTTGGTGGCCCGGTATGCCAAGTCCTCGGTCAACTAAAAAACGTAATGGTTGGCGGGTTTCGGTGTGCAGAAGCTGAGGAGTGGATGAATTTTCACTACCCCAAAATAAGGCTTTCTACCTTATTAGTCAGAAGCTTTTTTTTTGTTGTGAATAATATGGACCTACTGAGGCCTGAACAGGAACGGTTGGCGGGCCTTCCCCCTCTCTTCACCATGCCCACCGCGTTTTACGTGAGATTTCCTAGGGAAGTTCCTACCTCACAAGTCAGAAGGAGGAAAAAAGGTGGAAATTATACATTTCATAATTTCCACTTCCTCGTCCGTTCTGCGCTGAGTTGGCATTCGGTTGGCGCTCTATTGTTTATTTAAACATATGTTTTTGCGAAATTGAAGTTGTTTTTCCCCTCGCTATAATTTGAAGACATAGTGGAGGTTTTTTCAAATCAAATAAATCAAACACACTTTTCAATTTAACTGCTAAATATTTTGGGAAGTTGGAGAAAAAAAAAAAAAAAAAAAACATCAGAATTGCCTCAAATTGGACATAAACGTATACTTTCAGGGGCGGATACAGGAAGCGGCGCGCGCCTTCCTGAGAGTCTGAAAATATACTTATTCAGAAAAATTTTCCAAGAATTTTCCAAAAAAATGTATATAAAAAATTTCCAAAAAGAATGTTATAGAAAATTTTTCGAAGCTGACACCATTGTTCAATTTTTCGTTTTGTTCTTATCAGATAAATTTGTATTGCGTATTTTTATTTTGAACTAGCGTACTGTCAACATTAAAAACAAAAGTTACTGAATAAATTACATTTAAAATTTAAATTTGCCGCCTGTTATGATTGTTTTTGAAAAGAAAAGCCATCAATTTTAACTTGTATTGAACAGAATAAAAATAATATAGTTATTTTCCTAACAAGTGCGCAAAGTGATACTTTCCCGCACGAAAAAGCAGTTAGACGAACGACGCGAAGCGAAGTTCGGATAAGCTTTGAGTGCGGGAAAGACACTTTGCGCAAGTGTTAGGAACAATATTTTTTCTAAGAGTATCTTAAAAAAGTAGACTTTGAATTATTACAATATTAGAAAAATCAATCAAATCAAAATCTTCAAAAATCGTTTAAAATCTATTGGAATTCCTTAGAATGTCTTTTAAATTAAATTCCTAAAAATCTTTTAACATCTTCTGGAATTTCTAGAATATCAGCTAAAATATTTTCATGAGAGTCTCTCAAATATCAAAAATTGTACAAATTCCTAGCAGTACAGGCTGGTCCAATTTGGACACCTTTGATAGGAAACATCATGTTAACTAAGTGCTAATTTCAACTAAAACCCTTCATTATGAATATTAGCTTATTCAGAAACCATCAAAACATTGAAAAATCAAGTATAACTATGGTAATTATGCGTAACAAAAATGAGTGCGCAAAGAGTTTCCGTGCGCAAAGTTCAACTTTGCGTACGCAAATGAGTGCGCAAAGTGATTACTTTGCGCACGCAAGTAGAAAAAAATATTTACCTATTTACTTTTATCAATCAGAGAGAGAAAATAAACAAGCAAAAAGGATAGCGAGGATCCAATCATTTGTAGGCAGTTTTCGAAGATGTGCTCATTCTGACGCTTAACATAGATGTAAACGTTAACTTAGCCGCTATTTGATGGTTCTCGAAAAAGTGTTTTCGAGTCGTTCGAGATATACCGCTTGCCGTTAACGGAAAGGAAGAGGGCTGTGGCTGTGGGATCGTTCCTCCTAACCTGTTATTTTGATGTGTTGTGTGGTGTTGTGTTGTTTATATTTTGAAGTCGTTCATAATGTTTTTTATATTAGATATTTTATGCTTAGACTAGCTATAGCAATTGCATTTTTATTTATAATTTTATTGTACTTTGGAGAATTTAAAAAGTAACATGCTTTTGTCAATAGAAATTTGATTATCTTGGATAATAAAGTACCTATTTTTTTGATTTAATTTGATTTGATTTGATATCATAATTCAAGTCAATACACTGTTAGTGTGAGCCGAATTTATTGTACAGCCAAACTAATACTGAAAATGCACAGAAAAGTTCTAAAAAAAATTAATTTTACATAAATACAAAAAACACAACCAAAAACTAATCAAAACAAACAACCCCCAAACTTTCTTTCCATTCACGCCTCTAGAAAGAAAAGGATAGATATAAATTTAACAGTGCTGCGTATGCGTATCGTTATTGCTACCACTATGTCTATCGTCCGTAAGATAGCGGACGGTAACGGTAGTGATATACGCTAAATGACATTCAAATGTCATAGTTGTCAAATAGCGGCTACCGGTGATACTTTTTGGATGCTTCGAAAACTGCCTAGTTACTTTTGTTTTTAATGTTGACAGCCCGCTAGTAATTTTTGTTTTCTTCTTTTGGCAACTATGTTCGCGCACCGCAATATGGCGTCTAAACAAAAGGTCAATTCAAGATCGGTCCAGCCGTTCTTGAATTCAAAAAATAATAAAGTTACGTCGGTTGAATGCAAGCCTAAATAAATGAAATTAGGCAATTCAATCCATCTGTCAAAATGGAAAATTCAATATGGCGTGGCGGCCAGGCAAGTTTGTTTTGATTATGTTTTTATGCTTATTTTAAATTATTTTGCTTAGAGTTTGGTTTGCAACTTTGATTTTGATTATTTAATAATATATTTGTTGACTAGGCACCTAAACTATTAAATCGGGCAGAAACTAGATATTTTTTTGTGTTTTTTGGCTCATGTGTGGCCGCCACGCCATCTTGATTGTCACGTGGTTTGAATTGCCTAATATGTCAACGTTATTTCATGCTGTCAAAAAAAGTTGGGTTATTTTGTTATGTAATGTGAATGAGTTTGTTTACAATTAAATTAATAATTAATTCTAAATTAATTTCTTTTTCCGAGATGCGTAACCTATCCACAAACCTTCCTTGGGATGGCCATAATAACCTACCAAAGTTTCATCTTAATCGGATAAGTGGTTTTGGAGCGCATATCCGGATACCCCGTGAACTTTGATTTTTATATATATAGATAGGTATTTTTATTATTTTCCGTTTTTCGATATTATGTACTTACTGAGTACAGGGTGGTCCAATTTGATATACCACCAACCATTTTGTCGCTAGAGGGCGTTTCTCGATTTTGAACAAAACTGTGAAAGCTTTATAACTTTTTTAAGTACGTCATTGGATTCTGCTTGAAAAAGTACTTCTAGAAATTTGATACCTACATAAATCAATTATTTTCATAAATAAAAAAAAATATTTGTGCAGTTCACACCCAGTAGAAGTCAAACCTTCAATAAACTAAGCTGAGAGCGAATGAAATACACAAACTAGATACAACGCTCGGTAGACAATAGTGGGGAGGCTACGAAGCACCGTACAAAAAGGAGACGAAGAATGGGGAACGCTGTACAAAAGTATTCCATCTTATTCTCTAGCTGGTTAAATCCCATAGATCTATATGTTTGTCTCTTTCCAGAGTCGCTTTTTCGTTTTATCGAGTCTCAAATCACTCCCAACGATTCTGCGAAGAAGTTTTCACTTGAAAAGTGATAAGGTTTCACAGTATTGCTCAAAATCCAGAAACATCCTCTGTAATGAAATTTGATCCTCAGTGGGGGGGGGGGGTCATTTTTTTGTATCTGCTCTCAGAAATTCACGTTTCTTATCAAACACCCTGCACATTCTCACAACGTATAAGTAAAGTAAAAATAAATGTTTAAAAAATTATTTTTCATAATTCATAACCTGCGCCCTCCCTGACCAAAGTATGGGTATAGTCACAGCCTCCTACACTTACGTTAACTGTAGGAGGCTGTGGTATAGTAGATAATCGATCAAAGAATTCTGCCGAGGTTTATGCCAAATTTGAGCCACTCTGATGTGGGTTTATTTAAGCCATTCTGATGTTTTTTTTCTCCTTGCAGAAAAAAATTATGTATGTAACCTGCGGATGAAATCGCATTTATCAGTTGATAAATGTGTGTATTATTTTTTTTATCCATGTAAAATTTATAAAAACCCCCACTAATTCTTAAGATTATAGCGAGGGAAAATACAACTTCAATTTCGCAAAAACATATGTTTAAATAAACAATAGAGCGCCAACCGGCTGCCAACCCAGCGCAGAACGGACGAGGAAGTGGAAATGTATATTTTCCACTTTTTTTCGTCTTTCTGACTTGTGTGGTAGGAACTTCCCTTGGGAATCTCACTTAAAACGCGGTGGGCATGGTGAAGAGAGGGGGAAGGCCCGCCAACCATTCCTGTACAGGCCTCAGTAGGTCCATATTATTTATTCACAACAAAAAAAAAAGCTTCTAACTCATAAGGTAGAAAGCCTTATTTTGGGGTAGTGAAAATTCATCCACTCCTCAGCTTCTGCACACCGAAACCCGCCAACCATTACGTTTTTTAGTTGACCGAGGACTTGGCATACCGGGCCACCAAAAAACGGCCTTCTAACAGATGACTGAGGCTTTTGTGTCACGGGCTCTCGTAGTATAGGTACGGGTACGATACGACCGTTACGAATTTTTTGAACCTGCTGATCCATAGCGAATTTCATTGCCTTAGAAGTGTCGTACCGGTGTGCTATTATGTTAATCGAAATTAAATAATAATGTTAATTTTTATCATAAATGTTTATATTCTAAGTTACGACCGCAGGGGCGCGTTCATAGTGGTTTACCCTGGGTAAAACTTAACCAGGTTAAATATTTCACTGGTTGAAAAGGATGCGCTTGGGATGACGAATCCGTGAACGACTAACGCCTGCGCCATAACGAGGTAGGATTTGATTTTGTTTTCCTTTTGTTTACATACGTTGTGTTTCGAATGTTTCGAGATGGATCCGGGAATAATATTTTTTTAAAGTACTATTGAAACTTCTTTGGATTCGTCTGATACAGAGGAAGAAGTCAGCTATGCTGTAACACAAGCTGCATGTGCTAGCGCTAGCAGTTTAAGTTCAAGCCTGAAAAAAGGCATATTGAAAGACAGGATAATTTTATGGCAACAATAATACGCAATTATAGCGATAAGGAGTTTAGGAAAATTTTTGAGTTTCCAGAGAAGCTTTCAACTGGCTTCCTGGAAAACTTAAAAACAGTTGAAGTCAGCAATGTATGGCCCAGAAAGATTACCAACAGTATTGTTTATCAAATTTCAAATATTCTTGTAAAACACCTGCGCAACAAATTTTACCCATGTCTCAGAGTGGGTTAAAAAGTTGTACAACCGGGTAAAGTTATCATGGCTCTGTGAACGGAGCAAATATTTTAACCGGGTGAATTAGGTAGATCCGTGAACGACTAACCCTGCAAAAGACGCGCTCGGTGTGCACTCGGTGAGCGTCCGGCGTTCGACTGTGAACGCACTCCAGGCGCAAACAGCTAACGACACTATTGATGTCGTCGACAACGGTGCAACACCATATAAACTTGAATCCAAAAATCGAGGCCGATGAGCAACAAGGATAATACACACTACTACTAATTACTGCATAGGATTGCTTATCGGCCTCGTTTTTGGGAATCGCGGCCATATTGTGTAGCACCATTGACAACGTCATCAAATTACGTCATCAGCTGTTTGTGCCAGCGGTCGTAGTTTATAATATACATTAAGCGTTGTTTTAGAATGTTAATTAGTGTACTAAAACCAAGTATGCATAAGGGTGGATTTTCATGCATCCGTTTGTCCGACGAAGATGTCCGAAAAACATTCTATTCTGACATAATCGTCAAAAAATATGTCAAAATAGAAGATTTTTCGGACATATTTCGTCGGAAAACGGATGCATGAAAATCCGGCCTAAAGCAAAAGCCTGCGGAGCAAATACCAAATATCCCAAGGATAATACACACTACTACCACAGGATAGCCTTTCCTCATAAGGCCTGTGTAGAACAAATTTTAAGCCCACCACCACGCCAAAGTTAACTAATGTAAACATTAGTAACATTCTAAAACAGCTCCTTTTTAGATCTCGTTTGCATGTTCCTCTTTGCCTCTCATGTTAATCAAAATCAAAATTAAATGCTATTTTTCATCATAAATTTAACTTCTAAACTAGGACCACTGACGCAAGCAGCTGACGACTTAGTTAATGACGTCGCCAATGGTAAGACACCAATATGGCCGCGATTACCAAAATCGAGGCCGATAAGCAATCCTTAGTTATCCTCGCAAACACATTAAGTCAGGCGAGAAACGAACACGCTGCTGCGTCATCACTGGTTCTTTGGCGTGCTGGGGTCAAGGTGGGGTGCCTTAGATTTGATCTACACAGGCCTTTTGAGGATAAGCTATCCTGTAGTTGTAGTATGTAGTATCCTTGGATGAGCAATCCTGTAGTAGTGTGTAATATCCTTGACACAAGCGCGTTTGTGCGCGTTCGGCTAGCACAGCCAAAATACTCTTATGGCTCTAATGAGCCGCTTTCCAGTATGGGAGTGTGACGCCCGGAGCTACTCGGGGCGTTGAGCTCCCGAGCTGTACGTACGCGTCAACCTATCAGCTGTCACATCCGTGGGTGGCTATTTATCTATTTATTTCTTGTTATATCTCAAGATTGAACATTTTAAAATATATAGTTTTGATTCTCTTTCATTTTTGATAAATAAAAAAACAAACGGCACAAACAAACTGGAGTGCGATTTTCGAGACCATTCGAGTACATTTCGTACACGAAATTTAACTGCTCCCCATTTAATTTACAGCTATCAGTCAAATTTCGTGTACGAAATGTACTCGAATGGTTTCGAAAATCGCACCCCAAGATAATTAACGTTTTCAATTAAAAGAGATGGACAATAAAGTATGAAAACAATCATTTTCCCGCCAACATTTGCTTGCTTGTCAATGCCAGTGTGTATTGAGGTGTTTTGAAAGAAAATGCAGGAAAAGTCACTACTTCATTTGCAGAACTTCGCTATGGAGAAAGCGGTGGATTATTTTGGAAGCAAGCACCTCCCGCAAACTAAACTTGAACGGGGATTACTTTGTATACTTGATAGGCCGTGGATTTCCCTTTTTTTGCAAGTATTCTTTCTGATTTTATGTATCCAAAATTTGACAAGTGTAGTATTTGATGGAAACTTATGGAAAGACACGTCCGCCGGTAAATAGGAATTATTTTTACAAAAAGGCACACTACACAATCACTATTGTTAGGAAAAAACTTTGAAAAAACCGAAGAAATAATAGTTTCCAGTTTCCACATGTACAAAAGTCTTGTCAACAAACCACTGTCAGCGGCTGTCAACCGTTGTTTTCATACTCTTTTGGCGTCTGACAGTTTGACGCCAGAGAGAGAGGGTTTTGAAATTGAAAAGGTCAATTATTTTAAAAATTTCACATATTTGACACTAACACAGGCGTCTCACGCCATGATACTCGAACGGTACAAATCTAGTGCGTGGCGCCCCCGAGGTGCTCTAGAGCGCGCCAGAGCGCGCCAATGTGCATACCTGGAAAGCGGCTATGAATGCGCACCTTAAAACATGCACGATGCACGGGCACTGGTGGTACAGTCCCAAAAGTGCACTTCGGCCTTTTGTGGTTCTACCACCTATTCTTGAAAAATGAAATGTAAGATTTTTTTTTTTTTTGTGATGCTCATTTTCCATGGATCGCTAGTTTGGATTTTGGAACTAATAGCGCTTTCGAATTTTGCCTTGAAACTGCAAACTGCACCCGATTAATGAAAAAGCAACGCGAAACAGATTCACATGTTTGATGGCTAACGGAGCGTTGCTCTCGGTGAGATTCACGTGTTGGTTCGACTTGGACTTGAGCAATAGAACGCGTGCAAATCTCGCACGGAGCGCTCTTTCTTGCTCCGTCAAATTCGATGAATTAAAGAGTTTGATCAAAACAATAAAGTACGTTCGACTATTGATTTCCCAATGGTGTTTGTTATAATTCATATCGCATACCGCATACTGCCCATATTTCAATTTTATCGCTATTTTTTAATTCTTAGAACAGGGATTATTTCAGAATGGAGCTTTTATCGTCTGCCCTGCCAAAACCACTTACAATCGATCGTAAAAATACCAGTTTTTAGTTTTTGAGATTAGTAAATGCAGATCCTTTGATCAGCAAAAAAAAACAGTGCAAACGAACACCTTTAGGAAAAATGCGTTCATAATGGCATCAACATTCTGATTTACTGCATTTTATCAGTGCACATAAATGCAGCCTTAGAGCAGGTAATTTTCTTGCTATGAGGAGGAGCCAGAACATGGTGTTAAAACAGCGCGGGATAGTGCGTTCTGATGTCCGCTCCGAACAGCGGTTTAACTGCTCCTGCTCTAATAGTGTAGCGGTTAAAGTCCGTTATTGGAACGTACGTAGATGCCAACCCGCACATGTAGCCTATGTTCCGATATCAACTGTCAGTACTGAATTAAGGGCCATATTCTCCGTAGTTCATAAAGCCTGGCTTACTGGAAAAGCTCGGCTTTGTCACACAAAAAGCCAAGCGTTTCCACTAAGCCAGACTATGAACTACGGAGAATATGGCCCTTACTGGACGCCGCTCCGATATTATACTGGATTCAGTCGATTCAGTACTGAATGACTACAAAAGTACGCTGTTGAAATCGGAACGGCAAATGACGGTAAAAACAGCACAGTAAATCCAGTACTGGCAGTTAATAGCCGCTTTCCAGCTGACGCTTTTGAGCACGCAAACGAGCTTTTGCGCGGGTAAATGCTTCAAGCGCGTATTCGTGTTCCAGCCGTACTGCGCTTCGAGAGCTGCTAACTTTTGCGTTTCAAACACAGAACACTTTGCTGCACCGTGCTTGAAGCACACAGCTGGAAAGCGGCTAATATCGGAACATAGTCGTAACCTTGTTAGTGTCAAATGTCAAATCAAGTGTCATCCTTATCAATTTCCGTCCCTCCACTCCTTCCTAGCGCTTGAGCAAAAGGCATGGGAATATGGGAAATAACGATAATAGAATGTAATGCAATGCATGCAGACATGCAGCAGTGCAATGCAATGATGTGAATTTGTGTAGTGTTTGATTTGAGCAAAACAATTTGTTAGCCGGTAGCCATTTTGTAAGTTTTATCCTTTAAGGTTTTCGGTTTTCTCTTGGCCGTTTGTTAAACAGTGACATACATCGATTTGTGTTCTATTTCAATTAACCAAACATTTCGCGTAATATTTGAATCGCAATGATGCCCAGGGGAAACAAGAAAAAGAAAGACAATAAGGATAAAGATAGGTCTGCTCCGCATTCTAACTATTCATACTACCAAGATAAATCTCCAGCAAGTTCCGTGTATTCAGTCCCTCATAGTAATGCCGGCCGGGGCCGATATAGAGGCTTCGGAAGGGGAGGTGTTGGCAGTGGCAGCCTTATACAGCATAATCAGGAGAGTCATTATTCATCTAATAATTATACTCAATCCACATCAGAATTCAATTACGAAGACCGTTATAATAAACATATGTATAGACAAAACGATGCGAGGCCTTCGTCTAGTTTTCAAAGACCCCATTCAGTATATGGCGACTCTTCTCTGTATGTTGACAGGCCCTCTTATGCATATGATAAGCCTGCTGATAAGCGGTGTCAGAAACCTACCGTCATGCAAAAAATTGAGAACAGAGTTGGGGGAAAACCAAAATCAAAGCAGATAGAGCTGGTGCAATTCACAGTATATTTTTGTCCACAGTGTGGACATCAATACAATTTTAGATGTAAGTATATTTTTTTAAATATTATTGTTGACAATGGAAAGTACAGGGTTTTTTTAAAAAAACCTACTTCCTTAAATAAATAAGCAAACTTTTTTTTTTTTTAATTATGTGCATTTTAGGTTTTTTGTTTCAAAAATATAATATCAATACAGCAATTTTTAATGTAGCAGAGAAGCAAGGTAGACTTCTATCTGTATTTTTTTTACTAACGCCCAAATGCACCATAAGGACTTTATTTCAACATGTTAATTAAACAATATATGTATGAACCTAAACTAGAGACCCTGAGCTGGAAAGCTATACGGGTCATTCACATATAACATTATTACAATATACCGTATAATTTTAAACATTATACAATATCACACAAGAGAAAATATCCAGTACAAGTAGGTACTGTATCACAAAGTTGTTGCATTTATGAATATCTTAGTTCTAAATTGCAGATAAAGTATTTCATTGTACAGTCCCAAAGTATCCATCGAAGATCAGCTGCTTCAGCTTACACTTGAAGCAAGTTATGTTCAATCTTTTAACAGGTTGTGGAATTCGATTGTAGTACCTTAGTCCTTCTGATAAGATGCTGCGTTGACCAGTTGTAGTGTTCCATAAGGACTTAATCCATATTAGTTACTTAAACCAGATTAGGACTTCTTTTTTATATGCACATTTTTGAACTAAGACTAAGCGAGATTGAATTAAGTCCACACGGGTGTGAAAGAATTACAGGGTCTGGCGGTCTGGTCTGTGGGTAAATCACTTTATAAAGAATGTGTATAATATTAGCAAAAAATCACTGGATGTTTACTGGCAAATACAAAAAGTCTCGGAAAAAGTCTAATTGAGGTCCTATTTTTAGGCGATTTCAAGTTAGACAAAAATCTTGAGTCTTGACTTCTTTTGTATTCACATTTTCAAATCAGAAATGATGTTTCAAGACCTGGCTAGTTACAAAAATTGGAATTTATGTTCATCATATTGCCAATAATTACTGACACTTTAGCAACCCTACAAAGACCACAAAACACGCCAAAGCCAAAAATCACCTTATTTTAGGAGGTCTGTTCTCACAGAAATCACAAACTCGTCAGAGTGAATTTCATTGGTTGAAACCATAGACCGAGCCATAGACATATAATAAAAGAGGAGACAGAACATCTCATTCAAAAATCATTATTTGTTTACAATCATATCGGGTCTTCAAAAAAAAAACCAATCGAAGATTGCTTTGATTACGAAAACGTACGTCGCATTACTGTTTCTTTATTGGTCAGGATTTTTGACATGACATTTTGACATTAAAGTTCATTGACAAATTAAAGAAAAATCTTGCTAAGACATACGTTTAAAAAACCATAGCAATCTTCGATTGGTTTTTTTTTTGAAGACCCGATACATACCTCCAGAGTTATGCATAAGTTAGAAAAAGATGGGCTCAAAAAATGGCACCGAGAAATCAATGTTTGATCGGGATAAAATGTAAACAATTCTGTCTCTCTTTTATTATATGTCTATGGTTGAAACTAGTTTTCTGACTGTTTTCAACCAATGAAATTTGCTCTGACAGGTTTGTGATTGCTGTGCGAACAGGTCTTACCATGTGTCAGTCTAGTCTGTGGTTCCAGCAGCTTATTAGACTATCCAAAACATGTGACACAAAAATGGCCGACAAGAGGCACACAAACATTTGACACAAACACAAACCATAACGTCATTAGGTTATGTCATTAATGATCATAATCAAATACTCATTGTCTATTGTGTGCGTCTCAATTTTTGGCCGTTTCTACCCAATTACGGAATCCCTATTGTTTGGGCAAGATTGCTCTACCTACATTTCACTTGGACACCCAGGACCTACCCTTAAAATGTGAAAATATTTATTTGTTGCAACTCCACCGTCCAGTGTTGTGCGTGCTACCCATGGTATTTTTAATACCCATTTAGAATAATCTCATCTTTATTTATCAATCATGAATCAGATGAAACAAAAAATTACCAACAAAAACGAACGTCGGTTACTAATAGACCCTGAGATAGGGCCTGTTTAGTGGAGTCATTTTTTTTTGTCTGGCATTTTGAGGGATGAATGTGACTAGTTAGCTGATGAGAATATAAGTGGTTTTAATGCCTGCCTCCTGTTCGAAATGTCCACAGAATGTTTCGCCGGAAAACTCGATTTCGAACTGTGATTACCGTCTGGCGATTTTTCAGCGTCATTTTCACAACAAAACCTTTCATTCTCTCGATTGCCAGACAAAAGGTAAACGCGGAAGGTTCTTTTCTTTTCTCCTGGAAGTTGACATCCATCTCCATTTTTTCAGCTATTGAAAAGCATCTGATATTTTTCATGGGTGAATTATTTATCAATGTCAATCTTTTAGTTAAAAGCTAGAAAATTTGAGATCATTAAAAAAAAATTCTTCATGTAAATCAATTTTTTTCTTCTGCAAATTTTCGAACGGGAGTCCGGCATTAAAATCACCCATATTCTCATCAGCTTAGTAGCCACATTCAGCCCTCAAAATGCCAGACAAAAAAAAATGACTCCACTAAACAGCCCCTATCTCACAGTCTATAATAGGTCAATTTTATGTACAAATAGGAAATTCCTAACCTAATTTTATTTGTGTGTTCAAGAAGCGACATACGTTGAGTCACTAGAACAACTGGTACTTCCAAATAGGGATGTGCGATGTTCATCGATTATTGAAAAGCATCGATGTTTAATACCCGATGTTCCGATGTTTCGACATCAAATCAAATCAAAATCAAAATATGCTTTATTGTTACGAAGAACATAATCAGTTCTCAAGAACAAAGCTGTAGGTATATATAAAAAGAAAATAGTATATCAAATCGAGATCAAATACATAATAATAATAATAATAAAGCAGACAAACATACACATGTGTATACAAAACTTAACTCGAGATTTAACAAAAACTTACATCTATACAAATATATTAAAAATTCACAGATACAATAAAAATGACTTTACAACAGCTAAATAGTGCAAAACAAACATAATACCTAATCTCTAACAAAAGACGAAAAAATTAAAAAAAATAAAAAAAGTTGTAACCAGCCACATATTAATTATTACATGCATTTTAAAATGTTTCACTGTAAAACTCTTCCAAGGTGTAGTATGCTTTAGATTGTAGTAAACGTTTTACAGATCGTGAGAATATTTTATCATTGTTGATATTTCTGAAATCTTGTGGTAAGTGATTATAAACTTTTAATCCCTCATATATTAGTGAGTTCCTAATCAATGAGCTCTTTGGGATAGGTAGGCGCAGTTCATTATTTCTGCGAGTCTCATATTTGGAGCTATCTTGAACATTTTTATATTTTTTATGTACCAGACTTGCAACTTCTACAATGAAGAGGCAAGTGAGTGTTAATACTTTTTCCTTCACAAAGAATGGCTTACAGTGGTCTCTGGGCCCTAATTTGCACAAATATCTCAAGGCTCTTTTCTGAAGTATAAACACTGATTGAATCAGGTGTTTAGGGGCATGACCCCAGAATGCTACTCCATAAGTCAAGTTTGACTGAACAAGCGCAAAATACACAGATCTCGATACAGTATGACTTAGATTATTGCTAACTATCCTTATGGCGTAGCAAGCCGATGATAATTTTTTGTTTAGTGATGTTATGTGCTCAGAAAATCTCAATTTTGAGTCTATATATATACCCAAAAACTTTGAGACTTGGGTTTTTTCTATTTCATCATTGCCCAAAGTTATGTCCGCTATATTGCCCTTGAATGTCATGATATTTGTTTTTTTAATGTTAAAAGACAAATAATTGGCATCACACCATTGTTTTATTTTGCATATATCAGCTTGTATTCGTGCTTCTAGCTGATTAGAGCTCTGATCCACCCACAGAATTGTTGTATCATCAGCAAAGAGTGTGAAATGACCACTTATGTTTGTATTTACTATGTCATTTATATACAATAAAAAAAGGAGTGGTCCCAACACGGATCCCTGTGGTACGCCATAAGAGTTGGTTTGAATGGTTGACTTTTTGTTCTGGCATTTGACAAGCTGTTGTCGCTCTGATAAGTATGAAGATATCCATTTCAACGCAATACCTCTAAATCCATAATGTTCTAGTTTTTTCAGCAGTATTTCACGCCTCACGCAGTCAGATGCTTTTGACAAGTCGCAGAACACTGCCGAAGCCACCATTCCATCATTGAGATTCAAATAAAGTTTCTGCAAAAAATTAAATAGCGCGTCATTAGTGCTTTTTGCTGTTTGAAATCCAAATTGGCACTCCCTTAAAATATTATGTTTGTTTATGAATGACATCATTCTATCCTTGACCACTTTTTCCATTATTTTAGAGAGAGTAGGGAGGAGAGAGATGGGTCGATAAGAAGAGGGGTCTTCCAAATCTCCACCCTTAAATATTGGCGTAATTAAACCTATTTTTAAACATTGCGGAAACACACCAGTGTCAAATGAATTATTTATAGCATTTACCAAAACGTTTAATGCATTATCTGATAAATTCTCAAATATTTTAATTGATATATTATCTATTCCAGTGGAGGTTTTATTTTGTATATTTTTAATAACATGTTTAAGTTCTGTTAGATCAGTATGTCGTAAGAAAAAACTCTCTATGATATTTATGTTTTGTAGGAAAGATAGAGGGTCAATTTGTGGTTTTAAATTAGACATTATTTCTCTAGCTACTTTACAATAATATTCATTGAGTATATTTGAATCTATGGTAATTTGATTACTGTTCAAATTATATTTTCCTGTTAATTTACTCACAATAGTCCACCCTTCTTTAGCCTTGTTTCCTGAGCGACTTAGCCTATTTTTATAGTAGTCCCTTTTTGCTAGTTTAATGACTTGCCTATACATTCTCTTGTACTTATTAAGATAGTTTGTTATAAATTCAGATGGAAAATATTTTTTAAGATTACAAAGTCATCTTAAATTCTTTGATGATATTTTCAAACCTTTTGTTACCCAGGGTTTTTTGAACTTTTTCTTTTTAATTTTTTGCAAGGGGAAATTCTTATTAAAGGTTAAAATCAACAAATTATTGAAGTGTTCTAGTGGATTATTATGCTGGAAAACCACATTCCAGTTCAACAATTGAGTATCAGCTTGAAAATTTCTATAATTTTTCTTGCTATAGATTCTACCAATTGTTTTTGTTTTTTCTTTAGTATTATTTTTTAGAGAAAGCTTTGCTATTATTGCCTCATGGTCTGATAATCCAGAGGGTATTACAGTTAAATTAAAATTGTTTGCTTCACCAAAGTTAACACAAAAATAATCAATAAGAGAGCTAGTAGTATTTGTGAAACGTGTAGGTTCAGATACTAACATCCTAATATTAAAAGAGTCCAGTAAATTAGATAAAGCTTGAACAGTCGTCAAGTTATAGTCCTGAAAATCAATGTTAAAATCACCAGCCAAGACGATCCTGGAATTCACTGGTAGTGAAGATAAAATATGCTCTAATCTTTCAACAAACTCTTTGAAAGATCCCTTTGGGGGGCGATATATACAGATAATATATAAATTGTTTTGTTTATTGTAAAGAAGAGAAAATTCAAACATTCCCTCCAGTGCAAGAAAATTGAATTTTGTGACATTTGTGACTTTAAAATTTTCTAAAAATGTTTCTTTAATTAATATCATTGTTCCTCCATAACCGGACTCGCCAATACCTTATAACATGGCACATAAAACGGCTCATCCGCCCTCAACCAATGTTCTGTTATTAGCAATATATCAGGGTTGTTTACCGATTCCAGAAATATTGTCAACTCGTCATTTTTATTCCTTAAAGATTGAATATTTAAAACTAAAAAACAAACACTTTTACCTTTCATGCTGTTGTAATTGTTGGGCTGGTTACATCTAAAAAAGAATCTTCTGACTCTGATGTGAAAACATCAGTATCATTACCAATATTTTTACTTTGTTCTATCAATTCTATATTCGGTTTATCTATGTATTTTTTTAAGTTTACGTTAACTAGATTTGTGATTTTAGGTTTTTTATTAAAGTTAGTTATAGAATTGACCATTTCTTTGGATAATTTATACAGGCCTCTTTTATTTAAATAGATACGATTTTTAACAAATTCATGACATTCAAAACAACTTTGTAGATTTAAAGAGTCAATGTTAGTTGAGTACCGTTTTAAATTATTTATCACTTGTAAGATTTTATCATTAACTGTATGAAAGTTTTTCTCTTTCAAGTTATAAATGTTGGCTGGAAGTGAACAAATTATTAGGTTTGTTTGAAAACATTTGTTAGCTAACTGACTTATGTCCCTGGATGCAATATTAATATCATTCACGCCCGCCATTACCAATACAAAATCGTTCCCTGTCAAAATTTCCTGAAAACAGTCTATACCTGCAGCCACATCTTTAAATTTTGCAAATGGCTTGGATATCACTTGAACTTGATAGCTGTCACCAAGGGTTTCTTTAAGTGGATTATACAGATGTTTTCCATATTGGTCAGTTAGAAGAACAACTTTGTGTTTTGGCTTAACAGTATACTGTTTATTGTTGCTTGAGTTATTCAAAGGATTATTATCACAATAATCTTTTCCGCAGTAGTTTTTGGTTGTTGTTTTTCGTATTTCACTATGTTCTGGTAAAATATCTTATCGGTGTGAAACTAGCAGCCGCATTACAGCAGCAAAAGTGTGAAGTTGGCAGCCTGTTTTAGCAGCCATTTTTAAGACAACATAGATAATGTCATAACTAAATTTTAAACTTTTGTTTCGAAAAATATAAATTTTTCTCCATTCGTCTGCGTGATTATAAGACGCAGAAGAATCGAAAAAAAAAATGTAGGTCGTGAAAATTGGAGTTCCGCGATTAAACTTGGTAGTATCATTGACGATGTCCTAAAGAACATCTATACCGAGTCTCATTTCCTTAGGCCTCGTCTAACATGGAGAAAACGGGACATAATGGAAAAATCGATAAAAAATCAAAAGTCACTTTCAAAAATGGTGTTCCGCGATTAAACTTGGCGGTATCATTGATGATGTCCTAAAGAACTCCTATACCGAGTCTCATCTCCTTAGGCCCCGTCTGACATGGAGAAAACGGGACATAATGGAAAAATCGATAAAAAATCAAAAGTCACTTTCAAAAATGGTGTTCCGCGATTAAACTTGGCAGTATCATTGATGATGTCCTAAAGAACTCCTATACCGAGTCTCATCTCCTTAGGCCCCGTCTGACATGGAGAAACCGGGACATAGGTAATGGAAAAATCGATAAAAAATCAAAACTCACTTTCAAAAATGGTGTTCCGCGATTAAACTTGGCAGTATCATTGATGATGTCCTGAAGAACTCCTATACCGAGTCTCATCTCCTTAGGCCCCGTCTGACATGGAGAAAACGGGACATAATGAAAAAATCGATAAAAAATCAAAAGTCACTTTCAAAAATGGTGTTCCGCGATTAAACTTGGCAGTATCATTGATGATGTCCTGAAGAACTCCTATACCGAGGCTCATCTCCTTAGGCCCCGTCTAACATGGACAAAACGGGACATAATGGAAAAATCAATAAAAAATCAAAAGTCACTTTCAAAAATGGTGTTCCGCGATTAAACTTGGTAGTATCATTGGTGATGTCCTAAAGAACTCCTATACCGAGTCTCATCTCCTTAGGCCCCGTCTAACATGGACAAAACGGGACATAATGGAAAAATCGATAAAAAATCAAAAGTCACTTTCAAAAATGGTGTTCCGCGATTAAACTTGGTAGTATCATTGATAAAGTCCTAAAGAACTCCTATACCGAGTCTCATCTCCTTAGGCCCCGTCTAACATGGACAAAACGGGACATAATGGAAAAATCGATAAAAAATCAAAAGTCACTTTCAAAAACGGTGTTCCGCGATTAAACTTGGCAGTATCATTGATGATGTCCTAAAGAACATCTATGCTGAGTCACATCTCCTTAGGCCCCGTTTAACATGGACAAAACGGGACATAATGGAAAAACCGATAAAAAATCAAAAGTCACTTTCAAAAATGGTGTTCCGCGATTAAACTTGGCAGTATCATTGATGATGTCCTAAAGAACATCTATACCGAGTCTCATCTCCTTAGGCCCCGTCTGAAATGGAGAAAACGGGACATAATGGAAATATCGATAAAAAATCAAAAGTCACTTTCAAAAATGGTGTTCCGCGATTAAACTTGGCAGTATCATTGATGATGTCCTAAAGAACTCCTATACCGAGTATCATCTCCTTAGGCCCCGTCTAACATGGAGAAAACGGGACATAATGGGAAAATCGATAAAATATCAAAAGTCACTTTCAAAAATGGTGTTCCGCGATTAAACTTGGCAGTATTATTGATGATGTCCTAAAGAACTCCTATACCGAGTCTCATCTCCTTAGGCGCCGTCTGACATAGAGAAAACGGGACATAATGGAAAAATCGATAAAAAATCAAAAGTCACTTTCAAAAATGGTGTTCCGCGATTAAACTTGGCAGTATCATTGATGATGTCCTAAAGAACTCCTATACCGGGTCTCATCTCCTTAGGCCCCGTCTAACATGGACAAAACGGGACATAATGGAAAAATCGATAAGAAATCAAAAGTCACTTTCAAAAATGGTGTTCCGCAATTAAACTTGGCAGTATCATTGATGATGTCCTAAAGAACATCTATGCCGAGTCGCATCTCCTTAGGCCCCGTCTAACATGGACAAAACGGGACATAATGGAAAAATCGATAAAAAATCAAAAGTCACTTTCAAAAATGGTGTTCCGCGATTAAACTTGGCAGTATCATTGATGATGTCCTAAAGAACATCTATGCTGAGTCTCATCTCCTTAGGCCCCGTCTAACATGGACAAAACGGGACATAATGGAAAAATTGATAAAAAATCAAAAGTCACTTTCAAAAATGGTGTTCCGCGATTAAACTTGGCAGTATCATTGATGATGTCCTAAAGAACTCCTATACCGAGTTTCATCTCCTTAGGCCCCGTCTGACATGGAGAAAACGGGACATAATGGAAAAATCGATAAAAAATCAAAAGTCATTTTCAAAACTAGTGTTCCGCGATTAAACTTGGCAGTATCATTGATGATGTCCTGAAGAACTCCTATACCGAGTGTCATCTCCTTAGGCCCCGTCTGACATGGAGAAAACGGGACATAATGGAAATATCGATAAAAAATCAAAAGTCACTTTCAAAAATGGTGTTCGGCGATTTTTTAAGACATCATCAGGGATACTGCCAACTTTAATCGCGGAACTCCATTTTTGAAAGTGACTTGATTTTTTATCAATTTTTCCATTTTGTCCCGTTTTGTCCATGTTAGACGGGGCCTAAGGAGATGAGACTCAGCATAGATGTTCTTTGGGACATCATCAATGATACTGCCAAGTTTAATCGCGGAACAACATTTTTGAAAGTGACTTTTGATTTTTTATCGATTTTTCTATTATGTCCCGTTTTCTCCATGTCAGACGATGCCTAAGGAGACGAGACTCGGTATGGATGTTCTTTAGGACATCATCAATGATACTACCAAGTTTACTCGCGGAACACCATTTTTGAAAGTTACTTATGATTTTTTATCGATTTTTCCATTATGTCCCGTTTTGTCCATGTTAGACGGGGCCTAAGGAGATGAGACTCAGCATAGATGTTCTTTGGGACATCATCAATGATACTGCCAAGTTTAATCGCGGAACACCATTTTTGAAAGTGACTTTTGATTTTTTATCGATTTTTCAATTATGTCCCGTTTTGTCCATGTTAGACGGGTCTAAGGAGATGAGACTCAGCATAGATGTTCTTTAGGACATCATCAATGATACTGCCAAGTTTAATCGCGGAACACCATTTTTGAAAGTGACTTTTGATTTTTTATCGATTTTTCCATTATGTCCCGTTTTCTCCATGTTAGACGGGGGGCCTAAGGAGATGAGACTCGGTATAGGAGTTCTTTAGGATATCATCAATGATACTGCCAAGTTTAATCGCGGAACACCATTTTTGAAAGTGACTTTTGATTTTGTATCGATTTTTCCATTATGTCCCGTTTTGTCCATGTTAGACGGGGCCTAAGGAGATGCGACTCAGCATAGATGTTCTTTAGGACATCATCAATGATACTGCCAAGTTTAATCGCGGAACACCATTTTTGAAAGTGACTTTTGATTTTTTATCAATTTTTCCATTATGTCCCGTTTTGTCCATGTTAGACGGGGCCTAAGGAGATGAGACTCAGCATAGATGTTCTTTAGGACATCATCAATGATACTGCCAAGTTTAATCGCGGAACACCATTTTTGAAAGTGACTTTTGATGTTTTATCGATTTTTCCATTATGTCCCGTTTTGTCCATGTTAGACTGGGCCTAAGGAGATGCGACTCGGCATAGATGTTCTTTAGGACATCATCAATGATACTGCCAAGTTTAATTGCGGAACACCATTTTTGAAAGTGACTTTTGATTTCTTATCGATTTTTCCATTATGTCCCGTTTTGTCCATGTTAGACGGGGCCTAAGGAGATGCGACTCGGCATAGATGTTCTTTAGGACATCATCAATGATACTGCCAAGTTTAATTGCGGAACACCATTTTTGAAAGTGACTTTTGATTTCTTATCGATTTTTCCATTATGTCCCGTTTTGTCCATGTTAGACGGGGCCTAAGGAGATGAGACTCAGCATAGATGTTCTTTAGGACATCATCAATGATACTGCCAAGTTTAATCGCGGAACACCATTTTTGAAAGTGACTTTTGATTTTTTATCGATTTTTCCATTATGTCCCGTTTTCTCCATGTTAGACGGGGGGCCTAAGGAGATGAGACTCGGTATAGGAGTTCCTTAGGATATCATCAATGATACTGCCAAGTTTAATCGCGGAACACCATTTTTGAAAGTGACTTTTGATTTTGTATCGATTTTTCCATTATGTCCCGTTTTGTCCATGTTAGACGGGGCCTAAGGAGATGCGACTCAGCATAGATGTTCTTTAGGACATCATCAATGATACTGCCAAGTTTAATCGCGGAACACCATTTTTGAAAGTGACTTTTGATTTTTTATCAATTTTTCCATTATGTCCCGTTTTGTCCATGTTAGACTGGGCCTAAGGAGATGCGACTCGGCATAGATGTTCTTTAGGACATCATCAATGATACTGCCAAGTTTAATTGCGGAACACCATTTTTGAAAGTGACTTTTGATTTCTTATCGATTTTTCCATTATGTCCCGTTTTGTCCATGTTAGACGGGGCCTAAGGAGATGAGACCCGGTATAGGAGTTCTTTAGGACATCATCAATGATACTGCCAAGTTTAATCGCGGAACACCATTTTTGAAAGTGACTTTTGATTTTTTATCGATATTTCCATTATGTCCCGTTTTGTCCCTGTTAGACGGGGCCTAAGGAGATGCGACTCAGCATAGATGTTCTTTAGGACATCATCAATGATACTGCCAAGTTTAATCGCGGAACACCATTTTTGAAAGTGACTTTTGATTTTTTATCAATTTTTCCATTATGTCCCGTTTTGTCCATGTTAGACTGGGCCTAAGGAGATGCGACTCGGCATAGATGTTCTTTAGGACATCATCAATGATACTGCCAAGTTTAATCGCGGAACACCATTTTTGAAAGTGACTTTTGATTTTTTATCGATATTTCCATTATGTCCCGTTTTGTCCATGTTAGACGGGGCCTAAGGAGATGCGACTCAGCATAGATGTTCTTTAGGACATTTTCAATGATACTGCCAAGTTTAATCGCGGAACACCATTTTTGAAAGTGACTTTTGATTTTTTATCGATTTTTCCATTATGTCCCGTTTTCTCCATGTTAGACGGGGGGCCTAAGGAGATGAGACTCGGTATAGGAGTTCTTTAGGATATCATCAATGATACTGCCAAGTTTAATCGCGGAACACCATTTTTGCAAGTGACTTTTGATTTTGTATCGATTTTTCCATTATGTCCCGTTTTGTCCATGTTAGACGGGGCCTAAGGAGATGCGACTCAGCATAGATGTTCTTTAGGACATCATCAATGATACTGCCAAGTTTAATCGCGGAACACCATTTTTGAAAGTGACTTTTGATTTTGTATCGATTTTTCCATTATGTCCCGTTTTGTCCATGTTAGACGGGGCCTAAGGAGATGCGACTCAGCATAGATGTTCTTTAGGACATCATCAATGATACTGCCAAGTTTAATCGCGGAACACCATTTTTGAATGTGACTTTTGATTTTTTATCGATTTTTCTATTATGTCCCGTTTTCTCCATGTCAGACGGGGCCTAAGGAGATGAGACTCAGCATAGATGTTCTTTAGGACATCATCAATGATACTGCCAAGTTTAATCGCGGAACACCATTTTTGAAAGTGACTTTTGATTTTTTATCGATTTTTCCATTATGTCCCGTTTTCTCCATGTTAGACGGGGGGCCTAAGGAGATGAGACTTGGTATAGGATTTCTTTAGCATATCATCAATGATACTACCAAGTTTAATCGCGGAACACCATTTTTGAAAGGGACTTTTGATTTTTTATCGATTTTTCCATTTTTTCCCGTTTTCTCCATGTCAGACGGGGCCTAAGGCGATGAGACTCGGTATAGGAGTTCATTAGGACATCACCAATGATACTGCCAAGTTTAATCGCGGAACACCATTTTTGAAAGTGACTTTTGATTTTTTATCGATTTTTCCATTATGTCCCGTTTTGTCCATGTCAGACGGGGCCTAAGGAGATGAGACTCGGCATAAGAGTACTTTAGGACATCGTCAATGATACTACCAAGTTTAATCGCGGAACTCCATTTTTCACGACCTACATTTTTTTTTTCGATTCTTCTGTGTCTTTATAATCACGCAGGCGAATGGAGAAAAATTTATATTTTTCGAAACAAAAGTTTAAAATTTAGTTATGACATTATTCATGTTGTCTTAAAAATGGCTGCTAAAACAGGCTGCTAACTTCACATTTTGGCTGCTGTAACTGGCTGCCAACTTCACACTTTGGCTGCTGTAATGCGGCTGCTAGTTTCACACCGGTAAATATCTTTAGTGTACACTAAATCTATTTGTATGCCTGTGCTTTTTACTGTTTTGCCTGCCGCCCTCTGTTGCATCTTGCTCAGATCATCCAGATGGAGTTTGTTTTAATTTTCTAATATACGAATGGTTGAAATCATGTTCTTAGACATGTCATTTAGCTCATTGATTTGTTTCTTCAGTTGTAATATTTGTTCTTCGCTGTTTTTCATGTCGGTCTCAAACTTTGCATCATTTTCCTTAAATAGCGATATTTCATTCTTCAATTGAATTATTCTCCGCTTTTGCTCTTCGATAGTGTTGACATCGATGTTGAAATTTTAAAATATCGATGTTATCATCGATGTTGGTTGTAAAAATTGACAATAAGAAAAGCATTTAAAGATAACTTTTATTTTGAACCATATATGTAATTTCCACATTTCTCACTAGTTTGAAGGTTCGGAAATGTCACTTTACCTTTGTTTACTTTTAAACTTTAAAGCAGGCCGAAAGTGATGGTTCGCCTGTCACTTTCGGCCTGATAAATTGTTCTTTCACACCTAAACATAAATCCAGGTGCAATAATGTTTGTATTTAGAAGTAGATATCACATGTGCTGCACATTGCAAATGTGTTTATATTGTTGAAATTTTATAAGATGTCAATGTCGGAGTTTTTTGCCTCAATTTTTCAATAATTAATAGTTCAAAATTAAAAAGTATACATATTTCGGTGGAAAGTTTTCACAGATATTGTCTCGAGAATTGATTGTATTATTTATTTATTTATTATTTATTATTATATTTCATTTTATTATTAAAAGTTTTTTAAAAATTATAATTTTCTTGGTTTTCTCTATGTTACCCTCAAAACATCGATGTTTGTGAAATATCGATCTTTTCACTTCGATACCTCGGTTGCATCGATGTTGAAGTATCGATGTTACCATCGATGTCCAACATCGACATCTGTGCTCGATGTCGCATCCCTACTTCCAAATAGGTATTAAAAATACTTTACTTTAAATAATGGATACAGGAGCATCTACAGAAAGATGATGAAACAGGCAAGGAAGATTTATTACAATGAGAGGTTGGGCATCCGCATCCGCATCCAATAAACAAAAAGAGTAACGACCTACGCGAAAAAAGAAAAAGAAATATAGGTTGTATAGGTTGTATATATTTCAGACTTTAAACAGAGTTTCATAGCGTTATCAAAATCTTAAAACTAGGTTACAATCAATTACAATTACAATTAATAAAATACTATATCACTTAATGGGTATATCACATCTGTATAAAAAATTTTAAACATTATAAAAGGACAGTACTAAGTAACTATGAACGGTTAAGACTATTCAAAACAAGTTAAAAATCCAAATCTGTGACCTGATATTGCAAAAATTCTTCTATTGAATAAAAGCACTTACTTAACAAGAATGGGCCACTTTCACATTTTTCAAAAACATTTTTAAATTATTCTTTTAGTCGTTCTAATACTATCTGTATACTTTTTTTCCGAAAAAAAACGCTTACTTTTGAAAAAAAATAACTGGCGTGAAAAAATGAACTTGGTGTGTGACGTCACACACCAGAAAATCAAGGATGCCAAATTTCTCATTAGTAAATCATTACATATTTCACTAGCTAGAAAATATTTTCGTCCTTTACTACATTATAAAAAAATAAAGGATAGGTATAATCCTTATTAACTCATTAAAATTGTCATTTCTACATGTGGCAACAAAAATGTCAAAATCGGCTTTAGCCGCTTTAGCCAATCACAGAGCGTTTTCAATCACGTGATTTTTCGTTCAAATTTTTAGTTTTTATTTATTAATTTATTTAATAATCTGACTAAAATCTTGTTCATTCTTGGTTGCATTGATGTATCTGTGTCAAAAAATATTATAATTTGCCATATCCCCGGCACGTGAAAGTGGCCCATTGCTTGATTTTATTTTTAAATGGCTTTATTGGAATGTTTCGTATCGTAGGAGGCAGTTTGTTGAAAAATGCCGGTGCATAATATCGCGTTGCGCTCCAGGAGGTTTTTAAGCGTGAAAAGTCAATCTGCACGTTATAACGTTGGCGAGTGTTGTAATTATGGACCTCTTCGGCACGAGTGTAGTTTGAAGAGTTACTATGAAAATATAGTAGAGACTCTAGGATATATTGTGCTGGAAGAGTTAATATTTTTAGGTCCCTAAAGGATGGTTTGACCTCATCTCGGTATTTGATGCCAGCTACAATTCTAACTGCTCTTCTCTGCAGACCAAAGATGCGAGAGGTATGACATGAGTGTCCCCATGCTAGGAGTCCATAGACGTTCACTGAATGAAATAGACCATAATATGCCATTTTCGATGTTTCCTTATCTACAATTTTCGATATATTACGGAGAACATAGATTGCGGAGCAAAGTTTTTTTGAAATAATGTTGACATGCTGCTCGAAAGTCAGCTTCGCATCCAATGTAACTCCTAAAGATTTGATTTTTTCTGGGTTGTCTTGAATTGTAGTTTTCTTGAGAGAAAAGATTATGTTTTCTGTTTTACTTTGGTTGACATTCAGAAGATTGGAGTTGAACCAGTCAACAGCAGTTTCGACATGTCTCGTCATCTCCATTTTGGCAAGGTCCAGTGTTTTGGCTTTTATGGAGAGTCCATTATCGTCCGCGTAGATAACAACCTGGCATCCGGACAGGGCAGCTGCAAGGTCATTTATGTATATAAGGAACAACAGTGGGCCCAGTACCGATCCCTGAACCACACCGTGCCTCATGACTCTCTCCTCTGAGCGCCTACCCTCCAACTCCGTGATCTGCCTTCGTCCCGAGAGGTACTCCAATATCAATTTCACGCTGAATTCACAGAGCCTGTAGTATTTTAATTTTTCTATAAGGATATCATGTGATACACAGTCGAAGGCTTTGGAGAGGTCACAGAAGGTGGTGGACACAATCTGCCCCTCCTCAAAGCCCCCAACTATGAAATCACAGAGCTTTAGTATTGCCCCAGTGGTGGTTCTGCCCCTTCTAAACCCAAACTGCTCTTCTATGAATAAGTTGTTTCCCTCAAAGTACATGTAGAGTTGGTCCTTTAAGAGAACCTCAAGGATCTTGGAGAAGACGGGGATCACATATGTGCTTCCAATATTTCTTCAGTTATAAAACCTAATGCCTTAATAGGTGATGTTGTATCGGATATTTTAAGACTGGCAAAAATTTTGATACGAATGATTATGTTGTTGTAATGGGGGGTAGTGTAAATCTTCTGAATGGAATTAGGGTTGAAGAAGAAACGATTGAGAAACTTATTTATTTTATTTTATTTTATTTATTGATACATCTTACATACACAATAATTTGTAATTACATATAAGAGTGCCTAAATCTAAAAGACAAGAAAAAAAATAAGTAAAAAAATAAAAAACAAAAGACAGAACATAACAATAATAAAAACAACAATAAAATACTAAAAATAACAAAAAAGGAACGTTAGACAGATGCCTTGTGAAGCCCGCCGAGGTTCTTATGCCAAAAATAATGATTTGATCTCTCCCATTCGACAAGCAAAAATGTCAATATTATGCCTTTCAATAACTTTATTATAGTCCAGGAGGCAGTGAAATTTTTGAGCACCTATTTTCACAGTTGGTGTCTATTGAATAGTTTGTTCTCCTGGTGATACAAAAAAAGAATTTTCGAGTCTGGCTAAAATTTTCGGATGGGTTCACAAGATCAATGAAAAATACAAGTACACTTATTTTTCCAGACATAAATATTTCACATTTACTACAATAGAACATGAAGTATATGATAATAGCAATTTGGTTTATCTCAGATAGTGGAAAGTGAGTCTGGCTGAAAATTTTCGATCTTCAATTTTTCACTTGCCAGACATATTATTCATACTCACAGATTAGCCAGACTATTTTTATATGTAACTTCAGTATACTTCTCATTAGTAGACCTATTTTTATCACTGAAAAAAATAAGGGCCGCGCATTCGTAAACTTCAACGTATTTTGCGCCTCAACCCATCGGAAAACCTCGCCTAAAAATATATGAATTTTGCTTAGAATTACTAACCCTACAACTCTATCCATGTTGTCTGACTGGGAAAATAAGTACCGAAAATCGTCACTGCCTCCTAGACTATTACATTCCAACTGCATATTATTAATTGGACAGTTGTTTACATTTTTACATGAAAAAATCTTGTTACCATAAAGTCTAAGGTTTATCTTTGGTACATGAAAACTTACATAATTTATCAATAAGGATGACTTGTACTTAAGATTATTGACTATGTTGTAAATGAGTAGGACTGACTGCATACATCTTCTACTGTGTAGCGATTGAATCTTAAAATCTTCCAACATACTCCTATATGACACCAACAATGGGTATACATTATAACTTCTGACATAAAGATATCTAAGAAATCTTTTCTGTACCTTCTCTATAAGGTTGATGTTAACTTCGGTTTGAGGTGACCAAACAACCGCAGCGTATTCCAAATGAGGTCTCACCAAACAATTGAGAAGTTTTACTACAGAATCAATCCTTTCGAAATGCCTACTATTTCTAATTATAAACCCAAGAGCTCTGTATGCTTTATTAACAATAGTATTATAATGACTAGAAAAATTTAGGTTTGACTGAAATTCAACTCCTAGGTCTCTACACTTATCTTGTCTTGTAAGTGAAGCATTGTTTATGAAGTAATCGAACTTAATAACATTTACCTTACGTGTATAAGTTATCACTGAGCATTTATCGGCATTAAGATACATTTTGTTTAACTGAAACCAATTGGATACTGAATCGAGATCACTTTGTAGCTTTCCACAATCTTCAGCATCACAAATTTCCCTATATACCTCAAAGTCATCAGCATACATCAGACAAGAAGAGTGCTTAACACATAAGGGCAAGTCATTAACAAAAAAAGTAAATAGTAAGGGCCCCAGATTGCTCCCTTGAGGGACACCAGATGTCACAATAAAATCGGAAGACAAACATCTACCCACCTTAACTTGTATTGACCTAGATTCAAGATAAGACTCAATCAGCATACATGCACTTTTGGAAAAGTTAAACTTACTTAATTTACTTATCAATAAACCATGATCAACCTTGTCAAAAGCTTTTGTGCAGTCAGTCATAATGACATCCAATTGACTTTTGTTATTTATTGCTTCCAAACTTCCGAAGCCTTGCAAGTCAACAGACAAAGATTTGTCACAGTGGACCTATCCGGCAAAAAACCATGCTGCTGGTCTGAAAAAGAACTTTGAAAATATTCTAATAGTTGTTCACACAAGATTGTTTCATATATTTTGGCTAAAGAATTTACAATTGTTATTGGTCGATAGTGCTCAATGTTGTTTTGACTTTTGCCAACTTTGGGTATTGGAGAAATTACTGAATTTTTGAGAAGACTAGGAAATTTATTTGTTTTGATTGACAGATTAAAAATATGTACAAGGGGCTTAATAAATATATCTACATAGCCTTTATAAATATAGGGTGGAACATTATCCACACCAGTGGCTTTTTTCGGTTTAAGTTTCTTAATGCTGACTAACATTTTCTTCTGTCAGTTTAGGAAAGACGAAATTTCCCTCATAACAAATGTTTTCATCGACTGGTGTAGACTTCTGAAAAACTGAACTAAAGTATTGAGCAAAGGCATCTGCTATACACTGTGGTTCACTAAAACTAACATTGTTAAAATTCATTACATGAGGGATACAATTGTTTTTACTTTTCCCTTTGACATATGACCAAAAACTGCTAGGATCTAAATTTATGTTGTTTTCAATCTTTTGTTGATATGACCTAAATTCAGCTTTAGTCTGGTGTTTAATAGTACGTCTTAGATTCCTGTATTCAGTGATTTGCAAATCTGTTGCATTCCCTGAATTACACAGTTTATGTAATTTGTTCTTTTTCCTAATGTCCCTAACTAATTCAACTGAGAAGTAGACTGGATACTTAAGGCCACTACTTGCCGTGTCGAGCTTTTTAGGGATAGCTTGGTCTATACATTTATATAAAGTATCATAAAAAATCTCCACACTTAGAGTTGTTAACGGGTATACAAATCTAATTCTTTTTTTGGTTCCATTGTGGAGCGACAACAGTCTTTTGAATAAATTTATAAATGAGCATAACAAAATGATGTATGATAAAGTTTTTTCTGAACAGAATGGTTCACTGTTTCTGCACTTTAACGCTGTTGTTAGATCTTTGGAGTTTTTCTATAGGGATGGTTTGTTTATTGCTTATAGAGGTAAAAACAAAGTCGCGTATAAATTGAAAAATGTAATAATAAATCATCAAAAAAATAATGTAACAGGAAGATTAGCTGGTAGAAATAATGTAGCTGAGTCAAATAACGAGATGTTTTTGTTGCCTTCTGAGCCTGAGGTTAAGACCGATTCCTTAAAAAAATCATACCATTCAATTTTTCTGCAGGACGAGACCCCTCCAGAAGTTATATAAACAGAATTGCAATTTCTTATCAAAATTGTAGAGGTATTAAAACTAAGCTCGATCTTTTAAAGTGTAATTTATTAAGTAATGATACTGATTTAATAGCCCATTTCTGAAACCTGGCTGAATGGTTCAGTATACAATTCAGAATTTAACTGTAACAGATCTATTTATAGAAAAGACAGAAACTATGAGCTGACAGGTAAAAAACAAGGGGGTGGTGTTCTTCTTGCGGTTAAAGATGGTCTTGTGGCTTGCGATTATGATATTTTTGATAGTGACCTTGAGGCTTTGTGTGTAAAAATTAATTTTGACCATAGAAAGGTTGTGTATGTAGTAGTTGTGTACTTTGTACCTGGTAGCGATATTAATTCATATCGAAAATTCTATGAATGTATTGAGACGGTTCTGGTTAATTGTGACTGTATTATTGTAGGAGATTTTAATCTTCGTGACTATGTAAATGATGTACCCAATGAGTTTATTTGTGATTTTAAAAGTTTTTTAGCCTTTTCAAGTTTCGTGCAGATCAATAATATAAGAAATATACACAATGTACTCCTAGACTTAGTACTGGTTAGCCCCCGTATACATGGTGGCAAGGTGGATATTGATGATGAACCTTTGTTGCCTATTGATCAGTATCACCCTGCATTGATTGCAAGCTTTGACTTTGATAATGAATGTAGTGTATGTGAGCAGTTAAGTAATTCAAAATTTAATTTCAAAAAAGCAAATTTTAACCTTATGTATAGTTTGATTTTAAATCAGGAATGGGACAGTCTCTATGTGTGTACTTGTGTTGATGAGGTTCTAAGTAAGTTCTATGAGATTATGCATGCCGTATTTATTAAATGTGTTCCTATGTCAACACAACGTGGTCGAACATTTCCTGTTTGGTATAATGGGGAAATCATAAAACTATTAAAACAAAAGGAAACCTATTTTAGAAAGTTCAAATCCACTAAGTCTTCTTACTGGCAAAGTAAATATAGGAATATTAGAACCCTAATTAAAAATAGAAATAATTTGGCCTATACTAAATACTTACAGAGAGTGGAAGAGAGTCTGAATGAGAATCCAAGGTATTTCTGGTCTTATATCAAGGAACAAAAGAATGACTGATATTCCTGCTGAGGTAAATTACAATAATGTCTCGTTCTCTGGTACAAAGAATATTGCGGACGCGTTTGCAATGTTTTTCAGTAGTGTTTTTTCCTCTGCAGAGTCTCTCGATTGCTTCGAGAGTAATTCATTTAAAGATCATTTTTGTGATTTCCCTTTTACAAAGGAAGAGATCCTTGACGCGCTTAAAAAATTAAAGGGTAATAGAGCTATCGGGCCGGATGGTCTGCCAGGATATATTATTAAGGGATGTGGTGAATTGTTGCTACAGCCTTTGATGTATATTTTTATGACCAGTTTGTCATTGTATTTAGTCGGTAGTCCATCATTTATCTTGTGGATGATATGTTGTAGATATGAAAATTTGTAACATCACACTGTTAAAATTTGGATAGGTTATCAGTTTATTGTATTTTTTTGGTTGTCTGTTAATTGTTTCTCATTTCAATAGATATTCACTCCTGTAACATATTATTATTAGTATTATTATATAATATCGAGCCCATACAGGTGCCACAGCACCTAGGGGGTTTTTTTTTTTTTTGCCTCATATAATTAAATAGTTTTAAGTACATTATTATGTTTATAATCATGAAACTGTTAACTATTATTGAATAAATTGAAATTGAAATTGAATTGAAATCTTAGTCTTGGAACTTGTACTTATCCCAGGGTATGGCGAACGAGCAAGGTTGTCCCGATATTTAAAAGTGGATGTCGACGGGACGTCGTCAATTACAGACCTATTTCTATAGTCAATGCAGTTTCCAAGGTTTTTGAAATACTCCTTTTCAACAGGATTTATGATCTGGTTAAGTTTGAACTTAGTGAGACCCAACATGGATTTCTTCCTAAAAAATCTACATTGACGAACCTAGTATCCTTTTCCCAGTATTTGCATGACTCCTTTAATAATAAAACGCAAGGGGATGTCATCTTTACTGACTTGGAGAAGGCTTTTGACAAAATAAAACATAGTGTCATTCTTAAGTCTCTGCAAGAAAGCAATGTATCGAATAATTTGATTAATATGATAACTTCTTATTTATCTGGAAGACAACAATACGTGGAAATTAAGGGGGGGTGTTCTGATGTATTTGAAAGTACTTCTGGCTGGGGTTCCTCAAGGGTCAAACTTGGGACCTCTTTTGTTTGTCATAGCGATCAATGGGGTGTGTCAGGTGGTAGAGAGTTCTAAGTCATTATTGTTTGCTGATGACTTCAAATTGTTTTTGGAGATAGTAACCCTGGATGATTGTGACTGTTTACAGGCAGATTTGGATAGAGTTGTTGATTGGTGTAATATAAATGGTTTCAAGCTTAACACTAAAAAGTGTTCCTCTATGTCTTTTTCTTTTAAGAAAAATGTTATTAATAAGCAATATACAATTAATGAAGAGGTATTAGTGACCAACTCGGTTCAAAAGGACTTGGGAGTACTGTTCGACAATTGCATGGACTTCACTGATCATATTGTAACAAAAATTAATGAGGCACATAGAATATTGGGTTTCATTATCAGATCTACCAAGCTTTTTAATGTGGATGTATGTGTTAAGCTATTTGACAGTCTTGTGTTGCCACGATTGGAATATGGGAGCATAATTTGGTCACCCCAATATGAGGTATGGTGCAAATCTATTGAATGAGTCCAGAGAAAGTTCCTAAAGTATGTTTTTTTGAAAAGGTTTGGCTTCTACCCTCCTCAGGGATTTAACCATAATAGACTTTTGAATTTGTTTAATAGACTCTCCCTGGAGAATAGGCGAATAAAAATGTGCCTAATTTACATTTATAAACTCATAAATAATAATATAAATAGCCCTCATATTTTATCTCAACTCCCTTTTTCAATAAATCGTGTCTACACCCGACAGAGAAATATGTTTTAATTGGACTTCCCTAGGACAAATTTGTATAAGAATTCTCCAGTTTACCGTATGTGCAATTGTTTTAATATTTACGCTAGCGACATGGATATAAACACTATTACTTTAAGACAATTTACTAAAATTATAAGTGAGAAACTTTTTATTTCCCAGGCTCAGGAGTAGACAAGTTTGTTTTATTTTTATTGTTAAATTATATAGTATAATCTTGTTTTTTGAAAAAGTTTTTGCTTGTTAGAGCTCCGAGGAAGCCTCATATATTTAATGTGAACTGTTCATGATTGTAACCATGTAAATTTTAAATTTCAAATAATTATTGTTTACTAGTTTTAAGATCGGTATCTGTAATTGGCATGTGCTGTTGATACTGTATTAATAAATAAATAAATAAATAAATAAATAAATTTGAAAGCAGATAATATTAATTCATACTACTGTACGATTGCTCAGAAACTGAGTATCAAAAATAGAAAATGTTCTGGATGGGACGATATCTCAGTTAGGCTGTTGATGTGTTGGCTGATTCCATTATTAATTCTTTTCTTACCAGAAGTTTTCCCTCATTTTTGAAGCAATCTTGGGTAGTACCTTTGTTTAATAGGGGGGTGATAAGAATTTACCATCTTATTACCGGCCAATATCCTTACTGGCAACTTAGACTAAAATTGTAGAGTGGCTAATTAAGGTGGATGGTGAGCTTCCTTGATAGACATAAATTGCTTTCTCTGTATCTGTTTCAGCAGTCAAAAAACACTGATGATGCCATATTTGATCTCCTGGATGAGCTGTATTAGAAGATAAATGACGAAGAAGTGGCCACAGTAGTTTTTTGTGACCTGAAAAAAGCTTTAGATTGTGTCTGTCATGAAGTACTGCTTCCTGCTTCTAGGGGTGCAGTACTTCAGAGGGGTTGGATATCACTGCAGGAGTGCCCTAGGGATCTGTTCTATTTCTAACATTAATAAAAATACGAGTAAAAAGAACGAGTATCAAAACGCAAATGAACAATAAGCACTATTTTTTTTACATTTTGATGACACATTGAATGACACATAAACAAAGGATTTGTGTGCCTCTTGGCGGACATTTTATTTTAAGTTTGACAGCATCTTGGATAGTCTAAGGGCCGATACTTTTGCTCTCGATTAACGAATTTGATACGTTGTCAAAGTTTTGCATAGGTCAAGGTCTATAAGTATGATGTGGTTAGAGCACATTCTAAGCCCTGATTATTTTTAACGGCTGTCAAATGAGAGCAAAAGTACTGGCACTAATTGAACTATCCAAGATGCTGTCAAACTTGAATTAAAATGGCCGCCAAGAGACACACAATAGTTATTTACCTACCAAATGCGGAAAGTGATACTTTACCGCACGCAACGGCAGTTGACCGAACGACGCGGAGCGGAGTTCGGTCAAGCCGTTAAGGGCGGTAAAGGCACTTTCCGCATGTGTTAGGTACAAAATTTTACCTATGAGCATCTACATCTCTAAAAAATGGCATTGATAAAATTAATTAATGAATCAGATTAATTAATGAAATAAGATTAAGTTTAGAAATGATCAAAAATCCATTTTCTGAAAAAGAAAGGAATTTTGATTATTCTACTTTACCGCACACTATGCGGTAAAGTGCACTTTACCGCACACTTTGTAGTCCACTTTACCGCATACTATGCTGTAAAGTTAACTTTACCGCACACTATGCTGTAAAGTTAACTTTACCGCATAGTGTGCGGTAAAGTGATACTTTCCATTTCCAAATACGTGCGGTAAAGTGCAATTTACCGCACGCTCGTAGGTAATAGTTATTTTCCTAACAAGTGCGCAAAGTGATACTTTCCCGCACGAAAAAGCAGTTAGACGAACGACGCGAAGCGGAGTTCGGATAAGCTTTGAGTGTGGGAAAGACACTTTGCGCAAGTGTTAGGAACAATATTTTTTCTACGAGTATCTTAAAAAAGTAGACTTTGAATTGTTAAAATAATAGAAAAATCAATCAAATCAAAATCTTCAAAAATCGTTTGAAATCTATTGGAATTCCTCAAAATGCCTTTCAAATTAAATCCCCAAAAATCTTTTAACATCTTCTAGAATTTCTAGAATACCAGCTAGAATATTTTCATGAGAGTCACTCAAATATAAAAAATTCTACAAATTCCTAGCAGTACAGGCTGGTTCAATTTGGACACCTTTGATAGGAAACATCATGTTAGCTAAGCGCTAATTTCAACTAAAACCCTTCATTTTGAATATTAGTTTATTCAGAAACCATCAAAACATTGAAAAATCAAGTATAACTATGGTAATCATGCATAACAAAAATGAGTGCGCAAAGAGTTTCCGTGCGCAAAGTTCAACTTTGCGCACGCAAATGAGTGTGCAAAGTGATTACTTTGCGCACGCAAGTAGAAAAACCCTTTTTCACCACTTTTATTATGTGTCATCCAATGTGTCATGAAATTTTTTTCAAAAAAATAGTGCTCATTGTTCATTTGCGTTTTGATACTCGTTCTTTTTACTCGTATTTTTATTAATGTTAGAAATAGAACAGATTCCTAGGGCACTCCTGCAGTGATATCCAACCCCTCTGAAGTACTGCACCCCTAGAAGCAGTACTTCAGTGTCACAAAAAACTACCGCGTGTCACAAAAAACTACCGCGGCCACTTCTTCGTCATTCATCTTCTAATACAGCTCATCCAGGAGATGAAATATGGCATCATCAGTGTTTTTTGACTGCTGAAACAGAGACAGAGAAAGCAATTTATGTCTATCAAGGAAGCTCACCATCCACCTTAATTAGCCACTCTACAATTTTAGTCTAAGTTGCCAGTAAGGATATTGGCTGGTAATAAGATGGTAAATTCTTATCACCCCCCTATTAAACAAAGGTACTACCCAAGATTGCTTCAAAAATGAGGGAAAACTTCCGGTAAGAAAAGAATTAATAATGGAATCAGCCAACACATCAACAGCCTAACTGAGATAAATAAATAAATAAATTCTTTATTTACGGACATGCCATTTTTACAAAGGTAGACTTAAAGTGTAGATACACGCAATAATAAATATTTGGAATAACAAGTAGGCAACAGACAAGTTAGTATAAAAAAACAATATTACATAAGCCTAAACAAATATTTTGTAGTAGGTATCAAAACATAAACAACATAATACGCTTAAAATTGAATACAAATAGAAAAAACGATCATTTTAGGATCGACTTTAAAATTCTTTTGAATCTATCCAAACTTATGTTAAAAACATCCAAATCAGTCTTCAAAATAATATCATTCAGAGAACGACAGCTTCTAAGTAAAGGTGAATGGTAACCATAATTGGTTCTACGAAAATCAAGGTTAAACAATGTGTTTCCTCTTAAATTGCTAGATGGTACATGTAAGCCAATTCTAGCAAGTAAGTCTGGAGAATCAATAGAATTATTAACAATCTTAAACAAAGTACACATATCAAAAAACTGTCGCCTCTGGTTCAGATTTTCAAGATTTAGGACAGACATTAACTCATTATAATTTATAGATTCACTTGGGATGCCCAATCGATATGCAATGGATCTTAAAAACTTTTTTTGGATTCGTTCCAAGTGGGAGATGTGCACAGCATAATAAGGGGACCAGACAGGGCAAGCATATTCTACAACTGATCTAACAATTGCACAATAAATGTTTCTTAGGGTGTAGATATTAGTAAATTCTTTTAGTGACCTGAACATAAAGCCTAGTAATTTCATTGCTTTATTAGCAGTTATTTCAATGTGCTCTGTGAAGCTTACATTAGTGTTGAAATAGACTCCCAAGTCTCTAATAGTTTCAACCCTGTTAATCTCCAAATCATTAAGAACGTAATTATGTAAGTAAGGTGTTTTTTTCCGAGAAAAAGTAATAACCTTACACTTCTCAACATTTAAGGGGAGTTTGTTTCTTTGACACCAAGTCCGAAACATATCCAAGTCCACTTGCAATAATTGAGCATCCCTGACATCCCGAACAACCATAAAACACTTCAAGTCATCAGCCAAGAGCAAAAAATTGGAATTTCTGAAGACACCTGACAGATCATTAATAAATATACTAAACAGCAAAGGAGACAGGTGTCCTCCCTGAGGCACCCCCGAGGTCACCGAAAATACTGAAGAGATGTAATTCTCAATTTTTACAGCCTGTTTTCTACCTGTGAGAAGACTTCCAATCAAGCTCAATAGACCTCCATGCAGCCCCACATCGGCCACCTTCTCCAATAGTATCTTATGGTCAACCCTGTCAAAGGCCTTGGAGAAGTCAGTGTAGACCGAGTCAATCTGACACTTATTCTCCAAGCCCTCCAACAGAGCCTCCTCATAGACCAGAAGATTAGTCAATGTAGATCTACCCTTAATAAAGCCATGCTGTTCCGGTACAATAACATGTTTCAAAATTGGTGTAAGAAAATCCGTTATTACAGACTCAAATACCTTAGAAAAAATAGACATTCTGGATATGGCCCTATAGTTTTTAATATTATTTCTTTCTCCACTTTTAAACACAGGAGTTATATAGCTTAATTTCCACATATCAGGAAACCGTCCCAACTCTAAAGCCTTATTGAATATTTTACATAATATCTCTGAAAGAATACAACTACAATTCTTAACAAATAATACTGGGATGTCATCAGGACCACAACCCAATCCATTCTTCAATGAATGTATCTTGTTAAATATATCAAGAGGGGTAATTAGAACCGAACTAATACTGCAATTAGACAAACTAGATAAATTAGAGACAGGAATGTTTCGATCACTCTCAACACTCACCTCAGTATAAACCGAGGAAAAACTATCCTTAAAGAGATTGAGAATTTCATGAGGTGTGCTACCTTCATGCTCATCAAGAAACATAGAACTGGGATATCCACGATTTTCATTTTTCGATCGTACATATCTCCAAAATCCATTTCTGTCCTGTGTCTCGGACTCGATTTTCTCAATGAAATTCCTATGGCTGATACGAGAATAAATTTTACATTCTTTCCTAATTTCTGAAAAAACTCCATAATCCTGAGCGGACATAGTATTTTTATAGTTTTGATGTGCCTTTTTTTTAGACAAAATCAAACATTTCAAATGACTATCCATCCATCCTGGAAATTTTGCTGTTTTTCTTTTTGAAATGGGTGCATGATAAATTTGATTATAAAAAGTATCGACAGCAGAGTTTATATCATCCATATCAACAAAAGAGTCCCAATCCACACAAGACAGATAAACATTTAAATCCCTAAAATTACAATTCTTATAATCCAGAAAACAATAATCATACTCCAACTTATCAGAATTATTATTTGAAATTAATACATCAAAAACCAAAGCAGGATGAGGTGTGTCCAAATTCAAAAGTGGATCGGCTGATATTGAGGTACATACATCCTTATTACTACAAAATATCAAATCCAGAAAGTTCCCATAAATATTAGAAATATTATTCACTTGATATAAGCTATGGAAAGCCATGCAGTCAGCCAACTCTGTGGTTTGTTCAGATTGTTTACCAATAGCCCTAGTCCCATGCAAATCATTGATCCAGGACACATCCGGTCTATTAAAATCTCCACATAAATAGATTTCCAAGTTTTGACAACTACTACATATTTCCAACGCAGCTGTTACGGATGAGCAGTAACTTTCATAGGAGTCTATAGGAGAATCTGGGGGCAGATAAGCATTGCCCAACAAGATATCGTCCCATCCAGAAGATTTTCTATTTTTGATACTCAGTTTCTGAGCAATCGTACAGTAGTATGAATTAATATTATCTGCTTTCAAATTGGAAGCACATATAAATATTTCTTTTTTTTTTCGCGTAGGTCGTTACTCTTTTTGTTTATTGGATGCGGGTGCCCAACCTCTCATTATAATAAATCTTCCTTGCCTGTTTCATCGTCTTTCTGTAGATGCTCCTGTATCCATTATTTAAAGTAAAGTATTTTTAATACCTATTTGGAAGTACCAGTTGTTCTAGTGAAAATGATACTTGCTTGAATCAAGTTTTTTAAGTGGCAGTAGGACATGTACAGGGTGTCAAGTTGTAAAGTACCACCACCTGTAACTTTTTTATGTATGATCAAAAATAAAAAAGTAACAGGTGGTGAAACTTTATAACTTGACACCCTGTAACATGGTGGCCCATTTCCGATGTTTTAATGGGCTATATCGAAAACCAGCAGAGATTTTTTTGAGAAAATAACAATGGTGAAGACAACTCACGGCTAAATTGTTTTTCAAGTAGAATCCAGTGGCATGACTAGTTTTTTTTTTTTCGAGATGCCACAGATTTCTGGAATAGTAACCGTGATGTTAAGTTGTATTTTATTAAATGGGACATCCCGTATATTATTTTTTATTGCATAGCTCTTTTCCAGCTGATTTCAATGATATAAGATTTTATAGCTTTACCTTCGAAAGTTTTTGAGAAAAAATAAATTCCATTTCATGACTTATCTCTTTCTAGCTCATTATTTCTTGTGGAGAAACGGAATTTATTTTTTTCCTTAAAAACAATGGATGGTAAAGCTATAAAACCTTATATCATTGGAATCAGCTGAAAAGAGCTATGCAATGGTAAAATAATATACGGGGTATCCCATTTAAAAAAAAACACAACTTTGGTTAATACATATTCCAAAATCGGAGGCATCTGGAAAACAAAATTGGTCATGTCACTGGATTCTACTTGTAAAACTGTTTCTAGAAAGTATTTTTGGTTTTTGGACACCTTAAATTAGAAACTCTTTTAAAATTGGACAAAATTTGGAAACTGCCCTGTATTTCCTTAACACATATCAAGTTAGCTGTGATTTGTCCACGCCATTGTTATTTTCTTAGAAAACAGCTCCAGAATGTGCTCCTACATTTTTATATCTCTGCACATCGAAAACGGGTCACCCTGTAGACACCTATCTTTAAACTTATGGATGAAAAACTAAAATTAAAATCATAAAAATTCAAAAGATAGTGAAAAAATTGAATGAAATATGTTCCGCAATTATATCTGCAATCCCAGAAATCACTTTGCAATCCGAAAAATCACCTAGCAATCTCAAAAATTAGTTCGCAATCCCCCCTGCAGTCTCTGCAGTCACTGAAATCGCCTCGCAATCCTCCGAAATCGCAAATTTTTAGAAAAATTCTCCGAAATTGCTGCAATCATTTGGAAATCATAGGATTTTCGCAATACATGTACATATTTTTCGGGAGTGGTCGCCCCCTCGGTAGGTACTAGGCTAAAATACTATAAAAATAGTTGAAATATATAGTTAAAAATTCAATTATTTATGAGAGTCGTAAGATCTATAACCACCTACCTGAATATATAAAGCTTTATCCTACCCTCGGGCAATTTAAGAACGCCGTTAAAAAACTTTTGGTGGAGAGGGCATATTATTATGAGTTGGGAGAATACTATGGTGACACTTTTTAACTTTTAACTTATTTGGAATATATTATTGTATTTTTTGTATGGTACTTCAATTTCACTATTTGTCTGATTTTTAATAATTGTAAGTTTTATTGTATTTTTAAACCGTTTTACTTCCTGCTTTCTGTTGAGTATTGATTTGATCTCTCCTGTTCATCTGTTGCTTTTTAAAATTCAAATTTTATCTTTTTTTGAAGTTTACCCATATTCGTGTTAGACTTAGACTTAGTTGTGTTTGCTTGTTTTATATTTTATATTTTGTATGTTGACCTTAGGACCTGTAATGTTTGAATCTATTTTGACCTTTATTATTGCACTTATACTTATTATGTAATATTTTTTTTATTTTATTAGCTTTGTCAACAAAACTTGATTTTAGACAATAAAGCATATTTTGATTTGATTTGATATAAAAATTCCTACACAAACGAAGAAGAAAAACAAAATAAAAAAAACTATTTGACACAATGTTATCACTTTAAAAGAATATAAAAATAAATAAATGATAAAACTTGATGATTTCGGCAGGCAGTTTAAATACCTATGCTATCTATTGTCAAGTTCAAAATATTTTCAATATCACTGTTTATAGCGTTAGCCGGCATTGTAATTGGTGTGACATTTTGGAATTGTTCTTGCAAGTGATTATTAATACCAATGTAATCTGCAGTCCAGAAGTTACGCCTGAGTATATTCTGAGTTGGTTTAATAATCGTTTTTATTTGCGATTTGCTTATGACTACTGGTATTATAACTTCAAGCAATGTAATTATTGCAATATTTTACAACGGGTTTTTTCGCTGGCTGATTGGAACAATATTCTTTCATTACAGGACATTGATTAAGTATGCGAATTATTTTACGAAAATCTAAATCATGCCATTAAGTTATCTACACCATTAAACAGGCACAAAAATACAAAGTTTCCAAAATGGATGGATGATCAACTTAAAAATCTAATTCTGTGCAAGAAAAGAGCACATAAAGCATACAAACAATCACTTTCTTTGGAAGATTATTGTACAGGGTGATTCATTAAGAATGGCACTCGGCCATATCTCAAAAACTATTCATCGTAGTCATGTCGGAAAAAAATTATCCCATAAATATGGCCAAGAGAAAATGCTAGAAATATATTTCAGCTTTCTAAAATGACCGTAAGGGGGCGTAACTCAACTGTCAAAGTACAAAAAATGGTTTTATTTTTTAAATTTCAAATGGAAACGTATCTCAAAAATGCTGGCAATAGATTTTTGATAAAATTTCACACAATTTTAATTTATGACTTTTTACCATAACTTATCGGATAAGACAGTTATGAGCTGTCAAATATTGCAACTAAGAACACGAATAACTTCAAAACGACTCAACGAATTGGGTCGATCTTGATCTTAGGTTCGTTGGAAAGACAAGAGTCTGTTCTTTGATTTTATTGTAAAAAATTCCAATTTCAGTTAGTTGGACTAACTCTATGGGTGGATATTTGAAATCAATTGAATTTTTCTAATTTTTCTTGAAATTTTCAAATGGAATGGTATATTTAAGATATGTTCAATCGATTGTTGAGGATGTTTTACACAGTTTTTCTTTATTAAACCTCCCTACAAACGAGTTCCAGAGAGTGTTAAATTTAATTTTATCAAAAATAATCAATATTTATGGAAAAGCCCTTGTAAATAATGACTTTGCTTTTCTGACAGTTGATTGTCATCATTGACGAATGTCAAATAATGGAAAAAGTGCGTTAGGAAATTATAATAGTAACAGTAACTATATTATGCAATGATCATGTAATGATAGCCAATAATTTACGAGGATGTTGTAGGATACGAAACTTGAAGAAGAAATACATATTTATTTTGAGAATAGTAAACTACTCAAGTGGTGGTGCCATCTATTAATAATTTTGGAAATTAAAATCTAGACGTCATTTCCGCATAAATTCGGCACCCGCGTACTGTGGATTTATTCATTTTTCATTCTGCTCTTTCTGTAAATACTAACAGAGATAATCCAAAACCAGTCTATTATTTTTTTTATAAGCATTGTCCATTTTCAAAATAATTAGGTTTTAGTGGCTGCGATTGCTGCATTTCCATTACAACCATGCAGAATCTCAAGGATGTCCTGTGCTTCTCCATTTGGGAAATGCATTTTGACTTTAGGAAATAGCGTTTGAAGTTTCAAAAATGTGTCAGCCTGACATACTTAACTGGAATCTGCTCAATTTACAAGGGCTTTTTCATAAATACTGATTATTTTTAATAAAATTAATTTTAACACTCTCTCGAATTCGTTTGTAGGAAGGTATAATGAAGAAACACTATGTAAAACATCCTCAAAAATCGATTTAACATATCTTAAATATACCGTTCCATTTGAAAATTTCAAGAAAAATTGGAAACATTCAATTGTTCTCAAATGTTGACGCATAGCGTCAGTCCTACTAACCAGAATTTGAATTTTTCACAACAAAGTTAAAGAACAGACTCTTGTCTTTCCAACGAACCTAAGATCGACCAGATTTGTTGAGTCGTTTTGAAGTTGTCCGCTTTCTTGTGTTGCAATTTTTGACAGCTCATAACTATCTTATCCGATAAGTTATGGTAAAAAGTCATGAATCAAAATTGTGTGAAATTTCATCAAAAATCTATTGCTAGCATTTTTGAGATACGTTTCCATTTGAAATTTGAAAAATAAAACCATTTTTGTACTTTGACAGTTGGGTTACGCCCCCTTACGGTCATTTTAGAAAGCTGAAATATATTTCCAGCATTTTCTCTTGGCCATATTTATGGGATAATTTTTTTCCGACAAGACTACGATGAATAGTTTTTGAGATATGGCCGAGTGCCATTCTTAATGAATCACCCTGTACTTTTTCTCAAATACGCACTCAGTGTGTATGCCCACATCAGCCATCAAAAGTACTTAGATAATATGAATCTTGTTGTTTAAAATACAAAATGACAATAGATTTATTTTATACAACATAATGTTACTGGGCTATTTTTTTAATAGTTATTTATGTATCAAGGGTACTAAGTAAATGATTATGCCCTGGGGGCGAATCTTACAATTACGTAAGTCGCCCGAGGGTATACATATCTATTAGTACCCGTGGTGCATACAAACTTTTATGTCATACCAGTTGGTTTCCCATACCTGGGAAAAAAGTGTCAATTCGCAAATTGTCATCAGTGTGCAAACATCATCATTTTTCGACAGTTGTACAAAAAATAATATGTATATAAACGTAAATTTATATTTCGTTAATAAAGAATAAGTTAATCGGAAACTGCTTTTGCGTCTTTATGCCCGCGCGGGCCATAATGTGTACTTTATGCCCGCACGGGCATAAAGTAATCAATTATGTAGATGGTATCTAAGGTATAAAAACACAATAAGGTATTGGTATGACATAAATAACTATTATATACTTATAATTATTGTTGTAAATTTATGGAAATGGGTATGCTAAAGTTCAAATTCAGATTGTTTTGTGTTTTCTAGTACTTTCTACGACTACGTCAAGAGGCGTGTCCCTCAGGGCTCTGAGCTTCCAAGATGGAATCTTAGAAGCTCTGTTGTATATTTTGTATACCGATGAGTTGTCAATCATAACAGGAGAATATACAGTTTTGTACGCTGATGACACAACTTTGATCTTTACCAAAGAAGTTTCCGGTGAGATGTTGAATTAAGGTACTCTCAGCCTGTAAGGCTCCCGAGTCTCGACAGATACTTCATAGACTCTGATCTTCTTTTAAATGTGCTTGGAGGGCAGTCTTTGACACAATCCTCATTTTTCTTACAAAAACTACAAACACATTCTAAATCACATAAAATTTGCATTTTACTTCATCATTTTGTCACCCTGGTTACATCTTTATGAAGGACTGTAATTTTTTATTTCACAAAAACTGTTAGAGATAAACTTATTAAACCTGATGTCATTGGAATCAGCATAAAACATAGCTATCCAATGAGTCATTATTATACAAGGCGTCCGAAATATCTTGAAGTAAGTACATGGGGCAATTTGAATTACAATTATTTTTCTTTTCTGGCATGTATATCTGTTGGTATTCCGGGTTCAAAGAAGTTGATGACAGATTATATGTAGGTACTTGATTGTGCAACTTTTTCCCGCTTTGGTCCACCCTCTATCTTTAATGGTTTCCAAAATCCCCAGTAGTGTTCAGTATGTGCTGCAGCGACAATTTGATCGTAAACAAAAAGTATGTGACCTGTTAATTTTGTCAAAATAAGTATAATTTTCATTGTGTTAATGTTAAAGGTGAGTTTCAAAAAGTTATCAGTGACTAAAAATTTGTTTTGGATGTGCGATCTATGGTAAATATAAGTGCCTGAAAAAATTAGGATTAGCGAACGTTTGACTAAAGTTGAAAAGCAGGCAGAGGAATGTAAAGTACACACAGAACCTAGTGCAGCATTTAGAACGTAGGGACCCATTACGGCTAAATCAACAATGGTCAGACGTTGTGAAGTAAAAAAAAACACCGAAGATAGCAAAGCAACCAAAAATGCCATCACACAAAAAATAAATCCAACTGATTTATCAGTGGAAATAATAAGCCTTCAATCTGTGTGTCATCGTTCTGTTTTCTGTTATTTATTCATTGCGAAGATAAGGAATACTTAGAAACACTGCAAAATAAAGCAAATTGTTGATTGTTGGTGTACAGGGTTCGCCAACAAGGAATGAACAGGGCCCTAATTTTGACTTTCCGTGTATTTTTGCGAACCAAAATAGCAGTTAGATGTAACTTTTCTGTAGAATTTGAAAATGTTACTTGGAAAAAAATTGAACCAGAAACAAAAGAGTTACGACGTATATCTTTGTTTTTTTAAATGGAATACCTGATTTATCTTATATCTGAAAAGCAAGCAAGTTTTTATGTATCTTACGATATAAGTTTTGTTGATAATATTGTTAATACTATCGCAATATGTTCTTTTATATTAAAGAAAAAAAACGCCTTATCCATAATTTTTCACGGCATTATAAGGTGAATCATTACAGTAGGTGATTCTTCACCTTATAATGCCATGAAACTGGATAATGCGTTTTTTTTTTAATATAAAAGAACATAAAAGGACACATTGTCAAATAAAATATTATACAACTTTTAGGCTGTCCTGAAGAAGGCAATGAACAGTTGCCGAAAGCTTGACGAAGCAACAAAATGTTTTTCAATGGAACGAACCATCTATTACGCACTTATTGAGTCACATCTTAGATATGATATATGCTTTTGGGGAATGTCCAATGACATCAAAACACAGATAGACGGATCATTCCATTCATAAACTGATATTTGTTGTGTTGACAAGACCACCCATTGGCCAGGGGAGGTGAGTTGCTCGCGGGGTCGGGGTGGGGAGAAAACATTGCTCAAAATGGCGTAAAAAAAGTCCGCTCACTTACAAACACTGTAGTGGCCTTCAAATTTAGAACTCCAGTGGCGTCTCGTTCTAAATTTCATATCTTTTATGGCAAATTGAAAATTATCATGTATTATTTACATATCAATCATGGGTTATTTTATAGATGATTTTTATTTCAATTATATTTTCTCCTAGAAAATTTAAATAAAAAAGCTGATAAATGGAAGACTTTTATCAATTCTTATTGCTATAGGAATATAGTTATTTTCCTAACAAGTGCGCAAAGTGTTACTTTTCCGCACGCAAACACAGTTATACGAACGACCCGCAGCGGAGTTCGGATACGTGTTTGCGTGCGGAAAAGGCACTTTGCGCATGTGTTAGGAACAAAATTTTTCCTACGAGCTTCATATCAGGTAGGTAATAACTAAAATTAAAAAAAAAAAAACGATAATTTGTTTAATTATTTTTAATTAACTTGAAGGGAACCTATGCATTTATCAAAAAATTACATAACAGAAAATCCTCGTCAGAGCTGTTCAGCTTAAAGCGTTTAAATTTGATGAGAAAGTTTGTAGATTTTTGCATATAAATAGAGAACAAATCTGACAATGTGTCAAAGTTAATTTATATTTGGTATTTGTATAGATGTTGGCTGATTGTAGAAACAGAGGAAAAATTTGTCATCATGTGTCAAAGTCGACAGGTGCACTTATTGTTGCTTGATTATAATTACTTTTCGGTACTCAGTGCGGATAAGGCCTGTATCCGCACCGAGTGCGGAAAAGTGTAACTTTGAGCCCGGAAATGCGTGCGGAAAAGTACTACTTTGCGCACGCTCGTAGGAAATAGTTATTTTCCTAACAAGTGCGGAAAGTGATACTTTCCGCATGAGTTAGGAACATTATTTTTTCTACGAGCGCGTTCAAATATAAAAACAAAAACTAAATAAATTTAAAGCGATATATTATTAAAGAAATCGTTTAATTACAAAATTACTTATTTTTATATTTTTACGTTTACTTTCAAGAATGATCGAAAAAAATTATGTACTAAATCGATTTGATGTTACAATAAACAAAATTTCTAAGGTAAAAAAACTGCCCCGCCTCAAAGGAACCAAAAAGTCAAACAATGTCAAAAAAAATTATAAAATTTTTGAAATATTCACAAATTAGATTAATATGGATTAAAATAGAAATATTTCAAATATTTAGTTTATGAGCGCATAAATTAGTATATCTAGCAAAAATGTATGCAGACAAAATAGATAAAATGTTTAATTAATTAACAAAAGTGACACTTCTTCTGAACGCCACTTTCCCGCACTAGTGCGGGAAAAACAAAATCGCGCACTAGTGCGGGAAAAACAAAATCGCGCACTAGTGCGGGAAAGTGACATTTTCGGAACTAAGATGCGTGCGGGAAAGTGATAAAAAATGCACGCTCGTAAAAAAAATAATGTTATGCACTTTAAAGAATTAGGGCCGATACTTTTGCTCTCGATTAACGAATTTGATACGTTGTCAAAGTTTTGCATGGGCCAAGGTCTATATAAGTATGATGTGGTTAGAGCACATTCAAGGCCCTGATTATTTTTAACGGCTGTCAAATGAGAGCAAAAGTACCGGCACTAAAAGTACCCTTTTAATCCCTGTTTTAAGGGAGTATACTTGGCCATTGAATCTCCGGGATTAGATTTCACTTTATTTTCCAAGGGATTAAATTTTTAATATATTTTCCGTAGATTAAATGAAATAGGGAATGAAGGGTACTTTCAATTCCTAGGGTACATAAAATAGTGTATACACCTCAGGACTAATGTGTTTTTTAATCCCTCAACAAATTTGAAATTATAGCCCTCCCTTCGGTCAGGCTATAAACTGTTTGTGTCAGGATTTAAAGTACCACTTTAGTCCCTAGGTGTATGTACTATGTATTTGATCCAACTACAATAAAAGGACGAGCTAGGTAATTAGGTGCTTTTATTTAGGCTACTATAAAACCTAAAATTACCATAAACTCGTATTTGAGTTTAAAAATATAAATGTACCTATATGTTTAAATATAAAAGCGAAAGAATTAAAATAAAAACACAATAAATATACATAATTTTATTTGATAGCACAGAAAATGAAATCAAACTACAAAGTTGACAAAATTAAATATGAGATAAAAAAAATATAATTTTTCTACAATTGTGTTAAAATGCACATTTAAAAAAACCATTGGTGTTTTGACTTATCTATTGATTTTTAAATAAAATTATTTTTGAGTGTATACTTCTTACTCTATTGGTAGAGGTGGTATCGACTTTTTTATTAATCTCATGATAAATTCTTATTTTAAAATAATTTTTTAAGATAAGTTTTATAATTTCTTGAATGTGACCATCTATTGGATCATCATCAAATAAATGGTCACCAAATTCATTATATAATTGAGCAGGCAATAAACTTTTGGCCTTAGTTACCAAGTGGAGTAACATGTTTTGCCCTTGTTTATAGATATTTGTAGTTTTAATGTAGAACCTGAAAAATTTCGCTGCCACTTGACATATGGAAATCATAAGGCTTGATGCTTTATGTAAAGCTCCATAGGTTTTAATTTTTTGTAAAAGGGATAAGGAATCGTCCGTGGATTGGAGCAAAGCAAGGCATTTGCAACATGTTATACATTTCTTCAACCCTTTGATAACAAATCCTGCAATGTACGAGACAATATCTCTCACATAGTCGGTCAAGTGCCAAGTCTCAGAAGTTAAGTACTCAAATTTTATGATTTTTTCTAACATTTCCTTCTCAAATAACTTGTAGGACTCAGTCTCCTGTAAGTTTATTTGGCTGTCAGCTGCTGAGACTTTTTGAGCTCCAGAACCACCACATAAAATTGAAATTTTTTCTAGATTCACTGCATTCCCAGTGTTCGGAGCAGACACCTCGCTATGAACCAGCAATCGTTTGTAGGCCGCTTCAAACTGCCTTGCCGAAGGATTGTTGTTAAATCCACCTAAAAATTTGGAAATGTAGTTGTTGCAAATAGGAGTAAGATGAAACTTAGTCATTGGTAACTTACCCTTGCTTCTTATAGCTCCAAAAAACAGTTCTAAATGGTCCTGTGATAATTTGTAGGAAAGTATGTACTTCAATAGTTTTTTGTCTTCAACATATAGATGGTACAAGTCCTTCAAACTTTTCATGCAAATCAAAAGTCCTAAGAATCCCGTTTTTCTTCTAGATTTCAATACTGGGACCCCATCAATTTTTAATTTAATGATATAGCTGGTTAATTCGTCCATAAATTTTTTCATTTCTCCAAATGTTTTGGGTGAAAGCGGCCTTTTAAAAAAATATTTGCCAAAATAGTTTCTGGAATTCAAAATGTCGAAGATATTGTTGATTTTCAAAATAAATTCTGCAGTTGGAATGCATCCTTGGAATTCATCAATTTTCAATTCTTCACATAAAAATATAAGTGCATCTGACACGCTTCTACTCAAAACTTGAGCTGCCAGACGCACTTTCATTTTTTCCCTTTGCCATTCCAAGTGCCAAACTTTAGCTTAGTGGCAGCATTCAAGCCTTCTCTATTTTGAACTTCTACTAAATTCGAAATGTATTTCCATTCTATTAAACTTCCTTCTTCATTCTGCAAATTATTTACCCCAAGGCAATTTCTAACCAGTTTTAGCATGTGGCATGCATCCAGGAACACAAAAACCTTTTCACCAGTTACTGGGTGCAGAAAGCTAGTTTTCAAATTATCAGGATTTGAAAAATCTAGACCCAAACGCTCCATCATAGCTAAATTTGTAGCTGCACCATCGCATGTCAGTCCTGTAACAGTAACTCCAGATTCGTGAATGAATTCCAGGCACCTATTTACTAAAACGGCTTTTTCAGTTGCTGTAATTCCATTTAAAAAGAAATAGCCAACAGGCACCTTCCAAGACCCATTCAATGCTACAAGCATAAATACCAAGGCCTCCCGAGCTTCTGGCAACATATCTGATTCTAAATTTGAGCCAATATTCACATGACCTGTGAATTTGGTACCAGTCCACTCTATCATTTTCCTAATTGACATCTCGTCTATGACAAGATTGCAAAGAACCTTCTCATTTTTATTTTCGTAACATTTAATTTTCAGAGCTGTTAATGCTTCTTTAGTGAATCCAGGTGCACCATCTACAGATTGAAACCATCTTGACAATGTTTTTATATGTGGCAATGATTTGTTGAAGGTTTCCCTCACAAAATTGTATGCTTTAGGGGAGTAGAATGCCAAAGTAAGAGCAAAGCACTTGAGTTCATCATTGTATGCTTGATGTGTGGTCCTTTCAGCATTCTCTCGAAAACTTCCAATGAAGGTCCAGCAAGTGAGGCCTACAAAAATTTTAAGTTTAGGCAGGAGAAACTACAGAATTTATAACACTATGTGCTAGTATGCAACTTAGATTCATGGAAAAAATTTGCAATTCATATAATCTTTATCACTTTATCAGTAGCAGCAAAGTGGCAGGGGCAGCATGCTATTAGAAAGGATCGAATAGCTGCCAAGGCCCAAGTACCAATGCTTTTAACCTTTTCTTCGCCTTTCAACTATCAATATGTACTTACTCTAACAGATGATTCGGTGTTTTCACTTATCATCGAATTTCCTCTCATGTGTTTTATTAAATCATTTAATGATTTAATCTTAGAGCGCAATTTTTTATTTGTTGTTTGTAGAGATCTTATTCTCTTAGCTTGCTGCTGAACTTTCTGCTTGACTCTAGATAGATTTGCAGTACGCCTTTGTGGAGTTCCAAAATCACTGCTCGTCAAATCTCCTATGTAGAATTTCCTAAAAATACAGAAGAACAATGATTTCATATTTTTTTTAGAGCAAAAAATAATTTAATAATAAAATTTTTAAATACCTTTTTTTTGTTTTTGATACCAATCTAGATGGTGCTTTCCTTTTAAAAGTCTGAGGTTTCAAAATATCCGAACTATCTGATTGATTTTTTTCTTCAGCTTCAGAAGCAGTTACAGTACTGGATGAACCATGGGAAATTTTCTCACTGTTACTATGAAGTTTTGAACTAAAACACAAAATAATGTAATTGGTATTGAGTTTGCTTCTCTCTCTTGGAATGTATATGTATACATTATATTTTCAATTAAATAAACACCCTATGACTTTGTCTGGAATAACAAAAATAATATGATCAAAGGTGTCATAAAATCGAGAATGGTCATCTTAGCGTATATTCATACTTTAGTAGCTTGACATTTTTGGACACTGAAACAAACCTATTCGATTTATTAAACACCTTGATCCAGATAATTTTCGATATCTTGGTAGGGATATTTAATGATATTAATACATGTTTATAAAATGTACTCACCTAATTCCTGATGGTCCAGCGATGCATGGTTCAGCAGCAGCATTTTCAGTCACATTCAATTCCTCAATTGGTAAAGCTCTACTTCCTTGTCTACTATAAGAAATAATTTAAAACTTATGAAACTGTTTATAACTTCACAAATGAACTGCGACAAGTGTAGGTACTAGTTTTTGTGAAGCCCAAGTAGTATTTGCAATCAATCTGGATACAGTTAGTGATGCTAATCGCTTTCTTGAATCTTGGGCGACCCTTATTTTGTCACATGAACGCAGATTTCACAGAGATTACAAACATTCTACAGAGTTTACAAAAATAGTTCTACACCTGTGTTTTCAAACTATACCTTTTCAACTTCAAATTGGGATTAATCAATTTCAATTTGGAACTTAGCAATTTCAAATTGGGATTAATCAACTTTTAATTGGTAACTAACACGTTCAAAATGGGAATAAACAAAGTCAAATTGGAAATAAACAATTAAAATTTGGTGCTAATCAACTTCAAATTGATATTGTTGAATAAAAAAAATTTTTGCAAGTCAAACGGCAGTTACGCGTTTAAACCGTATAATAAATTAAGAAAATGACTTAAATTGAAGCACCTGATGCAGAAAATGCTTGAAAGCAAAATGTGCTGTTTTTAATAACAAAGGCGACTGAAGAGGATTGGCTAACACACTGAGTATAAAAAAATCTACTGCTTATCGATGGGTAGGTACCCAAGAAGTTGTTCGAAGGAAACGTGGGGGACAAAGAAAAGCAAACATTTTAGAAGAACATAAGGTAAAAATGACTGGATACTTAAAGGAAAATCTTGAAATTACGCTGAAATAAAAGAAAAATTTGAAGAAAATCTCATTCTGAAGAAATGTTTTCATTCGCAATTTGCAAATCACTAATCAGCCATGTTTAGCGCATGTAAAATGCGTTGAATGTGAGCTACATGTCTGGCACAAATATTTTTCTCAAATTCGAAGAAATAGTTCATGATTCTCTAAGGGACTTGAATGTAATCGGAAGGAAAAACAAACTCAAAGTCAAAGTCTCAAATATAATTTCCTAAATTGAATAAGTCTATTCCCAATTTGAATTTGTTTCTTCCCAAATCAAAATTGATTAGTCCCAATTTGAAGTTGATTAGTACCAAATTAAATATGATTATTCCCAATTTGATATTGTTAATTCTCAATTTGATTTTGTTAGTTCCCAACTTAAAGTTGTTTAGTCCCAATTTGAAGTTGAAAAGGTATAGTATATTGTGTACAGGGTGATCCAGTATAAAGTGAACACCCCCTACCTTTTCGCTAATAAATTTTTTTTTCAAAAAATCAAGATAGCCATTTGGTGTATTTTATTTCTAGGTGTTTGACAACGTTTTTCGAAATTTAATTAGATTTTTCGTTAAAGCGCTGTGACCAAAAAGGTATTTTTTTAAATGGAATAACCTATATTTAAATCAATTTTTTAAACATCTCTATTTTTCTCATTTCAAATATATAGTTTGTTTATCTTTATTTTAAACATTTGCGAAATATTCTCACTTCAAAATTCAAATAAAAATAGCCGAAAAGGTATCAAGGTAAATCTAAATAATTTTACCTTTAATAAAGCTGCTGGTGATTATGTTTTATGATACCTTTTCGGCTATTTTTATGTGAATTTTGAAGTGAGAATATATCGCAAATTTTTAGAATAAAGATAAACCAACTACATATTTGAAATGAGAAAAATAGGGACGTTTAAAAAATTGACTCAAATATAGGATATTTCATTTAAAAAAATTACGTTTTTGGTCACAGCGCTTTAACGAAAAATCTAATTAAATTTCGAAAAACATTCTCAAACACCTAGAAACAAAATACACCAAATGGCTATCTTGATTTTTTCAAAAACATTTTTTTTTGCGAAAAGGTAAGGGGTGTTCACTTTATACTGGATCACCCTGTACTTAGGAATATCACAGAGAAAAATATATGTGTTACAGTTGTGTGCATTAAAAACTGATACCTCTAGAGACAACGGAAACTGATGGACAAGTCTTAAGAAACCAAACATTTCTTTGTCGGCGCCCACATAAAAAAAACCTTTACACAACGGACCCCCTACACAACAGTCTTGGACAAAACTTTTAAAATTTTTACCTGGTAATTTACCCTTTACAAGGGACAATCAAAACTCCTTGAGAAATAAAAGTTGGAATTCTTAGTACCTACCAAATTATCATAAAACCCAAGACCTACATTATTGGTAGTTATTATTTACTTATTATTACCTGCCTGAATAAATTACAGAAACAGGTATAATATTGAATTGACAATTTTGTGAACTACCTGGAAATTGATGCTGATCTACTGACTAAAAATTCTGAAGTTTAATAAGTTGTGTTGTTGATTTCAAAGAGAAAAATCAAATTTCCAATAATTCCGACAGTGAGAGTGACGACAAACATTAGTGATGCCTACAAAAAACTAAGAGACAGATTCATTTTTTATTTCTAGAGATGATTTAGAAGCATCACAAAAACCGTCCCAAGTAACATTGTAGGTATGTTGAGGTTAATAATTAAATTAATAACTAATAACATTAAAGCCTACCTATTAACAGATGAAATCTTGCTACTGGAACTTGAAATATCACTAGTTGTCGGTGAATGTTGCAAGCCCTTCAAACCTGGCAAAACCAACGCCCTAAGAAAATTGAAATAATTAGTATAATTTGGTATAATCTTGACAATTGAAGAAATTGATATATTATTTATTCAGTAAATTGTTAAAACATGTCGAAAGCTCGACATATTTTAACAATTCACGTAATATAGACTGTTTTGGCCGAGATACCTGTGCTTTCCTTCTAATTATAGATATTACTATGGCCGTTAAACTTATTTATTCACTTACTTTCTCGTCGGGGAACCATCACCAAAGGACCCAATTGTCGACTCACTTTCTACATCAGAACTACAAAAAAATATATTTTTAGACATATTATCAGAATTAATAATGCCACAAAGCAGACTCACCTTAATTGTGGTTCAAAAACTTCATAATTACATGGCTGAGGATTTGCATCAGTATTTAGGTATTTTATGCCATTGCTCTTGTAATGAAAATCAGTTTGAACAAAATGATTGGAGCAGATAAATGATAATTTTGGTAACACTTTCTCAGCTTCAAAACCAAGAAGAGCGAACCAAATTTGTCTTCTGGGCAGATTTCGGGGAAAGCTAAAATTATTGTTTATATTCATATCATTGGTATAACTACATAATATTTGGGAATGATAACCAACTTTCAACTAAGAATCCTTTAATTCCACTAACCAACTTCAAGAATTAAAGGAATCATACTAATTCTAGTGTCGGGAAGGCAGCGAATTAAGTTCAATAATTGTTAATTTAACTAGTTTAGTTTAATTCGAGATTTAATTTTTAATTTCGGAGGTATAAGCAGGTAGAAATTATTCAAAGTTTATTTTCATAAGATACTTACACATGAAAAGTTACGTCGGGGTCTTTATAGGAGTTTTTCCTGCACACTTGACAAACCCTGGGCATCTTTCCAAAGGAACTCTCACTTAACAAGTCGAAATAATTCAAAATCGTAAAATTGAAAATCACAAACACAAAAATTCGTTCGCCGGCACTGTCGCACACGTGGATGTCGCAAAAATTGACGAATGAATAAAATGACAATTTGAAAATATTCGATAGGAGCCCTTTATTCTGGGAGTACCAATATCGTATTGGTCCTTTTTCGTTTAACGCTTATGAATGATCCCTGTGTGCGATAAAGATAGCTAGCTACTCAAACAAACAGCTACCTGCCATCGAACAAGCCGCTTCTGGGCGGTGTTTACTACAATCCGCTGTTGCCAAATTGAATTCAGAAATAAAATTAAAAAAATTGATTAGAAAAGGAGGAAAATATATTATTTAGGGATTCAAGACAAAATTTGGCATTCTCAGTGGTGGGGCTAGAACAGAGCCCCAAAAGAGATAGAGAGATGTTGTCATACGAAAATTTTGTTTATTGTTCTGTCTATCTGTGTTATGATGTCATTGGGAATGTCAAACCTACATCTGCTAAATACATTATATGTTTTACAAAAACGAGCAGTAAGATACATGAGTCTTGCAAGGGATCTGTGCAAACCCTAATTCTTAAACCATTCATCCACTGACTCTGTACAATCCGTTTATTTTGGAAACCGTGTGTATTGTCTACAAAAACCGTCAGAACTTTCCAACTCGCAGTTCACAGTACAATACGCGCCAGTATCTCAATTTGCCATTGCCCATTCCTACATCGGCTTTCTGCGTATTTTGTTTTTTGTGTTTTATTTACTTGTTTATCTTATTCATGTATTTTGTTTTGTTCGCAAACTAGTGAACATTTTCTGTACTGAAAATCTTCCTCGTGGGGTTGCAGTCCAAGCCCAGTTCATTAACGGTGACTCTAACTGCATAGCACCCTGATGCTATTTTTTTTGCCGAGATTAACAATGCTAAGGGACTTATTGGGGCTCAAAAAAAAAGATCACCGATTACTCAGGGGGTTAATATTGGATCATACACGGGAAAGGTCGAGGGTAATTTGGTAATTATTATAATAATGATATTGTCACGCTTAGGTTGTTTCTGGTCAGCGGTGCAACCACTTTATATACACTTGGTTGCGTCGGCTAAGGATTTATCCTGAAAAGAGATTATGGGGAGAAAGGAAAGATTCACCACTAGTAGTTAATACCTCTATTGTTACACCTTAATTTATGTAGGAGATGATTAAACAGGGTTTACCAAAAATAGATCGCAGTAAATGTTTTTCCCTGGTTGCTGTGGGCCATCATTTAACATTCCCTTGGAATTCCTATTTTTAGGGAAAGCCCTACGCTGTCAATAGTACCCAAACAGCCCTATGAAAATGTACCCTCGAGTACAGTGCCTCTATACAAGACAGTGGCGACAATAGTGCCTAAGCTCCGCCCACCCGCCATGTTTTGTCGAACTCATTCAATAATGTATTTTTTCGTTCTTTTCTTTCTGTTCTAATTTTTTATCACAAAATAGTCAATAACAGACACAAATAACAAAAACAAAAATATAATAACACAAAATTGCCTAAATATCCATAGAATTAAATGGTAAACACAAATAACTTTAGCGCCTAAGCTCCGCCCACCCGCCATGTTTTGTCGAACTCATTTAATAATGTATTTGATCCTTATTTTCTTTCTGTTCTAATTTTCTTGTCACAAAATAGTCTATAAGCACAAATAAAAAAACAAAAATATATAAACACAAAATTGCATAAATCGCCATGGGATCAAATGGTAAATACAAATAACATTCGACAAAACAAGACGGTTATTCTGTAGCCAATCAAAAATGAGTCCCACTATTTTCGCGACTGTCTTGTATAGAGGCACGTACCCTCGAGGAGCTTAGTTTCCATAGGTCTAAGTTTGGGGCGTTGAGTGGGGCTTCTACAGTATGACATTCACCTTATAGTCTAGGAGGCAGTGACGATTTTAGGCACTTATTTTCCCAGTCAGACAATATGGATAGAATTGTAGGATTAGTAATTCTAAGCAAAATTCATATATTTTTAGGGGGGTTTTCCGATGGGTTGAGGCGCAAAATGCGTTAGAACTTACGAATGCACAGCCCTTTTTTTTCCAATGATAAAAATAGTTCTACTAATGAGAAGTACACTGAAGTTACGTATAAAAATAGTCCGGCTAATCTGTCAGTATGGATAATACGTCTGGCAAGTGGAAAATTGAGGATCGAAAAATTTCAGCCAGACTCACTTTCCAATATCTGAGATAAGCCAAATTGCTATATATGACTGGGAAAATAAGTGTATAGTCTATCGTTTCTCAAACGAGACAAGGCAAAAATTGGGGTCTCCTCAAATTATCGTATTGCCCGTTAAAATTATTATACTATTATTAGGAAAAATATATTGAGCGTGCCCGTATACATTGGATGCGAATCCACGTGCGAACAATGCATCTTATTGGTTGTTTTATACAGTCAACGTTGACTCCAGGAATATCTTATTGGCTAGATTTTTTAGCGGCGTTTTATTTCTTCGAAGCGGCGTCTTTGGCGGCATATTTCTTTGAAGCGGCCGCCGCTTGCTACAGGGGCGCATATACGGGGGGGGTAATGGGGGTAATTACCCCCCCCCCCCCCCCAGAAAACTAGAAAAATTTCAACCAACCTAAATTTTTAGTTTTTATACTGAAAATATAGGAATTATATTGCGAAAACTATTAAAATACTACTAACATAGCAGCAGCCTTAGAGCAGGTAAAGGTAAAAAGGAGTAGTAACCAGGATTTGGAAAATGGAGCTGGTATTTTTGCACCAAAAAAATGGCGGAATAGGCAATTCAATGCTTTACCTATATCTTGGTGCCAAACACCTGCCAGAAACTTGGCTTCACTTTAGTTTCATAAGCAGAATGGCGCGTTCCTACTCCTTATTTCCGTAGGACAGCGCTTACCTGCTCTAAGGCAGCAGCGCTTTTTTACTTTTGTCTTCGTCATCGACGTCAAATGTCTCACTCGGTGCCGCGCCACTTAGGGTCGGTTTCAATAGCGATTTGCCTCTGGGTTGGTTTTAACTCCAGGGGACCAAGTTCATTTTTGTGATTTGTAAATTGAAACTATCTTATCCAGTCACGTGCCTGTCAAAAATTTGAAGCAAATTGACGAAAAAGATGACAAAAACCAACTCGGCCAGGGTAATAGTGTCTTAGAGACGGTTTCTCAATAGCAGGACACCCCCGGGTTAAATAAGGGGTTAAACATAAGGTAAACAAAGCAACTGGACACGCTGACCCTGGAGTTGAAATTACCCGGAGGTGACTCGTTATCGAGAAACCTGCCCTTACGTGTCCAGTTTCAATGGAATTATGCTTAACCTGGGGGTGAGTTGCTATTGAGAAACCGGCCCTTAGGGCCGAATTTATAGTTGCTCCTTTAGGTTTCCTCAGAATCCTTAGACCTCAAGGAGGCCTTGAACGTTTAGAATTGATATATGAATAACTTGTCACATAGTAGCAAGTGTCCACTCTTAACTCCTTCAAGGAAGACCCAAGGAACAACTATAAATTCCGTCCTTACCTAAAGTGCGTTTGTTTTTTAAAGATAAAAGTCAAACTGACATTATGTTGGCAATACAATGTAAAATTGTCAATGCTTTCAAATTTTTCATGTAGAAAAGGCTTGTGTTGCCAACATAGTTACTAAATTTTTGACTTGGGGAATTATCTTTAAAAAAAAACGCACTTTACCACACATTTAACAACTAGGGATGCCCATCCAACTGATAACATCGATGTTTCGGTATCGATAAAACATCGAAAGCTGATATCGATTTTAAGAAAATATTGATAGAAAAACATCGTTGTTTTCTCAACATCGATTTTTGGAAGGTAATAATTTGGGCCTGACGCCCCCAAAAAAATTTCGGGGAGCCTGCGGCAAGCTGCCTCCGGCCGGCGCGACGGTAAGTAAGCACGTGTACCGGATTTTTGTTTACCCACACTCTGGATGCGCCACTGGCTTGCTAATCAGTTTCGTCTGGAAAGACAGTGCAGTAGATAGTTTTTATAAATTTGATTCCTATTTGAGTTGTATCATGCCTCATGTTTTATTTTATATAAAACTGTTTTAATAAATTTCTCTTACTCCGCCAGTGCTTCATAAAGAAAACGCCGACGGCCAAAGGAATATAATTTTTTTTTACTGTCTCATTTGACTATCGATAGACTATACTTGTGTTTTTCATTGATCTTGTGAACCCATCCGAAAATTTTTGCTAAACTCAAAAATTCTTGTTTTGTATCACCAAGAGAACAAACTATTTAATATACACCAACTGGGAAAATAAGTGCTAAAAAATTTCACTGCCTCCTGGACTATTACGATCTCAGTTCTCAGTCGTACTGTAGCAAGTCACACCCAACTTGGAGGGAAAGTCTTTAGGCCTGTACCCTCGAAGAGCTTAAGGCTGTGGAAACTAACCTCTCCCCGACTGCATTGCGGTGCGCGTAATTTATACAAGAATTATTGCTTCCCTCAGCAGAGTCAGTTAATTTTCTGTAGTACAAGCGCCAAATTCATTTTATTTTTATAGTCTGTGGGCTTGTAGATATTTATGAGCTGAAAGTATTCATAACGTCCTAAAAAATAGTTTCATCAGTCTCTTTGCTGTTGATACAGTTATTTCTGTGTCTGGGAATGATTTTGAAGAAACGACTGCAATGCAATATTAAATAATACTATATCGGTGGCTGTATGTAAATAAGTTAAAATTGAATACTCAAAAAACTTGTATAATTTTAGCTAGTAAGATACATTGTAAAAAGTTAAGTGATAAGAATTTCAATTTAGCAATATACTTGGATGGAGTAATTATTGAATATTCACAAAAATTAAATACTAGTGAATCTTTCTAGACCCTCAGCTTGATTTTTGCAGTCACGTTCAATATCAAGAAATTAGGACAAAAAATTGGGTTTTTGAAAAGAATTTCCGTACATATATCTGCTTGGACCAAAAAAATTATTTGTAATACAATCATTTTCCTTCATTTCAGTTATTGTATGTCTCTTTTGATCTCATATAACAAAGAGGTTATACTTAAATAAGCTTCAGGTTCAACGATATAAAGGTATGCGTATACTCAGTGGCGTATTTACAATAGGGCCATGGGGGCCATGGCCCGGGGCGGTAGGACTGCAAGGGGCGGCACAAGCCGCATCCCCAGTGCTTAGGGATGTTATCAAATTACCAACAAAGCAAAAAAAAAAACAAAAATAAAACTTATTATTTAATTGATAACATTACAAGAAATGGTCCAATGGGGCAATTCGGCGATCGTCCGATCACCCGATGAAAGAATAAATAATTATATTCGTTCCTGTATACAGTTCAGCCATTCTTGATATAGAGGCCACTAGACAAAATCTGTTAATTATCACGGTGTCAATAGGTCTGTTCTCACAAGAGTTTCTGACAGTTTGCAAACTGTGACAAGCACATCACCCATACATATTTTCAATGCCTTTGGTCCAAGACAAATCGGTAACTTAGCTGAGCGATTGTTTCTGACAGGTTGCAAACTGTTGGCAGATTTTGATTAATTTTAGAATAAAAACATCATAAATTTTCGGAAATTCTGTTCTTTTCATTTATTCCAGCATTTTATGATCCGTAACTTTGGAAATTTATTGTTTCTGTGCTACTCTATGTGTTTATCCATTTTTCATTTAAATCCGTGACCAAAATTTGCATACTGTTGTCAACAAAACTGGTAATAATTTTACTATTTAGACTGCGTGCTTTGCAACCAAAAATGCCTCGACCCATACTCCAATCTATTATTGTTATGAACATTCATTTCACTGAAAAGTGGTCAAAATTTGTAATTGAACAGAAATTTGTGAAGGTCTGTAAATGACTTTTTATTTAAACGCCCCTCTTAACATATTTATTAAAAGTTCTGACTGATGTTTAATTGAACCTTGTAATAAATGTAATTATTTGTAATTATTTAGTATTTAACGTAGGTTTAGGAATTAAATAAAACTACCTTCTTCGAGGTGAAGTTCAACACACAAAACATCCCCTCTTAGAAATGTAAGTCTTATGAGAGACGTCAGTCTAGTTGTTTCAGCTTTCCCCTCCAATCACTAGAGGCGCTTCAATCAACCTATTAAAGTTTTCTTTTTCCTGTCGGACCGTGCGCCAAGATTTGAAGTTTATTTTGTCATTTCCAGTCGTTAAAGTTTAAATTTTGAACTTCTCCCAACATTTAGAATTATCAATTACCTATCAATTATCAATAATTATTATCTCAAAATGTCTTCTCCCAGTTTGTTAATTGAAAAGCATCAGAAATGCTGTGTTCCGGGGTGCGGCGACAAATATAGCAGCTATTTCCGGTTTCCAAAAGATGCCGAAAAAATGAAACAATGGCTAATAAAAGTTCGCAATCCTTTGCTAAATAGCCTCAGTGTCGAGAAGGCTTATAATAATTAAAGAGTGTGAACAAGACATTTTCCTCGAGAATTTATTGTTGGCGATCCAAAAGCCAGACGAGGACTCACATGGAATGCTGCGCTTTTGCTGTATCTCCCTGAAGGTAAGTTAATACTAGATATATGTGAGAAGACGTACTTACATTTTCACTTACTCCTCCCTATAGTTCTGATTAACGACAACGTGTTAGAATTCGGGTTTAAAGGAGCATAGGTCAGAAACATTAAAATTAATTTTAATTTTAGCCCCAATTATCAAAAACAGTGAGGAGTCGTTAATTGATGAAACACAATCACCAAAATGGCAAAAAATGGAGATCGACACAGTTGAAACTCGTAAGAGTCCTAAGACGTCTTCAGAAATTAGTTTCGCAACTATGATTGACATAGGTAGGTAAACATAATAAGTCTATTCCAACACGTCAAAAAATCGTCCCATGAACGGTTTCGAAACCACTCAGTATACGAATTTTAGTTTCTGCGCAGAATCGTGACGGTACATTGTACGGTTTTCTGCTGTGTTGGAACAAAGCTAATATTATTCATTTCTTTTTTTTTTAATGTTTATTCCTTTATCAGGAGACACAATAATTAAAATATTCCTGGTTACATACAGGTACACCATATTCTACAATGCGTGTATCCAAACTTTTTTGGTAGAATCATTGTTAACCAAATTTCTGTTTTAGATCAACCAGGCCCTTCACGTTGTCAACTTTTATCTACTGAAACTTCGGCAATTCGGGCAGACATTGCTACACCAAGTGGAACTATCACATTTGCAAACATGAAAAAGTCACCAACTTTGTCTCTTAAAACTTTTATTGGTAAGTGTTATTGCTTAATGAATAACCACCCAGTTGGGAGTAGGTATTTGAATTTTAAAACATCATAACTCAAGTAGGACTACTACTATAAAAGACTATTAATTACTAAAACTTGCAATCGAATGCTAAAAAAAATAGAAGCTAAATGTGCGAAATACTCGTCCCTAATCTTGATCTATTTTTTTTTTTGCAGGTCATGAGAGACGATGCCAAATTTTAAAGAACATTAACGTCACTAGGCAAAAATTCCTATTCCCAAGGGAAAAATATCTTTATTCCAAAGTTATAGAATCCAGCAATAAGTTAAGCAGAATCAGTAGAAGGTTGTCGTCATTTAAATCCAAAGTTTCTTCTGCTGAATAACTTGCATCATCAACCAAATTTCAAACGCTCGTAGACCATGTCAATCCACTGATATACAGCTTTATTTTAAGCAAATCCGTACTCAAAACCAAAAGCCTAAAGCAAGACGATTAACATTGGACGAGAAGTTGTTGGCGTTGTCTTTGCTTAAATCTAGTGGTAAAGGGTATAGACTATTATCAAAAATATTTACTCTATCATCCAGGCGAAATCAGTTTCTTGAATGAGCTTTATATTATGTATAACTACATAAACTTTCAACTTTCTACCTAACACATGCGGAAAGTGTATTTCCTGGACTCAAAGGCTTGCCCGAACTCTGCTTTTTGTTGTCATTCGTGCAACTTTCATCACGTGCAGAAAAATAGGTATCACTTTCCTCACTTGTTAGGTTAACAAGGATTTTGGATTGTGAGAAAAGGACCCCTTTTGTCATTTTATTTACGACTTAAGTTTTTCATCAAGCTATTGTTAAATGTACGTCATTACTTCTTGTAACTGTCCTTATTATCTTCAACTTAACTAGCATTACCTATGTATGTATACCTACATGAAAAAAAACTGTTTCGCAATAATTTTAATTAATTCCATATTCTATTATATTTTCTGTTTCAAATTTTAATAAATATCTAAAGTCATCTCAATTCTTAGTCAATTTTACCTTGAAGGCGCTTCAACGCTACCGATTTTATGAGTTTCTTCTTTTTGGCACATTATTATTTTATGCCAAAAAATAGTAGAAACTTTAAAGTAGTGGTGTTGAATCGCTAGAATCAAACAATGGTGCAAACAATCCACCGGAACGAATAAGATACCGAACGAACCTTAATTGCGTTTTGCATTCGCCAATAAATCCAGAATTACAAAAGCTGACCCCTCCAGTCACTAGAGGCGCTGAAAACTTATAGACAGGTTCTCAACATGGTACTTACCTTTCTAAGGGGGGATGTTTTGTGGTTCAACACTGATTTATTATTTCGTCTCCATGACGTATATCAATAATTGTCAATATCCTTTACAATGTCATGTGGGTTGCCTAACCGTAGGTATAATATCATTACAGGTATCTACATCCCCCTTCTAAAAGTTCAGCCTCTTAGGGGCTTTGATAATCCTGCCTGAAGATGTAATTTTTAGATTATCACCCACTTGATTATTAACAATATTTTGTTCAGAATCTAATTCTAAATAATACTTTACATCCTCCTCTTTTTCCTTCCTTTCGGAAGATAGAAATGATGAATGATAGTTTTTCTTATTTAGTATTACAGGCTTGGTTGATTGATTTTTACCTGGTTTCAAAAATTTACGATTTCTATAAAAAACTTTTCCATTTGTCATTTCTATCTTATAGGTTCTATCTCTAACCCTTTCTAACACGATACCAGGTTGCCACAAACCTTTTGGTTTCAACTGTACAAAAACATTATTTCCAACTTTTAAGGGTTGTAAACTTCTCACATTTCTATTGTAATATTTTTCGCATGTTTTTTGTTTATTAACTAATGAATTATTGTACATTGAAAAGTTTACGTTCTTAGGTTTCAAACTAGAAGTGTCTAATGGTAAAATGGATCTTAACTTTCGAGACATTAAAATTTCCGATGGTGAATATTTGCCATCAATTTTCATATTCCTATAGAACAGTAATGCTAAATAAATGTCCTTATTATCTTCTAGTGTTTTTTTAAAAATGTTTTTTGCAGTTTGAACATTACGTTCTGCCATTCCATTCGACTGTGCATAAGTCGGAGAGCTCAGAACATGATCAAACTCCCAATCTTTTGAAAATTTTAAAAATTCTCTCGAACTGAATTGTGGACCTCCATCTGATACTACAGTCAATGGAATACCGTGTCTAGCAAAAATACTTTTTAAACATTCTATTACTTTACCACTAGTTGTATCGTCATGTAGTTCTTTAAACTCAATGTATTTAGAATAATAATCTATAACTAATAAATATTTTTTTCCTCGTAGTTCAAACAAATCGCAAGCTAATTTGTTCCAGGGTAATTTGGGTATTTCATGGCTAATCATAGGTTCAGATTGTTGTGCATAAGAATATTTGATACATATTTCACAATTTGATATTTTTTGTTTAATATCATTGGACATGTTAATCCAAAACAAAGATTCTCTAGCCAATAATAGACATTTGTTAATACCCAAGTGATTATAATGTACTCTATCCAACATTTCTTTCCTTAGGCTCCTCGGAACTACAATTGCTTTTTCCTTGAAAATCACATCATCAACTACTGTCAAATCATTTTTGTATTGAGAATATTTTCTAACACAATCAGGTAACACCTTGTTATTATTAGGCCACCCATTTAAAATAGTATTTTTAAGCATTTGTAATTCCGGATCACTGTTTGTTTTTTGTTGAAATTCGGACCATTTAGTTTTGGTTATATTAATTTCTGAAACAATCATGCATACATGATCCGATATTTCCTTGTCATAATAAGTATTTTGTGAATCCTGTATAAAAGCTCTAGACAAAGCATCAGCTAAAATCAAGTCTTTTCCACGCTTATACCTAACATCAATGTCGTATTTTTGAATTTGCAGTAGCATGCGTTGAAGTCGGGCTGGACATTTGTTTAACGGTTTTTTAAAAATATTAATTAAAGGCAAGTGATCCGTTTCAACAACAACTTTTTTTCCAAAAACAAACTGGTGAAATTTGTCCAGACCAACCCAAATTGCCAGAAGTTCCTTTTCTATCTGTGCGTATCTGCATTGAGTATCTGTAAATGCCATTGATGCATAGGCACAAGGTAAATTATTTTGCAAAATAACTGCTCCACATCCTGATTTTGATGCATCTACAGACACAACTGTATCTAAATCTATATTATAGAATTGTAAAACAGGTTTACTACTTAAAATCTCTTTTATTTGTTCAAATGCTACCTGGTGTTCTGGTTGCCATTCAAACTCATTTTCTTTCCTTAGTAAGGCTCTTAAAATTACAGTTTTATCCGAGAAATTTTTTATGAATTTACTCACATATGTAAGAACACCCAGTAGCCTTTGCAAATCATGTTTATTTTTAGGTTCAGGCATCTCAGAAATTGCCTTGATTTTTGATTCATCCGGACTGATTCCAGAAGAACTAATTAAATGTCCCATGTATTTTATTTCTGATTGTCCAAATTTACATTTTTCTAAATTAAATTTTACACCATGTTGTTTAGCCAATTCGAGAACATTCCTTAATCTATCATCATGCTCTTCTACTGTACTACCCCACACCAGTAAATCGTCTACGTATGTGTCTACACCCTCTATGTCAAATATTTCTTTATATCTAGCCTGGAATACTTCAGGTGCAGATTTAATACCATATGGAAGGCGTAAGAATTTGTACCTTCCATAGGGAGTGCCAAAGGTACACAGTTTAGAACTATATTCGTCTAAAGGAATTTGGTAAAAACCCTGTGAAGCATCCAAGGTGCTAAATATTTTTGAATTTGATAATTTACTTGTTATTTGTTCCAAAGTTGGTATTTTATAAAATTCTCTTTTAATGTAATTATTCAAATCTCTAGGATCAAGACATATACGTAGTTTGTTATTAGGTTTCCTCACCAAAACTAGTGCATTTACCCATTCTGAGCTACCTTGTACTTTTTCAATAATTTTACATTTTACAAGTTCCTCTAAACTCTCTTTTAAGGCACTCATCAATGGTAAAGCTACTTTTCGAGTAGGGTGAACAACAGGTTTGGCATTTTCATCTAAATCAATGTGATATGTATGTTCTAAACAACCAATTCCACTGAAAAGATCTTTGTATTTTTTAATAAGCTCAGAATAATCTCTAGCATTTGAATTTAAACCATCAATTTTCATTACAAGATTCAACCTAATACTGGAATTTAAACCCAAAATTGCATCCGTATTGGAATTTACAATAAAGAAATTTAATTTATAACGCAGATTATTTTTGTTACATAAAATGGAAGAACACCCAAGAACTTTTAATTTATCCCCTGTATATGAGTGAAGAGCTAAATTTGACTGAGTTATATCACACATATCAAAACCAAGACTTTTAAATAAATTTAGTGACATAACATTAGCCATTGCCCCTGTATCTATTTTGAAACTTACCAGTCTGTTATTTATTTCTAGCTCAGTTTTCCACTCACAACTTTTCACTGTATTTTCCTCACTTGTAACACTTCCAACATACAGAAAGTTTTTGTCTACTGTTATCGAGTTAACAGTGTCCTCGACTGTGTCTTCCTCTGAAATTTCATTCACTCTTTGGACCCTCCTTGCATCATTCGATTGTCCCTTTTTTTTCCAACACACAGTTGCAAAATGATTAGGTATTTTGCAATAGTTGCAGGTTTTCCCAAACGCTGGGCACTGATTCACCAAATGCTCCTTTTTTCCACATTTATTGCAATTTCTCACTGCACGAGGATGGTCTTTTTTCTTGTAATTGATTGCATGAACTTCTGCTGAAGACTGGCCCATAGCCCTGCTTCTAACTTTTGCGGACTCAAGAACTTGACACAGTTCTACTGCCTTATCAAGTGACAAACTGTCATCCTGCAAGAGCCTCTCCCTTATGGTTTCATTCTTAATTCCACAAGTAATCATTGTTACTATGAGGCTATCTTGAAGGCCATCTAGTTTGCACCGGTTAGCTTTTTTCTTTAATTCCACAATAAAATCTTCCGTACTTTGGCCTTCATCCTGTCTGTACGAAAAGAATTGATATCTCTCAAATGCAATGTTTTCTTTCCCAATAAAATGTTCTTCAAATTTCTTCATTAGGGGCTCCAGTTTATTTTTCTCATCCGCAGGAATTTTGAAGGTTGTAAAAATTTTGAAGCCTTCATCACCTATATAGTGTAGTAATTGTGCGCACTGTGTTTTTTCATCTTTCTTGTAAACTTCTGAGGCCACCAAGTAATTCTCAAACCTGGCCCTCCATAATTTCCAATTTTCAGCCGGATTGCCCCTTAAACACAAGGGAGAAATTCCTCGACTATCACCCATTTTCGATTTTAGGTTATGAGCCTTGTATTTGTAATTGAAATTGTCGGCACCACTGAATTTTATTGAAATTATTGATTATGCCGGTTGAATGTCGAACTTTCTAAAGACTGCGCCATGTAATAAATGTAATTATTTGTAATTATTTAGTATTTAACGTAGGTTTAGGAATTAAATAAAACTACCTTCTTCGAGGTGAAGTTCAACACTGATTTATTATTTCGTCTCCATGACGTATATCAATAATTGTCAATATCCTTTACAATGTCATGTGGGTTGCCTAACCGTAGGTATAATATCATTACAGGTATCTACAAACCTGTCATTTATCTAATCAACAAAGATAAAAATAGATCTTCCAATCTATAAAGTTTTAAAGTCTTCGTGAAGCACACAAAACATCTTTAAAATCACTTAAAAACAATTAACAACACAAAAAAAGACGAAATGCAAGACCAGCGAACGAAATACATTATGAATTATTAGTTATGATCAAATGAATATTTTGGCATATTGTCATATGTTGACATGTCGATGTTAATTGACATCGGACGTGTCCTTGATGTGCTGGTATTTTACAATTCTGTTGTTGTCAGTTGTCAGCGACATCTAAAGAAGCGGAAAAGAGTAATTATGTGGTTTATCCTTAGAGCAGGTAAAGCGCTGTCCTACGGACATAAGGAGTAGGAACGCGCCATTCTGCTTATGAAACTAAAGTGAAGCCAAGTTTTTGGCAGGTGTTTGGCACCAAAATACAGGTAGAGCATTGAATTGCCATAACCGCCATTTTTTGTGGGCCAAAATACCTGGAAAAAAACAGCTTCATTTTCCAAATCCAGGTTACTACTCCTTTACCTTTACCTGCTCTAAGGGTTTATCACTGGCAATGAGACATCGCAGGGCCTGACTAATGTCAATGTGGACAACCTGGCTAAAATATTTTCGAGATGGTGGCACTTCCGATTATACCGGAAGTAAACGTCAACTTGCTTATTTGAAATTTTCTGCCTACAGTTTTTCATATATGTATAGATCGATTTGGTTCCCTGTGGGACACCCTGTATAGTTTTTACAAGCAGAATTAAATCAGTTTAGGGTCCTAATAGTTCTAACATTCTCTGGCAACGAGTTAAAGAATTTTGGACCTAAATAACTAATAAACCTATGATTGATAGTTCTGTGCTAATTGGAATTTGTAATTTGTTCATTGTTAATACTTCTAGTCGCATGGCAATGGCTTACATACTTCTTAACGCTCTCTACCTTATGGACATGAGAGCGTACAGAAAGAACATACAGGGACCTAACAATAAATATATTTTCGTTGTACAGAAGATTTGTTGAATAACGTTTTTGTTTTTTATTTATAACCTTTAGAATATAGTTTTGTAATACATTGAGCTGTAGGATGGCGGAACTATAAAGTCCACTCTATACCACAATAACATGTCTAATGACTCGACCAGTGCCTTATGAATCATCGTAAGTAGCTGCCTAAACATAATCTCACACAAAATTTATAAATAAGCTTCATTAGATTGGTCTTCAGTCTAAAAACATGGTGTTCTCATTTAAGGTGACAGTCAATAATTGTCCTATTTTATATTAGAAACCTCTTTAATAGATGTGTTTAGATTATCAATACTGATACTATAGAGTTCTGGCCTATTTACACTCGTTAGGGAAAATGCTATATAGCGAGTTTTGTTTAAGTTTCAAGTGAGTTTGATGATAATCCAGCCAGTTTTTGATGATAGACATACCATTGGCTACCCTATTTCTAACAGAGTCCCCAGTCTCCAGCCGAGAACACCAAGACAGTATCGTCTGCATAAGAAATAATGAAGCCACCAACATCAAGCATTAACATAGAATTGATATACGCAATAAAATAATAAGGGGCCGAGCACAGTTCCTTGAAGAACACCAATCATGGTGTCAAAAGGGTCACCGAAAGCATTTCTTATTCTTAGAATTTTGTTTTCTGTCTGTCAAATATGACACAAAGACTTGCAACACTCAGCCTCTGACGTCACACTTCTTGAACGTGTTTATTAACATGTCATGAGGCACAGTGTCGAAAGCCTAAGCTAGATCCAGGAACACAGCAATGCTTCTCTCTCCAACATTGAGTCTAGCAGTTAGTTGCTCCACCAACTCATATATAGCATCACTAGTGCTAACTCCACCCACATAGCCAAACAGTCTTGGATAAAATTACTAATTTACACTAAATATGTGAGTCGCATTCATAAGGTATAGAAAATTTAAAATTTAATATAATACACAAAAATACAACTAGAAACAAAATAAAATAAAATAAAACATCAACATCATTACATTATTACACTAACAATCAACATTCAACTCTTCCAAAGTGTAAAAACACTTCTCCAAAAGATAGTTTTTTATGTTTTTCCGGAAGGCATTGGCATAGCATGTTCTCCCAATTGTAAAGGTATTATTCAACATTTTACGGCTTTCATGTATTAAGGATTTTTTTATCATTGTTGAAGAGGGTATCGGAAGATAGACAACCTATGTCTGTCTAGTTCTATAGTTATGCTGGAAATTGTAGTTATCCCTGTATCTATTTTTAAATATTGAACAAACTGATTCCAATATATACAGAGATGTTAGGGTAAGCACTCTGTAGTCTCTGAATTAAGGCCTGCAAGAATCACTCTGTCTTAGCTGAAACGTTGATCTGATAGCTCTTTTCTGAAAGTAGAAGATCGTACGCACCCCAGAATGCTGTCCCATAGTGTAGGTGAGACCCTACCAGGGTATAATAAACATCCCTCGCGACGACTCCCCCCGCGCCTTAAAGTTCAGTTTTCATTAATGAAAACTTGGTGTTTTTTTCCTGCTGTAAAGCCCGTATTACATCTGTATTTTTCCGTGTATTTTTTCATGTAGTTAAGGGTGGCAACCGAAAAACTTTAAACGCAACATAAATCAGAAAAACAAAATAATTTGGCACCTTGAACTACATGAAGAAATACACGGAAAAATACACAGATGTAATACGGGCTTTAGATAGGTAAGAAAAGTTTCAGATCTGGCAACCGATGCGCCCCTTTGGGTTCAAAAATAGTATATGGGTAGACAAGTCCAAAAAGCCCGGGACACAAATTTGGTTGGACCTATAACGGCGTTGATGACGTAATCAATATGGCCCCCAATTTTTCTGTGATATGATTATACATTTCTCTATATGTATAACTCGAGTTTGTATTCTGATATCAACCTATACTATTATTGATTATCAATCAGGAGGAGACGCGCTTCCAACGGTATATTGCACATCATCATTTACGCACATAATACCAGAAATACTTGCAACTTTATTAAAATTTCATGTACCTACTTCAGCTTATTCCAGACACCCTGTATAGGATGACCTACTCAAAAAATAAGACTTTGGTCAATGTCTCGAAATCGAATATCAAAAAACTGACAATTTCACTGGATTCTACTTGAAAAAGTACTTTAAGAAAGTTTATACAGAAATTAATTATTTTCATCATTCAAAAGTTATGAAGCTTTCACAGTATTGTTCAAAATCGAGAAAAGACCTCTAGCGGCCAGTCGGTTGAAAATATCATAATGTCATTTGCACCAATGAAGATTTCATAAAATTTGAGCTTTGGAGACGATTAGATCTCTTGTGAAATTACTCATTAATGGCCGTTTCCACCAACTGTTTTAGGGGAGCCCTAACGATAAGTATTCCTTAAACTGACATGTCTCCATGTAAAAATGTCATTTTAGGGAATACTTACCGTTAGGGCTCCCCTAAAATAGTTGGTGGAAACAGCCATAAATAAACTACTTGTAAGGTATCAGCTTTGACAATACATTCTGACAATCTGTTTGTGTGAAATGACACTAAGCTTTGACCGTTTCCTCCATCTATAATAATTTCTTAAATATTTCAGATCAGCCAGAAAACAGACACTTCGGCAAAATTCCACTCATTTTACACTGCAGTCACACAATGTGTCAAGAATGCATTTATCAAGGATTGAAAAACAGCAAAGTGAGCTGTCCGACTTGTGCCAAAGAGTCTGTATTAACTAAGGTAAAATATGACTGATTCTGCTTTCACAGTAATACATTGATATTTTTACTTTATTCTACAGGAACAAGCACCCGTTTGCCAATCAGACATGCAAACAATATTTTTACCAAACTTTTATATTCTCGGGGTTGTGAATTATTATTTTCAAAGCTCCAATAATTATTTGAAGAATCTGAACAGCCTGTCATTAGTGTCTGCAACTGAATCCAAAAAAGCAGCTCAACCAGTATTACCCAGTCCTTCAGGTAACTAACTCAATTGATATGCAGTCAAAATAAATAATATACATTTTTCACAGAACGTTGTTGTTTTGCAAGTTGCGAAAAGCAAGCTACCTTGTTTTGCCCTAGCTGTGAGGGTAAGATAATCCAAAAATCACCTGAATACATGGACAATAACATTATTTATTAACAGGTATATATTGTAAAGAATGCTGCATTGTGCTACATAAAAGCGCGAAAAACCTCATGGCTCACGAACCTGTACCGAGACGTTCGTCAATAAACAGTCTTAATCTGGAGAACTGTGATATTCATCCCGAAATGCAGGTTGACTTTTACTGTAAAACTTGCGAGCTGTCCTCTTGTTGCTATTGTGTATTAGACAAGCACTCAGCTCATGAAAGGACGGCGCTCTACAAACTTGTAAGAAAAATTTGATTTTGAAGTTTTCCATGGTATGAGGCTTTTCTTTTGTAGGAACCTGATGAAATGGAGGAGTTCAAGAAATTACAAAAAAATGCAGAAGCAGTATTGAGACAAATTTTATCAGCTCAAAAGGTAATTTACTTAAAAGTTTATATAGGTAGATGTTGATAATTGATAGTAATTTTTGCAGAAAGCTGCTAGAATGGTCAACTTTGATACAGGTCCTGTGAAAAAGGAAATTTCCGGAAGATTTGCAAATTCGCATGGGAAATTACAAGCAATTGAGAAAAAAATGTGTGACGAATTAGAAGGTTTCAAAACCAATCACAAGTAGATATTTTTTATGCCTTATCCTATAAGTACTAAAAAAAATGGTTCCTTTTTAGGGGATTGGACAATATTCAGTCATCCTTAATGTCGTCGGCTGAACTGATTAAATCTTTGGTGGCTTTAAATGAGGAGAAAATAGGTGATAAAAAATTGAATCTCAGAGGCGCCTTGGATAAGCTGAGGACTATAGAAAACATTCCAATATTTTTAATTAACCAAAACGGCCATAGTGATCCTGTCAGGTAAAGAACTATATTACATTTATTAAGAAATCAATTATGTATTTGCTTTCATAGATTTGTGATTAAAAGTGAAACCATGGATAACATTGAAGAAAACTATGTGATAGAAAAATGTGACGACAGTGAATTTAGATTAGTTACCAAAAATGAGCTACCTGAAAATTATGTTATCGAGAGTGACACAGAAGTTGATGTAGAGTTGAACACTTTAAGTAAGTCAATTATAGGTTTCTATCTATATTATTTAACTTACTGGTAATTTCAGTAAAAGACATAAAAATTGAAGATTATACAGTAAAATCAGCACCAATAAAAACTGCACCACAACCTTCAAGTGGAAGCACCAATGAATCTAAAAATCAGTCGAGACGTAAATCAAAAACTCCAGCGCGGCAGAAACTAGGTAAGGGTCAGACAATGATAAGTTCAATATTTTTTTTTAATATGTTTTCCTTAATTAGATACTGAGAGGGTTGACGTGCTGCACGTAGATTCCATGTTCAGTTTTTACGTTCACTACAAATACCAACAACCAATTTTTCGCCAGTTGAAGGAAGACATCGAGAAATATATTAAAATGGACGGAACACAAATTGTCAAAGATCCTGAATTGAGTGAGTAGTACATTTTCTCAACAAGTTATTATTTTTGGTCGTCAAAACCAATAAATGTCTTATAATGATTTCTAATCCCATGACTGCTGTTGAAGTGTTGTTTATTAAGTTTTTTTTTTCACAAACTATTGTTATTTTATGGCCTTTACAGTGGGGTGAAGCCCGTATTACATCTGTGTATTTTTCCGTGTATTTCTTCATGTAGTTCAAGATCACAACCGAAAAACTTCAAACGCAACATAAATCAGCATTATGGAAAACAAAATAATTTTGGCACCCTGGATCTGGCAACCAATGCACCCCTTTGGGTTCAGGTAGTATATGGTTAGACGAGTACAAAAAGCCTGGGTCACAATTTTTTTTAGTCCTATAGCGGTGTTGCTGACGTAATCAATATGGACCCCAATTTTTCTGTGACATGATTGTACATTTCCCTATACCGGGTGTCCCACTGAAAACTGTCAATAGTGCTGAATCTTTTACAGAAAAAATGCTGCTAGGAAGCATACAAGAGACTAGAGCAGAAGTGTTTTTAATTGAACTCAAAAAAGCTTAAAAACATAATGTTTTCGAATCCGTGATTCCCAAACCACCCATACTCACTGGCAAAATACATTGTTGCCATGAAATGTCATTAAAAGTGCAGTTAACAATATTTCCCAAACAAGATTTTAGACACACATCAAAATCTTCAAAACAATGTGGCACTCTCCAACATGGAGCACAACGCAATAAGTAGGTAATGCGTGGTATTGAAAATGAATGCTTTGGAAGAAAAAAGGCTACATGTGAATTTAGTAGCAAAAGATTTTTAGAAAAAGTATTGAAAATCCTAGTTTTCTTATTCAAACATTTCTCGATTTCAAAATTTGATAAAGGACATCCAAGTATATTTAGATTTTCCAAATAAATTGTAGGAAATTGACTTGTTATAGATTTATATTTTGAAAAAATTTTAGATCTGACAGTCATATTATTTGATATGATTGAAAATTCGCATTTTTTATCATTAACTTTAAGACCAACTTTCCACCATTCCTTTTCAATAAAATCAAGATCTTCAAAAACAGTGTCTGGTGAACCGGCTATTGTTCCATCATCTAAATACCAGAAATTAATTTCTGACTTTAATTTTAATATAATTGGTAGAAGAACCAAACAAAAAAGAGGAGGACCCAATGGATCGCCTTGCTGTACTCTACGTTTAGGGAGTATCAAATTACTGCCAAATGATAAAAAAGATTCATTTTTATAACTCTGACTTATAAAATTATAAAATTCCAGAATATATTGTTTTACCCTATCAAGAATGGTATCTCTATTTACCATATTAAAAGCATTATAAAAATCTATTTTAATTAGAACCTTTTCCGAATTATGGGGAAATGTTACATATCTTCTGATTGCATGACAATACTGCCTCTGTGCCACTATTCGTCCCAAAACCCAATTGAGTTGGACGAAAAAGTGTTCTCAAGTTATCAAAAATTTTTGAACATACTAATTTGGCAGACAATCTCCTCATAGTCATCCCCACTGCAATTGGGCGTATCCCACCATCTTTCTTATTAAAAGCACATAGAGACGCGCCAGAAAAGATTGGAGAAACACACAACGGTACAGAAGCACTATCAACACGGCTTATGAAGGAGCAAATTGCGGAAAGAAGGTTTGAAAAAAATGTACCAAGGTTTTCACTTACAAGGCCTTTTAAGTGTTGAGGCCTCAATCCATCAACACCACCTGCAGATCCTGGCCTGAAAGAGGAAATTGATTTTTGAATTTCCGAAACTGAAATGTTTATTTTTACAATTTCTTCGGGGCTTGAAGGAAAGCAAATTTGTTGCCCATGCGGTGGATGTTTATCTTCCAAAATTTTTAGGGTTTCTTCATTTTTGGTTGCTAATGTCTCGCTGGATGTTAGGATTTGGATTGCTCCTTTGATGTCCCCTTCAGAAATCTTAGATTCAACTTTTTTTCCAAAGTTTTTTTGCGGATTATTGTCAATTTTTGTTTTCGTCTCCTTTCAATCAGATATAGTTTTAAAAAATTGTCAGTAAAATAAAATTACAGGTCAATGTAAGAATTCCCTCCCGGATAAACAGAGGCCGGCAGTGCTCCCTAGAACCGACTCCATACAATAAACGAACAGCCCCTTTTTGTAAAACAAAAACTGAATTAACTATTTGACCACTGGCAAAACCCCAAAATTCAATGCCATATCTGAGTCGTGACTCAACAAGTGCAAAGTACACACCCCTTGCAATGTCATGACCCAACTCATTACGAACCGTCCTTAACGCATAACATGCCGGAGCTAGTTTTTTTCGCCGGTCATTGATATGTTCACCAAACTTCAAGTTAGAGTCTATAGCTAAGCCCAAGAATCTGGAACACTCCTTATTAGCAAGTGGCTCATCATTTAAACTTATATTTTCCACAGAACACTTAAAGGAAAGTAAATTTGTTTTTGATATGTTAAAAGATAGTTTATTGGAGTCACACCACTGCTTTACCTTGCGAATATCTTGCCCAATCCTATCCTCCAAGGTGACTTTGTCTGATCCCAGCCACAAGATGGTAGTATCATCAGCAAATAGTGTAATCAATGCTGATGCAAGCTAGATCATTAATGTAAATCAAAAAAAGCAGGGGACCAAGCACTGATCCTTGGGGCACCCCATGCTCAATGCTCCGTACCGATGTTACATTGTTGTGGCCCTTAACAATATGTTTTCTGTCTGTCAGATAAGACTGTATCCAGCTCAAAGTGTTACCCCTGAATCCCTAACGAAAGAGTATCTGGAGTAATATCTTACGGCTTACACAATCGAAGGCTTTGGAAAAATCGCAAAAGACCACAGCCGCGATCTCCCCCTGATTCAGTCCAAGATACAGCCTCTGAAGAAAGCTGAACACTGCATCACTAGTGCTCGTCTTGTCCTGAAATCCAAACTGGTTGACATCAGCAACCCGTGAGCCCGAAGAAAAGAGACCATCCTAGACTTAACAAGTTTTTCTATTATCTTAGAGAGTGTTGGCAGCAGAGATATAGGGCGGTAACATGATGGATCGTCCGTGCTACCGCCCTTGAAAATTGGTCTTACCAGAGCGGTCTTCAGACTCTCGGGAAAGGTACCCATATCACAAGATAAATTTATAAACCTAGCAAGCAACTCCAGCACACAGTCGGGCAAGTTGCTAAATATCTTTAATGACAGGTCATCTATCCCCGATGAATTTTTGTTTTTTATTTGCCTTTAATGTAGTTTTTATCTCATCAACATCTGTGTGGTAGAAGCCAAAAGAATTTGGAACAGAAACATTCCTTAGATAGCTCATAGGATCTATATCCGATGACAACCCAGACAAATGTGTTAGAATCTATTTCAGTCTCACAAGCAGGCTTTACATTACTGCCTCTCAAACTGTTAACAATATTCCAAATTTCTTTACTCTTGGTTTTCGCATTATCAATTTTGTTAGCGTAAATAGTTATTTTCCTAACAAGTGCGCAAAGTGATACTTTCCCGCACGAAAAAGCAGTTAGACGAACGACACGAAGCGGAGTTCGGATAAGCTTTGAGTGCGAGAAAGACACTTTGCGCAAGTGTAGGAACAATATTTTTTCTACGAGTATCTTAAAAAAGTAGACTTTGAATTATTTAAATATTAGAAAAATCAGTCAAATCAAAATCTTCAAAAATCGTTTAAAATTTATTGGAATTCCTCAGAATGTCTTTTAAATTAAATCCCCAAATACCTTTTCACATCTTCTGGAATTTCTAGAATCAGCAAGAATATTTTCATGAGATTTTCTTAAATATCAAAAATTTTACAAATTCCTAGCAGTAGAGGCTGGTCCAATTTGGACACCTTTGATAGGAAACATCATGTTAACTAAGCCTTAATTTCAACTTAAACCCTTCATTTTGAATATTAGTTTATTTAGAAACCGTCAAAACATTGAAAAATCAAGTATAACTATGGTAATTATGCGTAACAAAAATGAGTGCGCGAAGAGTTTCCGTGCGCAAAGTTCAACTTTGCGCACGCAAACTAGTGTGCAAAGTGATTACTTTGCGCACGCAAGTAGAAAATAGTTATTTTCCTAACAAGTGCGCAAAGTGTCACTTTTCCGCACGCAAACACAGTTATACGAACGACGCGAAGCGGAGTTCGGATACGTGTTTGCGTGCGGAAAAGACACTTTGCGCACGTGTTAGGAACAACATTTTTCCTACGAGCTTCATATCAGGTAGGTAACAAGATTTTTTTTTTTTTTTAAACCCATAATTTGTTCAATTATTTTTAATTAACTTGAAGCGAACCTATACATTTATCAAAAAATTACCTAATAAAAAAAATAACAGAAAATCCTCGTCAGAGCTGTTCATCTTAAAGCATTTAAATTTGATGATAAAGTTTGTAGATTCTTGCATATAAATAGAGAACAAATCTGACAATGTGTCAAGGTTAATTTATATTTCGTGTTTGTATTGATGTTGGCTGATATAGAAACCGAGAAAAAATTTGTCATCATGTGTCAAAGTCGACAGGTGCACTTATTGTTGCTTGACAAGTATTTTTACTTTTCGGCACTCAGTGCGGATAAGGCCTGTATCCGCACTGAGTGCGGAAAAGTGTAACTTTGAGCCCTGGAATGCGTGCGGAAAAGTACTTCTTTGCGCACGCTCGTAGGAAAACATTTTTTTAGCTCTTTGTATCACTTTCCAGTATACTCTTCTATATTCATTATAATAATTTTTCAGAAAGTCTGTAGGGAAGTTTTTTTTAAGAGTGTTCAAATATCTTAAGTTCCTAGACGAGGTTTTTATTCCCTTGGAAACCCAAGGTTTTTTACTTTTTTGTTTGATTGTTTTTAATGGGAAATTGTAGTGTGTAACATCCTGTAGTTACAATAGGGTTTCACACCCTATACATTATGTAGCAATTGTATGTTTAACATTCAAATATAAATATGTATAATTAATAATAGGCAATATTGCTTATGATGAGTTTTAAAGATAACTAGGTTAATTAGAATAAACATGCCGTCAAAAGAGGGCATATAGTTTTTGACGATTGTATTAATGTCTTCGAACTAATAAACATAAGTTGGGTTTTGTAAAAACCTTGTGTTTGATTTAAAAGTATCAAGATAACCCTGCAAGGTTATCACAAAATGTTTGTTGAATAAATTAGTTATTTCAATACTAAAAAGATCAAGTGGGTCTGACAATGCCTCTATTTTATTCCAATCTATTCCTTGACAATCCGTTCTAAATTTATTAAAATTGGACCTTTTATAAATTCGCCATTCTAATGTTTTTAGTTTTTCTTGTCCTTAAAAAATGCTTGCTAAAATTGCTTCATGATCCGATAATCCCGAAGGTACAACCATTGCCTCACAGAGGTGCTTGTCCCAAAAATTTACGTAAAAATAATCAATTATGGTACTTGAACCTTCAGTAATACAGGTAGGATTTTTGATCAACATTTTAAAGTTTAAAGACAGAAGCAAATCGATTAAATTTTGTGTCTGTAATGAATTATTATCTAAGTAATCTAGATTGAGATCTCCTAATAAAATGTCTGAACCATGCAAGAGAGAAAGCAACATCTCCAGCCTACTCAGAAATTCACCAATTCTTTCCTTCTCAACAAGTGCTCCGTCATAAAAAAAAACCCGGATTATCATAACACTCCAAGAATACAGAAAATTCATCCACCTTACCACGAATTGAGCGAATATTCAAATTTAAAAAGGATAGTCCTTCCTGGGTATTACGAGTGGCCGGGGCTGCTTGTCTAAAAAATTTGTTTCACATTCGTGCCTCAAGAGATGAGCCTGGGCTGGAATTCTGTAACGGATAGCGATCGTTATCCCTATCGCTATGGCACTTGCTATCTTATTCTCTCTTTTCGAAATCAATAGAGAGGGGACGTTAATAGAGATAGAGAAAATATCTCTATTCGTTACAGAGTCCCAGCCCTGGCCTTCCAACAAAAGAGGCTCAGAGTCCAGAAGATCCGCCTCCCCTGAATACTCAGGAAAGAACCCACAATCGTCAACCTTGACCTGTAATAAAGTTCTAAATCTGTCAGGTACAAAGAAGTTTATAATTTTTTTAAATATTAAATTTGCTAATAACCGCCTGCCCCTGCGATTTAAATAAATACTATTCCTGAAATAGCATCTTTGGTCAAGGTCAAATTGATTTTGCAAATTCAGATACCTACTTAATAGTTATTTATACACCAAGTGAGTTAAATGAATTTTTATTCATGAGAAGAAAGTTTAACCCACGAGCCCTAGCGAGTGGGTTAATTTTCTTCGAATGAATAAACATTTTAATTCACGTGATGTATACAAAATTTTATCCCATTTTGTGAAAATTTTAAAAATAAAGTAGAAGGAAAAATGCCGGGAGTGAGTTAAAAATATTTTAAATCAATGAGGTTTCAGATTTTTACTTGGGCAGAGTGACTTAAAATGCCAAGAGTGAGTTAAAATGTTTTTAAATCACTGAGGTGATCAACGTCTACTTACCTTTATTGTTATGCGTTCAATAATATAATTTTTAAACGTCAAAATGGGGTAAAATTATTTTATCATTTACAAGATAAAACCTATAAGCCTATCTACATTCTATATTAACAGGTATATTACACAACAGTAAATTAGTAAAGAAACAAAACAAACTCAAAATTTTCATTGCTACTATAACATCTGGCGTATCCAGGATTTTAGTTTAGGGGGGGCTGCGCCAACAAAAAGTAATGATAAAAAAAGCGCCGCAGGCGAAAAAAAAATTTGGAGCCACGCCTAATTTTGGTAAGGAATTTACCTGTAACATACCCAAACGTTACTCGTCTATTCTTTTTTGCGTAGCTACAATAGTAATTTTCTCGTGGAAATTGAAGCCCGAGGCGCATATTATTTAAAAAAGTTGGTATTTTGCGGCCCTGCGGGCCGAAAAGTATCAAATTTCGCCCTCAAATCAGGGCACAAATAGGTGCTTTGCGGCCCTGTCGTACATAATAGCTATTTATGTATCAAGGGTACTAAGTAGATGATTATGCCCTGAGGGCGACAGTCTTACAAAGCCGAGGGCCTCTGGCCCGAGGGTATATATCTATTAGTACCCCTGGTGCATACAAACTTTTATGTCATACCAGTTGTGTCACTTCGCAGTCATATCAAAAGTGTCATTTCGCAAATTGTCATCAGTGTGCAAACATCATCATTTTTTGACAGTTGTACAAAAAATAATATGTTTATAAGCGTAAATTTATATTTTTTTAATAAAGAATAAGTTAATCAAAAACTGTTTTTTCCGTCTTTATGCCCGCGCGGGCCATAATGTGTACTTTATGCCCGCACGGGCATAAAGTATTGAATTATGTAGATGGTATCTAAGGTATAAAAACACAATAATGTATTGGTATGACATAAAGATAATTATTTGCATCGGGTCACGAGTTTAATGAACTTATTTGTTTTTTTTATTCACCTTCTCCTGAGGAAGGAAGTATGGCGGAAATTTTAGGTGATTAAGGTGAAGCACTGATTCCCTTGCTGCAGCCGCCACTGTAGTCATGGGTAAATTAGGTATACATTGAAATACACTTTATTTCTATTGAGAAAAATTCAACAAAGTTCGTTTGCACTTTAAAAAAATATCAGGAATATTTACGAATAATAATGGAAAGTACGGTATGCAGAATAATTATTAAAAAAAAAAGAATAATGGTTACTTATTAAGACGAGTGATTTTATCAAAAAAGTCATGAGCGAAATTGCTAAGCAACAAACTTTCATACCTTGCGAAAATTTTGCCGACATGCCGACAAATTTTTCATATATACATATAAAATATTCTCTTGAAAAAAATAGTTTAGACATACCTTGGGGGGGGGGGTGCAGCCCAGTAAGAAATTGATTTCGTAAGTTTCTGCCAGTGCCAGACCGAGGCGCTCGGGATATCTATCAGGCCAGCAGCCATCCCCACTTCTCTCACAATACGTCACAAATTCAGGCCGAGTTTCAATGCATAGAATACGGCGTATACCGAGGCGCTCGCGTATACGGCGCAGAAACCATGCACATTGATGACTATCTATTGAAATAATATTAAATAATTTTGCGTTTTCTGTAAGGTAAGTAGATATTCGAAAATTCTTTAATAAAGTAGATAAGGGTGAAAAACAATATTTACTTGTACGGTTTAGGTTGAAACACAACTTCAAAAAAATGCCGAATAAGTGTTGCGTACCAGGCTGCAATAGCAATTATAAAAGCACTGAAGAAAAAGTGTCAATGTTTTCTTTCCCAAAGGACGAAAATAGAGCCAAACTTTGGTTACGGAAAATAAATCGAGATAACTACAAAGTAACGAAATACTCATTTGTTTGTGAAAAACATTTTGAAATGCGATTCATAATAAAACAAGATAAAATAACCAGGCCAGATGGAACGATTTTATGTGCAGACAGGAAAATTCCTAAATTAACAAATGATGCCTTTCCATCTATTTTCGAAGGGCAACCTTCATATATGAGTCAGGATTTGCCTCCGAAAAGAAAGTCTCCAGAACAACGAAGAAAAGAAATATCGAGAAGGGAAATAGACTTGAAACACCGCCAAGAAGAAGAAGACAAATTCGACTTCAGAGACTTCGAAAAATTAAAAAACTTGAGGAGTTATATGTAAATGATGAAAGCAGCATTATATTTTATAAATTGGACCTCACTAAGGTACCTCGCATTCGTTATTCTGTCAAGGTAGATAATCTGTTGGCAACAAAGGTTTATTTTCAAAATTGTCTAATAAATGATGAAAAAATTAAACAAATAATAGGGTCTTATCAAATTTGTGATAAATGGTCCAAGTTGGAGGATCTTCTAATATATTTAAGATCTTTATCTCAATCCAAACAGCCAGATGAGGTAAAAGAATGCATCCAGAAGTCAATAGATTATTTAGACATTGTTCAAACCGAAAATTTTGATGATATAGACATGGTATTCTTAAATAAAGTAAAATTTTTAACGGAACAACTTCGGCTACTTATAATGAAAAAAAGAGCATATTCGGTTGATACATTGATGTGGTGTTTTATGTTACATCTAACTTTTCCTGGTGCTTACATAAAATTGAGGAATTCTAATGTATTAACAGTTGCAAATCCGAAATACCTCCAACAGATGGTAGGTAAATTAAATCTTGATCAAACAACTATTAGCCCAAGTCATATGTCCTACATAAAAAATAAAGCAAAAGTAATGAGAAGGGAAGAACTCATAGTAAATGTACTTATCGATGAAATTTATGTGAATCAGGAAATTTCGTACAGAGGTGGAACATTGCAAGGTTTTTGTTATGACGAAAAAAACAAGCAGCAGATTGCAACAACCGTACAAGCGTTCATGGTGTCCTCCATATTATCAAAAAATAAAGATATTGTTGGACTTTTTCCAGTGCATAATCTTAAAGCAGAGCAACTTTTTCATCTTACAAATCACATTTTAAAAGTTCTTCACGATGCAGGATACATTGTCCTTAGCATAATATCAGATAATAACCGCGTAAACAGAAAAATGTTTGAGATGTTGTCTGGTGACGATGGTGCAATAAAAACGTCCATAGAAAACTCGTATAATTGCTACCAAAAAATTTTCCTTTTCTTTGATACCGTCCATCTATTCAAGTGCATAGGAAATAATTGGAGAAACCAAATAGATAGTGAACAAACATTTATTGTCCCATTTATTCATGAGAAAATGCTCCCTGGTTTTGAAGGCAGGCATGAAAAAGGTTCTGCTTGCTTAGGAGACCTAAGACGTTTATATGAATTAGAAGCAGAAAAGATTGTCAAACTTGCACCAGCTTTATCCAAAAAAGTCATCTGTCCTACGAACATAGAGAGGCAAAATGTCAATTTGACGGTGAAGTTGTTCGACGAGAAAAACATAGCAGCTCTAAAAGAATTAGAAATTGGAAAAAGTCATGTAACTATTCAATTTATGGAAAGTGTATCTCGTTGGTGGAGAATAGTTAATTGCCAATCAACTAGCGAAGGAAAGCACAAACGCGATCCGTTTAGGTCACCGGTGATAAGTAAAGAGGATATGAAGCTGCAGTTCTTAAAAGTCTTCAAGGAATGGCTTGATGAATGGGATTCGTTGGATATTCAGGGAGTTTCGAAATCGCGTGGTCCAAAGAATCATGGGAAACTAACTAATGAGACTCATTTCGCTTTAACTCACACTACCAATACTATCCTAGAACTATGTAACTATTTATTTGATGCCTTAGATTTGAAGTACGTATTATTGGGGAAGTTTCAAACTGACGACCTAGAAGCAAGGTTTGGCCAATACCGGCAAATGAGTGGTGCAAATTATCACATTTCCGTACAGCAGATTTTAGAATCCGAACGTAAACTTAAAATTATGAGTTTAATCCAACTCAAGTCTTCAAAAAGTGGAAATTTTGACCTGAAAACCTTTTTGGATTCTTGTGAGGAAGATGAAACATATGACGATGCCATTACAGATCACAAACCCTTCACAGCAGAATTAATTCGAAAAATTGAAGTAGACGTAGATGAATATCAACTAAACGAAAATGATAATCTAACATTAATTTTTGTCACAGGCTATATAGTTCATAAGATAGCGGCAAAAACGGAATGCTCAGTTTGTAAATCGACGCTCTTTTATGACAAGACAATTGATTTAGAATACATTGAAGACTCTATTTTTAGGTATCTTTCTTCCATAGATCGAGGAGGACTAAAATACCCCAAAGATTACTTTGTACAAATTGTAATAAACACTTTTGCTATTTTCCAAATATTGATCAGCAAAGACTATGAGACAAAATTTTTGAATGAAAAATCCCAAAAGTCGACATTGATTAGAATATCCTTATATATCTTAAAAAGCAAATCCATTATAATTGAAAATGTTTGTGATTGTGGAAATTCGACTTTGGACCATTCTAAACAAGCTCTTCACACATTTGCAAATATTCTCCTTAATAACTACAGAAAAGTCCAAAACGATCAGATTTCTAGATTAAAGGTGGAAAAGAAAGTTAAAAGACTCTCGAAAAAAATGGCATCCAAATCGAAGACCTGGGAAACAACGAATGACAGGCCGTCAAAAACTGAACCAGATGAACCAAATAAAACTGAAAAAAAGAGCCAAAGAAAAGTAAAAAAGCTGTCCAGCACTAAGTGAATATTTATTTAGGATAGGTACCAACTAAAATTGTTTGTTTTATTTCAGAATTTAATTTTTGTTGTATTATTACTCAAGAATTTTACGTTACGTTTTTTATTTATATTCAATTAAATCCATTAAAAATTTGATATTTCATTTAATCTTATCCTTTCATCTAACTAAAATACTTTAAAATCCACACAATTACCCAAAAATATAAAAAAATACTTGCATACGCAAGTATACAACAGCGTACTAGCGAGGCGCTGCCGGCCTTCGATTGTGACGTCATAATTCTAAGCTGTCGGCCTGATAGATATCCCGAGCGCCTCGGCCAGACATTCTAAAGATGTTCCAAAGCATCCAGATTGAAGCATTTGATTACAGTAATCTTTTTTTTCCGTAATAGCTATTTATGTACCAAGGGGATTATGTAGATTATAATGCCCGAAGGCGAAACTAGCCCGAGGGCCTATGGCCCGAGGGATATATTTCGCCTGAAGGGCATTATAATCTTGAAATCCCCGTGGTGCATACAATGCTTTATTTTCTACTCAACACAATGTTTTTTCATCAATTTGTACTTAACAAAATCAGTTAAACTTGTGTGACAGAATATTGTTTTGTATTTTGACATGTACCTGTACCTGTGACCTGTACCTGTACCTGCGACCTGTACATAGAAACGAAATAAATTAATATATCTATAAACATCTCATAAGGCAAGGCAACGGTGGTGGTGCTGTGGGTTAACGCGCTGGACTACATGGGAAACATTGATGGTAGACCGGGTTCGAATCCTGGCTAGACCGAAAATTATTTTCGGTCAGACATTTAGTGGCTGCCTAGGGTAAAGTGCAAATTAATAGAACAACGACAACAAAAACACCTTAAGGTATTATAAGCGGGCGTTATAGATCATAACGCCCGCAAAAGCGGGCGTTATGGATCAGGTTGTTATAGGTGTGTTAACGTATTTCGTTTCCTAGGTATTATGGATCTATAATAGTAAAGTAGAAAATAAAAATTATTATTTTGGACATACATAGAAAGGTCATTACTTCCAATTCTTTTCAATATATTCCACAGCTTTTGTTTCTATATTTTGATGCGTGTCTTGGTTTTTTGATAGAAACATACTGACCGCTCGAAATAAACAGTTTTCATCTCCCAAAATTCGGATCAATTGAAATTTTGGCATACAATTTTGAGAGCTCCACTTTTCTCTATTATTATTAGTTTTTCTTGTAAAATAGGCTTGCCTGGTAAAAAACTTGTTTTGCTAAACAAGTTTTGGAGAATCCTTATTAGAATAAACTAGCTGACCCGGCGAACTTCGTACCGCCTCTGAATTATTAAATACCTATTAAATGTTGTGTTAACGTATCTAGTAGCTGAATTAAATTCAGTTTTTTTCGATGGTGGCTTTGGTTGAAGAAAATTAATGTTTACTCTCTGGATCAGAAATCACCTAAAATTAAAATTTCACATCATCCCTTTTTAAGCACCTTGTGGGCATTATTCTTGTAAAGTGTACCACTAAATAAATAAACTCAGGCATGTAAACAAAATAATGTCGGCCTGCACTGCCATATTGAATCACGTGATTTGGATTGCCTAATAAAATAACATAAACCTAACCCATCACAATATTCACAAATTTGTACCCAGCCTTTTCGGGATCGAAAACTAAATGAAAGTTTTTATCATTTATCATAGATGGCGTCATATACGGAATGGTATTACAGTGCAAATAGTATCACAATAGTTACAAATAATGCTCCCGCCGTCATTTTGTGCCCTACCTCTTGCTACTTTTAAATATGAATATATCTATATATATTCATAAATGAAATGACCGGCTCCGTGTCATTTGCGCGATAGCCGTTTACGCGAGGGAGAAAAGCGCGATACGAAAAGCGCGAGGGACAAAACCGCGACGAAACAAAAACGCGACTGGAGAAAAGCGAGAGGAACAAAAACGCGACTGGATAAAAGCGCGAAAGACAAAAACGCGAGGTACAAAAGCGCGACAGAACAAGAAAGCGACTGAACAGAAGCGCGAGAGACAAAAACTCGAGGGACAAAAGCGCGACGGAACAAAAACGCAACTGAACAGAAGCGCGTGGAACAAAAACGCGACTGAACGAAAGTGCGAGGGACAAAAACTCGAGAGACAAAAGCGCGACGGAACAAAAACGCGAGGGACAAAAGCGCGATAGAACAAAAACGCGACTGGAATGAAGAGCGATGGACAAAAACGCGACTGGATAAAAGCGCGAGGAACAAAAACGCGACTGGAATAAAGCGCGATTGGATGAGAACGCTCAACTATCTACGAGGAATATAGAACGCTTTTCAAAATACAAGACATTAAGACATTCTCATAGTGGCTCCGGTTCTAAAGAGCGATATTTGAAATAGTGACATTAAAAAGGCGACATATTTTTAAAGCGATACATCAAATAGCGATATTCAAAACAGCGACTTATGAAAATAGCGACATTCAAAACAGCGACATGTGAAAAAAGTAGCGACATATCAAAAAAGCGACATTCGAAAGCGCGATACTTGAAACAGCGACATTGCAAAAGAGCGACATATGTAAAGAACGAGATTTAAAACAGCGACATCAACAACGGCGACTTCTAAGGAAAACAGGGACACATCAAATTGTATCAATAATAATCAAAAAAATGCAGACTACTCAAACTAACCCAAACTAACCCGTTCGCCTAGTGCGATCTTGTCCTCGTAAGTTAGCATTTTATTTGAAAAACAAGGTTGACAGTTTTTTTAAATCAAATGCCAACTTACGAGGACTAGATCGCACTAGGCGGACGGGTTAGTTTGAGTAAGTCTGCAATAAAATCCTAACTTACGAGGACTAGATCGCACTAGGCGTACGGGTAAGTTTGGGTTAGTTTGAGTAAGTTTACAATAAAATGCTAACTTACGAGGACTAGATCGCACTAGGCGGACGGGTTAATTTGGGTTAGATTGAGTAAGTCTGCAATAAAATGCTAACTTACGAGGACTAGATCGCACTAGGCGGACGGGTTAATTTGGGTTAGATTGAGTAAGTCTGCAATAAAATGCTAACTTACGAGGACTAGATCGCACTAGACGGACGGGTTAGTTTGAGTTAGATTGAGTAAGTCTGCAATCAAATACTAACTTACGAGGACTAGATCGCACTAGGCGGACGGGTTAGTTTGTGTAAGTTTGCAATAAAATGCTAACTTACGAGGACAAGATCGCACTAGGCGAACGGGTTAGTTTGGGTTAGATTGAGTAAGTCTGCAATAAAATGCTAACTTACGAAGACTAGATCGCACTAGGCGGACGGGTTAGTTTGGGTTAGATTGAGTAAGTCTGCGTTTTCTTGATTATTATTGATTCAATTTTTTCACCACTTATTCCATAGTTCTTAGTAGGACAGCATGATAAACTTTATTAACAAAAGAAACAATTTAATTTATTAGTTAAAAATACAAATTATTGTATGCTAAGTTTAAATGGTTAAGTTAAAAACTACTGCTTTAAGGTGATTTTGTACGTTGGAGAAAGGGTATTCTTGGACTAAGTTTAACAATCGAGAATTAACTTGCTCATATTTTGAACTCCTCGCTGGGGGCTTTCTATACCCGGTCCTTTATTTGTTGACAGCCATTTCAACAACGCTTTTGTCCCTCGCGTTTTTGTTCCGTCGTGCTTTTGTCCCTCGCGCTTTTGTTTCTCGCGCTTCTATCCAGTCGCGTTTTTGTTCCGTCGCGCTTTTGCTCTTCGCGTTTTTGTTCCGTCGCGTTTCTGTCCCTCGCGCTTTTGTTCCGTCGCGCTTTTGTTCCTCGTGCTTTTGTTCCTCGCGTTTTTATCAAGTCACGTTTGTGTCCATCGCGCTTTTGTTCTGTCGCATTTTTGTTCCGTCGCGCTTTTCGTATCGCGCTTTTCTCCCTCGCGCAAACGGTTGTCGCGCAAATGACACAGAGCCGAAATGACATAACAACATGCTGGTACTGTCAACGGTGAAAAAGTTTCAATTTGACAGCAAAATCCCCATTAACAAAATGATCCTCCATTTATTTACAAAAAATGTGATAAATGAAGAACCGCTCGACCGATTTTGTGCAAACTTCACACAAACCATCTAATAAATAGTCCGAACAAAGCCTAAACATTTGGTTTGGCTAGGTTTGAGTTATAAAATTACAACTACTTTTTAAAGTGGAAAAAAGGATAAAATACAGTAATAGTTATTTATTATTATTAATATATTGATCATGAATGTCATGATCTGTAGCAGCGTTTTGTAATTCTACTTTATGATCGAGCATCAAATGCTTAGAACATCATGCAGGCGAGTGTTATTGACAAGAAAGAATCGGGCAATCGAAAATATTCCTCCTACTGCAGATGCTTTAAAGCAACACATCAAACGAGTTGCTCTCCAAGCAAGAATCTGGAATAACAGCCTCGATTCAGAATACACAATATCTTCGCCAACCCACTGGGGATGGATACTAACTTCAGGAGGATCATACCAGCCTGTGTGGACAACAATTCCAGAAGTGTCAAAACATTGTGTACAACTTAGGTATCTCCTGTACTTGTCGAAAGTGATGCACATCTTGTAAATGTGTTAAAATGGGAATACCTTGTACGAAACATTGTGTATGTGGAGGACAGTGCTCCAAAAGTGATTGGTGATCACAAGTGAATTAAATACATTATTTGCATTACATTGAATATGATGTTATTATATTTGGCTATCAAACTGGAATAATATTGTACATTATAGTTATCCCTTAAAGGGGGTGTGGTGTGACCCTAAAAAACGACTTAAGCTATAGTCTGGCAAGTGGTAACTTGGTAGAGACGAAAGGGGGAAGAAAAGTTGGGCGTAACCTCAGACTAATAATAAAACTAGAGACCAAACATGCCATTTAGAAATCGCCCAATGTTTACAATCAATCATCTTTTAGTCCATCACATAAGTAAGAGAGAGATAGGCCTATAAAATGGCAACACTGACGCATGTGGATTTTGCCACTACCAGTGGCGGCGTGTTGTTTTAAGAAAATATAAATCAAAATAAATAAAATTATGATTTAAGTTGTAATTTGTAATTATAATTTATAATTTATGATTTTGAATTCTTAAAAATAAGTATGTACCTATTATATTTTCATGAAGACCTAAAGCCTTCATGCGAAAACCAGCAAATTAATTACTAGATACAATAGGTATAAATATAAAATACGCAAGTATAAGTATAAAATGTTTATTAAAAATACAAAAAATCGTCCAATTATACAATAGTACATTAAAATACAAGTTTCATAAGACGTCATTTTATCACACGAGCCCTATATTAGAAAACGAGCCGGAGGCGAGTTTTCTAAAGGGCGAGTGCGATAAAATGTCTTATGAAACGAATATTTTATACTATTTTTTCTATTTTGGTATTGTTTAATTGAAAAAAACAAATTTTTCTTGGAAATTTTATTCTCATATTTCCTGATTTTATATGTTTAGGTTGGCAACACTACATGCCAAATATAGAAATCTTCTATTATTTTTTATCGCGAATGACAGTTCAATGGCCATCAATCAGCTAGTGTTACCAACCTCCGATAAGTAAAAAAGGAGTGTCACAAAGAGCTTCTTTTCGAAACTACTTTTAGTGTCGAAAAGACTTCGATATGACACCAAAATAGAAAAAAGTTTTTTTTACATGATATGGAATATAAAAGCTGACTATCAGTACATACATATTTGTTTTATATACAGGGTGTCCCACGGTGGATGGCGTATTAGACGTTTATGGAGAACTAATAAGCGGATCATTTTGATAATTTGGCAACCGGGATAAATGACCGTGATCTACACTTTAAAAATATTTTTGTTTATGCGGTGTTGCCGCTTCTACTCTAAACCAGTGGCAACATCGCTATTTTGAATGAAACACCCCGTATTTAATTGCATATTTGGATTCTACATAAAATTCTGAGCAGATTTCATGTGATATACCCTATACCAAAGTTCAACTGTTTTGGAAATATTGACAGTTGAAAATTGACTTTTTGCAACTTTGACAGGCTGTAAAATCTGAACGGTTAATTTTAGAGAGAAATCGATTTTACATTCCTATCTTAGATTTTTATAAACTATCATTTGACACCAATTTTGAATTTAATCCATGATTAAAACTTCCAATTAAATTTAATCTCCGGTTAAATTCAAAGTTGGTGTCAAATGATAGTTTACGAAAATCTAAGATAGGGATGTAAGATCGGTTTTCCTCTGAAATTAACCGTTTAGGTTTTACAGCCTGTCAAAGTTGCAAAAAGTCAATTTTCAACTGTCAATATTTCCAAAACAGTTGAACTTAGGTATAGGGTATATCACATAAAATCTGCTCAGAATTTTACGTAGAATCCAAATATGCAATCACATACAGGGTGTTTCATTTAAAATAGCGATGTTGCCACTGGTTTAGAGTAGAAGCGGCAACACCGCATTAACAAAAATATTTTTAAAGTGTAGATTATGGTCGTTTATCCCGGTTGCCAAATTTTCAAAATGATCCGCTTTTTAGTTCTCTATAAACGTCTAATACGCCATCCACCGTGGGACACCCTGTATAGGTAAGAACAAGGTATAGTCACAGCTTAACGTATAGCTTTACATTTTTTAACTATGTACTTAAACGACCGAGTTGCTTCATTAATTATAATATGTATTGATTCAGAAAAGAAACTTTAATTTGGTACAACCGCTGTTTTTATTTCGCTGGTTAGTGGTTATTGAGGCCTTTATGTATTCGCTTTGCTTATGTATTTGTTTCTGGTCCTGGCATTGAGGAAAATACTCTCAGGATAGTAGGGGTCGGGGAAGACTTTTCTTCAGAATCGATCTAGAGTAGATTTTGATCCAAGCATTTCTGCGAGAAGTAGCAAGAAAACCTCAAAAATAATTGGTATTAGATTTGTCATGATCGTGATGAATAACTCAAAAAATGGACTGTATGAAAATAATTTACTGGAAAACTGGAGGACGATATAATTAAATTGACTAGTTCAACCCACTGATCTCAAAAATAAATGGATAAACAAAGAACGCTTCTAATGCTGCTAATTTACGAGGTCAAAATCTAAACAAAAACAACTGACTGGGACAGCTGTGAGCGTGCGCAGTAGATACATGTATTGTCAAAACAAACAAAATCTGGCCAATGAAAATGAAGGAATTTCAAAATTTAGAACAGTTATTCGAAAGATAAGACCCTGCGCAGGCGTTAGGCTGTTCCGTTGACCGTTGCACAACTGTTCGTAGAATATTGACCCCAAATTTTCGCACAAATTTTGCCAATCAAGCCGTATGAATTGTTTATCCATTTATTTTTTAGATCAGTGGTTCAACCACGTTGAGTGAAGCTAATGACAATTTCATAAAATTAGCATTGTGACCATATTATTAATTAATGCTTGGCCTAGACAAGATTTTTGGATTTTAATCTCTTTACGTATTCAAATAATAATCAATAGGGAACTTTACGATTTTTATTAAATTTTTTCAAATCATTTATTTATGCCTTAAAAGAGTGTTCCGAAAATATTATTTTCTAAAACTCAATTATAACTTGGTGAAAAATGTTTAAAGTTTCGCGCGTATTAAAAGTATTTCAAACGACCTTAAATGCGCGCGAATCTGGATGACGTCACGTAGTATGATTTTGCGTCACCTTGTCGCGAAACGTTATACTTCATTGTATTCATGGTCGGCGCACTCATATTACCGCTTTGAGCCAGCTTTTTTAGTTCACTCGTGACCGCTGATGGCTCTGCTGGTCTTATAAAACTGAGGTTATGAAAGTGAAAATGAAACAAATACCGAATGTTCTGTGTATCGAATCCTTTATCGGAAATGTCATTGTCATTTGGCCTTGCCATATTTCAAAATTTAAATTTAAATTGTCTTTTGATTGTGTTTATTCTTGTGAAAAACTAGGGACTCGACAAACCTCTGCAGTCTGCAAACAGTGGCGACGATGAATAGAGGCCCCGCCGCCATATTTTTGAAATTTCAAATATGAATACATAGGAATTATTGGATATACCTAAATGGATATCTATCATCAAAATTTGGAGGTAACGTATTTCTCTGACTAAAATTCAAATACGTTATTTTTAATTTTTTATAATAGACATGGATATATCCGAGAGGCATTCAGCCATTTATATCCTATTATTCATATCAAAAATTTTGAATATGGCAGCGAGACCTCCATTTTCGCCATTGTTTGACAAGGGTTGTCGAGTTACTGAAAAAAATACAGGAAACTGTCAATAGCAAAGTGCTATCTCTCGGAGAATGATCGAACTAGTATTTATAGTTCACTCTCAGTCGGCAGAGGGCGTTAAAATACGACATGATATGTTAACATTGGAGAGTCCAGTCTATTTACCCCCTATATATATTAGTCTATGATTGTATTTAATTTGGTTGATTTCCACATTTTCCACCGTTATTTGTTTTGTTGTTGTTTTGTGTTGCAGCGAGTTGTAAATTTTAAAGTTATAATGGAAAAAAAGATTCGCACATACTTACTTTTGCTACCATAAACATAATCAAAAATTACAGATTGTCGGATTGGTTTTTGGAATTTCCTTCTTCGGTCATAATTAATAGGTATATCGCTTTATTTATGTAATGCTGAGCTAGTCATTGAATTAAGTTAATCATTAAGCTAAGTAAACCAATTCTAATAATGATAAAATTTTAAAAAAATAGAGAAAAACGTGGATGAACACAACTAACGGGTATTTATTATGTAGAGTTCGAGCTGCTGTTTTGTTCTTTTATCCCTGTTCTTCTCATTATAAGGAAAAAAGACGGAAAATGCTCCGAGCGCTCAGTGTTTCAAGACGAGCTCACGGCAGTAGCGGCTCGTCGTATAAAGCAACTGAGGCCGGGCCTCACATGTAAAAATTTCAATAATGATGTGAAATTTTGAAATAATATTTATTAAATATTTAACGTTTTTCAACTATTTTCAATCATTAAAAGAATCAAAACATCGAATTTTCATTAAAATATAATACTATTTCTTGAATTTAGCGCGCGCTTCTACCTATTTATCCTTATAGGCGCTCAAATCGTTGCGGGACAGCATTAAAATAAAATAGCAATCCCAAAAATTTTGGCCTCATGTGCGTCACAGAACGCCGAAGCGATGCCACGGCACTCCCCACCACAACCCTTCAACTGTAGGTGAGACGATAGCGAATTTTTATAGGCATTGAGGCGCACAATTTTGGGCTTGTTAATAAGAAACCTTGCATCTCTTGCTGCTCCGACAAGTATTTAATTGGTTAATTGGCTCATACTTTTTATTTTGGTCTGTTGCGGGTTAAAAAACTGTGTAAAGTATACTGTGAAGGATCCGTTTTCAAAATTAGGCAGAGAATAATCGACACAAGATGTAAACGTTTGCCCATCGTAAAGCACTAACACTAACTTAACACAAAATATATACACTCTAAGTCTATTTGAAATCAATTAAATAAATATGTACACGATAAGTTTGGGATAAATAATCACTATAATAGCAAATTCAATACGGCACGAGAATTACGCCACACCTGAACTTTAAAGTATACTGTGAAGGATCCGTTTTCAAAATTAGGCAGAGAATAATCGACACAAGATGTACTTGCAACAAACTTATATTTCATACTGTTTCTTTTACAGAGCTACCTGCTAAACCTTAACTATATTCTTTGTCATGCCGGCAAGGGTTTTATTGCCTTTAGTCATCGACATCACTAAAAATAGGGTTTTGGCGTGAGAATTTGTTTCCTGGTAATTTTCCATTTACAGTCGGCCTTATCTGACTATTCACGCCCTCGGGAAACAGCGTCTACTTGCGATCTGAAAAACACAAAACAAACAAAATTACTTTTACTTCTAAATCTGCTTATCATCAGACTTTCTGATGTAATCGGTACCAGACTTTCTGATACCATCATTTTCAGACTTTCTGATTCATTGTTATCAGACTTTCTGATTCATTCATATCAGACTTTCTGATTCGTTGTTATCAGACTTTCTGATTCATTCATATCAGACTTTCTGACTCATTCATATCGGACTCTGATTCATTGTTATCAGACTTTCTGATTCATTGTTATCAGACTTTCTGATTCATCCGTACCAGACGCCCTCGGGAAACAGCGTCTACTTGCGATCTGAAAAACACAAAACAAACAAAATTAATTTTACTTCTAAAACTGCTTATCATCAGACTTTCTGATGTAATCGGTACCAGACTTTCTGATACAGTCATTTTCAGACTTTCTGATTCATTCATATCAGACTTTCTGATTCATTGTTATCAGACTTTCTGATTCATTCGTATCAGACTTTCTGATTCATTGTTATCAGACTTTCTGATTCATTCATATCAGACTTTCTGATTCGTTGTTATCAGACTTTCTGATTCATTCGTATCAGACTTTCTGATTCATTGTTATCAGACTTTCTGATTCATATGGCTATCAGACTTTCTGATTCATTCATATCAGACTTTCTGATTCATTTTTATCAGACTTTCTGATTCATTCGTACCAGACGTCCTCGGGAAACAGCGTCTACTTGCGATCTGAAAAACACAAAACAAACAAAATTACTTTTACTTCTAAAACTGCTTATCATCAGACTTTCTAATGAAATCGGTACCAGACTTTCTGATAGAATCATTTTCAGACTTTCTGATTCATTCATATCAGACTTTCTGATTCATGGTTATCAGACTTTCTGATTCATTCTTATCAGACTTTCTGATTCATTCTTATCAGACTTTCTGATTCATTGTTATCAGACTTTCTGATTCTTTTTTTATCAGACTTTCTGATTTATTGTCATCAGACTTTCTGATGTTTTTTTTTTGTAATCAGACTTTCTGATTTTATCGTCATCAGACTTTCTGATGTTTTTTTTGTAATCAGACTTTCGGATTTTATGGTCATCAGACTTTCTGATGTTTCCTTGTAATCAGACTTTCTGATTTTATCGTCATCAGACTTTCTGATGTTTTTTTGTAATCAGACTTTCTGATTTTATGGTCACCAGACTTTTTGATGTTTTCTTGTAATCAGACTTTCTGATTTTATCGTTATCAGACTTTCTGATGTTTTTTTTGTAATCAGACTTTCTGATTTTATCGTCATCAGACTTTCTGATTTTATCGTCATCAGACTTTCTGATGTTTTTTTGTAATCAGACTTTCTGATTATATCGTCAGCAGACTTTCTGATTTTATCGTCATCAGACTTTCTGATGTTTTTTTTGTAATCAGACTTTCTGATTATATCGTCATCAGACTTTCTGATGTTTTTTTTTGTAATCAGACTTTCTGATTTTATCGTCATCAGACTTTCTGATGTTTTCTTGTAATCAGACTTTCTGATTTTATCGTCATCAGACTTTCTGATGTTTTTTTGTAATCAGACTTTCTGATTTTATCGTTATCAGAATTTCTGATGTTTTCTTGTAATCAGACTTTCTGATTTCATCGTCATCAGACTTTCTGATGTTTTTTTGTAATCAGACTTTCTGATTTTATGGTCATCAGACTTTCTGATGTTTTTTTGTAATCAGACTTTCTGATTTTATCGTCATCAGACTTTCTGATGTTTTCTTGTAATCAGACTTTCTGATTTTATCGTCATCAGACTTTCTGATGTTTTTTTTGTAATCAGACTTTCTGATTTTATCGTCATCAGACTTTCTGATGTTTTTTGTAATCAGACTTTCTGATTTTATCGTCTTCAGACTTTCTGATGTTTTTTTGTCATCAGACTTTCTGATTATATCGTCATCAGACTTTCTGATGTTTTTTTGTAATCAGACTTTCTGATTTTATCGTCATCAGACTTTCTCATTGTTTCGTCATCAGACTTTCTGATGTTTTTTGTAATCAGACTTTCTGATTTTATCGTCATCAGACTTTCTGATGTTTTTTTTGTAATCAGACTTTCTGATTTTATCGTCATCAGACTTTCTGATTTTTTTTTTGTAATCAGACTTTCTGATTTTATCGTCATCAGACTTTCTGATGCCTTTTTTGTAATCAGACTTTCTGATTTTATCGTCATCAGACTTTCTGATGTCTTTTTTGTAATCAGACTTTCTGATTTTATCGTCATCAGACTTTCTGATGTTTTTTTGTAATCAGACTTTCTGATTTTCTCGTCATCAGACTTTCTGATGTCTTTTTTGTAATCAGACTTTCTGATTTTATCGTCATCAGACTTTCTGATGTTTTTTTTGTAATCAGACTTTCCGATTTTATCGTCATCAGACTTTCTGATGTTTTTTTTTGTAATCAGACTTTCTGATTTTATCAACATCAGACTTTCTGATGTTTTTTTGTAATCAGACTTTCTAATTTCATCGTCATCAGACTTTCTGATGTTTTCTGGTAATCAGACTTTCTAATTTCATCCACATCAGACTTTCTGATGTTTTTTTGTAATCAGACTTTCTGATTTTATCGTCATCAGACTTTCTGATGTTTTTTTTGTAATCAGACTTTCTGATTTTATCATCATCAGACTTTCTGATTTTTTTTGTAATCAGACTTTCTGATTTTATCGTCATCAGAATTTCTGATGTTTTCTTGTAATCAGACTTTCTGATTTCATCGTCATCAGACTTTCTGATGTTTTTTTTGTAATCATACTTTCTGATTTTATCGTCATCAGACTTTCTGGTTTTATCGTCATCAGACTTTCTGATGTTTTTCTGTAATCAGACTTTCTGATATTATGATCATCAGACTTTCTGATGTTTTTTTTGTAATCAGACTTTCTGATTTTATGGTCATCAGACTTTCTGATGTTTTTTTGTAATCAGACTTTCTGATTTTATCATCATCAGACTTTCTGATGTTTTTTTGTAATAAGACTTTCTGATTTTATAAGTTTTGTGTGCTAAGATGTCAAAAATCAGACTATTCTGGTGAGTCAGGTTCTTTGGCACCTCTTCGTAAAGTCTTTGAAGTACAACTTTCAGTTGTATGCCCAACACGATTGCACTTTGCGCAGAACACTCTTGCTTTTTTTTGCACTTTGCAAAAACATGTCCCCTCTCGTGGCAGTTAAAGCATTTCAAGTTATTATCTTGGCTAACTTGACTCATGTGTCCTCTACGAAGAGTACCTATGCCTTAAATCGCCCCTAAATTCTGACTTGTACGTACTACGACTCGTGGAAACCTTTTCCTCGTCGCTCAGAGTTTCTTTATTATCGCCAGCCAATGCGAATAAATATTGCTCATAAAGCGCCTCAGGGGTTTCATATCTACCTGCTCTGGCCGACTTTTGGACTATAGCATCATTTATGCCGTCGATTATGCAAGAAACACTTTTTTTTCCTTTTATGTCAAAAACACGTAATAATTCCATTTTCTCAAAGTAGTATGTCGTCATGGATTCAAATGGATGCTTTTGACGGTTCAACATTTCCCGTAAGGCAGTGGCAAAATCGATATTTTCAGGAAAAGTTTTTTTTATGAGTGTTTTCCATTCTTTCCAGGTGTTATTGTAATTTGACAGGCTATGGTACCAACTTTTGGCCATTCCTGCCAAACGAGACTGCATATGGTAGATAGCTGTTACATCATTCCACTCATTAATTTCTTTGAGCTGATCGATTTTTTCTAGCCACTGTCTTGCTGTCAGGTTCCTGTTTTCAGGTGAAAATTCAGGGATGCAATCACTTTTCACCATTAGTTTCACTTCTGATCTTTTTCGCTGTAGGAAACTATTTTCCTTCGATAGTTTTTCCACCATTTTCTCCAATTTCTTGACTTTCGAGCTCGAAATTGAAGGGTTTTCGACGGACGCTGGAGGTGACACAGTTGGAGTGTATTTACGGAACTTTCTGCCCCTTTTCCTACTCGTTTCTTGCGAGCTGCTCGTACTAGAAGCGGAACTGCTGCTACTAGAAGAGCTAGTACGGCGACGGGAACGTTTGCCCATCGTAAAGCACTAACACTAACTTAACACAAAATATATACACTCTAAGTCTATTTGAAATCAATTAAATAAATATGTACACGATAAGTTTGGGATAAATAATCACTATAATAGCGAATTCAATACGGCACGAGAATTACGCCACACCTGAACTGTAAAGTATACTGTGAAGGATCCGTTTTCAAAATTAGGCAGAGAATAATCGACACAAGATGTACTTGCAACAAACTTATATTTCATACTGTTTCTTTTACAGAGCTACCTGCTAAACCTTAACTATATTCTTTGTCATGCCGGCAAGGGTTTTATTGCCTTTAGTCATCGACATCACTAAAAATAGGGTTTTGGCGTGAGAATTTGTTTCCTGGTAATTTTCCATTTACAACTGTTTTTTGGAATTTATTTTGTTAATTTGAAACTCAATATTTGTATTAAAATAAGAATTATGTACCTACTGCTGTTGTTTTGCAACTGTAAGAAATGAAAATTTTCATTAGAAATATACAAAAAAAAATATCCGAGATGTTCTTTTAATGAAATTTTGGGTCAAAATTTTGGCGTAACACTTGAAAATTTTGTTTGGGTTTGTTTGGGTTAACTTGATGGGCCATGGGCCTCACCAGTTTGGATTGTCACGAGCCGCCACTGACTCACGGTATGATGGACGTTTGCTGACAGACACTGACAAATCATACTAGATGACGTCACGACCAGTACCAGCACGTTTTTTCCCGCTGGAAATAATTTTAATTTTTCCGCATTTTTAATTCCTTATTGCGGCCGTATGCGACAAAAAAAAATCGTTTTTTCGCTGATAATGTTTTAGCATAATATATTCTTATGATTTATAGTAATATTTTCATGTTTAAATTTTTTGTCAAGTTCCCTATTGTCGAGGTAGAAAATATTTTAAATATAATGGGTAAAACATAATACCTTTTTGTAATATCTCCCATTTCTGATGCAGTTTCTGTTGTAGATCCACCAGAATCCTTATTTTTTGTATGTTGCTCAACCCTGACCCTGCTAACAAAAAAATAATAATAATTTTTGATTTATTATATCGAGTAATCAAAAATGGTACCTACTCCAATACTTTTTAATAGATTAATAAAGTAAAAATATCTGTCATCAAGGATACCTTTTTATGATTTCCTTCACTGGGCTGCTTGAGGGGCCTGCCATATTTCTGTCAGACTGCAAAGTAATGATTTCAGACCCACTCGGCTGCTCCACGAGAGTTTCAAAATTATCATCCAAAGGTCTGAAAAGGTTTCTGTCAGGTGACTCAACAAGGGTAGAGTCCGAACTAAAAAATAATAATAATAATAATAATATGAGAACAAGCTGAGAGGAAAAGTGACAAAAAAAATATGATCCATGAATTCATAATATACACTAAAGATATTTAAGGAAAATACTTTATGTTAGTTCAACCTTACCTAAAAGATGATGGGTCGTTGAACGCAGCAAGCCTGGGTTCAGCATATGGCCTTGTCCTTTTTTTTTTCAGTCAGGCTTATTGTTGTAACATCACTGGGATCAAAATAATCCGAGCAAATGAAGGAAAATTTATGTACGTTCGCATTTTCCAAGCCCAAAATGGAAATCCACTTTTTCCTTCTTTCCAGATTTACAGGAAAACTACAACAAAAATTATAATAGAACCTAGTAATAGTGTATAGTCAAAGTTTATAAAGTTCAAGCTCACAATTCTTACTTCTCAATGCGTAATTTTAAAAATTCAGAGTTGAAACCAATTCTACATTAATCTACTTATCGCAAAACACTTCAAAATACGGTTATATCCCCTTTTTAAGCCTAAACTCTAAACTTTAAACCATCAGGTGCTGTATAAACTCGTTTCTGTTGTGAAATAACAACTAATTTCAAATTAGTATTAGGAACTCGATTAGCAATAATTCATTGTGCATTAAGCAATAAGCATTATGAATTATACACATTGGCTAGCTAAACAGGGCTTAAAGTTGAATAAAACTATTGAGGAATATGTACCTATCGTGAGTACTTACCTATATTGATTCAGGAAAACTCAGATTATTGCTGTAATTTAATTTCTAGATCTCAAATAAAAAGTTTCCTCTGAATTTTTCCCAGAATGTAATAGAAGTTTTACAATAAATTACCCTAAATACCCTCTAACTACGCCAATGGCGGCCAATGTCAAGAGTAAAATGATATCAAATTTCTTACCGCCGAAATATCGAATTCTGCTTTGAATTCTTACAGATAATACATCGACGTACCATTGTTACTGTCTCCACCACACTTTCTATAGTTTTGAATCCAAAAATAACACTCAAAATCACAAATTTAGCTTGATCACTTTCCAGCAACACTGCCAAATCCCTAATGGATGCCAAAAGTCACATAAAATCATCTGATTGGCTGCTCGTAGATGCAACGTTGCCGATGTGCCGTTTTTCGAGCCATATATTCCTGGTTATTCCAGAATTTTCACCAAATTAAATTAAAAAAAGACTAATTATCATTTTCAAAAAGGCGTTTAAGTTATGTTTCAACAAAGATTGATATAAAAAAACATTTAAATTATGTTGAAACATATTTTGAAATAATGATTATCCGTGAAAACATTTAATATTGAAAATCACATCGGATTATTGGCAACCGGGCATTTCATGCAAAAATCGACCTTATGGATGTTGGATCGCAAATTGTTTGTTTACTGTTGTATCTGTCGTTTTTAGTTGTTAATCTGAGGGCGTGTAACCTAAGAATATTAACTGACACCGCCTGATGACAACCATGTCTTTGGGTTCAGTGGCACCGAAAACACCAAGGAAATAAAGCAAAAAATTAATAGGAAAAAAATTCTTGAGTTTCACCAATAACCACGCCACTGGTGCTGTCGTTCAGGCTCTAACCCAGTGGTTCCCAAACTTTTTTAACCTACCGCCCAATTTTAGAAAATGGGAATTATCCAACGCCCACCTTGGCAGGGATTCAAGATATTGAAGCAGCGCCATTTTTTTTGAAAATTTTCATGGTCGTGCATTTTCCTGGCGAGGGACTGAGCGTCCAAGCTACCTCCCCAGTAGGATTTTGTCAGAAAATGACCCAGTATGGAAATTTTGAGAAAAACCGGATACAGCACAATTCAGCACACTTCAGATTGCATAAGAATCCATTTTTGTTTCAATCTTATTTCCAAAATTTTGGGAGGCTGAGCGTCAAGTTAGCCCCCCCAGTAGGATTTTGTCGAAAAATTACCGAATATAGAAATTTTGAGAGAAACCTGATACAGCACAGTCTAGCACACTTCAGTCTGCATAAGAATCCGTTTATGTTTGATCTGCTGTACAATTTTTTTTTTGGGGGGAGGGGCTGAGTGTTATGTTAGCTTAGAGTCCATTTTTGTTTCATGTTATTTCCTAAATTTTGGGGGGTGAGCGTTAAGTTAGTCTCCCAATAGAATTTGGCCTGAAAATTACCGAATATGGGAATTTCGAGAAAAACCTGATACAACACAGTCCAGCACACTGCAAATTGCATAAGAATTAAGAATGCATTTTTGTTTCATCTGATTTTCAAAATTTTTGAGAGCTGAGCGTCAAGTTAGCACCACCAGTAGGATTTTGTCGGAAAATGACTGAATATGGAAATTTTGAGGAAAACCTAATACAGCACAGTTCAGTACACTAATTCAGATTGCATAAGAATTCATTTTTGTTTGATTGGATTTCCAAAATTTCGGGGGGGCTGAGCGTTAAGTTAGCCCCTCATCTTGTTTTTCCTATAACTTTGGTATCAGAACAGCGCAGTTCAAAGTGGTTGCAATTTTGTTAGAAAATTGGAATGTGGGGTGGCTAACTTGACAGAGCTTATTTTTTAGCTTTTTGAAGTTATTTATAAGTAAAATACAATAACTTTAAGGCAGCTGCTGCTGATCAATGCGCGTATTAGCGGTATCGCATTTTAAGCAAGTCATAGCAGACTTAGTTGAGGTGCGTGCGGGCTTCGGGATTTGCGTCGGAACTCTCGGGTTGCGTCGGAACTTTCGGGTTGCGTTCATAACTGGAAGCTTGCCAAAATTGACTCCGAAAGGCATAGACATAGACTATCAGCCTTATCTTTATAGTATTGAAGAGTAATTTCCGTAAAAAGCCATTCACTATTCAATTTTAATTTTTTTTCTGATCTGTTCGGTTATTTTCCACCGCCCACTAATTTATGTTTACCGCCCCCCAAAATCAGCTGAGCTCTTTACCGCCCCCCGAGATGGTTGTAGCGCCCACTGGGGGGCGTTATCGCCCACTTTGGGAACCACTGCTCTAACCAATAGAATCATGTCTCCTGAATAATCACGCCTCTCCACATCCTTCATTTCGCAATGCTGCCGGATTTTATCCTATTTCAAAATGCTACACATGCAAAAAAAAATGTCACCAACTTGTTTATTATTGTTTCTGTCAAGTTTGGCAAAGCAGCAAATTCTTTTGCAGTTCGCCGTTTCGCTAGCCAGACAATACTTAAATCAAGAAAAAAATTCTAAGATCTCTCGTGAAAACCGCATTCCTATGTTCAAAATAGTTTCCGAGAAAATTCCTCGTGAATATAAATTATGCTGGAACTTGTGATGTCACAACCGCCGAAATCTCAGTCTTCTGTTCGTTCAGTCGTCAGTGAACCGTACTCTATACTTCGAGTGGTTGCAATTTGCTCTAGGAGATAATTGTCTTTTGTTTTGGAAAATTCTTACACCTATTATTACTATCCTTGATAATCTAGAAGAAGTGTAACGTCACAAACACCTAGTTGTAACTTTAAACCGCTCTAACTCGAAAACGGACCATCGTAGCATGATGCGGTTTAAATATTTATTCTTAGATTTTTTGAACTAAAATTTTCATTTTTGGGTCACACCCCCTTCAAGCGTGTCTCATGTCACTGATTTTGAAATGGAAATGAAAGTTTCATCGCTTAAAAAAGCTAGAACTTATAAACATTTTTGGCAGATTTGCAGCAACTCTTGATTAGAAAATACCAGTTATATACAGGGTGTCCAAGATTAGAATGTCTATCATGGAGATCTCGTAAACGTTAACAGATACGACAATGGTTAAATGGGAAAAAGTTGCGCTATTTAATGACTAACAAAATGCATCCAAGAAATTTTAAAAAAATTTACATTTTCTAGAGATGTTCGAAAAAAAAAAAAAACCTAAATTTTCCGAGGGAAATTTCCGTTTTTCACGATTATCTTCGGAAGTTGTCAGAATTTTTAAAATTTCTTGCATGCATATTGTTAGTCATTAAATAGCGAAAACTTTTTTCCCATTTAACCATTTTCGTATCTATTATCGTTTACGAGATCTCCATGATGACACCCTGTATTCCGCTTGAAAGGTTTTTTTCACGCACAAAAAATAAGTTTTTAGCTACATATAACGGATTCTAAATTATTTAGCAAAATTATTGTTCATGAAAATCGAAAGAAAAATCAACAATTTCATTAAAGCAAGTATTTCTGGTATACCTAAATGATGATGTAAAATATACTGTTGGAAAGCGCATTTTCTTCTGATTATTATTCACTAATGATGTAAGTTAATATCAAAATACCAACTCGAGTTATATTGGGAAATGTAGAATCATGTCCCAGAATTAGGCGGCAATAATGATGACGTCATCAACGCCACTAGAGGGCCAGAAAAATTCGTATCCTGGGCTTCTTAGACGCGCCTACCCATGTACTATCTGAACCCAAAGGGGCGCATTGGTTGCCAGACTTGAAATATTCTGGTATAATTTTCAGTTACCTCACCCCACTACTATACTTTTTATATGACATCCAACTCAAAATTTTGAATACAGGTTATAATGATTACAGTTTATTTTGTCGCGTGAATCCAATGAGGTGCTTACTTAAATAAAAATAAGTGAAGTGAAAAAAAACAAGCAATGCAAATTTGATTCACTCACACATAAACATAGGAACAATCCAGTATGAACAAATGTTGTATGGTTATAGTAGATCTCCCTGATTTCATAATTGACTACGTCAACTACGGGAAGCAAACCACTCTTCTAAACGACCAGTGGCGGCTCGTGACAATCCAAACTGGTGAGGCCCATGGTCCATCAAGTTAACCCGAACAAAATTTTCAAGTGTTACGCCCAAATTTTGACCCAAAATTTCATTAAAAGAACATCTCGGATATTTTTTTTTGTATATTTCTAATGAAAATATTCATTTCTTACAGTTGCAAAACAACAGCAGTAGGTACATAATTCTTATTTTAATACAAATATTGAGTTTCAAATTAACAAAATAAATTCCAAAAACATTTTTTTTAACCCGCAACAGACCAAAATAAAAAGTATGAGCCAATTAACCAATTAAATACTTGTCGCAGCAGCAAGAGATGCAAGGTTTCTTATTAACAAGCCCAAAATTGTGCGCCTCAATGCCTATAAAAATTCGCTATCGTCTCACCTACAGTTGAAGGGTTGTGGCGGGGAGTGCCGTGGCATCGCTTCGGCGTTCTGTGACGCACATGAGGCCAAAATTTTTGGGATTGCTATTTTATTTTAATGCTGTCCGGCAACGATTTGAGCGCCTATAAGGATAAATAGGTAGAAGCGCGCGCTAAATTCAAGAAATAGTATTATATTTTAATGAAAATTCGATGTTTTGATTCTTTTAATGATTGAAAATAGTTGAAAAACGTTAAATATTTATTGAATATTATTTCAAAATTTTACATCATTATTGTAATTTTTACATGTGAGGCCCGGCCTCAGTTGCTTTATACGACGAGCCGCCACTGTAAACGACATATATGTATACTTAATAGGGGTGCCATCACTAGCATTTTGTTTTGTCAGATTTTGCACAATTTCTACAACTGAGGGAAAACGTAAATTTGGCAACGTTACACTCCGTATGGTTTGTAACACTATTATAAATTCTACTGAATCTATTATTGCTAATTGTCTGTGAGGAAGGTTTGACTATAAAATTAAATTTTGTTTTTAGATGAGCTTTATTTGGCCTGCTACAAATTTGACAGTCAAAAAGAGGAAAATTGGCAACGTGCACGGGTCGTTGGCATTACAAACACCGAAAAAGGACCTGCTTATGAAATGTTTTTCATTGATTTGGGCAAAACCGAAGTGGTAGATTGGAAAAAGTATATTTACATTCCAAAATATAAAAAACAATTATTAAAAGCATGTTTTTTGTTTTAGGATAACGGCACTGCCGAGCATTTTAGCTAAACAGCAACCGTTGGCCATCCAATGCTCCATATATAATGCAATGGTTTCTTCTTGGCACGAAACCGCTCATTATTCATTGCTTCACATTATTCAAGGCAAGGAAACTTATGTGACGGAAATGTGTTATAGGAACGGCATTCACGAGGTGGATCTTATGGTTGCCTCTTTAGATGGAGGACTCACATCTGTAACTGATATGTTGGTGCACGTTGTTGGCGCTGTTGTGAATGACAATGAAGATTCTACAACTTTTATTCAACCAAAAAAGGTATTTGTGTAGTAAACTTTTTTTTGTTTTATTTTTCAGTTTTAAATGCTGTTTTTTTTGTCAGAATTATTTATTTATTTATTTATTTATAATGTCAAACGGTTGATAAATAAATCCAACCTTTTCAAGGTGTTCCAGAGTGCACACCTTACATATTTAAAAAAAAATTATTTCATAGTCAAACACAAAACACACAATTTAAAAGTAACGCGCATTAGAAACTTGAAAGGCCCTTTATACCATAAGAGGTGGGGATGTATGCTTTTTCTACATTTGATTTTGGGTTGGTGAATAATAAAATATACTACTTGCTTCCAGGGCAAAATTATTCTACCCTCATTCAAGATCTTTCCAAATAGCAGTAAATTCACAAAGAACCAGACTGAAAAAGTCATCATTGCCAATGTTATTGATCCGGATAATATTTTTGTGCATTTGGTAAGAGTTTTTTAAATTTATAGATTTTTAATTTAATTTTAATCATGTGTCTTTTCAGGTAAAGGATGTTGGAAAGTATAAACAGATGAATCTTGCTATCAAAAAGTACTATAAAGCTCCCACCACCAAAGCATGTTTTCCAATTGAAGGTAATTATAGATAATTTTGTAGCAGTTTGCATGTGAACCATAATAATATTTTACTTTTTTAGGTTCCTATGCGATTGTCGAATACAAAGACTCAATCAGATCAAATTGGCACCGAGCGCTGATTAAAAATGTGGACTTGAAAACCAATAAAGTTCAGGCTATGCTAGTGGACTGGGGTTTGAATGTATTTGTTCCAACATCAAAAATTCGACCTCTAATAGAGACATTCACAAAACTAGAAACCCAAGTAAGTATGCCTAGACTCCATTCAAATGAATTCAATTGAATAATTATCATTTTTTCCTAGGTTGTCTTATTAAAGCTATACCACATTGTCCCCTATAATAAACAAATGAATTGGTCGTCACAGATGGCTACAAACTTTCTACAATTCTACCAAACGCGTCAAGAAGAGTTAAAAATGATCGTTTATGAGCATCATCCTAAAATAGAAGTGGCGTTATTTGAAATCACTGGCAACGTGGATATTTGTATTAACACCAAGCTTGTTGACAATAATTTTGCTGATTCTGTTGGACCAATGTAAGTATCTTTTGATAAGCCAAGCAAATTCTTGTATGCATATTTTAATCATCAGATCAATATTATAATTTCTATGCTAAAAAATTTTTTGAAGGAATAAAAAAACCTTCCATTTATTCATAGTGAAAGATTTCCCTTTTGATATGGGAGAACCTTGGTGTCGGTATTTTCACAGTGCCCTGTAGAGGTGACGACTGTGAAGGGTTTTCGTCTTTAGGTAGAGTGCAGCCTCACACTCTGGGTATAGGCTTAGGGTTTTGTGGTAAGTGAGTAATACACCAGTAAAGGTTTGATACTAATTTATTATTTGAAATGAGCCGATATTTATACACAAAAATTATTAATAAAATAAACGTAATTTGGAATGATGATGATTTTGCAGATTGCTGCAATTAGGTTGGTATTTTAAAACTTGCTAGTTAATTAATAACAATATTGGATTATTGTTTGTATTACATGGTTGCGTCAATGCAGGTCAATATAATCAAACTGGTCCACTTTATGGTTTTTTAACTAAATCCTATAAATTTCTCTTATGGCTAATTTTGAATACTTCTCAAGATTAGACATTCTGGCCGCCGCAATCTTGGTCAGCTGCTGGCATCGGTGTCAATTTCGTGGTTCCTGCTGTAGCTTCGAAGCGGTTCCAAGGGTATTCCCTTGATATTGTGGTCTTCTTGACGTCTTGGTTTCGTCTTATGTTTTCGATACCCAAGATATCCCAAGAGTGCCAAGATTATGATGGTGATAAGTGTACTCGATGTAACAGTGCCGAATACTGCTAGGTGGTGTATGGAAGCCCAATGCGTTTCTTGTAGTTGCTGTTGAATATCTGATTCTTCCTCTTCAATTCTATCCAAAGATGCTGAGGCTTCTAGAACTGGTTCTTCTAGAATTTCGTGTCCCAATTGGAAAACGAACGCATCTGTTGTGTTTGGGTTGATCGGTTGTGTCATGGATGCCAGAACAGTCACTGATTCAGCTCTTTTTGGAGTTAAAATGTTTTTGTTGGTTTTTATGATGCAGTTCTGGGATATGACCACAATCCCTGTTTTGTTGAGTGTCACTTCTTCACGAATGCCATCGCAGATGATTGCTACTTTGACTTGGTCTGCGCTAATGAACATCCAAGCATTAGGTGTATTCAAACGTTTCCATATGATACTAGATATCAAGGTCTTTTTTCGTAGTGCGCACGAAGTGTTTTGCGATCGTTGATAGACTTCATCGATGATGCAGTTGGGAGTAGCTTCTATGGTTCGAGTCGTAGTCGGTGCACAGATGAATGCATCTTGACTGATGCTGATGCAATTTTTTAGTTCTGCTTCACTGAGCTGGAAGTATAACTGGGAATTGTAGTCTACTGCAATGAATTCGTTTGGCACATCGAGTATCCAGTAAGTTTCTTTTGTTATTTTGGTTGGGATTGGTGTTGCCTTGATAAGCACAAACTCGTTGTTCTCTGTAATGATGAAGTAGCCAAATATGTGAATGAAGTCCTTGCTGTGTTGAACTTTGGTCTGCAGGATTGGGTATGAGATTATTTTAAGGTTCGTTGGAAGTTTTTTGTTGGCTGACGCTATGGTTTCTTCAACGTAAGCTGGAGATATGACTTCAAATAGATGTCCACGGTGATAATGGATGTCCAAAAGTTTTTGATGGTTATCAGTGACTTCATCTATGTAATTTGCCACTATTTGGTACGCACTCAATAAATGAATATTAAGTTTGTTTTCGTCAATTCGTCTGTACCAGTTCTGCATTTCATTGATTGCTTCAAGGCCTTCATTGAGTTTCTTCCTGAATCTTTCTAGATGGTTGTTGATTCGTACCTCTGTCTGATTAAATGTAGCCAGAGCATGTAGCATAAACTTCGCTTGATGATTTGAGGTCTTGATGAGTTCCTTTTGATTTTTGTCTAATTCTTCAATGTCTGCGTACACTTCATCGTTGACTCCAACTACTGATGTGAACAATTTTCCCATAAGTCCTCGCTTATTACGATTGGTCATCACGTTCTGCATCCCTCTGTTCATCCAATCGACGTGTTGCTGTTTTTCTTGAAGGTGGTGAATTAGCGATGAACACTCCGTGTTGGATGCTAATTCTCTGGCTCTCTCACAAAGAGTCGAAACTTGCCGAATTGATGAATTTATGTTGATGGTGTCATTCCATAATCTAGACTTGTTGAATCGGAGTTCCATTCTAAAGGTTCCCCTATCTATCTTTGCGTGTCCAATGTGCTCTATATAGAGGCCTGGAGGAGGATACTGTATCTCGTATTTTTGGGCTGAAGTATTTCTCAAGGCAAACATAAATATCAGTGCCGAAATTATTATTCTCCAAGTTCTGACATGGTTCCAACTTTTGTCTGGTAGTAGGGAGTTGATCTCTGCCATTCGGTTTGCGACAAAGGTCTTCCATCTTGTAACGTCTCCCTTTATCCATGATAATGTTATCATTGAATCAGTCCATGCATATTTATCAACTTCCTCCATTGATAATGCAGTGACGGTTCTTTTCATGAGTTTTGCAAGAAGAACAGCTGCACATAGTTCTAGTCTGGGGAGTGTAGTTCTTGTTTTTGTGGGAGCAACTTTCGATTTGGCTGTGAGAAGTGATATTTTGGCTGGACCTTCCTTGCTGTTAACTTTGAGATAGATGACAGCGCCGTACGCTCTTTCAGAGGCGTCGCAAAAACCATGTAGTTCCTTCTGACTGTTTGTCGTTTGGTTGGTCCATCGGGGAAGCAAAATGTCTTCCACCGCTTTTAGTTCATCTTGGAAAGACCTCCATTTTGTCTGGATGTTAGCCGGAATCGAGTCATCCCATTTTAAATTTTGTAGCCATAGATCTTGAATTAAGAGCTTAGCCTTAATGACTACTAGAGCTAACCATCCTAACGGATCGAACAGCTTCGCAACTTCGGAGAGAATAATGCGTTTGGTAATTTTTTGTTCCATGTTGACTTACGTTTTGAATCTGAAGGTGTCATCGTATGGTGCCCAATGGATTCCCAAGGATTTTCGTGTGCCGTCTTCAGTGATTTCTTGTAGGGATTGTTCTCTCAGTTCTTCATTCAGAGAATTGAGGATTTGTATATGGTTGCTGGACCATTTACGCAGGATGAATCATCCAGCTTTGAACATGCCTATGAGTTCTGTCTGAAGATTGATGGCTTCTTCGAGCGTATCTGCCCCGGAAAGCAGATCGTCGACGTAGAAATCCTGTTTGGTCACTTTAGATGCTAGTGGGAAATTGTCTTTTTCATCTTCTGCCAGTTGCTGTAAGGTTCTAATGGCCAAGTATGGAGCTGAGGTGGTTCCATATGTGACTGTCGTTAGCGTGTATTCTTGTATGGCTTCATTTGTTCCAAATCTCCATAGAATTGTTTGGTATTTTTGGTCATCTGGGTGAATTTTAATTTGCCGATACATTTTCTCGACATCTGCTGCTAATACAATTTTATGCGTCCTCCAACGAAGTAATATGTCTGGCAATTCTTGCTGAAGTTTCGGGCCTGAGTACATTGCATCATTGAGACTGATACCACTCGAAGTTTTGCTAGAGGCATCGAATACTACTCTCAGTTTTGTTGTCGTGCTGGAGTATTTTATTACAGGCTGGTGAGGAATGTAGTATGGGCTATTGTTTGGTTGCGGGCATATTCTCATATGATTGAGCTTCAGGTATTCTTCCATGAATTGAGCGTATTTTTCTTCGAGCTTAGGATCTCTTGAAAATCGCTTCTCTAGCTGTAGTAGTCGTGCTGCACGTGATCTTGAGATCCCTAGCTGTTCTAGTTTATCGTTAAATGGAATCTTGACTGTGTATGTACCGTCGCTGTTTCTTCTCGTGTTGAGTTGATAATGTTTTTCACAGAATTCATCTTCTTCCGTGGTTGGCCTGCTTTGGGCTACTTCTTCTAGTTCCCAAAATTTCGCTAACTGCTGATATTCTTCAATGCAAGTTATTAGACTGACAACTTGCATATTTTTTCTCTCATGTCGTAGAATGTTTCCGGATAGAATCCACCCAAATTCGGTGTGCTGTCCGAGTAATCCATCTTTTGTTTTTCGAATGCCCGTCTGGATTATCTCTCCATATTCTTTTGCCCCCAAAATGATGTCGATTGGCCCTGGTCGGTGGAACGAAGGGTCAGCAAGTAAGTCGTTTTTCCATTTGTCGATGTTTACGGTGATTTCTTCACTTGGTAGCGTCCTTGTTAATTTGGGTAGAACAATACAAGGAATCTCCATTGAGAAGTTGCTTGGGAATCTTGGCTTGACGTTTATTTTCACCATCCATTTTGCGACTTGAGGTTCTGCGCTTCCAAGTCCGGATACGTCGGCTCTTATGCGCTGACGTGGTATGGATAGTAATGAGGCAGCTTCTTCAGTTATGAACGTGGATTGGGAGCCTGTATCTATTAGCACACGTAAATGCTCAATTATCCCTTGATTATTTTGGGCTTTGACAACTGCTGTTGCCAATAGGACCATCTCGTTGTGTCTTCCGAGGTGATTGGTTGAGACTTGCCTTGTGTCTCTGCGGTGGTGTTGATTTGTTTGGCCGTGTCTGTTGTTTGGTTGCTGGAAGCTTCTGGGTCCGTTTTGGTTTCTCTGTTCGTTAAAGTCTACATGTACCATTGTATGGTGGAATTTCTTGCAGGTGTGACATACGACGGTTGAATTACATCTTATGTGCGCTGGGTGTCTCAGGCAATTTATGCAGATCTTCTTCTCCTTGATGACTTTAAGTCTTGCAGCTGGAGTTAGTGCTTGGAACTTCTGACAGTTGTAGATGCTGTGGTTAGACTCGTTGCAGTATCCGCAGTTTTCAGTTGTGCTGTGGGTTTGCTCGCTGGACTTCTTTTTACCTGGTATGCAAGCTTCAAGGGATTGAAATCTTGTTTGCAGAAATTTGAGTACGTCGTCTAGCTGATGCATTTTGTTTGGCTCTCGCAACGATTGCTCGAATAATCGATTTGTCTCGGAGTCCCATTTGCGGCAGATTAGTCTTGAGATTAATGGTCCCCATGATTTGGTGTCTACCTTCATGTTGTTGAGCGCTTCGACACATTCTATCATTGCGTCATGTAGTTGCTTCAGCTTGTATGCTGATTCGTGAGTGATTGATGGTGCTTCCAATATCTTATCAATCAGCTTGTTGATGATTAGTCTCTCGTTGTAGTATCTTCTCTCGAGAATGTTCCAGCTTGTACTGTAGTTGTCACTGTTTATCTGTAGATGTTGAATGACTCTACTGGCTTCAACTCGTACGTGAGTCTTCAGATATTTCAACTTTTCGATGTCGGTGAGGTCATTATTCTCATGAACAATTCTCGTGAAAATGTCCCTGAAGGTGGCCCATTCTTCATATAATCCGTCAAACATTGGCAGCTTCACTTGAGGCAGCGATATGTTGTTTGACCTTGGATGTTGGATAATGACAGTGGGCATGGCTTGTGGCAATGCTGGAGTGTTTGGATGATTGGTTGTAGATTCATTCGGCTGTAGCTATAGGAGTATCTGCTCGTGTTGTTTCTCAAGTGCTTTATATGCGATTTTGTAAGGTGTATGGACCGATTGAATTTCGAGTTGTAGGTACAGGTCCGAAATCTGTCTCCATTTCTCGATTATTTTGTATTGGAGCTGCTGACGGCGATTGGTTGGGGTGCGATCATCTATTTCTGCAATAGTGTCGTTGAGGAATTCTTCCATCTGGTTAAGCAGTGCTGTTAGTTTTGATGTCATCTCGTTTTGTTTTGTTCGGGCTTCGGCCTTTTTTATACCGTCTTCTATGTAATCCACTGTGTCAGTGTAGACCTCCTTGAGTTGTTCAATGTAGTTCGTGGTATGGTAATTGTGGGTGGGGCAACTCAATTCGTTGATCTTCTTGTCATTCTCATAGATTGTGGTCCATAATGATTCCACTGATTTGATTTTTCCTTCGAAGTATTGGATTGTTTTTCGGCTTGTGGCATCTTTTTTCATATTCGTGAGAATACGTTGTAGGTCTCGCCCGTGTTGTTGTTGTTCCAGCGCAAGACGGTCCATCTCTTCGCCTATGGTAGGCATTTTTCTGAATTTGGGTGAAGTTGTGTTTTTTCACTTGTTGTTGGACGGCGGTGACTGATGCACTTGACCGACTGGTTGACTTGATCCACTACTGATGATGGTTTGTCTGCTCGATGTGACTTGGAAATGACGTTAGAGTGTAATATTATTGAAGTTCTTTTGAAGTTGAGAATGGACGGCGGTGGCTGGTGCACGTGATCCGTCGGTGGCGATCGAAGGTTTTCTGGTTTTTTTTTTTTTTGAGGTTTGGAAGGACCTTATAGGTATAGGACAGTGGAGGTTTTGAGGTTTGGAAGGACCTTATAGGTATAGGGCAGTGGAGGTTTTGAGGTTTGGATGCTTAGACCGGTATCTAAGCGTTAACCCCGAAGGGCGCGAAAGTGTGTGTAATTGAGTGTAGGAATGAGTGTAGGAATGAGTGTATAGCCAGACAAAGCACTTGCTATACTAGGGATTGACTGAAAACAACCACTCCCACCCAAGGGCTTGCTTGGGCACCGCGCAGGCTTGAGAGAATCCTAATCAGTCGGGATGCTGTAGCCAGACAAAGCACTTGCTACAGCAAGGAAAGAAAGGTATTTTTGGATGGTTGTTTAGACCGGTGTCTAAACGTTAACCCCGAAGGGCGCGAGTGTATGGGTAATTTGAGGAGTAGGAATGAGGGGGGGACTGTTGGGAAGGTCTGGTTTTCAACCTTTATCTTCTTCTTCTTTTGCTCGAAGGACCAATGAAAGATTTCCCTTTTGATATGGGAGAACCTTGGTGTCGGTATTTTCACAGTGCCCTGTAGAGGTGACGACTGTGAAGGGTTTTCGTCTTTAGGTAGAGTGCAGCCTCACACTCTGGGTATAGGCTTAGGGTTTTGTGGTAAGTGAGTAATACACCAGTAAAGGTTTGATACTAATTTATTATTTGAAATGAGCCGATATTTATACACAAAAATTATTAATAAAATAAACGTAATTTGGAATGATGATGATTTTGCAGATTGCTGCAATTAGGTTGGTATTTTAAAACTTGCTAGTTAATTAATAACAATATTGGATTATTGTTTGTATTACATGGTTGCGTCAATGCAGGTCAATATAATCAAACTGGTCCACTTTATGGTTTTTTAACTAAATCCTATAAATTTCTCTTATGGCTAATTTTGAATACTTCTCAAGATTAGACACATAGGATTTTTGAGTAACTGTGTAGTTTGTAGCTTAGGAATGATAGTTGTCCTTTCCATTAATAGGGTACTTGCATGGAAAATTAAATTGATTATTGTTTATTGCAAACTGTAGGAAATCGAAAAAAAATCGTTACTTTTTTTTCATTTCGCCCAAATATGATTATTTCGGAAGTTATACAAATATTAAGTTTTGTATGTATAGATATACTGAGCATGTGCGACGTCATAAAGTATTATACCTGATGACGTCATAGGCATATTTCATAGCGTTGTATCTCCGTCAATTTTTGACTAAGAAGAAAAAGAAAAAACACGTGTTGACTTTTTTTTCATGGACTATCGAAATCAGCAATAAAAAAATTTGATGCAAGGGGCCTATTGTTGTTTTGTTTAAATTTCGTCATTGCTTGAAGTAGTTGTTTTTTACTTGAACATATAGCATGTTTTGAATTGATTTTAGATCGACTATTTTGGAATGGCCCCAATATGAAGCACCAGCCCCAGTCTCTGAACAAGGCGGTTTCATGTCAACTTTACTTCAAAAAGTCAACGATGAAGCAAATGGAGAATCTGATTCAGAGGACGCTTCTTATGCTGGCGTCAAAAAGCGACGAGTTGACGTCATTAAAGTTGAAGACCCCAATAATATTTGGGTGAAATACGAAGACTTGAAGAATAAAGAGAGAGAACTGATTAAAGGATTAAGTATACATTATAGCCAAGAGAAACACAAGAAAGATAAGTGGGAAATTGGAATTAAATGTGTGACCGAAGATGAAAATGCCTATGTTAGAGGAACAGTCTTGGAACAAATCAGTGAAAATTCTTATAAGATTTACCTCTATGATAAGGTAATTATTATTTAAATAACTTTATAAACTCTTTATTGCCAGTCTGAGCTTGCATCTCGACAGGCAATCTCTACGGTTGTTCGGGAATTTTCAACTTTTCTTCCTAGGTATTCAATACACTATTGAATATTTGTTGCTCGTACCCTGTGTTTTTTTATCTTTCATGCCATTTTGATGACCTGTATGTAGGTACATACATTGTTTACGCACAGGGGATTAGAATGTTATCAAAGGTAAAAAAACGCCCGGTACATATTTTGAAATTAAACTTTTATATTTAGGTAAAGGAAATAACAACTACAGTAGATAAGATTTACGTTTTGGACAACTTTTTGGCCAGATATCCTCAAGTGGCATTGAAAGCCCATTTAGCTTACATTCGACCTGCAGGTGACACTGGTAAATGGAGCATTGCCGCAATTGAAGCTTTGCAGGAAATTTTCAACAGACATAAAAGGATTTACGCCATTATGGTGCAGGAAAAAGAAGAGGATGTACCGAATAAAAGCATACCTCTAGATATGTGGTAAGTAATTGTTATGCTACGCTAAAAAAAAAAATACCTTTTTTGGCTACATTTTTTAAACTGAGGGGGTTGGGGGGGGGATACACTATAGACACAGCATATACAAAAACAATCAGCAGGCTAACTCTCACGCGCATCTTTTTTGCGCACGCCGCCATTAGGGGATACCATCCTGTCATTAAACGGCAGGGACGCCAACATTTCAATTTATTTGTTTATTTCTGACGGAGGTCATAGGCGTGCGGTGTAGAGCGGAATTTCAGTTATTATTTTCAAAGTGATTTTAGTATATTCGCGTTGTCATTTATGGTGTTATGAGTTATCATTCTTGTATATTTAATAATAATAATAAATTAGTAATTATAAATATTATTATACGTAAGTAATAATAAATCAGTTTATTTTAAGTCCATACGACTCTGTAACACGAAAGAAAAAATCTAAATTATTGGTCGCATTCACCGGACGTAGCGTAAAGCGCTACCGCTACCTATCGGTAGCAGTCGCGGTTGGGAACGTGTTGGTCGTTCGCTGTCAAGTCGTTTCTCTTTCTGTTTTCGTTGACTGAGAAAGAGGTTATGTTTTTATATTTTGTTTGTTTATTTTTTGTTTATGTGTTAAAAAGTCGAGTATAAAGTGCTTAACAATTTTTTTAAACAATTACGAGGTGTAATAATATATGAGGTACCATTAAAAATGGACCTTGACTTCATAATTCAAAATGAAATTATGGAGAATAATTTGAATATAAATGTACTTGGTCAACTGGCTCTGGAATTAGCAGAACCAATTCGATTATTTGAGGACAATGAAGGAGGTAGACGTGTGATACCAAAAAATCAAAATTATTATGAAGTAACAATACGCAGTTATGAAGGAAAATTATTCTATGAACATTTTCGTATGATGAGACCTACATTTGAGGTGTGTATGGAAGATAATTGTGTAACTGAATGTGAAAGTTCTATTTTAGAATTTATTACAAAATCTGGGAAACATTGGAGCTGTAAGACAATCGGTGATACCTTTTGAAAAAAAAGTTCTATTTACTATATGGGTGCTTGCTAAGCCCGAGTCATTTCTGGCAGCTGGAGATAGATTTGGATTAGCAAGAAGTACTGCTCGTGTGATTTTTAAAGAAATCGTGGATTTAATTAAACAATTGATGCCCCAGCTAATATCTTGGCCAATAAATCATCAAAATGCTATTAATGTTAGTATAACTTTAATGCACTAACAGAAAATGTATTTAAAAAGTACATTTCAGGTATTTCAAGAAAGATCCCATGGGTTTCCAGGTGTTGTAGGAGCTATAGATGGTTCTCATATCCCAATAAAACAGCCAAAAAATAATGCTAATGATTACTACAACAGAAAAGAATTCCATTCAATAATTTTGCAAGGTACTTATATTAGTTTTGTGTATAAATAATTATTAAAACTGTTTTTAATTAAATGGCTTGTATTTCCTTTCCAGGTGTCTGTGATCATCGAATGCTATTTATTGATGTATTTATTGGGATGCCAGGAAGAGTCCATGACGCAAGAGTGTTTAGAACCAGTGAAATTTATCAGAAATTGATAAATGAAGATAACCCCTTATTACCAAGAGATTTGCATTTGCTAGGAGATTCTGCATACCCACTAATGAAAAACCTGTTAACTCCATATAGAGACAATGGCCATTTGAATGATGTCCAAAATAATTACAATTATAGAATGAGCTCCATTCGTTCGGTAATTGAAAGAGCATTTGGGCGTTTAAAGGGCAAATTTAGACGCTTAAAGTATTTAGATATAGGGGATCCAGAGTTTGGAACGCAAATCATAGCTGCTGCTTGTGTTCTTCACAATTTTCTGATTTTGAATGAATCAGTAGAAGAAGAAATCGAAGAACTATTAGAAGGGGATCAACCAAACCTAGAAATGGACATTGCAGATGAGGGTGGAAATGACAAGAGAAACCAGATTGCAAATATGCTTATATAATAAATATAATTTAATTATTAATTATTGTTTTTTTTGTGCTTCACAAAGTTTTCTCAAAATTTTATTTCTCTCCTCCTGAATATCATTGCTCTTTTCTAAGGCATTTCGTAGAAGCTTGATTTCTTCTACACGAGCTTCCTCGATGGCAGCCAGCCTCTGTCTTAAATAGAACATTCCACTCTTTGATTCCATTTTCTTAGAACTTCTGGAACTAAAACATATTATAAAACACTTTTATTTTTACTAATTATAAAAACAAATATTGCTAGAACTTAACATAAGTACTCACGGAGTAAGTAAACTGGATTCCTTTTGAGGAGTGGCTGGAACACTGGGTTGGGGTAGGTCCCGAGGACCAACTTCATTCAGGGGCTGCAATTTTATTGGCAACTTCTGAATTACTGACAATGGTGTTGAAGTCGCAATAGTTGTTGGAAGATTGACAGTTTTGTCTTCCCTGTATATTTTGTTGAACTGGTGATAATATTCCCAGTAAATTCTCCCCCTTCCTCTTTTTCGAATATTATCTTTTATTCCTGTATAAGTCTTCTTCAAATTCCTCCATTTACGATCCAATATGTCCTCCGTTACGTGATGGCGTTTAGACAAAAATTCGTTTTTAATTTTAGTCCACAGCTTTTTTTTTTAACTTTTGGATCTCTAAATGCATCCTTCAAACTCATGTACTGCTCAACTAATAATTGGGTTGTATTTTTGTCCCATGCAAAAGGTTGAACTACTGCAAAAAAGGAAAATGTGTGTGTTATTTTCTTTTCTAAAAGATTAAAGTTTTTTCGATAAAGTTTGATAGGGTGCTGGGACAAAATAGCGTAGGTCAAAAGAGCGCAGGGACAAAACAAAAGAGAGCAGGGACAAAAGAGCGCAATAAGCGCGCGTTGATTTCGAAGCATTTGAAGAACATGGATGTAAATCAGAGTTGTTAAATAATAATTGTCACTTTTTGTTTCGAATGCAGACGTACTCAAACTAGCCCAAAATAACCCGTTCGCCTAGTGCGATCTAAGATGACATCAGACAAAGACTGAATCACACTAGGCGGACGTGTTATTTTGAGCTAGTTTGAGTACGTCTGCATTCGACTTAAAACATACACGACTTAATTGCGCTCTTTTTGTTTCAGTGCTCTTTTGTCCGCGGTCTTTTGACCTGCGCTCTGTTGTCCTAGAGCCGTTTGATAGAGTAGGTACATACTTTGATTAGGATTAGAGCCTTGATTTAATGAAGTGTTTTCCTTCAAAGTTTCCAGGATTTCCAGGGACTCTGAAAAAAAAGAAACATTTTGCTAATAAAAATACAACATACTTATCCTATATTTTCTACATAATAATCTACTTCTTTATTATTATAAATATATTATTATTATTATTGTATTTTATAATACTTACCATCATAACTTTCCAAGTCTTGCTCCTCAACCATCCCATCATCATCCTCGAACACAAATTCAATCATATTTTTATTATTTTTCACACTTTTAGAAGCTCGCTATTACCGCTACCGCTACCTATCATAAACTAAATGCGCTCCGAAAAATGGCGTCCGCTCCACAACATGTTGTGTATGTAGCGCATGTGTCACCGGACGTTTACGCTAGGGTTGTGCAACAGTTGCGCAACTGTTTCGTCCGCTGAATGCGACCATTGTTAATCAGGCCCTGTCTCGTATCCCAAAATGGCCGCTAGTGACACGGGCTGTCACTCGAGTTAGCCTGCTGATTGTTTTTGTATATGCTGTGCTATTACGGCAAACACGACATCGAAAATTAGAAGTACAGTTCTGTACACTGTGAGAATGATGCAAACAGTTGGAACATAATTTATTCTGTTTGACGTAGGTATTCTTATCCGTTGCCGATTTTTCTAGAAATTTGCAACATTTTGAAAGGGTGTGAGGCTCCTTGCATAAGTAACATTTTATTTGTGAACTTGTAAAACCTGAGGAAACTTTGTTGTAAATTGCAAAAGATGAATTAAGTTTTTTGGGATTTTTGAAATTTTTGAAATTTTGCAAAAATTTATTATTTGTAGGGAAATTATTAGGTTTTATTGCTTTGTTCGACGAACTCTGCTGTAAAGATTCCAATGCCTTGCATTTGCTTTCAAGAAAATTCATAGAAACTGGTCAAATGTCCCTTGTGTCTCCAGATTCACCAAAACCTCCTTGTGTTATTTACCCCACCACTGCGTTATTAAACCAGAAAGTGTAAGTACAACATTACGTGTGTTGTGGGATGGTTCCGCGAAGGGTCCAAAGGTTGAAGCCTAAACGACACTTTACTTTCAGGTCCCAAGTTACAAAAGGACATATTCACACTTCTTCTTACTTTTCGACTTCATTCCGTTGTCTTTATCGCCGACATAAAAGTTCAGGCAAATTCTGGTTACACCAGAACACCGAAACTTTCAAAAAATTCTCTGGAGATTTTCGCCCGACGAACCTTTGTCCGAATGGACATTGAATACAGTTACTTTCGGCCTTAATTGTAGTCCATATTTAGCTATGAGGACACTACAAGAACTCGCTACAGAGGAAGCCGCTAATTTTCCTGAGGCAAGCAAACTAATCATGAATCAAATGCCCCTCGGTTTCTGCTGCCCTTTCTGTACAAAAGCAGCTAATTGATCTGCTTAGCCTGGTGTGTTTCCAGTTAAAAAAATGGGCGTCAAATTCCCCGGAACTTCTTGCTGCAGTACCAAATTCTGATAGACAAATGCCTCTGTCATTTGACAAGGACGAGCCTCATTTTCTTAGGGTCCTAGGCCTTCAATGGCAGCCTTTTTCAGATACCTTATCTTACCAATGTAAGTTAAGTGATAAAATTTGTACAAAACGTACAATTCTTTCGAATATCGGCCGTATTTTTGATCCACTAGGATTCTTATCCCCAGTTTTACTTTCAGCCAAATATCTAATGCAATGCTTGTGGAAATCGAATGTCGATTGGGATGAACCACCCCCTCAAAATATTGTTAATAATTGGCTTCAAACTGTTGCTGAAATACCAGAACTTTCAAAACTTACGCTTCCTCGTAGAATCCTTTCAAATAATTTTCGAAGGTGCGAAATGCACGGTTTCTGCGATGGGTCTAATGTAGGCTATGGAGCCGTAGTTTATATCCGACTTGGAAAAAATATCTGTTTTTCTCATGTGCCAAAAGTCGGGTAGCACCGTTAAAAACTTTAACCATTCCGCGACTTGAACGTGTTGGTGCAAAACTTCTTTCTGATCTGATACAGGTGGTGAAGGATACTTACGCGGAGCAGATTACGTTTGATGAGATTTGTGCCTGGTGTGATTCACAGGTTGTATTATCATGGCTCGCTTCCCCTGTTTGTCGTTGGAAGACCTCCGTAGCGAACAGGGTCAACTACATTCAAGAAAAGGTTCCTTATCGTTCCTGGAATTACATACCTTCCGCCCTAAATGCGGCTGATTGTGCTTCTAGGGGGATGTCTCCTTCTGCCTTACTCAATCATGAAATGTGGTGGAATGGCCCATCGTTTCTCTCTACCGAGAAGTCAGTGGCATGAAAATGACCTTTTGACGCCACCTGTCGATGACACGGACGTCATTCAGGGCGAGAGAAAAGTCATCCTGACCACAGAAATTACAGAGCCTCATTATCTCTGGCCTCATTTTTTAGAGACTATACTGAACAAATATAGTTCTTCAGTTGAAGTTCAAAGAATCCTTTCATTCTGCTTTCGCTTCGCACACAATAGCAAAAATCCTACACACCTTATTTCCGGCCCTCCTACTATTGACGAGTTACATAAATCTCTAATGTGCCTCATACTATTTGTTCAGCAAAGTAGTTTCCCCGATATTATTTATAAAATTACGAACAACTCAATGTTACCCAAACCTTTCAGAAAACTCGCGGTTTTTCTAGACCAAAATGGCTTTCTCAGAGTAGGTGGACGACTTAGAAATTCGGACCTATCCTTCTCAGCAAAACACCCCTTATTGTTGCCTAGCTCGCATAGGCTAACAACCCTAATTATTCAATTTACACATAATGCCTATTGCCATCCTGGTCTCAAAACATTACATCATTCACTGTTACAGCAGTACTGGATTTTATCTGCAAGAAAGGCTATTCAAAGAACCCTTTCTGACTGCTTTCGTTGCTTTAGGGTGCGCCCTAAGTTTTATTCGCCACCATTCATTAATGGGTGATCTACCTTCACACAGAATTTCACATCTAAAACCATTTTCCCACGTTGCAATAGATTTTTGCGGACCTTTCTTTATCACGCTTTATAAAATGCGTGGCGCAAAGGTTTTTAAGTCGTATGTCTGTGTGTTCGTCTGTACAACTACTAAGGCGATTCATCTTGAACTTACTCAGGAGCTATCTACAGACAGTTTTGTAGCAGCTTTTCGACGCTTTGTAGCGAGAAGAGGTAATAATTATATAGTTCATACCAAATAAACTTACAGTCGGGTTGTCAAGCTCGGCCGGCACAGCGTTGCCGTCTCTTGCATATTTTCCTTTTGTCAAAATATTTTCAGAAACAATAATGGATTATATTATAATATAATGCAAAAATTTATAACTTAAATTTTAAACAATGTTTCAAAGCTGAGTTTAATAGATATTTAATGACAACCCATTTGTCTTGTCAATTATTCCTTCTGCATGTCTGATAGAATTTTTCCACATTTTAGGGGTAACAGTTCCCAGTGCCTCTCGCCACATTTTTAAACAAGCATCTTGAGTATAACCATCTCTGCCAATATGTTGGTTATAATAGTTTTTTTGCAATTCCCCAGATAAGTTCAATCGGGTTAAAGGTACAGTGGTATGGAGGTAGTCCTAAAACTTTATGTCCATACTGTTCTGCTAAGTCATCTACCACATACTTTTTTGTTGGTTTATTCCTGAAAAAAGCAATACTTGAGAAGTTGAGCATAAAATGCAAACAATTTTGGTATTGTAGGTACTTACTTACCGTGCAACAATGGTCACAAGTTCAGATTTTAATGCTGTATTTGGATACTCAACTTTCTGTTCGGTTAACCAATTTTGAATTTCAGCCTTGGTAAACGAACTATTAGGTGTCTTCGTTAATAACATTCTGTGGTAAGGCGCATTGTTTATAACAATGACAGATGGTTCACGGTTCACTCCTCAAGTTCTTCAACAGCCGATTTTCGAATCAACGTCAAAAGTTTGGCTGATTCATTTCTCCATGATAGTCGTTAAGTTGAGTTTTCGATGAAAATACGAGCGATGCACCTTCAATGAATCCATTTTCAGTGCTAGCATGAAGTATGATATATCTAAAAAAAGCATTTCTTTGTACATATAATACAACTGCTCTCTGTATTCATGTTTATATTCACCTTTCACCATCAACTTTGGTAGTTTTAACTCTTCGCTTGTTGTTGTCTTGCCACGAGCGGTTAAAAGTACCATTTTAAAAAATCCAAGTCTTGTCCAAGAAAACAAACTGGTACAAAGCCTCCTGTTTCAGTCTTAGACAAGACCTCAAAAATGATATGCGTTTAACAACAATATCAGGAAGTTCCATGAGCCCTCGTCTTGGGTCATATTTTTTCCATTTGAAGCCTATTTCATTTAATATTCTACTCAATTACATGGGACTGCCATCAAATAATTGTTTGGCTTTCAATTGCTCCCATATACAGGATAATGTTACATGTTGTCCTACAAGAAGAAAGAATGGGATTCATAGATATCTATGTACAGTCGGAATCATTGCAATAGGCTCCTTGCATCAAATTTTTTTATTGCGGATTTTGATAGTCCATGAAAAATTAGTCAACACGTGTTTTTTCTTTTTCTTGTGAGTCAAAAATTGACGGAGATACAACGCTTTGAAATGTCCTTCCGACGTCATAACTTAGGTATAATACGTTGTGAGTTGTGACGTCGCACATGCTCAGTATATCTATATATATAAAACTCAATATTTGTTATAACTTCCGAAATAATCATATTTGGACAAAAAAGAAAAACACGCATCGATTTTTTTTCGATTTCCTACAGTTTGCAATAAACAATAATCAATTTAATTTTTCATGCAAGTACCCTGTTAGCACACACTCTTTAAAATCCCTCGTATTAAGTCAAAATTCTAACCAATAAATCTATTTAGAGCAGCATTTTGCTATTACTGTGTGTCAGATTTGACACATTACGAGGGATATTTACATAGTGTGTGCCAATTGCAATGATTTCCACTGTGCCTTTGTCTCAAGCGATTTACTTTTTGTATATATAACGTAACTAGTGTTACGTATAGCACTGCTATCGAACTTTGAAACATCACAGACTCTCTTCGAAGTACATCGTTTCTCAGAAGGCGATTCCAAAACTTCGTTATTTTTGACTGCCTTTGAAATAGCACAGACACTGGACATACCTACTTAAGTTCAACGCCTTTGCTACGCGCTAAAAATGAGAGAAAATAAAGTTCAAATTGAGAATTCTTAGTTGGTCCTTGGTCCACGAAATAAACTCACCTTCCTAACAGCATTTAAGGGACATAAAGGGCCGCGTTCTCGTTCGGAATATTGGCCGAGTTCGTTTTTGTCATCTTTTTCGTCGATTTGCTCCGAAATTTTGACAGGCACGTGATTGGACAAGAAGGTTTCAATTTACAAATCATGTGTCTGTCAAAATTTCGGAGCAAATCGACGAAAAAGATAACAAAAACGAACTCGACCATTGTAACAAGGATGCGAATAGTTCTTTGCAACGGCTGTTAAGCTGCTTCGGCATCTTGTACACTTCGCACTACAAGCTGCTTTTAAAAAACAAGCTCACAAATAATAGCACAAACCAAAATCTCGTAAACTGCCAGAACGCAATCAAAATTCAAAATGTCAAGAATTTAATTTGGCAACGTTACATTTTTTGAAGTGGTGTTACCAACTGGATGGCCAGCGGGAAATTCAAATTCCAATTAAATCAATCCTACGCCGAATATTTTCACGGTTGGCGATAACGATTTTAAAAATGGCGTCATCGATGTCACAACAACAAGTTTATTTGGTATGAACTTATAGTTGCGTGCTATACCGTCATTGCAACCAATTTCGTTGGAGCTAATAACCTACTTTCCGAGTATGCGCAGCAAACATGCGAAAAACTTACTGTGCGATGGCATTTCAGCCCTCCTTCAGGACCCCATTTTAATGGGTTAGCTGAGGCAGGGGTAAAAATGGTGAAAACCCACTTATTACGTGTCGTAGGCGATCAACGCCTAACTTTCGAAATATTTTCAACCCTATTGTGTCAAATAGAGAGCTCGCTTAATTCTCGCCCGTTGTGCGCCCAAAGTACCGATCCGAAGGATCTCATTCCCCTTACTCCAGGACATTTCTTGACTCTGGAATCTCTGAATTCGGTAGTACCAGAGGTTGATATTTCCAAAATTAATATTAATAGGCTGTCACGATGGCAACTCATTAGCCGTTTACATAACGACTTTTATGTCCGATTGACCAATAAAGTGCTGTTTATAGAACAGTTTTGCGTCAATAAAGTAGCACTTTATTGTACTAGTACAATAAAGTGCTAATTTATTTTACTAGTAAAATAAAGTGCTACTTTATTGCCTACCTGGACTACCTGACAAGTTGAAACAGGTCCTGACAACCTGCCAAGGTGAAACAGGTCCTGACAACCTGCCAAGGTGAAACAGGTATACCTACGTAAATTTTACTTTTTTCATTAATTTTTTTAAATTTTTAACAAAAACCAGTCGTAATCGTACATAAAATCATGTATATAACGCTTACATAAACTGGCTTTATTGACTCATTATTTAATAGCCTCGCTCGCAAGCTCGCTCGGCCATAAAATTATTCATACAATAAAGCCTTACTTTATGTACAGGGTATTTGATTATATTTAGCACCATACCTACAGCCTTTTTTATTTAAGATAGAAAAAAAATTTAAATACAAAACTTGACAGTTTTTTTCTATATTTTTATTTAACGGTATCAGAAAAAACAAAATCGCATCGGAAAATGGAGAAACGTAGACAACTTCGACTTTTTTTAATGGAACACCCTGTATATTTTGCCATAAAATGAAAGATTTTTTGTTCCTGATTCCAAATATATATATATTTATCACATTTGAGTCAGTAGTTTTTGCCATATTTTAGCTTAAATTATAGATAATTTGCACAGAAATTTCATAAGGATGTCAAGACATTCAAATATTTCAAAAATTTCTTTGGATTTTATTTATAATTTAAGCTAAGATATATCAAAAACGGCTCATCCAAAGGTCATCAATATATACAGGGTGTATATTTTAAGTGATACCACTATTGCTATATCCGAAACGGTAAGAGCTACGAGCTACAGCCTACAGGGTCGGTTAAATTAGAAAAAAGTTGCCTTATTTGATGCCCATTTAAGACTCGTTTACAGAGTTGCCAAATTCCTTTTAGTTTATGAAATACAGGGTAATTTCTAAGAAACGTCCAAAAATATTTCATCATTTATTTCGAAAACTATTGATTTTCGAGACACAATTTAAATTTGAAAGTTTTATAATTTTTTTCGCTCATGTTGTAGAGCATGTCATCTTCAAATTTCAAATCCGATGTTTCGTGATCGAAATACCATCATCAACATCATTTTTTTAAATACGGACCTGAATTTTTTATGTCATTTTTAGGAAGTGCCCTTAATTCTCTTTCCAAAAATGACATAAAAAATACAGGTCCGTATTTTAAAAAAATAAGTTGATGATCGTAGCTCGATCACGAAACGTCGGATTTAAAATTTGAAGATGCCATGTTGTAGAGCGAAAAAAATTATAAAACTTTCAAATTTAAATTGTGTCTCGAATATCAATAGTTTTCAAAATAATTGATGAAATAATTTTCGGCCTTTTTTATAAATCGCCCTGTATTTCATAAACTAAAAGGACTTTGGCAACACTGTAAATAAGTCTTGAATGAGCATCAAAAAAGGCAACTTTTTTCTAATTTAACCGACCTTGTAGCTCTTACCGTTTCGGATATAGCCACAGTGGTATCACTTAAAATATACACGCTGTATATATTTGGAATCAGGAAGAAAAGATCTTTCATTTTATCGCAAAATATACAGGGTGTTCCATTAAAAAAAGTTGAAGTTTTCTACGTTTCTCCCTTTTCCGATGTGATTTTGTTTTTTCTGATACCGTTAAATAAAAATATAGAAAAAAACTGTCAAGATTTGTATTTAAATTTTTTTTCTATTTTAAATAATAAAGGCTGTAGGTATGGTGCCAAATATAATCAAATACCCTGTACTTGTTATATAAATAACTATTGTAAACGTTATTTCAAAGAGTATGTCAATACGTTACAGCAACGGCAAAAGTGCTGAAGTTCTGAAGTTAAATTGAACGATTTCGTTCTCATTAGTAAAGATAATGTTCCACCGCTGAAATGGCCGTTGGGTAGAATTGTTGAGCTGCAGCCTGGAAACGACAACCAAGTACGTGTTTCTAGTATTAAAACAGCGATTGGGCAATATAAAAGGCCAGTTATCAAACTGTGCTCTCTCCCTTCGACTGATTAAATAAATTTAATTATTGTTTACAAAAATTAAATGTAGAAATGTATATTTTTTTTTTTTTTTTCTTCTTTTCTTTTTGGGTATGTTTACGAAAGTTATATTTGGTAACAGATACTATTACCAGTATTTTGATATAGTATGTTCAATTTTCATTATTTTTTATTTTATTTTTAGTTTTTTTTATCTTCTCTTTCTTTTTTACGTTATGCTAGTTAAAACACAGGTGTTTTGGCCGGCGGCAAATGTTAACGCAACATTATTTATAAATTTGGTTTCTTCTCATCCTTATTAAAGAATTACTTAAATGTCAATTTCGCGTAAAACACACAGGAGTGTATTTTCTACGACCCTGCGCTGAATGAGGCAGACAGCGGTTGAAGATTTGGACACACTAGATAAATGATGCTTCATATGGACGTTGCAGTTTTTTCCGGTTCTGTGTTTTAAGATCGAAAAGTCTACGTCTTGTGCCGTTAAAAAGGGACCTTGAATGCCTTAAGTCGATGCTGATACGTTGGTGGTTGGGAGGATCTCCGTATATATGTTACTGTAAATGCCCGAAATTCGGTAAAACCTAGGATAAGCGCGCTAAACCTAGGATTAACCAAAAGCAAGTGGTAAAAGCCCGAAAACTAGTTATTTTGCTTTCATTTCGGACTTTTACCGGACACGAACAGTAAATCTTAAGATTTACCACACCGCATTGGTAAAAGTACGAATACCACTGATACCTATCTACGTTACAGAAATCGATATCGTAAATCGATAATCGTTAAAATTTCAATGCCTAAAAATAAGATACTTTATAAATGACTCAAAATCACACCAAAATACTTTTTATTTTAATATTCTTGAATGTAAACAGAAATCATAGTTACATTAATTCAGGTACTAATATTGCAGAAAGTAGGCATAGTATTTCTAAACTCAATTGGAACAAGGTACCAACTGATAGCTGACTGGTCACTGAAAATTTCCATAAGAAATGCACTGCCACTAGTCAGCCACCAGTTATGATTTCTGTTTACCTTGTTCCAATTGACTTTGGAAAATTGAGTATGGTTTTTCCAAAGTCAATTGGAACAAGGTATATTATAATATGAAATAAAAAATTTTTAAAAATAAATAAAAAATACAGGGCAAACTTCCATGGTATTGAAAATTGCAGAGTAATTTAGAGGATCTGCACAAACATCTTTTGGTGGAACATTTTCGAATGCAATTGCATTTCTTAAATCCTTGGCCACTACATAACGACAATTTTCGCACTGCACTTCTTACCCTAATTTCCTGAGATGGAACATCTCCAAGACAGAAATTTTCTTGACGGTTATCGTTTCACGATATCGATTTCTGTACGTATCATAGAGGAGCGTTCTGGAAGCCGTATCTCGTCGTTTTTTTTTTTCGGCGTAGAACCAAATCAAACCTAGTAGGTTTTGTTAAGCATGTCACGGGGCATACGAAATCTAAAGTGCAGACATTTTCCCGTGGTCTCGAACTTTTTTATGACAAAAAAAGTAAAAAAAATATATTTTTAATAAAATGTGTTTTTCTTTGTTTCCACCGTCATATCTTCAAAACCAATCAAGTTATCGAAGTAATTTTTTTTTAAAATTAAAGTACACACTTAGGCGCTTTTAATAGTGCCTTCGTTCCTCACGAAGTTTTCCCCTTTATTTTTTTAAAAATCGGAACATCCAGGAATTACAATTTCAGGTCTTACAATTTTCACCAATCGACAAACTTTTTTATTTTTGAAATTTTTTATATACATACAGCGAAGCAAATGATGTCAAAACATGACAAAAGTTTTTGAAATTATTAGTTTTTACCCAATATATATCGTTTGGCCACAGCGATTTTTTATTTGTGCGCTAAAATAATCTAACGCGAGCGAAACCCATCGCGAGACAGTATTATACCGCATTTACTCAGAGATAGGAGAGTATAATACTCATAAGACCTTATGACCACTTAGTAGGGTATCACATATTTTTAATTAAATTAAATAGAAGCGGAAATATGGATATAATACCTATAATTCCTAAAATATATTTAGATTTCAATAAAATGTGGCCCTAACTTTCGACATTAAAAACATTCCTGTTCATTTGAAGGGCTGTTGAATCTGTAGAATTTGCCGTTTAATTTTTTGAATTTGACCTCAGTGGTGTTCAAAAATGCCTATTCATTTTTAAACACACCTGCTTTACCTACAATTTTATTACAGCCCCGCCACCAATCAATTTGTTGACTGTTGAGGTGTTTTGGCGATTTCCACGAATATGCCTCTTTACGCAAATAACATGGGTGGCAAGTTTTGAAATGAGAGCCCTGTATAATGATTGTCGAACAAAATTAGGAATTGGCTTGTCATTGGAAAATATTGGAGTTCAAACCTCGTCAGATAAATTCCATACTGAACCGTCTGCATTTATAAGTGGTGTGGGCTTATTGCTACTGTACCATGTTTAAGTTCAACATAATACACCTGCAGGAAATTATAGAATATAGCTACTAATTATAGGAAATGAATTGTCTTATATCCTACTGAACTATTAGTAACCATATATATCTTGGTTACAATAATCATTAATAGAGTCTTAACTCTCGCGCGGTGGTTAATTATTTCATAACTCCCGCTTTTACCTTGGATGGTACAACTTTGAGAAAAAATTGAAATTATGGTTTATTCCTTTATAAAAATAAACAAAATACAGTAAATTCAGTAGGAAATAAAATTATCTATTCACCACGGAAATTATCAGGTGTTAATATCCATGGGCAATTGCTGTCCCTCGGGCCCACACACTTTGCCCTGGGGTATCAACCACCCTCATAATTCCCTTGATACAGCAATAACTATAAATCTATTTTTACCTTAAAAAGTGCTGATAAAAAGCGCGTTCGGTTGGAGAAAGCTCCGAGGATGGTTTGTTTGTAGTTGTTGCTAGTTTTATCCGCAGGTCATTTAGTTACTGTATTTGTTTGTCTTGGTTTTTGTAGAGTAGAAGAACCAATTTTTTAACGAATTCCTTAGAGCAGGTAAAGCGCACTCCTACAGACATAAGGAGTAGGAACACGCGATTTTGCTATGAAACTAAAGTGAAGCCAATTTTTAGCAGGTGTTTGTACACCAAACGACAGGTAAAGCATTGAATTAGCTATACCGCCATTATTTTGGATCTCAAAATACCTGAAAAAAAAAACGGTTACATTTTCCTATTCCATGTTCCTTCTCCTCCCACTTAGGAACTTACCTACTCTAAGGCGAATTCTAATGCTTTGTCATGTGACTGCAGTGACAATAATTATTCAGACATTTCTTGAAGAACGGCAATATTTTTTTTAGGAACATCGAAAGCAGAGTTTGAAATTGAATTTCGATGAGACAGCAACAATATTTTTCAATTTCTTAATCCCGCCAATAGCACAGTACTATGGATAGTAGTCAAGTTGTCTAGCCATGGCGCGAGAGTATGCGATACATTATTTTGGCGCGCAATTGAAAATTCGCTGTGGCCAAACGATATTATATTGGGTAAAAACTAATTATTTCAAAAACTTTTGTCATGTTTTGGCATCATTTGCTTCGCTGTATGTATATAAAAATTTTCAAAAATAAAAAAGTTTGTCGATTGGTGAAAATTGTAAGACCTGAAATTGTAATTCCTGGACTTTCCGATTTTGAAAAAAATAAAGGGGAAAACTTCGTGAGGAATGAAGGCACTATTGAAAGCGCTTAAGTGTGTACTTTAATTTAAAAAAAAAATTACTTCGATAACTTGATTGGTTTTGGAGATATGATGGTGGAAACAAAAAAAAACATATTTTATTAAAAATATATTTTTTTTACTTTTTTTGTCATAAAAAAGTCCGAGACCACGGGAAAATGTCTGCACTTTAGATTTCGTATGCCCAGTGACATACTTAACAAAACCTACCAGGTTTGATTTGGTTCTACGCCAATTTTTTTTTTCTCGAAAACTAAGCGACTTTCGGCCACAGATTTACTCGGCTAATCAGTGTCATTCGTACTTTTACCAATTCGGTGTGGTAAATCCTAAGATTTACTGTTTGTGTCCGGTAAAAGTCCGAAATGAAACCAAAATAACTAGTTTTCGGGCTTCTACCACTTGCTTTTGGTAAATCCTAGGTTTAGCGCGCTTATCCTAGGTTTTACCAAATTTCGGGCATTTACAGTAACATATACACACAACACACAGCTTATAAGAAAACCCAGGTGAGTGGAAATATCTTTTGTGTGTTTCGACAATCTCATGGTATCATTTTCATTTCTATTTCAATTTGTTTGCGCGATTTTCCAGTCGCATTCCAATTTACTAAATTTCAAATACTATTGCGTAAACACCCTGTATTTATCATTGTGTCTGATGCCTGTGTTAGCAGGACTAGGACTGTATCCTTTTATTTCGGGTTACAGTATTGATACATGTCATTGAATTTTTGTCTCGTGTCACATACCTTGTATTTGCTATTGTGTCTGATGCCTATATTAGCAGGACTGAGTAACAAATTCAGACAGCTGGTTGTGAGGTGTTTTTGGTATCTAAATGGTGATCACCACCATCAAGATTTTAGTGGTTGCCCACATGCTTTTGATTTGTTACACAATCATGTAGACAAATTTATAAATTTTTACATTCTTCACAATAATAATTAAACCGAATGCCACACAGTAAAGGTGCAGCAAGAGAACTGGGCCAAAATCACCCATTTTCCCATGTAAATCTCCATAAGAAAATTTCAGGTCCATTCTGGCACTTTTTGGACCATTTTGGAGTGGGGGTAAAATTTCCTCGAATAAGCCCCGCCCCCTTTCGAGCGCCCAGGTCTGCATCGACCGTTCGCACTACCTCAGCAGCCGCCGCCGAGGCAGCCGCACATACTTGCTACCTGATACTGATGATGCCGTAACTCTCGCTCTGTTGCTCTCATACCTTATACATACCTCTCTCTCTCACTCTCATATATAATCGACCCGCGCAGCTACAGCATCGCGAAATAGTAATTAACAAAAAGTCGGTAGCCGCTGAGAACCGATCTCCCGTCCCCAGCTTGAAAGCCCGCTGCAGCAACCACTAGGCTATCCTAGCAGTTGATAATAAATGGTGAAAAGTAGGAGGTAACACGCAATCATGAGGTGCGGTCAGCCACCTCGGGCATACAGGCACTTCGGGTGTCTCATACCTCATACTGATAATGGCGTAACTAATTCAAATTGATGGGGGAAAAAGTCTGTTGTCGAGGAAATAAAAATTGTAAAATATTCAATGAATCCATTGAGAGGCAGTGGACATAGCCCGCAGCAGGGTCATTGTGCATACTGACACCTTGGTGCCCCATACAAGGTACTGATGATGATGCCGTAACTCGCACCTCGCTCTCTCGCTCCCATACCTCATACCTCAAACCTCATATCTCTCTCTCGCTCTTATACCTCATACCTCAAACCTCATATCTCATACATAATCATTTGTCCCGAGCACCTACTGCATCGTCGATTGATATCGGCTCAGGGAAATATGCGCGTAAAGTTTAATTTAAAAATGTCTCGTAAGAAAACAAGTTTTATTATTGGGAAATATTCAGGCGTCCAGACATCGCCCAACCTTGGGATAAAATTGATTATAATTTATAGCCTAAAAAAGATTCTAATTACTTGTGTTATCAAAAGATCCTAGCTATTTTTTCTCTCATCAATAAATTATTCCAAGAAATTCAGCAACACCGGGACCAAATTTGTTCACATTTGCAAAAACAAAATGGTAACGTATTTATATCTAAAAAACATAGATTATTAGTTTAAGAGGCCAACAACAAGCCGTTAAAAATTGAGAAAAAGGGTTAATTTCCTGAGACGAGAACTCACTTATTTTGTAATATTTTTTGACCGGATTAGAAAATAATAAAAGATAAAAATCTAAAGAATAATGCTGTTGTTTTAGTTTTTCGAAAAAAAAATTGCAAATTGAAAATATCACGACCTAAATACTCGAAAAAAAGCATCATTTCTATCGCTCGGTACATCCAAACCCATCGCTTTTTTAAAAAAAATGAAACAAGAGCATTGTTCTAAATTTTATTATCTTTTCGAATCTTCTTGATTCACTCAAAAATATTAAGTAGTTTTTGAGATCTCGTCTCAAATTGTAAGCCCTGCAAACACGGAAATTCAAAAATTTTGGCTGCAGCGACGTGCTGCCTCTGGCGGATTTAATTTCGCACCGGGGTAAGTAAAAATTACACGACGCGAGAGGACTGCAAGGCCAGTTATTAGTTTGTGTAAATAATTATGGTGAATATATTTCATAATGAACTCAAAACGAACAAAGATAACTTTACTAAAATTCAATAAACGAAAGAGGATATCATATAGCATAGTTAAATACAGTTAGTACGTGAAGGTTAGGAATAAAATCCATCAAAAATACAAGGTTGATTTTTTTTTCAAAAAATCTCGGATACGTCGATTTTTGATTTTAGTGGCCGTTTTTTTGATAAGAATTTCATACATTTGTCAAAACTGATATACCAACAATAAACTGACATGTTTTGATTGTTGATTTGAACCAATCAGATTGGAATTACGTGATAATTTATATTAGTGTAAATTATTGCATAGTAACTAATGCGAGAACTGGTGTTTTGACAAAAAATTTGAATTTTTGATTCATGAAATTTTCTCATAAAATACAGTGTATCCACTTAAGTTCGCAGCACATGGGAAACTTTTTTATTATCAATTTTACGAAAAAAAGTTATCCTTTATAAGAGTTTCTGCTTCTTGAAAAAATAATATCAAACTATGTATTAAAAGTTGAAATAGCATGTACAGGGTGGTCAAAAAATAGAAAAATATACAGGGTATTTCCTAAGTACGGTCCGTAACTTCAGGATGTCATTCCTTACGATATTTTAACAAAAAAAGTTCCCATAAATATGTGACCAGAAATGCGTAGTTTCTGAGATACAGGGTGTCAAAGTTTTAGAAAAAATCGTTTTTTCAGCTCAAAAATTTTTCCATTTTTTTTTTTTTTTTAAATTTGGCAGGTTGATTTGTGATAACGAAAGGTTTATTTTGACTGAAATATGACTTGCTTAATCTGAAAAAAATATCAAAGGTTTAAAAAAATAGTGATGTGCCATTTTTTTTCTACTTTTACCAAAAAACCCTGCATATTTTCCTATTTTTTAATCCCCCTGTACCGGGTGTTTTTTTATCTTCGATATCATTCTGATCACCTGTAACTTTTTTGTTTTTGAAGTTATCAAGGTAAACAAAAAAACAAAATGTAGGGTTAGTAGCCAAGTTTTTTTTCAAATTACACGTAAAACAAAACACTATCAACTTTTTGACATATAAGCCTACATTATATTTTTTCAAATGGAACACCCTGTATATTATATATGTGTTCGATATAATATCTTATTCTGATTACAATGATATAGCACACTTCATATTTTGGTCCACTCGTTTTTGACAAATCGGCAAAAATATGAAACTTTCGAAGTGAAACTTATTAGGCGGCGCGGTCTGATATTTGGGACGAAAATTATTGAGAGCATATAAAAATTTCATATATTTTTGCCGATTTGTCAAAAACGAGTGGAACAAAATATGAAGTGTGTTATATCATTGTAATCAGAATAATATGCTCTAACGTACACACATATAATATACCGGGTGTTCCATTTAAAAATAGTTTATTAAAATACAAGCTTCATAAGACGTGATTTTATCGCATGAGCCCTATATTAGAAAACGAGCCGGAGGCGAGATTTTTAAAGGACGAGTGCGATAAAATGTCTTATGAAACGAATATTTTATACTATTTTTTCTATTCTGGTATTGTTTAATTAAAAAAAAACAAATTTTTCTTGGAAATTTTATTCTCATATTTCCTGATTTCATGTTTAGGTTGGTAACATTACATGCCAAATATAGAATTAAGGGCGGGTATTATAAAACTACTTTGAGAGTTAACTTAAAGTTAATTTTTGAAATTACATGTAATTCAAAAAGTTAACTTTAAGTTAACTGTCAAAGCAGTTTTATAATACTCGCCCTAAATCTTCTATAAAATCGAGAATGACAGTGCGATGGCCATCAGTCAGCCAGTGTTACCAACTTCCGATAAGTGAAAAAGGAGTGTCACAAAGAGCTTCTTTTCGAAACTACTTTTAGTGTCGAAAAGACTTCGATATGAAACCAAAATAAAAAAAATATAATGTAGGCTTATATGTCGAAAAATTGATAGTGTTTTGATGTTTTGTTTCATGTGTAACTTGAAAAAAAACTTGGCTATTAATCCTACATTTTGTTTTTTTGTTTACCTTGATATCTTTGAAAACAAAAAAGTTACAGGTGATCAAAATGATATCAAAGATAAAAGAACACCCGGTACATGCTATTCTAAGTTTTAATAGTTTAATACTATATATTTTTTCAAGAAGCAGAAACTTTCATAAACAATAACTTTTTTTTGTAAAATTGATAATAAAAAAGTTTCCCATATGTTGCGAACTGAAGCGGAAACACTGTACAGGGTGGCCCGTTTAAGAGGGGCCTATACCTTATCTCGAAATCTACAAGGGTTGCAAAAAAAAATTAAATACAAAAGTTGTTTCTAATAAAATTATCTACATTTTTTTTTTCATTGTTTTTGTTGTTACTGTACTATATACAGGGTGGAGAGATAAAATTTAATTTTTTTAAATGGAACACCCTATATCGTAATACACTTTTACATAACCCTTTGAAAGACAAATCCAACGATATACTGGACATGTGTCTGTGATAAACCGTTTCGAACTTATTAGCGATTATCTTCAGGGATTCAGGGTAATTTTGAACAGGCATTGTTACGTTACTCATAAACTTTTGAAACTTTTTTTTTGCGTGATATTTTTTATAAAATGATGCTCTTTTTTAGACTATACTGAAATTTAGCAAAATGTTACGCTTTTCAATTTTTTTTAAATGGGACATCCTGTAAATTTTCGAATTTTTGGATAGCCTTTTAAAATACAAATTCAATGATATACTGGACATGGGTCTGTGATGCACCCATTTTGGCCTGATTGGCGATTATCTTCAGTTCTAGCACAATATTTCATGTCATCCCTGATGAATAAAAAACAATGTCCAATTTTGCATTAGATTAGATGAAATAGTGCTTTTTATTATTATTATTTATTCAAAAAGTAGTCAAAGTTTCTCCCCATTATTAAAATAAAAAAGGCGAGAAATTTGGATAAAAACAAAAAATGAAACGTGACGCTCTTTTGCTATATTTGTCAGATCAACCTAATTACGTGTTAAATGCGATAACACATTTACAAGTAAGATATATTACCTGTATTGTTGAAAATGGCGGACACAGAGAATTTAATTAAATTAATTTTATAGTTAGCCTGAAGTTGAAGTTCTCAAAATGTTTGTTCATATAATCTTAATCAGTAACCTTTATTTTGGACTTTATAATTCAATGCTTTCCTTGTTTACTGCAACTATAGTTTATTGCAGTAGGTATTATTAAATAATTTGCGAATTATTTTTTTATTATCATTTGTTCAAAGAGTAGTCAAAGTTTCTCCCCATTATTAAGGCGAGAAACTAATGAAAACAAAAACTTAAACGTCTTTTCTTAACTACTTCTGAATGAATAATAATAATAAAGAGCACTATTTCAGCTAATCTACTGCAAAATTAGACATTTTCTTTATTCAACAGGGATGACATAAAATATGGTGCTAGAACTGAAGATAATCGCCAATAAGGCCGAAACGGTGCATCACAAACCCATTTCCAGTATATCGTTGAATTTGTATTTTAAAGGGCTATCCAAAAATTCGAAAATAAACAGGAGGTCCCATTTAAAAAAATTGAAAAGCGTAACATTTTGCGAAACGTGGCAACACGGCGTTTTTTGAACAAATATTCCAAATTTCAAAATAGTCTAAAGAAGAGCATTATTTTATGAAAAATAGCATGCAAAAAAAAGTTTTAAAAGTTTATGAGTAACGTAATAATGCCTGTTTGAAATTACCCCAGATCCTGAAGATTATCGCTAATAAGTTCGAAACGGTTTATCACAGACACATGTCAAGTATATCGTTGGATTTGTCTTTCAAAGGGCTATATGAAAGTGTTTTGAAATATATAGGGTGTTTCATTAAAAAAAATTAAATTTTATCTCTCCACCCTGTATATAGTAGAGTAACAACAAAAACAATGCAAAAAAAATTTAGATAATTTTATTAGAAACAACTTTTGTATTTAATTTTTTTTTGCAGCCCTCGTAGATTTCGAGATAAGGTATAGGCCCCTCTTAAACGGGCCACCCTGTACAACTCGTGCAATGGAAATATATTTTCAATTTTTGACAAATTTGCACTCATGCGTTTTTGACAGAAATGGGCACTGAAAAAGCACTGGTGCTCCTTTTTAACTAAAAATGCATCCGGGCAAATTTCCCAAAAATTATCGACAATTTCCATTGCACTCGACATTTAGAATTTCATACATCTGTCAAAACTGACATTCCAACAATAAACTGACATGTTTTGATTGTTGATTTACGTTTTATGCGTGTATCAAACGTCAAATTATTGAAGCAATGTCAAAAAAGAGCGAATCTCGCGCAAGTGAGAATTAGGCTTCACGCGATAATTGGCGCGACACTGGTGTTTTAACATTTTTTGACAAAAAATTTAAATTTTTGATTCATGAAATTCTCTCATAAAAGCTCTTTTCGGGTTCGAAAAAAGGACGGTTCTAGAACGGTTCAAAACAATCGCACAGTTCATCAATCAACTAAATGACAACGGTTCAGCTATCACAAACTTCAATAATAAACTGTGCGATTGTTTTGAACCGTTCTAGAACCGTCCTTTTTTCAAACCCAAAAATAGCTAAAATACAACTCAAGCAATGGAATTTTTAATCTTGGATTAATTTCCAAGCTGGTGTCAAATGATAGTTCATGGAAAACTCAGATAAGAATGTATGATCGGTTTAGCTCTAAAATCAACCGTTGAGGTTTTAAAGCCTGTCAAAGTTGCAAAAAAGTTAATTTTCAACTCTTATTATTTCCGAAACAGTTGAAGATAGGTATAGGATATGATACATTAAATAAGTTCAGAATGTAACGTAGAAATAAGAAATGAAATTAAAAAAAATCCTGTACAGTTCACACCCGGTAGAAGTGAAACCTTCATCGAACTGCATGCATTACACACATACTAACATACACAGTGGCGTCCCCCCCCTCCAAAAGACTTGAGAAAGAACGCAAATAAATATAGTTTGAAAAAACTAAAATACACGCTGGGGTGCTTTGTTCCACATTTTTCATACATTGAGCACCCCACGCTTTTTTGACAATAATTCTAATATTTTTTGTTCATTAATATTTTCTGTTTCTATTAAAAATTATTTTTCACTTTTTAGTTCAATTTACTATAAAAGCGTGTTTTTTAGTTTTTTTAAAATACATTTATTTTTCACTTTTTAGTTCGATGTATTATAATAGCGTGTCAGCCCCAGAGATTTCCAGACTTTTCGAGACATTATCCAGACTTATTCAGAGCTTCCCAGAGTTTTCCAGATTCCATCCAGATTTATCCAGACTTGTACAGACTGATCCGGATTCTGGAAAATGATCCCCAGGTCTTTTGGGACCTTTTCCAGAATTTTTCCGACCCCTTCAAGAAATTTCCAGGCCTTTTCCAGACGTTTCCAGAGATTTCCAGACATTATCCAGACTTATCCAGAGTTTTCCAGACTTCATCCAGATTAATCCAGACTTTATCCAGATTTGTTCAGACTGATCCGGATTCTGGAAAATGATCCCCAGGTCTTTTGGGACCTTTTCCAGAATTTTTCCGACCCCTTCAAGAAATTTCCAGGCCTTTTCCAGACGTTTCCAGAGATTTCCAGACATTATCCAGACTTATCCAGAGTTTTCCAGACTTCATCCAGATTAATCCAGACTTTATCCAGATTTGTTCAGACTGATCCGGATTCTGGAAAATGATCCCCAGGTCTTTTGGGACGTTTTTCAGAATTTTTCCAACCCTTTCCAGAAATTTCCAAGTCTTTTCCAGATGTTTCCAAACTTTTCCAGACAATATCCAGACTTATCCAGAGTTTTACAGACTTAATCCAGATTTCTCCAGACCTTATCCAGACTTGTACAGACTGATCCAGATTCTGGAAAATGATCCCCAGGTCTTTTGGGACCTTTGGCAGAATTTTTCTGACCCTTTCCAGAAATTTCCGGGCTCTTTCCAGACGTTTCCAGAGAATTCCAGAAATTATCCAGACTTATCCAGAGCTTTCCAGAGTTTTCCAAACTTCATCCAGATTAATCCAGACTTTATTCAGACTTCTTCAGACTGATACGGATTCTGGTAAATGATCCTCAGGTCTTTTGGGACCTTTTTCAGAATTTTTCCAACCCTTTCCAGAAATTTCCAAGTCTTTTCCAGACGTTTCCAGACTTTTCCAGACAATATCCAGACTTATCCAGAGTTTTACAGACTTAATCCAGATTTATCCAGACCTTATCCAGACTTGTACAGACTGATCCGGATTCTGGAGAATGATCCCCAGGTCTTTTGGGACCTTTGGCAGAATTTTTCCGACCCTTTCCAGAAATTTCCAGGCTCTTTCCAGACGTTTCCAGAGATTTCCAGACTTTTCCAGACTTCATCCAGATTTATCCAGACATTTTCCAGACTTGTTCCAGCTCACTTGGCTTGTTCCAGGTTCTTGTTGTGTGTTAATATAAGCGTGTTAAAAAAGTGTCATGTCGCTTTTTCGTTTCATCGAGTCTCACATCACTCCCAACGATTCTAAAGAAGTTTTCACTTCAAAATTAATGTTTTGATTTAAAAAAATAAAGTTAGCGGTCACAACTTGTTTCTGGGTCACCCTGTATACATGATATTACCATCAGAAAAACGGCAACTGAAATCAAAAATCGATGTGTCCGAGGTTTTCATGAGCAATCTCACCAATGTTTATTATTTTTCTAGGTTTTCTGGATTCCAGAATCTGGAAGTTCTTTATGTAATAAACGAATAAACATCATCTCTCCCACCCTCGTAACTACGCCACCTCACTTTTTTTTTGTGTAAACATTTCAAGTATCTATTTTGCTGTATTTGTATAGGTAAATTTTATTATCTTTGTAATATATTTTTGTGTTTCCGCACATTTCATTCTCCACATTCTTATTTGTTAAATAAAAAGCACAATGTAAATTATAAAACTATTATTATAACTGTATACTTTTTAATTTAGATTAAATATGATAGGTGTATTAGTTTTGCCTCCACAAAAGCCCATAGGATTTATTATTCACCTTCCATGCAATTTGATCACACCCTTCCGTTATCTCGGAAATATTTGCCGTAACGTCGTCTATCACGGTCCTACTTTGAACTCGGCGACAAAGAATGAATTTCGCGCGCTTGAATTTGTTGTTGGCCTCTTAAATGTTTATTTAAAAATGTACAATCGAGTCTTGCGGTTTTGTCGGCGTCATTACACTGATAACTGATGGAATAATTTTATTTTATCCTCAAAAACATTTCTGTAAAACAAAAAAACGTAAATTCAAGTCCTGCGAGATGACATTATTTAACTCACACACAGGTCCTCAACAATTTTAAATGCAAAAATTATTGTTAATCCTATGTAAATGCCTGAGTCCCGGAAAATTGTTCGAAAATAATTGTTCGAACGGAAAATTCTTCGAAAGGAAAATTGTTCGAACGGAAAATTATTCGAAAAGAAAATTTTTCGAAAGGAAAATTGTTCGAAGGGAAAATTGTTCGAAAGAAAAATTGTTCGAATGGAAAATTATTCGAACGGAAAATTGTTCGAACGGAAAATTGTTCGAAAGGAAAATTGTTCGAATAGAAAATTGTTCGAAAGAAAAATGGTTCGAATGGAAAACTGTTAATAAATGTACTTATACGCCTCGGAAGCGTAAATCTACCAAAAACGTGAAAAACCTTTTTTAAATACAACAGTTCGAAATTTCAATTATTTTTGAATCTCCGATTGCTTGCTTCGCTCACCGAATCTCAAAGAGAAGATCCGCGGAACCGTAAATTCAGCGTTGGTACAAAAGAGCGCAGCTCAAAAGCGAGCGGACAAAAGGGCGCAGGTCAAAATATTATTGGCAATCAGTACACTTCTAATCAGTATTAAATGAACTGTAACGAAACTAACCAAAAATATGCAAACCAACCCAAACTAACCCGTCCACGTAATGCGTGCTAGTCCTTGTATGTTAATATTAAATTTAAAAAACCAAGCGCCTCCCATTGTCAAGCAGTACGCTTTTAGCCAGTATTGAACGAACCGTGACCAAAATAAACAATAGTTATTTGTATACCAAGGCCGCGAAGTGCCTTTTAGCGTACGTAGAGAAAAGTTATCGCCGAGGCCGCTTGCGGCCGAGGCAAGATAATCTCGAGGACGCTAAAAAGTTTCGCGGTCATGGTATACACACTATTTTTTATGCAACCATGAAAATTATGTGGAATTATAAAAAAAATGTACTCCTTTCAACAAACATGTGGAACTAATTACCAGTTTGATGTATAACCTGGTGGCTATGGTGGCACAGCGTTTCCATGGATGTCATGGATGACATATTTTGCAAGTAAACAAATACACAAAAAATTTTGACGGTTCTCAAAAAATCGTGAAAATATCCGACAGCGATACAGATGTTTCACTCTCTTGCACTCCTCCAGAGCTAAAAAATATGGTTCAATCAGCTATTTCTGAGTTAATACCTGGAAAACTAAGCGGCAATATGAAAATTGTTACTGCGAGTTCAAAAAATTGGTGTGACAAACAAAACGTCAAAATGGTGTCTGAAAGCATATTGGCTAATTTAATGCCGAAATGGGAAGTTTTGAGAGTTCAATTCAAAAACACTGGATTATTAGTTGCTTCAACTTCAGGAGTAAATATTAGTAATAATGCAAACTGTCATGTAAGTGTTAATATTTATCCTAAATAATTTATGTTGTTCTGAAGAATTTGGAAATAAAATTTACTTATTGTTGTTGTCAAAGTGTCAAATTTTGATTTATAGTTTCGCGGCCGTCACCAAGGGCAACGGCCGCGAAATTGAATTTCGTGGACTGTGTGGCGGCCGCGAAAGCTCATTTTGCGGATGGTTGCACAAAAAAATATGTAAACTAGCCCAAACTAACCCAAAAAAATGCAAACTAACCCACATTAACCCGTCCACCTAATGCGTGCTAGTCCTTGTATATTAATATTGAATTTAAAAAACCAAGAATTAAGAATCAGGGACAAATAGTAAGAATTAAGGAATTGGGTAACTCCGGCCATAGATTCATTCACGATTCACAGTTAAACTATTGATTTTTCGGCAAAAAAACAATTTTCCGTTCGAACAATTTACTTTCGAACAAATTTCTTTCGAACAATTATTTTCGAACAATTTTCCGTTCGAATAATTTCCTGTTCGAATAATTTTCCGTTCGAACAATTTTCGGCTCGAATAATTTTCCGTTCGAATAATTTTCCGTTCGAAAAATTTTCGGTTCGAACAATTTTCCATTCGAACAATTTTCCGTTCGAACAATTTTCCGTTCGAACAATTTTCTTTCGAAAAATTTTCTTTCGAACAATTATTTTCGAACAATTTTCCGTGGACGGTAAATGCCTATGTTAAAAACATACTAGGAAAATTTAATAATAGTTGCCGACCCATTTATCAGCTATGTATGTCAATTATCAATTTCACATGGTTTTTATTTCTTTAAATGGTAATTTTTTGTATTTTAAAAATAGGAATATAGGTAGGTACTTAACAAATTAGAGAGAAATAAGTCCATTAAATAAAATTAGGGTTGGTAAAGTAAATGGCAAGAAGATATACCGTTGACTCTTATTGCAATAAATTAACTACCTGGATTGTGTGGTAGTTGTAGTTAGAAGAAATAGCGAAACTGTGATAGAGAAGAATAAAAAATAAATATGCTGGAGTTTTTTCGCTTCTCTAATCCTTTTTTATCCACAATTTCCATCTGCATTATAGGGTGAATCAAATTTAATTATTTGTTCCACTATCTGACCCCACTATGCATTATCTTCTGTATAAAAGTCTTGCTTGAATTGAAGTTGTCTACCTTATATAATGCTAGAGACGCAGATGCATTATCAACTTGGGATATTGTGGTTTTTACTGTTTCCATATACAGGGTGTCCCAAAAAGGTACCGACAAACTTTAAGGGGTAGTAGGGGACATCAAAACAAGCATTTTTGTTTATATAAACATATGTCCGCAAATGAGCCGTTTGGGCTGTAGAGCAAAAAAACCTTTTGGTATCTAGTTTTATTCTTTGCAATAATTAATTACTTATTAATTTTGCTTTAATAGCAAATAAATTATGGTTTACAATAATTGTTCAACTCTCGAACTCTTTGGAATATTCCGGGAATAGCTTCTACATGGGTACAACTCGCCAGTATCCTTGCTATTAGATCTTCCTCATTACGAACAGGTGTTTCGTAGACTAAACTTTTCAGTCAATGACCCGACGGTGTAATCTTTTCATTGAAGTAAATGGTCAACATTTTGCACAATTATTGTTAACCATAATTTATTTGATAATCAAGCAAAATTAATAAGTAAACAGTGATTTAATTATTGCGAAGAATAAAAGTATCAAACAGTTTTTTTGCTCTACACCCCAAATCGCTCATTTGCGGACATATGTTTATATAAACAAAAATGCTTGTTTTGATGTCCCCTACTACCCCTTAAAGTTTGTCGGTATCTTTTTGGGACACCCTGTATAGTAGATTGTGATAGTCAGTGCAATAGTCCATTATTTTAATTACCATTATTTTAAAAAAATTAATATTTCTATAAAAAACACTAAGAAAACCTATATCAGCCTATGATAAAAAAAAAAACGCAGATGAAAAAATGTGGCTACGTTTCACCATTTTGTGTGTCAATCCAGGCTTAAATAATGATTGCCTGCTTCACAAATATTTGGGCCCAATACCCGAAAAAAACCTGCTTAGGTAAAGTTTGACTGCTACACTCCTTATAAAAAATATTGTGGTCCAATACTGAAACGAAACGCAAACACACGAAACTTGACCGCGGCTCTTTTTAACAATAGGCGTTAAATTTTCATAATTATTTCTGTAGGTAGGTATTAATTCCTTATAATTTTTCATGGAGAAATTTGATGGTTTGCAGTTAATGATGACTTATTAGATGTTCTTGTAATTATTTTTTGATTCAGAGTAGAATATATTTTTTCGGTGTTTATTTGATGATATGGTTTGTAAGAAGCATGACGAGAACATAAACTATTTTTGCATCAATCGACACAATGCTATTGACTGTTTCTATCTTTCTTTTTCAAAATATTTTAAATTGATATTTAAAATGGCTTTTCGTCTAGGCAAGGATAGGAATAAGGACAACCCTGTCAAAGTCATCTTTGAGGATGAATCAACCAAAACAAAGTTTCTAAAATCGAGAAAGAAATTTGACATGAAAAGCACAGACCTGGGATACACAAAAGACACCAAAATATTCCTTAACCATGAACTCACTAAAATGAATTTGGACTTATATTTGGCAGCTAGAGCTTTCAAGAAGGACCAAAACTCTAAATTTCTTTTGATTGGAGATGGTAATATCGTCTTAAGAAAGGACGAACATTCAAAAACCCTTCTTATAAAGGAAAAAAGTCAGCTGGAAAACTAGTGGGGCCCCGTGAGCAACTAAAAATTACTTACATGAACTTACAGAGTATAAGAAATAAGTTGGATATTGTGCAGTGTTTTCCTGTGATGGAAAATTGGGATATACTCTTGGCTACGGAAACATGGTTGGGGGAAAATGAAGTATTTCTTTACAGTTTGAATGGATATAATGCTGTTCATTCCTGCAGGGCTGGCAGAGGGGGTGATGTGTCGATTTATGTGCGAAAATCTATCAATTTTCGTGAAATGGATGTCAAGTAAAGGTGAGCCAATAAACTGGACATGTATTAGCTTAGGTGAACAAAATTTAAAGATAAGTCTCGTATATAAACCTCCCTCTCTTAGTAATGTTCATTTTTCTCAATATCTAGAATCTATAATGCGTAATTACCCTAAAAATCACTTAATTGTTGGAGATATGAACATCGATTTGTTAGATGCTTCACATGCACCCAAAGATTATAAAGATTTATTGGCATTGAACAACTTTAAAATTAATAATTCGATTAGTGAAGAACACGCCACAAGAGTTACCAGTTTTTCAAAATCTCTTATTGACAGACCATGTTCTTGGTGATTACAGTAGTAATTTGCATTGCAAAGTCAATGTTAGGGTTAACGCAATTTCCGACCATAGGTTATTATTGCTAGACATCAGGACTTCCGTGCAATCCTATAGGCCGAAGGTAGATTATGAAATCAAATCTGTAGACTACAAAAAATTTATAAACCTATTTAGACAAAGAATCTTAAGCATAAATATGCCTATTCGGGTTTGGGAAAAGTACGGTTCTAGAACGGTCCAAAAGAATCGCACAGTTTATTATTGAAATTTGTGATAGTCGAGTCGTTGTTATTTTGTTGATCAATAAACTGGACGATTGTTTTGAACCGTTCTAGAACCGTCCTTTTTCCAAACCCGAATAGGCCTAAGGTGTCAACCTTTCAAGGGTTAATCGATTTAATTAGAGAGTGTAAGGATAGATCTGAGTATAAAAAAATAAATAAAAATACGACCAAAAAACACCTGGATTAATGATGAAGTTCTTGAGCTCATTAAAAAAAGAGACCAAATTTACAAAAAAAAAATCAACCATCCTGAGAACCTTAATTTGGCTTCTGACTTTAAGAATATAAAAAATCAGATTAATAATAAAATACGTTCTTTAAAAAACCGTTACTTCCAAACTAAATGGAACTTAGCTGGAAATAACGTAAAAAAAACAATGGACTTTTATTAACAGCTTCATAAAAAATAAAAAAGATAAAGTAAACATTGATTCATTAACAACTGCAAATAACAATATTAGTAGTCAACTAGATATTGCTAAACTTTGATATTGCCAACAATTTAAATCAATATTTCTCTCAGGCCGGTGAAATTATTGTTGAAGATTTACAAAAGGAAATTGATCACCTAAATGAAATTTTTTCTGTCGATGAAGTACACAATGATAGTTCTATTTTCATATCATTGTGTGATGAGGAAGAATTAATAGAAATCTTAAATGAACTGAAATTAAACTCAGCACCTGGTCACGACGAGATAACGGTTAGGGATGTGCACAATCTTAGAGAATACATTTTACCTGCATTAGTACAACTGATCAATAAAACTTTACAAGAAGGAGTATTTCCACAAGAATTAAAAAAACAGTAAAATTATTGCTATTTTTGAGTAAGGTGATAGAAAAAACATGAGCAATTACAGGTCAATCTCAGTGGTCAGTATATTCTCTAAAATTCTAGAGAAGCTCATCAAGAAAAGAATGTTATCGTTTGCTGATGCCCATCTATTGACTGATGATTTTCAATATGGGTTTAGAAAAAGCAGTAGCACACTTGATGCTGTTGTGGATTTCATTGACTGTATTTCAGGGGCTCTAGATAAACATCAAATAGTAATAGCAGTGTTCATAGACATGAGAAACGCATTCGATGTAGTAAGCTTTGACATTCTTTTGGATTAAATGTATAAAATGGGATTTAGGGGTGTTTTGTATAGTCTGGTTAAAACATATTTATATGACAGAAAACAATACATAAAACTTGAAACCATTGTTAGTGAATGATGTTCTAACACCTATGGGGTGCCACAGGGTTCGGTTCTCGGACCACTTTTATATTGTCCTTATGTACTTAATCTGAAGTTGGCCAATCTGAAAGCAAGATATTTTACTTTTGCCGACGACACTGTTCTGGTGTATACTGGAACAGATGAAAATGCCCTTACTAATCTTATTAATAATGATCTCAATAATTATCTCAAATGGCTCTTCTCAAATAAACTTAAAATCAATATTGAAAAAACCAAATACGTTATATTTAAACAAAAAAATAGGTCAATTAATAATAATCTAAATATTAACATAAATGGTATACTCTTAGAAAAAGTGTCAAGTATAAAATATTTAGGATTACTCATAGATGAAAATTTAAATTGGTCACTACACATAAATAAAATATCTGATAAAGTGGTTTCGATGCTGTCTGGTTTGTATAAGTGCAGAGATTATTTGTCTCTAGAGAAAGTAAATATCAAGTTTATAATGCCTTTTTCCTTACTCATTTAAGATACCTTTTGCCTGTGTGGGGCATGTGTGGAGAAGTTAGTTTCAATAAAGCTCAAATATTGCAAAATAAAGTCTTAAAGATGTTATTTAAGTATGATTGGCTTACTAGTACAAACACAGTTTATTCGGAATTGAAATTAAATAGACTGGGGGAAATCTTAGAAATAGAACAGTGCAAACTTGTTTATAAAATTATTAATAATTTACAAAAATCCAACATAAATATTATGTTTTATCATAATGTGCATGAACACCAAACCAGATCTCTGAATAATGTTTATCAAGTTTCTACAAGAACTAATCAACAGCTCCAACACATCTCCAAGGCATCCAATCAGTATACCTACAGTATATATACATACTGTAGGTGCACAGCTGAAATAACCATTTTTTCATCCCCACGCTGAATGAGACAAGAGCAAAATACGGTTCCAAATGAATGCCTGAAAAAATTACAAACATCCAATTCTGAACTATATCCCCCTATTGTCTCTACTGGAAGACATCAAGTTGGGGAAGGTAATCGATTTTTATAGCAATCAAAATAACCATGCACTTAAATACGAAAATTATTGCTTTATGTAAGTACACATATAATTATTTGCCTACTCGCATTCAGTTATTTCGAAGATAGATGACTCCTCTAGATTAAGTACTCTATAATCAAAAATTATACCAAAAAGCCTTATTCTTTGTATATTCCCCATTTTTTTTTAAATCGTGAGTGTTTCAAAAAAATCTCAAGGTAGAACAAAATTTATAGGGATGAATCATAATGTTTTCTGTAAACTATCTGAAAAAAATTGTGAGCGCTCATGAACGAAAATGAAAATCTAAAACCGCTTCAATAATTTAAAAAAGTACTCACCTACTGATTTCTAATAATCACAGATAACTAGGTATGACACTTAAACAGAACGGTCCAACTGATTTCAGATCAAAATTCCGCCAACGCGAAGAATTCAATATAAACGGCACTATGTACTGCTGCAAGCGAAGCAAGTTTCAAACTAAACTATAAGAATTAAATAAAGGTTTAATTTCCAAGTTGTTTTTTCTACAAGCCAAGCCGCAAACACTTCCGGTACTGTGATAAGAATTTTTGGCCATATTAATTAGCTCTCTGAAGTTGGAAAAAACGTTTATGGCGGTGTTGCAAGAGTATTTTTTTATCAGCTGAAAATCTGCGAAAAGTGAACGCGAGAAAACAGCTCTAATCATCGGATTTTTCGCTCGTTTTATGGCCTATTTCAGGTTTGGCATTAATGGAGAATTTCAAGCTCGATTTCCACTGCCCCCTCATACCCCTGAAAAGCTTTAAAAATGTCTAAAAATAGATTTATATTCTAAAAAAGGTGAAGTTCTTTAATAATTGCTATATCTAGCTTAGTGCGAGTACTGTCTGGAAGATCGCTAACCTGCACGATAGGTCCCCTCGATCTCCAAATGGAAACTAGACAGGTCGGTATACAGCTATACAGGTCTAGAGACAGTGCTGTATACAGCTATACAGGTCTAGAGACAGGGCTGTATACAGCTATACAGGTCTAGAGACAGGTCTGTATACAGCTATACAGGTCTAAATACAGGTCTGTATACAGCTATACAGGTCTAGAGACAGGGCTGTATACAGCTATACAGGTCTAGAGACAGGTCTGTATACAGCTATACAGGTCTAAATACAGGTCTGTATACAACTATACAGGTCTAGAGACAGGGCTGTATACAGCTATACAGGTCTAGAGACAGGGCTGTATACAGCTATACAGGTCTAGAGACAGGGCTGTATACAGCTATACAGGTCTAGAGACAGGTCTGTATACAGCTATACAGGTCTAAATACAGGTCTGTATACAGCTATACAGGTCTAGAGACAGGGCTGTATACAGCTATACAGGTCTAGAGACAGGTCTGTATACAGCTATACAGGTCTAAATACAGGTCTGTATACAACTATACAGGTCTAGAGACAGGGCTGTATACAGCTATACAGGTCTAGAGACAGGGCTGTATACAGCTATACAGGTCTAGAGACAGGTCTGTATACAGCTATACAGGTCTAAATACAGGTCTGTATACAACTATACAGGTCTAGAAACAGGGGTGTATACAGCTATACATGTCTAGAGACAGGGCTGTATACAGGTCTAGAGACAGGTTTGTATACAGCTATACAGGTGTAGAGACAGGTCTGTATACAGCTATACAGGTCTTAGTCCTTGGGATCCCTAAAAATTTGTTTTCTACCTTGAGATTTTTTTGAAACACTCACGATTAAAAAAAAAATGGGGAATATACAAAGAATAAGGCTTTTTGGTATAATTTTTGATTATAGAGTACTTAATCTAGAGGAGTCATCTATCTTCGAAATAACTGAATGCGAGTAGGCAAATAATTATATGTGTACTTACATAAAGCAATAATTTTCGTATTTAAGTGCATGGTTATTTTGATTGCTATAAAAATCGATTACCTTCCCCAACTTGATGTCTTCCAGTAGAGACAATAGGGGGATATAGTTCAGAATTGGATGTTTGTAATTTTTTCAGGCATTCATTTGGAACCGTATTTTGCTCTTGTCTCATTCAGCGTGGGGATGAAAAAATGGTTATTTCAGCTGTGCACCTACAGTATGTATATATACTGTAGGTATACTGATTGGATGCCTTGGAGATGTGTTGGAGCTGTTGATTAGTTCTTGTAGAAGCTTGATAAACATTATTCAGAGACCTGGTTTGGTGTTCATGCACATTATGATAAAACATAATATTTATGTTGGATTTTTGTATTATTAATAATTTTATAAACAAGTTTGCACTGTTCTATTTCTAAGATTTCCCCCAGTCTATTTAATTTCAATTCCGAATAAACTGTGTTTGTACTAGTAAGCCAATCATACTTAAATAACATCTTTAAGACTTTATTTTGCAATATTTGAGCTTTATTGAAACTAACTTCTCCACACATGCCCCACACAGGCAAAAGGTATCTTAAATGAGTAAGGAAAAAGGCATTATAAACTTGATATTTACTTTCTCTAGAGACAAATAATCTCTGCACTTATACAAACCAGACAGCATCGAAACCACTTTATCAGATATTTTATTTATGTGTAGTGACCAATTTAAATTTTCATCTATGAGTAATCCTAAATATTTTATACTTGACACTTTTTCTGAGAGTATACCATTTATGTTAATATTTAGATTATTATTAATTGACCTATTTTTTTGTTTAAATATAACGTATTTGGTTTTTTCAATATTGATTTTTAGTTTATTTGAGAAGAGCCATTTGAGATAATTATTGGGATCATTATTAATAAGATTAGTAAGGGCATTTTCATCTGTTCCAGTATACACCAGAACAGTGTCGTCGGCAAAAGTAAAATATCTTGCTTTCAGATTGGCCAACTTCAGATTAAGTACATAAGGACAATATAAAAGTGGTCCGAGAACCGAACCCTGTGACACCCCATAGGTGTTAGAACATCATTCACTAACAATGGTTCCAAGTTTTATGTATTGTTTTCTGTCATATAAATATATTTTAACCAGACTATACAAAACACCCCTAAATCCCATTTTATACATTTAATCCAAAAGAATGTCAAAGCTTACTACATCGAATGCGTTTCTCATGTCTATGAACACTGCTATTACTATTTGATGTTTATCTAGAGCCCCTGAAATACAGTCAATGAAATCAACAACAGCATCAAGTGTGCTACTGCTTTTTCTAAACCCATATTGAAAATCATCAGTCAATAGATGGGCATCAGCAAACGATAACATTCTTTTCTTGATGAGCTTCTCTAGAATTTTAGAGAATATACTGACCACTGAGATTGACCTGTAATTGCTCATGTTTTTTCTATCACCTGACTTAAAAATAGCAATAATTTTACTGTTTTTTTAATTCTTGTGGAAATACTCCTTCTTGTAATGTTTTATTGATCAGTTGTACTAATGCAGGTAAAATGTATTCTCTAAGATTGTGCACATCCCTAACCGTTATCTCGTCGTGACCAGGTGCTGAGTTTAATTTCAGTTCCTTTAAGATTTCTATTAATTCTTCCTCATCACACAATGATATGAAAATAGAACTATCATTGTGTACTTCATCGACAGAAAAAATTTCATTTAGGTGCTCAATTTCCTTTTGTAAATCTTCAACAATAATTTCACCGGCCTGAGAGAAATATTGATTTAAATTGTTGGCAATATCAAAGTTTAGCAATATCTAGTTGACTTCTAATATTGTTATTTGCAGTTGTTAATGAATCAATGTTTACTTTATCTTTTTTATTTTTTATGAAGCTGTTAATAAAAGTCCATTGTTTTTTTACGTTATTTCCAGCTAAGTTCCATTTAGTATGGAAGTAACGGTTTTTTAATGAACGTATTTTATTATTAATCTGATTTTTTATATTCTTAAAGTCAGAAGCCAAATTAAGGTTCTCAGGTGGTTGATCTTTTTTTGTAAATTTGGTCTCTTTTTTAAAGAGCTCAAGAACTTCATTATTAATCCAGGTGTTGTTTGGTCGTATTTTTATTTATTTTTTTATACTCAGATCTATCCTTACACTCTCTAATTAAATCGATTAACCCTTGAAAGGTTGACACATTTATGCTGAAGATTCTTTGTCTAAATAGGTTTATAAATTTTTTGTAGTCTACAGATTTGATTTCATAATCTACCTTCGGCCTATAGGATTGCACGGAAGCCTTGATGTCTAGCAATAATAACCTATGGTCGGAAATTGCGTTATCCCTAACATTGACTTTGCAATGCAAATTACTACTGTAATCACCAAGAACATGGTCTGTCAATAAGAGATTTTGAAAAACTGGTAACTCTTGTGGCGTGTTCTTCACTAATAGAATTATTAATTTTAAAGTTGTTCAATGCCAATAAATCTTTATAATCTTTGGGTACATGTGAAGCATCTAACAAATCGATGTTCATATCTCCAACAATTAAGTGATTTTTAGGGTAATTATGCATTATAGATTCTAGATATTGAGAAAAATGAACATTACTAAGAGAGGGAGGTTTATATACGAGACTTATCTTTAAATTTTGTTCACCTAAGCTAATACATGTCCAGTTTATTGGCTCACCTTTACTTGACTTATCCATTTCACGAAAATTGATAGATTTTCGCACATAAATCGACACACCACCCCCTCTGCCAGCCCTGCAGGAATGAACAGCATTATATCCATTCAAACTGTAAAGAAGTACTTCATTTTCCCCCAACCATGTTTCCGTAGCCAGAGTATATCCCAATTTTCCATCACAGGAAAACACTACACAATATCCAACTTATTTCTTATACTCTGTAAGTTCATGTAAGTAATTTTTAGTTGCTCACGGGGCCCCACTAGTTTTCCAGCTGACTTTTTTCCTTTATAAGAAGGGTTTTTGAATGTTCGTCCTTTCTTAAGAGGATATTACCATCTCCAATCAAAAGGAATTTAGAGTTTTGGTCCTTCTTGAAAGCTCTAGCTGCCAAATATAAGTCCAAATTCATTTTAGTGAGTTCATGGTTAAGGAATATTTTGGTGTCTTTTGTGTATCCCAGGTCTGTGCTTTTCATGTCAAATTTCTTTCTCGATTTTAGAAACTTTGTTTTGGTTGATTCATCCTCAAAGATGACTTTGACAGTGTTGTCCTTATTCCTATCCTTGCCTAGACGAAAAGCCGTTTAAATACCAATTTAAAATATTTTGAAAAAGAAAGATAGAAACAGTCAATAGCATTGTGTCGATTGATGCAAAAATAGTTTATGTTCTCGTCATGCTTGTTACAAACCATATCATCAAATAAACACTGAAAAAATATATTCTACTCTGAATCAAAAAATAATTACAAGAACATCTAATAAGTCATCATTAACTGCAAACCATCAAATTTCTCTATGAAAAATTATAAGGAATTAATACCTACCTACAGAAATAATTACGAAACTTTAACGCCTATTGTTGAAAAGAGTCGCGGTCAAGTTTCGTGTGTTTGCGTTTCGTTTCAGTATTGGACCACAATATTTTTTATAAGGAGTGTAGCAGTCAAACTTTACCTAAGCAGGTTTTTTTCGGGTATTGGGCCCAAATATTTGTGAAGCAGGCAATCTTTATTTAAGCCTGGATTGGCACACAAAATGGTGAAACGTAGCCACATTTTTTCATCTGCGTTTTTTTTTTATCATAGGCTGATATAGGTTTTCTTAGTGTTTTTTATAGAAATATTAATTTTTTTAAAATAATGGTAATTAAAATAATGGACTATTGCACTGACTATCACAATCTACTATATATGGAAACAGTAAAAACCACAATATCCCAAGTTGATAATGCATCTGCGTCTCTAGCATGATATAGAGTAGACAACTTCAATTCAAGCAAGACTTTTATACAGAAGATAATGCATAGTGGGGTCAGATAGTGGAACAAATAATTAAATTTGATTCACCCTATAATGCAGATGGAAATTGTGAATAAAAAAGGATTAGAGAAGCGAAAAAACTCCAGCATATTTATTTTTTATTCTTCTCTATCACAGTTTCGCTATTTCTTCTAACTACAACTACCACACAATCCAGGTAGTTAATTTATTGCAATAAGAGTCAACGGTATATCTTCTTGCCATTTACTTTACGAACCCTAATTTTATTTAATGGACTTATTTCTCTCTAATTTGTTAAGTACCTACCTATATTCCTATTTTTAAAATACAAAAAATTACCATTTAAAGAAATAAAAACTATGTGAAATTGATAATTGACATAGCTGAAAAATGGGTCGGCAACTATTATTAAATTTTCCTAGTATGTTTTTAACATAGGCATTTACCGTCCACGGAAAATTGTTCGAAAATAATTGTTCGAAAGAAAATTGTTCGAAAGAAAATTGTTCGAACGGAAAATTGTTCGAACGGAAAATTGTTCGAACGGAAAATTGTGAATGGAAAATTGTTCGAACCGAAAATTGTTCGAACGGAAAATTATTCGAACGGAAAATGATTCGAACAGGAAATTATTCGAACGGAAAATTGTTCGAAAATAATTGTTCGAAAGAAATTTGTTCGAAAGTAAATTGTTCGAACGGAAAATTGTTTTTTTGCCGAAAAATCAATAGTTTAACTGTGAATCGTGAATGAATCTATGACCGGAGTTACCCAATTCCTTAATTCTTACTATTTGTCCCTGATTCTTAATTCTTGGTTTTTTAAATTCAATATTAATATACAAGGACTAGCACGCATTAGGTGGACGGGTTAATTTGGGTTAGTTTGGGCTAGTTTACATATTTTTGTTTATTTTGGTCACGGTTCGTTTAATACTGGCTGTTGGATTTTCTAATAATTATTCCTGATTTTGATATTATTAATTATATTATGGTGCAATCTATACTTATTGTATTGGTTACAAGTATTGGTGCAATATCAATTCTCCCAAAACATAAAAAAAACACACAAGAAGGAACAAGTTTTTAATATGCTTCTTCCCCCCAAATTCCAATAATGGACTCGTCCACACCTAGATATTTTAAGGGAAGCGCCATTTCTGTATAAATTCCTAGGGGAGTCATGAGTTGGCTATCGCAAAAATAGGTACTGTCACAGCCCCCTACATTTAACAAGCCATGAAGTTAAAAAGGCAACACCGCAATCTTACCGCCAAGTGGTGCTGGTGGTTTTTGTTTGTATAAATATATATTTTTTATTTTATTAATATGAATCACAAAAAATACATAATTTATTGTACTAAAGGGCCAAAAACAGTAATTCAATGAATAATTTAACTATTTGTGTAAATAAGAACAGTAAATAATTGATTTAAATGAATATATTTCTAGAGTCTAAAGTGTTATAGGCCTATGTTTCAGTATGTCTTTTGAAAATCTAACTTTTTCTTTCTTCGGGATTTTTTCGGAAGGCAAGTCCATTCAAATACTTGAGCTGATTTTCGAAAATAAGAGGTACCTGGTACCTACTTTTAAGAGTTGGACGTTTTAGTTTGAACTCTCGAACTACGCCTTTATCCTTGTTTGTTTCAAATCTAATTATTTCGGTTTCTTCAAAATGTTTACAACACACCACAGAATTTTTCGTTATTGTATAATCTCTGAAGTGCAAAAAATGTGGATGAAAGCAATCATCCACATTTTTTGCACTTCAGAATTTTTTTGGAAATAAAAATGTTTGCATTTCTTCAGTTTTTAAGGAACTCCTAATAGTTCGATTTGCACCCAGGAACACAGTAGTTTCATGGCATCTGGAACAAGTTTAAATATCTTAGGTAATATATCGAGACCTATGCTCTTGCAGACAAATATTAATATTGTTTTTATTGTTTTACCTTACCTTACCTTCATTTTTGCTCCTGTACCCATTTCCTAAAAATTGCAATCAAAGCACAAAGGAACAGGTATCAACTAAATATGGGCAATATATTGGTGTGTTTCTATCCACTTTTTCGTCAATAATGCCCATAAAAATACTAAATTGCAACAATACACAACGAAAGCAATACACAGAAACACATAACCCAATAACAAACAAAATAGCACCATACGCGACGTTGCCGTCATTTCCAATTTCATGGCTTGTTAACTATAGGAGGCTGTGGTACTGTGCTACCCGCCGTATTGAAGAAGCGGCGTCGCGAAGTCGCGTCCAATTTTTATTTAATTAGCAAGAAATTGCTATTGCACAAAATACAGACAATAAATAAAAAATGTAACTTTGTTTATTGCCGATTGTCATCGTAATGTTTTGAAAAGTTAATACAGTCCACTTTTATTAAGAACAACCCGGTGTTTCGTAATTATTTTCTATTACATAACCTCTCGGGTAAAAATGAGCTATTGAAGCTTTTATGTGTTAACATAAAATTTGATGCTTTCGAGTGCCGGATTCGATTCGTCTGTAATCGTCGGTTTTGTAAATACTCTTGTGTAAGAGTATACTTGTGTAAGAGAACTTTGGATTGGTTGTAAGGTACGTGTGTACCTACATATTCCTTGTTCGGAGTGTTGGAGCTGAAATACCTACCTAGTTGGAGTTGTGAATCTCTACGAGGACTAAGGTCAGAGCTTTCCATTTGTTTTTATTAATCTATGTTGAGTTGAGATTGATAACGTCGAGTTTTTTTCTATGTGTCAATGCTTCACGACAAGTTTTGTCCTTTAGCAGACACAATGGAATAAAAAGACAATTTTTGATAGAACAAAAAGACACTTTTTATTTAAATAAAAAACTAAACTCATTTCATTGAATTGAAGTCAAAAAAGATTGTTAAACTTAAATTTTGTTTAATTATTCAAGTTCATAAAAATGGAGGAAGAACTAAAAACATTTATTGCTGATAGAAAAAATGCTAGAGCTAGTATTACTAGGATTGAAACTTTTTTAACAAGAAATGAAAATGATTTAATGCATAAATATGAGTATGAAAATAGGCTTGAAATGTTGGAAAAAGCTTTCGAAAAATTCTCCATTTCACAAGATTCAATAGAAAATATAGGAGCAAGTGCAGAAAAAATAGGCGATAGGTCAGAAACTGAAGATAAATTTTTCAATTTAAAAACAATACTAAAAATTTTGATTGACAAATGTTCTCCTGTCTTGAATAATGTAAATACAAGTGTAAATAGTAATGTTTCTCAAAATAACTCGAATAATTGTACAATAGGTTCTAAGATGCCTGAGATAACTATCGATAAATTTAAAGGAGCTCATCAAAATTGGTCAAGCTTTTTTGACATTTTCAAAGCGTTGGTTTTAAACAATCCCAATTTGGCAGATATACAAAAATTAATCTATCTAAAATCCAATTTACAGGGTGAACCTTTAAAGCTTATTGAGAATTTGCCATTAGTAAGTAGCAATTTGCAGGTATCAATAGATATTTTGAAAGACAGATATGAGAACAAACTAGCTAGTATTTACTCTCATATTAAAGGCCTATTGGAACTTCCATCCATAAATAGAAGCAGTTCTGCTAGCTTACGTGATTTTGTTGTTTCTATAAAGCAACATACGGAGTGTCTAAAAAATCTCAGAGTTCCGGTGGCGGAATGGGATTTAATTCTGGTTTTTATTTTGTCACAAAAGCTAGATATTAATACTAGAAGAGTTTATGAATTAGAGAGGGGTCCTACACTAATGCCAACGCTGGTTGATTTCCTAAATTTTGTGGAGAAACGCTGTCAGGCTGCCGAGAATTTGTCTTCTCCAGAGCCTATCAAAAAACATTCTAATTTTGTAGAGAAAAAGTTATTTTGTCTATATTGCAAATTAAATAATCATATGATTTATAAATGTAAAAAATTTAAAGATTTAAAAGTTAACCAAAGGAAATCCTTTATTTTTTCAAACCACTTGTGCTTCAAATGTTTTGATTCACATCATGTTAAAGATTGTACTTTTAACAATTGTCCCGTGTGTGGAGAAGCTCATAATGCACTGTTACATGTAGATAATAGTACATCTAAGTACAATAACAATCATACAAACAATAGACATCAAAATAATTCAAACAACTTTCAAACGGCAAATATTAGACAAAATGTTCAAGAGAACAGGTTGGGTCATGTTGACAATTCTGGTTCAGGGTCCGCGTCGGGTTTAGCTAATGTGAGTGGTCAAAGTGGCCAAAATCAAAATTCAGAAAACTCACATACAGTGCGTCCCCATAGTTCACGTTCAGTATGTCCTGAAAACAACATTGTATTGCAGTCGAAATCTAGTTTTTTCGGTAGTGAAAATTGTCATGTTTTATTAGCCACTGCCTTCGTACAGGTAATTAATAATGATGGAACTTTTTTGTCGGCTAGAGCAGTCCTAGACAATGGATCTCAAGTATCTATTATGACACGGAAATGGGCAAAACAACTAAGGTATCCAACGTATAGAAAAAATGTTGAAATTAATGGTGTTTCTGGCGCAGTACAATGCACTGAAGCAATTGATATTGAATTTAAGTCAACTGTTGACAAAAATAAAAGGTTTAAAGCTACATGCTCAATTACCGATTTCAGTAGTTGCAGGTTGCCGCAATTTCCAATTGAAGCCAGCAAGTTAGAAATTCCTAACAATATTGTCCTTGCAGATTCAAAATATTACAATCCACAACATATTGATTTACTTCTTGGAGCAGAGGTGTATTTTTCATTGTTGATTCCTGGTTTAATTAACCTTGGTAATGAACTTCCAGTCCTCCAAAACACACACCTAGGTTGGGTTATAGGTGGAAATTTGCCTTCTTCGTTAATTTCGAATTTCATTGCAAATTGTGATCCGTTTAAGCCGTTGTCATTATTTATCAGTTCAGATCAAGTTGATAATCTATTACAAAAATTCTGGACTCTTGAGGAGGTTCCTAAGGATAATATATTGTCTACTGATGATGAAATTTCAGAAAAAATCTTTGTAGATACTACCAAGTTACTTGAAAATTGTAGATTTCAAGTCGACATCCCTTTGAAATCTTCAAATGAAAATATGAAGCTTGGAGAATCATTTTTATCGGCCAAAAAACGTTTTAATTCCCTTGAAAAAAGGTTGATTCAAAATCCTGATTTATTTAGCCAATATTCTGAGTTCATTGACGAATACATAAAGTTGGGTCACGCAAGGTATGTTCCTCTGGACCTTAAAAATAAAAACAATGAACATAAATATTTTATTCCGCATCATTGCATAATTCGAAATGAAAAAACTAGTACTCGTCTTAGGGTAGTTTTTGATGCATCAATGAAATCAACCTCGGGATATTCATTGAATGATATCTGTCTTAAAGGCATGGTCGTACAGCCTGAGCTTTTCGACATACTGTGTAGGTTCCGTATGTTCCGGTTTGCAGTTGTTACTGACATCCAGAAGATGTACAGGCAAATTATGATTAATCCAGACCATACTTTTTTGCAGAACATCTTATGGCGAAAAAGCCCAGGTGAAGAACTTTCTTGCATAGAACTTTTGACGGTTAGTTATGGAACCAATTTCGCACCATACGTTGCCACTCGTTGCCTCACTGAATTGGCAAATATGTATAAGCATAAATTTCCTACTGCAGCGAATGTTTTAACAAGTCAAATGTATGTTGATGATGCACTGTAAAGCGTGAATTCCTTGAATGAATTATATGAATTACGAAACCAATTAGTTGAATTATTGAATTTGGGAAAGTTTTCACTTCATAAGTGGTGTTCCAATTCTCAGCAGTTTATGCAAAAGTTTAGTTCTGATTCTGAGTTACAAAACTATTTTTTAATTTCTGAGGGCATGTCTAATAAAGTTTTAGGTAGTTATTGGAATCCAAAGTTGGATTGTTTTTCTGTGTCTTTACCTAAAAATATTGATATCACTCCTCTCACTAAGAGAAATGTTTTGGCTGTCATTGCGCAAATTTACGATGTTTTGGGACTAGTGTCTCCGATTGTAGTGAATGCAAAAATTTTCATGCAGAAATTATGGCTGTCAAAGTTGGGTTGGGATGATTGTCTCAGCGAAGAGTTGAAATATGAATGGTTGAAATTTGCAAAAAATATTTTAGATTTGTCAGAGCTACAAATTTCGCGGTGTTTGATAGATAATTTGGATGATGTGAAGCGAATAGAAATACATGGGTATTCTGATGCCAGTATAAAGGCGTATGGTTGTGCTCTTTATTTGAGAGTAATTTATAATAATGACAGTGTGTCAACTAATTTAATTTGTTCCAAGTCTAAGGTTGCGCCGTTGCGCACAATCAGTGTTCCTCGGCTAGAACTCTGTGGTTGTTTGCTGTTAGCCCAAACTACAAAAAGAATTGTAAATATTTTTAAAGACTCTTTCAGAATTGACTCTGTTAACCTGTGGACAGATTCGAAAGTTTCACTGGCATGGTTGCAGTCACATCCAGGAAGATGGAACATTTTCGTTGCAAATCGTGTTTCCATCATACAAGAAAATAGTTCTAACTGTGTCTGGAGGTATATACCTACGAAGGATAATCCAAGTGATTATGTGTCCAGGGGTCTTTCAGCCCAAGAGTTACTGTTTAACAAACAATGGTGGAATGGTCCTCATCATTTAAGTAATCCAAATTTTAATCTTGATCCTTTTAAAACTAATCTCGTTCTTGAAAATCTTCCAGAGCAGAGAAAAACGGTTTTAAGTGCAGTGTCCAAGGCACATTGTGAAAGTCAATTGCATAAAATTTTAGAAAAATATTCAGATTTTTATAGGTTGCAACGTGTTATTGCATTCTGTTTAAGGTTTCGTCATAACTTGAGATGTCCAATAGGTGAAAGAAATTTTGGTCGACTAAAAGCAACATTGTCACATCACGTTTTAGAAAACAAAAATAACATTTTAAAAGGGTTTTTTGTTTAAAATTCAATTTATTAATTAATTAATAATGATTATAATAATTAAAATTCCCCAAATAAATCATAGGAAACTTGTTTTAGTTTAGTTTCAATGAAAATGACATTACAAGGTTTACTTGTTGATTATAATGAGTAAGACAAAGACAACAATAAAGTAGTATATGTTTGCAAAAACCAACGTTTTCTGAAAAAAGTAAAGATCTTAAGAAAACCGACATTTCAAAATCAATTTACTTTCCTTTCGAGCTCGCATATAACTCCGGCCTTTCGGGCCGGACTCGCATATAACACAAGAATCATTGTGGTTCATAATAAAATTTCTTCAACTAAAATATTTTTCTGAAGAAATTGAATGTCTGAAAAATGATAAAATAATTAAAAATAAAAAGCTACGTTGCTTAAATCCTTTTTTGGACAAAAAAGGCCTAATGCGTGTTGGCGGGAGATTATCAAATGCTAATATTCCATTCTCCCAAAAACATCCATTACTGTTGCCGTCAAAATGTCATGTTGTCAATATAATGTTGCGAAAAGAACATTTGAGACTATACCATGCAGGTGCACAAACAGTATTGACCAATTTTAGATTAAGATACTGGCCTATTGATGGGCTTCGGTCAGTCAAACGAATTATTCATAATTGTATAACATGTTTTCGCTTTACTGCAAAGTGCGCTGAACAAATGATGGGTAACTTACCTAGGGACAGAGTTTCAATCTCGAGGCCTTTCCAAAGAGTGGGTGTTGATTTTGGTGGGTTTTATTTACTTAAAACTTCTAATTTACGCAGAGCTCCAAAAATCAAGGCATACATTGCCATCTTTGTTTGCATGGCAACAAAATGCGTGCACATTGAACTTGTGACAGGATTGTCAACCGAGCATTTTTTGCTTGCTCTTAAGAGATTTATAGGTAGGCGAGGTAATCCATCTATGATTTACTCTGACAATGCCACAAACTTTTTAGGCTCCAGTAACCAGTTGAAGGAACTTCATGAATTTTTTAAGAGTAAGGAAAATGTTCATTCCATTGAAAATTTCCTCGCGCAAAATGAAACCCAGTGGAAATTTATACCTCCACGGTCACCTCATTGGGGGGGCATATGGGAGGCTGCGATTAAGAGTGCCAAGTACCATATCAAACGAACTATTGGTGACACAGTATTAAACTTTGAAGAGTTTAGCACTGTACTCACTTCTATCGAGAGCATCTTAAATTCAAGACCCTTGAGTGTTTTGTCTAATGATTCGTCTGATTTGAATCCATGAACGCCAGGTCATTTCTTGATTGGCGATAGCTTGGCTGCATATCCAGATAAAAATTTACTTGAAGTTTCCAATAATTGTTTATCTATGTATGAGAAATGTGTGAAAATCAAGCAACAGTTTTGGAAAAGGTGGTCTGTGGAGTACTTAAATAGGCTGCAGCATCGACCCAAGTGGTGCAACCCTTCACAGAATTTGAAAATCAATTAGGTGGTATTGGTCAAAGAGGACAATTCACCACCTCTCAAATGGTCTTTGGCACGTATCAGTGAGATACCTCACAGCCCAGACGGCAAAGTGAGGTTAGTTAAAATTAAAACCCAAGATGGAATTTTCTATAGGTCCATTACAAAATTATGTCCTTTACCTGATGATCAACCTATAAATGATTGTGACGATTCTTAATGTAATTATTGATTACTGATAATATTATTATATTTTATAGCTTAGGTTAAGGAGTAACTTGTTGATAGTTTATAATAAGTGCTTAGTAAAAAGTGTGAATAGTGCTTTTCTCAGTGCGTTCATTTGATTTTTTGTTGGACTTTTCATCAGGAAATGCCCAAGGCGGGAGTATGTTGGATTTTCTAATAATTATTCCTGATTCTGATATTATTAATTATATTATGGTGCAATCTATACTTATTGTATTGGTTACAAGTATTGGTGCAATATCAATTCTCCCAAAACATAAAAAAACACACAAGAAGGAACAAGTTTTTAATATGCTTCTTCCCCCCAAATTCCAATAATGGACTCGTCCACACCTAGATATTTTAAGGGAAGCGCCATTTCTGTATAAATTCCTAGGGGAGTCGTGAGTTGGCTATCGCAAAAATAGGTACTGTGCTACCCGCCGTATTGAAGAAGCGGCGTCGCGAAGTCGCGTCCAATTTTTATTTAATTAGCAAGAAATTGCTATTGCACAAAATACAGACAATAAATAAAAAATGTAACTTTGTTTATTGCCGATTGTCATCGTAATGTTTTGAAAAGTTAATACAGTCCACTTTTATTAAGAACAACCCGGTGTTTCGTAATTATTTTCTATTACATAACCTCTCGGGTAAAAATGAGCTATTGAAGCTTTTATGTGTTAACACTGGCTAAAAGCGTACTGCTTGACAATGGGAGGCGCTTGGTTTTTTAAATTAAATATTAACATACAAGGACTAGCACGCATTACGTGGACGGGTTAGTTTGGGTTGGTTTGCATATTTTTGGTTAGTTTCGTTACAGTTCATTTAATACTGATAAGAAGTGTACTGATTGCCAATAATATTTTGACCTGCGCCCTTTTGTCCGCTCGCTTTTGAGCTGCGCTCTTTTGTACCAACGCTGAATTTACGGTTCCGCGGATCTTCTCTTTGAGATTCGGTGAGCGAAGCAAGCAATCGGAGATTCAAAAATAATTGAAATTTCGAACTGTTGTATTTAAAAAAGGTTTTTCACGTTTTTGGTAGATTTACGCTTCCGAGGCGTATAAGTACATTTATTAACAGTTTTCCATTCGAACAATTTTTCTTTCGAACAATTTTCTATTCGAACAATTTTCCTTTCGAACAATTTTCCATTCGAACAATTTTCCCTTCGAACAATTTTCCCTTCGAACAATTTTCCTTTCGAAAAATTTTCTGTTCGAACAATTTTCCTTTCGAAAAATTTTCTTTTCGAATAATTTTCCGTTCGAACAATTTTCCTTTCGAAGAATTTTCCGTTCGAACAATTATTTTCGAACAATTTTCCGGGACTCAGGCATTTACATAGGATTAACAATAATTTTTGCATTTAAAATTGTTGAGGACCTTTGTGTGAGTTAAATAATGTCATCTCGCAGGACTTGAATTTACGTTTTTTTGTTTTACAGAAATGTTTTTGGGGATAAAATAAAATTATTCCATCAGTTATCAGTGTAATGACGCCGACAAAACCGCAAGACTCGATTGTACATTTTTAAATAAACATTTAAACTAATAATCTATGTTTTTTAGATATAAATACGTTACCATTTTGTTTTTGCAAATGTGAACAAATTTGGTCCCGGTGTTGCTGAATTTCTTGGAATAATTTATTGATGAGAGAAAAAATAGCTAGGATCTTTTGATAACACAAGTAATTAGAATCTTTTTTAGGCTATAAATTATAATCAATTTTATCCCAAGGTTGGGCGATGTCTGGACGCCTGAATATTTCCCAATAATAAAACTTGTTTTCTTACGTGACATTTTTAAATTAAACTTTAAAACTAATCCAAGTGTAGTTTTTCTCAAGTAAAGCTCCGAACGCGCATATTTCCCTGAGCCGATATCAATCGACGATGCAGTAGGTGCGCGGGACAAATGATTATGTATGAGATATGAGAGTGAGATATGAGGTTTGAGGTATGAGGTATAAGAGCGAGAGAGAGATATGAGGTATGAGGTATTGGAGCGAGAGAGCGAGGTGCGAGTTACGGCATCATCATCAGTACCTTGTATGGGGCACCAAGGTGTCAGTATGCACAATGAACCTGCTGCGGGCTATGTCCACTGCCTCTCAATGGATTCATTGAATATTTTACAATTTTTATTTCCTCGACAACAGACTTTTTCCCCCATCAATTTGAATTAGTTAGGCCATTATCAGTATGAGGTATGAGACACCCGAAGTGCCTGTATGCCCGAGGTGGCTGACCGCACCTCATGATTGTGTGTTACCTCCTCCTTTTCACCATTTATTATCAACTGCTAGGATAGCCTAGTGGTTGCTGCAGCGGGCTTTCAAGCTGGGGACGGGAGATCGGTTCTTAGCGGCTACCGACTTTTTGTTAATTACTATTTCGCGATGCTGTAGCTGCGCGGGTCGATTATATATGAGAGTGAGAGAGAGAGGTATGTATAAGGTATGAGAGCAAGAGAGCGAAAGTTACGGCATCATCAGTATCAGGTAGCAAGTATGTGCGGCTGCCTCGGCGGCGGCTGCTGAGGTAGTGCGAACGGTCGATGCAGACCTGGGCGCTGGAAAGGGGGCGGGGCTTATTCGAGGAAATTTTACCCCCACTCCAAAATGGTCCGAAAAGTGCCAGAATGGACCTGAAATTTTCTTATGGAGATTTGCATGGGAAATGGGTGATTTTGGCCCAGTTCTCTTGCTGCACCTTTACTCCATACCAATAGATCACAATCAGCAACAACATCACTATCCAGAAACTCCCTATAATGATTTTAAAAAAAGTCGACCTAACTCATATTTCTTAACCAAAGACTTGAATCGCTGAGCTGTCAGTTATCTTGTAGATGTAGATTGTAGATTTCGGGGGAGTCGTATCGGCTTTTCAGCCGCTCAGCACTGCTACCTTTGCAGATATTTTGTGCGTGACTCTACATCTTAATTTGTCTCCAGGAAGCGTAGACTTCTGCCGAAGGAAGCTATTTTCCTGGGTGTCAGTTGGCCCACTTCTGGTGACAGTGTTGCCCTCTCGAGGAATTTGAGCCTCTTGCAGAATTGGGCTGGACATTCGCAGAGCAGGTGCTCTGCGGTTTCTATTGCGTCTGATGTCAGTTATCTTACAGAGGCAGGCAATTTATTATAAAAGACGGAAGCAAAATAAAGTGTTGCATTCCTTGACGTTGTTAGTCTGAGAAAATCAATTCTGATATTGTTGCGATGTCTGGTATCAGAGTTTTCTTTGGAAACGAAGTTTGAAACACACTGCTAAAAACTCGTACGATGAATTTGTATTGTTTCTGAGATTACACAATACCCGAAGTTTGAATATCGGTTTCGAGGTTATTAACTCTCTTCAGTGCAATTATAAGGGAAAGCATACTGTGCGAAATTAAAAATGGAAAATCCACAGATTGCTGATAGAATGATAATCGATGAAAGATTTTAAATTGAAATTGAAAGGTATCGAAACTGAAAAGGATATTTTTCCACCTTACCTGGCTTTACTTCCAAACTCCATTCAGCTGGCCAACTCTTTCATGAAGTTCAAGTCCAATGCGAAGGAGTACAAATGAAACCGTCTTGATTGAAACCGGTCACGGCAAGCGAAAAGAAACGGTCTATTTTCTCGAATCACACGAATCGGTCGAAGTGTTTTTGGCGACTGATTTACTGGTCGACAATGTAAGGACTTGCAGATATCCTTTTTCAGTGTTTAACGCGCGCATTCTTAAAAGCCAAATTTAACAAAGCCGTTTCAACTCTTAGGTATAAAATGCGCAATTATTCAATTAGATTAAGAGAAACAAAAAAATAAAGAAGAAAAGAAAAACGAATCAATTTGCATTCCCAAATAGGATTTGACATCCTAAATACCCAATTTAACCTACAACTATATACAGGGCGCGTAGACGAAACTGAACACATACCAATTCAGAGAAACAAACTTAGGCGATGCCAATGATAAGATAATAAGCTCGAACTCAGTACGCAATAGGGTACTTGCATGGAAAATTAAATTGATTATTGTTTATTGCAAACTGTAGGAAATCGAAAAAAAATCGTTACTTTTTTTTCATTTCGCCCAAATATGATTATTTCGGAAGTTATACAAATATTAAGTTTTGTATATATAGATATAGTGAGCATGTGCGACGTCATAAAGTATTATACCTGATGACGTCATAGGTATATTTCATAGCGTTGTATCTCCGTCAATTTTTGACTAAGAAGAAAAAGAAAAAACACGTGTTGACTTATTTTTGATGGACTATCGAAATCAGCAATAAAAAAATTTGATGCAAGGGGCCTATTAGCGCAGTATCCAATGATTAAGGCTTTGGTTTCTCTCCCTTGTCTCATAAAGCAAAACCATACGTCATATAGTGTAATAACTGTGACCAGAATCAATACAAACAATTCTCTTCGTCAACAGTCTTCTACTCAACCTATGGTAACTTGGGAAAACTCCAAAACTGTCCTGACTAAACAAAACCAACCAAACATGTTGTTGGCCCTCGCAAAGTGATAAGTGAAACTAGGTTCGGTGTCTAAATATTCACCTAGATCAATATCTTCAAGGTGCACTTTATTTATTGAATACGAAACTGAAATTTGAAGTTATTATTCAGTTTTACACGAAGAATTAAATTTTTAAGTTATATTAACTATTTTAAATGTAAAATGGTAACACACCTTGTTAAAATGTGATCAAAGTTAATGAAACGATGTGTACAGTATTTTTTTATCCCAGGTATGGTTTGGTTATCCAAGGAGGTCCCTTAGAACCAGACCGTCTAAAATACGTCTCAATCAGTAATGCCTTGGTAAAATTAGGGTGGGCCTTCAGAGTACAGCGGCCTGTGATTCCGAAAAAAACAATTTCTGTGACCGCCGAAATACATGAAGTTAAAACTGCCTCTAATGGCGACGATTTGATGAAGGTAAAAAAAAAGAAACATTGATACATTTTCAATGCCTTGTCTTTGACATGATTATTATAATTAATTAATATTTTAGAGTCTTCTTAATATCTCAGACAGTGAAACACCTGCTGCGGCAGATAAAGTTCTTGAGGTTGAAGACACATCAAAAGCAGATGATGCTGAAGGTAACAAATTGTCCAATGAGGAAGCAAATGTACTAGAAAAAGATGAAATTGAAATAAGCCAGGTATCAGATAGCTGAAATAATTGGTTTTTAAGTGATTCTAAATTTCCTTCTTTTAGGAACACGAGTTAATTGAAAACATCGGCAAAAAATTTCAGGAAATTTCTGAAAAAATGACTGCGAAAAAATTCTCAGACCAAGAAAGCTGGAATGCCATAATTGAAGAAGAAATGGAACACTCCAAATCTGAGATAAACTCGGACGATGAAGATAAAGGTTAAACTCCAGTATTAGAAATTATTCATTAATAATTATTCCAATAATTTGCAGAAAGCACCAATTCCTCACCTTATCACAAAAGCGAAGTGGCCATTGACGATTGGATGCCAGCTTACAGGCTCAAAAATCGAGAATTTAGGGTAACAAATTTCCAAAAATAGATTCCATGTTAAGTTATTGATAATTTTATAGGGAAGAGTAACTTGTGTTGAAACTAGCGGAAACCTATATGTGCACGATGAATCTTTGCATAACATTTATAACCTGATGGAAACTAATATTAAGGAATATTTTGACACCAAACCACCGAGATGTACTGAAAAAAATTGGCAAACTGGACAATTATGTACTATTAAATTTACTGATGGAAAATGGTAAGTGCATGCAATTAAACATCTTTAAAATCTATAAACTATGAATTAGGAACTTTCTCCTAGGTAGTAATGTCTCATACATATTAAAAGAAATCCCAACAACTGTAAATTCAAATTTGAACGTGTGCCACGCTTTTCCGCTGATTTAAAAGTTTAGAGAGGAAAAAAAAATTAAATTAAATAAATAAAAATAAAATTTAATGAAGAACTTGAGATTGTAGGACTGAAGGTCGAAGGGCGTGCAAATTATTAGCTCAGAATTAAACGGAGAGTAGGGGTGGGTTTTAGTTTTGAGCGCCACCGACTCTGGAGAGATGAGTCGGACTCTCCAGGATGTTATCTGGGTCCAGGTCCTTACAATTCAAATAATAATAAAGAAAAAGAAAAATATTTAAGAAAAGCTAAAACAAGGCTGTGTGCATAAAACCAAATAAAACTCCCTTTGTAATAGAACCACTCCAGTCAGCAGTCTATAGAAATGAGAATTGTAACTGCGCGCATCAGTGATTCAGTGATGTCTAGCCAGTGGTTTTGAAGGTATGGAAGGAATTCGGACGTAAATGTGTTTCAATAACAAAATATCGAAAATAAGAATACGCTAAATATTTTAACGTGTTTGTTAAATCTCTTCTTATTCATTAAGGGTATTGAATGCGCCGTTTAAAATATATTGTAACGCACGTCGAACTATACGACTACCCAACAAGTTAATGCTAATAAAGATGCAAGGTTCATCGCGATTATTGCATTGGGCTACTGTTGGGCCGTTTGGCGCTGGATCCTTCATGATAGGGATTTGAAATTTATCGCAAAACAGGCGGAGGAAAGAACCATAGGGTTTGCTGCGGGTATAACAGAGACAGGCAAAAGGACAAGAAGAATTAATTAAATTTCTACAAAAAAAAACTAGAAATTATTGGGATTGTGGTTTGTGCTATTGTATTGCAAACACACATAAGATTGACGCTAATTAAAAAAGACACCATAAATTGATTAATTTTCTCGTTTTTTTCCAGTTTGAATTACATTTTTGTAATTTTTGGAGAACTGGTTTCTATTACCGGATTTCTAAAAAGATCCTATATTATAAATCGAATGCAAAAAAGAATTTTGATATAACTTCAACTGCTAAAAAGTTACGTTGAAACTAAGAACGCAATGCATTCCTTGTTTCATTCATCTCATTCCCACTAAGGAGTATTAATAGGGGAGGAAGAATACAATGATAGACTGCGTTAGGTGCTTCGCGCAGGAAAAAATATTTTGGCATCAAGGCGCATTCAATCCCCTTAACTGATTTTATTCAATTTTGTCTATTATAAAAAGTAAACATTTTCTAAAGATACCATCAACTTTTATCAATTTGGCAAACATCCAGCCTGGATGAACCTGTTTGGTGGAGTTTTTTGGCACGATCGCCGTTGCCATGGGGCACCATGCGGTTGCCATGGGACTTACATCTCGCTATTGGCCAGGGCTCCCGTAATTTTATCCTCCTATCTTGAAACATCGACTTATATTGAAATATCCAGTGGCGGTGGAGTAGTCATTGGTCATTGTCGATTTTATGTCAATAACTTTTCACAACAATACATCATAATTTTTTTAATCAATAATTTTTCAATAATTTCATGTCTTTGGAACGAAAAATGATAAAATGAAACTATATAATGTATATACGTAAATCATTTTTTTCAAATTGAAGAATGCGATCCTACTAGTCCCTAGTCTTGACATTGTATTTTTGACAGTAGTTGTGAATGGTGTGTATTCAGTGACGCATTGAGAAAATATTATGGAAAAATCGTGTGAGATTTGTGTATTTTGCATAAAAAAAGGAGGCAGCATATAGGTTATTATATAGGTATAGGTATAGGTTATTTTATTTTATCATTCTTCGTTCCAAACAACTGAAATTGTTTTTTGTTTTTTTCTGAAAAGTAATTGACATATTGAGGCAATAGGTACTAATGCGCGCAGTTACCATTCTCACTTCTATAGACTGCTGACTGAAGTGATTCTATCACAAAGGAGTCTGACTGTCTTTTCTATCAACTTTTTAATTGTAATTATTATTTTGGAAAGTTTCAGCATCCAGAAAACTCTTAGGGTCAGGACATTTTTTTGACAGGTATGGAGTAGCGCTGACGCTATGTGTCCCCATATTTCGCTGTCTGACTATTAGATTCCTGTTTTATATTATATTTGCTCGTTGTCTATAAATTTTGAGCTTTGAGAAAACAGTTCAGAGATGCTTCTTAAAATTACAACTTTGCGCGCGTCCCAGCGCCAGCTGTCCCGAAACTGTAAGTGCTGACTGTGCACAGGCTTTCTACCACTAAAGTACAACCTATTTTGAAAATATCAGCCTTCCGAAAACTCTTGCATGTTTTCGACGCCAGCTCGCCAACTATTATTACCTGTTGGAAATAGGGTTTTGTTTGCCTCAAAAATACTCTGGAAATCTGGATCGAGGTCTGGATTGGATATCCTGGAGTGAGTGAGATGTTCCTCTACTCTTTAGGGCAGCTTTTCACTAATGATTAAATGGAAAAAGTCAGAATCTACTGTGGAAAAAAACGTGCAAAGCAACTTACCACATGGAGTTGTAAAAATCCGAATTAATCGGCAAAAATTATGACACTCTACGAAAACGTAAGACAACGAAGGCATCAAAACGTGTTATAAATTCAATTGAGAATATAAGGTCAAAATCCCACAAGAGCAAAGACACTTCTCAAAAAGACCTTATTTCTCCAACGCCTAGATGTGAAAAGAAATGTGCTACACATAAAATATAAAATTAATTAGCTGACTTAAAGGTAGGGATTCAGAGATGATTCAGAATAACGACAAACATCAAAAATTAATCTATAGAATCCTTACTTACCAAAAATTGCACACAACAATATAATCAGAGAAAAATTGCAACAGCTGATGAATAATGATAATAACAACAAGTAATTATCCAATAGAACAATCATAATTTGAAAAATAGGACATGGAGTAAGCGATCGGTGTTGCAAAAATAATGGGCTTAAAAGGAATCGATGATACCAAAAATCGAGGGGCAAATCGCTGATCAAGTTTGTACAGGAAATTCCAAAAAAATGCCAACTAATTCCAAAAAATGCCAACTAATTCCAGAGATTCCAAAAAATGCTAAAAAATGCCAAAAAATTCCAAAAAATGCCAATAAATTCCAAAAATAAAAAAATGCAAAATGTGTGTTCCTGACATTTTAGTAGTGGGTATCTACATAGTGGTAGGTATGTAGGTACCGGGTGAATGTCTTTATTTTGCACCCACACCTATCTCATCTGTTTGAAGAGATACCCAGAAATGTCACATGTGAAAGTTGTAGGTAATATCAGAAAGTTTTCAATTATTTTAGTTACAAGCATACAGTGTGTGTCACAAAAGTGTGGCGAAACAAAGTTATATTTTTTTAAATGGAAAACATATATTATTGTCCCATTGGATTAGCCTTTCCAACATTCCAAATATACTTGGTTTTTTAGGATTATTCCTTATATTCCAGGAGAAAATAGGACAAAAAGGAGTGGAATAATTGGATTTTTTATTGAAAAAGGTGAAGTATAGGGACCACTAGCAAAATATAAAGGTAATCATTCATGTAAAAAAAATCCATATTATTTCTTCAAAATAGGATATTCAGAGGCTGGACTATGAGGAATAATCCTAAAAGACCTAGTATATTTGGAATCAGGTTTGAGAAGCTAATTCGATGGCACAATAATATACAGGGTTTTTCATTTAAAAAAGTATAACTTTGCTTCGCCGCACTTTTGTGTTACACCTTATATACTTGTAAACTAACATCATTGAAAACTTTATGATATTAACTACAACTTTCACACTTGACATTTCTGGGTATCTCTTCAAACAGGTAAGATAGGTGTGGATGCAAAATATAGACAATCACGCGGTACCTATATTAAACTATGAAGGATTTTAAAAATAGTTATTTTTGTCTCTAGTACGCGAAATGCCATTTCGCGCACGAGTTGCAAACAATATTTTTTCTACAACTGTCAAAAAAGATTGTTCGCACACTCATGACAGTTTGCGAAGTGACACTTTTTTTCCCAGGTATTGATTTTTTAACGTTCCCATGACGCCGTGCGCGAACTAGCTATTTCGCACACTAGTGCGCGAAATAGGTAGTTTGCACACTGGTGTCATGGTGACACATACCTGTCAGGGAACCAAAAATAATTAAAATTCACCTACCTTTGATTGAGAATGCAATTTTGGCTTCGAATGATCAATATTTAAATGGAGTTATAGAAAAAATATTGTTTGCAACTCGGGCGCGAAATACTTTGGTGATGAAGTTGCATTTCGCGGACTAGATACAAAAATAACTATTACTTTGATTGGTAAGTAAACAGATGACGTCGTTAAGTGGTTGTTATGGGGATTTGCATTATGTGTAGGCATACAGATGACGTCATAAAAGTTATCAGGCAACCTACCTCTTTTAAACAACCTTGCCCAACCCAAATATTTTGAAAATTATTCAACTGGTTCAATATAAAGTTTCGCTAATCGATTCGATATATTGGTATCGTATCGATACCGATGTAGAAACACTCTGAATCGATGCATATTTATTGCATCGATACGGCCTTCAGCGATGTTGTCGAGGTCTAAACGGATAATCACGTTGTCAAATAACAAAATATGACGTTTGATTTTTCCTCTTTTTCGAAAGATAGAAAGAGAACGAATGTTTTATTTCATAAATTTAACGTTATGATTTTTAATAGGTGCATGGCAAAAAAATTAAATTAAAATTTTTAATTTTTTCAATTTTCTTTGCTGCTTAGGTATAGATGGCACCACACAAAATTAGCATATCGATACAAGTATCGAATTATGGATTTAAAATATCGATACTACTTTAAGCGTATCGATATTTTTAAAATATCGTATCGAGAATAGAAATATCCATAAGCGAAACTTTAGTTCAATCGATAGCTTTGAATTTATTCATCGATGCGGCATATAAGGTTGTTCTATAATCTATCTAATAAAAAGGATGTTATACATTGAAGTGACCAGATCTTGAAAGTCCAAAAGCGGGACAAAGTCACAAAGTTCTCAAAAATCTCGTTTTCATTTTTAGTCTTAGTTTTTTTCGGGTGCCTGGGTAGTGATAAAGTTATATTACATTACGAGTGTAAAAAGTGACAAATTTCACACCAGTGCAAATCACACGAGTGTATGAAAGACGCTTTCTTACAAGTGATGTACGCCATTTTTCCTACGACCAGAAACCGATTTACACCAATTTTCTCATCATTTTTTTTTTTTTTTTTCGTTTTCCAACACACGTGCTGAAAGTACTTTCAACCACGTATTGAAAGTAAATTGTAATGTGAATCAGAAATAATGTCAACAGTACTTTTCACACGTGTGCTGAAAGTACTTTTAGCACGCGTATTGAAAGTATTTTCGGCACGCCTGTGATATTTAGCGTTACTAAGCGCGCGGTGGTCCATATCTCCTATGCTAACGGAGATCCAAGAAAAAACTAAATAGGTACAAAACTTGTAGACAAACATCAGTACTGCATTCCTAAATTATTTTCCAGTATACTTTTTTTTTTAAAAACAATTTAATTCCATCATTCCAACATGGGTTTCTTTTGAAACACTCAACAACTACCAACTTGCTTGAATGTTTAAATGACTGGACAGAAAACCATGGCAATGCTTAACCCACAGACGTGATTTTCCTGGACTATGGAAAGCCTTTGATAAAGTGCCACATAAGCTCTTGTGGAAAATTGGAGCACTCTGGAGTGTGTGGGCATTGATTAGAGGGTCGTATGATAAACGATACAACCAAGTACGAGTAAATGGAGAAATGTCAAGCAGATACTTAGTTCAAAGTGGAGTTGTCCAGGGACTGGGCTTGGGGCCACTGCTTTTTTTCACTGCTTATCTAATTGATCTTGCTGATCTGATTGAAACCACACTGAAAAATTTTGCTGATGATGATGCAAACCCACTACTTAATGCATCAAGGTAGGGTAGTTTACTTGTGGAATGCCTTATCAGAACATACAGCTCGACATACAGTGACCGTCCTGAATATAAAGACGGTAAAAAATCGATTAGACAGAGACTTAAAAAAAATGCAGTTAGGATGATTCATTCGGTCATATGCATAAAACACGAGCATATGCTTTTGCTTGAGTTTTTTGAGATAAACATATTCAGCTTTAATGCAGCAAAAAGAGACGAAGGTAGAGTAAAAGCGTTTGGTACACTATTCATATGACTTTTTATAGTGCATAGTAGTGAACAACAACTTCAAAGACTAAACAATAGCTTTATCGGTTCTACCGCCTGCTATTGGAAAATAACAATTACAGAATAACATACAGGGTATTTCATTTGAATGCTACACTTTTGTTTCTACAAGTCACATTCAAAGCTCCACTTAGATTAAATATCCTTTAATACATAGTTGTATTTGTTATTAAACAAAGTATTTTTCTAGGTACAGAGGTAAAGTCCTGAAGGTCATAAAACCAGATCTCATCAGCGTGTTCATGATAGATTTTGGCAGTGATCACGAAGTTTCTCCTGACGCCCTCTTCAGAGAGGTACTTTACATAGATTTAGGAGCATTTGCCACCCGAGTCAGATTAGATCAGGTAACTAAAGATTTCCACGTTATGTATAACATACAATAATCATCAACACTATCACTGTGACTTCTTTGACCTAATTTTTTATTTAAGGTCTACTCACGATCCGGTACATGGTTGACCTCTGACTATGACCATTTCATGGACCTTTGTTCTGATTGGTGTCGGATTGTCGTTAAGGGACCACTCGAAGTAGAACTACCTTTAGTGGATGTCTATAATGAAAGTGGTGTATTCGTGAATCGAAAATTAGTAGAACTTTGCCCTAATTTGTCCATGTAAGTGCATTTCATCATTATTTTCAACTTACGTGAGTATTTATTGTGTTAACAGGTGCTCAAACTTTCCAATTCAAACTGAAGAAGAAGAAGAGGATGCTTGCATTGTTATTGAAAGTGAGGAATGTGCAAATGAGGTAATGAAAGTAAGCAAACAAAATGTTTTGGTATAATTCGTAGTTGAAATGTTTTAATAATCAATTATTTTTATTTTAAAGCAGCTTGTTATGATTAAGGTATTCTTGTAGACTGATTTGTTGTAGTTTTTCATTGAGATACTCAGTTTCTAATATTTTTTTTAGTCTCTCATGGAAAGATTGGAGATGCAACTTGTTGTGCCTCACTATAACAATACGTCTAGATCAACTTACAGTGTGCGTCCTGTGCTTCAAGAGTTACTAGATGGGGAAAAGGTAGGTGACTTTATACATAATGAATGCTTTACATTGAGACAAGTGAAAAGTATAAAAATTTTCAATGTAGACACCGTTATTACAATGAGAACACAGAGAAAATTTTATGAAAATTTTGAAAACAAAATATCCTTGCTTGATTCTGAAAAATTACGTTTCTTTTGTCGTAGCGAATTATCTGAATTTTATTTGTTGTTGTAACATCTTTATGATCTTTGGATAATGATTATTATTTTGTTTAGGTCCTTATGGAAATTGGTGGCATTCTGAATTACGACCGTATTCTATTCCACTTACCAGATAATGACGTGAGTGAAGTAATTTACAATCTCATCTTGGATATACAAGATATTGTTGGGAATCTGCCCAATTTAACTAGTAAGTATTTGCCTGAACCAACCAAAAACACATTAAGTAAAAATATTTTTTGCAGCGTTTACTGTTGGTACACCTTGTCTGGCTCCATTTTCCGAAGATAACGTCTGGTACCGAGCGAAAATCATGGGCAATAAGCCGACCAGTGAAGATTTATTTGACGTGCTATTCGTGGATTATGGAAACTCGCAAACAGTGGCTGCTAAAGATTTGAAAATAATTCCGAATGACTATTTGGAGCTGGCGCAACAAACTTGGGAGGCCTCACTGAATGTTACTTTGGAAAAAACTGGTGATTTCATTAATGTTATGCAGGTAAGTTTTACATTTCAACATGAATCAAAATCACATACATTTTACTTTTTGCCTCATCATTTTCAATTTTCCCCTGGTTGCATCATTGGGAAGGAGTCCTGTCATTCCTATAAAATCAATGAACATTCAATGTTTATTTTCAGGTCATAAATGCACTTGACAAAAAGAAAATATTCGTCAAGCTTGTTAACGAGAATCCATTGGTTGTCGATTTATTCGACAAAAATGGCAAAATGTGTTACGCAAATTTGATTGACAACGGCTCGCTGAAACAATTAATGTGATCATCAGTATAGTTCTCTAACTGATTAGTTAGTAAGTAAGTAAGGCTGTATTTTAGAATTATTATGATTTACTTTGGCTTAAGGGAATTTATTCTGCCCAGTACATATTTGGTTTATATGTAGGTTTAAATTGGATTAATCTCTTTAATTTATTTTAAGAAAACTGATTTTCTTTTTTTTGTGATTAAGTTGTTTTGTATGTTTTTGATAATAAAGTTTCAATATGGAGACTTGTTTTTTTTACTTATTACCTTTTTGTCATGACTAAATAACAAACAGTACCACACCAGTACCAGTACCTACCTATTAATATTTAGTGATGACTTCTGAATACAGAAATATCTTATTTCTATGTCTTGTAAATTCCTGTATTGGAATTTAGGAGGATGCTCAGAACACTTTTAGTTACTCACTAAGAACCAGTGTTGGATTAATATGATTTTTATTAAGGTTTAAAGTCAACCCCTATTTTCTGAACCTTGTGTTCAAAAATTCCAAAAAATATATATGTTTTATGGTTATCGATATACTTTAATCCATAATTTTTCTAAGCAAATTTGACTCGCCATTTTTGAGTTATATCGCAAAAACTGAAAAAAAAGTCGTTTTTCACCATCTATTTCAAAACGAATAGATGAAGTTTCCCGTTATTTTTATTACGAACTACTATTGCAAGTCTACGCGACATATATTTTTTTCAAATTTTTTGAACGTAGTTTTCTCGCTACTACAAAAAATAGTTGGAAATACGCCCGTAGCTACATTGTTTAGAAAAAAATCCGACGGATGAACGTTCAAAATTATTTGCGTTGGTCGAAACTACAACCCTGTTTATGTAAAACAGAATAATACTTCGAATTTCCACCAAAAAAAGAAAAAACGGTCCAAAACACAATTTAACCAAATGAAGATTTCTATTTTTTTTTAACAGTCAAGTTAGAACACACTATAGGGGCGACAGCATTGACATCTCGCGTTGAAGTAATAAACTATAGGCCTGACTTTAAACCTTAAACAATGGCATGTAATATTGACAGTTGAGTTGAAGAGGGCGCTTCTGTACTTGGAGCTATTTGAATTTTGGCGCGTAAATAATTGATTGTAATTTTAACCCCAAAAGTTAAATCTGATGTGTGGTTTCAAGACAAGCTGTCGCTGACACTTTTAAAAATATTCTCTAGGGCCACTGAATGCTTTGGAAGATATTTTAACTTATTCATTGTTTATTGTTCATATTGTATTGTAGTCATCTTTCTTTCTACTCAATTTAAACGGAATAAAACTATTGACATTTACCGCCAAAATTTGAAGCACTCCAAGTTCACTCGCGCTCTCTACAAAATTTTGGAAAACTTAACTGGTTATTTGCTGCCATTAACAACTATTTATATACAAAAAAAGGAAATTTGACACACGTCATGAACAATGGTAATTAATTGAAAAGAATAAACCGCACATCAAAAGATTTGGTAGTTATGTTTCCTAGTGACCCACTGGCGGTGCATTGGTGTCGATGACCTAAGAGTACACTGGACACTAATAATTAATTAATTTTTGTTATGATTTTGATATACAGGGTGTCCCACGGTGGATGGCGTATTAGACGTTTATGGAGAACTAAAAAGTGGATCATTTTGAAAATTTGGCAACCGGGATAAACGACCATGATCTACACTTTAAAAATATTTTTGACCATGCGGTGTTGCCGCTTCTACTCTAAACTAGTGGCAACATCACTATTTTAAATGGAACAGCCCGTATTAAATTACATATTTGGATTCTACGTAAAATTCTGAGCAGATTTCATGTGATATACCCTATACCTAAGTTCAACTGTTTTGGAAATATTGACAGTTGAAAATTGACTTTTTGCAACTTTGACAGGCTGTAAAACCTAATTGGTTAATTTTAGAGGAAAACCGATTTCACATTCCTGTCTTAGATTTTGATAAACTATCATTTGACACCAACTTTGAACTTAAACGGAGATTAAATTTAACTGAAATTTTTAATCATGGATTTAATTCAAAGATGGTGTCAAATGATAGGTTATAAAAATCCAAGATAGGAATGTAAAATCGGTTTTCCTCTAACATTAACCGTTCAGGTTCTACAGCCTGTCAAAGTTGCAAAAAGTCAATTTTCAACTGTCAATATTTCCAAAACAGTTGAACTTAGGTATAGGGTATATCACATGAAATCTGCTCAGAATTTTACGTAGAATCCAAATATACAATTTAATACTTACTATTTAGTTAATAATTCCATTTAAAATAGTGATGTTGCCACTAGTTTAGAGTAGAAGCGGCAACACCGCATGGTCAAAAATATTTTTAAAGTGTAGATCATGGTCGTTTATCCCGGTTGCCAAATTTTCAAAATCATCCGCTTTTTAGTTCTCCATAAACGTCTAATACGCCATCCGCCGTGGGACACCCTGTATATAACTTAGGGCTTTTTTTATGATTATTTCATTCATTATAAAAAAGACCCATCAGAAAACGTCATTTTTTGAATGAATTTTGTTTAAATAAGTGATTATTTCACAAGACCTTGTTTATCAGCGATTAAATTTTTGTTTACCTTTTTTGACAGAATTTTGATAGAAATATTCTGACATTTTGTAATAAATAGAACTCTTTGGATAGGATTGACGCCAACAATTCAATCCTAATTATTCAGGAAATAATCTAGCCGTATACCACTCGACCTATAAATTTTAATGGATTAAACTATCGAAATATTTTTTGCATAATTTTGCTTTTTGGCAAATAGTTTCATGCACAATATCTTTTAAATAAAAGCCCTCGACCGCTTCGCGGTCTCGGGCTTTTATTAAGTTATTGTGCATTCAACTATTTTCCAAGCAAAATCATGCTCAAAATATGTTGGATAGTTTAATCGATTAAATTTAAAGGTCTTGTGATATAATATATGACTAAATTTTGAATTTAGACATTCTGAGCATTCTATTGTCATGCCATCAGTGCTCAGTTTTGTCATGGAGCAATACTGGTTGGAGGACAATAGCTTCGGTGGGTGGCTGGGCAGCTCTAATTGTAGTTAATAGAATGTCCGTCACATCTATGTTTCTTTTTGTATTGAACCCGTTATTCTGTCGTTTTTTATAGGACCTGAATAGTACTATAAATGTGATAAAAATTATGTAGTTACATTAGTTACTAATGTAGCACTGAGGCTCGTGACTAGGAGGTGCTTTTTCACTGTTACCCAATGCGTAGTCTCAGGTTGTTATTTGATGTTCATTTCTTTATTCCCGAATTCTTTGAGCTTAGTAGATGTATCAATTACAGGTTCCTCAATTAGTGTATTTCTCTTTCATACATAACTGGGAAAAATGATATATTTTGTAGTAAGTATGGGTTTGGAGAATTCTTCTAAAACAATTACAGTATCTGACCTTTTAGGAGTTAGCATGTTCTTATTTTTAATGAGGCAATTTGAAGCTATTTCTATAATAGCTGTTTGATTTAGTGCCACATCGTCCCAAGTTCCATCGCAAATAATGGCAATTTTAGTTTATTCAGGCGTTGTCTCTAGGCCTCTATTAGTCGTTGGTGAACATACGAAAACATTTTCTGCAATGTTTATACTATTGCTCAACTCATCTTCAGATATTCCGAAGTATAGCTGTGAATCATAATCTATTCCTAATACTTCGTTTGGAATATACAGGATCCAGTATGACTTTTTTTGTTTTCAATGAAATTGGAGTCGATCTGATAAGCATAAATTCGTTGTGTTCTATCATCATAAAATATGCATAGACGTGGACAAATTCTTCACTTTGTTCCACTTTTGTCTGAAGCACAGGATATAAGATATTATCTGGATATTGGACGGAATCTTTTTTGATGCAGATGCTATTATCTCTTCAACGCGGGTCGGAGATATTAAATCAAATAGGTAGTCTTTATGGTAGTCATCTAACAAGCGTCTATAATAGGTAGGTGGGTAGTCCAGAAGTTCATCTATGTTGCCACAAGCCCTCGGGAAATACACCATTAACCTCAAGCGTTAATATCCTTATAATACCCTTGCTACCTTAATAACTATTATGCTGTTGCTGTCAATGACATCAGCTTCAGTAGTTACAGAAAATTCAAAAGAGGTGCCACTGAAATCAGAAGTCCTATTTTGTATTTTTGTAGGTAGGTATTTCATATACAGATTGAAAGTGTTGTGCAAAAGCATTAGCAATGTCTTTCGAATTTGTACCTATATAATTTTTTATCATTTCTAATATTGGCTGGTATTCCAGTTTTTTTGGATTTGCCACGTATAAACTGCCAAAAGGAGGAAGGATCAGAATTTGAATTGCCTTCAATGTGGTGGTATGCCCTGTACTCTTATTTTTTTAAAGTTTTATACTACTCCTTAAGTTGTTAAAATGTTCGCACAAAGGTGGGCTTGTTGGTTTTTTTTTTTAGATAATGCGATGTAACCATTTTTTTTCCCCTAATTTTGCGAATCAAATGCATAGAATACCACAAAGGAAATCTAGGTTTATTACCAGAATTTTCGATTATTTGTTTAGGGACAGCCATGTCTAGGAAGCCATACCTACATATTGATGATATTTGAGACTAGAGTCCACATCCGTTATTGCAAACAGCTCCCCACAACTATGATTTTCAATGGGAATATAAGTACAAAAGAAGAAAATTTCGCTTTGAATAATTCTAATAAAGAATAAAAGTACCAAACAGTTTTTTTGCTCTACAGCCCAAATGGCTCATTTGCGGACATATGTTAATATAAACAAAAATGCTTGTTTTGATGTCCCCTACTACCTCTTAAAGTTTGTCGGTATCTATTTGGGACACCCTGTATATTATAAGCTCATTGGATAGTTCTGCTTTGCTGATTTCAAATGACATAAAATTCGATAGGTTTATCTGTAAAACAGTTTTCGAGCAAAAAACTTTTCTGTTTTTGTCATAAGAAACAATGTGTGACCTTTCTCATTTTTCTTACAGATAAAAAGTCCTTTTCTGACACATTGTTTCTTATGACAGACATGATAGGGATAAAGCTATTGAACTTTATATCATTGAAATCAGCGAAAGCAGAGCTCTCCAATGAGCTATTATTATACAGGGTGTCTCATTTGAAAATACGTATGTTTGCTTCATAATTTAAAAACTATTATTCCTAGAGAAAAACTGACTTCGCCACTGGAATCTACATAGGAAGATCTATAAGAGCCCAATGTTACCTTTCACTCACTTATGAGAGAACTGAGATACGAGGGGCATCCCAAAATGCAACATTTTCAAAAATCCCTTGTATCTGGAATATGAAAAGGACGATGGCAATTTTGTTGACGACATCTTTCGTTTGACAGAAAAGTAACCAACGGTCGCGCAACCGCATCCTTCTAACTCCCCTTAGCAACTATAAGATATCCCTTATGTACAACCAAGAAGCTCCTCCTAGGTATGAAAGGAAAACAATTAGTTTAGGAAATGTCAATTTCTGAGCGAGATACAAGAAAATGAACGCCTCACTCTGGGGCTCAAGGTTTCATGAAAAATTTTGATTGGTGCAAATCGCATTTTGATATCTCCAACCCTTTAGCCGCTAGAGAGGGTTTCTCGATTTTGAGCAATAAGTAACTGTGAAAGATTCATAACTTTTCTATTTATGAAAATAATTGATTTCCATAAAAACTTTCTAGAAGCACTTTTTCAAGCAGAATCCAGTAATATTCTCAGTATTTTTCTATTTGGCTCCAATTCTGAGATACTGACCAAAGTCGATTTTTTTCAATAAAACACCCTATACATATTTTATAATAGCTCATCGGATAGCTTTGCTTTCGCTGATTTCAATAATTCGATAGGTTTATCTAGTAACAGTTTTTGAGAAAAAAAAGATACATATGGATGTACATATGTATATCTGCATAAGGAACAATGTGTTAGAAAGAGGCCTTTCTCGTGCATTTTTCTTACATATATAAAGTCCTTTCCTAACACATTGTTTCTCTCGGAAACTGTAAAAAAAAAAACCTATCGAATTATTATTATTGAAATCAGCAAAAGTAGAGCTATCCAATGAGGATATATGGCGAACTTTGATCAATATCTTGAAATCGTCGCCATATAGAAAAAAAAATAAGAATGTCACTGGATTCTGCAGGAAAGTCTTCCTGGAAATCAATTTATTATTTTGATAAACAAAAAAGTTATAAAGGTTTCACAGTACCTATTGCTCAAAATCGAGAAACTCCCCATAGCAGCAAAATGGTTGAAGATATTAAAATGCGGTTCGCAAAATTTCTGAAGTTTGAGCAAAGGCTAAAATTTACCAAGATTCTTACAGAAACACAAAATGTGAGCCCTCAGTATTCTCCATCAAACAACACGTTTAAAATCAATTTTTTTATTCAAATAAAAACATCCTCAGTTCTGCCAAAGCCTCAAAACCTTATCCTTCCCGCCCGACACAACTTTTAAACCATCCGTGCTCCAGTCGACAGCATAAACCTCATCGGCGTGCCCAGGTAAATCGATTTCCAATTTTCCAGTCTGCAAATTCCACAATTTTATGGTAGAATCTGAGCTTCCACTGACCATTAGACGTGAATCTGCGCTGAAAGCCACCATATACACCGCCTGGACGTGCCCACGCAGAGTATGCATAAATTTACCAGTCTTGGCATCCCACAGCTTTATCGATTTATCAAATGAAGCTGAAGCCAAAATGCGTCCATCTGGGGAGAATTTAACATCGTTTACTAGTTGTTGATGGCCCGTGAGGCGTGCTAGAGGCTTTTTGTCTTTTGAGGGGTCCCATAAGAATAAAGTAAAATCATCAGAACCAGACACTAGTCGTTCTCCTATAGGCTCCGATACACCTTTAAACCTCTGCAAAGCAAATTCTTGAGATTTTTTTTTGTCATTGGTGCCTTTATTTGAGTCTTTAACAGGATCGAAGGCTCCAATTCGTAAAATATAATCAGTGTTCAGTGCAAGCGTATTCACCCAATGGCCGTGTCCTTCCAAGGTTCTACACAAAATACCATCACTGGCTCTCCACACTTTTACTGTTCTATCTTGTGAGGCTGAATAAATCAACCCTTGGCCACCCCATTTGATCATTGTAACACTCTTCATATGTCCCGCTATAGTCAACACACATTGACACAGTACGGAGTCCCATATTTTTATGTCAGTATCCTTTGAGGCGCTAGCAAATAGCCTACAATCAGGATTTTGATGGTAAGGCTCCCAACTTAATGAAGTAATCCATTGTTTGTGCCCAGACAAGGTTTTGCCTAGTTGCTTGCCTGTTTCTGGATCCCATATTATGATATTGCCATTTTTACAACCTGAAACAAGTTTACTACTGTCAGGAGCCCAAGCAATACATAAGACCCAATTTTTATGCCCTTGGCAAGTGTACAATGGTGATTGTGTGTCGATGTCCCAAAAACGTACAGTCGTATCGCCTGAACCACTAGCTAAATGTTTTCCATCTGGTGAAAAACTTACACTTATTACAGCTTCAGCATGACCAGGCATCGAAGCTGTACATCTTGTCACTGGACGTACTTTAAATACAGCTTGATGTTGGTACACTATGTCAGTAACACCTTCAGTGTTGATTTGTGTAAGTTTTAAAGTTTCTTGCAAATTTGAGGTAATTTCGTTTTCGTTTACAAAAAATTTGAATGGTACTTGGTCGGTTTGCTGTAGTATTGCGTTGCATATCAGGGCTAATTGGTGTACGGTGCAATTCAGGGGCAAATCTATCGATTCACCAGCTATTTCACCATTTTCTGATATGAAACGACACAGGAGTCGTTTTGTAGTGTCTTCGGTTTCAATATTGTTTTCCATAGTTGCACTTTTATCGTCACTGAATTTAATTATATAATTACAGCTTGAATGATTACGAATTATATATTTGATAAAACATTAATTAATAAATAGAATATTTATCAAATAAGTACCCATGCATGTCTCATGTTTTTATTTATGAAAAAAGTGAGGTTAGGAATTTTCCAATGAGGTGTTTTCTTTCAGCTTTCCGTTGATGAAATTATCTTTTACTACTAGGAACAGCGAAAGGAACAGTTTGCTGGAATCTAGAACCACGACAAGTAGAATTCTACACCTTTTCCAATTGTAATTCAGAAACCGTCACTTGTAATTTGTAATTGAGAATAGTCAAATGTAATTGAGAAAGCGTTACATGTAATTGAGAATAGTTAAATGTTATTCAGAATTCGTTAACTGAAATTGAGAATAGTCAAATGTTATTGAGAAACCGTCAAATGTTATTGAGAATAGTTAAATGTAATTGAGAATTCGTTAATTGTAATTGAGAATAGTCAAATGTAATTGAGAAACAGTCAAATGTTATTGAGAAAACGTTAAATGTAATTCAGAAAGCATCAAATGAGATTCAGAATAGGTCAAATGGAATTGAGATAATGGAAATGCGAAAATTTCATATACATACAAGGTGACACAAATTCGTGAGAATTTGTGGGGATATCGGAAACCGTAAAACATTTTGGTTGAATAATAATTAATAATATCAGAACCTATATTATTGAAATGAAAGTTACATAGAATTCTAATTAAAAAACAAACAGTTCTCAAAACTATCGTCCAACAAGCATTGGTTCCATAGCTAAAGCCGCCTCATAGAATGTCGTCGAATGTTGCGTAGCGCGGGCACAGTCACCATTAACTATAGTGGTTTCAGCCAGGGCCGGCCCTACCATAAGGCGAACGGAGCGGGCGCTCCAGGCGCCAGGCCTCGGGGGGCGCTCCGACTCGTTCCTTGGTGATAAATAAAAAAGGAAACAAAGCAAGCGTGTATATGCACGTGACCGAACACAGTAAATGAGGCAATTAATTTTTTGAATTTTAAGATATTTCTTATATCGGTGAATAGAGTATACGATTCAAATTTAAAATAGGGGCGCCAAACAGGGGCGTAGCCAACAGGGGGGGAGACGGGGGAGCCTCCCCCCCAGGGCGCAGCTGGCATAGGGGCGCCAAAATAGGCCAAAGTGTAAGAAATAAATAATTTTTTTTAGCCAAATGGCAAGTGTAATAGTTATTTACCTAACAAATGCGGAAAGTGATACTTTACCGCACGCAACGGCAGTTGACCGAACGACGCGAAGCGGAGTTCGGTCAAGTTGTTAAGGGCACTTTCCGCATGTATTAGGTACAAAATTTTACCTATGAGCATCTACATCTCCAAAAAAAGGCATTGATAAAATTAATTAATGAACCAGTTTAATTAATGAAATTAGATAAGAATTAGAAATGATCAAAAATTCATTTTCTGAAAAAGAGAGGATTTTTTATTATAAATATCAAATTCTACTTTACGGCACACTATGCGGTAAATTTGCACTTTACCGCACACTTTGTATTCTACTTTACCGCATACTATGCTGTAAAGTTAACTTTACCGCACACTATGCGGTAAAATGCACTTTACCGTATAGTGTGCGGTAAAGTGATACTTTCCATTTGCAAATACGTTCGGTAAAGTGCACTTTACCGCACGCTCGTAGGTAAAAAAGTTTCCGTGTAGGTAGGCAATTGAATAGTAGGTATACTATTTTACAAATATTACAATTTAGAATGGATAGTATTTTAATGCTAATTCAGCATGCATTTAGACGCTGGGCTTGAGGGCGCCCGAGCACGCCCCAGTCAAGAGTTCCATTTATCTCTGAACACGCCCTAATCAAAAGTTCCATCAAAACGGGACGCATTTTTCCGTTTCCCATTTGGTTACCACTACATAGAACGCTAATCCTTTAGGAATTGTAAAATTATATCTGGCATCCCGTTTCCTATTAGGCCAGCGCACATTGTTTACCGCTACATGAAGCGCTAATCACATATAGGACTTGTTAAATTGTATCTGACGTCGCGTTTCCTATTAGACCAGCGCACACCCTCTGTGATCGTCTGCAGACATCCATTGCAATGCATTATCGTTGTCATTTTTTGAGGTTAATTGGTGGTTACAGGTGGCGCGATAATTTTGCAATATTTCTCGTTGTGTCTCGTTTTATTATTTCTGTTGATTTTACACTGAGAAATTCTCTAGCCAAAAATTCTTTAATAATGGATTTTTGGCAGAAATTTTAGCTGTAATTGCAAAACGATCCTATTCTAAATAGTAGTAGAACGCACTTTACTAAGTTATCAAAAAGTACCTTGGTTGTAACAGTAACCTTCTTTACTGCCACTAATACTTTTTTCCCGTTACAGTAGAAACACTTATTTTTAATAAGTAGGTATCTATATTTGCTACCGCGGCAAAGTGCTTGCCTGGAACTATGAGAAAGTGTTGCATAAGTTTTTTCTTATTACTGCTGGAAAGAATTTTACTGCTACAAAAAAAGTTAAATTCTGCAAGTTGTTTTATTATTGAAAACCAACTCAAATGGTTGGCAATATGAGCGTAGTTATTTAATTTACGTGCGCTGGTCCAATAGGGAACGCGACGTCGGATATAATCTAACAAATCCTAGTCCTATAGGAGCTGCGCACCATGAAGCGGTAGACAATGTGCGCTGGCCTAATAGAAAACGCAATGCGAAATATAATTTTCCTAAAGTCCTAAAGGATTAGCGCTCCACCTAGCGGTAACCAAATACGAAACGGAAAAATTTCAACGGCATGACGGAAAGTCGGTGTCGCGTCACTCTCGGTTTTGGTGACGTAATCACGTATTATTGATACTGATCGATCAATAGACAATAATGAACCACATTTGTTTAAAATTGGCAAAATTTGAATGTGGTCTCCAAATATATATATTTTTTTTCGCCCTTGGATTGACTTCGCGGCGCTTAAGGGGCGCCGGATCTTAGCCTTCCCCCCCTAGGTATATTCATATCGCTACGGCCCTGGCGCCAAAGTAGGATCTCGCTCCATCCTAATAGTAACCTCGGAGCGGCACTGGTTTCAGCATGGTTCACTATCTCTTCTAAATAAGCCAATCGCTGTTCAACTACTCGGCCCATTCACTTCTGGTACTCGTAAATTACGTTTAACATAAGTTTTTATCTTGGACCAAATGTTCTCGATGGGATTCACCATTGGCGAATAAGGAGGTAGCCTTATGCCTGTATGCACCATTTTCAGGTATTTTCGTAATTAGCTAATCAGGGCTAATTATGTAATCACGGTTAAAAAAGTCGATTCGATGTACCAAAGGATTTTGCATTTGCCTGGTATGCACCATTACACAAATTGAAATTCTCTGATTAAACTTTAGCCGTGATCACATAATATTTTTCGTATGCACCAAGCGTTTTTTTCGCCTAATCGGCAATTAACTTAAATCGCTCGATGGCCTGGAATTTAGGATAACCGCGGCTATAATGAAATGAGGTTAGAATGTTTTGTTTTTACATTTCAAAAACATTTTTGTCCCCAAAAAATTACTGGAAAAATAGTGTGTAGTGAGGGTGAGCAGGGAGAAATCAAATAAGGAATATGGAGATGGACCACCTATTATTTGACGAGGATTTGGATACTGATAAATAATGATTGTGTTAGATGGGCTTCCAACGCGTTGGAATGAGACGGAAAATTATTTTGAAGCCTTGGATGGATGATCTTATAAACCAATAGTCGTAGATCTTCCTGAAGAGGTGGAAGATGCCCTAACTTAACTTATGATAGGGTGGTGTAGTATTATATGCAATTTTATGGCTTGATTCCAGTAACTAATGACTATGTAATTACGGTAATTACTGTTTATTTCAAATAAAATGCCCAGGATGCTTTGTTTGTTTGTGTATACTGTATACCTAAAATTTATTCATCGAAAAAAACGCAGATATGGGGTCTCGCCAACCCAAAATTGGCTATTATCAGGGCCAAATACTGGAACTGATCTTCACAGTGGGAACTGATCCACTGCAAAATAAACAGGTCCGGTCCAAGTTCGAGTTCAAGTCCGGACCACTTTTGCGTTGTCTACGTTGTACGGACTCGGAGTCAAACTCGAACTAATCGGATCACGCCGCGCCGGCCAGTGGAACAGGAAAAAGTGTGGACTCGGAGTAGGGACACAGATTCAGAGACGGAGTACATTACACCGACAGACTCGTTTCGATCAACGGCTCCGGATTGTCGGGATCACGCCGCACCGGTGCGGCCGCTGGAACGGATAGAGTACGAGAGTGAACCGCCGATAGGATATAAAGCTGCTTTCCAGTATGTAGCTGTATTCCTTTCAAGAGTTTGAAACACTAGAGCTACTCGCTCCGGTGTGTCAACCCGATTTGAAAGGAACAGATTCGCCGACTTTCGTGCATTTATGGTTTACTTTGGGCTTGAGTACTCAGGTGCAACAAACACTTTTCGGAAGGAATAAGCGCGTAACGCCCCGGAGCCTCTATGCCCGGAGCTGTTCTGGAGCTCCTCATACTATTCACCATTTTCACCTATTTTCGTTATTAGCTAATCACGGATAATTATGTAATCACGGTAAAAATGTCGGTTCGATGCACCAAAGGATTTTGCACTCAAATTAGTTAATTGTGATTTTGTAATGAGGGCCACCTGAAAGGAACTCACCGATAACGTCGCAAATTTCCTATAGATTTTAATAAAAGGCAATAAAAGCCTATTTTAGGTTGGCGGTATGCAGGGGCGGATGGGCTCAGGCGGGACACCGGGACGATTCCCAGTGGGCCGTAGACCAAATGGGCCGGTTTAGGAAAAAAATAAATGATAACAATGCGCCGCAACTTAAAAGAAAAAAAAATCACTTAAGGCGTGATGCGACAATACTCTCATTTTTTAGAATTTATAAATAAAAATATTAGTCGTATTGTTAGAAAACTTATCGTCAACTTTTTGAAAATTGGCTACGTTAAAGGAACTGGGAAATCTTTAATTTTTCCTCAACAGTCAAATCAACAGAAAGCGATCTTTGTTTTTTATCGTTTTTCATAAGGCGTAGAGCTGCGATGCTAATATTGGAAAATATTTTCATTAACATGTACAGGGTGATCCAGTATAAAGTGAACTACCTTTTCTCTAAAAAAATTATTTTTGAAAAAATCAAGATAGCCATTTGGTGTATTTTTTTACTAGGAATTTGAAAATGTTTTTCGAAATTTAAATAGATTTTTCGTTGAAGCGCTGTGACCAAACAAGCAATTTTTTTAAATGGAATAACCTTTATTTAAATCAATTATTTAAACGCCCCTATGTTTCTCATTTCAAATATATAGTTAGTTTATCTCTATTTTAGTAATTTGAGATATAATCTCACTTTAAAATTCACATAAAAATAGCGGAAAAGGTATCCTAAAACATAATAACCAGTAGTTTTATTAAAGGTAAAATTATTTAGATTTACCTTGATATACCTTTTTGGCTATTTTTATTTGAATCTTGAGTGAGAATATATCGCAAATTATTAAGATAAAGATAAACAAACTATATATTTGAAATAAGAAAAACAGGGTCGTTCATAAAATGAATTTAAATATAGGTTATTCCATTTAAAAAAATTACTTTTTTGATCACAGCGCTTCAACGAAAAATCTAATTGGATTTCAAAAAACGTTTTCAAATTCCTAGAAAAAAAATACACCAAATAGCTATCTTGATTTTTTTTTTTTAAATTTTTTAGCGAAAAGGTAGGGAGTGTTCACTTTATACTGGATCACCCTGTACATACACTTTTTCTATCAACTTACACTTTTTCTGTACAATCAGACATTACCGAGGACATTACCAAACTTACCGATAATAACCCGGTTAGTTTATGTCAGTTTACAATTGTAATCAAACATTACCAAACTTTACCAATAATAACCCTGTTAGTTTGCAATTTTAATCACACATTTCCAAACTTACCGATAATAACCCGGTTAATGCAATTTTAATTATTCATAAGAAGCATTATGTTTTCAAAATTTGTGTTAGTTTGCAATTCTAATCAAACGACCAAACTTACCAATAATAAATAACTCTGTTAGTTTGAGTTAGTTCGCGATTTTAATCAGACAATCCCAAACTTACCGATAATAATCCAGTTAGATTGCGTTAGTTTGCAATTTTAATTAAACATAATTATTTTATTATGTTTTCAAAATTATTGATTTTTGAAAGAACTGTTATTTGAAGTCAATATTTTCCGAGATATTTTCCAAATGGTTGATTTTCGTAATTTTTGTTCTCGAAAAATGAACACGGACCGTCTGAATGAAATTGCAAACTAACCCAAACTACGGTAAATTTGGTAATGTTATATTGAACAGAAAAAGTGTAAAGCTGGGTTTATACAGCCACATAACATAACATAAGAAATAAGAAAGTTGGTTAACTTTTAATTTTTATGTCTTATTTTATGTGAAAACGGAACTGCGCATGCTCATCCCTTAATGTCGACAATGGCAGAGTAGTAATCAATAAAACATGCCAAATAAAACAAAATTATTTTTATTTTCATTTCGGCTTTTGGTAATTTCTTGGATTCGATATTTACTTTTGTGTTTCTGCTGAATTATTAATTAATAAAAAATTTCATCAAATATAGGTTTTTTACGTTATATTTAGGATGACGTCATAGAACAAAAAGGGACAATGTTGTCAATGCCAATTTTTTTTCTAATAATTCATCAGAATGTCACGTGACCTATCTATTTTACCAAACAAAGAGGTAATAATACGAAAACTTCATTAGATAAAAAAAAACACAGAACGCTTATTTCGCAAGACGAGGCAAAATGTACCAAATTTTGTTAAACTTATGTATGGCAATCCGTCCTCCTTATATTTGCACGGGATAAAAAGAGAAGAAGAAAAACCGCGTGTTGTGCAACGTATTTATCAATGAACATTTCAAACTACTTTTGAGTGTCACTTGTCAAGTAACGTCAAGTTGAATATCAACCGTACTTTTTTTTTTATCAGACCACGAACAAGGACAAGGAGATGTCCAGCGTGCAAAACGAACACTTCACACCTGTACTAGTTAGCTAATAAAAAGACTTGCCTCATGTTGCGCGCACATACCAGGTAAAAATAGATAGGTCTTTTCTGTCAAACGAAACGGAAAATAGGTAATTTACTTACATGCCTCACAGCTGTAAGAAGCAAAAATGGTCGCGTTCCTGCTGGAAATACGTTATTAAGTATACTACCCTTTCCTGAGGCTGAGTCCGACAAACCTGCGGGCATTTTCTGAGTAAGTTTACGCTACGAAAAAGTACTGAATTCTTGAAAGAACTTTTTCCTAACTGTAACGTATTTTTGGCAATTAATTAAGATTATACAAAATAGTTAATAATAAATTATCAAGAGGATTGACAGCTAAAAATAACGAAATGAATCGACACGCATTATTTGAAAATTTTTATATAAATCATGCAACGTCGCGCGCTGTTGCCAACCAAAAACATCTGAAATTGCCCTACTTTAAATGCGTTGAAAAGTACTTTTAGTTTTGTTCGGTTGGCAGCAGAAATTTACTAAATATGACGTCATCCTAAATATAATGTAAAAAGCCTATATTAGACAATCCAATCCATCTGTCCAAAAGGAAAATTCAATATGGCGTTGGCGGCCAAGCAAGTCTGTTTTGAATATGTTTTTATGAGTATTTTAAATTATTTTGCTCAGAGTCTTGCTTGCAACTTTGATTTTGAATATTTAATACAATATTTGTTGACTAGGTACCTAAACTATTAAATCGGGCTGAAATTAGATATTTTTTTGTGTTTTTTGGTCCATGTGTGGCCGCCACGCCATCTTGAGTGTCACGTGGTTTGGATTGCCTAATACTGTTTTCGGTAGAGTTTACATAAGTACAAGTACTAGCTGATTGGTTAGAAATTATTTCTTATGTTATTTTCTGTATAAACGCCACAAAATTCTTATTTATTATATTAAAGTCTCTCGATTTTAATGTGATACCTGAAAAAAATATGAGCTGGTGGCTCCCTACATTAAAACGCCAATGGTCACCTGACGTCACACTTGTTTTTGCCATAAGCTTCACCCCCTCACTCCTCATACGGAAAGTATCAGATTAAAAACGACGGACAATATCTATGTTATGTCTTATTTTATCTTATTTCTTATGTGCTGTATAAACCCACCTTGAATTTAAAGAAAAAAAGTAAACTTTCATGAGCATATTTTACAATATTAACATGGCATGGCTCTACGCTTTCGTATTTTTGATTATTATAAGTACCTAGGTATTTGTTATCTGAAAAAGTAGACTATTAAATACCTAAGTTGAATACCCTATTTTTAATAAACACTTATTTGCAAAGGGAAAAAGTTTGGCTATCTTTTGCCTCCAGCGTTATCTACCTCCTGAAGCTCGCGGGGCCGTTAGAGCAATACCCGTCCCGGGCCGATTCAAAGTTGCCCATCCGCCCCTGGCGGTATGTGGGGTTGGCGAGACCCATTCTGCGTTTTTGTCGATGAATTTTAATTTTATAAACAAACAAACAAAACATCCAGGGCATGTAGGGCATTTTATTTGAAATAAACAGTAATTACATAGTCATTACCTAGTTATTGGAATCAAGAATCAAGTCATAAATTTGCATAGAATGTAGGTACTACACCCTATAATAATGATAGGGCATCTTCTACCTCTTCAAGAAGATCTATGATCTACGACATTGGCTTATAGATCCAGATCATCCATGGGTGCGTTCAAAGACAGCGATCCTAATGCCAAAACCTACTTTTCCCCCTCCACCGGTAATGCCGAACTACGTACGTTGGAGCCTAAAGCCTAGTCTCCATGGACGCGAAATCGCGAATTTTTTTTTGCGGATATTTGCCGATTGGTTGGAATTTGACATTTAACATTTGATTTTTTTATGGCGGGAAAAATTCGCGAATTTTTTAACTTCTTGCGGCGTCGCAAAAAAGTTAACTATTTTTTAACTTTCCGCGAAATTTCGCCAAAAAAAAATGAGGTTATGTGGTGTTACTTTCAGTTTAGTTTTGTTTATGTTTTTGTCGGTATGTGCTCTGTTCTCTGAGAGTCGTTGATGTGTTTTGTACTTGTAGATACCTAATAAAGAATGGATACTGCCAAAGAATTGAATATTGTAGACCCGAAAACAGACATAAATTACAGCTTGCTGGTCGATGAGGAAGATTATAATAGGGCCTTAAATGTAATTAAGACAACACTAAGACACATATTATCTTTTTTTGTTTTTTAGTAATCACTTTCATGGTTTTCAAAGATTAGTGTTTGAAATTCAAAGCATTTAAATCGAATTCAAATTGATTACAAACAACAACACATAGGTAACCTTAACCTGTTAAATAAAACGCGAATTTCGCGCTTATGGAGACATGGGAATAATTTGCTCGGAAATAGCCACCAAAAAATGACACTTAAAAAATTCGCTTTCCGCGATTTCGCGTCTATGGAGACTAGGCTTAACTCGAACGCAAAATGCCAATTTTGGCTTGACTGTAGCCATTCCTGAACGCAGCCCAGGGCTTCAAAATAATTTTCCCTCTCATTCCAACGCCTTGGAAACGGAAACCCATCTAACACAATAAAGAGTTATTGGAACTATTAAATACTGCTTCGCAGTATTAAGGATTTACGTTATTTAGTGCATCAGCACTATTTTTCAAAGAAAAAAACAGTTATTGGAAGACTGTAGTGGGTGCTAGAGTATTACCTTATTTTGTATTCATAATTTTGACAGCTGATATCTATGTTTATACATTTCAGCCTCAAATTAGCTATTTATACAATAAGTTACGAAATGAGCGTCTTTTAGGCACGCGACGTGAAAATTGTCCAACGAGGCAAAGCCGAGTTGGACAACACGTCGAGTGACTAAAAGACATCGTTTCGTAACGTATTGTATACAAGATTTTTTCTACTGGCATTTTATAATAAAAAAACACAATTTTATTTCATGTGAATAAGTCGATTACACCCAAAATCTTTGTTACCTGCTTTTACTTGACACCTGACACTTTTCATGCAATTTTCTTTTCAAAATTCGACATCATTAATTAAAATCCTAGAACATAGGTAATAACACAAAGTTCTGTTTTGAGTAACCCAAACGTTCAATTCAGTAATTCCATTTTCAATATTCATAATAAATACAAAACAAAATTCAAATATGTGATTAGTGTGTTTTTTATTTCTGAATAATGAATGACACTTTTAGGCACTAGTGCTTAAAAATTACTTTTACGCACTCATAAGTCACTTTTACGCATTCAAAAGTCACTTTTACGCACTGAGTGCTTAAAAGTAACTTTCACGCACTCAGTGCCTAAAAGAATGTCGTTTCAAAACTGAAATGACAATCGAAAAGTTCCTATTATGAAACGTCAGTAGAAAAAGTTATTTTTGTATCTAGGGCGCGAAATGCTACTTTGGTGATCGCGCACACGTGCGCGAAATAGCTAGTTCGCGCACGGCGTCATGGGAACGTTAAAAAATCAATACCTGGGAAAAAACGTGTAACTTCGCAAACTGTCATGAGTGTGCGAACATCATCATTTTTTGACAGTCGTAGAAAAAAGTATTTATTTTTGTTTGTGATTTTCTGCTGATACCCATTTTTTAATGTTACCCACAGTAAAATGGAAAACTATTTTAAAAAATAAATTTTCCAAGTAAAATTACGTCATCGTCGAAAAGCGAAACGTCAAAGTCGTCCAAAATGTCAGAAATTTGGAATAAGGGAAGTTTACTGCCTTGCACTAACCATACACAAATAAAGACAAGCAGTAACCTTATTAAGGGAATCCTTATTTTCGGACCCAAATACGCATGCGTAGATGTCAAAGTAAGGCTAATTTAAATACTGCTTGTCCTTATTGCACGTCCAATAACTCTCTAATTTCATTATCCAAATTAATCGTCAAATATTGTCTCTCCACCTCCATATTCCTGATTTCAGTTCTTTTTTTTCCTGGCTCACTTCACACAAATTTGTTCTAGGGATGCGCAAAATTTTGAAAACATCGATGTTGACATCAAATGATACATCGAATATCCACAATCGATGTTGTAAAAACATCGGCTTGAAAATATCGATGTTTCTAAACATCGATGTTTTTGAAAATATGGTAAGAAAAAATTAAACTGTTAATAAGTAGAATATGATTTTTACTTAACCTACTTATGGATTTTTAATTTAGTATACATACACGCAATAAATATACGATATACGATTTTTAATGAAGAAAAAGTACATTTGAAAGCAAACAATAGCAAGAACTAAGCACTAGGAGGGAGTAAATCTAGTTAGATACTCAACCTAAATGATATGAATACGAGTAACAATCATATTAGAATTACAATTATTATCCAAGAACAGCAATTTTTACTAATCTTTTTCCTTTTCCATATAATTCTTGTGTTGTGTCAAAATTTGTCTTTTTATTTGAAAATAGTCTCCCATTTGGAACCGAAGCTGCTACAAAAAAGTATTTTGAAGCTATTTTCGATAGTCGCAGATATACACTCTTTATTTCTTCCCAATGTTTAACAAATAGATTTTCATCAAATTTTGCTAAGGGACTGAAAGTACTGGTGTAGTATTTTGAAGAAAACATCGAAAAAACATCGCAAAAAAATATCGATGTTCTCTAATAATATCGAATAAAAAAACATCGAACATCGAAATAAGAAAATCGATGTTTTTAAAACATCGATACATCGTGCGCATCCCTAATTTGTTCCACTTTTTTTTTTACAAAAATGTTTGTAAAATGTAAATATGAAATTTGAAATCGGAACCAAAACAAACAAAACACCTAACCTCATTTTATTAACTAGCCGCGGTTATCTTGTTCTAAATTCCAGGCCATCGAGCAATTTAAAGTTAATTGCCAATAGGCGAAAAAAACGCTTGGTGCATATGAAAAATATTTTTTGATCACGGCTAAAGTCTTAATCAGAGAATTAGTGCAATGGTGGATACGGGCATTAAAGTTGTGGCGCCTGATCCAGACATCTCATTCACTTGAATGATTTTTCTAAAGCGTAGTTCCTATAGATGCGAATCACGAATTGCGAATGCTTACACACTATACAATTTCGAATTTTGCATGATCTCAATATCATTTGATCTATTCTGAATATCATTTGATGCTTTCTGAAATACAATTAACGCATTCGCAATTACATTTAGCTATTCTCAATTACATCTGACGGTTTCTCAATAACATTTGACTATTCTCAATTACAATTAACGCATTCTCAATAACATTTTACTATTTTCAATTACATTTGACGATTTCTGAAATACATGTAACTGTTTCTGAATTAAAATTGGAAAAGGTGTAGTTTCATGACCTTTTTGATCGCGTAGCGTAGAGCAAAGCGTAGAGTACAGGCGATGACAATGGCGATGGCCGATGATGACCGTGACGGTGATGGCAACTGACGTCATGAAAGTAGAATTTTACTAAAGCTGGTTTCAGCTTGCACACTCCGTGCACTCCGAGTGACTCCGTTCGCAGTCTAGGGTTGCCAACCCTCCCGATTAAAGCCTAGTACTCATAACTGCGAAATTCGCATTTTTTTGACGTTGCTTCGACAATTTGACGTTTGATACACGCATAAAACGTCAAATTGTCAACGCAATGTCAAAAAAATGCGAATTTCGCAGTTATGAGTACTGGGCTTTAGGCGGGAGTCTTCCGCTTTTTTATTAAACCTCCCGCCTCCCGCGCACTTAAACAAAACTCCCGTTTTTCCCAGAAATGGAAATTACATGAAATATAATTCTGAATTAGGTTCCCTTATTTATTTTTACTATAATTTTAATATCTACTTTATTAGCCGCTTTCCAGCTGTGTGCTCCAAGCACGATGCAGCACAGTGTTCTGTGTTTGAAGCGTAAAAGTTAACAGCTCTCGAAACGCAGTACGGCTGGAACAAGGAACACGAACACGCGCTTGAAGCATTTGCGCGCGCAAAAGCTCGATTGCGTGCTCAAAAGCGTCAGCTGGAAAGCGGCTATTATAAATCTGGCAACCCAACGCAACTGGGGAGCTTAAGGTACACTTGGCCAAACATAAAACTGGTACGCATTTTCCTATTAGGTTATATTGTGTAAATCGACCTTTTTTATCACCTCAACAATGACAAAAATAGTCAAGTCTTGTCATATTTAAACCAATCATAACATAAAAACATGTTGCATTTACTTTGTTCACCTGTGATGTTGACAAAAACTGTTGACTTTTTGTAGTTAAGCCTGACTCACACTAGGCAAATATGAAAAATATATATTGCCTGTACCAGTTTTGGCAGTTTTATGTTTGACCAAGTGTACGCAGGGATGTGCGTCTACACGTACACTTTTATTGTCTACTTTACGTGTAGACAATGTAGACAATGTAGACAACGTGTCAACAATGTAAAATAATTAAACTATCCAAGATGCTGTCAAACTTGAATTAAAATGGCCGCCAAGAGGCACACAAACCAATGAACTATAACCAAAAACTGGAATGCTAACACATAAGGACGAACGTGAAGCCTAGTGCGGCTGCTGCGGAGGGGATACCTGTTTTTGTCGCATTCATTATGTTAAATGGCGAAAATTGCTTCCAACACGTATTCCAATTGATGAAACCTGTGAAGGAAAATATGACAAAACTTTCGAAAACGTCATATGTCAGCGAGCAACAGAAAAAGACAACATTCCCCGTTGTGGCATCTGTCTTTCATGGCTTCATTTTTTTGGCAGATATGGCACTGTGTGCGCATTCCAGTTTTTAGCTCTAGTTCATTGACACAAACCCTTTTTTTATGTGTCATTCAATGTGTCATGAAATTTTTTTTGATGTTTGATGACGTTTAATTCTAACCTCACACTTTCCTTTTTTTAATTTTTTTTAATTTTATTATTGGTTTTCCTGATATTTTATAGTCAGTGAATGCTGATATCGAAGTGATAGTGATAGTATAGTAACTTTTGATATTTTTTTTCGAATTTTTTAAAATAAGTTATTGTTTACGCCGCATGTAGATGTGTAGACAAATGCTCACGTAAACAATTCGAATTGTCTACGCGTAGACAATCAATTGTTTACGTTGACATTGTCTACAGGCACATCACTGAGTGTACGGTTTGTTTGGATAGTACGCGACACACAACTGACAACGTAAACGTCGTCATTGGTTCAGGTATGACGTACACCAAGCGTACACCCGTTTTCTGACGTCAGAAAACGGGTGTACGTCATACCTGAACCAATGACGACGTTTACGTTGTCAGTTGTGCGTCGCGTACGTCGCGTACTATCACAAACCGTATCTTAACGTCAAGAAGCGGGCGCACTTTGATATTAGACACTTTAAGTTGGATCAAACACGTTAACGTAATCTTTAAACGTAAACCCTATTTTCTACTACAGCGTCAAGTGACCGTCGGTGCTTACAAATCAGTTTAAGTTAAATTTTCACGTAAACGTTAACGTTAAATCTCATGACCTAACCTTTAAATTTTGTTGTGAAAAAGACAAATTAGAAATAATTTTTTGTATTTCGGTTAATTTGAATTACCATTTAAGGTTAAAATACATTCGGCAAAGGTCGACACCGGCAATCTGGCTTTCGGGCCCACTCGGTTTAACGAACGTTTACGGATAAGGTACACGCGAAGACCCGAGCCGCTTCCCAGAGCTGCTTCTTTCCAGTATGCACATTGGCGCGCTCGGACGCGCTCTAGAGCACCTCGGGGGCGCCACGCACTAGATTTGTACCGTTCCAGTATCATGGCGTGAGACGCCTGTCTTAGTGTCAAATATGTCAAATTTTAAAAATAATAGGGTACTTGCATGAAAAATTAAATTGATTATTTTGTATTGCAGACTGTAGAAAATCGAAAAAAAATCGATGCGTGTTTTTTTATTTTGTCCAAATATGATTATTTCGGAAGTTATACAAATATTGAGTTTTTGTATACAGGGTGTCCCACTAAGGTCGACGAGGTACGTTATTATGGAAACCATAGGCCTTACGGCAACGGGATTTTTTTTTTCTTCACTAAATCGGCCAAGAGAAATTGATGGAAAATATTTTCAAGTTTCTAAGATGGCCGCTAGGGGGCGCAATCACGATGATTTAACTAAAAATTCAAATTTTCTTGAAAAATCGCTATATTAAGGTACTGTTTTAACAACAGAAATCGAAAGTTCGTTAATTTTTGCGCCAGTTTGCTTATTAGCCTTTTTTCGTATCTTCACTAATAAGGGTGGGGGAAGCTGGTGAAAATAGTTATTTTCCTAACAAGTGCGCAAAGTGTTACTTTTCCGCACGCAAACACAGTTATACGAACGACGCGAAGCGGAGTTCGGATACGTGTTTGCGTGCGGAAAAGACACTTTGCGCACGTGTTAGGAACAAAATTTTTCCTACGAGCTTCATATCAGGTAGGTAATAACAAAAATTTAAAAAAAAAACGATAATTTGTTTAATTATTTTTAATTAACTTGAATGGAACCTATGCATTTATCAAAAAATTACATAACAAAAAAATAACAGAAAATCCTCGTCAAAGCTGTTCATCTTAAAGCGTTTAAATTTGATGAGAAAGTTTGTAGATTTTTGCATATAAATAGAGAACAAATCTGACAATGTGTCAAATTAATTTATATTTGGTGTTTGTATAGATGTTGGCTGATATAGAAACAGAGAAAAAATTTGTCATCATGTGTCAAAGTCGACAGGTACACTTATTGTTGCTTGACAATTATAATTACTTTTCGGCACTCAGTGCGGATAAGGCCTGTATCCGCACTGAGTGCGGAAAAGTGTAACTTTGAGCCCGGAAATGCGTGCGGAAAAGTACTACTTTGCGCACGCTCGTAGGAAAAATAGTTTTAAAAATTGCTGTATCTTCCATACCCCTTATCCAAACTCATTCAATTTGGGCTTATTCGAAAGAGAATTTCATTGTTATTAAGAGCACCACTTCGTTCGGGGTCGATAGTTCCCACCGCGTCTTCTAGAGGGCGCTGTTTAACCAAGATCCAGTTTTTTCTAATTTTCTGGAAAAATCCAAATGGCATGATATATTTTTTTATAACTCTGCTTAAAGAGCAAAAAATTATCTACATTTTCGCGCAAACCGCAATCCGATATCTGCATTCGTTTTCAAGTTATTTGCAAATAACTATTTTAATCGAATATCTCCCTCCTGTCATTTTAAACCAATCAAAAAATCTCATTTTGTGGTCAAAAATTATTTTCAAGTGGAAAAATTTCATGACATGACATGAAAACGAAATAAAATACTCATAAATGTTAATAAATTAATAAAAATTTATTGTTTTGCTCAGTAAGGAAACATTCTTAACAAAAACCACTCGTGCTTCTAATTTTTCCTGACGCAAAATCTAAAAAACTCGTTTGCAAGTAATTTGTTTACCAAAATACTGGCGTGAATTTTTTTCATCTATGAGTGTGTGGAAGGTGGCACTTTACAGCACACGTGCGGTAAAGTAGGTACTTGAAATACAAAAATATTGACACTCGAAGGTGAAATTTTGTACCAACACATGCCGAAAGTGCCTTTACCGCTCTTGACGCCATGACAACTGCTGTCGCGTGCGGTAAAGCCCTTAACGGCTTGACCGAACTCCGCTTCGCGTCGTTCGGTCAACTGCCGTTGCGTACGGTAAAGTATCACTTTCCTCATTTGTTAGGTGAATAACTATAACAGGTACGAGCGTTATAATAGGTATTTACGTAACATGTGCGGAAAGTGATACTTTACCGCATGCGACAGCAATTGCATTGCGTCAAGAGCGGTAAAGGCACTTTCGGCATGTGTTGGTACAAAATTTCAGCTTCGAGTGTCAATATTTTTGTATTTCAAGTACTTTACCGCACATGTGCTGTAAAGTGCTACCTTCCACATACTCATAGATAAAAAAAATTCACGCCAGTATTTTGGTAAACAAATTACTTGCAAACGAGAGACATCTGATTGGTCAATACTACTTCAGAAACGCGTTTGTGAAATGCTATTGGGAACATATCTTAAAATTCAATAGTAATTAACCACTAGTAGCTTTTTGTAGATGATATCAACGACATAATCAATGGACATACGTTTTTTGTCACCAATATCACGTGACTTTAAAATGGTATTTGTCGGACTATACATACGTACGCGTCAACCTATCAGCTGTCCAGTGGCGACGTCAGGGTTTTACGTTAGGGGGGGCCAAGCTGGACCAGAAAAAATTAGGGGGGGGGCACTTGTTCTAACTTTATGGCTCTTCTTCTTTGAAATAAAAAATGGGAATTGCAAAGTTTACCCGTATATTTTTGCACTCCACCTGAACAGCTTAATTGAATGTATCGAAAAGGTTTTTATTTGGATTTTGTATACAGGGTGTCCGTTTTTCGAGGACAAATATAGGAAACGGTAAGAGATACAAAATCGGAATCAATGGCCAAATGTGTTACTGCTTTTGGGAGATCAGGAAACTCCGAATACAATTCATAAAAATGCAAACCTCTATTTATTTAAAAAAATAAAGTTGATGATGATCAGCAAAAGACGAAACGTCGGATTTCAAATTTGGTTACACCATTATGTAGAGGGGAGAAAGTTGCTCCAATAAAGTGAAGTTTATTTGAGATACCTTTACAAATGAGTCCAGGAAAATATAGAAATGATTTTACATGATTTCCATGTATCTCCGGAAGTATTCGGAATTTTCCAAATTTCGAAGTATAGCATTTTGTTAAGCAAGAAATTGCGCCACTTTGTCCCAATTTAACCGAACCTGTATTTCTTATCGTTTCCTATATTTCAATGATTGCTCTCGAAAAACGGACACCCTGTATAGGTAAATCTTCTTGATACCTATTCAATTAACAGTTCAGGGTCGGTTTCTCGATAGCTAGTCCAGGGTAAACGTGTCCAATTGCAATGTTTACCCTGGAGTTATGGTTAACTGCTCTGACCCGGGGGTGACTTGCTTGCTATTGAGAAACCGGCCTTCAGGTGAGGTGCCAAAAATACACAGGAAAACCCTGTACCTGCCGACACAAATATGTTTGGGGGAATCCCAGAAAAGCGAAAGCATAGTCGCGGTTGCCTGGCGCCCACCAAATATCAAATTAACCAGAGAGGCCAGAGAGCAGAGGTTACTCATGTTGCATTGCATTGTCATCGACATGAGGGGCGAGGACAAGTTTTCAGGGGGGGCCAGCTAAATTTCAGGGGGAGGGCCGCCCCCCCTGCCCCCCCCGCCCCTGGCGTCGCCACTGCAGCTGTCACGTCCGTGGGTGGCTATTTATCTATTTATTTCTTGTTATATCTCAAGATTGAACATTTTAATATATTTTTTTTGCGATGTTCTTTCGATGTCGGTGTCGGTACGCATCGAAAAAGCTTGCAAGTTGCACTTCAGAGTCGGCGTGCATGCTAGCACGAAATTGAATTGAGGATGCCAACGTTAAACAACAATATCCTAGCATGCATGCCAAGGTGCCACTTCGCTACCAGACTGATTGAGGATGGGCCTTAAGTTGTGTAGTCCAGTGCAGAGCTGGGCAAAGCCCTCAGTAAAAGGGCTTGAAGCACTAAGCCCTAAGCCCTCTATCAAAGTGCTTCAATTTCAAGCACAAATTCCTTTTTATTTTCAAAAGTGCTTCACAAGCACAAAGCCCTCAAAGTGATTTGAAAAGTGCTTGAAGCACATCAAAAGTGCTTGGGGTGCCTTGAAAAGGGCTTCAAGCTCTTTAAATGTGCTTGAAGCTCTTTAAATGTGCCTAAAGCACTTTGAATTTGTAATAAAATTCTCAAAGTGGCATAAGCTACCGCGTACACTCATCAAACAGAATTGGTATAGTAGAGACGAACTTTACATTTCACAGAGTAGCAGTAGTATGTTTTTTTTTGGGATGTAGTTCTGGGGTACTTGGGGTACTACATGGTAATTCAATTTTAAGGTTTTGAAAATGTTCAATGGGGAAAAGTGGAAAAAATCCAGTGATAAAGTTAAATAGGTTACCAATATAAATTAATTATTTATTTGAATAATAAGTTCATTATTTTTTTTTTAAATTCCATTCTAAGCTCAAACCCAAAACCTCCATTGTTAAAAGAGAAAAGACATAAGACGGTTCAAGTTCAAATAATAGAAAAAAAAAGGGACAAAATACGATCGAAAATTTTCAAGTGGGGGATAGGTTGAGTGATGGTCAATTCAAATTCCTCTTAAAGTGCTTCAAGCCCTTTCGGAGGGCTTCAAGCTCCCATAAAGTGCTTCAAGCCCTCTAAAAGTAATTGAAGCTCATTGAAAGGGCTTGAATTACTTTTTTCAATTACAAATTACCAAGCACTTTTCTAAAGTAATTGACTTTGCAAGCCCCAATTACAAATCTATAAAAGGGCTTGAAGCACAGGGGTTTCTAGCCCTCAAAGTGCTTCAAGCACTTTCGCAAGCACAAAGCACTCAAGCCCTGCCCAGCTCTGGTCCAGTGCCGACAAAACTTTTCCTCTTGTAAAGTCTGTTTTTTTTTAAAGATAATTTCCCAAGTCAAAAATTTAGTAACTATGTTGGCAATACAAGCCTTTTCTACATAAAAAATTTGAAAGCATTGACAATTTTACATTGTGTTGCCAACATAATGTCATTTTGACTTTTATCTTTAAAAAAAGAACAGATTTTAATAACTATTATTGGTAAGTCTGGCAACAACGTCCATACAATTTTTGAATTCGTCTTGAATAAAAGAATTTGTTTAAATTGCACCACTGGTTACAGAGCCAATTGACCGTCCCGTTACTTTTCGTACACTCTGTCGGGTGTCCCAAATTCGAGAGTGACCATTGAGATATCGGAAACTATAAGAGATACGAGGTCGGTTTAGTCGGTTAAATTATGGCAAAGTTGCGCAATTTTATGAACAATAAGATTCCGTTCTGAAATTTGAAAAACTCCGAATACTTCCGAAGATATTCGGAAAAAACCGAAATTTTGCACGACGTTTCGTCTTTGGGCGGCCATCATCAACTTCATTTTTTTAAATACGGACCTGGATTTTTTATTTCGGATTTCAGGAGCATCTGATGTCCCAAAACCTATGAAGTATCGCATTTATTCGAAAAAATATTTTTTTAACTTTTTTAGTAATTTCCTAACAAAATTCTCCTCTCTGTCTCTCTCTTGCACATTAAGTTTTTATGGAAAGTGCCAATAATGTAAACTTTTTAAATAAGTGTAATACGTCATTGGTTCTTGGACATCAGAAGCTCTTAAAATCCGAAATAAAAAATACAGGTCTGTATTTAAAAAAATAAAGTTGATGATGGCCGCCCAAAGACGAAACGTCGAATCTGAAATTTCCTAGCAACATCTTGTAAAGGGGAAAAAATGACAACAATGAAGTGACATTTATTTAAAAATTGCTCTTCAAATAGACTCAGGAAAAAATAAAAATGATTTTGCTTTCCGATATCTCAATGGTCACCCTCGAATTTGGGACACCCTGTATATGATATGATGTGACAAAATTAGGGCGTAACACCTCAAAAAAATTCCGCCTGCGGGGAAACATTATTTTTCCTCTCCCATTCACTACCTCCCGCAGTGACGTATTTACGGGGGGGAGAGGGCTCAGGGGGTCCGGCCCCCCCAAAAATGTATTTTTAATTTTTAGTTACTGAATAAGCACATCAACAAACCATAAACCTCTGGGTCGCCGTTTAAAAACCTAGAGGATTTACACACTGAAGTGTGTCAGACCCTCACTCATTGAAATAATGTTCACACCAATAACCAGGTTCTAGAACGCAGCCCTGGTGTGCCAGGGTGATTTTGAACGCACTCCAAAATAAAACCGAGACAGAAATGTCTGATGGAAGAAAGGGAATAGGAGTGAGAGAGAGACACAGGGGGATCAATACATTCGATTTGTCACATTGATGTCGTCACTTCCGGCCGAGTTTAGAAATAAAGCACAGGCATTTGACAATTGGCCATTGGGCCCTGATTGGCCACAATCCCACCATATTGGATACGCTGACACTCTGCCGCAGATACGCCAAAAGTTGAGCAAAGTACAACTTTTTGCGTAGAAACTCAGCGTTTTTAGGGGTTAAGGTTGCATCAACCATTCCGTTTTCTTGATTTTTGTAATTAACTGTTCATATTTACAACTAAACTAGTCAAAACGAAATAAGGACCACTTTTCAAAACACCTTTATTTTTATTGAATTTTGAATAACCCTAGTAAAGTGTTTATTTCCATTAACAATATAAATTTTTTCTACATCTGTCAAAAAATGATGATGCTCGCACACTCATGACAGTTTGCGAAGTGACACTTTTTTTCCCAGGTATTGATTTTTTAACGTTCCCATGACGCCGTGCGCGAACTAGCTATTTCGCACCCTAGTGTGCGAAATAGCTAGTTCGCACACTGGTGTCATGGTGACACATACCTGTGAGATATTTTTTTAACTCGGCTGCGCCTCTTTAAAAAAATCAGATCTCGATCACCAAAGTAGCATTTCGCGCACTAGATACACGTTCAAGAAGTAAAAGCTGAAGTCAAAACCGATGTTCAGCAATTAAGACAAGTAGTTGAGGACCAAGTTCAAGCACTGGAAGATAAGATGCGTAGATTAGAAATACAGTCCAACAATTCAGCTAGTGCTCTGCTAGTTCTACGTCCTGGACCATGTATATTCGACAATTTGAAGCTGCTGCAAATACCAACGGATGGAACGACCAAGAAAAAGCTACAGCAATAATAGTGGCACTACGAGGACCAGCCTTAGATCTTCTTCAGTCCATTCCTTCAATCTACCAACAGAATTACCAGCATCTTAGTCAAACTTTAGAACTGCGCTTCGGAGACCATTACAGACAAGAAGTATTCAGAACTCAAGTTAAATCAAGAGTTCAAAAACCCGGCGAGAGTCTACAAGAATTCGAATCGGAAGTTAAAAGGCTAGTGATTTTGGCGTTTCCTGCAGCTGGGGAAGACATGCAGGAATGGATGGCAGTATCTGCGTTTATTGATGGTGTCAGAGATTCGAAGATCCAGGAAAACCTAAGAATGTCCAAGTTCAGACAAAGTAGCGAAGCCCTTGTCCGAGCATTAGAACTGGAGGCAATCTTTGGTGCCTCACGACCCAGAATACGAGCAGTGTCCATTGAGGACCCAAAGGAAAAACAATCATCAAAAGAGGAGGGCAGTTTCGAGAACGTTATGAGTAGTTTCATGGAGAGAATGGAGAAACTGTTACTGGAAGATAGAAAAATGAGAAACGATTCCAGACAAACACCAACCCCGAGAAACCGAATAGAGTGCTACCGGTGCCATAAACCTGGGCATATTCAACGAGATTGTAGAGTAAGAATGTCCTCTCCATCAAGGGATCGTTTTCAACGCTTTTCGAGATCGAGAGACGCCAGCCCTAATACCAGACAGGGAAACGAGAACTAACCAGTATGGAGGGGCGAATGCTGGTTAGTAATGACGAAGCCCCCAGGGTTGTTTACATAAAATCATTGGGATTATAGAGGATTAAAATTCGAAGGACACATTAATGGATAATTGGAAACCATTACTTTTGATACGGGTGCTGAAGTTTCCATAATTAGAAGAACATTAGTCAAGTCTCGGGCAATCCAACCGCTCACTAGAAACCTGTCACTACGAACAGTCACCGGCGAATCTGCACCAGTTCAAGGAGAAGCTATGGTTGAGCTCACTTTTGGATCCACCACCTTCAAGCACAGAACATTAGTCGCCGATATAGAAGATGACTTTATTTTGGGAATGGATTTGATCGGCCAACATGGTTTCTCCTTCGATCCTTCCATGAACATCCTTAAATTTGGTAATGAAGAAATTGTCCTAACAACACAAGAAGAATCCGATGCCGTTAAGATCTTGGCCACAACCCCAGTGAGGATTCCTGGAAGTACTGAGAAGATCATTTGCGGAAGATTAGAAACAAACCCTGGGTGCTGCGTTGGGCTAACACGTAATTTCATTGGAGATAATCCAGAAAGATTTCTTGTTGGAAAGACTCTAGTAAGAACAAATGGAGACATTATGATAAGAATTGCCAATGTTTCTTCCGAAACAGTAAGAATAAAGGAAGGAGACATTATTGGAGCTCTCGAACCAGTGAAGCAAATATCGAACTGTGACCTACCAGATAAGCGACATTTTGTGAAATCCAAATTGGATACAGACATCTTGATGCAGACTTTGGCGAAATCATGGAAACATCTCGATCCAGATAGACTTCAAGAAGCCACAGATTTCATTTTGAAAGAAGCAGACGTATTTGTGATGGACAATCAAACCGGACGAACCGGCTTAAATCAACACAAAATTGATACTGGATTGGCACACCCAATTAGACAACCACCACGACGTATGGTAGCGAAGCAACAGGAAGTGGAAAACCAAATTGATAAAATGCTTCAAGAGGGAATCATTGAAGAGTCAAATAGTCCATGGTCCGCGCCAGTAGTATTGGTTACGAAGAAAGATGGGAGTCTTAGATTTTGTGTGGACTACCGAAAGCTTAATGACGTCACCAAGAAGGACAGCTTCCCTCTCCCAAGAATAGACGATACACTAACAAATCTATCGGGCTCCAAATGGTTCTCCACCTTGGATCTCAAAAGTGGATACTGGCAAGTGGCAATACATGACGATGACAAAGAGAAAACTGCCTTCAGTACCGGAAGCGGGCTATACCAGTTTAATGTAATGCCTTTCGGATTGTGTAATGCTCCAGCTACGTTTGAGCGACTGATGCATCTTGTTTTGCGAGGCCTTACATGGAGAACTTGCCTGGTATATTTGGATGATGTCATGATTATGGGAAATTCGTTCCAAGAACATCTCAATAACCTGAAAGAAGTATTTGACCGCTTCCGGAATGCCAACTTGAAACTCAATCCAAATAAGTGTTTCCTATTTCAAAAGAAAGTGAAATTCTTAGGTCACGTGGTATCTGAAGAGGGCATACAAGTTATGGAAGGAAAAATAGATGCTGTCAGGTACTGGCCAAAACCACGCGACAAACATGAACTAAGAAGTTTTCTAGGATTATGTTCTTATTATCGAAGATTTGTGGAAGGATTCGCCAAAATAGCTGCTCCACTTCATCGATTAACAGAAGAAAAATCAACATTCAATTGGACCCAAGAATGCGATTCCGCATTTAGAAAATTGAAAGGAGCATTATGTACGAGCCCAGTGTTGTCCTATCCTGATCACAAAGGCATGTTGATTTTGGACACAGATGCAAGTAACACCAGTGTTGGAGCTGTCCTTTCACAAATCCAAAACTCACAAGAACATGTCGTGGAGTACTACAGCAGAACATTATCAAAGCCGGAACGAAATTATTGTGTCACCAGAAGAGAGTTGCTTGCCATAGTAAAAGCAGTCGACCATTTTCATAAGTATCTCTACGGACGCAAGTTTCTAATTAGAACAGATCACGCAGCTCTAAAATGGCTTTTAGAAATGAAAAATCCTGAAGGACAGCTTGCTAGATGGATTGAGAAATTGCAGCCATACGATTTCCAAATTAAACATCGACCTGGAAACCTACATAAAAATGCTGACGCTCTGTCTAGACGGCCATGTAAAGAAGATTGCAAACATTGCCAAAGAATCGATATACATGAGAAAAACACTAGTCCAGCTGTAAGAAGAACGGGCCTGATCGTCGATGACAAATGGACTACCAAGCAAATGAGAGAAGATCAGGAGGCAGACCAGGACATCGGGCAAATTCTACATCTTAAAGAAAATGATGAATGTCTGCCAGAATGGAGGGAAGTGTCAAACAAGAGCTTGATTTACAAAGCGTTGTGGGCCCAATGGAAATCTCTGGCCGTAGAAAATGGTTTGCTCAAAAGAGTTTGGGAAAGTGCCGATGGGAAATCCACTAAGAGCCAACTGGTTATCCCAAAAGACCGAGTGGAAGATGTATTAAAAGAAATAAACGACGGAATCTCAGGGGCACATTTCGGAGTTAACAAGACTTTGGACAAAATTCGGGAACGTTTTTACTGGGTTCACTACCATGAAGACGTTAAAAGCTGGTGCCGAAAATGCGCTGTGCTACCAGTAAAGGCCCTAAACTAAGATCTCGGGGGCCGATGAAACAGTACAACGTCGGTCTTCCATTTGAGAGAATAGGGATAGATGTAGCAGGACCGTTCCCAGAGTCAGAGCGTGGTAACAAATACATCTTAGTTATCATGGATTACTTCAGTAAATGGCCACAAGTTTTTGCTATTCCCAATATCAAGAAGCCATCACTGTCGCCCAGGTGCTAGTGGACGAAGTTTTTAGTCGTCATGGTGTGCCACTAGAGTTACATTCAGACCAGGGACGAAACTTCGAATCTGCCATCTTTAAGAAAATTTGTGAGATCATGGGAATCCGTAAGACCAGGACAACACTTTTACATCCACAGTCTGATGGCATGGTAGAACAATTTAATAAGACCATAGAGGAACACCTGACAAAAGTGGTCGCAAGGAACCAGCGTGATTGGAACAAACACTTGCCTCTGTTTTTAATGGCTTATAGAGCAGCTGTTCACGAGTCAACAGGTGAAAGTCCAGCCAGAATCGTCTTTGGAAGAGAACTCAGGTTACCTTGCGATTTGATGTTTGGGATACCTGAAGAAGAACGGAGAGAAATCCGAGATTATGCCGATGAAGTAAGGGCACGACTTCTGGGTATCCATGATTTTGCTCGGGAGCATATTCAGCTAGCCAGTGACCGGATGAAGACCAGATACGACCTGAAAGCCAATTCGGCGGGATTTCAAGAAGGTGATTTAGTGTGGCTGTATAATCCAGCTAGAAAGAAAGGAGTATCGCCGAAGTTGTCTTCAGCATGGGAGGGACCCTACAAAATAATCAAGAGGATCAATGATTTGGTTTATCGAGTCCAGCGCAACACCAGGAGTAAGATGAAAGTTGTACATCTGGACAGATTGGCGAAATATCATGGGCGCGAAGTTGATCGGGACGATCAACCTTAAGAGGAGGGCAGTGTTACAATAATGCTAAACGTCCGCCAAGCTGTCAAGAATCGATGGTGAAAATACTAGAATCTAGCGAATTATTCTACTTTTATCTGGAAAATTAGATTATCGTGTGTATTCTAGATTTTACAGGAATAGAATTAGGGATATATAAGAAGGCCGGCATTGATTTGTGGGTCTAGTTTCAGTTCGACTGTGATACGATTTAAATAGTGTTTGTAAAGAGTTTAATTGTTGAGTTAGTTATTAAAGTAATTAGTGTCAGAGTGTTTTGTGGAATAAATTATTGCTGTGTTAATTGGACTTTGATTTTTGGAATAAACGAAACGAACAACGAACCCAAGATTTTTGTCAGCAGGCAACCCAAAGTCGCGACAGTATATTGTCAAAAATTGACGCCCCCTTGCGGAGCCGCGGTTTCGTAGCAAAATCGTTCGACGGCAAGGATACTTACTCACAGGGCCGTATCTAGACCAAAATTTTGGGGGGGCTTAGACAAAGTGGCAAAAAAAAATTGTTACACTAGTAATAAAAATGAGAAAAATAAATAAGTATTTAATAGGTGTTGTTTGTTTTTAAGTTAAATTTTTTGAATTTTATTATTTTTTTTTTTGAGGGAGGGGGGTTTGAATCCCCAAAACCCCCCCCTAGATGCCTGTGAGGAACAAATCTGAAGCCCCCCACCCAAAGTTGATAGGTTATCTGGTAACAAAGGATGATACACACTATTACTACAGGATAGCCTATCCTCATAAGGTCTGTGTGGAACAAAGCCCTCCTTCCCCCTCTCTCCCTCCCCCACCTGCCAAATCGCCAGTTGTGACATAAGCAGCATGTAATTTCTCGCCTTGACGTAGGCTGTTTAAACAGCAAACGACTTAGTTATGACGTCGGAAATAGTAACACACCAATATGGCGGCGATTATCTTGGGCGATTACCAAAAACGATGCCGATAAGCAATGCTGTAGGTGTGTATTCTCCTTGGTCTCGTAATGGGTAACTTGATGAGGCATCTGGGAGGGGGGTGCCTTATAGAAATTTTCATAAGGGCGGCTTCTCATGAGCCTAATTTCACATTTATGACGTGACCTGCCTGCAAAATTCTGATTGGCCAAAATCCCGCCATATTGGATACGCTGACACTCTGCCGCAGATACACGATACACCAAACCAAAAGCTGATCAAAGTTCAACATTTCGCGTAAAAATTCCAAGGATGATACACACTACTACTACAGGATGGCTTATTCTCATAAGGCCTGTGTGTAACAAATCCCCCCCTACCCCCCTGCGCCAAACAACCAATTGTGACGTGAGCAGCATGGCGTTTCTCGCCTTGACGTAGACTCTTTAAACAGCTGACGCCTTAGTTATGACGTCGGCAATGGTTGAAAACAGTTGAAAACCAATATGGCAGCGATTACCAAAAACGAGGCCGATAAGCACTCCTTAGAGTGTGTATTCTCCTTGTAAAAATTCCGCGTTTTTAAAGGTTGCAACCGTTTTGTTTAAGGTTGCAACCGTTTCGTTTTCTTGATTTTTGTAATTTACTGTCCATGAAATAATAATGTTGCAACATATTTTCTTCATATACCTATATGAAGAAAATATGTTGCAACTTGCAAAAAACAAAAAACAAGAACAAAGAATTATTATTTCATAATTTACTCAACCCGGAAGCCTCAATATTTTTCATTTAATAAAATATTAGTTTTTTTAAAAATTTATCTAAAAAAAATAGAGATCCTGGGGGGGTACAAATACCCCATCTACCCCCCCATATCTACGCCCTTGGAAGTTACACCACCAGCGTATGTCAAAATTATATTCTTTTTCTAAATTTTGAAATATTTCTTTGAAATTTGATTGTACGTATTTGTTTTTGCTTTATTTCCGTATAGGTGCAAATATGGACAGTAAATTACAAAAATCAAGAAAACGAAACGGTTGCAACCTTAAACAAAACGGTTGCAACCTTTAAAAACGCGGAATTTTTACAAGGAGAATACACACTCTAAGGAGTGCTTATCGGCCTCATTTTTGGTAATCGCCGCCATATTGGTTTTCAACTGTTTTCAACCATTGCCGACGTCATAACTAAGGCGTCAGCTGTTTAAAGAGTCTACGTCAAGGCGAGAAACGCCATGCTGCTCACGTCACAATTGGTTGTTTGGCGTAGGGGGGTAGGGGGGGATTTGTTACACACAGGCCTTATGAGAACAGGGCCGTGCATAGGGGGGTGCGGCCGGTACAAATTACCAGGGCCCGGGTTCCGTAGGGGCCCGGACGCCATCTCAAAAGCAAAGTTTTATGGTTGGATTTTTTTTTTAACTCACTTTCGTATATACCTACCCACAGTGTTTCAGAAAAGCTGATCGTGGTCCAACTCTCTTATTTTGAATGGAATACCCTGTATATTATTGAATATTCGGACTCTGTAAAATTCTGAGCAGATTTCATGTGATATACCCTATACCTAATTTCATCTGTTTTGGAAATATTGGCATCAGTTGAAAATTAACTTTTTTGCAACTTTGACAGGCTGTAAAACCTAAACATTTAATTCAATAGCAAAACTGTAAACCGTAACTTAACTTAACTTACGGAAAATTATAATTAACATACGAAACTGAAAAGATGTGATGGTGAACTTAAAATTTTTCCTTTAAATAATTTAACAAAGAAGTTGGTTCAACTTTTCCGTGTGTAGCGTGTTAATTTTCTTAATTTTTAAGTGAATGGCATATAAGTAAATGATCTTCAACTTTTCTTTATTAATAATTTTTCGTACATTAAGTTTAAGTAGATGTAAATGACACTTTACATTCATGAACCATCATTATTAATACTAACTTTTTACAAATTTAACCGGAGATTAAATTTAATTAGAATTTTGAATCATGTAGTGCCAATACATTGAATTTAACAAGGTTTTGCATGGGACAACAGTAGCGGCTTGTCAGGGGAGGCCCTGTAAAAATGCTACAAAATGTATTTTTTCTACTTGCGTGCGCAAAGTAATCACTTTGCGCACTCATTTGCGTGCGCAAAAATGAACTTTGCGCACGGAAACTCTTTGCGCACTCATTTTTGTTACGCATAATTACCATAGTTATACTTGATTTTTCAATGTTTTGATGGTTTCTGAATAAACTAATATTCATAATGAAGGGTTTTAGTTGAAATTAGCGCTTAGTTAACATGATGTTTCCCATCAAAGGTGTCCAAATTGGACCAGCCTGTACTGCTAGGAATTTGTACAAATTTTGATATTTGAGAGACTCTTATGAAAATATTTTAGCTGGTATTCTAGAAATGCCAAAAGATGTTAAAAGATTTTTGGGAATTTAATTTAAAAGACATTCTTTGGAATTCCAATAGTTTTTAAACGATTTTTGAAGATTTTGATTTGATTGATTTTTCTAATATTGTAATATTTCAAAGTCTACTTTTTTAAGATACTCGTAGAAAAAATATTGTTCCTAACACTTGCGCAAAGTGTCTTTCCCGCACTCAAAGCTTATCCGAACTCCGCTTCGCGTCGTTCGTCTAACTGCTTTTTCGTGCGGGAAAGTATCACTTTGCGCACTTGTTAGGAAAATAACTATTTTATAATTTTAAAAGATTTTTCAAGTAGGTATTCAACTGTTGTTTTTTTGAAGGCTTTTTAAATAATCTTTTTTGGGCGTGGCACTTGAAAAAAAATTCTGCCTTCGGCCTGCTTTACCACCTCCCCCCACGCATTTCTTTTTTGGAGGCGGGCTGCCTCCCACAAAACAGAAGTCACAGGCCGCCACTGTGGCACAAGGTCTGTAATCTGTATGATGTGGTAAGAGCTGTCAAACTCGAAAACTGAGAACAAAAGTACCGGCACGTAATGTATCTCTCATCTCTCTCAATCAAGCGACAAGCGTACTCTGGTCGCTGCTGATGCGCTGTTCATACTTACGGCCCTTACGCGATCGAAATTTTTGAGAAGCAAAGAGGTTTCACCTCAGAAATATATCTGAAAAAAATTATACCCGAGGCGTATTTTTTTAACGACTTTTGGGTAAATTTGGGCATTCGTGACACTCAAAAAAGTTCAAGGGGGCCCGTTGGAGTGGCTGTATTGGGGCCCGCGCGTGCTTCGCACGGCCCTGTATGAGAATAAGCCATCCTGTAGTAGTAGTGTGTATCATCCTTGGAATTTTTACGCGAAATGTTGAACTTTGATCAGCTTTTGGTTTGGTGTATCGTGTATCTGCGGCAGAGTGTCAGCGTATCCAATATGGCGGGATTTTGGCCAATCAGAATTTTGCAGGCAGGTCACGTCATAAATGTGAAATTAGGCTCATGAGAAGCCGCCCTTATGAAAATTTCTATAAGGCACCCCCCTCCCAGATGCCTCATCAAGTTACCCATTACGAGACCAAGGAGAATACACACCTACAGCATTGCTTATCGGCCTCGTTTTTGGTAATCGCCCAAGATAATCGCCGCCATATTGGTGTGTTACTATTTCCGACGTCATAGCTAAGTCTTCTTCTTCTTCTTCTTCTTTAATAATGGCACTGCTCCTTTACGGGCAACTTGCCAGCTCATTCGTGGCAGGGTGACTTTGTCTGGCTCTCAGCCATATCAAACCCCGCGAATTGTTTGTAGAGTTCTGCTGTGGAGTAAGAGAACCGCCACCGGGGTTGGTTACCCGATCTTGGTTGATATGAGTATTGAATTGCTGTGTATTACTAATTTTAAGGGGTGAGGTGTTAACAAACAATACAACATAGGATACATACAATTGACACGGACAGCACAATCGATATTGGCTTGCTGAAAAAAGAAAGAAGACACTAGTTTCATAACTTTATTTTATTGTAGACAAGGAATTTCATAAGTATTCTGATTCTTGTTTCTGAGAGTTTTGATAAAATAAGAGACATATTTAAAGGAGGTTGAAGACCCGTTAAAACTATCTGCTGATAAATATCAAAATTGGGAATGAAATTGATTGGACACTCTAGGAAAATATGATCCAACGACTCTTCTCGACCGCATTCACAGTTCGGCTCCTCTTTGATGTTAATTTTATAGAGGTGAGATGATGTCAAACAATGACCCGTGCGCATTCTTATCATCGTTGTAATATATTTACGATTTACAAACTCGAAAGCCGTGAACCATTTCTTTTTGGGGAAGGAAGACACTATTCTTGAATAAAAAATGCCTTTAAATTTCAGTGAAGCCTGCCATAGCACATTGTGCTCCTCAATAATTTTCTCCTTTGCAATGCTTACTACCTCTGATCTGTCTAGGTCCATTTTCAATGGGACATTTAAAGCTGTGCCTATTTTGGCCAATTTGTCCACAGTCTCGTTACCCTCAATCTGTGAATGTCCCGGAATCCAGGCCACAGATATATCTGAGCCATTGTCATTGGCTATCAGAATTAGTCTTTTTGTTTTTAAAGACAAGTTATCCCTGCATGGCTCTAAGTCATTCTTGTCAATTTTCCCTATGGCTCCTTGGGAGTCTGAGAAGATGATAACATTTTTGATGCCCTTTTCCAAAACCACCTTCAATGCCTCATATATAGCAGTCACCTCCGCAGTACAAATACAAAGATTATTCGGGAGTCGGCATGAAAAATTATAATCAATTTGGGGAATGTGTATCCCAAATCCAACCCTAGAGTTATTTTTTGAAGCGTCTGTGTATACAAAGGTATGAGTATTTTTAAAAGCAGAGGTAGAAGCTAGGAAATTTTTGTTTTGAGAAATTTCACTTTTTTTAGATTTAGGTCAATTATTTTTATCGGGTTTATCAAAAAGTCAGTCTTTATTTCAAATATGGGGTAATGATTTGATCTATATATTGTTTTAAAATGAGGAAGGAGGTAATTATATGGTTGTATTAGGTATGGTGATTCTTTATTTTTCCAGAAATTCGCATTTCTGGCACACAAGTTTCTTAGTTGTTGAATTGTACGAATTAAAGGGTGATCATTTATAACTATGATTTTGCTCAAAAATTTAACAGCAAGGATTTTTCTGCGGTGTTCTAAATTTATTTCTGCAGCTTCCGATAGAAGTGCGTTTGTGGGAGTGGATCGCATGCAACCCAAAGCTATTCTCAAACTTTGCATTTGAGCTGTATCCAATTTTTTAAGAAAGGCAATACTACAGGGTTTAATGAAAATTGAGGCATAATCCAAATGAGATTTAATAAGACCATTATGGACCATTAAAAGAGTTTTGGGGTCTGCTCCCCACCATACTCTGCAGAATGCTTTCATTATATTAATTCCTTTTTGGGTTTTTGCGATCAAATACTCTATGTATTTATTCCATTTTAAATTTTTTTGAAAAATAGTTCCCAAGTACTTGGTTTCATTTTTGAAGTTTAAATTCACATTGTTTATTATTATTGTGGGAAGATTTATTAATCTTGGGTTTTTGGTAAAATACATAGGTTCACACTTTGTTGTTGAGAGATTTAAATTATGATCCTTAAGCCATTCAGATAAAACATTTAAAGTACTATTAATGACCTCCGCTATTTCAAACGGATCCTTACCCTTAATATACACCACTAAGTCGTCAGCATAACCGATGATTTTAACTCTAGGAGGAGGTAAAAAGAAAATATCCCTAATGTAAACATTAAAGAGTAGGGTACTCAAGGGTGATCCCTGTGGAATACCTGAATTGGCCAATGCGGTGCCCAAATATTCACCATTCCTATTCTTTGAATAAAGAATTCGTTCTGATAAAATTTTTAAAATTACATTTATTAATTCAATTGGGATCTGTATATTCACTAATTTATTGTAAAGTTTATATATATCTACATGGTCATAGGCTGCCTTAATATCAAGGAATACAGCTAGGATGGAAAGATTTTCTCCAAAAGCCAAATTGATTTCTGTTGCTAAAAACGCTTGAGCATTTTGTGTACCTTGCGCCTTCCTAAAACCCGTTTGTGTCCAAGGAAAGTATAACTTATTTTCCAAGCACCATTCGATTCTATTTTTTACCATATCTCAAGGGTCTTCAACAAGCAAGAAGAAAGAACAATTGGGCGATAGCTGTCCATCAATATAGGGTCTTTGTCTGGTTTCAAGAGAAAAAATATGTTGTATTGTTTCCAAGTTTGTGGGATATTTCCACCCAATAAAATTTGATTATATATTTCAACTAGTGTCAGTTGGAGTCTAAGTGGGATATTTTTTAACATTAGGTATGAAACTTCGTCCATACCTGTCGCTGAATGTTTTTTATTTTTTAAGGAAACTTTTAGTTCTCCAATTGTAAATAATTTGGTTTCATTTTGTTGAGTCTGTAAAGGTGTGAAATCAGCATCTGCTGACATCCTTGCCATATTATTGATCAAATTCTGACGTAATAAATCCGGCATATCTGGTGTATATTGTTTTGTTCGTGATCCAGAAAAAGCTTTGACCTTGTTCCAAACATACCCCAAATCAGATTCCCTATTTAATGACCCACAAAAATCTACAAACTTTTTTTTCTTTTTGTCTCTAAAAGCCCTTTTTGTGGAAGCTATAATTTTTTTTGCATGTAAATAGTTGTTCAAATCTGGCTTACATTTAAAATTCCACAGAGCTGTCTTTCTCCTACCAACCAACAAAGAACATTCCTCATCCCACCAAGGGTTATTGATTTTGGTTGTGTTATTAATTGTTTTGAGAGGTATGGCCTCTGCGGCAGAGTAATTCAGTATTTGGCTGAATTTAATGTGGTCTATTTCATGTTCGGAAAGTCCTATTGATTCTATACTTGAAAGGTCATAAAACCGATTCCAGTCGGCCTTAGTAAAGTTTCTCACTTGATAAGGATTAAAACTAAAATTTCCATGTCCGTGTAGGGTATTCAATTCAAAAAGTGTGGGAAAGTGGTCACTATTCGCACAGTCAGATAAAACACTCCATTTTGACATTGGAGCCAATAAAGGGTCTATAATAGAAATGTCAAGAGGGTTTTGGGTATTTATATGAAAACTCGTGGGTGTGCCGTTACTAATTAACATATAGTCAGTCTCACTCAAAAATTCTATCATTGTTCTTCCATTGTGGTTTGTAGAAGAACCGATCCAGGATTGATGCAAGGCATTTAAATCGCCCATGAGTACGCTAGGACCCTGTAAATTGTCAAAAATTTGATCCAAATGAGCTTTTTCAAGATTAAATTGAGGAGGGCAATAAACATTAATTATGTTGATATTCGCGACTTTGATTATAATATATTGAAAACGCTCTTCTACAATAGTCGCTTGATTTTTTATTACTGTGAATTTTAAATTATTTTTAACGCAGGTAGCAATGCCACCATATCCATCATAACGGTCTTGTCTAACAATTTTATATGAGTTGAGAATTAATGCTTGATTGGATTTCATCCAAGTTTCGTTTAATAAGATCACATTTGGATTAACTTCTTTTAATAAATTTATTAGGTCTCCTTTATTTGGAAAAAAACTTCTAATATTCCATTGAAGAATTTTAAATTTTTTTAAAGGTTTTTGTTTAATACTGTTGAAAATGTTATATTGGGGAAAAGTCCATTTCAATTTGGGGACCTGAACTAAAGTTTGGATTAGTTACGCTCTGAAGATAATCAATTAAATGTTTGACTGTATCTGGGGATATGTTTCTTATTAAATTTTCTAAAATTTTAAAATCATTGTAAGAGGCACTATTAGGCGTTGAGGAATGGGATGGCAAAGAAATATTTTCTACATTTCTCAAATTTGATTGAGTTTGAGAGTGAGAATTAAGGTGTGTTATATTTTGGTTACTTTGTACATTGGGAATGCGGGAATTAGGGAATAGAAGAGCTTCACTATGGGCAACTCTGTCGTATCCTCCTTGTGTTTTTTTCTTATTTTGAGTTGTCGAAACAATCTGACTATATTTAGGGTTGTACCCTTCTTTAAAATTAACACTTCTTCTTTGAGAGGGAATAATAGCATTTAATTCTGTAGTATTACTAGAATGAGAGGAAAGTTCAGGGAAATCCTGAGGATGAGGTGAATATGTATTTGGAGCATATGATTTGGGGCATAGTCTAGAGGCATCAAAAAAGGTTATATTTTCGTAAGCGATCAGTCTCTTAATGTCTCTTTGTCGATTGAATTCAGGGCAAATTTTTGAAGAACTTCTGTGTTCCTCACTTTTACAATGTAAACATTTTGAGTTACATGAATAACTTGTTGTTTGATCATTATTCAAGGTGGAATGAGCATCCTCCTCCCCACAATTTAAACATTTCTTTGTTTTATTTTTACACAACTTTTTTGTATGACCATAAAGTAAACAATTGTAACATTGTGTAACGGGAGCTACATAAGGTAAAACGTTTTTTTTTAATCTATAAAAAGCTATGGTTTTTGGCAAATTAACTCCTTTAAAAGTAATTAAAATGGTAGTCGTTGGTTCATATTTAACCTGAGTTTTATTATCATTGTCATTGGAAAGAATTTTTCGATTAAGCCTGACAATATCTAGAACCTCGAATGGAGAACTAATTGCATCCGTTAATTCATTCAAAGGAATGTCTTTGTGGACCTGTCTGACAATGCCCTTACATGTAACAAAATTATAAGGCACAAAAATTGAATATCCCTTGTCTTTTAAAAATGTATTTTTAATAAATTCGTTTGCTGCTTTATATTCATCAAATTCAATAGATAATCTATTTAAACCTTTATTGTTGATGTTTTTAATATTAGTTAACTTTAAATTAAATATATCTTTTGCTATTTTAAGGTCATTAAATCTACCTATATTGTTCCCTGACTTGTCCGTTGACTCTATAAAAACAACAAAGGGTCCCTTATCTGTTGGACTATATAAATTTGGAATTTTTTCATTTCGTTTAATACCAGAATCAATCAAGGTCAATGGAGAAATTCCATTCTTTTCGTCTTTATTTGGTTTAAAACGTTTTTCTGATGACCCCCCTCCGGGGTCATCTTCCTCCTCCATATTTCTTTTTTTTAAAAAATCACCGAAATAAGTTATTTTTTTTTTAAACAAGCCACAAAATCGACTTACCACAAAGGCTATCAACCAACTTGATTTAGGAAGTCTAATACCCTAAACACAGATTAGTAAATTTGCGCGGGGAATAAACACAGCTGCTTCGATCACGTTCTCCACAGCACTGCATAACTATAAGTCGTTTGCTGTTTAAACAGCCTACGTCAAGGCGAGAAATTACATGCTGCTTATGTCACAACTGGCGATTTGGCAGGTGGGGGAGGAGAGAGGGGGAAGGAGGGCTTTGTTCCACACAGACCTTATGAGGATAGGCTATCCTGTAGTAATAGTGTGTATCATCCTTTGTTACCAGATAACCTATCAACTTTGGGTGGGGGGCTTCAAATTTGTTCCTCACAGGCATCTAGGGGGGGGTTTTGGGGGTTCAAACCCCCCTCCCTCAAAAAAAAAAATAATAAAATTCAAAAAATTTAACTTAAAAACAAACAACACCTATTAAATACTTATTTATTTTTCTCATTTTTATTACTAGTGTAACAATTTTTTTTTGCCACTTTGTCTAAGCCCCCCCAAAATTTTGGTCTAGATACGGCCCTGTGAGTAAGTATCCTTGCCGTCGAACGATTTTGCTACGAAACCGCGGCTCCGCAAGGGGGCGTCAATTTTTGACAATATACTGTCGCGACTTTGGGTTGCCTGCTGACAAAAATCTTGGGTTCGTTGTTCGTTTCATTTATTCCAAAAATCAAAGTCCAATTAACACAGCAATAATTTATTCCACAAAACACTCTGACACTAATTACTTTAATAACTAACTCAACAATTAAACTCTTTACAAACACTATTTAAATCGTATCACAGTCGGACTGAAACTAGACCCACAAATCAATGCCGGCCTTCTTATATATCCCTAATTCTATTCCTGTAAAATCTAGAATACACACGATAATCTAATTTTCCAGATAAAAGTAGAATAATTCGCTAGATTCTAGTATTTTCACCATCGATTCTTGACAGCTTGGCGGACGTTTAGCATTATTGTAACACTGCCCTCCTCTTAAGGTTGATCGTCCCGATCAACTTCGCGCCCATGATATTTCCCAATCTGTCCAGATGTACAACTTTCATCTTACTCCTGGTGTTGCGCTGGACTCGATAAACCAAATCATTGATCCTCTTGATTATTTTGTAGGGTCCCTCCCATGCTGAAGACAATTTCGGCGATACTCCTTTCTTTCTAGCTGGATTATACAGCCACACTAAATCACCTTCTTGAAATCCCGCCGAATTGGCTTTCAGGTCGTATCTGGTCTTCATCCGGTCACTGGCTAGCTGAATATGCTCCCGAGCAAAATCATGGATACCCAGAAGTCGTGCCCTTACTTCATCGGCATAATCTCGGATTTCTCTCCGTTCTTCTTCAGGTATCCCAAACATCAAATCGCAAGGTAACCTGAGTTCTCTTCCAAAGACGATTCTGGCTGGACTTTCACCTGTTGACTCGTGAACAGCTGCTCTATAAGCCATTAAAAACAGAGGCAAGTGTTTGTTCCAATCACGCTGGTTCCTTGCGACCACTTTTGTCAGGTGTTCCTCTATGGTCTTATTAAATTGTTCTACCATGTCATCAGACTGTGGATGTAAAGGTGTTGTCCTGGTCTTACGGATTCCCATGATCTCACAAATTTTCTTAAAGATGGCAGATACGAAGTTTCGTCCCTGGTCTGAATGTAACTCTAGTGGCACACCATGACGACTAAAAACTTCGTCCACTAGCACCTGGGCGACAGTGATGGCTTCTTGATTGGGAATAGCAAAAACTTCTGGCCATTTACTGAAGTAATCCATGATAACTAAGATGTATTTGTTACCACGCTCTGACTCTGGGAACGGTCCTGCTACATCTATCGCTATTCTCTCAAATGGAAGACCGACGTTGTACTGTTTCATCGGCCCCCGAGATCTTAGTTTAGGGCCTTTACTGGTAGCACAGCGCATTTTCGGCACCAGCTTTTAACGTCTTCATGGTAGTGATCCCAGTAAAAACGTTCCCGAATTTTGTCCAAAGTCTTGTTAACTCCGAAATGTGCCCCTGAGGTTCCGTCGTGTATTTCTTTTAATACATCTTCCACTCGGTCTTTTGGGATAACCAGTTGGCTCTTAGTGGATTTCCCATCGGCACTTTCCCAAACTCTTTTGAGCAAACCATTTTCTACGGCCAGAGAGTTCCATTGGGCCCACAACGCTTTGTAAATCAAGCTCTTGTTTGACACTTCCCTCCATTCTGGCCTACATTCATCATTTTCTTTAAGATGTAGAATTTGCCCGATGTCCTCTGGTCTGCCTCCTGATCTTCTCTCATTTGCTTGGTAGTCCATTTGTCATCGACGATCAGGCCCGTTCTTCTTACAGCTGGACTAGTGTTTTTCTCATGTATATCGATTCTTTGACAATGTTTGCAATCTTCTTTACATGGCCGTCTAGACAGAGCGTCAGCATTTTTATGTAGGTTTCCAGGTCGATGTTTAATTTGGAAATCGTATGGCTGCAATTTCTCAATCCATCTAGCAAGCTGTCCTTCAGGATTTTTCATTTCTAAAAGCCATTTTAGAGCTGCGTGATCTGTTCTAATTAGAAACTTGCGTCCGTAGAGATACTTATGAAAATGGTCGACTGCTTTTACTATGGCAAGCAACTCTCTTCTGGTGACACAATAATTTCGTTCCGGCTTTGATAATGTTCTGCTGTAGTACTCCACGACATGTTCTTGTGAGTTTTGGATTTGTGAAAGGATAGCTCCAACACTGGTGTTACTTGCATCTGTGTCCAAAATCAACATGCCTTTGTGATCAGGATAGGACAACACTGGGCTCGTACATAATGCTCCTTTCAATTTTCTAAATGCGGAATCGCATTCTTGGGTCCAATTGAATGTTGATTTTTCTTCTGTTAATCGATGAAGTGGAGCAGCTATTTTGGCGAATCCTTCCACAAATCTTCGATAATAAGAACATAATCCTAGAAAACTCCTTAGTTCATGTTTGTCGCGTGGTTTTGGTCAGTCCCTGACAGCATCTATTTTTCCTTCCATAACTTGTATGCCCTCTTCAGATACCACGTGACCTAAGAATTCCACTTTCTTTTGAAATAGGAAACACTTATTTGGATTGAGTTTCAAGTTGGCATTCCGGAAGCGGTCAAAAACTTCTTTCAGGTTATTGAGATGTTCTTGGAACGAATTTCCCATAATCATGACATCATTCAAATATACCAGGCAAGTTCTCCATGTAAGGCCTCGCAAAACAAGATGCATCAGTCGCTCAAACGTAGCTGGAGCATTACACAATCCGAAAGGCATTACATTAAACTGGTATAGCCCGCTTCCGGTACTGAAGGCAGTTTTCTCTTTGTCATCGTCATGTATTTCCACTTGCCAGTATCCACTTTTGAGATCCAAGGTGGAGAACCATTTGGAGCCCGATAGAGTTGTTAGTGTATCGTCTATTCTTGGGAGAGGGAAGCTGTCCTTCTTGGTGACGTCATTAAGCTTTCGGTAGTCCACACAAAATCTAAGACTCCCATCTTTCTTCGTAACCAATACTACTGGCGCGGACCATGGACTATTTGACTCTTCAATGATTCCCTCTTGAAGCATTTTATCAATTTGGTTTTCCACTTCCTGTTGCTTCGCTACTGGCATACGTCGTGGTGGTTGTCTAATTGGGTGTGCCAATCCAGTATCAATTTTGTGTTGAATTAAGCTGGTTCGTCCGGTTTGATTGGCCATCACAAATACGTCTCCTTCTTTCAAAATGAAATCTGTGGCTTCTTGAAGTCTATCTGGATCGAGATGTTTCCATGATTTCGCCAAAGTCTGCATCAAGATGTCTGTATCCAATTTGGATTTCACAAAATGTCGCTTATCTGGTAGGTCACAGTTCGATATTTGCTTCACTGGTTCGAGAGCTCCAATAATGTCTCCTTCCTTTATTCTTACTGTTTCGGAAGAAACATTGGCAATTCTTATCATAATGTCTCCATTTGTTCTTACTAGAGTCTTTCCAACAAGAAATCTTTCTGGATTATCTCCAATGAAATTACGTGTTAGCCCAACGCAGCACCCAGGGTTTGTTTCTAATCTTCCGCAAATGATCTTCTCAGTACTTCCAGGAATCCTCACTGGGGTTGTGGCCAAGATCTTAACGGCATCGGATTCTTCTTGTGTTGTTAGCACAATTTCTTCATTACCAAATTTAAGGATGTTCATGGAAGGATCGAAGGAGAAACCATGTTGGCCGATCAAATCCATTCCCAAAATAAAGTCATCTTCTATATCGGCGACTAATGTTCTGTGCTTGAAGGTGGTGGATCCAAAAGTGAGCTCAACCATAGCTTCTCCTTGAACTGATGCAGATTCGCCGGTGACTGTTCGTAGTGATAGGTTTCTAGTGAGCGGTTGGATTGCCCGAGACTTGACTAATGTTCTTCTAATTATGGAAACTTCAGCACCCGTATCAAAAGTAATGGTTTTCAATTCTCCATTAATTTGTCCTTCGAATTTTAATCCTCTATAATCCCAATGATTTTATGTAAACAACCCTGGGGGCTTCGTCATTACTAACCAGCATTCGCCCCTCCATACTGGTTAGTTCTCGTTTCCCTGTCTGTTATTAGGGCTGGCGTCTCTCGATCTCGAAAAGCGTTGAAAACGATCCCTTGATGGAGAGGACATTCTTACTCTACAATCTCGTTGAATATGCCCAGGTTTATGGCACCGGTAGCACTCTATTCGGTTTCTCGGGGTTGGTGTTTGTCTGGAATTGTTTCTCATTTTTCTATCTTCCAGTAACAGTTTCTCCATTCTCTCCATGAAACTACTCATAACGTTCTCGAAACTGCCCTCCTCTTTTGATGATTGTTTTTCCTTTGGGTCCTCAATGGACACTGCTCGTATTCTGGGTCGTGAGGCACCAAAGATTGCCTCCAGTTCTAATGCTCGGACAAGGGCTTCGCTACTTTGTCTGAACTTGGACATTCTTAGGTTTTCCTGGATCTTCGAATCTCTGACACCATCAATAAACGCAGATACTGCCATCCATTCCTGCATGTCTTCCCCAGCTGCAGGAAACGCCAAACTCACTAGCCTTTTAAGCGATTCGAATTCTTGTAGACTCTCGCCGGGTTTTTGAACTCTTGATTTAACTTGAGTTCTGAATACTTCTTGTCTGTAATGGTCTCCGAAGCGCAGTTCTAAAGTTTGACTAAGATGCTGGTAATTCTGTTGGTAGATTGAAGGAATGGACTGAAGAAGATCTAAGGCTGGTCCTCGTAGTGCCACTATTAGTGCTGTAGCTTTTTCTTGGTCGTTCCATCCGTTGATATTTGCAGCAGCTTCAAATTGTCGAATATACATGGTCCAGGACGTAGAACCGTCGAAAGTTGGTGGTTTTATCTTCATACTGGAAAATGCTCCAGCACTAGCTGAATTGTTGGACTGTATTTCTAATCTACGCATCTTATCTTCGAGTGCTTGAACTTGGTCCTCAACTACTTGTCTTAATTGCTGAACATCGGTTTTGACTTCAGCTTTTACTTCTTGAACGTCGTGTTTAACTTCTTGCACATCGTCTTTAACTTGTTCAATCTTCTGGTCTAGGTTAGCGACAGTTCCTTGTATGGTTTGGAATATTTTCTGTAGTTTTCCAAGGTCCTCCTGCCGTTCTTGTTGTCGCTTAGCTTCTTCTTGTTGTCGCCTAGCTTCTTCTTGTTGTCGCCTAGCTTCTTCTTCTTGTTTTTCTTGTTGTCGTCTGGCTTCTTCGTCTTGTTTTTCTTGTTGTCTTCTAGCCTCTTCTTGTTGTCGTCTAGCTTCTTCGTCTTGTTTTTCTTGTAGTCGTCTGGCTTCTTCGTCTTGTTTTTCTTGTAGTCGTCTGGCTTCTTCGTCCTGTTTTTCTTGTTGTCTTCTAGCTTCTTCGTCTTGTTTTTCTTGTTGTCGTCTGGCTTCTTCGTCTTGTTTTTCTTGTAGTCGTCTAGCTTCTTCGTCTTGTTTTTCTTGTTGTCGTTTGGTCTCTTGAAGTTCCAACATTTTGCGCAGGAGTTCTTCAACTTTTTGTTCGTCCATTTTTGCTTATTGTCTTGTGATAGGCATATACAGAACGTTCTAGAATTTCCCTCGAACTTTCTTCAAATAACTTTTCTGGTCCTTACTCGAAGTTCCAAACACGCCGGTGAAGTCACAAATTGGATAACTTGCTTTATTCTAGAATAGAATGTTCTGGAATTTTCTTGAAAGTTCTTTTCCAGATGTCGATTGATACAGCAGACGCGTCGGTGAAGTCACAATTTCGATATCTCCCTTGGTTTCCAAATAGAATGTTCTAGAATTTTCCCGAAACTCCTCGAAAAACCTCTTCTGAATGACGATTGATGTTCCGAATACGTCGGCGAAGTCACAAATTCGATATCTCCCTTAGTTTCCAAATAGAATTTTCTAGAACTCACTCGAAGATTCACTATCACAGTCTAAATCGGGTATGGAGTCACTTCCGGGGTAATTCACACGATTGGTTAAGTCTCTTTTTGTGATTGTCACTGTTTGCACTGCACTAACTGTCCCAGTGTTCACTTAGTGTTCAGTTTTATACTACACTAGTGTCCCCGCACTTCCGTAATTGGATTTCACTCTGCAGTCCTTTATATCCCACCTCTGACACCAGTGTCGCGGCTTTGGGTTGCCTGCTGACAAAAATCTTGGGTTCGTTGTTCGATCAATGCCGGCCTTCTTATATATCCCTAATTCTATTCCTGTAAAATCTAGAATACACACGATAATCTAATTTTCCAGATAAAAGTAGAATAATTCGCTAGATTCTAGTATTTTCACCATCGATTCTTGACAGCTTGGCGGACGTTTAGCATTATTGTAACAATACGTTAAATTACGTATTCGAAGATTTGCGAACAAAAATATGCGTAAAGTCTGTTTTTTTTTAAAGATAAAAGTCAAAATGACATTATGTTGGCAATACAATGTAAATTTGTCAATGCTTTCAAATTTTTTATGTAGAAAAGGCTTGTGTTGCCAACATAGTTACTAGATTTTTGACTTGGGGAATTATCTTTAAAAAAAAAAACAGATTTTATACGAATCTATAAACCCATTTTTGACCGGTATGCGTAAATGGATAAACGTAGATATTGCGAATTCGTAAACATACGTATGGTTGATTTTACAACGTCGGAAACTTTAGAATGTTTGACAAATTTTTGACGTGTTTTTGCCTTTTTGAATTAATTTTGAAGAATTGTGGATGTTTACGATAGTGGTAAATTATGGAAGAAAGTAGTGACAAAAACTAAAAGGGGTGCGAATGCAAAGCAAAAGGAACCTGTGAAGTATGTGAAAAGCAAGGTAGGTATAGCTAATACGGTTGATAGCTAAGGCTTGCGAAAAATTTCAACGCATAATGAAGACCCATGATTATTACCGCATTAAACTAACTGTATAACAAACATTGCAAAACAACCTTCTAAATAACATTCATTTCCTACTTTGGAAAATACATCTAAATCTGTTGGTCGTTGTGCCAGACGTGTATGAGTATGAGGTTCTAAACATTCAACCAATTATCTAACAAGCTCTTTCGACAATCAGAACATATTAATAGGGTGTTTATTTGTAATTCGTACTGTTTTTCCTGCTTCAAGCAGATCTCAACAGCAGATCGGCGTTCATTTCTCTCATATGAGCTCATAAATAGCAGCTCCTAGCAGATCTTCCTGATTTTTCGAGCAGGTAGAACAAGTACAAATGAACACCCTTTAATAAACTGTCTTTGAGCCGGTTTTTCAATAGCAAGTCACCCCCGGGTTAAGCATTACTCCAGGGTAAACATTGTAACTGGACACGTTTAACCTGGAGTTAAAACCAATTCGGAGGTGACTCGCTATTGAGAAACAGGACCTTTGGTTTCGCTCTAGGAATGGATCACAGTGGTTATGTCGATTTCGTATCTCTGCGTTTTCCAAATTACGAATTGCCAGCACATTCATCAACTTTTTCGTATTATAGTAGATACACTTTGTAATCAAGAAGATGAGACGATAGTGACTGCACTGCTCTTGCGCCAATACGTAGAGCCAGATTAGGCCAATCGTACCCATCACTAGAAGAGATCAGAGGCACCGCCTTCGGCGACGTCATCGCCTACGTAGAATCGCTAGGCTGGATGACGAGGTAATGATGACCTCTCTTCTTGTGGAGGCGTACAATGGACATAATTGTGGCTAAGAGCTGTAGCATACCATATACCACCCTCTCAGATACAGAGTTAGTAGATACACAATAATCCAATAATAAAATCGCTATCAACAAACTGACAAACAAAAACAACCTAACATCCCACTTGACACAAGAAAAACGAATACGCAAACCGAATAAGGCGACTAGAATACCGCTCGCAGAAAAGCGAATGAAAATATTCGCATACGAAACTTTGCGAACGGCCAAAAATTAGAACTTGTGGCTGTTCGCAGATTTAGGAACAATCTACATACGTTTCTATGTTTGCGAAGGGTCAAAAATTGACCACCTGTCGTGTTTACATATTTTTGCGGGTATTTAATAAATAAAGCATAATAAAAAGAATATTTTTTCGCTGTTTGTGAACTAATTTAAGAAATAATATTATATTATTGAGCTTCCGCATTTATATGATAAATATGTTTATTTATTGATGCGGCATTGGTGCGGCCAGCCTATCCCCATTCAAATTAATCTTGAACCACAAATTCGCCGCTCTTTCGCATCTGTATGTAAAGTTCATTTCACCAAACGAGATAGTGACAGTAAACAAACTTTAACAGGTAAGTCGAATTTTATTGGCTAGAAAAGGATTATACTCCGCCCAAGGCAGGACTGTCCTAGGTTGTTTTGTATTTCTCTTCGCTGAATATATTTCCGAACGAATTCTTCAGCGGAATTTGTTGAACTTGATATTGTTTTAATCTAAATTGCTCACTAATTAACAATAATTCACCAAACACTATTTAAATAATTGTAAAATACTAGGAAATACGACATTAAACTTATTGACTCATATGACAATCTGACAATAATAAATGTCATTAGTTGTAATTCATATTTTTGCAGTCCTTCTCTGAATTTTAAAGCTCCGCCTGTTTGTTTACCTCTACTATCTCGTTTGGTGGAATGAACTTTAGGTGATCTGTGTTATGAGGAAAGGCTATTCACCATTTAAAACGTTTGTGGCGACATCTGTTGGTATTATATTTATACTTTTGAGTTTTGACTCACAATTTATTTATAAAAAAATTGATTAAATTTTTTTGGAAAATGAAAATTGAGCTGTTTTTTGCTATTCTTTTTACACAATAAAAAACACTGCACCTAGTAATATGCATGTTTATAAGCTCAAAATGTATTTCTGAAAACTTCTAAAATGCTCCAGGACAGTTTAAGCCAAGTTAGAACACTTTAGAACTTTAATAAGTCATGAGTTGAGTTTGGAATGCGATTTTAGTGCAGTTATACTGCGGTATTCGTGTTGTGTAAATAGTGTTGTATCACGTGATGAAGATGTAATCGGCGGTGTGACACCAAATACACCATCACTTTGTAACGAGTGAACGGTGTCCCACCATATTTACACCATTTGGACACCAAATCATTTCCAAACGCAAATAAAGTGTAGGTACACCAAACTTACTCCTATCAGTTAACGAACGCCACAGTGTTAATAGTGTAAAAAATGTCGACACTTTCTATCATTCCGAACTCAGCTTTAGAACGTTCCAAAACACTTTCCAGCAGCATTTCGACAGACTTTAGAACAATTTTAAAACCTCAGAAACGAACTAACGTCTGTTTTTTTTTTTTAAGATAAAAGTCAAAATGACATGTTGGCAATACAATGTAAAATTGTCAATGCTTTCAAATTTTTTATGTAGAAAATGCTTGTGTTGCCAACATAGTTACTAAATTTTTGACTTGGGGAATTATCTTTTTTAAAAAAAAAACAGTCTTTAGTATCATTATTAACTATACAGGGTGTTCATTTTAAAACTTACCACCTCTATTATCTCGGAGTTGAAAATTTTCGGAAAAATCCCTGAAACACGTCAAATTTAATTTGAAGGGGGATGAGTTTTCATGCAAAATTCACCTCTCCCCTCTCAACCCACTAGCCACCAAGGAGCCGTATTCTTGAATTTCTGGGAGGAGAACTTACTCGGGAAGTGGACGTGGTTCACCTCAAAAAGGTACATGTGATATTCTTGAAAATGGGACTGTGAGATGAAAGTTCCCGGGAATTCTGAAGTTCCCATCCTCTCACCCAAGAGAAAACGAGTTCCCGTCAGGGTCTCTAACCTCAAGACTTGACGTTGTTTTCAAGCTTGACGTTTTCGTTTTCTCCTTTCAAATTCAAGGTTTTTTCGTTTTTGTACGCGTTGTGTCTTTTCATTAAAATGAATGTGAGTGTGGATTATTTTATTGAGATTATCTTGAATAACATACCTAACATAATCCAAGAAGACATGAAAAATGCTTCAGAAGCAAAGGAAATAGGATGGGATGTTCTGCCTTTTCCATTGGCCAGAAATTCGTGAAATTTTTTAGAGTGAGCAAAAATGTATGCCACGAAATAGTGGATATGGTTACTCCCGTATGTTACCGCTCCAAGGCGAGTCTCGGCTTTAACCAAAACTATAAAGGTAGGTATGCATTGAACACAGTATTCCAGAAGTTGATGAGCCAGATGAAGTTCAGGAGCAGGAATAAGGAATTTATGCTGCAGAAAATTATGCGGAAATTTCCCTCATGTATAAAAAATCTCATAAAAGGAATGCGGTTATCGAGAACTTACAACGATGATGTTCATAGGGTAGTTAAAAATAAATATATTATCAAAGCCAAATGCCTTTCAGCTTTCAAAGTTTTGAAAAATAGACAATAATAAATATCAAACGTGGGGTTAGATATTGAGTTAGATAACTTCCTCTTCCTTTTTTCGCTTGAAACACGTTTTGGTTAGTTTGATTGACACTCTCATAGGCGGCAACATTGTGAGCGCTTGTGGGTATTCAAGAATACGACCTCTTAGCTCCCGGGAGCGAAAGTGAACTAGCTTTCCTGGGAACGTTCCCAGGAACTCTCCCTTCCCGGGCAGTCAAGAATACGGGGCCAGGCCACCCCCTAAAAAATCTTAAATGGGAAGTGGAATCAAGTAAAATCAGTTGCATGGTTCTTGAACTGCGCAGTCTGAAGAGGCAGAGGGGAAAATTCGTCATTGCGGCGTTGTCATATCAATAATAATAATACATGAAAATTGCAATAAAATCTCCTTCGTCTTCGAAATATGGAGAATACTATTCTTGAAATCGAATAATATTCTAAAAATAACATAAAAATATAATGATACCATAATTAATATTTTTTAAACATTCATTTTATCCATTTAATAAATCATACATCATTGAAAATCCATATTTTTTTCCGAAATCCGGCATCACTGAGATCACTTATGTGGAACGTTTCGAATCGAGCCGTACTCTCCGTATGTAAAATAGGAAAAAATGACTGAGCGATTGGATCCCACCACAACCAGGCGATGGCGCCGTCGCCGACGTCAGGTAGGCGGGCACATTTTAAATTTTGTTTCACTGGCGTCTCTGTTCAATCAAAGTTTTATTCAGTGGCGTAGCCAAAAGGTGTTTAAAAACATGGACAAATTAACGTAAAAAAAATCTCCATAGCCAAACAAGGGAGGTAATAGCCAATATATATAGAGTTTGCGATGAAGAAGGAACAAATACGAATCACCCTGTTGAGTTGAACCACCCTTATATTGGGCGAATTTCGAAATTTTGAACATCCAAGTTTTTTTCATGAAACATATACACCCAACATCAAACGCAAATTGCAAATGTGAAAATAAATTTTAATCTTATAATAGAAAAAATAACATTACGCACGCCTATGGTATCAAACGTTAGCCGAGTTTTTATGTGGAATTTTCCCCTCTGCCTCTTCAGACTGCGCAGCTCAAGAACCATTCAACTGACTTTTAATACATCATTTTGGGGGTTTTTAATTCCCTTAAAATGGTCGGTGCAAATGGCCATAAGTTCCACTGTTTTGGAAATATTGATAGTTCCAATTTGAATTTTTTCCCACTTTGACAGGCTGTAAAACCTAATCGGTTAATTTTAGAGGAAAACCAATCTTGCATTCGTCTTAGATTTTCATAAACTATCATTTGACACCAACTTTGAATTTAACCGGAGATTAAATTTATAATCGGAATACTTGATCATGGATTAAATTCAAAGTTGCTATCAAATGATAGTTTATGAAAATCCAAGATGAGAATGTAGGATCGGTTTTCCTCTAAAATTAACCGTTTAGGTTTTACAGCCTGTCAAAGTAGCAAAAAATTTTCAACTGTCAATATTTCCAAAAGAGTTGAACCATTGAACTAAACAAACACTCTGAAACGGGCGCAATGCTTTATGCTAAAGCAAAGACAATACTACTACGTAGTATTGTCTTTGGCTAAAGTGCCGAATTTTGATATACAGGGTGTCCCAGGGAAAACACTCCACTCCGATTTATTGGAGTTGGGACGAGAATCTGAGAACACGCTCGGACACGTCGATGTTTGATTTGAGGGGGAACTATTTTTCAGTTTTTTTCATCCCTGTAGCTTCAACCCCCTAGCTAGAGGGAGAACAACCCCCAAATTTAGATAGGGGATAGGGGTCGTGTCATACCTCTGTTTGAAGGTCTCATCGAGTTCTTCATGGCCCTAGAATTTCATCTTATTATTTTCATCTGTAACGAAATGACAGCTTGTCAAAATCTTGGAAATAGACTATTGTTTTAATAGGATTAGATTAGAAGCGGTACTTACCTCCCTTAATAAAAATACGAGTAAAAATACCTGCAATTTACAATTGTCGTGTCCACCTCATTAATATTAATAATAAAAAACTTCAATTTCAAGTATTTTCATTAAGGGAGGTAGGTATCGCTTTTACTCCCACTAAAACTAATAGTATAATTAGAAAATTTTGAAAAGCTGTCATTTTGTTATGGATGAAAATAATAAGATGAAATTTTAGGGCCATAAAATACTCGATGAGACCTTTGAAAAGAGATATGACACGACCCTTATCCCCTATTCAAATTTGGAGGGTTGTTCTTCCCCTAGCTAGGGGTTGAAGCTACGGGAATGAAAAAACTGAAAAATATTTCCCCCTCAAATCAAAAATCGACGTGTCCAAGCGTTTTTTCAGATTCTCATCCCAAATCCAATAAATCGGGGTGGACTATTTTCCCTGGGACACCCTGTAATGCCTGCCCAGCGAGTCTGTGTCTACGGGGCAACGGTAAGGGGAGGGGAATGCAGTTGTAAAAAAAATGGCTGATTTCATTCATAAAATACCCAGCTGCGTGCGGAACTTTTTGGAAATGTTATCTTATTGCAACTCGTACACGAAAATCGATAATGATCAAACCCCCGCCACTGGATATTTCAATATAAATCGACATTTCAAGATGGGAGGATACAATGACGGGAGCCCTGGCCAATAACGAGACGTAAGGTGACGTTAGCACATTGACAACCACATGGTTTCCCGTGGCAACGGAAATCCAGCCAAAAACTCCACCAATCAGGCTCATACAGGCCGGATGCTTGCCAAATTGAAAAAAGCTGATGGTATCTTTAGAAAATGTCTATTTTTTCAATAGACTAAATTGAAGAAATCAGAAATTAAAATAGGAATAGATCGAACAACGTTAAAATATTTAGCGTTTTATTATTGTTATCTATATTTTGTTGTTAAAAAATGGATTTTCAAATGAACTATACTTAATGCCTAGTTTTTTCGCATTTTTATAATTAAACGTGACAACATCGCACACTTACGTTCGAATTTCTTCCGTAGACTCAGAACCGCTGGGCAAACAATATGCAACCTAGCAATACAGAGGGATTGTTTTTTCGCTCGCACTCATTGCGATTAACGTAAAAAAAAGAAGAGCTTCTTCATCTTCCTAACCTCAATGATTTAAACACTTCAAACAGCTGTTCTCAATAGCCGCCATAGTGCAGAGAGAGATGCAAATCCCACTTGTTTGTTGTCCTTCCTGGCACAAACCCTTGCGTAGAAACATTATGCAGCCACCGTTGAGAACTTAGGTATCAAAATTTAGTTCCAAAATGTATGAAATAAAAAGCCCTCCAAAATGATGTATCACTTGACCCCCGCCCTTCCCATTTAAGATTTTCTAGAGGGTGGCTCTGGTGGCTAGGGGGTTGAGAGGGGGGAAGTGAATTTTGCATAAAAACTCATTCCCCTTCAAATTATAGTTGACGTGTTTCAGGGATTTTTCCGAAAATTTTCAACTCCAAGATAATAATAGGGGTGGTAAGTTTCGAAGATAACACCCTGTATAATGTTTGGTAAGTGGAAAATGTGAATAATAGGTTCGTTCCAACCCCCCGTTTTCGTATCGTCATGAAACGGTTTCGGAACTGTTAGGACCGATTGCAGGCGCATGCGTTGACCTTGCACGGTTCTATCTTGGTACAGAAACAACGGGTAGTTGGAACGGTTTCATGACCGTTTTCGTAATGACGTTTAACAGTTCAAATAACTTTAACCCTAAATTTGTTTGTTTGCAAATTAAAATAGAAGAATAAACGATTACAGAATAATATAATATAAAAAGGAAAATCGAACACCAACCCTGATGCATTTATCAAGAATCTGAAACTGAATCCTTGCAAGCTGATAACATCAAGGACCAGCAAATAGCTGATAATAAAGCTGGATTTATACAGGAAATAAAATAAAATAAAATAAGAAATAACATAACAAATAAGCAAAATAAGAAATAAGGCGTTTATACAGAAAAATATAAAATAAAATTAAAATTATTTTGAACCAATCACCACGCGCCTGAACTGTCATCGGTCTAATCTAATCGACGTCGTGACATGCGCAAATAGCATTTTCACATAAAATAAAATAAGAAGTTAAAAGTTAACCAACTTTTTATTTTTGCTTATTTGTTATCTTATTTTATTTTTGTGTATAAACGCCACCATGAGTTCTCATAAGGCCATCTTTTAATTTTATTTTATTTCTTATTTTATGTTATTTTATTTCCTGTATAAACCCAGCTTAAATTTTGTACTTTTTTTCACTTGAAAAAATAAAAATGCTACAGTTTCATAGGTAAGATTGGAAATTGGTTGTTTAACTACAACATGAACGACAACAACAGGTGACAAAAATTGAATTACGCATGTCAGTCATGGATCAGTCCACGCGGTTCTTGCTTTCCACTCGGGATCGAAATGACGGTGCTAAAACCAGTTCTCGAACGATCCCAGGTTTGGTTGGAACGCCAACGAAACTGTACGGTAAACGATCGTCTCTCGGTTGGAACGCGTTTAACCTATGGCGCATGACCGTGACCGTACATTGAACGGTTTTTGGCTGGGTTGGAACGAACCTAATGTATTCAGTGCTCAGAAGAAAATCAGTGGTTATTTTGAAAATGCACTACCACTTACCAGTGCAAAACAAAAAATACAGGGTGTCCCACGGTGGATGGCGTATTAGACGTTTATGGAGAACTAAAAAGCCGATCATTCTGAAAATTTGGCAATCGAGATAAACGACCATAATCTACACTTTAAAATTATTTTTGTTTATGCGGCGTTGCCGCTTCTACTCTAAACCAGTGGCAACATCGCTATTTTAAATAGAACACCCTGTATATAATTGCATTTTTGGATTCTATGTAAAATTCTCAACAGATTTCATGTGATATATCCTATACCTAAGTTCAACTGTTTTGGAAATATTGACAGTTGAAAATTGACTTTTTGCAAGTTTGACAGGCTGTAAAACCTAAACGGTTAATTTTAAATGAAAATCGATTTTACATTCCTATCTTAGATTTTGATAAACTATCATTTGACACAAACTTTGAATTTAACCGGAGATGAAATTTAATTGGAATTTTTAATCATGGATTAAATTCAAAGTTGGTGTCAAATGATAGTTTATAAAAATCTAAGACAGGAATGTAGAATCGGTTTTTCTCTAAAATTAACCGTTTAGGTTTTACAGCCTGTCAAAGTTGCAAAAAGTCAATTTTCAACTGTCAATATTTCCAAAATAGTTGAACTTAGGTATAGGGTATATCACATGAAATCTGTTCAGAATTTTACGTAGAATCCAAATATGCAATCATATACAGGATGTTCTATTTAAAATAGCGATGTTGCCACTGGTTTAGAGTAGAAGCGGCAACACCGCATAAACAAAAATATTTTTAAAGTGTAGATTATGGTCATTTATCCCGGTTGCCAAATTTTCAAAATGATCGGCTTCTCAGTTCTCTATAAACGTCTAATACGCCATCCACCGTGGGACACCCTCTCTATATCACATCACAATATCTTTGATAACCAAAACACAAGATCACCAGAAATGTGAACGGGTGCACTAGATCTTGTCCCACTGTGCGTCATCATCAATAAAAATTAGGAAAACTTCAGTAAAATACCCAAAATAACAGTTCTTTTATTACAAAAAGGTACAAAATGAACATAACATTCTCTAAAGGAATACCTTAGAACTAAAACCAAAACTATACTTATCACGTACAAAGTGAAATTATCATTAAACATCTAATATTACTGCACAAAAAAAAGTGCAATTAACAAAAATCATGAAAACTTTAACATTAATACCTGAAATAACAGTTCTTTTATTAAAAAAGGTACAAAATGAATAACAATTCTCAAAAAGAACACCTTAGAACTAAAACCAAAACTAATAAAAGTGAAACTAAAATAAAAATCAAAAAATACTGCACAAGAAAAAGTGCAATTGTAATTCTTACAAAACATACACAAAGCTTACAAAACAAAGCTTAAGTTTCTGGTTAAACTTAACCATGATACTATCACTGTCACTTATGAGCACTATTTTGCTTCTGCTTGAGAAGTTGCTCATTATGAAAATCGTAAAAGTCTTTCCTCTGCGATGCTGATAGAGCTGAAAGTAGCGGACTGTTTGGACTCATCAGATGTTGACCATTGTAGTAGCCTGAATACATAGCAGGATGAGGCGCAGAATTCATTTGATGCGTCATAAAACTTGCGAAAGATTGCATTTGTTGTTGTTGCTGAAAATAATAAACAGTATTCAGTAAGAAAAAAAGTATGCCTTTTCTCCAGCATTCAAATTCCAAATGACATTCAACTAGAGATTTCTCTCACCTAACAAAGCTTTATACAGGGTATGGTATATCATTTAAAACGAAACAGGCTAATTATCTGATGCCACGTTTATTTTTTAAAGAATCGCTCTTAAACGTGATTTGATTTTCAGAGGGGGAAGTTTTCTGCAACTATTTTTAGCACTTCAACTATAACCCTCTAGGAGAAATGGGACCAACCCTTACTATTTCAAATGGAACAAAGAGTCGAGTGATACCTCTTTTGAAAGAGCGTTCACTTTTCTTTCATTTGATGTCATTTGGAAGAAAATTGAACGCTCTTTTAAAACAGGTATCACTCGACCCCTTGTTCTATTTGCAATGGTAAGGGTTGGTTCCACCCCCCCCCCCCCCCCCCCTAGAGGGATGAGTAAGTGCTGAACATTTTTCTTTGTAGGAGTCGGTTTTGGTCTAAACTTGAGATTTGTTGTGTACATTTTGATAAGGGATAATGAATTTTATATTAAAAGTCAATTTGTTTAATAAAAATTGTCACCTCGGTTGTTACTGTTTGTGTTGTGAGTTTTAGTGAACCCGGAATCTGTGACAATTTGCAGAAAACCTGCTTGTACGCAAATGTATTATTAGTGCCAGTAGATTGTAGATTGCAGATCGCATTTGGAGCGTTACAGCTTGTTTCAGCCGCTCAAGCACTGCTACCTTTCTAGATGTGTGTGTGCTTGACTCTGTTTCTAGTTGGTGTCCAAGATTTGTAGGCTTCTCCTAAAGTAAGACAGCTTCGTCGATGGTAAAGTGCCTACCTCTTGAGGCGTTAGCTGTACCCCTTCAAGGTATTTTAGCCTGCAGAAGTGAGCAGGGCATTCACAGATTAAACGTTCTGTTGCTTGTTCGAAAGATCTGCAGTTGTCGTTATTTGATTTGCCACAAAAAGGCTCTGGGCCTTAGAAAGGTGTTAAAGCGCTTTACTTTGTGATGTAGTCTGCCTCCTTGTTGCCCTCTATGCCCTGGTGTCCTGACACCCACATCAGGGTTACTTCGTTCCTCCCAGCCAGTTGCTTGAGGATATTTTTCCCTCCCAAACTGGCTGCAAATTGCACTTGGTGGTTCCTAGAGCCTTTAGAGCCGCTTGATTGTTGGACAGTATGTAAATGTGTTCTCTTAAAATGCCTCTTTCAAGACTGAGCACAGATGTTTATAGCCAGTACCAGAGGGCTTTTTGTGACTTATCAAAGGACTTCGACTGTGTTGAGCATGGACTGTTGCTGAGGAAATTGAGATGCTATGGGTTTGATGACAGTAGTGTGAGCATGATGAAATCTTAGTTGGAGCAGAGGCAGCAACAAGTGGCTTATAATGGCAAGCTTTCTAGGCCTATGACCATAAACCATGGAGTGCCGCAAGGGTCGGTACTTGGACCGCTGCTGTTTCTGGTCTATAAAAATGATATTCTGGTGGCTTCTCCGAATTTGGTTCTCTGACTATTTGCGGACGATACCACACTTATAGAGCACGGTTATATGATGGGGGACCTGTTTCTTGCTCTGAACCATAATCTACAATTATTGAATGAATCGTTTATAGCAAATAAAATGTCCATGGAAGCTTCAAAAACTGTAAGAATGTTTTTTGGGATGACAGAACTACCTGAGGACAATCCAATTTCTTCAAAATTTTCAGGAATTGTGCTTGATCCACGACTGACCTTTGAACAGCATGTCAGTTATGTAGCAGAAAAATTATCAAGCACTTTTTTTCTGTTGAGAAACCTTGTAAAGGTCCTTCCATTCCCTGTTCTGCTCCAAACATTTCATGCCATCTTCCAATCGACCGCTACCTACGGAATTCTCGTGTGGGGTCACTGTGCACATGCACAGAGAGTCTTTGGTCTTCAGGGGAGGGCCCTGAGAGTTGTGGTAGGACTGGGTTCCAGGGAGGACGTGAGGCAGGCTTTCATCGATAACAAGATACTTCTCATCGAGGTATATCTATGAGAGCCTGCTTTACTGCCACTCAAACCCGACCTTATACAGTCTCAATAACCTGTACATATCACAATTATCCGACAAGAGCTAACGAAAATATAAGGATTAACTTTCATAGGCCCAGTAGGTCGAGTTTTGCTAAGAATTATTATGCTCCGCTTTTTTACAACAGGTTGTCTCAGAGTGTCAAGCATCTGCCCTTGAATAGATTTAGAGTAGGTAGCTATCAGGAGTCATTTACTGAATAGGGCTTTGTATAGTATTGAGGAATATCTGGACTGTGATAATTTTTTATGATAATTTTTCGTGATTTGATTTGAGTGTCATATGTATTTGTCTGGGAATGATTTATTTGTAATCAAATACCTGAATAAATTACTTTTCTCTACTTTACTTTACTCAGCTTGAAATATTGTGGGGATTTCACATTTCACCCATTGCTAAGCTAAAGAGAGTTTAAAATTTAATCCAGTTATTCCCAAACCGACTCCTTCCGTTAGCTTTGAACCATCTGTGTACCCAATGATGTATTGTGCGCTTGCGGTAGCTTTACTTTTTTCCATGATTGGTGTGCAGTTCTTAATGCCCCAACCAATATTTTATTTTTACTATTTTAATTTAATAGGTCTGTTCGCAGAGAAATCACAAATCAGTCAGAGTGAATCTCATTGGTTGAAACTAGTTTTCTGACTGTTTCTGATTGTTTTCAACCAACGAAATTCGCTCTGACTGGTTTGTGATTGCTGTGCGAACAGGCCTAATGTTTATCAACGTAGCATAGTTTCAAAATCCACGAGCCCCTCAACAATAGGGTACTTGCATGAAAAATTAAATTGATTATTGTTTATTGCAAACTGTAGGAAATCGAAAAAAAATCGATGCGTGTTTTTCTATTTTGTCCAAATATGATTATTTCGGAAGTTATAACAAATATTGAGTTTTATATATATAGATATACTGAGCATGTACGACGTCACAACTCACAACGTATTATACCTAAGTTATGACGTCGGAAGGACATTTCAAAGCGTTGTATCTCCGTCAATTTTTGACTCACAAGAAAAAGAAAAAACACGTGTTGACTTATTTTTCATGGACTATCGAAATCCGCAATAAAAAAATTTGATGCAAGTAGCCTATTGGCGTTCTTTTATAACCGCACTTCATCTGGCATGTCAAAGTCCTGCGATGTTATCATATGATCTGTTGGTTTATTTTGGTACTTGAGCTTTATAGATTGAAGGATACGTATATTCTGTCGATTTTCATCTGATACTCCAAAGGAATGTGAGCTGGGGGCTAGTGGCTCCCTACATTAGAATGCCAATGGTTACCTGACGTCACACCTGTTTTTGCCATATGAAACACCTCCTCGCTCCTCATACGGAAAGTGTCAGATTAAAAACGACGGACATTCCGCACTCCAGTCTGGTCAAGAATTCCTTCTGCTCAATGGCGTCAATATTTACAATCATGTAGACCTGCAGTTGAGAAGGGCTCAAGATTTGAAGTGCTTTCGAAGAGAACTGAAAAAGTACTTGCGTCATGGCGAATGATTTAAAAATAATAATAATAATTTTTGACAAAGTGGGGAGCTAAAAACATCAAAAGAAAAGTTGTTTGATAAAAAATTAATGAAAACGCAACTATCAAACGTTGATATTAAACTATCTAACCTGGTACAGTCGTGACGAATCTAAATATATAAAAATTAATGCCACTTTTCGTTGTAATTTTATAACTCAAGAATGGGCTCACCTAGCCAAACCAAATGTTTAGGCTTTGTTCGGACTATTTATTAGATGGTTTATGTGAAGTTTGTACAAAACCGGTCGAGCGGTTCTTCATTTATCACATTTTTTGTAATAAATTAATTATTCAATAAATGAAGGATCATTTTGTTAATGGGGATTTTGCTGTCAAATTGAAACTTTTCTCAGCGTTGACAGTACCAGCATGTTGTTATGTCATTAATGTGGTCATTTCATTGCTTATTTTATTTATTTATGAAAAAAATTTACTAAGCCCGCATACGGCGCCATCTCTTATAACCGATACCAAGTTTATTTTGTATTTTGCATACCGCGCCATCTCTGATACCTGGAACGAAGCTCGGCATTGCAGATACAGTAGAACAAATTCAGGGGCAAGCCCAAGGGTGGGGCTACGCCCCCCCCAATGTCCACTCCAGTTGGTAAAAAAAATGTCTAGTTGGTTTTCAATCCCCACGCCAGTTGGTAAGAGAGAAGGGCAGTCTTAATACTTCTAATATTGACTAAAACTCCTAAGGAATGGAATTTTCTAAAGTTTTAGATACCTTAATAAGTTTTTTAAACGATAATTTATCTATTTTCAAAAATATGCGCGGAATCACCTGTTTATTTTCATTTCCTCTCTCTAAATATAATGTAACGGGTATTTGATTATATTTAGCACCATACCTACAGACTTTATTATTTAAGATAGAAAAAAATTTTAAATACAAAACTTGACAATTTTTTTCTATATTTTCTTTTGACAGTATCAGAAAAAACAAAATCGCATCGGAAAATGGAGGAACGTAGGCAACTTCTACTTTTTTCAATGGAACACCCTGTATATTATGCGATAAAATTAAAGATCTTTTCTTCCTGATTCCAAATATATATATACTGATCATATTTGAGTGAGTCGTTTTTGATATATCTTAGCTTAAATTTTAAATAAAATCCAAAGGAAATTTATGAAGATTTAAATGTCTTGACATCCTTATGAAATTTATTTGTAAATTTAAGCTAAAATATTTCAAAAAAGGCTCACTCAAATATGCTCAATATACAGGGTGTATATTTTAAGTGATACCACTATTGCTATATCCAAAACGGTAAGAGATAAAAGGGCGGTTAAATTAGAAAAAAGTTGCCTTTTTTGATGATCATTTACGACTCGTTTACAGTGTTGCCAAATTCCTCCTAGTTTATGAAATACAGATTTCCAAAAAACGCCAAAAAATATTTCATTAATTATTTCGAAAACTATTCATTTCCGAGAGACTGGAATTATTTATGTCATTATTAGAAAGCGCCCTTCTTACCCGTCATAAAAATGACATAAAAAGTTCAGGTCCGTATTTAAAAAAATTAAGTTGATGATGCCATGTTGTAGAGCAAAAAAAATTAAAAAACTTTCAAATTTAGATTGTGTCTCAAATATCAATAGTTTTCGAAATAATTGATGAAATAATTTTAGGCGCTTTTTAGAAATCGCCCTGTATTTCGTAAACAAGAAGGAATTTGGCAACACTGTAAACAAGCCTAGAATGGGCATCAAAAAAGGCAACTTTTTTCTAATTTAACCATCCTTGTAGCTCTTACCGTTTCAGATATAGCAATAGCGGTATCACTTAAAATATACACCCTGTATATATATTTGGAATCAGGAAGAAAATATCTTTAATTTTATCGCATAATATACAGGGTGTTCCATTGAAAAAAGTTGAAGTTGCCTACGTTTCTCCATTTTCCGATGCGATTTTGTTTTTTCTGATACTGTCAAAAGAAAATATAGAAAAAAACTGTCAAGTTTTGTATTTAAATTTATTTCCATCTTAAATAGTAAAGGCTGTAGGTATGGTGCCAAATATAATCAAATACCCTGTACATACGTAATGTACCTATCTATGACAAATTTCAATTTAGTGCTTGATTTATATTATATCCTCCAAATTTTAGACCAGATGCATACGCGTACGCTCTTGCAGCAGAGATTGAAATTCTCTCTGACCTATGTAATAAACATACCACAACTATTGATAATATGCAACCAATGTATGCAACAAGTAATGAAAGTAGCATTAAAAAATAAAAATGTACTTAAGAAAGCATTTCAATTATGCCAACTCCTCACTCCTATTTACTGCAGGATATTCAGTAGCAACCAATGAGCGAATATTCAGCTAACTAAAATTCATAAAAAATTACTAACGTACAACTATGGGAGAATAAAGACTAGTTGCCTTTCGACATTTCGACCAACTATTTTAGGGGAGCCTTAACGATAAGTATTCCTTAAGGTACGGTTTGTTAGGAGAGTACGCATCGCACAACTGACAACGTAAACGTCGTCATTGGTTCAGGTATGACCATAGGTATGACGTATACCCGTTTTCTCACGTCAGAAGACGGGTGTACGTCATACCTGAACCAATGACCACGTTTACGTTGTCAGTTGTGCGTCGCGTACTATCCATAGACACCGACTCTATGGACTTATCCGAAATTTTTCGCGATTGGGCTAAATTAAAAAATAGAAAAATACGTATAGACACGGTAGAAAAATAAGTTAGGTAGTAGAACTTCAATCTGAATGAAATTTGTTACTGCATTTACATATAAGTATAACATTCCTACTAATCTAATTTTTTTTATAATCGACATCGGCAATTAATCATAAGACGTTTTCTGTTTGTTATTTATTCTAAAAAGGGCCCCATACACTACGGTTTTCATTGCTGCGATGAAACACGTCGTTCCAGAACCGAAGTGTGTGGTAGAAAAACACGACGGCGTTTGTGGGGTCCTTAAAGGCCGCATACACTACGTTATTTCTCGTTGGTTTTCATCGCCACGATGAAACACGTCGCCGTCGTTTCAAAACAGAAGTGTGTGGTAGAAAAACCCGACGTATGGTGCCCTTTAAAGGGCCACACACACTACGATGAAACACGACGGTTTTTATCGCCGCGATGAAACACGTCCTTCCAAAACCGAAGTGTGTGGTAGAAAACCGTCGTATTTTTCTACCACACACTTCGGTTTTGGAACGACGTATGTCATCGCAGGGATGAAAACTGTCGTGTTTCATCGTATAAAGGGCCCCACACACTACATTTTTTTTCGTCGGTTTCATCGCCACGATGAAACACGTCGTTCCAAAACCGAAGTGTGTGGTAGAAAACCGTCGTGTTACCACACACTTCGGTCTTGGAACGACGTGTTTCATCGCGGTGATGAACACCATCGTGTTTCATCATAGTGTATGGGGCTCTTTAAAGTTAATGAATTACCTGCAAATAAATTACCTACCCCAAACTTTTTTTTGTGGTTTTTTTAAGTCAGTCGGCTCATTACGACGTAACGGCCCCCCCCCATTACCAAAGCCTTCGGAACGCCCCTGAGAACAATGCTGCTCAGGAACTGGAGCTATTTCGAACAGAACTATTCCACTATTCCGATCAGATAGAGTGGTGCAGAAAGAGTAGATCAGATAGAGTAGTGCAGTGCATGCAGTGCAGATAGAGTGAAACAGGGCTGCGCTAGAGATTTTTTTTTGTTTTCTTTACATTCTTTGAACATTCCTGTGTCTGAGTTTATTTATTTGGTGGTACACTTTACAAGAATAATGCCCACAAGCTGCCTAAAAAGGGATGATGTAAAATTTTAATTTTAGGTGACTTCTGATCCAGAGAGTAAACATTAATTTTCTTCAACCAAAGCCAAATTCACCATCGAAAAAAAATGAATTTAATTCAGCTAATAGATACGTTAATACAACATTTAATAGGTATATTTAATAGTTCAAAGGTGGTATGAAGTTCGCCGGGTCAGCTAGTCATTTATAAAAAAATCAGTAATTTTTGACAAAGTGGGGGGCTGACAATACACATAAAAAAAGAATTGATGATAATTCTGGAACAAATCGCTATCAAACGATCTATCAGGACTATCAATCACTATCAAACGATTATGAAACGATTGAGAGTGGAAAAAATTAAAAAATTTAATTTGGGGGGCTAAGTCTAAGTTTTAATTTATATTCTTAAGATGGTTAGTGGCCCTTCATGTGTATTTTTATTGTTCTTTATTTTTATTTTATTTTCAATATTGCTTGCTCTATTTATTTTTTATTATTTTTGTTTGCTCTTATTGACTAATTGTTTTAACGTATTTTTTGTGCTACCCATTCTGTAAGTTGACTTTTTTGACCGGGTCAAAAAAGTGTTGATATGAAAGGTGAAAGTTGCTTGGTTCATATCTCCGTCAAAATAATATCACAAAAGCACTCGACTTCTTAAATAAAAAATCCAAAACAAATTAAGAACAATTTAATTGAAACAAATAGAAAATACCTAGACGTCAAAAAGTTGAAATTAGCATAAACAGATAGGTAATAATATAAAAATGAGATACCTACTTCATAGTTATTTATAGTCTATCGAAAGTCAAATGAGACAAGGCAAAAATTGGGGTCTCTTCAAATTATCGTATTGCCCATTAAAATTATTATACTATTATTAGGAAAAATATATTGAGCGTGCCCGTATACATTGGATGCGAATCCACTTGCAAACAACGCATCTTATTGGTTGTTTTATACAGTCAACGTTGACTCCAGGAATATCTTATTGGTTAGAATTTTTAGCGGCGTTTTTCTTTGAAAAGGCGGCTTCTTTGGCGGCATATTTCATTGTAGTGGCCTCCGCTTGCGATTCAGTTTCGTCTGGAAAGATAGTGCAGTAGATAGTTTTTATAAATTTGATTCCTATTTGAGTTGTATCGTGCCTCATGTTTTATTTTATATAAAACTGTTTTCCCTTACTCCGCCGGTGCTTCATAAAGAAAACGCCGACGGCCAAAAGAATATTATTTTTTTTACTGTCTCATTTGACTTTCCATAGACTATACTCTGTAATTTTGAAAGTAGAAGAAACATTTTCACAACTAGTCACATTTAACACAGGAATACTTTCCTGTATTGAAGAACTTAAAATATTAGAATCCTTAGTACTAAAGGAATCCTCGACTATCATACAGGAATTTGTTTTGGGAATTGCGGATTCAAATCTTACATATTGTTAATATTGTTTCATATCAATGGCTTTTCATGATGTGATTCTTTCCTTAGCGTTCAGGATCAGTTTGGGATCTTCTTCGCGAACAAAGCAAATAGGTGCACCATCAAATTCATGATATTTATTATCTTGAACGTACGGTAGCACAAAAAATATCATATGCACCTCGACTTGTAGCGTGTACTTTTTTGGCCTCAAATGCTTGCAAACCTCGGCCCTACGGGCCTCGGCTCGCAAACTGCATCCTCGGCCAAAAAAGTAACACTTACAAGCCTTGGTAGGTACATAAATAACTATTATATGATACCGTCAACCGGGGTAAAGTCGATCCACCTGTCAAAAAGAGACGCTTTAGTGCGCATGACCTAGAATGCGTGTTGTAGAGCGGTGCAAACCGCGGGATATTTTGACAGATAGATTCGACTTACCGACTAGGGTGCTTCAGAGCGTTTTTGTAAGTTGTTTTTTAAAATAAAATAATTAAATAATACACGTAGCTTTCGGTTGTTTCAAAACTTGTGAAAAACTTCATGTGAACCTAAGGCAAGGTACGACCTGCATGTTTTTTCAAGGTACATCTGTTCGAGTGATTATTATTACCACGACAAATATAATTAAAAAAAAAAAAAAAAAACTACAGCTTTTAAAGCAAAAAACCAACAAATGGGGAAAAGTGGATCAATTAAAAAAATCGTCCTTTTAAAATATTATTTTTCTACAGCCATGCGAAAAAATCAATTTTCCGCACGGATACCCGTGCAGGCAAATACTCATCTATACCAAACTAGATTTGGAGCCAATCTTAATTTGCCACGTTCTCATAATGAATTTAGTGGAAGAACCTTGTTGCATGTAGGCCAGAACTGGCTCAATGGTATCTCATTAAATGTTAGGGAACTGAATCACAATGGATTTGAGAATAGTGTAAGGAAAGTTATCCTTTGTACTGTTCTGTGCAGTAATTTGCTCAGTCTTTGGCCACCATACCAGGCGTAGGTGACAATGGGTCTGACAACCATTTGGTAAATCCGTACCATTTTTGGTCTCATCCCCTATGTTTTTCCCACAAGTTCGCGGCATGTCTAAATGGCCGCTGTAGCTCGTGATGTTGTTTTTTATTCAGATGGTTGTTCTTTGTTCTAAATAAGTTTGCGGTCCAGGGTGACCCCTAAATACCTAACTTCATCCAAAAGAGATAACTGAGTGCCATTTAGAGTGGGGACTTGCAGGTCGAGCTTCCTTCTTTTGTAAATGGAACTAAGGTTGTCTTGCTGGATTTCGACATTGAAAACTTTGAAACATAAACAATACCGCTTGGCTCAGACTGGTCGCAAAATGTGGTGTCCTTGCAGGTTGGATCAGTTTTACAATGCATGTCCTGCAAATGGCATCTTGCGACCAATAAGCGGCATTGTTTATGTTTCAAAGTTGACAATGTCAAAATCTATCTTGGGAAAAAATACAGTATAGATATGAATTACCGCATGACAAAAATGTTGGATGCTCTTCTAATCAAAAACTTTTTGGCTAGTGATTACACCTCTATAATAATGGAATGTATGCATAGTTTTGATCGAGATAGCAAGATGGCCGTGAAATAGCGTTAAGGTACCTAACTGGCTGATAGATAAATAAATGAATGTTAATAAGCGTATCAGCTTTTCCAATCAAAAGTAATAATTGGTTATGTTTGACATAAGTGAAGAAACTTCTTGGCACCACTTATTATTTTTCTATAGTGAGTTTTTCTAAACCTAAATGTGTAATAGGATGAAGTGCCAACAACAGCAAATGATACATTTGACACATTTGCCACTCATAATCAATACACATTTGCTTGGATAGCTGATTGCTGTAAATATTTACAAGCATTTAATATTTCGAAAAATAAAAAATGTACCTGTTCACAATCATCATACCAGTGGTTGTGACCATATTTAAATTCCTTGTTCTGCGAAAGCAAGATTAAAATAATTTTCTTCAGTTAAAATATGCTAGAAACACAAACAAATTACCTGATAGTAAGCAGCGGGATAATGAAACCCTGGCGGAGGTCTTGGGTGAGGCCGAGCCATTCCATAGGGGTTCGACGGTGGCGACATTAACGGTGGTTGCGGATAAACACCGTTGTTCATCATTCCTGAACATTGTGCGACTTGTGGTTGAGGATAAAACTGTTGTTGTGGGAAACAGTGTTGTTGAGGATGATAGTGACCACCTGACCATTGATGATATTGAGGTTGCTGCTGGTACATTGGTTTGAATTCCGCTAAAAAGTAAGAAGTATTATTTGTAAAAATATCACTGTTTTTTGATCAAACGTAGTTGCGGTGTTTTTTTTTTTAAGAGCCTACAGGCGCTGTCGGAGTTAAATTCTTGGAGAAACAAAATTGTTACCTGCAGTAGCTGTTAAAGATGATTTCATTGAAACAGAAGACATATTATCGGGCGACTGATCTCCACTTCCATGTTCAGCATCGAGCCTGGAAGTAGAACAAAGGGACTCTGGTGGAACTGTAACAACACTTTTAGGGCGATCTGGAATCGGAACATCGAAACTTTTATAATCCGATTCATCCGAAACAAGCGACACTGCTGAGGAAAATGGGGCACTGGGAGTTGGAGATCGCTCCTCTGATTCGACTTTTTCTTGAACCTGCCAACAAAAACCAATTATAACAATATTGAAAACGATTGATGCGTGAATTCTTACTAAGGCTGGTTTCTCATTAGGAACTGGGCTGTTTCTCAAAAAGTGCTTAAATGGATTAGTATCACTAAGCTGCTCACTATACATCCAGTTTTCATAGGGATTGGTGTTTCTATATTCATTTATTGCCTTGAATTCATCAACTGTCGCGTCCAGAATTGAATCAGTTGGTCTCTTCACAACCACTGCTTCAGGGAGATTCTTATTTGATAAATCGGTCAAACTAGTAGTAGTACCTTTTTCCAAAGAGTCACACGAATAGTCCGAATCAAATTTAATAAGATTTGTTGAACCTGCAATAAAATAAAATAATTTAGAACCATTTATATACACTATTGGACGAAAGAAAGGCCATGCTGGGTGGAAGATGCAGTGCTTTGTGTTCCAACAAGAAAATGACTCAAAACATTAATCTTGCTTTGTTGATGAGTGGTTATAAGGGTCCTGGTTCTGCTTGCCTGGAACAATCCCATTACAAAATGGGGGAAGAGGTTGTAAGTTGTACTCGATTCGGATTAAAAAATTCTCAACCAGAAAGACTTTTAGACAATTAGATTCATCACTGCACTAGTGATGACTTAGGTCATAACCCAATGGATTTTCGTTTTTCAACCTGTTAGCAAGACAACAAAGACAATTTTGTGTTACTTTAATTTTAGTCAAAATACCAAAAATTAGTTATATCAGAACCTGAAAATAATTAATGTCAACATCCAATTAATTATACAGGGTGTCCCACGGTGGATGGCGTATTAGACGTTTATGGAGAACTAAAAAGCGGATCATTTTGAAAATTTGGCAACCGGGATAAACGACCATGATCTACACTTTAAAAATATTTTTGACCATGCGGTGTTGCCGCTTCTACTCTAAACTAGTGGCAACATCACTATTTTAAATGGAACACCCCGTATGTGATTGCATATTTGGATTCTACGTAAAATTCTGAGCAGATTTCATGTGATATACCCTATACCTAAGTTCAACTGTTTTGGAAATATTGACAGTTGAAAATTGACTTTTTGCAACTTTGACAGGATGTAAAACCTAATTGGTTAATTTTAGAGGAGAACCGATTTCACATTCCTGCCTTAGATTTTGATAAACTATCATTTGACACCAACTTTGAACTTAACCGGAGATTAAATTTAACTGAAATTTTTAATCATGGATTTAATTCAAAGTTGGTGTCAAATGATAGTATATAAAAATCTAAGATAGGAATGTAAAATCGGTTCTCCTCTAAAATTAACCGTTCAGGTTTTACAGCCTGTCAAAGTTGCAAAAAGCCAATTTTCAACTGTCAATATTTCCAAAACAGTTGAACTTAGGTATAGGGTATATCACATGAAATCTGCTCAGAATTTTACGTAGAATCCAAATATGCAATCACATACGGGGTGTTCAATTTAAAATAGTGATGTTGCCACTAGTTTAGAGTAGAAGCGGCAACACCGCATGGTCAAAAATATTTTTAAAGTGTAGATCATGGTCGTTTATCCCGGTTGCCAAATTTTCAAAGTGATCTGCTTTTTAGTTCTCCATAAACGTCTAATACGCCATCCACCGTGGGACACCCTGTATTTATATCCTATTTACAATCTGTAGTCCATAGGTACAGGTAAATTTATCACCATTCCCTATCAAATAGCATTGAAAGGTGATAAATTTTACCTGAACCTTTGGACTACAGATTGTGAATAGACAATATATTCAGACAGTCGCAAGGTAAAATGTTGTATGATACATGGTTTGTAATATTCCGAGAAAATAGACCCATAAATCACAATGTCTTTACTGTAAAAATTTAATAAATGTCAAATAATCAAAAACAGAATTTCCGGTATCTCCAAATTAGTATCAATAAATTGAAAAGAGAACAAATTAACGTTTAGTCGATGCGTATTTTTTTATTTTGCCCAAATTGGTTATTCCGGAAGTTATACAAATATTAGCTTTTTATATATAGATACCTAGGTATACTGAGCATGCGACGTCACTAATTTATATGATAAGTGACGACATAAGGATATTTCATATGCGTTGTCAATTTTTGTCAATCAGCGATAAAAAAATTGATGCAAGTACCCCATTGGTCTAGAATTTGGACCACTTTGCACACATTAGTATGGAGTAATTAATAAAACTTTTTACTTTATGAAGCGCACTTTAATGTTTTAAATTAGGTAATACTTTACACTTACCACAGTTGAGTACCCATTTCCGGCAAAGATCCGGGTTTTTGTAAGGAAACCTAAACATCCTCACTTTCGCATCACCGTCACCTTTTCTCGACAATCCACAATTGAAATATTTGCACGTATTACCCGCCATTATGGTATAATTTAAACAAAAAAAGAACAGGATATATTTCGCGCTAGCACAAGTGGATAGTATTAGAACTTAATCCTAACTGTTACAATAAAAAGAAATATTGGTATTTATATTTGTACAGAAATCCTCCAAAAAATCCAAAAATGCCAAACGCCTCATTGTTTGAGGAGAGCCATGTTAGAACACCAAATGAAGATACCTTATACAGCGAATTGAAAAAATCGCAAAACGAGAAAAATTCACTTAGTATTCAAGTGGATTATCTCCAGAGCCAACTGGAAACTATGCAAAAAAAGTTTGCCGATCTAGAGACAAAAGTTAACCAAAAAAAAGAGTCCAACATGGACTACTAAACCGACGAAGACGAGTTAGCAAAAGAAACTGAGTGGATCAGACAAAAGGGAAAAGGCTGGAAAAAACGTCGAATGGATACTTCGCTAACACCACCACAAAAGAACGCTGGCTCGGACACTACTGGAGAATCCTCCAAGGCTAAAAAGGTGCCATTACCCCCACCGATTATGGTTAATGGCGTTAATAACTTTAACGATATTTACGATAAGTTAAATATCATACAAGGAGTCCAAATAAAAGTTTTGAATAACGAAAATATCAAAATAAACGTTCAGGATGCAGACAGCTACAGGCTGGTCACCAAAATGCTAAATGAAATAAAGCTTCAATGGCATTCATATGAAAATAAACAAGAAAGGCCAATTAGAGTAATTGCCAACAGGTTACACTTTTCCTGTGATCCAGAAAAAATTGTAGCTGACCTTAAAAATAAAGGGTTCAAGGCCCTAGAAGCCTCCAACAAACTTAAGTGGAGAACAAAACAACCACTAAACATGTTTATGATAACATTTAGCCATGATGAAGACATCAACAAAATTTTCGAAATTCCCAAAATACTTGGAACTCAAGTGGAAATGAAAGCACTAAAAACTTCCAAATTAGTCCCTCAATGCAAAAAATGTCAATCTTATGGACATACTCAAAAATATTGCGCTAAAGAACCACGATGTGTGAGATGTACAGGAAAACATCTCACTGTAGACTGTTCGAAACCAAAAGCTTCTGAGCCAAAATGCGTCCACTGCGGCGACAAACACCCAGCTAACTATAGGGGGTGCATTGTAGCTAAAGAAATACAAAAATTAAGGAATAACCCGAAAAGGCCAACTCCCACACCACAAGCAAGCACAAATGGTCACAGCCAACAACCAAGAAACGCAGCTACGCAAAACTCTGCGACAAGGACTTACAGCCAAGCAGTAGCATCCGCTCCTGCCACTGTTAGTGGCAACTCTATTAACCAAAGCACTATGGAACAAACATTGCAATTGATTTTGGAAAAATTAAACAAACTTGATGAGCGATTAACTAAACTGGAAAATAGCAATAATGGCGCTATCATCAATCGTCAAAATGGTCAGTAACCTTAGAATTTTAGCTTGGAATGCCAATGGGCTCTTGCAGCATCAGCAAGAGTTGCAAGTTATACTAGATATACAAAAGATTGACATTTGCCTCATATCAGAAACGCATTTCACAAATCAATCCTATATTAAATTTAAAGGATATAAAGTGTATCACACAATTCATCCTAGCAATACAGCACATGGAGGAAGCGCTGTCATAATTAAAGAAAACATATCTCACATTGAAGAGACGGAATACAAAACAATTGAAATTCAAGCTACAGCAGTAAGTGTAAAAACCAAAACATATACACTAACCATATCTGCTGCCTATATACCACCAAGGCATTTATTGAAGAAAAATCAATATCTCAATTTTCTTAGAAAGTTGGGAAATCGATTCATAGTTGGGGGTGACTTTAATGCAAAAAATACCTACTGGGGTTCCAGACTAACCAATTCCAAGGGGAAGGAACTTCTGCAAGCTATTAATGAATATCAATGCCAGCCCCTATCCACAGGTAGGCCAACATATTATCCAACCGATCCTGGAAAAATTCCCGATCTAATCGATTTTTTCGTAATAAAAAATATATCTCCAAATTTTCTGGAGATAGAAGAAAGTTATGATTTACACTCAGATCACTCACCTATTATCCTAACTCTGAGTGAATATATAATTAAGAAAAAAGCACCTATCTCATTAGTTAATAAACTGACGGACTGGGCTAGTTTTAAACAAAGTCTGTCGGAAAAGATGAACTTATCAGTACCGTTGCGAACGCCACAACAAATTGATGAAGAAGTCGATTGTTTTATCGTTAATATTCAACAAGCAGCTTGAGAAAACAGTCCCAAATTAAAAAGAATTTTTAAGGGAAAAAACTACCCAAAAGAAATTAGAGATCTTATTATAGAAAAAAGGAAACTAAGAAGAAAATGGCAGCAAAGTCGAGATCCCCATGACAAAACAATTATCAACAATATGACGCAGCGCATAAGGCGAGAAATTCAAGAAATCAAAAATGACTATTAACAATTACCTAAGTGAACTCACCGGCGACAAAAGCACTGATTATTCTCTTTGGAAAGCAACTAAACGCCTTAAAAGACCAGTTACCCAAATTCCACCCATAAGAAAGTCAAATCAGCAATGGGCAAGGAGTAACGAAGAAAAAGTAGAACTTTTTGCAAGTCATTTAGAAAAGACATTCCAGCCTAACGAAGCACAGGATGAAAATCTTCCCTGGAACGAACCTTATCAAGAAGAAGGCAACATTAAGCCTACTTCACTAAGAGAAATATTAACAGAGATCAAACAAAATATCAGTACGAAAAAAGCTCCAGGATATGACCTTAATTACTGGGGAAGTAATAAAACAACTCCCCAGGAAAGCTATTGTGAAATTATGCAACCTTTTCAATGCGTCCTTTAGGCTTAAATACGTACCTAAACTTTGGAAAGTTGCAGAAGTAATCATGATACCAAAACCCGGAAAACCACCTCATGATGTGTCATCTTATAGGCCAATATCATTATTGCCCGTTTTATCTAAGCTTTATGAAAAGATACTGCTAAAAAGAATAAAACCGATCATAGAAAGACAGGAAATCATTCCAACTCATCAATTTGGATTCCGCGACAAGCACTCTACGATCGACCAAGTACACAGAATAACGAATTTAATAGAAAAATCGCTGGAAGAGGGAAAAGTCTGTTCCGCAGTTTTCCTCGATGTAGCGCAAGCATTTGACAAAGTTTGGCATGAAGGCTTAAACTATAAACTAAAGCTGTTTCTGCCAAAACAATATTCTGATATTTTGGAATCATATATGTGTGATAGACATTTCAGAGTCAAACAGGAAGATTTTGAGTCAAATTTACGAAAAATAAAAGCAGGTGTACCTCAGGGTAGCGTGCTAGGTCCCTACTTATATTTATTATTTACATGCGACATCCCAAAACCAGAAAATTGTCATTTAGCAACATTCGCCGACGATACTGGTTTAATTACAGTCGAAAAAAGTATCGAACAATCAACAGAAAAACTGCAGAACGCTGTCAGTGAAGTTCAAAATTGGACCAAAAAATGGCGAATAAAATTGAATGAAACCAAACCAATTCACGTTGATTTTACAAACAAAAACGTAAATCACATACAAATCACAATTAATGACACCCCTATACCATATTCAAATCAAGCTAAATATCTTGGTATGACGCTTGATGCGAAATTGCGCTGGAAAGCACATGTTAAGAAAAAAAGGCAAGAGCTTGAATTTAAGTATAGAAAAATGTACTGGTTAATTGGAAGGACGTCCAATTTAACCATACATAACAAGTTACTACTTTATAGGCAAATACTGAAACCAGTATGGGCATATGGAATTCAACTTTGGGGTTGCACTAAAGATAGTAATATACAAGTTATTCAAAGATTCCAAAATAAAGTACTAAGAAACATTGTTAACGCACCTTGGTACGTTCGAAATAGTGATCTACATCGGGAACTAGGAATTGATACTGTAACAGAGACTATAAGAAAGTACGCAAAAAGCCATGAAGATAGACTACATCGGCATGTGAATGTGGAAGTCATTGAGCTCCTAGACAATACTGAGCTAGTTAGAAGACTGAGAAGGGTGAAGCCGTTCGAGCTAGTGAACTGAAATTGAAAAACACAACAAAACAGTGCTATAAACACATCAAAATTGTGATTTACAGTTTAAGCAAAGTGGGGAAAACTGTTGAGTGAACCTCAAGAATTGTAAACTTTATAGTAAATTAGGTTAAAACAAAATTGCTAATTAGTCTTACTGACTAGATTGTAATGTAATAAACACAATGTGTTTGACAAATAAAAAAAAAAAAAAATATTTGTACAGGTAATAAGATTATGCTAATAATAATTATTAACAATTATACCTAGTAAGCAATTCCACTGAACTAATTTGAACTGTAATATTATGTAAATGTCTATTCAATAAGGGCGAGTTATTGAAATCTTCCCGATCCTTGAGAATATTTCCTGGATTTGTATGTTTATTTCCAAGCTTTCTATTAAATTTAATCTACATCCCATAATCCAGGTATCCTTTCGATCTGAACCAACTGATTGTAATCACAAAGTTTGTTCATGAGGCGTCGAAAAAACAGTTACGCCCAATTGAAAAATCGTTTAATTGATTCATACAGACATTAGACTGTAATCATTTTTCGTTTTCAACTGTATAATGTTGATATTACAGACAGAAAGTGTCACATTTCTGTACTTTTGCGTTTTTTCAGGTCGGCAATGTATATGCCTGCCAAGGACGGAAAATGCGTTTTCCTACAGCCGTGCGGAAAAATCGTTTTTCCGCACTGATATGCGTGCGGAAAATGAGTTTTCCCGCACGGTGCGGTAAAAGTTCTACCGCACGCATATCAGTGCGGAAAAAGTTTTTTTCGCACGGCTGTCAGTGCGGAAAAAATTTTACCGCACCGATATGTCAAAAAAAAAAGAAAAATTTTACATTTTTACGCATGTAGGAAAAATATTGTACCTAACACTTGCGAATTCATTTTCCGTACTTGTTAGGTAAATAGCTATTCCGTCCCGATTTCCCTGCTTGCATTTTTGTCAAAATTGATGACATTGACAAAAAAAAAAGTGAAAGCTGATTTTTTTCTAAGGCCAATTTACACTCTATTATTTTGTACCATAAAATCTTTTGCCTCAGAAATTCAGGGTTGAAAATGAAATGGTATACAAACCTTGACGGAAAACTTCATTGCTGTCTCGAGGTTTAGTTTATCTCGACGCAAAGACAATCGACGTTAAGCGTCTCGATAAACTATATAATCTCTTGACCAGCAATGAAGCATTTTCCGTCTCAGATTGTAATATTTATTATACTATTTCCTACTTAAAGTCGGATCTAGAAACATTTTGAGGATTTGAATATATTTTTAAGAAGAGGTATCATTTTACCTACTTTTCCATTTAAAATTTAAGGAGTACCACTCACCCCTGTTAAAGGGTACATTTGCGAAGTAGTTAATAACAATAAAAATGTTTCCCCTCAAAAACTAAATCGACTGTCAAGTGCGATTTTTTGAAAGAAAACTGGGAGTACACAAAAAGTAGCTTGTTTGATTTTCGTTCGGCCATTATCCTTTATGAAGTCCTGACTGGTCCAATATCCAAACAAGGATTTCTTAACGCTATACCTGTGGCTATACCAAAACCATAAATCAAGAATAAATTAGGTTCTTCAGCTCATTGAATGCAACCATAATTTTAACACCAGTATAAATATTCTACACACATAAAGAATAAAAGGACAAACTCAATTATTAGAAACCCTAAAAATCATCAAGCTTAAAAATTCTGAAAAATTATCAAATTACCAGGTAGATTTGAATAATTAACCATTATTATATATCTTTAACCCGTCAACCGGATGTCTAATTTATTCAAATATCGTTTTTGTATGTTATGTTGGTTTATTTTTATTTTATTGTCATTATTTATCCCTTTCATTGTAATAGCATTAAACAAAAGTACCTAGTTATCTGTGTGTACTATTATTAGCATAATCTTATATCTTTATCTAGAAATTTCTTTTTAACTGTTTTTATAAAACTCATTAAAGCGTAGAAATACAATGAAATTCAACTTTTTAGCAGTTTCAAACGGAGTTCCTTCAAGAAAAGGCCTTCGCCGGAAAAAATCAAAACTCGGTCTTTGTATAGGTGTATGGAAGCGAATTGAATTAACCAATAATTGCAAATTTCTAGACTTTACAAATAAAACGAAATCGCGTGTCAGTTTGTCTTGTTTTTCACAACGTTTTATTTATTCCTTTCTCATACCGCCCGTATCAGTAAGCGGCAACATCGCATGAAAACCCAATTTACGAGTTTAACCGCGTCAAGAAACGAAATTATTTCCGGAGGCAAACTTAAATCGATATTAAAATAAATCTTGTGCGGCTTCTGGTGGCGTCATCTGTCAGCGTTAAAGCTAAAAAGTTTGCTTCCCATTGCCGTTGGACATCTAATTCGTAGTAGTATTGTCTTTGATTAGGTGTTTCGTCATCAAGCTTGTGTCATCTCCTAAATCAATGAACTTAAAAGAGCGAGGCCAAGTAATTATAAATGATTTATGGCATTCTTGAACCAATAATGTTTTGACCTCGATAAATCAGGATATTGCGACATAATTATTCGATTTTTTAACTTAAAATAATAAAAAATTCAAGGAAATAGCATCATTATTTTCAATAATATTTAGGTCGGCCAATGGAATTGTCTGATTGAGAGTCAAACGACCGCCTATTGACGATTTGGGGGATAATTAATAATACTTTGCGGGGGGATCGATTTAATATAAATACCACAGTTCCAGTTGTTAGTTGTCAGTTGAGAGATGAGTTCGCAGACCTGTCCAGTTTGAGTTAAAATCTATAGTACCCAAAGTGTCAGTCCGGAAAGTTTCTTGTATTGCCTCGGTAACAGTCTTTGAAAAACTAGCGGAAAAATTTTGAAAGAAAGGACAATTAAATTCGTCAACATTTATGTGCGTGCTAGCTGAAAATTTTGAGTAATTAATTAAGTCATTTTACGTGTGCAAAGTAAAATGTAAGTACTTTTATCAATGATTCTGAATGATAAGAAGTGAATTAACAATGACTTTTAATGCCTAAAAACTTGAGTGATTTTAATTAGAAAAACTTTTGACTTTATAATTAACTGTGAAACTTTATTGCATAAATATCAATAACTCGGAGTGTTTTGAAAATGGAACATTATTGCATAACTTTAATTGCCTTCAGATATAATAACATTCTAATTTAATTTTGCACCAAAAATACGAAGGGAATTTATAATGCACTTACCAATATACAATTTTGTCTATTTTGAGTATAGGGATTATGAATTAAACAGTTGGGTTTATTAGTTAGGCATAGGAATCCGAAAATAGAATTTGTTCTGATAAACTATTAACTGCAATAGGAAATTTTGAAAAATAACTTGATGTTCATGAAATAGAATTGTTGTCTTAAAATAATGGAAAGTTGTTAAAGGAAACTTATAATAGAATTTGTTCTGATTAAATAAACTATTGAATGGAATAGGAAATTTTGAAAAGAAACTTGATGTTCATGAAATAGAATTGTCTTAAAATATTGGAAAATTGTTGTTCATAAAATGAATTTTGAATTAGGATTTTTATTTTTCAAGTAGAAATTATTGTAAGGTTTTATAAGAATAAGTTAGTAATACCTATATTGATAAACAAATAGGTTATTATTTTGGGTTTTCATAGGCAGTCAGTAAAGGACTTAGAAATTTTAAAGAATTTAGAGAAATAGGTGAAGGGTAGTTAATAGGAATGAATCGGAAGTGTTGAAATGAGTTAACTTATAAGTTATTAGGAATAGTAGGAATAGGGCGTTTCTTATTTAGTAGGGATATTTCAGTGGTCCGTAATAATAACAATTTTAGAACGGATGTGAAGTAATTGATTTTATAGAAATAAATGAGGCTGTCAGAAATGGAAGATATTTTGCTGATTTAAAATTTTGGTTTTATGTATAATAAAATATAATTTAGTACACCTCAATAGTTTGTTTCTCTCTCTTGCAAATATACCCTTCCACAGATTTAGGTAGCAGCTCCAAGTTAAAAAACACAATCAATATACCGCTCGCCATTTACCATCTAACTAATTACACAGAGTACTTGGGGTGTTTTGCTACAGGTTCATATGACACTTTCAATGTAAATAAATATTATAAAATAAGTATAAAATAAAGTTTAATTTTACCTGAGCTCGTAGCTGAACTGGTTTCAACGTGGTGGAAGATTCCGAAAGGTGTTGCAATGGAAATATCGTCAGTCATATAGTTAGTTCCATCTTTGAATGCTTCGGGGTTATCGAAAATATTAACGTCTTCAAAAGGGTCCGTGACGGATTTACTTTCGCTGTATGAACGGGGCCTGCGCACAGAGGACGGACGAGATTCGCTTGATGTTTTTGCATCTTCCTCGCTAAATGGAATAAAAGAGAAAAACTATTAGTAAAATTGATTGGATGCAACAGAGTACATAATGGTTGTTGATAGAAAACAGGCGGAAGAATTGACTCTATACATGAATATGCTCAAAAAAAATTAATTAATAAAGTGGCGACTCTTGCTATGACGTCGGCTAAAGTAATTAAGATGTTGAAAGCATTTCAACCTCGATCCCAAATAGGTACTTAAATTAAACTGATAGGATGTTTTAAGTTATCGACATAAATATTCTGAAAGCCAGACCGATTTGCAGAATCATCAGTTGAAAACGCAATGATTCAGATTTACTAATAATCAAAGTCAATTTGAAAATGTCCAGTCAAACTTATTTTTAAACCTTCCGCAGTAGATTTGTTTACAATTTTCCGAAAATAACAAAAAATCAGTGCCTTAATATAAAGTTTGATCATAGTTTCTACATAATATGAGGTGGAGAGAGTGTCGAATCCCTTGTCTATGGTTTCTAGTGTCACTGAATAAGTAGCTGTAAAGTCTATTTTTTTTTTAAGATAATTCCCCAAGTCAAAAATTTAGTAACTATGTTGGCAACACAAGCCTTTTCTACATAAAAAATTTGAAAGCATTGACAATTTTACATTGTATTGCCAACATAATGTCATTTTGACTTTTATCTTTAAAAAAAAACACAGACTTTAGTTCCTTTAACAAATACGACACTTCGGGAGGATTCATGAGGTATCGTGACGAACGCATTATCTGAACATGCGAAAAACTCTTCACAAAGAGGACGTTGTCATAGAAATTATTCATAAGCTGACAAAAGATAATCATATTGCAATTCAATCAATGCCGAACAAAAGGGAAAAGAAAGTAACTGAGAAACGGTTCCATGTTTAACATTTTAGTCGCTTTTTTAGAAGACCCCAGACCCTATAATAATAGCGATAATTCAAATTATATACTCAGTCAGCAATGGAAATAATCTAAATAAATTGATAGGGTTAATCATCAAATTCTTCCAAAGAAATTGTCCCTACATAGTTTATTTGGAAGTTTACTTGAGTGATTAGAAAGAAAGTTATGTATGTATCCGAAAGATCTCTTGTGTTTATAAGGGCCGGTTCGAAAATTTGAGTATATCCTTAGTATAGGCTATACCTAGAATAAAAGTCCATTTTAGAACACAAAAATGAACTTTTATTCTAGGTATACCCTATACTCAGGATATACTTGAATTGTCGAACCGGCCCTTAATAATTTTCAATCCTTCATTATTAGAGCTTGCTCAGCGATACCACCTTATCATTAATGATTTATATCAGTGCATAGAAAATGTTAATTTACTTCTTACGGACGATTTCAAATTATTTTTGATGGTTATGAGTTCCTAATCCCATAATATTCAATTACTCAATAATATGATTCTTAATAGTGTCGATAGAATCAAAGATCTGTATCTGGAGTATTATATGACGCATAAATTCACATTGGAAACAGCTACAACAAATGTTTAAGATTGTTGGGGTTCATATCTTACACTTTAGAGGAAGTGCCAACATAGGTACAGGGTGATTTACGTAGCCCGTGCATCAGCTTGCAGGTGGATTAGATGCTATCTCTATTAATCCACCTGCAATCCAATTAAATTCTAATGCACGGGCTACAACAATCACGGTGTATACTACCTATTTGAAGTTGGTATATTTAGTTCGTTCTATTTATTGAATATTCCAGTCCAGGAATCCACATTATTTCAAAGTGAAACAGGTAGCTGTTTAAATTTCTACGCTTCTAATTTACCCGTCTTTCCAGGAAATATGTTTCTCTTCTATTTATTTCTTGCTTCTGTGCATGGTAGAGCCACAATATCATCCACTTTTGGAGGTGTACACTTAGCATGCTATTTTTGTCAAAGTTGGTAAATATACATATAGTCTAGGAGGCAGTGACGATTTTCGGCACCTATTTTCCCAGACAGACACAATGGATAGAATTGTAGGGTTAGTAATTCTAAGCAACATTCATATATTTTTAGGGGGGGTTTTCCGATGGGTTGAGGCGCAAAATGCGTTAGAGCTGTAGTCCGAGGGAAATGTCAAGCCAAAAAATATCACCCTTTACTTTTGGTCAACGATTTTTGCTGACATTTCTGAATCGATTTGTATCGATAAGGCGTCAATTTTAGTTCAGTTGTGAATCTAAATTCGGGCGCTAAAGTTGTGCAACGAGCTACACAAAAATCGGTCTCTGGTAAGTACAATTATTTAACATTTATAAGTTATGTCTTGGTATTCTCATCGGTTAATCAATCCTTTAGTTGTAGTAAATAAACTTAATTATTCTTAATGCTTTGGGACTTTTTGTTTTAATTTATTAAAACCCCAAAAGATCCCAAACCCCCAGTTACAGCAAAATAGGCTGTGTTAACACAGTATAGGACTTGTTTTACCGACCTCGCCATTCTTTTCCAAACTCCTTCTATACTAGGAGCTCCTGGTGGATTCAAGTGCCTCATCTTATTGCGAACAGTGTAGAACCTGTGCCTATTGAAACTGCTATTTCGATATGAATCAATTCAAACATGTGAATAACGCTCCATATCTTTTTTCTGTGCTTCTTTTTACTTTCACTTGTAATGGTCCAGAATAATCTAATCCACAATAACTAAATCGCCAGGGTCGGCGCACTAGGCGGCCGCCTAGGGCGGCAAACCTAAAGGGGCGGCAAAAAGGCTACAAAAAAAATCACTTGAATTCTGCTTCGCTTCATAATATTCAGGATTCCATTTCTTTTGCAAACCTTAACACAAACTTTGCCCTTCTTAGGCCGGTGACACACTAGAGAAATAAGTTTTATGAAACTTGTTGGAAGAAACAGGAAATTTGTTTCATTATCACACGACATATACATTCACACACACGGAGCACCCTGGCGTTCCTGGAAGTGTGTGTATATGTCGTGGTCGTGTGATAATGAAACAAGTTTCCTGTTTCTTTCAACAAGTTTCATGTAACTTATTTCTCCAGTGCCATAGTGTGTCACCCGCCTTATGAGCACATACTGCTGTACGTGTTTCGGCTAGTCGCTAGGGGTCGTGCGACCGGGTGGCGGGCGGCCAAAAACTACTTATTTTATATTATGAATATTTTTGGCATAAAATTAACGTTTTGGGCGTGGCACCGGAATAAGAACTGGGTTTTTTCGCCTCCGCCGGCGCCTGCGGCGGGCATGGCCGCATGTGTGTATGTATTTTTTTATGTTGATATTCTAATCTATATTCTGTAAGTCAGGTTTTATTATTTACAATCATTAATAAAACTATAAAACATGTTTTTAAAAATAGCCAGGCATATTTGTATTTTTACTAGTAGACCGTCAAATAGTGACATATTTAGGTGCCCCATTTTCGCATACAAGCCTAGAAGAGGGTTGAAAAGTACATCGATTTTTAGTAGGATGAAGGCATTTTTACGAATGGCTCCTGGGGATAACGTATGGAAAATTCGATTTTCCGTAACAGAAATGAAAGACGTCGAGAAAGACGTCCTAGTGCCCATATTTTCTGGCAAGCCGCGTTCACCAAAGGATTAATTAATAAAATCTGGCTTCGTAAAAACAAATAAGGGGGTGTTGCAGGCGGCTAAAGGTTTGAAATAAGGGCGAAACTTTGTAAGGAAAAATCGAGATTTTGGGAAATTTTTCCACACAAGCCCATCGGAAGGATTAAAATCTACAACTTCGATAGCAGGAAAACATATTTTCTTGAGTGTCGCTAATAGAAAAGTACATTTGAGGGTAACATAAGTTAAATCGAATTTTCCATATGTTACCCCCAGGAGCCACAAATAAAAATACCTTCAACCTACTCAAAAACCTAAATATGTCACTATCTGACGGTCTATAGATGGGGGCGGCAGACAGTACATTTGCCTAGGGCGCCAAAGTCGCTTGCGCCGACTCTGTAAATCGCCTGCAATAATTTTGTAAACGGCATTCTGGTAATGGTGCCATTTTTGGCTGTAAAACTTGTAAAACAGAATTGACATTTACGGATAAAATTTTCAGCACTTTGTCTACCACGTATTACCCAGAATTTTTGTCTTGAATTGTTGCAAAATGTTTCTTAGCCAATGCGCTTAACAGTTTCATGGTAGTACTGTATAAGCAACTCAACATATCTTGTATCTTTAGGTGTTAATATTATGGGAATTTTAATATCAAATTCTATATCTGCATACTTGCATTACTTGCTACTGTGGATTCTTAAAACTTCGGCATCAGCTAAGTATACATGTAAATAAATCTTAAAATTGTACATTTTGAAAATCTTTTAGCATCTGGTAAACAAATATTTATCTTTGTAATCCTGACAATAATTCTTTTATCTACTTTTAATAAAATCTTTTTTCGGCCAAACATCAAATTTATTTCATATGTTACGGCTATTTCGAGAAAAACAAACCGGAGATTCTTCAGAGAATAATAATTGAAGCCCAACTACCAGATATATTTGGGGTAGGTATAGTTTAAATGTAGATGTAAAGCCAGTTTTTACAACCAGCAACCAATATTTTTGTTGGACCAAACCCGAGAAAAAAGTTACTGCGAAAACATATTTATGCTGTCTTAAGCCTACTGTTATGGTTACGTTGGATTTATTTTATTTCAAATAAATTAATAGTTATTTATGTATCAAGGGAATTATGCAGGTGTTAATACCCCAGGGCAACGTTTGTGTCCCGAGGGCCTCCGGCCCGAGGGACACCAATTGCCCGTGGGTATTAACTCCTGATAATTCCCGTGGTACATAGATAATTTTATATCCTACTGAATTTACTGTATTCTGTCTATTTTTATAAAGGAATAAGCCATAAATCAAAATTTCTATTTTTTGTCAAAGTGTTACCTATTCAAGGTAAAAGCGGGAGTTATGGAAATCCTTAACTCCCTTGGGAGTTATGATATCCTTAACTCCCTTCCTTAACTCCCTTGGGAGTTATGAAAATCCTTAACTCCCTTGGGAGTTAAGACCCTGTTTATGATTATCGTAACCAAGGTATTATATGGTTTTAATAGTTCAGTAGGATATAAAAATACTTTTTGCACTGATTTTACCAGTGGAATTCGTTATGGGATTCCCCTAAAACTTTTTGATTATAGCGAATTCTATTGGTAGAATTAATACAAAAAATGTATTTATCTCTTTCTTATGCAAGCTAGTAGAGAAAGACACGAATACACTCAGTGTGCACTATCCCTTTGAGTAGAATTCGCTATAAATGGCATGCGGGCAATGCGGACACTGTGCAAACTAGAAAACAAGTTAGGGCCAGTTGCTGAAAAGTAAAAATATAAAAATAGTAAAATATTCAACGAGCTGATAATTGAAAGAAAAAAAAAACCACTGTATGAGTAATTATTCACATTGATCAATAGAAAATGGATGTACCAATATTATGCATATTATTCAATACTCATAGAAAAATAGATTTATTTGTAAGGTGTAGGGTACATATTTTTCGTCCATCGCAGCGGTCTTGGGGGGGGGGGTAATTACCCCCATTACCCCCCCCCCCTTGTATACGCTGGTGCCTTGGCTTGAAATTTGCTTAGATTGAATAGCTTACCGTCAGTTCTATAGGCGATTTGAACGCCGAACAGCAGGTTTTCTTTTATCAGATTGAGTATGGCTTCTACAAATATAGAGAATAGCTGCTTGCAATGGCAATGACACATCTTTGCTTGATTTCGGTTGTGATTAAAAGGTTTCTCCGGGTCATAGATTTATTATCCTACTAGTTCCCATAGTTCTTGGTCCAGATTTGCAAGTATAATAATACCCTCAAATTGGCTCATTACGAAAGCGAGAAAATAAGCGAATTTTTAAAAACCCATAGTTTCATTTACTCAATGGTCTTGCTCAAGAGAGTTCTCTACATCATGGTGCATAGTGGCATCTTGTACGGAGCAAGACAGTTGATAAATACCAACAGTTAAGTCTCGCAGATCTTTTAGAGTAAGACGAGGAAAATTAGGTAAGTGGTTCGGATTTAAATGAACCCATCTACCGTGTATGGCTTTTAGACTTTCTGCTACTACTCTCTACTAATACTCTCGCATAATATATATTTAGAATAGCTCCAGCATTTCTGAAGTGTAGAGTTAAGATCGCCGAGATAAACAAGATGTGCCATTAAGATAGTATTAGTCATTCATTAAAAACTTAAAAGTTAATTTGAAATATCCATTTCCTGCTTCAACTGTATCCACCTGGTTTTTGCTACTAAACGTGATTCTTTTGCTTCTTAGGTAGAATCTTATAGTTCAAATTATCCCCGATTTAGAGGTATTGGCATTTTGTAGACAAATGCCTACGCCTTGAAAATGTCGCCCTCTTGAATCCACTCCCTCATACCATCTATGTTTCTTTCAAATTCGCGTTGTAACATTGCTACATCATTGTTACGTTAGTCAGAGAAATACGGCCCTTGCATGTGAAGTATATAGGTATACCCGTTGGGAGCTACAATCAATTCGGGTTTTAGTTTTAACAAATGATGGCCCTATGCCTGCAATAAAAAAGCATAGATCGCGGAAGTTACTGCTCTTATTTATGTACGAATACGTGCCGTCAATAGGTCTGTTCTCACAAGACAGTTTGCAACCCGTCAGAAAGCATCGCCCATATATGTTTTCAATGCCGTCGTTCCAAGATAAATCGGTAACTTATCTGGGCGATTATTTCTGATAGTTTGCAAACTGTTCATGAATATCATTTCTACATTTTTGTAAAGTAATAAAAAATTGAAGTGTGTGCATCTGCTATCTTTTAGACTTAACATAACTCGAAAATGGCTCGTTGGATTTTTTTGTGCCAATGATAATTTTTGTTTAGAATGTCCAGGAGCGCAACATATCCAAATTTAAGACAATTTCACCGAAAGCCATTTTCCGTAAGATTGATGCTTTCCCATTCCTAGCCTCACGAATGGACCGAGGCAGTCTATTACAAATCTTTGGTCCTATCACACAGTTACATCTTTGATTTCTATCAAATTTACGAAAGGGAAGGCAAGGTGTGTTATACATCTGTCTAGTTTTATATTGGTGATCCAAATAACCCTTTTCCTTCAATTTAAAACAGAACACACAACTAGGATGAAAGTACAAAGATCTGACGTTAAAAATTTTGTTATTATATAGGAGTGAGGTGGGAAACAACCTGTCCTTTTTAAAAATGATACCCAGGATATAATTCTGTATAGTGGTCAAAGTTTCTAGTGCGTTATTGTAAAGTCCACCCCAGACCACACTAATTTATCAGGATATTCTTCCTTTGGATTATTAGCATTAAAATTTTTAACGAATTGAGCAATAGAAGGTGGACAAATAGGGTCAAAATCCTAACTTTCATCTCATAAACATCAGGATCTTGATCTCTATTCATTCCCCTAAGCAAAAACATTTGGCGGCACCTGTCCTCCTGTCTAATTGCAACCAGATGGAACAATCCATGTATATCTATCACCACAGAATGCATATTTTTATTCTCTAAACCTCCACAAAATGCCAACCAATAAAAAGTAAAAATCCGCACCTTTTAGTGGAAAATTCTCAAGATCAAGACTGACTTCATTTATTTTTGTCGCAGCATCAAAAACAAAGCGAATATTTCCCGGTTTGTCCGGATTTTTAACAGCAAAGTATGGGAGGTACCACGTTTTTCCATTTCTCGGCACCATCCCAGGCCAACATTTCACAGAACGAACATTTCTTGAAGAGAATATTTGACGTGCCGTTGACGGTGTGCTGTGCGTATAATATAAATTGCGCTTCATTTTTCATTCATTCATCGCTAGGACTCAGTCTTGCCGTACAATATAAGTTTGCGCCAAAAAGTTGATAGACCTGACGGAGCGTCTATCCCGGCCTTTAAAGTAATTTGACGACTTGAAGGTAATACTGTCGCGAAAATCTGGCAGAAGCGCCAGGATGTAAATAAAAATTGGACAGTTGATTCTAGGTTTTACATGGACTACCGTAAGCTCAATGACGTCCGTCATCAAAAAGGGCAGCTTCCGTCTCCCGAGGATAGATGATCCATTAACAACTCTATCGGGCTCCAAATGGTTTTCCACCTTGGATCGTAAGAGTGGATACAGGCAAGTGGCAACACACAAAGATGACAAAGAGAAAACTGCCTCCAGTACCGGATGCAGGTTATACCAGTTTAACGTGATGCCTTTCGGAATGTGTAATGCTCCAGCTACGTTTGAGCGACTGATGTATCTAGTTTTCCGAGGCCTTACATGAAGATCTTGTCTGGTATATTTAGATGATGTCATGAACATGGGAAATTCTTTCCAAGAACATCTCAATAACCTGAAAGAAGTTTTTGATCGCTTCCGGAATGCCAACTTAAAACTAAATCTAAATAAGGGTTTTCTGTTTCAAAAGAAAGTGAAATTCTTAGGCCACGAGGTATCTGAATATGGCATACAAGTGATGGAAGAAAAGATAGATGCTGTCAGGGATTGGCCAAGAACACGCGACAAACATGAACTAAGGAGTTTTCTGGGATTATGTTCTTATTATCGAAGATTTTTGGAAGGTTTCGCCAATATAGCTGCTCCGCTTCATCGATTAACGGAAGAAAAATCAACAATCAATTGGACCCAAGAATGCGATTCCGCTTTCAAAAAATTAAAAGGAGAGTTATGTAGGTACGAGCCCAGTGTTGTCCTATCCCGATCAGAAAGGCATGTTAATTTTGGACACAGATGCAAGCAACACCAGTATTGGAGCGGTACTTTCACAAATCCAAAATTCACAAAAGCATTTCGTAGAGTACTATAGCAGAAGCTTATCAAAGCCAGAATGAAATTATTGTGTCACCAGAAGAGAGTTGCTTGCCATAGTAAACGCAGCCGACCGTTTCCATAAGTATCTCTACGGCCGTAAGTTTCTAATTCGAACAGATCACATGGCTCTAAATTGGCTTTTAGAAATGAAAACTCCCGAAGGACAGTTTGCTGGATAGATTGAGAAATTGCAACAAAACGATTTCCAAATTAAACATTTACCTGGAAACCTGCATAAAAATGCTGACGCTCCGTCTAGACGGCCATGTAAAGAATACTGTAAGCATTGTCAAAGAATCGATATGCATGAGAAAAACACTGGTCTAGCTGTGAGAAGAACGGGTCTTATCGCTGATGATAAATGGACTACCAAACAAATAAGAGAAGATCAAGAGGCAGACCAGGACATCGGGCAAATTCTTCATCTTAAAGAAAATGATAAATGTAAGCCAGAATGGAGGAAAGTGTCGAACAAGAGCTTTATTTACAAGACGTTGTGGGCTCAGTGGAACTCTCTGGCCGTAGAAAATGGTTACTGAAAAGAATTTGGGAAAGTGTCGATGGAAAATCTACTGAGAGCCAACTGGTTATTCCAAAAGATCGAATAGAAGATGTATTAAAAGAAATACACGACGGAACTTCAGGGGCCCATTTTGGAGTTGAGTTAACAAGACTTTGGACAAAATTCGGGAACGTTTTTACTGGGTTCATTATCATGAAGATGTTAAAAACTGGTGTCGAAAATCCGACATTTGTGTTACCAGTAAAGGACCTAAACTAAGATCTCGGGGGCCCATGAAACAGTACAACGTCGGTCTCCCATTTGAACGAATAGCGATGATGTTGCCGGACCGTTCCCTGAGTCAGAGCGTGGAAGCAAAAACAACTTGGTTATCATGGATTACTTCAATAAATGGCCAGAAGTTTTCGCTGTTCCCAATCAAGAAGCCACCACTATTGCCCATGTACTAATTGGCGTAGTTCTCAGTCGTGCCACTAGAGTTGCATTCAGATCAGCGACGAAACTTCGGATCTGCCATCTTTGAGAAAATTTATGAAATCATCGGTATTCGTAAGACAATACCTTTACATCCACAGTCTGATGGCATGGTAGAACGATTTAATAAGATCATAGAGGAACACCTGACAAAAATGGTCACAAAGAACCAGCGAGATTGGGACAAATACTTGCGTCTATTTTTAATGACTTATACAGAGCAGCTGTTCACGAGTCAACAGGTGATAGTCCAGCTAGAATCGTTTTTGGAAGGGAACTCAGGTTACCTTGCGATCTGCTGTTTGGAATACCTGAAGAAGAACGAAAAGAAATTCGAGATTATGCCGACGAAGTAAGGGCGCGACTTCTGGGAATACACGATTTAACTCGGGACTCAGGAGCATATTCAGCTGGCCAGTGACTGAATGAAGACCAGATACGATTTGAAAGCCAATTCAACCGGATTTCAAGAAAGTGATTTGTTGTGGCTATATAATCCAACACGAAAGAAAGGAGTGTTGACAAAACTGTCTTCAGCATGGGAAGGACCCTATAGAATAATCAAGAGAATCAATGATTTGGTTTACCGAATTCAGCGCAACCCCACGAGTACCTAAGATGAAAGTTGTACATCCAGATAGATTGATGGAATATCATGGGCGCGAAGTTGATCGGGACGATCAACCTTAAGAGGAGGGCAGTGTGGCGCTTTCGCCAGCGTGTACAGAATCACATCTGAAATCTAGAAATTACTGACTTTTCAGGAAAAGAGATTATCGCGTTTATTCTGGATTTAACAAGAATGTAATACGGATATATATACGACCTCGTTTGCCCGAGCAGCAGCCACGTGTCTCTTGGATTACGCAACAGGCCATCACGCCACGACGTTCCAAGAATCCTCGTCAGCGTATTCAGCATTAACCAACATTTCCCGTGAGATAGAGGTGGGAATTTATCGATAGTAATTATCGATATATCGATAGTTTACTACACTATCGAACTATCGATAGTTCTACTTGGACAATCGATAGCAGTCCTCTTGTCTTTTTTCATGTCGGCAATGTCGAATGCCAAGAAATATCATTCACATTTTCATCTTTCACTATGATCCTGCGCATGTGGCATTGTGGCATCAAGGCTCCTATAGTCAATAGATTGTCTGGTAATGGGTAACTTGATGACGTCATCTGATCTGGGGTGCCTGGAGATTTGGAATTATGTTGAGGCACCCCAGATGACGGCGATGACGCCATGAAACTTATCAGGCAACCAGGACAACCTACCTCTCTCAAAAAACCTTGATCTTTCTTCATATTTATGATTGTTTTTTATTTTTGTTTTGATGGTATGGTAGTTGAAAGTTGAAATCGAGGTTGAAATCGAAATTAAAAAAGATGAAGATGAGTTATGCTTCCTGTTATATCATCAGTTAACAACAACAACCTACACAACTCAACTACACTTTATTTCAGTTCAAAGTGGTGTTTATTTCTGTTCTTTACTTCCAGTTTAAAGAAAGAAAAAAAACGTTAATTCATTTTTGTATTTTTTCTCTTTCGTTGTGTTTGTATTGTAGGGCATAGGCCGTAGGGGTAGGGCCTGAGATGAAGGCCTTCATCTGCACACGGCAGTCGGAGATCATTAACAATAACATTTTGGCTTGTCCTGACCTGCTAATTGCTGAAACCCCAAATACAAAATGAGTCCAAAACGTAAACCCTTTTTTTATCGATAGTTATATCGATACATCGATAGTTTTTATTCGTTACTATCGATATATCGATAGTTAGATTCTTCGATAGTTTCCCACCTCTACCGTGAGACCTATGCTGACTACGTAGTATAAATAAAGTAAATTGTATTAGAAATTGTTAGTTAAGTTTTAGTTGTTAATCATTGTCGGACATAAAATCATTCCTTGGATTCCAGATTTTGAAGAACACTTTCTTCTCACAACAGACGCAGGTGCTTTTGCTATAGGCGCTCTCCTGTGACAGGGACCTGTCGGAAAAAACCTCCCAATAGGGACCGGTCACAAATTGAAATTCGCGACCCCTAGTGAGAGATGTCAAAAGTTTTTGTATTAATAGTTTGTCAAATTTGCACTAGAATTTCGAAAAATGGAGCTGGAAATACATTTTGGTTTCCGAAATATCAAATTTAATCACCACGAAGCTGCATACAAAAAAGGTGTGGCTCTAGTGAAAGCTGAACATATATTGCAAGTAGTTGAACCAAAAGTTGGAGGAGACTTATCCATTTTGAAAGGGCATGTTATGCGCCAAACCTCCATAAACAGCTCTCCTTATGCTGTTGAGCTACAGGTAGATATAACAATAAAATGGCCTCTACAAATCCTCGACTGTCTTTCTGGCTCCCACATTTTAGTACTTTTTGAATTGGATCTTAGAACGATTAAGAGTAAAGTAACTACAGGCTTTTTTTTTTTCCCCAAGATAGATTTTGACATCCTCAACTTTGAAACATAAACAATGCCGCTTATTGGTCGCAACATGCCATTTGCACTGATAGCAATTTCCATTTGTCGAACCAGTGCAAAAAAAATGTATCCTTATCCTTACATGTTATATGCTTTTAGAAAAAGATGCGGAGACACTCACTGCGCACTGACTGGCAAATGGAAATCTCCATGATGTCAACCTGCGGGGACACCTCATTATGCGACCAATCAGAGCCAAGAGATATTCTTTATATTTCAAAGTTGACAATGTCAAAATCTATTTTATGAAAAAAAAAAGACCATAAATCAATACGAAAACTCAGTGTATAGTTCCTGTGTCTTTCCTGATCATGGGACCGACTAGGAAAACTGTAGAAGTGAACATTTCCACTTGTGTTGGCATAATTATTGCCACAGTTAACAACACAACAATTTGTGAAACTGTTCCTGGGTAAAGGCATGACAAGTAGTGGGTATGCACAATAGCCTGAATAAATGATAATAAAAAGTGTTTGGCAAATAATAATTACAAGAAAAAAAGTGAAATTAAATACAATTGTTCCGTGTAAACAACCATACCTTTATAATGAAAAATATTTCGCTTTGAAATCGTTTTTAATTAAAAAAAAATACATTTGTGTAAATGGAATCAAGCACTTGCCATAATACAAGAACTTACATTGCTGTCGAAAGAGGGCGCTACTGTAGTTTATGGACGGACCCTATAGCGTTCGCATCCAGAACCCTCTGTAATGCGGAGACAAAATATTTCACCATCGAGCGGAAATTAATCGCCATTGTCTGGGCTGTCAAACATTTCCGACCCTACCTGTTTGGAAGGAAGTTTACCCCGATCACTGACCATAGACCTCTAACTTGGCTCTTTTCTATTAAAGACCCAGGAAGTAGATTAGCAAGATGGTGATTGAAACTCAAAGAATTTAATTACCAAATAGAACACAAGCCAGGGAAAATCAACAAAAATGCCGATGCCCTATCCAGAATTAAATTAAACCAATACATCAAGAATGGATCAAGTTGAATTCCAGAATTCTTGCCTCTAACGAAGAACAAACTTGCATAGAGGCATTAATGAAACAGTCAGACGCATAAGATCAAAATAGACATGGCCTAATCTCTCATAAAACGCTGTGAAGCATGCCAAAAAGTCAATATATGCCAAAGAAACCTTAACAGACCTCTGGTGATAACCGAAACACCGAAAACTCCCTTTGAAAGAATAAACATAGACATTTTCGAATACCCAACGAAAATCTTTGCACTTACAATAAGAGACGAACTAACAAAATTCACTCAAGCCCTTCCAATTAGTGACAAATCAGCAAAAACTGTAGTTAATACAATCTTACTGTTTTTCCAACACTATAGAACCCCCGTGGGGATCCATTGTGACCATGGACGTGAATTTGAAAACGCCCTAATAAAAGACCTTTGCCGGTTGTTTGAAATAAAATTGACATTTTCTAGTGTGGAACATCCCCAATCAAATGGCTTTATAGAACGATTCCATGCCACACTTGCAGAAATCATCAGACTAAACCATACAGATAGTCCGAACGAACATCCCTTTAACGTCCTACCCTACGCCGTAATATGTTACAACAACATAAAAAACAAAACCCACGGTTTCACCCCATTTGAGCTTATTTTTGGGCATACCTCGTCTAGACCGCCCGAAACGCTTTACAACCAAAAAGAACTTATAACAAATTATTTGAGAGATCTAAACAACCGCATGGAATATTACTTCAAATTAGCTCAAAATCGGACCCAAACTCAAAAGGAGAAATCTAAAGTTAGATTTGATCAAAAAAAAAATCCTTATGAATATAACGTAGGAGACAAAGTATATGTTAAAGATTCTCAAATAAAAACTAAAGCCGAAATTTTTTTCAATGGCCCATTCGAAATAATCGAAATTTCTCAAAATTCAGGAAAACTTCTCAATCCCCAAACAAATCAAATTTAAAAAATAAATTTTGACAGGCTAAAACCGTATTCTGAATAAAAACTCTTGTTGCAGATTCTACGGGCTGCTTACAGCCATCTTGTCCCAGTTCTCCATAACTCCCATAAATGATACTGTCGGAATTTTCCTCCATGAGGAAGGATCCATTAAGGTTTCTAACTCCAAATGGACGGTGCTAGTTTATAAGGAACTTCTTCTCATCAGAAATGCCATTACGAAAAACGACAACATTCTTAGTAGTCTTCTAGATAGATTTGTCAGCATCAAAGAAGATTCAAATCGTATAGTGGCTTTTAAAAGTGGAGTACACGTTAGCCTTCTTGGACAAACTTCCGATTCTGTCGATTTTAAATAGAAAAAAATTATGTCAGACACAAAGAGTTACGCTTATAGGAGTAAGCGTGGCATGCTCAATGGCGCCGAAACCGTCTGGAAACCTAGACGCAACGGATGGAGAATATTTTAACAATTGTATAGAAAAACTCTCGAGGGAAGGAAGGCATTTTGAAATTCTTCTCAAAAATCAAATTTCTGCCACAACGTCCGTGATAAAGAGTTTTAATAGTACCATCCAAAAGCTTCAAATTGTCGAAGAAAACTTCAATGAAAATGTCCAAGAAACCATGATGAACATCTCAGACGAACTTGCATTTCACAACGCAAAAGTGGACACTCTAAACCTGTGTGAACTACTCATGGAAAGTTATGCTTTTATTGAAAATTCTCTCAATGATATCCTAAACGCCGTAACATTTGCACGATTAAAAATTCTCCACAGCTCTATTATTACACCACTTGATCTTATTGATTCTCTAAAACAAGTATCTCAATCCCTTCAGAAGAATAACTTACCATTACCGGCCTATTCTTCTAGCCTCGCAAAATACATGGACATTATAGATTTAGAGGCGTATCAATCAGAATCCAAGGTTATATTTGTTCTTAAGATCCCTCTGGTTGAACCAGAAATTTACACTATCTATCGCCTTTATCCAATACACATCCCGGATAATCGAACAGGGTTTCACCACATCATTGCTGCCACTCGAAAGTTTGTCACGAAAGACGATGATTCAATGCTCTACGTAGCACCCCAAACCCTGGAGAACTGTAAAACCCTGGGAAGAAACCAGAAGATATGTCCATACCTACTCCCACACTCAATCGACAGCGACTCCATCTGCGAAGCACAGATACTAAAAACATCAAATCATGTATTACCTAAGACGTGCCAGATCAACCTCCTCATAGCCAAAGAGTACAACGTTCAAGAAATTGACCAAAACCTCTGGTTAATAGCAATATCCGACCCACTACCAATAACTATCAAGTGCGAAGGAAAATCAGCCTTCACAAAAATCGTCCACACCAATGCTGTGAACATCTTCCAGAAAAGTCCACGATTCTAGACATCAGGGTCCCTATTCTTGAAACAGGGGAGCAGCGTTCCCAGGAGAACTAGGTTTCCGTCTTTGTCACTAATATTCTGATTTGCATATCATTGAGAAAGACGGAACACTCGTTCTCCTGGGAACCCCCTCTGTTTCAAGAATAAGGACCCAGGGGTGTGATTTTCGAAACTATTCTAGTACATTTCGTACACGAAATTTGACTGCTCCCCATTTAATTTACATTGCTGTCAGTCAAATTTCGTGTACGAAATGTACTCGAATGGTTTCGAAAATCGCACCCCTGGCCTTTGAAACTAAACAGAATCAACATAGATGACATCAACATAGCCCAACACAAGCTGGATCAGTACTCAGAAAAGTTGAACAAGATCGTTAATGTACCTTTCATGGACCGGCACCTATCTTGATTCACCATCTTGACCATAATATTAATAATAACACTTGTTGCTCTTTATATTCTGTTTAAATGTAGACGCAGGAGACTACCAATGATTACCATGAGAAACTACGGTAAGGCCCAACTTCCTGCGCCTGCACCACAACAACGCAAGTTCAGAAGCAATTTCCTACCCAGAAGGATGCCAAACATCCGTGTTGACGATCCATTCGACGAAGTTGAGCTCCAATTCCAAAATTAAAAAGTTACTGCAAGGCACCAACTTTTGACTAAAAGGGGGAGTTGTTATATCCAAATATACGACTCCGTTTGCCCAAGCAGCAGCCACGTGCCTCTTGGATTACGCAACAGGCCATCACGCCACGACGTTCCAAGAAGCCTTGTCAGTGTATTCAGCATTAACCAACATTTTCCGTGAGAACTATGCTGACTCCTTGATTAAATTAGTATAAATAAAGTAAATTGTATTAGAAATAGTTAGTTAAGTTTTAGTTGTTAATCATTGTCGAATCTATGTTAGTTTGAAGTACCTAATAAAAAGTTAATTCGGTGTGTCGGGATCTAACATGTATAAAGGCCGGTATTAGTTGGTAGTTGGTTAAGTTTAAGATTGGCTTGGCTGTGATACGTTTTAGATAGGTAGTGATTATTGTAAGAGTTGTGAAGAGTTAAGTTGTTTGAGTTAATTAGTGAAGTAATTAGTCGGTGTGTAGTGACGTGGAATAAATTATTATTGTGTTAATTGGACTTTGATTAATGATTTTGGAATAAACGAATCCAAGATTTCTGTCACGCACACCAGAGTCGTGACAATATTATTGTTAAAAATGTAAATGGGCATACGTTGAAATACATGAAAAAAATAAATACACAAAGATTGCTTATGAATATTACAGGGCTTCTGTGAAAAAATGTAAAGTCATTGTGACGTGAACCATAATAATCGTCAATTAAGCCTGAGTGGGTAACAATCATCACCAACAGAATCAGACAGCAATTTGTGATGCTCGACTCACTAATATATTAATATCACAAACAAAAAAAAAATGTATAATATTTCAAATAAATAATTCACATCATTCTTCGTAAAGATGTGACGTAGAAATCTGCATCATCGAAATCATAATCATCGTCACCCTCCTCTTCTTTTTCCTCACATTCTAGCCCCAATATTTTATCAAGTAGATAATTCTTGGTGATACTCGTCGGCAAAAAGTTAAAATTACCCGGACCAAACTCAAGAACTCCAAGGAGCCTTGTTAAACAGGAATGCATATTATGAAAACCATCACAATCGGTCTGTATTAAAGCAGCAAAATCGTTACGATCGATTTTGCTCCTTCTAGGATTATCAGCCATAGAACAAAGAACCTTAAAATGTTCATCGACTTCTTCTATAGAGTAACCGTCATAAGGCATGTGATTTATCAGAAGTTTCATAAATTCCACAAACGAAACTTCTTCTTTTGTTTGACCATCTTCATCGTAATCTCTAAAACGGATGTCGAGCATCATCATTTCAAGTTCGAAATTGCTGGGGAAAAATCCACAAGCTTTGGCTAAATGGGGAACTTCACTCAAATTAATGCAATCGGATATTTTTCTGGGGACATCGAAATTTTCCTGCTGCAACGATTGCATGTAGTAAAAGAGTTCTTCGACTTCTAGTACGAAAGCGCCGTTCCTACCGCCATCCAGAAAACTGTAAAATGGTTCTAGTTCCGTACCACCCATAACTGCAGCGAGTTCCACTGACTTCGGATCAATATGCCATTGTAAGACACATCTGTCGTCTTTACCAAAAGTGAAAACTTGTTTACCATCTTTGCTTAGAGCAAAATCAGTAACCTAGAGAATAATAAAATTGTCATTTAGTTCAATACGATTAGGTAATAGGCTACAAGTAACGTCTCAGAAGTCCCCATCTTGCATTAAAAAAGGGTTCGTAATCAATAGATTGTGTTGTGGTTTCTCGTCCTATAGTGCTGGGCATTCGTAGAGATCTTTGTCAAGTAGTGCCGAACACCTGGAAGAATGCAATTATGACGCCACTGTTTAAAGGGAGGAGCAAACACGATACCGAACATTAGAGGTTAGTGAGTCTGACCAGCAATATCTGTAAAGTAATGAAGAAAATGCTAACCAGACCAGTCACTGAGTTTTGTTTAAATAGCAGATTGATCTCGCCATCATAGCATGTTGTTTTACCAAAACGATCAATGGTGGCGAACTTGCTGCCATCTCTGAATAAGTGGAAAAGGGAAAAATTGGTGGACAGCGTAAAATTGGGAGATGCTGTGTGTCCTGGCTCGAAAACCCAAGGGATTGGTTTAATTGTAGTAATGTTTAACTGTTCAGAGCTGCAGTCAATAAGGTCCGGATTGCTGTAATGATAGCAAACCTCCGATAAGAGACGCATTAAAAGAAGAAGTCCTATACCTGGACTATGCAAGGGCATTTGATAAAGTACCGAATTAGAGCCTACTTTCAAAATTGGAACAGCTGGGATTTAGCAGAAATTTACTCAATGGCATGTAATATTGAAAGTTGAGTTGAAGAGGGCGCTTCTGTACTTAGAGCTATTTAAATTTTGGCGCGTAAATAATTGATCGTAATTTTAACCCCAAAAGTTAAGTCTGATGTGTGGTTTCAAGACAAGCTGACGCTGACCCTTTTAAAAATATTTTCTAGGGCCACTGAATGCTTTGGAAGATATTTTAACTTATTCATTGTTCATTGTTCATATTGTAGTCATCTTTCTTACTACTCAATTTAGCCGGATTAAAACTATTGACATTTACCGCCAAAATTTGAAGCACTCCAAGTTCACTCGCGCCCTCTACAAAATTTTGGAGAACTTAACTGGATATTTGCTTCCATTGAATACAGAACTTTTTAACAAAGAGATAGTTCTGTGTCGAAGTTAATGGGGTGGAGTACCACATGCTGTGCTATGACCTGTGACCACTGCTATTCATCCTTCAAATTAGAGTTACGTGCTCAGAATTGCTTAGCTTATTATATTAATCTGCTGCATTTGCTTAATTATTTTATAAAATGAACTACTTGCTATTTTCAAGCCAGTTTTTCATCTGTATAACCGTACGCATAAGGTCGGTCCAAAAAATAAAAGTTTCTTTTTAAAAATAAAAGTTTGTTTTTAAAAAAGTCGTTTTTGTGGTTCCATAACATAATCGGCGCAGTCGGTAGGATTGTCCCGCGACATTAGTGCCGACAAGTACGAGTGGTTCCTTTTAAGGATTTGCGGAAGCGACGAATCGAAAAACGGCTTTAATGAAAATAAGGCCGTGAGAACCACAAAACAAAAAGAATTGATTACCACTTCACGGATCGAGCGCATATCATGATCACCAATGGACAGTAGTTCAGGAAATACGGTGATTAACAGTGCCAATAATAGAACCCGGTTCACTTTTCAAGAGCTATATAATCAGGAAACATCTGATTTAGAACCAACCCCAAATAAATCCCAATCGATGGATTCGACAACACAAGCACTAATTGATCAAAACAATTATTTTGATGAATCATGCTATGACCAATATTCCAATGACCCCTATAATTACTATTTTGATGAAGAATATTCTTTGCAAGAACAAGATCAATATTATCCCTATTATCAATATAATGAAGTTCCTTACGAACAAAACAATGAACTTTCAGCTCAAAATCAAACTCAACAAGAGCTGAATTTTCTCCCAACTTTTCAACCCAAGAAACCGGAATAGTATATTTGAACAACCAATCCATAGAATTACCACATATTTATATCCCAGAAATTGATTCTAAATTCTTAATCGATACTGGTAGTACACGCAGTTTTATCAATTCAAATATTGCCTACCACTATTTTGCAGATTGTATAAAGAATGAATTATTCCAAGTGCAAACCGCACAAGCAGTATCATTTCACAATCCAACTGCAGAATTAACTTTGCTTCCCAGTTCTTAAACTAACGGGATACAAACCTCTTGTCCTGAAAACATTGAAACGAACGTGACCTATGTCATACCGCCGCGTATGATTACACAGATTAAAGTACCAGTAAGTCTTGAAAATGGATATGGTATAAAAAATTATGCACAAGAAGGAACCGTTGAGATACCAGACCAGAGTCTTTAATAAAAATTGAAAATTATTTCGCTTATACGACAGCATTGAATTTGAGTTCAAACCCAGTGAAAATTGATTTTATTTTTTGTTTATTTCACTGTATTTCGACAACTTATGATCGGATGGTTTTGCTACTCTGGCAATAAGTTTAGAGCATTGAACAAGCTTTAAAATGAGCCATCATACAACCCTGTGGGTCTTTTAGTCTTCGAGAAATGATTTTTTCCCCCCAAAAAAAAGATTTTCGTAAAAAATTCCTAACTTTTTTAATTTTCATGCTAGACAATTAATTTTTTACACATACATAGTAGATGAGGCAGGCTTTATTGAGCCCAAAGGACCCCGCACACATCTTATGGGTTTTTGGTTTTCTGTCAAACTCAATGAAATTTTGATAAGTGGTATATCTTGACTTACTGATAAAAAGTTCTCATGGGCCCAACCCGATACTATGGGTGGGTTCCGTTGTCTAACCTGGTCAACCGGTCGGTACAACCTCGGTTGACAGCGGTTGACAACGATTGACAAGCGGTTGCTGAAAATTTCGGTTTCATACGGAACGCTTTTCCAATAGCAGAATCGCCGCCGGTTGCCTTGGTGACATGTTTGACATAACCAACCGCGTTCCGTATAGACCGGTTTTTCAGGAACCAGACATTACGGAACGTGTAATCGTAACCAAGGTTGACAACGGAACCCAGCCTATGATTAGTTTCCGAAATACAGGTGGTTTAATGTTCAAGAAATGTACACATTTTATATGCATTCACATCTACCTGTCACCTATTATTAGGTCTGTCAGAGTGAATTTCATTGGTTGTAACTAGTTTTCTGACTGTTTCTGACTGTTTTCGACCAATCAAATTCGCTCTGACAAGTTTGTGATTTTTGCAGAAATAGACCTATTATTAGGTGACAGGTAGATTGTGAATACATATAAAATGTATACATTTCTTGGACATAAAAGTACCTGTATCTCAAAAACTAATCATAGGATTGGTTCGGGCCCATGAGAACTTTTTATCAGGAAGTCAAGGTCTAACATATCAAAATTTCATTGAGTTTGACAGAAAACCAAAAACCCATGAGGTGTGCGGGGTCCTTTGGGCCCGGTCCGATGGGTCGTTTCGGCATAATACCCTTGTCAAGCAAAATGGGGATGTTTATAAAGCAGTCTGTCGAATTGAGGACAATTTTTTTGTATTTATTTTGAAAACTCCACTGATAAGTCGAAATGCCAAACTATCGATCCTCTATCTCAGATTTTCCATTTAATTTTTTTATCGCAAGTAAAACGGCTTCAAACATGACTGAAAATGGAAAAAATCGGCGGGAATTCAAACGGAGTAGGCAGCGAGTTCCCCCCCGCCCACGCAAATTACATTTTTTTTCCATTTTCAGTGATGTTCGGAGCCGTTTTACTTGCGATAAAAAAATTAAATGGAAAATCTTTAGATTACATGTAAATTTTCCAAGGAAATTAATATACCAGTGGCGAAGATATGACAATTTTAAAAAAGTAAGTTTTGGTCCATTTTTTCGTTCGAAAAATCATAACTTGGCAATGCTGCATTCAACCCAAATACGATTTTAAAGTTGAATACAGAGCACATAGAGGCTTCATTTGCCACATAAAAACATACGGTATTCCATTTAAAAAAAAAAAAACATAAAATTTGTGATTACTCTATTTTGAGACACCCTGTATATTTGAAAATAATTTTGGGTTATGGCAGAGATGAAAGGCCAAAACTTTTATACAGAACATTCTTCCATAAGTTCAACGGTTTGGCTACTATTGACCGAGGCGCGCTTGTTGGAGTACCCTGTATACAGCAACCATTTTAAGGAACCTAAAATCATAAGATGCACGAAACTGTCAATAATGTGAAAGAAATTGAAGAACGGTTGTTATTGATCAAACATCAGCACGAATCAAAGACAAATCATCGAGAAATAACAGTAACACTTGATCGAATAAAATCCAATTCTTATTGGCCAAAATATATCAACGATTGTGTTATCTGTCAAACTCAAAAGTATTCACGATTAAAAACGTATATCGCACTTGTCAGGACAGAATCACCATCGAAACTCTTCCAAATCTTACACATGGATACATTTATCTTCGAAAAACAGAAATTCTTAACAATAATTGGCAAATTCTCTAAATATGCCAAAGCATTTCCCTATGATAAAAATGCTAAATCAGTTTGCGACAAATAAGTCCAGTTTTTCTCCTTTGTAGGATGCCCTAAATCAATTGTTACTGATAACGAAACCCAGTTTAATAACGAACTTCTTAAAGAATTACTAAAAGCTCAAAAGATAAATATACACATTACAATTCCTGGACATCATGAATCAAACTCACCAATTGAGAGATTTCATTCTACTATAATAGAACACTTATACGATTATTGCGAACTAAAGACCCTAATAAACCAATTAATGAATTGATGCCGTATGCAATAATAGCATATAATAGTACTAGAAGTTCTGTAACGAAATATTCTCCTCACGAACTCGTACTAGGACATACTAATACTCGTGATCCTTGGGATTTGATATCCACAACTTTCTATTCTATGTGAACTCACACAAGAATAGAAAGTTGATGATTATATGAAAATATCGCAGGAAACACGGAACGAGAAAAAGAACGCGTAATAACGAAAATTAACACAAAAGGTGACGAACAAAGTCAATTCAAAATAAACCAAACGGTATAAAAAAAACAACCGTCGCGTTCTCCCAAAATTAAACTAGTATATTACATTACGAGTGTAGAAAGTGACAAATTTCACACGATTGTTTATTCGAAAATCACACGAGTGTATGAAAGACGGTTTCTCACGAGTGATGTACAGGGTGGCCCGTTTAAGAGGGGCCTATACCTTATCTCGAAATCTACAAGGGCTGTAAAAAAAACTTAAATACAAAAGTTGTTTCTAATAAAATTATCTACAACTTTTTTGTATTTTTGTTATTGTCACTCTACTATATACAGGGTGGACAAATAAAATTTCATTTTTTTTAATGGAACACCCTATATTTTAATACATTTTAACATAGCTCTTTGAAAGAAAAATTCAACGATATACTGGTCAGGTGTCTGTGATATATCGTTTTGAACTTATTAGCGATTATCTTCAGGATTTGGGGTAATTGTCAACAGTCATTGTTACGTTACTCATAAACTTTTAAAACTTTTTTCTACATGATATTTTCTATAAAATAATGCTCTTCTTTAGACAATATTTAGATTTGAAATATTTGTATCAAAACATTCGGTGGTGCCACGTTTTGCAAAATGTTAGGCTTTTCAATTTTTTTAAATGAGACCTCCTGTAAATTTTCGAGTTTTTGGATAGCCCTTCAAAAGACAAATTTAACGATATACTGGACATGGATCTGTGATGCACCGTTTCGGCCTGATTGGCGTTTATCTTCAGTTCTAGCACAATATCACATGTCATCCCTGTTGAAAGAAAAAAATGTCTAATTTTGCAGTAGATTAGCTGAACTAATGCTTTTAATGCATTGATGGTGGCATTATTGAACAATTTTTTATACATTGATAAAGCACGTTAATAGACGGCCGACGGAAAATAGACATTTTTGTGATTCACCAGGCGATTTGGACAGACGAAATATTGTGCTAGAACTGAAGATAATTGACAATCAGGCCAAAACGGTGCATCACAGACCCATTTCTAGTATATCGTTGAATTTGTCTTTTATAGGGCTATCCAAAAATTCTGAAATTTACAGGAGGTCCCATTTGAATAAATTGAAAAGCGTAAAATTTTGAGAAACGTGGCAACACTGCGGTTTTTAAACAAATATTTCAAATTTGACTATAGTCTGAAGAAGAGCATTATTTTATAAAAAAATATCATGCAAAAAATGTTTTTTAAAAGTTTATGAGTAACGTAACAATGACTGTTTAAAATCACCCCAAAGCCTGAAAATAATCGCTGATAAGTTCGAAATGGTATATCACAGAGACATGACCAGTATATCGTTGAAGTTTTCTTCCAAAAAGCTATGTAAAAATGTATTAAAATATAGGGTGTTCCATTTGAAAAAATGAAATTTTTATTTGTCCACCCTGTATATAGTAGAGTGTCTGCAAAAACAATACAAAAAAGTTGTAGATAATTTTATTTGAACCAACTTTTGTATTTAAGTTTTTTTCACAGCCTTTGTAGATTTCGAGATAAGGTATAGGCCCGTCTTAAACGGGCCACCCTGTACACCATTTTTCCTACGACCAGAAACCGATTTACACCAATTTTCTCTTATTTTATTTCTTTTCATTTTCAACACACGTGCTGTGCTGAAAGTATTTTCAACTTTCAAGCAAGTATTGAAAGTAAATTGTCAATGTCAATCTCAAATAATGTCAACAGTATTTTCCACACGTGTGCTGAAAGTACTTTTAGCACGCGTGTATTGAAAGTACTTTCAGCACGCGTGTGATATTAAGCGCTTTCCAAAGAACCAACTAGTGCGGATTTTGTCATTTTCGTATGTGGTCGTAGGAAAAAAAATATTATGGACCTTTAAAAATAATAGAAATCTCAAAACATAACCGTCTGAAAGTACAACACATAAAAAACCCACGAAAACTAGAAAAAATCCATATAAATTAAGGAACTGAATCCACCTCTTGTTACAGATACAACTGTACAACAGAATACTCCTACGACACTCCTAGATACAACCAAAATCCAGGAATCCTTCCATATAAATTAGTTAATGCCCAAAAAGTATCTAATCATTGGACATTCGTTCAAATATTTGACATTGCAAACTTTTCTCTTGAGAGACAAAAATGAGGTTAAATTGATGGATTAGGTAGCATAGTTAAGAGTTTAACTAGAAACTTAGACCAACAAGACACTCTAAGATATGATGCTGAAATTGATATCCTTGAAAATAATCAAAATAATGAAAAATCAGCCATAGACAAACAATTGACAATTTCGAACACAAAATATATCTCATAATCAAGAAATCTTGAAAGATCGAATTAACAATGTTATTGAAACTATTACCTAATTGCTCACAAATTGAGATGGCAACGGCTCGTGAATATTTTAAAATTCAAATGGTTTTAACGCAAATTTCTATGATGTATCAAAATATCTATGATGTTGCAACGGCAGCCAGTGTGTCAAGAATCGCATAGCAGATTTCAGATTTTACGTGATGTTCGGGAACAACGTCGATCGCGGTTCTTCTGGATTTTAAAGGAATAAATTACGACTATATAATAAGAACGGGTTTTAGCTTGTAAGTTTAAGTTAAAGTTTGACTGTGATACAAGTTAAATAGTGATTATTGTAAAGAGTTTAATTGTTGAGTTAGTTATTAAAGTAATTAGTGTCAGAGTGAATTGTTACGTGGAATAAATTATTGCTGTGTTAATTGGACTTTGATTTTTGGAATAAACGAAACGAACCCAAGATTTCTGTCAGGCAATCCAAAGCCGTGACAATATATTAGAACAAATCGAAGTTGCAATATCATTTGCTAAACTACATAATTTCCACAATTCCATCATACAGCCGTCTGAAATATTAAATGAGTTATTGTTAATAAATAACCAACTTTTATCGGAAAAACTACCTTTTGAAGCCATACTTGAAAATATCTTGAATTTTGAGACTATTTTGGATATAAAAAGCTACCTACTCAAAAGATAGTGAAATAATATTTATTATCGAAGTGCCTTGGTAGAAAAAGAAAACTACAATTTTATTCAATTATTGTTTCCTTTACCAACTCCTACCAATGTTTACTTTAAAATGTTGATACCCAATTTCCAATATGTCATAATTAATGAACATAATTTCGGTTATTCGAATACACCCTGTAGGAAAATACTCGATAATGAATATTTGTGTAAACATATACAAACAGAAATATTGTACCTATAAAAATTTACCATGTGAATTGCAATTGTTAAGATATCAACATAATATCACAAATTGTAACCCGATTCTTGTGAAAATCGAGTGTTCAAGTGCAAAATATCGATGAAGGAAAGTGGATAGCGATTACTGATAAAGACATTACAGCATTACCAGATGCATTACAACAGTGCGGAAATGAAAAAAAAAATGTGTTTTTGAAAGGAACTCATTTAGTAGAAATCAATTTCCCATGTAGTTTAAAAATTGCTGACTCATCAAGTCTTATAAAAATATTAATCACAAATTTTAAGTTAGTTACTTTAAACATTGTTAATTTTAATAAATTGAATTCTTTGCAAAATGAAATACAAAATCAAAGAAATTCAAATTTGGAAATGGTAAAAGATCCAGTTTATTGCTATACGCCCAGTATACCGGGTGACAACGAAATCGTTATACAAGGCGTCATTCAGTTGTCTTTAAAGTTAAAAATTTGAAAATTGCGTGGAACGGGTAAGTCATTTAGACGCATATTTTTCGTAAAAAAACAATTGAATATCACTTCCGGTTACTCCGGAAATGAACCCAAGTCAAGAAATTTTTATGGAACCCTGTATATTTTTTTGCACAGTTGGATAGAGCTTAAAATCTCATATGTCATTGAAAAGGGAATTTTAAGCTCTATCCAACTGTGTAAAAAAATATACAGGGTTTCATTAAAAAAATTTGACTCGGGTCCATTTCCAAAGTAACCGGAAGTGATATTCAATTGTTTTTTTATGAAAAGTGTGCGTCTCAATGACTTACCCGTTCCACCCGATTTTCAAATTTTTAAATTTAAAGACAACTGAATGACGCCTTGTATAATGATTTCGTTGTCACCCGTATAGACTATTTTACTTTATATTATAATTTTATTGATTTTATTATTTTTCTTGTACAAGTATCTGCTCCCTTTGTTTTATTTCAAAAAAAAAAAAAAAAATGGAATCAAACAGTGATGAAATCATTATTTGAACCTCGAATATTTTGGATCCTAAAAACTTGAAAAGTTTATATACCCAATTAAAAGGGGAGGAGTTACGTGCTCAGAATTGCTTAGCATATTATATTTATCCTATTTTGACGTTTAAAAATGACATTATTGAACGCATAACAATAAAGGTAAGTAGACGTTTATCACCTCAGTGATTTAAAAACATTTAAACTCACTCTCGGCATTTCAAGTCACTCTGCCCAACTAAAAATCTGAGTGATTTAAAATATTTTTAATTCACTCCCGGCATTTTTCCTTTTTTTGATATTTTAAATTTCCACAAAAATGAGATAAAATTTTGTATACATCACGTGAGTTAAAATGTTTATTCATTCGAAGAAAATTAACCCACTCGCTAGGGCTCGTGGATTAAACTTTCTTCTCATGAATAAACATTCATTTAACTCACTTGGTGTATAAATAACTATAATCTGCTGCATTTGCTTAGTTTATCCAACACATGACAGTTATGACTGTCTACTACATGTTATATTTTAGACGTGTATTTAAAATTGTCCGTGTTTATAGCAATTTAAATCCGTTTAATTTAACGAAAAAAACTCGCATAAACGCAAAATGTCTGATGAAAGTGGTGGTGAAAATGGTGAAGTAAAAATGTGTCATAAAAACATCATACAAGAAAACCCCCGAAGCCTTTCAGTTGGATTAAACACTCTCCCAAAAGCAGAAATAAGGAAAATTATCGGCGTTGAAGCCACAAAAAACGCTAATACCAACCAGGTAAATATTGATAAGAAAGTAGACATAAACATAGACTCTCATAAAAAAGTAAATAAACCTGATAAAAACTATTCAGTGTTAAATATACAAAATATGGATCCTATATCAAAGTATCAGGATCAGGATGAAACAAACGGAAATATAGAAAGCGTCTTTGACGATCCTTTCAAGCCGAAAAAATCGGTTTCGCGTACACCACCAACTGAAAATAAACGGAATACATTACCAGATATAAACGCAGAGAAAATAAAAAATGATACGGCTACGAAAAGGCCTAGGTCTGAAAATACCCCGGAGCGAGAAATTAAAAGACAATGCAACTAGATGCAAATGGAAACAGAGAAAACAGAGGAATCAGAAGGCGAAAGTAACCAAAACTTTGAAAATTCAAAACCTGAAGCTGTAAATTTGGAAAATATGATATCCCAAGTTTTTTCTTCCTTGGATGATATCCAAGAAATAGAAAATAAGGTAGGACAGCCATTAGTAAAGGCCGACTGTGAGTCATTGAGAGATGCAACATCCAAGATATACAAATGCCTAACTCTCCTTGTACATAAAATTGGGTATATTGAAAAAGAAAACGTATACCTGACTCAACAGAAAGCCTCACAAATCCTAGAAAAAAACAACCAAATAACGGAAAATAAAAGAACCTATGCTGATGTGACTGACACCAGAAAAGCATTTGAAGACAAACAGAATGTACCTAAGGAAGATACTTCTTGGACAACGCCAAAAATAAGTAGAAAATTGGAAACTGTAGTAACAATTAGTAATGCAACTGATTCCCGAAATGCACTCCAAACCCTCAAACAGCATATATCATCCAAAAGTGTCGGTACTCTAAAAAATGTAAAACATCTAAAAAATGGCGCTGTAGTGTTGGAAAGCCATAATGAAGACCAGTATAAAAAACTTAAAAATGTTCTTGTTGGAAAAAAGGATATTTCAATAAAGGAAACGTCAAATATGGATCCAATGTTCATGGTTACAGGGATAGCAAAAGGGATAACAAATGAAGAGTTTCTGGAAGATATCATACGACTTAACGACGAAATCGAAACAGACCTGGGAGATAGTATTGAGGGGAAAATTCAGGTGATAAGCTAAAAACCAATGCAGAAATCCCTTTAAAGAAAACTGGATCTTACAAGCACCACCAGAAATCTCAAAATGGTTCCTTAAGAAGCAAACAATAAATTTTGATCTTGTCAAAGTACATGTCTATGAGCATTTCAACTTAGCTTTATGTTATAACTGCTCAGGTTTTGGTCACGTAGCAAAGCACTGCACAGAAAAACAATGTTGTCACAAATGCGGTGGTGAACATCATGGTGCTGACTGTAGAACAGAAAAACTAATATGCTCTAACTGTACCAAAATGAAACATGAGGAAAACTTATGTCATCACTCTGCACGGGACAATCAGTGCCCGGTAAAAGAAGGTTACTCCAGTACAGGAACAGTATAAACTATACAGCGATAACTACGGCAAATTCATCAGATTTTTTATAAAGAGTACATGCACCAACGCGCCAAAAAAGGAATTTCAGAAGTATAATACACCAAAATGTGCAATCATTAGGGAACTCGGTAGACTTGATAAACGACATGTTAAGTACACATGAAGAATGTCTAATATTATGTGTTACAGAGCATTGGAAATCTGAAGATCAATTAAAGAAACTCGCTATCTTTAATTTCAAATTAATGTCTATGTTTTGTCGGGACGAAGAAAAGCATGGAGGAGTGGCGGAATATTGTAAAGAGGGTACAAACTGTAAACCACGCGAAAATATAAACAATTTGTCTGTTAGTGGTGTTGTGGAATTCGCAGCTGTAGAGTGTAAGCTGGGCAATCAGAAAGCAATTATTGTTAGTGTTTATAGACCACCCTCTGGTGACATTGACACCTTTTTAAATAAAATCGAACGCATACTAGTAAGTATTTTTCATGAGAATAAGTCACTTTTTATTGTAGGAGACTTTAACATAGAAATGATCTTGGAAAACAATGCAAAAACTAATTTGTGTTCGTTAATGGCGTCATTTAATCTGATCCCAACTGTTGTCGAAAATACCAGGGTATCAAAAAAATCTGCTAGCTGCATAGACAATATTTTTACCAACGCAGAGTATGATAGGGCATTAACATGTGAACATTTTATAACAGATCATAGGGCACAGAGGATTTTGTTACAAATCAACACAAACCAAGAAAAGCATATTAAATATGCACGAATTTTCTCAAAAGAAAACAAGCAAAATTTTCTGTGCTGCCTGAAATCTGAAAAGTGGGCAGAAGTATATGAAATTGAAAAAAGCGATGTAAATAAACAGTGGGACACCTTTATGCAAGTTTTCAAGCAGTATTTTGATCGGAATTTCCCATACAAAAAACTAGGCAATTATTCCAAATCAAAGGCTACACCATTTAGTAATGAAGAGCTTAGAGAATGTAAAAGCAATTTAAATACTTATTTATCACTTTCCAGATATTTTCAATATTACAAAGAAGCATATAAAAATGAAAAAAGAATATATGACAGATTGTTAGCCAATCTGCGCACTCATACATATTATGCAAATCGCGTAAAAAATGCAGACAATAAGACAAAATGTATGTGGGCAATATGTAAGGAAATTAATGGAAAAAATAAGTCGCCAGATATTCAGGTTGAGGGAAGTTCTGATCAAATTGCATGTAGCTATAATGAATATTTATTATCTATAGTGCCCGATTTGTTGAAAAAACTAGTTAATGTCCCTTTCAAATCTAGCATAAGTCAAAACACTAGATCTATGTTTTTAAAGCCAGTAACACCTGCAGAAATATGTGAAATTTCAAAAAAAATTGAAAAACAAACATAGTTGTGGTGTAGATGATATTCCAACGAGTATTGTTAAGATGATAATGTGGGAGCTGAAGGATATAATATGTTATATAATAAATAACTCATTTGGATGTGGAGTGTTTCTGGATAGTTTAAAAATAGCACTTATTAAACCTTTATATAAGAAAGGAGACCCTGGAAAACTTGATAACTACAGACCAATCAGCTTGCTGCCCAGTTTCTCTAAGATTTTTGAAAGTGCAATGAGTATCAGACTTAAGGATTTTTTGACCGAATGTAATATCATTGCTGATTCCCAACATGGATTTATTAAAGGAAAATCAACACAAACAGCAATTTTTAATTTCATTCGATTAATATTAGAGTATCTCGAGGATGGGCAGTTGGCAATTGGGATGTTTCTAGATTTGTCAAAAGCATATGACTGCTTAGATAGGGACCTTCTTATAAATAAACTAGAAATGTATGGGGTAAGAGGTAATGCTAATAAATGGATTAAATCATATCTTACCAATAGAAAACAAATTGTAACAATTACTAAAGCAGGCAAAACTAGTAGGTCCGAAGTGCTAGTGAATAATATAGGGATAGCGCAAGGAAGCATTCTGGGTCCAATGCTTTTCATTATATTTATAAACGATATAACTCAATTAATCACAGCGCCAAATACCAATATCATAAATTATGCAGATGACACAAACCTTTTAATTGGCTGTAAAAAGATCGATGATTTGATTATGGGTGCAAACGATTTTCTTTCACAAGTTACGAATTGGTTTAATGAAAACAGATTAATTTTGAATCAAGAGAAAACTAATATTATAATTTTTAGAACAAAAAGATCAAACATAAGTAAGCCAAGCCAGTTACGAACTAATGACAAGAATTTAGATATTTCTGAAAACACAATGTTTTTAGGTGTCAATATCAATGAGTTTTTGGACTGGTCAGGGCATATAGACATTTTAATAAAAAAACTAAACTCAGTATGCTTTGGAATAAGAGTTGTTGCCAAATACATGAACGAGAAGACTCTTAGAATAATATATTTTGCCAATTTTGAGGCAGTGTTAAAGTATGGCATTATGTTTTGGGGAGGGGATATTAGAATACAGGATGTTTTTGTGGCTCAAAAACGTGTGGTTAGAGTTATTAAAAAAATGAAATATTTACAGAGTTGCAGGGGTGTATTTAGGGAGTTAAGTATAATGACTGTTTACGCCATATATATTTACGAATGTTTAATGTTTTATTTTAAAAATAGAGAACTGTTTTCTGATCACATTGAACATGGTTATAACACTCGAAATTTAGATGTTAGATATCCTATACATAGATTAACGTTAACAGAAAAATGTCCACACTACATGTGCCTTAGATTGTATAATAAACTTCCTGATAGTGTCAAGAGAATTGAACAACAGAAACTCTTCAAGAAAGAAGTGAAGAGACTCTTAATAGACTTGGAGCCCTATAATTTAATAGACTTTTATAATGGTGATGTTTAGAAAGCTAGATATAATTTCTTTTTTGTTTGACGACGTTTCACTTTGTGTTACCATGTAAACAATGTTGAAATAAATAAAAAAATAAATAAAAAAATAAATAAATATTAATGTCATTTTAGACAACTATCAAATAAAACACTAGTGTGTTATAATCCATAACTCACTAGTGAGTTATGCATTATAACTCACGTTCATATTTAAAGTAGTATTCTATTTATTTATTACTATTACAAGCAGAATTTAAAGGAAAACGCTAACGGTTTATTCGAATTTGAAGTCATTGCAAAATTCGTTGGTTCATTGGAACCAGACGCTCCCATATCGGTACAGCTGCTGATAGTGCTGGAAGACGCCGACGCATAGAACCTTGTATTTTTTTTTGTATTATCTCATAAAAAAAGGATTTCTTCCATTTGTTGGATAAAACATTGCATGCCACTCGTGTGTTATGTTTCGTAAGTCACTTGAGAATTTATACCACTCGGCCTGCTAGCGTGACTTATTTTCAACATAACACACTAGTACCATAATTAACTATTATAAAATGAACTACTTGTTATTTTCAAGCCAGTTTTTCATCTGTATGCATGAGGTCGGTCCGAAAAATGAAAGTTTGTTTTTAAAAAGTCGTTTTTGTGGTTCCACAACGTAATTAAGTGCTAGCTGACGTCACACACATAACCTCAATGACATGTTTGTCCCCCTATCGAAAGTCACGTTATGTCATTGATGACAAGCTAGCGCCTGTGTGTTAAATAGATCTTTCAAACGCTTTGTTTGTCCCCCCAACAGAAGTGAGGTTATGTGTGTGACGTCAGCTAGTGCCTAATTAGGCTCTCCAAATCACGTGATTTTTCAATATGGCGACTGTGGCAAATTTGACGTTTGTTTGTTTATCTTGATTTAATTTGGAATATTTTCAAGCTGATTACAGTTTTCTTTGTTATAATATACGTTTCGAGATGCAGAGTGAATATTTAAAGACTTAAATGCAGGAAAATCGGGATGTGGGCGAACGATTAGTTTGAAAAAATGTCTATTTGACATTTGTTTACATTTTGACCTAATTTTTACAGCAATGAGCAAATGAAGGCCTACAAAAGCTTAGATTCTTAAGTATTTCGAGTATGGCTTTATTTTAGATGCAGGAACAGTGGAGACAGTAGTACTGAATAATTTCTACGTTTTAATTGGAAAAATTTGAAAGTTTGGGCACTGGAAACAACCTGACATCATTCTTGTTGAAACGCCTTCTAAAATCAACTACAAGACACCTTTGTGGCATTTTTAATTAGAAAAAAGCCTTTATGAAGTCAATAGAATGAAAAAATAAGGTTTAGTGACAAAACAACCACACAATGCACTTTTAAAAGCTTTAAATTCTGTACTGTCATATACGGAATAAGAAACTTCCGCCCCGGTCGCCATTTTGGAATAATTTTGAGAGGTCGTTGGAATGCCTAATTCTATTTGCCTTTCAGATATTATTGGCGTAGCATTATCCATGGAAATTTGACAGGTTGACCCTCGTATAATAATTAGGGCTTCGCGAGACCACAAGACTAGTCTTGGTCTTGGTAACAAGACCAAGACCAAGACTGAGACCGAATAAATCTTCTCAAGACCAAGACCAAGACTTGACGTTCAAGACCAAAACTCTCTCTTGAGACTCTCGTCTTGGTCTTGGTCTTGAAAAGAAAAGTCGACTGATTATTTATAAAAATATACAGTGTGTCCCGCTTAAGGACTGACCACCCTTCTAAAAGTTTTATTTTTCAACCGATTCAATTCATTTTTTTTTTGTCTTGTAGCTACTCGAATTTGGCACTCATTAGGCTCATAATTTTATTTCTACGGCTGCACTGGTTTACAGGGTGTCCACATTTATAGGCTTAAATTTCAATAAGTACTATTAGGGATTTTTTTAGAAAAAATCTGATAGCAGATTCTTGTTAAGAATGGTCTAAAACCCTAATGTACGAATTTTTGTTCCAATAGGATACAGGGTGATCCCAACAAATTTTCAAAATTTAATGAAGCAAACCGGAAAAATTTCATATTTTGAGGCCTTGAGAACAACAAAACTTGATACAACATAGTTTTAGAACATCCTTAACCAAAACTTGTAGTGACCTTGTCTCAAAATATAAAATTTTTACGGTTTAATCCATTAAATTTTAATTTTTTTTTGTGATCACCCTGTATCCTATTGGAACAAAAATTCGTACATCAGGGTTTTAGACCATACTATACAAGAATCTGCTATCAGATTTTTTCTAAAAAAATCCCTAATAGTACTTATTGAAATTTGAGCCTTTAAATGTGGACACCCTGTAAACCAGTGCAGCCATAGAAATAAAATTATGAGCCTAATAAGTGCCAAATTCGAGTAGCTACAAGACAAAAAAAATGAGTTAAATCGGTTGAAAAATAAAAGTTTTAGAAGGGTGGTCAGTCCTTAAGCGGGACACACTGTATAATATAATATATTATAATCTTCTTTTAATGTGTTTTAATTGAATCAATTCATCAAATTTATTATTTTTTTCAAATTTACGAGAGGGTTCTTGAAAACCTTTATCTGGCCTGAATGCTCAGGTAGGTAAGCTAGGTTTTTTCTTATGGTTCAAATAAAAATTTATTTTTTTCCTCGGTACAGAATAGCAATTTTATGGTGTGCTTATCAACTTTTCTGTTCCGTTAAGAAAAATTCTAATAATTTAAGAATAATTGATGTTAATTTGATCCTCTTAGTGCCGGTACTTATGCTCTCATTTGACAGCCGTTAAAAATAATCAGGGGTTTGAATATAATCTAACCACATCATACTTATCGAACTTGGCCCATGCAAAACTTTGACGACGTATCAAATTCGTTAATCGATAGCAAAAGTATCGGCCCTTAATGTGGTATTCTTTTAACATGAAACGCTCTTGCTGGTAAAAATAGCCTGTGAAGAAGACCAAATGCATGGTCGAAACGTCAGCATAATTTTTTCAGAAAGGAAGTTTTATTTTTTATTTTTCAAGTCCTAAATCCACTATAATAATAATATAATAATAATAATAAATGCCTTTATTAAAAGTTTTCAAAGGAGCAGCAGTTTTTATATTCTGTTTTAAACTGCTTTTCACTAAGTTTTTTGATATTATCCGGAAGTGAGTTATATAATTTAATAGAGTTATAGGTAAACGATCTCTGAAACATAGCTGTCCTATGGTGAGGCAACGTGAGCATATCAGTAAACCTAATATGTCTTGAATGGCTACTCAATCGAAAAACAAGTTTCTCTTTGAGTGTTGTTGGTTATCTTTGCTCTGTTGTTATATGTTAGTATATTTTGAAAATTTGGCCAGTCTTGGTCTTGGTCTTGCGAAGCCCTAATAATGACAGTATATGTCAAAATCCAGACAATTTTAAGTGTGTTTCATATAATTTCGTAAGTGTCGCAGTATTAAAATTTTCTGGCCTATCTGGCCAATCAAATTTGACACATTTGTCAATATACCGGGTGATTCTCAGATGACGCTCGTCCCTGTATTTTTTTTATTTTTTAAGATTTTCATCCCATATTTTGGTAGAAGGTATAAGTCATTGGTGTGCAATGTTTCACATATTAAGTACCTTTCTGATACTTCCAGTTTCACCGGAAACGACCGCAACTTCGAAATTTTAAATGGAACACCCAGTATATTTTTAGATATTTGAATTCGCCATTCGATTCTAAATATGAAAATGTATATCGATATAATTTTTTGACATTTCTGAAACCAAAATTACCAATTCGCACTTTTCATCTAGCGTGCCATGAGTGACATTAATTGGTAGGTTTTGTACCCAAATAACTGTTAAAATTATTATTTATTTTTATTATTGGAAAATGCAACTTCTACAGCCATTTGAAATTTTCAAATGCGTGAAAGTTGATTTTTTCTTATGGAAAGGGTAGTGGCTCACGGAATCAACTAAACAACTTTTTTCCGACTAAAAGATTGATACTACACAATAATATTTCCTTTCATTTTAAACTTCTGCTAGATTGCTTAACTTTGAAAATACCCTCGTAAAACAAGTTAATCACCTGAAATGTTGAATGATAACCACCTTTTATTAGAAATTTGACATATCCAATTTGACACAAAAAATAAGGCAAAAATACACTAAAACGGTGTTTACACTAGATGCAATGCAATTTTAAAAATGGCATGCAGTCGGCTGCACATGCAATTTTTTGCCTTCTACCGTTTACATAGGATGCAATTAAATTGCATGCAGTCATTTGTATAGCGGGTTGTGCCAACTTAAAGAAAATGACATATAACAGCTGATTTGCTTTATATTTTTATATTCTGTTTTCATTTTGGATTTTGCAAATTAATATTAATTTTTGCAACAAACCAAACCAAACCAACCCGCAGTTGGGGGAAGTAGACACAAATTTGACGAAAATGGCACGCAACATGCAATAAAATTAGCGCAAGTTCTAATTTCATGCAATGCAATGAAATTGCATCAGCTTATCGAAAAAGAACAAAGTGCGCATGCCTTCAGGCAAGAAATTATTGCATTGCACGAGATTGCATGTAGTGTAAACAGGCTTTAATACACACTGAAATTTGTAAAACGACTAAATTTGTGAAACGACTCTCATCAGAGTACAATATTTGGGATGGAAATCTGTTATTTTCTCTGTACTTTTGTAAATACCAGTTGCAATATTCAAGGCGTCGATCATAATCAGTTGGATACAAGTGCTGATGTAGCGGGTATTTGAATAACTTGAATTTTTGTTTATTGAGAATTCTCAATACCGAAGCCTGACTTATGTCGCATTCTGCAGCGATTTCCCTCGTTGAAGCTACCCTATTTACAGCAACCATATCCAACTCATCAAATTCCTTTTCCTCATTTGAAACGAATGGTCCGTTAACGTTATTTGATTCAGTCCTCATGATTTCTACCAATCTGGGAAAATAATGTCGACTTGGGTGGCGACGATTTGGATATTTCGCAGCGTATGCGCGAGCTGCGTGTGTCGCAATCTGCCTGCACCCACCGAATACCTACTAAAATCATGTCAATCTTTTCGCTGCGTGTGAAATTCATGATTATTTCTCTTTCACAGAAAAAAAAACAACGCTTGAATACGAAATTAGTCTGACAACTTGTGTCAAATTTCTAATAAAAGAAGGTGCTTAACGTTATTTAAGGTAATCAACTTGTATTACGAGGGTGATTTCAATGATTTTATTCCAAAAAATTAAAGTTAAGAATCTAGCAGAAGTTTAACACGAAAGGAGACATTATTGTATAGTATCAATCTATTAGTCGGAAAAAAGTTGTTTAGTTGATTCCGTGAGCCACTACCCTTTCCATAAGAAAAAATCAACTTTTACGCATTTGAAAATTTCAAGTGGCTGTAGAAGTTGCATTTTGCAATAATAAAAATAAATTATAATTTTAACACTTATTTGGGTACAAAACCTACCAATTAATGTCACTCATGGCACGCTAGATGAAAAGTGCGAATTGGTAATTTTGGTTTCAGAAATGTCAAAAAATTATATCGATATACATTTTCATATTTAGAATACAGAGGCGAATTTAAATATCTAAAAATATACTAGGTGTTCCATTTAAAATTTGAAAGTTAGTGTCGTTTCCAGAGAAACCGGAAGTATCAGAAAGGTACTTATTATGTGAAACAATGCACACCAATGACTTATACCTTCTACCAAAATATAAGATGAAAATCTTAAAAAATAAAAAAGTTACAGGGACGAGCGTCATCTGAGAATCACCCGGTATTTTTCAATAGTGCAATATAAAAATGGTACCTTACTATTCTGCATACCTGCAAAATCCATTGACATTTTTCCAATGAATTATAGCTAAAAACCAAGAATCGTAAACTTTACAGGATTGCTCAATCCCATAAGACAAACGTTCATAAAAACATCGAAGATGGCGGTATGCGAATGACGTCACGCAGTCCTTGATCGGTTTGTGTTTTTTATGACAGTGCACTATCCTTGCATTTTCAAACGTGAAAAGTTGTTATTTTGAGGTTATTTCCTTTGAAAACTGTATTTTGTAATTAATTTATTAATTTTAAAATTAGCAGACTTCAAAAGCTTGTGTCCTTGAGGCTTGAGTGGTTGGCTAATTAGAAAGACGAGTTTGTTTGCTTTTGTTTATCAATTAGCCAAACATATTGCCAAAAAGTCAAAAAAACGAAAGGCTGGAGTCAAGCTGGCCCCCGGATTCGTTTCAATGTTTTTTTTGTGTATGAAAATGAGCGCAATTCGCATAAATACTGGCACAATTGAGCACAAAACGGGCACAATTGACTACAGCTGAGAAACAGTAGAAAACCAAATGTGGGGTGCCAACTTGAGCGAGCCGGTTTAATTTTTGCATTTCAATATCAAAATATAAGTGAAACGGGGTTGCAATAGTGTGTTTTATTTTTTACTGCCCCCACCTAGGTACTTCTCAATTATTATTAATTAGTTTAATAGGTACTAGAACGATTTAATATGGACATTCAAAGTAAGCTTATTTCACAAAGCCAAATAGTGATACCTACCTAATTTAGATTCTCATAATCATATTCCCGAAAAACACTGCAAGTTTCCCATATTTTCCAAGCGTTTTCATAGTAAACGCGCCAGTAAAGGAATTTATTTACATATTTATTTATTCACTCTTCACAAACACTAATTTTTATTAGTAATTACATGCAAAGGAAACTTACAACTAAGTAGATATTTGATTTACAAAAAAAAAGCAATACAAATGCTTGACTAGGAAATACTAACTAGCAATATACACAAATAGAAGAGCGATGTCCTGATACAACAAATCCAGTATTATAAAACCACTAAAACCAGAAAATGCTTGGGGTTTTCGCGAGTATTTTCAGCCACGAGTCTTTTATGCTTACACATTAAATGAAACTTTAAATTTACACTTATAACACTAGCAAAACACTAGATAAATCCAAATTTACGATAAAATAATTGTCAGCACAAACTGAACATCATTCGTATCAGCGGCCATCTTGAAAATCCGGCATGCACGTGACGTCACAGCAATTGTGAACAAATTTAGCCGATTGAGCAATCCTGTAGAGTTTACGATTCTTGGCTAAAAACTGGAATGCGCACACAGTGCCATATCTGCCAAAAAAATGAAGCCATGAAAGACAGATGCCACAAGGGGGAATGTTGTTTTTTTCTGTTGCTCGCTGTCATATGACGTTTTCGAAAGTTTTTTCCCCACAGAACATATCACCTATAGAAAAATGTCTCAAATGGGAGACTCGCGACGAAGGTTTTTAGTTAGGTTTTCAGTCAACGATGGCGACACTGTCGGGAGATAAAAGAAATTTGCAGGTTTCTGTTGACAGTGATTTGTGTTGGTTGGTTTTATCGTATCGCATTTGTCATTTTGAAATTCAAAAATTCAAAATTTGAATTTTAAAAGCGTTAAAGTCCGTTGAAAAAAACCCTCATTTCTGTACGTATTTTTTTTGTATTTAGTCGTTTGTATCGTTTCTTTCTTATTTGTATTTAGTATTCGTATTTATTTTGCGTTAAAATGTCTCTTATGTTTGGTAAAAAGAAACCGTCCAAAGTAAAATTGAAGTGTTGCGTTCCAAATTGTGAAGATAAATATAGCAGTCGTTTTCGTTTTCCAAATCCGAGAAATGTACTTAATATGGCAATCATTGAAAAATGGATCGCAAATATCAACAATCCTTCCTTAGCTAACCGTAGTTACGACGAAATACATAAAAAATTCCGTATATGTGCGAGACATTTTCCAGCAGAAACTTTTTTACATGGCTGTAGAAAAGGGATTTCATGATGCCCTTCCAATCTTACATATGAATAATAAAAATGGTAAGTACCTGATACTGGGGACCTGATAAGATCCTCCACCTTCCAAAAATTGGTTGGCTTTAGCCAAGGATTTGTGCTATCAGCTGCAATAAAATAGACTAACTAGTATTTTAGGAATTGGAAAACACTTTCAATTAAATATCGACTTTTCTTTTTTAGCTTCATATCAAAATGATGATTCTCAAATCATAAAAAAACCAAGGCTGGATTATCCTATAATGGAAAAATCTTCAGATATTGTATGGCCAACAATCACCCCAGGAACAAGTGCCAAGCACCTCGAGTTTCTGTAGAACTGGTCAATTTTCCGATGAAAATGTGTGTGAAACCACATTCAAAATAGATCCCACACCACTCTTTTCAGCGACTCACCCCCCATCGGCCCGTTTAAAAGTAACTGGAAGCTGTGAGTTTCATTTCCCAAATATTTGTTATTTATTATATTTTTAATTACATAATTCACACTCTTAGATCGCAAGAAAGGATCTATTTTGAAGCAATTTGGCGTCACAAGACAAAAGTGTCTTACTCCCAGGGCTAAGCTCCTTTACAAAAAAGTGGTGGAATCCAGCAACAAGCTAGGGCGGTTAAGCAAAAGGATGACTTCTTTTAGGGAAAAACTTACTGCAGCCCAGCAGCTTGCTGAATCAACAAATTTTCAAAATTTGATGAGCCATGTAAATATATAGTACTTATAATTTTATATTGTCCCAAGTAAGGACGCAACGGCAGAAGCCCAAGGCAAGGCGATTTTCCATAGATGAAAAGCTCTTAGCTTTGACCATATTGAAAGCTAGTGCAAGAGGGTATAGGCTGCTTTCCAAAATCTTTACTCTACCATCCAAACAGACCTTAATGAAGGTGCTAAATAAGATTCCTCTTAAAACTGGTATTAGTCAACATCTGTTTGATAGTATAGAAAATACAGTACAAAGAATGAAATCTATAGATCGATATGCTGTATTACTGTTTAATGAAATAGCACTTGGATCTTCATTGAGCTATGATAGCAGAGAAGATCAAATTAAAGGTGTCACAGATTTAGGTAGCAGTAGAATGCCTAAAATAGCAGACCATGCAAATGTTTTTATGATGAAGGGTATATTTCGTCAATGGAAACAGCCAATCTGTTTCACATTTAACGAGGGACCTACAAAATCATCCACATTGAAAGTATTTATCAAGAAAATTATCAGAGAATGTTCCAGAATTGGTCTCAAAATTTTAGCAACTGTCTGCGACCAGGGAGCGCCCAACCAATCTGCTATTAACCAACTTCTCAATGAGACAAAAGAGCATTGTATTAAAAATAAGAAAGAATTTAAAGGTAATGGTTTTTTAGTGGATGAGGAGGAAATAATTCCATTATTTGATACACCCCACTTATTCAAAGGGATAAGAAATAATTGATTAAATAAGGACTTATACTTTAAAATGGAGGGGAACAACTATATTGCTAAATGGTCCCACATTGAGCAATTTTACTTTTTGGACACTGAAGATCAGGATGTGAGAATTTGTCCTAAGCTCACAATCACGCGATTCAAGGAAAAATTGAAAAAATGCGAGTGAGTTGTACTCAAGTGTTGTCACCAAGTTGGATCCTTGATGCAAAAAATTATCAGTTGGAGTAAGTAGGCGCACCAACTCGATCACACTATCTGTTCTTTGTTTTTACATTAATCCTAAATTACGAAACTGAAATAGTTATTCAAACAACAAGTTTTGAAAACGATTTTTCTCGCACGGCGAGACAATTTGTTGGACCCAGCTGTAGGCGAGTTCCACAAAGTCGAGCGAGTGTGAAAAAAAGTTTTCAAACGAGTTTTTTACAATGTTTTTCCTATAACTGCGAAATAAAACAACAAAATATGAAATTTTTTTCTTTAGAAAATAAATCAACATCAGGAATTGTGCGAAATACTCTATTCTCAGAGGTTGCCTAGCGTGTGTAAAACTCCATTTTCAGAGGCAGTCGTAAAAATAAATATAATAATAATATTATGTTTTTTTTTTCTCACAGAATCACAAGTAAAGCTTGACAACGAAGCAGAAGGTACAGCCAATTTAATTCTTTTTTTGGACAAACTTTTTGATAGCCTCAATTCAAGCAAAAAGTTTGGCCAACCAGGAAAGCCTCTCAAAAGTGCTGTGACATCTGATTCAGGACATATTTCTTTTTGGTATGGCGCCATCAAAATCTTGGAGCAAATGAAATTTAAACCCCATGAGGAAAAAATAAATAAATCAAACCAAAAAGGTAAGGCAAAAGAATTTGTCGTTGTGCCTTCCATTGTTAATTTAATTAGCACGCTTAGGGGTTTTATATATTTAACCCAAAAATTGTTGAAAATTTACCCAAAAAGGTTCATACTAACAAGGGTGATTCAACAAGATGCCCTGGAAATTTTTTTCTGTTGCATAAGAGCATATAGCGGTAGGAAAAATAATCCAAGTGTCCCTCACTTTATCACATCATTTAAAGCTTTACTTACAAATAATTTCATGTCAAAACATTCACCAGGAGCCAATTGTGAGGAGGATGAAGGTGAGGGGCCCTTGGAGAATTTTAAACATTTTGTGTTAGGCGAGGATTTAGAAGCTACTGCATTGGAAAATGCAGAACGTCTAAGTCCAGACCTGAAAAGCATTCCCCCGGTGTCTAGAAGGTTAAAAATTACAAGGTGCACTCTTAATTATATAGCAGGATTTATCCTAAAAGAAATAAATAAAAAAATTACTTGTGAAATTTGTCGAAAGAACATGGCATCTAGAGATCAAATGCTAGACCTTGACTTTATCCAAGCTCGTCAGTATGAGAAATGCAAGTTAAATGTACCTGGTACATGCTTTAGCTTTTTGGTAAGCCAGTCTATATCCAGATTATTTTATTTGATTCCACGATTGTGTCACATTACCACTTTAGCAGTAGTTTTAGAGAATATTCTGTCTACAGAATTACATTTCTCGATAATTAACTGTATCGAGCATAATAATACCAAAGAATATAATAGACTCCGTCTATAGAAGACCCGTCCGCCGGCGAAAATATAAACCCGCGTGATGGCGCTACTGTGCTACCAAAATCCTTCGTTTCTGTGATTAAATTAATTTGAGGCACCAAATACACGGGTTATTGCGGAGCTGCGTTGCCAAGTTGTGACTGGCTATGTTCAGCACCGTGCAATTCACTATTATGATAACAAATAATTGGAAGTTTTGCTATTGGGTAGGTATTTCATGTGACTGCACCAATTTAAGTACACAAATTGATAATTTTAGTATAGATTTTGTATAGGAAATTAATTGTCTGTGTTTTATAGGTAGGTATGTACTTATTATGTACAGTTGCGGCCATTGGAATTGGCACAAATTTTTGAATGCACCTTGTATTCCATCAAAAAAATGAACTATTTGACTTTTTGAAGTGAAAACTTCTTTAGAATCGTTGGGAGTGATTTGAGACTCGATGAAATGAAAAAGCGACCCGATGAAATGAAACGAAAAGCAACACTTTTTTAACACGCTTATAATTAACACACAATACACAACAAGAACCTGGAACAAGCCAAGTGAGCTGGAACAAGTCTGGAAAAGTCTGGAAATCTCTGAAAACGTCTAGAAAAAACCTGGAAATTTCTGGAAAGGGTCGGAAAAATTCTGCCAAAGGTCCCAAAAGACCTGGGGATCATTTTCCAGAATCCGGATCAGTATGTATGTCTGGATAAGATCTGGATAAAGTCTGTAAAACTCTGGAAAACCCTGGATAAGTCTGGGTATTGTCTGGAAAAGTCTGGAAATCTCTGGAAACGTCTGGAAAAAGCTTGGAAATTTCTGGAAAGGGTTGGAAAAATTCTGAAAAAGGTCCCAAAAGACCTGGGGATCATTTTCCAGAATCCGGATCAGTCTGAACAAGTCTGTTAAAGTCTGGATTAATCTGGATGAAGTCTGGAAAACTCTGAAAAGCTCTGGAAACGTCTGGAAAGAGCCTGGAAATTTCTGGAAAGGGTCGGAAAAATTCTGCCAAAGGTCCCAAAAGACCTAGGGATCATTTTCCAGAATCCGGATCAGTCTGTACAGGGTGCTGCAATTTGGAGTGTTTTTACAGAAAAAACACAATTCCAGACCAGATAGAGGAAAATTGACTTAGATATCATGGAATCGATTTTCGAGAAACGTCGATTGTCAAAAACCGTATCGCGATATCTTCAATGGTACCATTAATACATGGCGATTTTCGATTTTCTCCTATTATGAAAAATGGCCATAAGTTTTTTATTTATCAATTTTTTTCATTTCTGTAAAAACATTATGGAGACACTTTTTTGAGCACAATCCAATGGCGGACTCGGTTTTTTTCTATATCGCTCCGATTTCGAGATATCGACCAAATTCCGATATTTTCAAATGAAACATCCTCTATAATAATAGCTCATTGGATAGCTCTGTTTTTGCTCATTTCAATGATATAAAGTTCGATAGGTTTATCTCTAACAGTTTTCTAGAAAAAAATTATATCTGTTTCAGCCATAAGAAACAATGTGTTAGAAAGAGACCTTCCTCACTTTCCTTACACATATAAAATCCTTTTCTAACACATTGGTCCTTACGACAAAAATAGATATGATTTTTTTTCTCGAAAACTGTTAGAGATAAACCTATCGAACTTTATATCATTGAAATCAGCAAAAAGAGAGCTATCCAATGAGCTATTAATATATAGGGAGTTTCATTTGAAAATATCGGAATTTGGACGATATCTCGAAATCGGAGCGATATAGAAAAAAACCGAGTCCGCCACTGAATTGTGGTCAAAAAAGTGTCGTCATAATGTTTTGACAGAAATAAGAAAAATTGATAAATAAAAAACTTATAGCCATTTTTAATAATAGGGGAAAATCGAAAATCGCCCTGTATCAATGGTACCATTGAAGATATCGTGATACGATTTTTGACAATTGACGTTTCTCAAAAATCGATCCCATGACATTTAAGTCAATTTTTCTCTATCTGGTCTGGAAGTATGTTTTTCCTGTTGAAACACTCCAAATTGCAGCACCCTGTACAAGTCTGGATAAGGTCTGGATAAATCTGGATAAAGTCTGTGAAACTCTGGATATTGTCTGGAAAAGTCTGGAAAAGACTTGGAAATTTCTGGAAAGGGTTGGACAAAATTCTGAAAAAGGTCCCAAAAGACCTGGGGATCATTTTCCAGAATCCGGATCAGTCAGTACAAGTCTGGATAAATCTTGATGAAATCTGGAAAACTCAGGAAAGCTCTGAATAAGTCTGGAGAATGTCTGAAAAAGTTTGGAAATCTCTGGGGCTGGCACGCTTTTATAATACATCGAACTAAAAAGTGAAAAATAAATATATTTTGAAAAAACTAAAAAACACGCTTTCATAGTAAATTGAACTAAAAAGTGGAAAATAATTTGTAATATAAAAAAAAAATATTAATGAACAAAAAATATTAGAATTATTGTGAAAAAAGCGTGGGGTGCTCAATGTATAAGAAATGTGGAACAAAGCACCCCAGCGTGTATTTTAGTTTTTTTAAACTATATTTATTTGCGTTCTTTCTCAAGTCTTTTGGAGGGGGGGGGGCGCCACTGTGTATGTTAGTTTGTGTGTAATGCATGCAGTTCGATGAAGGTTTCACTTCTACCGGGTGTGAACTCCACAGGATTTTTTTTTTAACAAGCCGTTAATGCCAAAATTTTGTCAGTTTTGGCTTTATACAAAGCGCGTTCAAAAATTTGTGCCAATTCCAATGGCCGCGACTGTACCCTACCAGTACCATTGAATAATAATAGGTCTGTTTCTGCAGAAATCACAAACCAGTCAGAGTGAATTTCATTGGTTGAAACTAGTTTTCTGACTGTTTTCAACCAATGGAATCCGCTCTGACTGGTTTGTGATTTCTGCAGAAACAAACCTAATATTATTAGGATAAATAAAAACAAAATAATAAATAGTTTTATAAGTATGTATTTTTACAGTAATTTTCTGTCACTAATAAATTCATTATATAAAAGGAACTTAGACCGATCTACAAAAAAATAAATAAATAATTCATAATTCAAAATAAAAACATAAATTTCTAAGTGGCAAATTCGCCAAATATACTGAAAACCCCAAAGAAAATGATAGAACATAGCATCCATTGATATTCTTTGCTTAATTATAAAATAATATATGTTGAAAAATTAAAGAAGTTCAGGATTCTAAAATATCGCTACAAATAAATTACTAACGATAAAAAAAAATTGCATTTTCAATATTTACAAAAAAAACTATTTATACATATTAATATTGGGTTTTTCTGGAACCTACCAGGGTGTGCGAAATACCTGAGGTACTTAGGTACGGTACGTACCCACTGTCCTAAAAATAAAATAACAAAATCGTTGCGTTTGAGCGATTTTTGCTATTTTTTAGTGGGGGACAAATATTTGACGTGGAAAGTTTCCGTTGGCCCTCCCTGTTTAGTATAGATTTTAGATTTCTCAGCATAGGTAAAGATTATACAGCATGGGTAAAAAGAATGGAACACTTACAGGGGTTTGAAAAGAATCGCTCGGACCTGTCAATTTTATTTTTAAGCTGCGCATTTTTCGGAGATTGAGTTTAACCGGAATTTTCAATCATGAATTAAATACAAAGTTGGTGTCAAATGATGGGTTTATGGAAAATTGATAAGAATGTATGATCGGTTTTGCTCTTAAATTAACCGTCAAGGTTTTAGAGCCTGTCAAAGTTGCAAAAAAATCAACTGTCAATATTTCCGAAACAGTTGAAGATAGGTATAGGACATTATACATAGAATATTTCAATATTTTTTTGTAGAATCCAAAAATGCAATAACATACAGGGCTGCCGTTGGAAATAACAAAGTTGATGCAAGTAACACCATTTCTGGAACACCCTGTCTATTTTTTTTCTCCAAAAAAAGGGGAAGCTCAAAAATAAAATTGACAGGTTCGAGCGATTTTTCAAAAAAAAAAGATAGTTTCCAAACGCCTGTAGGTGTTTCATTAAAAAAAATAAGGCTTTGGATTTGGATTTCGTAACGAAGATTATTCTGAAATAAACCTGAAAGAATTGAAATATGTAGGTACCTTCTACTGGTTTTTCAAATTTTTCATCTTTTGTTTTAAATCTTTTTTTAAATTATGTCTTGACCATTTGCAATATTTGAAGAGATTGGTGCTTACCAGGTGAGATATTAAAAACGATCTATGCTCATAACAAGGATTATTGTTGTCACCTAACCATTGAACATTTTCTGTGATAATTTTGTTTTTAATCCGTGCACCAACAGACTCTTGATGTTTATAGATATCAAAATATTCATTAAATATCAACATAAATCGCTGAACCATTGCATGCATATTTACAGAAGGTACTAATAGATGTATGGTTTCATTGCAACCATAGTTTTTGTTTAACAAAAATATATTTTTTTTGTCAGAAAGTAAAGAATAATCACGTGCTTGAAATGAAGATCGGCAAACATCGCATTGAAATTTATCCAGCGTTTTTTTAATAAGATACCCTGCATAATAAGAAATTGCGCAATCTTCCAGATCAGTTTCTTCCGCGGAATTACTCGTAGATTTAGGATCGGTATTTGTATTAGATTCAGACACGGTATCGTCTAATAATTGATCCTCTAAAAATGCATCAGTAGAGCTAGTAGATGGTTGCTTATTCTCATTCTGATAATGCAGAGCTTTTGATGTTGATGCCAATAATATATTGGGGCAAGTTGGTTGTGTGAGTTGGATGTCTGAATCTTCCTCACAATTGGACAACTTTGACGGTTTTAAAAGATTAGTTATTGATTGGATTCTAAAAGCAAGTCTAAAAGATTTTGCTGAGGGATTCAGACTCCATCCACCACGTTGTCTAATAATGGAAAAAGAATTCTCCAGGAAGTCCTGATTGAGACGATTAGTTAAAATAAAATGATTTCCGTCTTGCTTTTCATTTTCAAATAGAGCCAGTATTGCATTAATTGTTTGCACCATACCGTCAAAACATGGTGGTCTACTATATCTAAGAATAGATTTTGTTTCTGATTTTTTAGGCTTTGAATTAGACACTTTTATTAAAGATGAAAACATATCTCTGCTAGTTCTTAGAACTTCCAAAACCGCAGGATTTTTTTCACTGAGGCCGCGATTAAAAGGATTTTTGTCATAAAGGCGTTTACTGTTTAAGGCGTCAAATAAATTATTTAAAGTGAGAACAAATTCTGCAGTATCTAATCCTTCTTTATTATTAATTAAATTTAATTCGACGCATGTTTTGATAGCAAAAGCAACTGTTTTGGAAAAAATTTGTAGGGCTAGACGACAGGACATTTTTTCGAACGGACTTGGATTTAAATGTTTGTCACTAATTTTTGTCAATGCTCTAGCTGTTTTGGATGCTCTATCAATTTCTACGGTTTTTCTTATCACATCAAAAGATATAATCTTATCCTCAAGTTTATAAGTTCCTGTGAGCAAATTATTCCTAAGACTCTTAAAAAGGTGGGGGACATCAAAAATGGCAAAAATTGTTTGATCTTTTGAAATAAAAAATGGGCTTTCTTTTGTTATTCCTAAAGATTTGAACGCTGATCGATTAGTAGAGCCCTGATCACACACAATAGCTTTTGGAATGAAACCGATTTTTTGTAATTCATTAGTAACATAAATAATTAATTGTTTTAATATAGTTGAAGGTGCCAAGTTATAGGAAAAAAAGTAGGCTATAGGCATTTTCCAATTGGAATATAAACCTCTCATTGAGAACGCTAATGCATGTGATGCTTCTTTAGATGTTCTACCGAGTGGACCAAAGTCTTCAAAACCTTCAATAATATCTAATTTTTTATTGTATTCTAGACAGCTCTTGATACTAACTTCATCAAACGCAATTACACATTTTTTTTCTTGTTTACTCATAGTAGCACATTTCATTTGAAGATGTTCCCTACAGTTCCCTCATCAAGTCCAGCTTTGAAGAGATTTGAAGAAATCCATCTTCGAATCGTACTTACTGCAGGTAGGATGATTCCCTTCCGCCTCAAGAAACAATATGCTGCTGGACTTTTATAGAAAAAAGATATGGCAAATTCTTGCTCTTTGCGGTTCCACACTTTCCTTCGTGAACCTCGAAATTGCATTAAAACAAACGTTTGGGCAATACTAGATAAAACAGTAATAGCAGGCATAAGATTAGATTTAAAATTTCTGGCGTTTTTAACTTTTTGAGACAATTCTTTTAGACGGCATTTATAATTCTTTAGTTTTGAAACGTTACATCTGAGTTTTTGTTTTAATGCAATTTTACGAGGAGTATATTGTGCATCTGGTAAATCTGAAAGTTCATTTGCAAAAGAGTTATCTAGATTTTCTTTAGGTCGTTTTTTTTTTTGAGAATTTGAATCTGACATTTCAGGACTACAAAGTGGAAGTATATGTCTATTTTGGTAAGTTCGTTTTGGCGTTAAAACCTTTAAAGCTTCATAGACTTTTGGAACTGCATCTTTTTTTAAGTAAAATTTTTTTTCAGTCCTATAATCTTCGTCTGTAAAATGATTCTCGCACAGGTATTTATTTCGAATATCTTCAGGAGCTAGTCCAGCGAGTGAAGGATTTTCTTAAAACAAAAAAAAAATATATAACAATAGTTTTTCTTTTTCAAACTCTAAAAACCCTTATAGTAGAGCCTGTGTTTTTTTTTTAATGGCATGTTTTATTATAAAATATTCATTCATGCATATTTTTAACGACCTCTTTATGGTTGTCTCCCATCAGGGAGATTTTTGGTTATAGAATCCCCTTTCAAATAAAGTCCTGCCAGGTAATTTTCTGACATCCTGTATAAACATCTGATTTTTTTCGTAAATCTAGGGTAATATTTAAAAGAGGCCCTTTAACCAACCACCGGTCAAATGATTGTTAATTCTTCCGCAAAAAAATGGGATATGAAAATTTCAATATACAAAACTAACTTACCGCAATTAATAATCCACTGTTTACACAGATCTTCATTTTTAAATGGAAATCTAAATAATCGCCGTTGAGAATTATGTCGGCTAACACCGCAATTGTAATATTGGCAAATATTTCCAGACATTTTTAAAATAAGTGTTTTCAAATTTATACAGCTGCCACCGAATCGGATTGATCGCCTAGACGCTTAATTAAAAATAAACATATTGTGAACTTCCGAATTCCTCTTGGCACGCGTCTGGCGTCCATCTCCCCACGGACGCCGGCTTATCGCCGCTGAACCAAAAGCACCTAGCACCTACAACAGCGACAACTCGGCAACAGTGGGCAATAAACTCTAACCAGCGTCCACCCCGGCTAAAGCCGGCGTCCATCGAGGTCTCAAATTTTAGAATACGGACGAGACTTCTAGAGACGGTTAGTCTATAATATTCTTTGATAATACTCATAAAATATTTTTAAAAATAATAATAAGATGTTGCTTGTTTTTTTGGTGTAGCAGGATAAATCTTGTGATAAGAGGGAAAGATGAAAAATTTGTTCGATATATGAGAACTAACCCTAATAGAAATTTGATAGACCCCATAAAATTAAGTGCTTTCAAAAAACAACAGAAAAAATGCATTACAAAAAAATATTAAATATTATGTACTGGGTGTCACAAAAAATACTCCGCTGCGCTCGACCCGTGGGCCGAAAGTAAGAGTCAAAAAATACAATAAATTTTAAAAATTTCATTTACTTTCGGCCCACGGGTCGAAAGTAAACTTTCGACCCGTGGGCCGAAAGTAAAAGTCAAAAAAGTGACATTTTTGAACTTTTTAAAAGTCAGTAAAGTCAACATTACATGTATGATTGTAAATAAAATTATTTAAAAACTAATTCAAAAAAATCGATTCGCCTTTTTGTCAAGAATGCTCGATTAGTTGGGTTTTCAGTCAACGATGGCGCTCTAATTCATAACCGGTAGGTAACATGGCAGATACTTTTCTAGAGGTGATATGTTCTGTGTATTTCCCTTCACAGGTTTCATCGATTGGAATGCGTGTGGGAAGCAATTTTCGCCATTTAACATAATGAGTGCGACAAAAACAGATATCCCCTCCGCAGCAGCCGCACTAGGCTTCAAGTTCGTCCTTATGTGTTAGCATTCCAGTTTTTGGTTATAGTTCATTGCATTTTTCAAAATTCGGCATTGTCAAATTTATTTCATACTATAGCTAATGACCCGCTGCGTTGCCAGCGTGAAAATATATTTTGAAATAATACATTTTTTTCAAATTTTGTTGTTGATTTCTATTTAATTTTTTTTTATTTTTTTATCCAATACCAGAGTCGCTTGCCAGTGAGTTCAGTGACGCATTTTAAGCACTCCAGAGCTGTTCTAGAGCGCCCCGGGTTGTTTATAGGCGTTCCAGTGAATCAGAGTTTCGCGCAACAGAACTTTTTTTTTCGGGATAAAAAATAGCTTATAGCACTCCCCTCTTTAGCCGAATTCGATTAAGGTTTAAAGTCAGGCCTATAGTTTATTAAAGCAACGCGAGATGTCGATGCTGTCGCCCCTATAGTGTGCCCTAACTTGACTATCAAAAAAAAATAGAAATCTTCATTTGGTTAAATTGTATGATGGAACGTTTTTTCTTTTTTTGGCGGAAATTCGAAGTATTAATCTGTTTTACATAAACAGGGCTGTGGTTTCGACGAACGCAAATAATTTTTCCTACAGCCGTGCGGAAAAATCGATTTTCCGCACTGATATGCGTGCGGAAAATGAGTTTTCCCGCACGGTGCGGTAAAACTTTTTTTTTTGACATATCAGTGCGGAAAAAGTTTTTCCGCACGGCTGTCGGTGCGGAAAAAATTTTACCGCACCGATATGTCAAAAAAAAAGAAATATTTTACATTTTTTCGCCTGTAGGAAAAATATTGTACCTAACACTTGCGGAAAATATTTTTTTCTACAAACGTCACTAAAAGTGTCATTTTTAACGGATGCTGTCAGTGTCTAAAATGCCATTTTATGAAACTGGTGTTAAAAGTGATTACTTTTAGCACTAGTGCTAAAAGTAATCACTTTTAGCACTGATCAGAAAATATAAAAACATAGGAAATTTTAAATCAAAATAAAATATTTATTTAATTAAACGTACAATTAGCGAAACTGCAATTAGAATAAGAAACTCCATGGCCAATCTCGTTGGTAGCAGTTACTGAATTTATTGGTAAAACTTGTACCAGGAGGGCAAAGAGCAATGTTATTCTCCGAAGTTTTGGGCAGAATTTGATCCGCAATGTTCTTTTTATTTTGTAGCGAGTCTTCTATATACCCCTCCGCTACTGTACTAGACTTCCATCCACCGTGTCTCTTGATTATAGTAAGATTAGCACCAGAGTCCGCCAACAAACTCGCTGAGGAACGCCGGAAACAATGTCCAGTATAAAGATGGGGATCAGGCAAATTCAGAAATTTAGCGATTTCGGCAGGGATCTTACCAAATGTGTTGATTCCAACTGGAGTCTTGGCACATTTATTATTGCTGTATTTTATAAAAAATCTTGAGTGATTGATATCCGCTGGTCGAAGGGATAGGTACTTCTTATAGTAGTTTATATACAATGTACCACTAATAACGTAATTTCGTTGCACATTAGTTTTAGTGTCTGGTATATGCACAACTAATGAAGTTCCCAAATCTTCAATGTTATTTAATGTCAAATTGCAAAGTTCTTCTCGACGCCAAGCTCCAAATACACCGAAAATTGCGGCAACTTTTCGCATAAGATGTATTTCATCCGGGGCTTCTGCGAGAAATTTATCGATTTGTTCACTCCGCAATACTTTTGACTTTTTCGGTCGATATCCTTCACCCTTTCGCTTTAAAAAAGCTACAAGCTTGTAAAATCTGCTTATGTCCTGATTATTTATGTTCATCATCGCCTTTATCATTGAGTAATTTGACCAAAGCGTAGAAGATTTCCATATTTTTGATTTTTCTTCAAAGTATGCAAGGAGCACTTTTTCACTGGCCTCCTTGCCACTTACTTTTTTTTCATCACACCATTTCAAGAAACGATCGTATGAAAACTCGTACTGTTGCTTTGACTTGCTAGGCAATAATTCAAAAGTAGCTTTATTGGCAGCTTCTTCAATTTCCGCCGGGAGAAATTCATTGTCTTGATCACTTTCCATCGCCCAGAAAATAAACCACAATGAAACTGGATGAAACCACGCAAAAACCAAAAATTGTGCAAAAACCTTAAGCAAAAATTCGTGATTATTTGACGTTACTAATCAACAATGACAAACAGAGATGACAAATAAAAATAAACAAATTCGTTTTTTTTTCTTGCCAGCAACCTATTTCATAAATAAATTAGATGAAAGATTTGAAATTGAGGATTGCAAGGATGCGTTAATTGGACTTTTAAAGAGTGTTTGTAGAAAAAATAGTGTATGATATTCGTGCTAAAAGTGATTTTATTTTGTTCAAAGGGATGGAACACTCCGCCTTCGGCGTCGTGTCCCAAACTTCCCTTTTCACAAAATAAAATGTCACTTTTAGCACTTATATCATAATAGCTATTTATACAATAAGTTACGAAATGAGCGTCTTTTAGGCACGCGATGTGAAAATTGTCCAACGAGGCAAAGCCGAGTTGGACAACACGTCGAAATCAATTTTCATTTAAGCGAAATTAAATTTCACTGATGTGAATTTAGTTTTCATTAATTTGAAATCAAATTTCACTAGTGTGAAATAATTCTGGAAATGGTATAGTAGTTTTCCCTCCTAGTTTAATGTATTGTGCTTTCAATTTTTTTTTTTTTTTTTCAGTGATCAGCTTTACTTTATTTGCAACATTGGTTGTGCTAGCGAGGTTTACTTAATTAAAATTTGAATAAGTCGTTGAGTTTGTTTTTCCTGCCAAATTGCCCAAATTGAGACTTAATTTACCACGACGATGTTTGTTCATGTGACTTGTTAAATTAGTATTACGTAGCCACAAGTACAGCATCTTCCCAAAATATATTATCCATTTTTGCTTGCATTATCATAGATCTTGCTTTGTCTATTGGTGTCTGATTCATTCTTTTCGCAGCACCATCAAGTTGGGTAGTATATGGAATGGAGGAGTAAAACTTACAGTCCAACTTTTATAATCTGATACTCTAATGGAATGTGAGTTGACTTCCCATGTCAACGGTCATCTGTCCTCACATCTATTTTTGCTGGATTTTTCCTCGCCTCGCTCCTTATATGAAAAGTGTCAAAAAAAGCTAAACATTACCTGAATGCTTTTCTTAGAACGGAACAAAAATAACATCAGGTCCTTCTTTCTGAATATAAGTTTATCCAGAAACCCACAAAACATTGAAAAATCGAGTTTAAATGCGGTAACTATTCGTAACAAAAATGAGTGCGCAAAGAGTTTCCGTGCGCAAAGTTGAACTTTGCGCACGCAAATGAGTGCGCAAAGTAATAACTTTGCGCACACAAGTAGAAAAACATATTTATGCTGTTAAGCTTATTGTTATGGTTACGTTGGATTTATTTTATTTCAAATAAATTTAATAATTCTACCCAAAGTACCCAATTTTTTAAAAATTAATTTGGAAAAATATTTTGGAATTGAATCTACTCAGATATTTTACACATTCTGGCAACTCGGCTTTCTGTTTTAAAACTCTGAAAAAAAATACTTTGTCATCAAATGTCATTATTATACGAGGGTCAACCTGCCAAATTTCCGTGGATAATGCTACGCCAATAATATCTGAAAAGCATATAGTGACTTGGCCAGTGTTTTGACCTCAAACTGATTTTGCAACCTGTATAATATAATAATTTGTGACAACGTGAACTACGATGTAATAGAAAAGGCAAAAGTCAAATGACATACCTTATAGAGACCGGCATCCAAAACAACTCCAGTGAGATTGTATAAGACCTCTACACATCAGGCCAAGACTCGAGTCCCTATTATGATCAGGACATAAAAGCTTTAGAATAACGAGTCCAAAGAAGAGTAACCAAAATCTGGAAGAATCTGTATAGTGAAAAAATTTGTGTACAGTTGAACATTGAACAAAGAAGTGAAACCTTGACTCTGAGTATGTAATGTACCGTATATGAGACTCTGTTACACACCCATATTTTAATAATATTTCCTAAAAAAATTACCTGTTTAGGATGAACCATATATCCAACATTTCGGAAAGGATTGCCGTCGGGAGGTAAAATCGAAATTCCAAGATGTTTTTCAGTCATGAAAACCATATAGCGGGAATTATTGTGTGAAGGTACAATTTTCATTTTCCTAATTTGCGCGTCCTTGAAACAATCGCTCGAAGGAGCTACCGTTAAGGATCTTGGTGTTTTCGTTTTGGCATGCATCACTTTAATTTTATGCTTGTTATCGGCAAATAAAATGTATCGGACGGTATTGCTTCCGAATTTCCTGGTATAGGCAGTAAAATTCATTGGCAGTGCAGATTGTTCGATTCGATCTCTTGAGGTTATAATGAAAGGTTTTTTATCATTATTATTTAGTGCCCAATTGTTGTATTGCAGCATATATCGGTCAGCTCCTATAGTGTAAAGTCTCGATTTGCGATTACTATTTGTGCTGAAAAACATCATGTCATTTATAGGGAAGCTGTGTGAGCGAATTTTGCCTCTAAATTCCCAACACTTTTTCTCTGAATTGTAATTGAATAGTACAACAGTTCTATTATTATCATAATAAGCAAACTGCATTGAGTTATAAGCAAAATCTATTTTCATTATTTGATTGCGACCCTTTTGAAACGGTTCAGTTATTTTAGGTTGTAAAATTGACGGGTCTAATATCCAAATTTCACCATTTAGTCTTCCACAGACAAGGTGCAAACCCTGTCTGGAATACTTTATACTACTGACCATTCCACCCTTTTTGATTTGCTTAGTTTTAGGAAGCACGAAAGTAGAAACAATTTGCTTTGTTTCATAGTTAATTAACGTTATTCTGCCATTTTCAAAACCAAGCACAATGTACGGTCTTCCATCGTGCGCATCAATAGAAGTAATAGGAGCGTCAGCTGTGTGAAAAAGAGGAGTAGCCATAGAACGTATGAAATCATAAGCGAAAATATTACTGTCGGCGGTAGATATAAAAAAGTCACTCAAAAGAAACGGATTGTTATCCATAGTTACATCTTTTGGTGTATCTATAAGATCGGTAATTTCCGCTTCCATATCGTTATATTGACATTCCAAAATTTGACCTGCGTGTTCTGGGAAGTATTTTATCTCAACTTTAGAATCCACGAACGAATATGTCTTTGGCGTTAAAGCAAAACTTATTGCGGTTATCTTGCCCATTTTGGGATTTTTAATCCAAAATAAAAGCTTGATTCTTCTGTCAAAAAACAGAATCGTGCCTCTTGAATCTCCTGTCACCAAAATTCTATTCGGCGTAGCGGTGATGGTACTGATAAGAGACTTGGTAACTTTAACAGCATTGATATACATTTTTTTGTTTCTCAAAGGGCCTTCTTCATATTCCTGAGTGTAAAGGGTATTTCTGAACAGCAAAATGCACCCAGTTGAGGTGGATACATAGCTAGAATGTGAGTATTTCATGTAAGTGCCACAAGTCATTAAACCTAGTTTATAATTAGTTTGATAAATTTGTGGTATAATCGTGGGTCTTAGCATGTTTTCTTCTGAATGCCAAGTAAGAAAAAATACTTGTGTTTCAAAAACTACCATTATATGTTCATCCTTATCAGGATGGAAGCATATTTTAACTGGTTTACCATGCGTCTTATTGACTAAATAAGTGTCCTTCGGTTTATCTTCTGCAAGTGTCCACAGCCAAACATCTATAGAGTAATAATCCAAATTGTCACCCATTGTCACTAAGTATCTGGCACAACCACTTATGGCAGCCATAATAATCGCACTGTCAGGGTATGGCTTGTATATGCTGAATAGCGGATTGAAAGTTTTACAGCACCATACTATGAGACAACCATCTTTATCTTCGTCAGTACTAACTAGATATTCTCCGTTGGCATCAATTGATATCGAGTTGACAGTCGAAGGGTGAGCTTGTAAATGTTTATTTTTTTTAGTGCAATAATCGTAAATCACCACTGAATTTATGCTGGAGAAAATCAGTTCTTTTCTTGAGTCTTGCGTCAAATTGATGACGCCCACGTTAGCGTTGATGCCGTAGGCGTAACTTATTTGGAATGGTTTCAGTTTTCTGGATAGACGGGCGCCGCTGATTTCTTCCAACAACTTCATGTCAGATTCGGTTGGTTTGTTTGTAACGTCGGAGCCGATTGTCGTTTCCGACTCTTCTTTGTTTGGCACCTCGGTTTTTAACCCAAAATCATCTACATTTATTAGTTTTGTGATGTAGACCAAATCGGCTCTATCTTCTACAAAGGTAATGCTAGTTTCGGACATTGTGAGGAAAATTATGTAAACTGACAAATATAAGTTACTATTATGGCAAGCACTTCAAATACTGACAACCTTGACAGTTTGATGTTTTATTGACATTGCAAACATTCAGGGCCGTTTGCACCAACCTTTTGGAAGCCCTAGTGCGCGTGCACATTAGTGAGCGGTGAGCGGCGAGCGATGCGCGGTGAGCGATGAGCGTCGACGTAAAATATTTCAAACAGTGAAGTGTAGATTAGAGTGTGCACATTGCAATGAGCGGTGAGCGTTGGCGTTGCGCGGTATCGCATCGCGCCGCCTTGTTTTGGTTTTTGATCGAATTGCAAGCGGCACCGCGACACGGATAGAGTAGATTGGAATGTAAATTGATGCACGCAGGCACGCTTTTAATATGTCTTTCCAACAAGATGCTATCGACAGGGAGTTATCAATTGCTGAGGCCCAAAATTCCAATCAAAAACTGTTTTATGGAATGATAAAAACAAAAATTACAAAAAAACGGAAGTTATCAAAAAAGAGTGGCTGGAGGTTAATTGTCGCTACTGTTTGGAGAGAGACTGTAGGTATTTGTTTTTACTTATTTTAAAGTTACGTAGAGTCTTTCAGCTGGTAAATTGGTTTCTTGAAATTGGTACAGTTCTTTCGATTTCGACGCCTGTTCTCTACTTTGGCTAAAATGTAGTCGAAAGTTTTGATGGACATACGAAGGAATTCAGAAAACCTGGACGAATTGAATCGAAATCCATGTACAAATGATGGAATTCTCCAATTATTAGACAACTTTGATTCAATTGATGCATTTCTTTCATTTACTTTTAATTAAAAGTAATCGAGCTAAACGTGGATTTTCAACTAATAATAGTTTAAGCATCAAAGTAGACTCCTTGCTAGCTAGGACAACTCTGAAAACGCTCATAAAATAAACTTTTCAATGTGCACACAACACCGCGGGCGTTAGCACACCTATACGCTCGCCGTTCAACGCGCACCGCTCATCGCTCGCCAATGTGCACGCAACCTTAGGCCTTAACGATAAATAGTAGGTAAGTTCGGTTAATCCTCCACGAGCAAAAAGATGACTGGCCCCACGTGATCAGTTTTATTACCAAATGGAAGATCACGTTAGCTTCTGTCAACAGTGTCATATTTTAACTCGCGGAGGATTAACCGAACTCGCCTAGTATTAATTAAAGTGACATTTCTCCATGTGGAAACGTCATTTAGGCTTTTTTAAAATGGTCGGTGCAAACGGCCATTAATCAGAAAAGTAAAGGAATGAGTTCAGAATCGCTCAATCTGATTTGGTAATACAGATCTGCATCAGAAAATAGAAGATCTCTCTGGTAGCTCTACAATTTACTGGACGTGGCCGAAGTTTCGATAAGTCGCAATACATAGTCGCATTTTTCTGTAATGTTTTTCTGCCTAGGCAGTAAAAATACTCCTTTTAAGCCTGTCAAGTGTCATTCAAAAGCCGCTTTTAATGTCATTCCCTCGGTCATTCCAAGAAAATAGTATACGTCATATAAAGTATAAGTGTAAGTATAAAGTCGTTAAAACACGCGCGATTTAGCTGATACTTGATAGTAGTCTAAGAGCCAGTGAACTTTTAGCGTAAAAAGTTGCCGATGGACAATCTCTTGCTTAAACGATGTAGTTTTATCCTCCGTGATCAAAAACCATAGTCTGGCAGCATGTAGTGGGGAAGTTTGTCGTAGGCATAATTAATTAGTCATTAAAAAATTCACCAAATTCGAAATACTTGCCGATGGTCAATTTTTGCGGCATATCATTTAAAAATGTGCCATTAACAAGGCTGAAATAATGCCAGACGGTTTTCACGGGTTTAAAGCCTTGCCAGACGCTCCCAAAATGCAAAAAAAAAAATAATAATAAAAAATTCGAAAAACTTGCCAAACCCTGTTTTTTTTACATTAAAGAGAAAAAAATTGGTAATCAAACAAACCCAGTGCGAGACGGTTTTTTCGAGGATTAATCCTTGCCAGACAACGCAGAAGTTCGTTATTTTACGCGTCCTGGCACTCAAATATCATTATCCCCTCCCCGCGTGCATGGAGGTAAGTAACACCCTGTTTAGCATTCGGCAATCCGTTCGACAACGGTTCGGTTTTTTAAATGTAACACCCGTGGTTGCATGGATGTGCGCTTTATCGGGTGTTACTTACCCTCGGTATTAGATAAGCCTATTTACTATTACCATCTTGTAAATAATTATTTTAGGGCATTGAAATTTTAAAACATGAGTATATAAGTGCAAAATATAATCAATATTGTTATATTATTCTAAATTATACTGTGCGTTCGTAATTTAGGTAGCAGATAAAAACAATAAAAGAGATTTCTCGAAAAACCTCGGACACTAATTTTAATTTAGGAGAACGTCTTTTTCACTATTTGTATAGTTGTAGAACATCGAAAAATCCAAAAAGAAGGCCACGTTTCACCTTTCAACCTTTAATAATATATAGGGTGGGCTCAAAAAACCGGAATTTTGTTTTTTGAGCTGTAATTTTTATGTTGTTGACCAATTTTCTATTGTGTGTAGATATAGACTACAAAAGATTCAGAACAATTGTGTACGATAGGTATATATTTAACCACAGATTGAACATAAATAGACGAGAACATGTTACTCCTTACATTACTAACAGTGAAATGCTCAAGATGAAAGAAAGAAGATTTTTACATTTTGCTGTTTTGATACAAAATATTATTTAGAACTCAGAATATCTCTCCGGTGAGGCTTGGTGACATTCATACCAGGTCAACAAGGAACAGATACTTTCGAAAACCCATTACATCGTAGGTACTGAATTTTTCCAATCTTCTTTATCTTACTTGGGCCTACATGTGTAGGTACATGATACCAAAAGGAAATACAAAAAGTAGGGCCTATAAGCAAGAATTAACGAGCAAATTAATAAAATACAGAAAGTTTGCAACATAAAAAACTAATAATATTATATTATGTATCTAATAAAGGCATTACTGTTAAACATTATGTGAATGCAAATCTGTCCAGGGTAAGTAACACCCGATAAAGAAACTCTCCGTTGCGATATCGGGTGTTACATTCAAATTTGCGAACGTGAGCCAAATGGGTGTTACTTACCTCCATGCTGCCCGCGTCTGGGAGCGGATAATATGCCGCGGCCACATGTCGGTGATCCCGTACGAAAGCAAATGAGATGGAAAGACAAGGAATGAGTGGAACAAAAGGGTTTGTATAATAATACATCAATGAATGAACTATACCTACCGGGTGTCTCACCGATAACTGTCAATGGCCTATATTTTGAAAACGGTAATCGATAAAAAAAAATAAAAAAAACTCAACCAAAACAAGGTACTCTTCAGCTCTCCGCGAACTTTTCCTCCGGCTGTAGCCACTCTAACCTCAAAATCCCGAATGGTACTATTCATGTGATGATTCAATTTTCTAAATGGACCTGTAAAAAAAAGTATCCAGGTTTAAATGTGAGTCTAATTTTGATGAAAACCTCATTTGATTTAGTGGAACACATAAATGTGATTTAAGATCGATCGACAGTGTTCACCTCCTCAAGGGGGCAAAGTTGTTAACTCAAAGTATGGGCAATTTTCTGACAATTTAAAATTGTATCTAGATAATTTTTTTTATGCAGATTCGTTTAATGAATCAAAAAACCCCTCAAACAAGGTATCACATGACCTATAGTGCCATTTAAGATTTTGAGGTTACGGTTGCTACCTCCGGAGTGGTGGTTCGGGGAGACCTGAAAAGTACCTTGCTTTGTTTCCCCCTTCAAACGAGTATTTTCTTTATCGGTTAACTTTTTCAAGATATAGGCCATTAACAGCTTTCGGTGGAACGCCCGGTATACTACACGTAACAGGAATGGATCCCACCGTTGTCGGATATGGCATTTGTCTCTCTCTCTTAGTGTGTCCAAAGATAGCTATATACTGATGGCTACTTTTCTCTTTCTAGTTCGTTGCTGTGAGGTTTGGTATATTCCTAACCGCAAATAAAAATTTTTTTGGACCATCTCAATTTTATAAATCGGCGCGACCATTCCAGGTACCTACGTGTACTTTATAATTCATTGTAATATAATTATATTTCTTTTTTTTCTGTTAATTTATTAGGGAAATAAAATAATTAAATAGTGAACAATGAATTGACATAAAATAAAATATAAATTATCGATTTTTAATTGTATTGAAATGTCAAAAAAAGAATAAGCTAGGTTTTATGTATGATTTTGTGTAATAATGATTTTTCTATTTTAAATACGACCCACCCATCCATACTATGAGAGCTTATTACGATAATAACCCATTTTAGCCTATTTGAGTTACGTTATAAGTTGTATTATCGTACTAGTGATGTAATGAGCTCCTTATATCACTAGTCATTCAATAGGCTCATTACGTAACTCATTTTTTATTTATGAATATTAAAAGTAGAACTAATACCTGATGCTGCTGATAGTGTTGCTTGAAGTCTTTGGTGAGAAAATATTTTCTTTCAGCCTTGAGCTTTAAGCTCACCAAATAATCTGTTGTGAAAAATCAAAACCATCGAATACATAAAACAAAAATCTTAGTTGTAGATGAAATGTATATCACACGTACGGTAACGCTCATTATAGTACTCATGTGGTTACCACGACTCCGTCTACAGCCTCGTCGTAACAATATTTCTCTTCGATTCACAATTTTTTTCTCATAATTTTTTTTAAAAAAAGGTTTCGGCAAGTATTTCAAAAATTTCATATTTTTTTGCAATCTGGGGGCGTCTGGCAAGGCGTTAAACCCATGAAAATCGTCTGGCATTATTACAGCCTTGTTAAGGGAACATTTTTGAATGATATGCCGCAAAAATTGACCATCGGCAAATAGTTCGATTTTCATGAATTTTTAATGACTTATTAATTATGCCTACGCCAAACTTCCCCACTACATGCTGCCAGACTATGGTTTTCGATCTCGGGGGATAATATTACATCGTTTAAGCATGAAATTTTCCATCGGCAACTTTTTACGGAAAAAAATTCACTGGCTCTTAGACTATAGAGATGTATTGCAAATTTTGGAAGGAAAAGGGGTTCGAAATTCTCCGATTTTCAAAATTTCCGGAAATAATAATTAGAAAAAAACGTACCTCAACTCAAAAATAATAGAAAGTTGTTCATTAAAGGATTGTTTGTGGCTATTCGTCGCATTACATTGACCTCTTCTTACTTCACCTAACAACTTAAAAGTTTTGAGTTTTGTAATGATGCCATTGGATATTTCTTTGCCGCAATCTCTCATGTTGATCAGTTCTTCTTTGGAGTATCTACAAATTTGAGTTAGCTGTTCAAAAAAGGTCAATAAAGTTCATTGCGTTCATTTGGAAATAATGTAAACTCAGATCTGTATTTTAACGTCGTTGAAAATATCACAAAATCAACCAAACACTTTTAGACTCGGCTTAAGCATCATTTAGATAAACTTGCAGGTCACTATCTGCAAGAAAAATTTACCGTTCTATAATTCTATTGGTCAGCCGATAACTAACCGACCAATGGGATTACAGATTGCGTTTTTATCTGTCAGATTGCATACCTGACAGTTTATCAAAAGGTGAATTAAACCGGCCCTTAGGAAAATAAATTATCCAGATATTGAAGATGAGGAAAAAATAGAACCAGTCAATAAACAAAACCTACTTCAAAAATGTAAACCTATTGGATATTACTATATCACGGAAAATAGAAAGCATCCTGAATTACTGGTTCTAAAAGAAAACGTGCTAATCTCAAGCGAACGGAAGCGAATTATTAAGAAAATTCTAGAAGCAACGGAAAGGAAAAGAGTCAGTGTGTTGAGAATCAGTCACTACTGGAACTAATCAAGAATCAATTGGTATTCGGATAGTTAGTGGAACGCGAGTCGATAGTAAGACAATAGTGTTTTAGTTTTGTGACTAGTTGGGTTTAATTATAGTTGAACTTAGTGTTGTAATAGTGTTCGTTTCGTCGTGACTTTTGTGTCATTGCCTTGAATACAAGTACCATCGTTACTAAAAGTAACTGGGATAGCATCACATTAGCTCTTGTCCTATTATATGAATCTTATTGTCAAATATTTGTCAAACTATAAATTAAATGTATTGAAATGAATGACAGTTGAATTAGTCCAGGAGATTATTATGCCTTATTTGTATCCCTGATACTTTTGGTGACGATGGTACATTCATTTTGGAAGAGCAGTCTCACTTATCTATTAACCACTATCAATATACGTGGAAAAAGTTCGTGTCCCCAAATAGATTCAAGGAAGAAAGAAGTAGTCGGATAAGGACAAAAAATAAAAAGCCGATCAAATACTCGCCGTTTCGCCTTTATTGTTTAAAAGCATCTTCAGGGCTGAAAAACAGTTAGGGAGTTTTGAATATAGTACAGTAAATAGAGACAAATAAATCGCATTTACTAAAAAAAAATACTTAATGGCTGAAATTTTGAGGGTGTGTTCGGGGGCATGTCCTGAGTCTAAAACTGAGTTTTCGTATTCGAGGGGGTGGGGGAAGATACTACCCCCTCTTTATGTAGGGTTGAGTTCGTTTTAATTCCTTGTCTTCGGTGCTATTGCACGTACCGTCAAATCCGAGAGATCAAATTTGTGGGAAATGAAATTATCTATCTAATGATAATAAAATCAAGGTCATAGGACGATTAGGTGAATCACAATGACCGGTCAAAGGTCAAAAGTGGGGGGTAGTTTTTGACTTTTCGTGAATACCGTGAAACCGGTAGGTTTTTTTCATACTGCTTAGATACCATTCCGAAGTACTTGAAATTACCTACAAAATGAGTGCTCAAACACTCATCTACTGTGAATAGTTTGCCGTCAATCCAACGATCAAGTTGTCAACATCGGCGCGCGCGCGGTCAACATCAATATCACCATTATGATCAATTAAACCAGTTGGGGGAGTACTACATAAAATAGTGTTGACTAGAAAAACTTGATAGTGATAGTTATTGCACCACGGCTCACTACTAAACAAATGGCCATGGCGCACCAAGCAGTTTTAAAAGTCACGTAACCATAGAAGGCCTTAGTTTTGAAATAAATAGATGCAACTTTTATATTTTTTTACGCATTTTGGCTATATGATTTATTAATTTAATTAAAGAAACATTAAGTAATCAGTATTTTTTTGCTTAATTAGGTTGGTAAGAGGAGGAGTACAGGATTAACTTGGATATAAATGTACAGTGTACAGGTCACATTTAGAAAAATGAAGTTTTTATTTTGGACCAAACTTTACAAAAAATTTTGTTTAACACAAAGCCAAGAAAACTAGTAAACATTTTGATGACAAGGCAGCACCTAAATTAAGAAAACACTGATTTTTAAATAGCAGAAAAAAATGTTGTTATCCTCTTGATACAAAATCCAGTTTTTGGTAGAACTTTCAATATGTCACTCACATAATTAATTTGCAGGGAACTTTCATAATCCTTAAATGATTCTAGGCTGGCCTTTATGGCAAAATCCTAGTTATTTTGTTCAACAGCAGCAAGTCTCTTCACACTAGTAGGTACTTTTCTTAACACAAATACTTGGAAGGCCATCAAAAATTGTCGGCAACACATCTTCTTATAATTTAGGATTAATTCGGTCAAATTCTTTTATTTCATTTTTTCCTCGAACTTTGTCCCCCTTTATAATGCACTTTTCTTCAAATTCTTGGATTTTTCAATGAACCTAGTTCGGTAGGAACATGGTAGGAATATTTCACAGCCACTCTCGTTTTAATTCATCATTCTTGGGCAAACAAGAAGTACCTGGTTATTTGTTTCACACCTTTTTCTGATTTTAATTGGACTTACAAACGGAGACACTGCACTTAGAAGGCATAAAATTACAGCAATATATTATCAGTTTTCAGGTTAGGAATAGATTCAACCTAGGATTCAACAAATCAGAATTTTGTGTTTACCAAGTTATTTTGAGTTTGTTAACTTTAAACACGTTCAAACACACACCTTTTCGACACGAATAAAATTTAAAATATAGTTATATAAGTTAAAAACAAGCAAATATTTGGACAAACGCGGATAACGAACAACAAAACGGCACCCGTATGTGTGTAAATCAGCTGGTTCTTACAATCACCTGTTTGAAAATATCGGCCTTTTATGGTCACGTGGTACATCCAGTGCCAGGGCCATTTGTTTAGTAGTGGGCCGTGTTATTGGACCTACACAGATCTAAGACTCTTGAAATTCAGCTCATGGAATTGAGGATCAGCCAAATTAATTACTCTATGCTTGAGCGATTTGATGACAGCAATCTTTTGAGTCATAATATGGTCAGACTTATAACTGATCATTCTACCTGATGCCATTGGTTTTTGGTACCAATCAGTTAATATTTTTATTTACGACTAATGTATAATGTGCGTATTATATTTGTGATTTTGGCAGTATAATGACATATGTTATTCCTCCAGGGATTAATGACGAGTAGCGGGATTAATGGTCATTATTCCACAAAAGTGTCAGTGTCAAACGTGTAGTGCTTGTGGATTTGTAATGAAAATTATGAGACGGATGAAATTTTTTCATTGAAAATCTCAAATAAATTAATTCGTCGTAAATAAAGTAGAGTATACTACTCGCAATAATGGCTATTATTCCCTCGGAATGTTACTCCCTCGCCGCTAACGCGGCTCAGTTCGTAATAATCCTCGGGAATAATAGCTATCATTATTGACTCGTGGTATAATCTACTATTATTTCCTACTGAAATATTATAAGCATATAATACCTTGGTTACGATAATCATAAATAGGGTCTTAACTCCCAAGGAAGTTAAGGATTTCATAACTCCCGCGCGCATGGAGGTAAGTAACACCCATTTGGCTCACGTTCGCAAATTTGAATGTATAACACCCGATATCGCAACGGAGAGTTTCTCTATCGTGTGTTACTTACCCTGGACAGATTTGCATTCACATAATGTTTAACAGTAATGCCTTTATTAGATACATAGTATAGATATAATATTATTAGTTTTTTATGTTTCAAACTTTCGGTACTTTATTAATTTGCTCGTTAATTCTTGCTTATAGGCCCTACTTTTTGTATTTCCTTTTGGTATCATGTACACATGTAGGGCCAAATAAGAGAAAGAAGATTGAAAAAATTCAGTACAATGTAATTCGAAAGTACCTGTTCCTTGTTGACCTGGTATAAATGTCGACAAGCCTCACCGGAGAGATATTCTGAGTTCTAAATAATATTTTATATCAAAACAGCAAAATGTAAAAATCTTCTTTCTTTCATCTTGAGCATTTCACTGTTAGTAATCTAAGGAGTAACATGTTCTCGTCTATTTATATTCAATCTGTGGTTCAATATATACCGGGTGTCTACGAGATTAGTTTCGCGCTGGCATTTGGTGATTTTTTTTTGAATGGCAAATATTTTTGGTATAGAGTATAGGTTTGAGAAATGTCATCTTTTGACATATGTGTCAATGTTTGGTAACTTCCGGTTTGACTGGAAATGGCCCTAACTTCGTAATTTCGAATGGCATCCCAAGAATTTTTTCGCATTTTTGGGATCTACGGATCATGATGTGTATGAAAACGTCAAATTTGAACATTTTTGAAGAAACTTTAGAATTCTGGATGAAAATTTATTTTTGAATAGAAAGTGACAGAATGACCTTTATACTGTTTTTTTCAACTCAAACGATTCTAGAAAAATGCGAACGCCAAGTTGTTATCCTTTGCTTGTTCTCCAAAGGCTTCCAAAGTTCAAAAAATCACATTTTACTTGATAACTCAATGAAATCAGTGAAATCACCCAACTTTCACAACAAGAGATTTTTACCTTTTTCAAAACAAAACCAACTATGCATTAAAACTCACAGAACATATCACCTATAGAAAAATATCTCAAATGGGAGAATCGCGACGAAGGTTTTTAGTTAGGTTTTCATTCAACGATGGCGACACTGTCGGGAGATAAGAGAAATTTACAGGTATCTGTGGTGTGGACAGTGATTTGTGTTGGTTGGTTTTGTCATTTATTTTGTCATTTTAAAAGTCAAAATTTGAATTTTTAAATTGTGTTGTGAACTATGAACCATGGTCTCCACGCGCGTTAAAGTGAAAATTCAAAAAGTTTTGGTTGAAAAAAACCCTAATTTTTGTTCGTATTTTTTTGCATTTACTCGTTTGTTTCGTTTCGTTCGTATTTGTATTCATAATTCGTATTTACTTTGCGATCTACCTATAGCTGCGTGTCTCTTGCTAACTTACTAACTCTTTTTGCACTATGTTCGACATCGGAAACTTCCTGGCAGTCATAGTTTTCAAAAAAATGAGGCGAAAAGAGCTAAAAGGAGTCAGCAAGCCAAATGCAGTTGAAAATTAAAAATTATTTAAAAATAATAAAAATATATGAAAAAAATCAATTCGCCTTTTTGTCAAGAATGCTCGATTAGTTGGGTTTTCAGTCAACGATGGCGCTGTAATTCATAACCGGTACATAACATTGCAGATACTTTATTAGAGGTGATATGTTCTGTGTTAAAACTTTTCATTTATGCCAGTTTTAAATTATTTTCTCATTATTTTTATTATGCTCTACTATGAATGATGAAAATACTTATAAATGAACCCCTGTATGAAAAAACGCTGTCTAAAGGGAGCTGGTGGTCTTTTTTTATTTGTCAAGCCATTGACAAGATCTATGGACAAGATATGTTTGTTTGCATAGACATTTGTCATTGTGTGGCATCTCGAGAATTTGTAAATACAAAGTTTAAATACAGGGGTTGATTTATAAGTAGTTTCATCTTATTATTTATAGTAGTGCATAATAAAAATAATTAAAAAATAATTAAAAACTGACATAAATGAAAAGTTTCAATGCATAATTGGTTTTATTATGAAAAAGGTAAAAATCTCATGTTGTGAAAGTTGGGTGATTTCACTGATTTCATTGAGTTATCATGTATTGTGAAATGTAATTTTTACAACTTTGGAAGCTTTTGGAGAACAAGCAAAGGATAACAACATGGCATTCGTATTTTTCTACGATCGTGCGAGTCGAAAAAAACAATTTAAAGACCATTCTATCACTTCCTATTCGAAAAAAAAATTTGATCCAGAATTCTAAAGCTTCTTCAAAAATGTTCAAAATTGACATTTTCATACACATCATGATCCGCAGATCCCAAAAATGCGAAAAAATTCTTGGGATGCCATTCGAAATTACGAAGTTAGGGTCATTTCAAGTCAAACCGGAAGTAACCCAACATTGACACATATGTCAAAAGATGACATTTCTCAAACCTATACTCTATACCAAAAATTTTTGCCATTGAAAAAAAAATCAGCGAATGCCAGGGCGAAACTAATCTCGTAGACACCCGGTATAGTCCGTTGCGTGGTTCTTGAGCTACGACTACTAAATAGACAGAGGGGACAATGGGCTATTGCTGCGTTGTCATATCAATAATATTTATTATTACATGAAAATGAAGGAAATTGTTTTGTAATTTTCATGTAAGTATTAATAAATATTATTGATATGACAACGCAGCAATAGCCCATTGTCCCCTCTGTCTATTTAGTAGTCGTAGCTCAAGAACCATGCAACGGACATTACCTATCGTACATAATTGTTTTGAATCTTTTGTAGTCTATATTGGAACGTGGAACTCAAATTGCTCAATATTTTAGCTACAAAGCTAGAGATATTATATGTGGGTGACATTATACAGGACACAACAGGACGTAGAGGTGCATTGGCCTTGCGAATCTTAGGTAAACCATAAATTTTGGATGAGACTGAGTTGTGTTATGTATCTCTTAGCAAAGTCAGTATCAATTATGCCCAATGAGACCATCCTCTTGAGTAGCTGGTTGGATTTGCTCTCCAAAGTGCTTGTGTGGTTTTTGTTCAATTTCATGTAAGTATATTAGTGTCCAATAACATATTCAACTTATTAATGTAGTCATTCTTATCAATAATAACTGTATAGTTTCCTTTATCAGATCTAGTGAAAATACGTTGTGGGTTATCGTTAAGAAACCTTCTTGCTTTTTGATAATCTATGTCATACCACTGATCTCAAAAATAAATGGATAAACAAAGAACCCTTCTAATGCTGCTAATTTACGAGGTCATAATGTAAACAAAAACAACTGACTGTGACAGCTGTGAGCGTGAGCAGTAGATACATGTACTGTGCGTGCACAAAATCAGGCCAATGAAAACGAAGGAATTTCAAAATTTAGAACAGTTGTTCGAAAGATAAGACACTGCGCAGGCGTTAGGCTGTTCTGTTGCACAACTGTTCATAGAATATTGAGCCCAAATTTTCGCACAAGTTTAGCCAATCGAACCGTATGATTGTTTATCCATTTATTTTTTAGATCAGTGTGTCATACTGACTGATTTTGTTGGCATGCTTTAATCCATTAAAGTGGTTAGTGATTATATTGCTACATGTTGCTCTAAGTGAGTTCTTATCTGTATTCTGTGGAAGATTCTAAATGCAATAGGTACTCAGTGTCCTTGATGATTTCAAAAATTGGAAAATCCTTACTATTATGTGATATGTGAAATTTAGGGTCTAACGCTAGTAATCGTTTTGAACAATCAGGAATGTTTATGTCAGTAAGATTCATCAACCATTTATCAAGACATACTTTTTCAGTAAGAAACTCTTTATCAAGGGCCATTTCTTGATTAATTTATCTCTTCAATTTTACCAATGTATGATGTGCAATTTTAATTTCCAAGTTTAGATATAGTTAACTAAGTTAAGTATATCAATGTAGGAAGTTATTATTTTATCAATTTAAATAAAGAATGTCATTTTTATTTTTGTCGGTATAAGTAAAGGCTCATCCTCAATCAATTTAGTAGCGAAGTGGCACTTCGGCACGCAAGCTAGAAAAATGTTGTTTAACGTTGGCATCCTCAATTCAATTCCGAGCTGGCATGCACGTCGACTCCAAAGTGAAGTTTGCAAGCTGCCAGCTTTTTCGATGCGTGCCGACTTATGTCATGCGCAGTACGTTTAAAAATTAATTTAGGTTATCCTTGCGTTCGGTATTTTGGTCAAAGAGCAGAGTGGAGCCGTAATCACGTGACTAGCGAGCGCACAGAGCAGTTAAACGCTGTATCAGAGGGCTCGAAATTTTATTAAACGAACGTGAATGAGCCTGCACCGAGTACATTTTTTGAATAAACGAACGGTAAATTTATGCTCAGAGAACTCAGATCAAAATACCGAATGCACGGTATGTGACCGTACTACACGCACAGCAGACTGAAAATTGACAGCATTGAGGATGGGTATAAATTTTCCAGCACGCGTGCCAAAGTGCCACTTCGCTACCAGAGGCTTTATTCTTGACTTTCTCTCAAGAGAAAATTTGACTGTGTTGACAATTAAACAGTGCATTTACTGTCAACAATGTCAAATTTTCTACCTAGGTAAAGTCAAGAATAATGCCTCAGATTGATTGAGGATGTAGCTTAAGGGTTTTGTTATTTGCGAACCATCGAATATGATATTCCTATAAAGACGAGCTCTAGTCTGTCATTGTGGTCATTTGTCTTCGGATTCATTTCGGCATTGGGAAACAAACAAAGAGGGAAGAAACCGCGCGAAAATAGAATGTGGTTAGAAACGTTGTTTTTAAGAGGAAGCGAGCTGATTGGTTGAATCTCTCTCTTCTAGCGCCAGAAGGCGAACGACGTGTTTGTATTTTTTATCGGTCGAGACGCGATCCTAATTATACAAATTAAAGACGAATAATTACAAAAAGACGTTCAGTAAACTAAGTAGTCCTTTTCCTGCTGTTTTCTAAAGACGAATCGTTTAGATCGAGACGCGATTTAAATGATAATAAAAGACGCCAAGTTTGTTTTTCAAGACGTTTCTTGTTTGATGACGACTGTAAGCTGTGTCCATTAATTAATTCATTGTACATTGTACTATTGTTTGACGCCACCATATACCTACCTATTCTCTTTATCATTATACACCCTTTTAAAATTACCTGTGGCCTACTTATTCAAAACCCTAGACAACAGAATAAAAATCCTACATCAATTTTTAGTTTTAATGCTAGTTTATTAACTTCATGAGTAAAATATCTATTAGCCAGCATAGAATAAAGGCATTTTGTTTAATATGATTGGGATAAATTTCCCTCTGTCTTCATTGAAGAAGAAAAATTTTATTGTTCTCTGACCTTGCTAACTTAGCATTACAAATGTATATAATATTTAGCTGCTTACACCGTTGTAACCCGTAACTGTTTCTGATGTCCTCGAAAAATCCCATGTCTGCGTGCACCGAACAGTATATGAGTAATGTAGAAAAAGTCTCCTTCTCCTTCTCCCTTGAATCAGTTCGGGGACACGAACTTTTGCTACATTAATCATACTGTTCGGTGCACGCAGACATGGAATTTATCGAGGACATCAGAAACAGTTATGGGTTACAACGGTGTGGGCAGCTAAAGATTATATATATTTGTAATGCTAAGTAAAATTGAAGAGACAAATTAATCAAGAAATGGCCCTCTTGCTAAAGAGTTTCTTACTGAAATAGTATATCTCGATTTCAAAAATTCATTGAGAAAGAAATGTGTTAAGGTTTTTAATATGATTAAATTTAACCATTTAAACAAGATCCATAGATTGAACTCAGAGAGCAGAGAAATATTTTAGTCACCCCTGATAAATGGTTGATGAATCTTACTGACATAAACATTGCTGATTGTTCGAAACGATTACTAGCTTTGGGCCCTAAATTTCACATATCACATACTAGTAAGGATTTTCCAATTTTTGAAATTATCAAGGATACTGAGTATTGCATTCAGAATCTTCCACAGAATACAAATAAGAACTCACTCAGTGCAACATGTACTGATATAATCACTAAACATTTTAATGGATTAAAGCATGCAAACAAAATCAGTCATAGATTATCAAAAAGCAAGAAGATTTCTTAAGGCTGACCCACAACTTATTGTCACTAAATCAGATAAAGGAAACTGTACAGTTAATATTGATAAGACTGACTACATTAATAGGCCAGGGCAGATAAATTTTTTCGTAACATAAAATTTAACAGCAAACTATCGATGCAGTATTGTTAAGGATCATTTATAGATGCCAAAAACCAAAAATGCAACATCTAACTACTTCTAGGGGATTTTATAAACAATATTTAGTACAAAATAGTTTTTTTTTTGTTTATTTCACTGTATTTCGAAAACTAATAATCGGATAGTTTTGCTACTGTGGCAATAGTTTTAGAGCATTGAACAAGCTTTAAAATGAGCCAACATACAACCCTGTAGGTCTTTTAGTCTTCGAGAAATGATTCTTTTCCCCCCAAAAAAGAGATTTTCGTAAAAAATTCCTAACTTTTTTAATTTTCATGCTAGACAATCAATTTTTCACACATACATAGTAGATGAGGCAGGCTTATTGAGCCCAAATTTGGGCCCGGTCCGATGGGTCATTTCGGCATAATTCCCTTTTCAAGCAATGTGGGTATGTTTCTAAAGCAGTCTGTCGAATTAAGGATAATTTTTTTATATCTATTTTGAAAAGTCCACTGATAAGTCGAAATGCCAAACTATCGATCCTCTATCTCAGATTTTCCATTTAATTTTTTTATCGCAAGTAAAACGGCTCCGAACATGACTGAAAATGGAAAAAAAAATTAATGTGCGTGGGCGCCTACTCGGTTTGAATTCCCGCCGATTTTTCATTCATGTTCGAAGCCGTTTTACTTGCGATGAAAAAATTAAATGGAAAATCTGAGATAGAGGATCGATAGTTTGGCATTTCGACTTATCAGTGGAATTTTCAAAATAAATATAAAAAAATTATCCTCAATTCGACAGACTGCTTTAGAAACATCCCCATTTTGCTTGACAAGGGTATTATGCCGAAACGACTCATCGGACCGGGCACAAATTTGGGCTCAATAAAGCCTGCCTCATCTACTATGTATGTGTAAAAAATTAATTGTCTAGCATGGAAATTAAAAAAGTTAAGAATTTTTTTCGAAAATCTCTTTTTTGGAGGGAAAAAATCATTTCTCGAAGACTAAAAGACCTACAGGGTTGTATGATGCCTCATTTTAAAGCTTGTTCAATGCTCTAAAACTATTGCCACAGTAGCAAAACCATCCGATCATTAGTTTTCGAAATACAGTGAAATAAACAAAAAAAAGCCCTATTTTTGCACTAAATATTGTTTTTTTACTACTAACCTGAGAAGTAGTCATTATTCAATCTACTTTTCTCGGAAAAAATTGAATTTCTCTCCCTAGGTTAATAATGAAAATAATGAAAAAAAACCTAGGTCAATAATGAAAATGACGTCATGACGCAAGGATATTGTCATAACGTTACAGGTTTCTATTGGTTTAATTTCAATTTCAAACTATCAATTTAATCAAAAAAACAGGTTCCTGTATGTATCATAGGAAATTAGCATAGATGTTGATAGGGGGCAGCACTTCCAACTAGAAAAAATAATTTGAACACAGATTTCAAACTTATTTTTTAGTTTCTACTATAGCAGTAGTAAAAAAAATTCTATATATTCCTCGGTAGAGAAAGTCATTATATACCTTACGCATTATAAACCTCGGCGCTGACCAACTTCTCTACCTAGGTATATAATGTACTATTATAAAATCCCCTAAAAGTAATTATAGATGTTGCATTTTTGGTTTTTAGCATCTATAAATGATCCTTAACAATATTGCATCAATAGTTTGCTGTTAAATTTTATGTTAAAATATGGCTGTTATTTCGCTAAGTGCCTTGGCCTATAATAAGATGAATACACTGTTATTGGACATTAATACTTACATGAAATTAAACAAAAACCCCACAAGCACTTTGGAGAGCAAGTCCAACCAGCTATTCAAGAGGATAGTCTCATTCGGCACAAATGATTCTGACTTTGCTAAGAGATACATAACACAACTCAGTCTTACCTAAAATGTATGGTTTACCTAAGATTTACAAGGCCAATGCACCTCTACGTCCTGTTATGTCCTGTATAATGTCACCCACATAATATATCTAGCTTTGTAGCTAAAATATTGAGCAATTTTAGTTCCACGTTCCAGTATGAAGTTAAAAACTCCTATGTTTTTGTTGAGAAGCTCAAGAACTTTGTAGTACCTGAAGGTTACATTCTTGTATCCCTAGACGTCACATTACTGCTCTTCAACATACCTAAACAACTTGTGTTAAGCCTTATTGAAAAATATTGGGACACCATTCGCACTTTCACTAATATGGAACTGGTACTGTTCTTGAAGTTGGTGACGTTCAGTTATTTGTTTTTTTGAAAATTATGTAAACAAATATTTGGAACAGCAATGGGTAAGCCAGCCTCGCCTATTTTTGCAAATATTGTTATGGATGAGCTACTGTTTGATTTTGCCACAATTACCATTTGTAGTACCTTTTTTTGTGCCTATGTGGATGATATACTGACTATGATCCGTAATAATGCTGATATAGTTATTTTCCTAACAAGTGCGCAAAGTGTTACTTTTCCGCACGCAAACACAGTTATACGAACGACGCGAAGCGGAGTTCGGATAAGTGTTTGCGTGCGGAAAAGACACTTTGCGCACGTGTTAGGAACAAAATTTTTCCTACGAGCTTCATATCAGGTAGGTAACAACAAACATTTTTAAAAAAATAATTTGTTCAACTATTTCCAATTAACTTGAAGCGAACCTATTCAATCATCAAAAAATTACATAACAAAAAAAAAGAGCAAAAAATTGAAATCTTCTTCAGAGCTGTTCATCTTATAGCGTTTAAATTTGATGCGAGAGGTTTGTAAATTCTTGCATGTAAATGGAGAACACAAATTTGACAATGTGTCAAAGTTAACTATTCAGTGTTTGTATAGATGTTGGCTGATATGGAAACATAGGAAAAATTTGTCATCATGTGTCAAAGTCGACAGGTGCACTTATTGTTGCTTGCCAATTATTTTTACTTTTCGGCACTCAGTGCGGATAAGGCCTGTATCCGCACTGAGTGCGGAAAAGTGTAACTTTGAGAACGGAAATGCGTGCGGAAAAGTACTACTTTGCGCACGCTCGTAGGAAAATATTTTTTTAGATTGTTTCAACAGCTTCCATATTAATTTGAAATTTACAATTGAGAAAGAGAGGGATAACAGGCTACCTTGCCTGGATGTTTTGGTGAATAGAGAAACTAATAGACTAATAACTGATTGGTACCAAAAACCAATTGCATCAGGTAGAATGATCAATTATAACTCTGACCACAGTATGACTCAAAAGATTAATGTCATCAAATCGCTCAAGCATAGAGTAATTAATTTGGCTGATCCTCAATTCCATGATCTGAATTTCAAAAGAGTTTTAGATCTGTGTAGATCCAATACCCAGTTTCTCTAGTCAATACTATTTTATGTAAAGTTCGTTTCACCAAGGTTCATACTTGACCTTGAAACTTGACAAAAAAAGGGTTGTCGTAGATGAATTCATATGACACATTCAATTTTTTTGACAAATTAAAATGAATGACGTCTGGTTTAAGGACCGACGAACGTTTTTGACGTCATTGATTTGTTTCAATCAATTTTTATTAGTTAAACAAGGAAGACAAACGCTGGTGGCAAGTACAAACCCTGGTGAAACAAACTTTAGTGTAATACTGCTCTAACTGGTTTAAATAATGATATTAATCTTGATCATAATAATAATAAATAATAATAATAATAAATAAATATATTACGTAATTGAGTTACATATTACAATTAACAAAAGAAAGAATATTAATCTAGATAGGCACTCGATATTATGTAGATATATTTGGGGTTATGCGTCTAAAGATCTTCAGATCTTGTGCGCACCCAAGTAAAATCACAATCATAATCGTGCAGCAAAACGAAAATAAAAATAGGAATTCGATAAAAGTTAGCGAACATAATAATAGGGAAGAAATCCTATATTTTAAATATAATTAGTGCATGAATCTATATCTAACCTAATAACTAATAAATTAATAACTAATAGACAGCGAGTAAATGTATGGTAAATGTATGAAAATTTTCTGAAACGTTTGCCACTCTTGTGGCTGTATTTGTTCAAAAGTTTAAGGGCGAGAATGTGAGAAGAACATAGCTAATAGGTATACTGCGGTGGTATATAAACATTTACCTATTTAGTATTTGGTACAAGAAGTGCGTTTATAGGCTAGCATAGCAGAAGATTGCAACCATGAGCTTTGCGTATTTGCATAAATTAAATCGAATTTTTACTAGTTAATATTATTCATAGTATACATTCTTCATGTCAACCAATCTATGTGCTTGCACTCTACCAATATGTGTCAGCCAGTCCTTTATCTTTTTTTTAAATAAGTTTTTTGAATTCAATAACTTTATTTCATTAGGTATAACATTGTATATACGGGGGCCCAGAAAAAAAAAGCTTCTTTGAGTAATTGTTTTCAATGCTTTAGGAATGCGAGAGTTATTGTCCCTATGTCGTGTTTCATAACAGTGGTCAATAGGAGTCAGTGTTGATTTCTGGTTATGCTGTTTAACTAAAATTGACAAGCAGAATTGCTGCCTGATATCAAGAATGTTTGCCTCTGCGAACAATAAGTTAGTTGGATAGAGAATGCTTTTCCCCAGTATTATTTTTAATAGCCATTTTTGAGATTTCTCAATCATCTGCATAAAATTATTTGTTACGCCTCCCCACGCCAAAATTCCATATTTAAGATGTGGGTCAGCCAACCCGTAATAAAACATTTTCAGATAGTGGAGTGGAAAGATCATTTTCAAAAGTTTGAATTTAGTAAATAAAGATCTAATTTTTTTCATTACATATAAAATATGTTTATCCCACTTAAGATGCGTGTCAATAATTACGCCAAGATACTTACCATTTGATTGTAATTTAATACATAATTTGGGGCATAAGCAATCACTAGAAATAGTGAGGGTTTCATAATGTGGCAGATTTGATTTGTAGGAAGTGAATGGGATGAAATATGTCTTGTCAATGTTAACAGTTAGCAGCCTATGGTTGAAAAAATGAAATACTTTAGAAAGTTCTTTCTCTGCTGTGAGCTTTAGCTCAGTCCAGGATTTTCCCCTAAATAAAATAACTGTATCATCAGCGAAGCTGATTATTTCTCCATCAATGTTTAATCCAAATAGCTGGTTGAGATATACATTAAATAATACTGGTCCGAGGACCGTGCCTTGTGGCACGCCATACTCTATTACTCGTTCCTCACTAAAGGTATTATTTATTTTTACACGCTGAGTCCTATTCGAGAGATAATCCTTCATTAGATTCAATGGAATTCCCCTAAATCCAATACATTCCAAAGTTGCCAGGAGTTGTTTGTGATCTACCGTATCAAATGCTTTTGATAGGTCTATAAAAACGGCTAGAGATGGTTCATTTTTATCTAGTGCTTTGTAAATATGAGTTGTAAGATCTATCATTGCATCTTCGGTCGATATATTTTTTCTAAAGCCGTATTGTTTTTTTGAAAGGATATTATGTTTATCAAGAAAGTTTATGATACGATCGTTTAAAATTTTTTCAAAGACCTTAGAAAATCCACTTATAAGAGAGATTGGTCGATAATTACTAACATCGAGCTTGTCTCGATTTTTGAAAATAGGTCTAATTATAGTTTTTTTGAATATTTCCGGAAAAACCCCATTTGTGAATGATTTGTTTATTACGGAGGCTAGGGGTCCAGCTATGGAATTCGAAAATCTTTTAAGAGTGTCATTACTAATATTGTCGTAGCCAGGTGCTTTCCCACTTTTAAGTTCATTTATTTTTTGAGTAATTTCATGTTCATCAGTAGGACGCAAAAATAATGTATTATTATTACAATAACCATTTTGTTGCCTGAATAAATTATTATTGTGAGTGCATGGTTTTATTTTATCAGATAAGGATTTTCCCACTGTGGTAAAAAAGTTGACAAAACTATCTGATATTTCTTTGCTATCATTTGACTTCTGTCCATTCTTTGTATAAATTTCGGTTATTTCGTTTTTTGTGCTTTCGGCTGAGATTTCTTTTACAAGGGACCAAATTGCTTTGGAATTTTCTTTAAATCTCGAGATTTTTGCCTTATAGAAGTTATATTTGGTGGATTTTATTAGAGAAGTTAATTTATTTCTATAAAGTTTGTACCTATTAACATTTTCTTGCGATGGGTGCTGTTTCTGTATTTTAAATAACTTGTTTTTTGTTTGGATTGACTTAAGTAGCCCTCCAGTAATCCATGGAGTTTTTTTTGCTGTTTTATTTTTGAGCCTAATGTAAGTGGTGCTCTGTTCCAAGTAGCTATTTATTATGTCAATGAATGAGTTTGCGCATTTATTTGCATTATCTTCATTATATACGAGATTCCAGTTTTCGTCTTCAAGCATATTGTTAAGTTTAGCGTAGTTTAGGTATGTTTTATGGGATGATTCAGTATGAGTAGTATTTTTTGGTTTAATTGGGCTAATGATCTGCAATATTTGCAAATAGTGATCAGTTATGTCATTTTCCAGTATTATTGGTTTATGTTTGGGTTGGAAGGATGCTTTAGTCTTTAAAAAAATATGATCAATGCAAGTTTCTGACATACCTGATACTCTTGTTTTGTTATTTATCGCAGATACAAAACCATACTCGTAAAATGCATTTAAGTAGTCGTTGGTCAATTCATTGTCGGATAACAAATTTATGTTAATGTCCCCGAGAAATATATAAACATCAAAGCCACTCTCACATTGCCTTAAGTAATCTGATAAGTCATGGATAAAAGTATTTGCACATGTGGATGGTGGTCTGTACGCAGCCGTCAGGTGAATCCTTCTGTTAAAGAAATGTATAATAATCTGCAACACTTTTACTGGACCCATATTGATCACTTTATACGAATAATTAAATGAATTTTTGATAAATACCACTACACCATCGTTTTTATTTATGTCGCCTTGACTATACAATAAGTTATATCCGTTTATTTTGTATATGTCAGTGTTAGTTAGTGTCCATGTTTCAGAAAGTACAATGCAATCAAAGGGGGTTTCGACTTCATGCAACAAAGTCAAGAATTCATCAAAGTTTTTATTAATACTACGTATATTTTGGTGGATGATCTTGAAACTTGAGAGCTTCTCTTTATCTAGTTCCCATTTGCATTTACTCACACTATCTAGAGTTAAGGTTTCAATCTGTTTTGTTTCGAACCCCCGTATATAATCATTCATGTCAAGATAATTATTATGCTGCCCAAAAAATCAAAACAAATGCCGCAATGGAACAAAAACTACAACAGAATGATTTTTTCTCAACCAATTCAAATATAAGTAACTCAATAAGGATGAGTAGATACCAAAGATTCAATATTTAAAAAAAAAAAAAAAAAAAAAAATTAAAAAGCGTAATAAATGTAATTTCTTCTTTCAATATAAGATGTATGTTATAATCAAACACAAATTGTTTGAATTTATTTATTTATGGATAGGGAAAAGAAAAAAAAAAGAAAATTAGTAAATTAGAAAATTTGAACAAAAAGGCAGAAAAGGAAAATCATGTGTAAATCTGACATCATAAAGAAAAAAGTCAAACCAGATAATCGAATTATTTCTTTTTTTTTGTTCTGGTGTTATGTAATGTAAGTGTTTTTGGGCTAATGTGGTTTAGTTTTCTTTTCACTGAGTTGTTCTCTCGCGCCCTCTGTCCAGACCTCTGTCTGGAATGAAATTCAGTCTCGACTTGATCTTTCTCACTCGAATCGTCTTCGTCTTCACTCTCTTCTGGATTCTCTTCAGGAGAATATTCTAAATCGGCTGCGGTATACCATTTATCTTCAATTTGAATTCTTAGCCCCTGTATTTTGCAAGTTTTGTTGCTTTCCTTAGCAAGTTTAAAATGTTTTCTTAGAATCTTGTGGTCTCTGCGGTCCTCTGGGCACATATCATTCGAAACAGAAATTTTGTGTTTGCGAAGTTCCTTCAATTTTTCTGTGCTCTTGAAAATTTCTAACTTTTTGAGAAATGTAGAGAATTCTATTATAACTGGTGACTTGGGATCCCTGTTTAATTGGTATATATTATTAATATCTGTGAGCTCCAAATTTAATTCAAATAGCGTGTTGATTTTGGCAATCACATAGTTAGCCAACGACTCTTGCTGTTGGTTTTCTAATCCAAAAATTATTACGTTGTTATAATATAATATATAATGGTAATATTAATGTTAAATTTTTTAAAATTCCCAGGATTTAAAGATTTATGATAATATTAGGATTGTTAATTATAACAAAGACTGTGAATAATTTGCACAAAAGACATAGTCTTGTTGGGTGATAGGTCTATAGGATCAATTGTACAAATTATGATAAAATTTATATAGGTGAGACAAAACAGAAATTGTCCTAGAGGTTGTACCAACGTAAGTGAGAAGACTGCATTGGCTACGCATCATTTTAATGCAAGCATAGTTGCTAGAGACGTCAATTGGCAAAAAAAAATAATAGAAATGCTATACATTAACAAATTCAAAGATATCACGTTTAATTTTGAAACCGAAACTTGTAACTTAAGTGCCATCTATTGGAATTTGTTGAAGGATTAGTGTTTCATGTTTGCCATGACTTAAAAAGTTTTTTGTTATTGTAAAAGTGGGTCGCGGCTGGTTTATTTTGTTAGTCACCACCTAGATGCAGACACTTATTCATTTATTTAAATTTAAATTTAAAACCGTTATAATAACAGAGTAGTTTTATTCTTAGGTTAGTCTGTTTTGCACCCTTGCCATAATTTTGTTTTTTGATTGTTCCTAAGTACTTGAGTTGTTCTTTTTGTTTTAGTCATCTTTTTAACTCTTTTGTTGTTCGTATGTTGCAACAACTTAGACCGTAAAATCCTACATCATACCTATATGTTTTACAATCAGCCTAGAATATGTTTTCAAATCAAAGTAAATTTTGTTTAATTTTATCGATTCAGCATTCAAAACTCCCTAACTGTTTTCTGGCCCTGAAGATTCCTTTGAACAATAAAGGCGAAACGTCGGCGAGTATTTGATCAGGCTTTTTATTTTTTATCCTTAGCCGACTACTTCCTTCTTGCTTGTATCAATATAACTTCATGACGTCTTGCAGTAGATTTGAGAATTTATTGTTTGTTTTATAGCAATATTTTTTACACTTCCATGTATGCGCTTTTTCGACTTGATTTAATGCTGCTGCCCCTTATGAAATGCATAATATACTTATACGTACATACTGAATATCCTTTGAAACTTTTGTCTTGTTACCAACCAATGACATCTTAACACAGATAGACACCGTATTCCATTCATAAACTGATGTTTGTTGTGATGATAAGGAAAAGACCCCCATGGTGGAGAGGGTAATGGTGGGGATGCATTAGAGGTGTAAACAAGACCCGCCTTCCCGTTTGAACCCGTCATTCACTTGACCAAAATGATGGAGAAATGTGCATGGGTGCAACTCTATCTGCCTCTAACGCATATGATATAAATTCGATTTACACTCAGATTACACTGGAAGTTTTGACATACCTAGCTAATTCGCATGACTGGTAATTTTAATTTCATTTTAGTTCACAGTTTATGTCTGTCACGTGTAAAAATATTGAAATTTTAGTTCAAAATTTTCTTACAGAATACCACCCAAATTATTGGCCAAAAATTTTTTCTCACTTACAAATATTCGAAAAAAATTACTTATCCCTCGTTGTTGACTCTGGATAATCTTTAAAACATTCGTCAGCCTGAAAATTTTTCGGAAATAATTTGGGAGCTACGGGTATTATAATTGATAAACTTCTATTTGAAGTCGAGTTTTCCCTTCAGAGTTTTAGCGAACTTGAGGAAGACTTACTAATGCAAAAGTATCCATCTTTAATGTGAGACTAACAGAGGTATACACAGATCTTCCTTGTAAAATCAGTGCAATAATATATACCTAGTCCTAGTTCACAGTTTAGCAAAATTAGTACTTCACACCATTATAGGATAAAATTCAATTAGGCCTAAAACCCACCACCATTTAAAAAAATATATATTTCTGTACAATAATTATTATCAATTTCCTATCAACAACTTGCTGAGAAATTGTTGACAGGTACTTAACGCCGTTAACGGGCCAGATACTGATTTAAAAAAACAAATTCCAAATGAGAGCATTTAGGTGTTTACAGTGAAATTTAAAAAAATATACAAATAGTAACTTACCTCAATTCTAAGATATTAGGAAGCTGTCCGTCAAACAATTGATTAGTACTATTCTTTGCATCATCTTGATTGCTGCATGCTGGATCTAACAATTTGTAATCTGTCAGTTTTGTTAGAATGCTATTTGGTAATTCCTTGTCGCAATCGCTTATGTTGAGTAGTTCTTCTTTTGAATATCTAAAATTCATATATTTTTTTATTCATGAAAATTCTTGGAAGTTAAATTATGTACTTTCAATTTTAAACTTTACATTTATCAAGACAAATATATGTTATGAAAAGTACGAGAAGATCAAATGACAATAGGATAACTACTATGAAAAAATCGTTATAAAAAATATTGATGCTCGCCACACTTGTTATAGGGATTATTAGGCATTCTACAATAATTGATCTACAAAAAGAAATTAAAGGTTTTTTTCTATTAAGAATCTAGCTATAAGGGTATAAAACTTAGATACTTGCTTTCGAATATGTTTGGTTATATAAAGTATACCTATGTTGATTTTTTGAAAGAAAATTATATTTTTGCAGAAAACTTGAGACATTTTTCAAACATTTTGGATAAGTTAACAGATACGCTTATGGGATGATAATTCCCAATAAGTGTTTTATTTCTGAATAATAATTATAGAATGGCATTACTTCCGATATTTTCAATTGATCTGGGACCACCCCTATTTCAAAAATCAAATTTATTATAAAATCTTTCAGGATTTTAATACTGGTAGCCTGATTTAGAGAAAAGGAGTTTTTATTAAACTGATAATAATTTTTTGGACTTGTCAATTACCAATAATTATTACATGTAATAAGCTAATAAATACTTACTTTACATTCCTTGGACTTCTATTTTCCGGTAACACGTCATCTTCAACGTCACAAAACAATTCCTCCTCCGACAATATGTCCCCAGTCAGTCTCTCGTCAATGATGGTTCTTTGGCCAGTTTCCATTGTCGATTTATAAAAGTCTGTGATTGTCTCTTCAAGATCATTGAAAAGTTTCAAGTCATTTTTTACAGGTTTGTGTACGTTAGTGAGGGCGATAGTCCAATTTGCGAAATTCCGTGTGTAGTGCTTCGTCGATACTGTTTTGGTGAACGATGGGTCTATTTGTTTCGCGATTTGTTCTGTATTATGTGATAGCTGGTCCTAGAAATGTTAAGATTTAAGTGAAGAAATCATAGGTGTGAAGTGTCCCAGATAAGAATGTTCTCTAAAAGGTTATACTATACATAAAACTCTGACGCGAAACGTTCGGCATAAGTGAATCTAGAAAATTCAGATTTACTCCAGAACTGAAACGAGTCAGAAATAACAAATATTTTATTGTAGATAGTGACGTTATTATCATGATATTCTTGTATCAGCTTTAAGTTTTTCTCTGGTAGAGATTTTGAGAGTGATCAGGACTGATGTGCAGGAAGCCTTACCAAAAATAATGGAAATGCCCTTCCAGCAAATCAGACTTCCAACTGATTGGATGAGGGCGTCGGTCACACCCTTTTGGAGCATTTTGGAATGAGGGGCAACTTGCTGGACTGGGTCAGAGATTATGTTTTAGACAGACAGTGCCAACTCAGAGTTGTTAACACGCTGGATCTACTAACCTTATAAAATATATCCATGCGCTAGTTACGCTAATGATATAAAGATCTACAGTCCTGTCCCTGACTCAGTCGCTCTCCAAGAAGACCTTAATCGGATTTATGAGTGGAATGAGAACTGGAAACTTCCTCTAAATGTGGGCAAGTGGGTCGTATTGCACCTTGGAAAGAACAACCCACCAACAGGCTACTCCATCAATTATGTGCTGCCCAGCGTTCAGCAGCATAACGACCTTGGCACTCTGGTATCTAGTGATCTTTCCTGGTCTTCCCATATCATGGACATTTGCAGTTGAGCAAACAGCAAACTATTTCTGTTAAAAAAGGTATTCTTCAATATACCCCAAGACCCGTATTCCCGTTCACCGGGGAACAGCGTTCTCTCAAGAGAACGATTGCTCTGTCTTTTATTAGTGACCATATTGTTATTTCCATAACACTGATAAAGACAGAGCAATCGTTCTCTTGAGAGAATGCTATTCCCCGGTTACGAGAATACGGGCCCAAGAAGAATTCACCAAAAAATATAGCAAAAACGTTTCAAATAATGATAGAAGCAAACCACTTGGTATAGTTGGTCAATATACATAAACAATCGATTTGACCCGCAGCACCTTATTTCAAGTGGCGTCAAATTCAAAATGTCGGCGTATTTCCAAAATTTTTGATTTTAAATGTTTTTGCTACAAGCGTGCGGAAAATCGATTTTCCGCACTGTTTAACAATGCAAAAAATGCAATTTCCGCACGCGCGTAGAAAAAAAAAATCCGCACGGCTGTCAAAAAAATAAAATAATAAATTACTACAAATTATGTAGGTATACTTATTTCTTCGCGTCTGCTATGCGTCCAGCGTTGCCATTCCTCATGATTTTACATGAGATCTCATGTTTTCATTGTCCATCACATGCTCTCATGTTTCCAAGTGAAAATCTCATGATTTTTTATCTTATGGTTTGATATTGAATAATGTTGGTTTATCAGTTTCAAAACTTAAAAGAGGTGATGCTAAATTTATGTAGTTTAAACCACACTCAAGTGCTCCATGTGAGAGGATTTTTTCACAAAGTCCAAAAACCGCCTAAACCCAAAGAACAATAGCTGGTATTTTAAGAACGAAACAACAAACAGTTATTGAACCCAATATCAATAACTGTACCAAATTTTAACATTGATAACACATTTATAAATAAGAAGAAAACCGCTATATACAGCATCAATGTAGTGGAAAAGTATAGAAATTTACTTAAATACCTTTAATCAAATAGAATGTAGCTGTGATTGAAGAAAACACAAATGTTCCTTCTAGACCTACGGCCGAGAAGCAAATAAGTCACCTCATCGAGTACAAAAGGTTCGAGATTCTTGGATGAAAGTACTTTATGTGCATATCTCAAAATCGGCCGTTTGCCGGGGTCCAGCGGTCAACTTCACAAATAAAATTTGTGGAAATTAAAGTCAAAGGAAAATTGAAAAAGTTGGGGTTTGTGCAGGATTTGAACCTGCGACCTCCGCATTGCTAGTACGACACTCTACCAACTGAGCTAACAAGCCCGCCTGGTAGAGATCGGCGAATACATGATCACTTTCGTTCTCCTCCTACTCACTCCAAACGTTTTTCAATTTTCCAATGGCTCACGAATGTGGCATCGGTCCTGCTCGGGTAAGTCACCTATACCACTATGCAGGTTTCGTCCACGATGTGTTAAAATTTCCTATGTACGCAGTGGCGGCTCGTGGTATAACATATTGGGGGTGCACATAATTTGTAATTCATAATAAATGCCGGTTGCGTTTGTTTTGCTGGCGCATTTGGCCACTAATTTTTTAAATTAATACTTTACAGGTAGATTGTTAAAATTTGAAGAATGATAAAATTAAATTTAAAGTTGTTTGATATTAATTTGGGAGTGCACGTGCACATGTGCTCTTATGGAGGAACCGCCACTGTATGTACGCCATGCGACGTAAGCAAAGTTAAACAAAGGGAGAATTTTTGTCGGTTATAGGTACCGAAACTAGTTTTACAAAGAAAATTTGTGGAAATTAAAGTCAAAGGAAAATTGAAAAAGTTGGGGTTTGTGCAGGATTTGAACCTGCGACCTCCGCATTGCTAGTACGACGAAAGTGATCATGTATTCGCCGATCTCTACCAGGCGGGCTTGTTAGCTCAGTTGGTAGAGTGTCGTACTAGCAATGCGGAGGTCGCAGGTTCAAATCCTGCACAAACCCCAACTTTTTCAATTTTCCTTTGACTTTAATTTCCACAAATTTTCTTTGTAAAACTAGTTTCGGTACCTATAACCGACAAAAATTCTCCCTTTGTTTAACTTCACAAATGACAGCTCGTCAAAAAGACGAAAATCTGGGTTTTTTCACCCCATTGGTAGAGGGTGATCCAGTATAAAGTGAACACCCCTTACCTTTTCGCTAAAAAAAATTTTTTTAAAAAAATTAAGATAGCCATTTGGTGTATTTTGTTTCTAGGAATTTGAAAACGTTTTCCAAAATTTAATTAGATTTTTCATTAAAGCGCTGTGACCAAAAAAGTAATTTTTTTAAATGGAATAACCTATATTTAAACCAATTTTTTAAACGCCCCTATTTTTCTCATTTCAAATATATAGTTTGTTTATCTTTATTTTAGTAATTTGCGATATATTCTCACTCTAAAATTCACATAAAAATAGCGGAAAAGGTATGATGAAACATAATAACCAGTAATTTTATTAAAGGTAAAATTATCTAGATTTACCTTGGATACCTTTTCGGCTATTTTTATTTGAATCTTGAGTGAGAATATATCGCAAATTACTAAGATAAAGATAAATAAACTATATATATTTGAAGTGAGAAAAATAAGGGCGTTTAGAAAATGGATTTAAATATAGATGATTCCATTTAAAAAAATTACTTCTGTCGTCACAGCGCTTTAATGAAAAATCTAATTTTATCTCGAAAAACGTTTTCAAATTCCTAGAAACAAAATGCACCTAATTCGGCTGGCAGACGTCGATATTTGGACGCCTATGTGAAGCAGACGCCCGCCGCGACGCCGAATATCTAACGTAAATTACCTTATGAGGTACATATGGGGCATTCCAGACAAAATTTGCCACCAAAAATTTTTTTTCCATAAAAATATTTTTTTTCGTTGAAGTTGTCGAAAATATTCGATACGTATTTTTTTATTCTTATTTTTTACGCGTTATTTTCGAGAAAATTTTTTTCGAAATTTTACTTTCGTAAAAAAGTACATTTTTCCAATCGTTAATACTGAAAAACCTAATATAGGTATGAAAAAATTTCCTGAACATAAAATTTACCCCTTTTCTCAGATTTCTAATGAGGTATACTAAATTTTCATCATATCATTTATTCGAAGAAAAAAATTGCAATTATAAACAAATAGAATTTTTTTAAAGATGGACCTAATTTTTTTTCTTTTTTTTTATCGAAAAACATAGTCCAAACATTCTTCTGAATTATGGAAAAATTTTGGAGTGAAAGGCTCAAAAGTTAAGGAGCAATGCATTTTTATATAACGGCTCGCGCGCGCGGAGCGTACCGCAGCGCGACTCGGTCGTACGCAGGCTGCCGTGTCTAGACTTGTCGCGTTAAGGCGGTTACACACGGACGTGGATGGCTTGATACATATACGTGCATACATCAACGTGCAAACAAAAACGTGCATGACGCCTTTGTACAGACGCTCGCACAAAACTGTAGTCTTGCTATTCTTGCTACAGTGTTTCGAGTGTGCATACAAAATTTCTAGCGATTGCACATTCAAAAACGCGACGGTATTTTGCATACACATTGATGTTTTTGGTTGCGCGTTTATGTATGTGCGTACATGTTTTAAGACATCCACGCCCGTGTGTAACCGCCTTTTGACATCGCGCGCTCGCGCTTACTACGTCCCGGTAATGAACGCAAAGTGAAAATGTTGTCGAAAATGTCGCGATCCCAATTTAAGGATCGCTGTTGCAATCCATTTAACTTAAAAAATCACAGTGGAATTAGTCAGAAGAGAAATTTGCGTCAAGTTTCGGCTGCCGTTCTCAAAAAATTTGATTTCTTGCATTCACGTAATGTCTTGTGTCCAATATGTAGGCAGAAAGCAACGAAAATGCAGGAAAATGATATTGGTGAGTATTCCGATAATGATTCTATGAAATTAAAAACAAATTTTGAAATAATCCGAGTTTAACTATTTGCAGCTGTGGCGATCAAAAATTCCGTTGATGAAACTGTATACTCAGATTCTGATTTTTCCCAGAGTGACGATGATTGTTGTTCAATTTTCAGCAATCATTCGGAGGTCAATAAAAAATAAAATTTGATACAATATTATTACTCAAATAACTATTTACAATGATACATGTTTTAATTCGAAAATGTTAATTTTTCTTCCTTTAGGATGAAGAAGAATTGCCTCCTGCATACATTACAAAGCTTAAAGAAAAATTCCATCAGAAAGATGCAAGTAAATCAGATAAAATTAATAATCTGAGCCTTTTGCCAAAAAATTGGAGTATTCGCAAGGCAGCGCAAATATTTAACACGTCAAGATATCTTGTTAAAAAAGCGAGAAATTTGGCAATGGAAAAGGGAATTTCAGCTATTCCTGAAATGAAAAGTAATGCATCGATTCGTTTATCAGACTTATCATATTTTTATGCGAAAAATTGAGAGATTTGTGTTTTCCACAGAGAAACCATTTCCTCCTGAAATAATCGTTCTGGTCAAACAATTTTACGAACGTGATGATGTTAGTATAATGATGCCAGGTCAAAAAGACACAAAGTCGGTGAAAATTAATGGGAAAAAGTGCACTGTACAAAAAAGATTAATATTTGGCAATCTCAGACATGTTTATGAGAAATTCATGGATGAAAATGAAGAGATCAAAATATGTTTTGCAAAATTCTGCTCACTCCGACCAGAGCACTGTATTTTTGCTGGTTCCGGTGGGACGCACAATGTTTGTTTATGTTTATGTCCGATTCATGAAAACATGAGATTAATGACATCAGATACGTAAAAAATTTTTTTTATGTCCGATTGACCAATAAAGTGCTATTTATAGAACAGTTTTGCGTCAATAAAGTAGCACTTTATTGTACTAGTAAAATAAAGTGCTACTTTATTTTACTAGTAAAATAAAGTGCTACCTTATTGCCTACCTAGACTACCTGACAAGGTAAAACTGGTCCTGACAACCTGCCAAGGTGAAACAGGTCCTGACAACCTGCCAAGGTGAAACAGGTATACCTACGCGAATTTTACTTTTTTCATTAAATTTTTTAAATTTTTAACAAAAATCAGTCGCAATCGTACATAAACAGGCTTTATTGACTCATTATTTAATAGCCTCGCTCGCAAGCTCGCTCGGCCATAAAATTATTCGTACAATAAAGCCTTACTTTATGTACTTGTTATATAAATAGCTATTTTCGCTATTTTTTTCCGTAACACTGAGTTTTTTTCATCTTCAGGCAGTCAATTGGTTAAACTGATGAAAGACAAAAATTATAGTGTGGCCCATTACGAAGATGTGTTGCTGCATTTTATGTGTGAAAATCCAAAGGAAGAATGTTTTTTTGGGAAATGTAAGACGTGTCCAACTACCAATCAAATGTCAAACAAAATTTCTGAAGTTCTCGAAAAAAGTGGAGTGAAAAACATCACGCACAAAAAATGGGTAACAAAACCAAAAGCAAGTTTGGAAAAAATAACAGTCACTTCAGAAGAGTTTGTTAAAAGTTTTTGCATAGCTGCAAAAATATTCCTGCAACATTCTTTCATCGCCAGAAAACAAGCTTCACATTTTAAGTTCGTGAAAAATAATCTCAAAAATCATGAGAGTCTGATAATCTGCGATTTTGCCGAAAACTATGCCTTCGTTATTCAAAACGCTATAACGGGATTCGGGATTCCATTGGAATAACGACCAAGCAACGATATTTCCAATAGTTTTTTATCACAAAATCAATAACAAAGTTGAACACAAAACATTAATTATCATTTCTGACTGCAAGAAACATGATGCAATAGCTGTGTACGTTTTTCTCGAAGCCCTGAATCAATACTTTTCACAAAATTATCCACACATACGAAAGTGCATTTATTTTTCTGACGGCGCTCCTCAGCAGTTCAAAAATGTCAAACATTTTGCGAATATCTTCTATCACGAATCCGACTTTCACCGCCCTGCACAATGGCATTTCCACGCAACGGCACATGGAAAGGGACCTTGCGACGGTGCTGGGGGAACCATCAAAAGAATAGCACGCCGAGCAAGTTTACAAATGATCACCGATGATCAAATTTCCTCGGCAATCGAATTGTACGAGTGGGCTAAGAAAGCTTCTTCTCTGCCTAATATCTCGGTGATGTACAGGTCTTCGGAAGACTATGCAAAAGCGGAAAAATTCCTTCAGAATCGTTTCGAAAAATGCAGAACCATATCAGGAACACAATCGTTTCACTATGTTGAGCCAAACCAAGATTGTAAATTGAAAATGAAAGTCTTCTCATCCTGCGACACTTTCGACATATTGAGTTTCCATAAATCAGAAGTCAAACGTGAAAACAAACGTAACTGACTGCATTGTAACTCTCGGATGTATTAAAAAGCTGTATGATTGACATTTACGATAATAAATACGCATTTATTATTCCGCATGAAGGTTTAACGAACATTTTACCCAGCGCGTAGGCGTCAAGAACTTTTACGGTCCAGCCTGCGTACGACCGAGTCGCGCTGCGGTACGCTCCGCGCGCGCGAGCCCTTATACAGGGTGTAAAAAAAGTCTGGAATATTGGTGATATCTTAAAAACGGCTAAATATTTTTTTCTTAAAATTGGTATGCCTCTGTAACGAATAACTCCGGATCATCCAAGTGTGAAATCGCTTATGTAAGAATACAGGGTGAGTCAATAAAAATGCAAACTTTTTTATTTTAAATGACACACCCTGTAAATTTTCACGGATATCGATAGATCTTTACAAGACAAATTCACTAATATGGGGTTTAGGGATCGTATCTGTCAAAGTGACGGAACAAGTAAAAAAACTAATTCAAACTGTTTATTGTTACAAACACTAAAAATAATCACAACAAATGTTCGAAATGAGCTCCATTATTAGCTAGGCAATAACCTAACCTGTCCTTAAACTCCTGGATAACATTACCGAAGATTTCACCTGGTATAGATCGACTTTCACCAAGTATTCTATCTCTAAGGTCGTTAAGATCTACGTTTGTTTTTAAATGCCCCCACAGGAAAAAATCCAGGGGTGTGAGGTCCGGTGATCTCGCTGGCCATTCAATTTCACCTCGTCGTCCTATCCATCGATTTGGGAACTCCTCATCAAGAAATTGCCGGACTTGTACACCAAAATGCGCTGATGCACCATCTTGCTGAAACCAAATATGCTCCCTGTTGGGATACATCACATTTAAACTAGGAATAATATTGTCTCGCAATAATCGGAAGTATTTATCCGAAGTTGAATTTCCCTCTATGAAGAATGGTCCTATTACATTATGGTCAATAATACCTGCCCATACGTTTAGTTTTTGAGGGCGCTGAGTATGTACTTGCTCCATCCAGTGAGGATTGGTAGTAGACCAGAATCTACAGTTGTGCCTATTCACAGAACCGTTTAGCATAAAAGTAGCTTCGTCAGAAAAAAGAATTTTATTTGCAAAGAAGGGGTCAGTGTTACAACGCTCCATAAGAATTTCGCAAAACTCTGACCGTCTGTCGAAGTCATCTTCGTCGAGCTCCTGAACAAGGTGGACTTTATACGGACGATTTTTTTGTTCATGTAGTAAATTGTACACTGACTTGTGGCTGATACCATGTTGCAATCCTAGCCGACGTGTTGATTGCCTAGGACTTTCTGCAATATCTAATAAAACAATTAGTGCTTTATCACCGTCCGTCGCCACCTTCGGTCTGCCAGTGCGCGACAAATTTTTAATGCTACCGGTATCGTTGAAACGTCTTATTACTTTGCTTACACATGACTGCGTAATGGGGTTTCGGTTTGGGTAAAGATCGTTAAATAAGTTGCATACTTTCAGTTGAGTCCTTTTCCTGTCTCCATAACCAACCATCATAAGAATTTGAATTTTTTCTCTCTCACTTAAACCAAGCATAATGAACACACTGAAATCTTCAAAATTGATGGAAAAATTCAAACTAAATATTATTTAACTTCAACGTCAAATTGACAGAATGATTATTCAACCAATCATTTTATCATTTTGATTAAACCTTCTATGATTCTGACGTTGAAGTTAAATAATAAACCGTTATGCCTGGTTTAAGTGAGAGAGAAAAAAATCAAATTTTTATGTTGGTTGGTTATGGAGACAGGAAAAGGACTCAACTGAAAGTATGCAAATTATTTAACGATCTTTACCCAAGCCGAAACCTCATTACGCAGTCCTGTGTAAGCAAAGTAATAAGGCCGGACTGTCATGCATCCGTCATCCTATGGTCCGATGATCCGAAATTGTTACTATTTGTTGAATTTACGGCTTCTGATTGGTTCGAAAAGGCAAACCAATCAGAAGCCGTAAATTCAACCAATACTAACAATTTCGGATCATCGGGGCTGCGTTCAAAAACGGCTAAAGCCAAGCCAAAATTGGTATATTGCGTTCAAGTTCGGCTCCAGTGTGCCAAAAACGGTTGGCTTTATACGTTCAGAATCGGCCGCGGTAAAGTAACTTTTGGAGGTGCTTTTAACTGAGTCTAGAAATGGTTATACGAATTTTGATTGGATGAGACCAAATTCAATATGGCGTGGCGGCGAGCAAATTAGTTTTGAATATGTGTTTTCATGCATATTTTAATTATTTTGCTTCGAGTTTTGCTTGCAGCTTTGATTTTGATTATTCAATAAAATATTTGAAGGCACGTAAACTATTGAGTTGGGCAGAAACTAGATATTTTTTTGTGTTTTTTCATCCATGTGTGGACGCCACGCCATCTTGAATGTCACGTGGTTTGGATTGCCTAATTGAGACACGATATTTGGCGTTCCAGCAAATTCACACCAGATTTGGCATTGCCGGTAGAAGGGGAAAAGTAGGTTTTGGCATTAGCATTGCCGTCTTTGAACGCACTCCGGGCCATCAGATGACGGATGCATGAGACTCCGGCTTAAGACATTTCGACGATACTGGTAGCATTAAAAATTTGTCGCGAACTGGCAGACCGAAAGTGGTAATCAACACGTCGGAGGGGATTGCAACAGGGTATCAGCCATAAGTCAGTGTACGATTCACTAGGTACCTAAACAAAAAAATCGTCCTTATAAAGTTTACCTTGTTCAGGAGCTCAAGATAGATGCCTTCGACAGACGGTCAGAGTTTTGCGAAATTCTTATGGAGCGTTGTAACTTGGTCACGTTCAGCCGAACTCAACATGTTGAATGATTAGGTAGCGGCTTTGTTCCAACAAGTGAAATACACAAAGTATAAGAGTTTTGATTGGCCAAGAGCTGATTTTCATCTGTTTTCAACAAAGCCGCTGACTAATCACTCAACATGTTAAGTTCGGCTGAACGTGACTATTGACCCCTTCTTTGCAAATAAAATCCATTTTTTTGACGGAGCTGCTTATGCTCAGTTCTGTGAATAGGCACAACTGCAGATTCTGATCTACTACTAATCCTCACTGATGGAGCAAGTACATACTCAGCGCCTTCAGAAAGTAAACGTGGGGCAGATACTGTTGCCCATAATGTAATAGTACCGTTCTTCATAGAGAGAAATTTAACTTCGGACAAATACTTACGATCACTAAAAGATAAGGTTATTCCTAGTTCAAATATGCTGACTCCAAACAGGCAGAATACTTAGTTCCAGCAAGATGGTGCACCAACGCATTTTGGTGTACAAGTCCGGAAATTTCTTGTTCTTGATGAAGAGTTTCCAAAGTAGGACGAGGAGGTGAAAATGAATAGACAGCGAGATTATCGGACCTCATCCCCTTCGATTTTTTCCTGTAGGGGCATTTAAAAACAAACGTGCATGAAAGTAGACCATTAGATCTTAATGACCTTAAGAATAGAATACTGGGTGAAATTCTATCTATTCTTGGTGGAATCTTCTGGGTGAAATTCGATCTATTTAGGTGAGATCCTCGGCAATGTTCTCCAGGAGTTAAATGACAGGTTATTGCCTAGCTAGTAATGGAACTCATTTCGAACATTTGTTGTAATTATTTTTAGTGTTTATAACAATAAACAGTTTGAATTTGTTTTTTCACTTGTTCCGTCACTTTGACAGATAAGACCCCTAAATCCCATATTAGTGAATTCGTCTTGCAAAGATCTGTCAATATCCGTAAAAATTTACAGGGTGTGCCATTTAAAATAAAAAAGTTTGCATTTTTATTGACTCACCCTGTATTCTCACATAAGCGATTTTACACCTGAATGATCCGGAGCTATTCGTTACAGAAGCATACCAATTTTAAGTGAAAAATATTCAGCCGTTTTCAAGATATTAGCAATATTCCAGACTTTTTTTACACCCTGTATAAAAATGCATTGCTCCTTAACTTTTGAGCCTTCCACTCCAAAATTTTTCCATAATTCAGAAGAATGTTTGGACTATGTTTTTCGATAAAAAAAAAGAAAAAAAATTAGGTCCATCTTTAAAAAAATTCTATTTGTTTATAATTGCAATTTTTTTCTTCGAATAAATGATATGATGAAAATTTAGTATACCTCATTAGAAATCTGAGAAAAGGGGTAAATTTTATGTTCAGGAAATTTTTTCATACCTATATTAGGTTTTTCAGTATTAACGATTGGAAAAATGTACTTTTTTACGAAAGTAAAATTTCGACAAATTTTTTCTCGAAAATAACGCGTAAAAAATAAGAATAAAAAAATACGTATCGAATATTTTCGACAACTTCAACGAAAAAAAATATTTTTATGGAAAAAAAATTTTTGGTGGCAAATTTTTTATGGAATGCCCCATATGCAAATTTGGGCTTAAATGAAGGGTATTTGTGTGTAGAGTAAACAGATATTTTTTAAAATTCGGCAGACGGTCAACAATAAGTTGCAGACGCTCTAGAAAATTTAGATTTTATTGTTAATACAGCATAAAATAAGAAATATTTGATAAATAACTACAAATTTATTAACAAAATAAATAATTCGTTACCTAAAAACTACAAAATAAAATATATTCATAAAAAAAAAAATAGAACAGTTATTGCGAAACTTTTTATAAGGGTAGAAGCTAGTAGATACCTATTGTAGATATCTACTCCTTTAAACTTAAAAAGCTACCTAACATGTAAAGGAGTAAATAGGAGCTTTAGAGAGTCGAAAAGAGTCAAAAAATATAAACTCAAATATAGATAGATACAAACGAAAAATACGTAAAATAAAACAGGTACAAAAGACGAAAAAGTGAATAGGAACTCTTAGCATTCAAAAATAGGTAATAAAAATGCCACATAGAAAATCCAAAATTTCAGAACTCTAACCAGAAAATGACAGAGTCAAGAAACTCTTCGACTGCATCATACTTAAAACAAAATAATATCACCTAATAAAAATATGGCACTAGCTGAAAAGCTTGTAGTGCATGCGTTGAGGACACTTTCAACAAAATATAGGAAAAAATGACAAAATAATGTCTGAAAAATAGTGATATGTATTAATAGTCCGAGAGCCAGCGCCAAAAAAGTGCAAGAGTTTCATGAAAGCTGAAAATGTAATATAAGCTTGTATTTGTGATGCATATAACTATACTCGAGTCAGCAAGTGAGGTAGCGGGACAAGCTACGCCCACGCACCTTTGAATGTGTAAAAAATTAATCGCGATGAAAGAGTTTCATGACAGCTGAAAATCTCTCAATCCATTGTTTATTTGATAAAAAACATGACGGACATGGTCAGATGGCATTATGTTAGGACAACTAGAGTCAGCATGCCTATATACAGGGTGTCCCACGGTGGATGGCGTATTAGACGTTTATGGAGAACTAAAAAGCGGATCATTTTGAAAATTTGGCAACCGGGATAAACGACCATGATCTACACTTTAAAAATATTTTTGACCATGCGGTGTTGCCGCTTCTACTCTAAACTAGTGGCAACATCACTATTTTAAATGGAACACCCCGTATTAAATTGCATATTTGGATTCTACGTAAAATTCTGAGCAGATTTCATGTGATATACCCTATACCTAAGTTCAACTGTTTTGGAAATATTGACAGTTGAAAATTGACTTTTTGCAACTTTGACAGGCTGTAGAACCGGAACGGTTAATTTTAGAGGAAAACCGATTTTACATTCCTATCTTAGATTTTTATAAACTATCATTTGACACCATCTTTGAATTAAATCCATGATTAAAAATTTCAGTTAAATTTAATCTCCGGTTAAGTTCAAAGTTGGTGTCAAATGATAGTTTATCAAAATCTAAGATAGGAATGTGAAATCGGTTTTCCTCTAAAATTAACCAATTAGGTTTCACAGTCTGTCAAAGTTGCAAAAAGTCAATTTTCAACTGTCAATATTTCCAAAACAGTTGAACTTAGGTATAGGGTATATCACATGAAATCTGCTCAAAATTTTACGTAGAATCCAAATATGCAATTTAATACGGGGTGTTCCATTTAAAATAGTGATGTTGCCACTAGTTTAGAGTAGAAGCGGCAACACCGCATGGTCAAAGATATTTTTAAAGTGTAGATCATGGTCGTTTATCCCGGTTGCCAAATTTTCAAAATGATCCGCTTTTTAGTTCTCCATAAACGTCTAATACGCCATCCACCGTGGGACACCCTGTATATAGGCATGCTGACTCTAGTTGTCCTAACATAATGCCATCTGACCATGTCCGTCATGTTTTTTATCAAATAAACAATGGATTGAGAGATTTTCAGCTGTCATGAAACTCTTTCATCGCGATTAATTTTTTACACATTCAAAGGTGCGTGGGCGTAGCTTGTCCCGCTACCTCACTTGCTGACTCGAGTATAGTTATATGCATCACAAATACAAGCTTATATTACATTTTCAGCTTTCATGAAACTCTTGCACTTTTTTGGCGCTGGCTCTCGGACTATTAATACATATCACTATTTTTCAGACATTATTTTGTCATTTTTTCCTATATTTTGTTGAAAGTGTCCTCAACGCATGCACTACAAGCTTTTCAGCTCGTGCCATATTTTTATTAGGTAATATTATTTTGTTTTAAGTATGATGCAGTCGAAGAGTTTCTTGACTAAGTCATATTTCACTACTTTCTGGTTAGATTTCTGAAATTTTGGATTTTCTATATGTGGCATTTTTATTATTTTTGAATGCTAAGAGTTCCTATTCACTTTTTCGTCTTTTGTACCTGTTTTATTTTACGTATTTTTCGTTTGTATCTATCTATATTTAAGTTTATATTTTTTGACTGTTTTCGACTCTCTAAAGCTCCTATTTACTCCTTTACATGTTATGTAGCTTTTTAAGTTTAAAGGAGTAGATATCTATAATAGGTATCTACTAGCTTCTACCCTTATATAAAAAGTTTCACAACTGTTCCATTTTTTTTTTTATGAATGTTTTATTTTGTAGTTTTTAGGTAACGCACATGCCTATAATTTGGCCAGAATTATTTATTTTGTTAATAAATTTGTAGTTATTTGTTAAATATTTCTTATTTAATGCTGTATTAACAACAAAATCTAAGTTTTCTAGAGCGTCTGCAACTTGTTGTTGACCGTCTGCCGAATTTTAAAAAATAATTGTTTACTCTACACACAAATACCTTTCATTTAAGCCCAAATTTGCATATGTACCTCATAAGGTAACTTACGAAAGATTTTCGGCGTCGCGGCGGGCGTCTGTTTTACATAGGCGTCCAAATATCGACGTCTGCCGGCCGAATTAAGGTTGGATTTCGTTGCGACGTCCAGCGTTTACGGACGGGGCGACGTCTGGCAGCGACGGCCAGCCGTTACGGTCACATACTTTGCTTAAAACTTCTACATCAAATAAAGTATAGCAGTGGTTTGTGTATTTTGAAATGAGTGATTAGTGATTAGGGATTAAAAAATGGATCCGGAAACAGGAAACACCATTTTTTCTGCTAGAAGATAAAGAAGAATATGAAATTCTGAGTTTATTATTTTCTATGCCAGAAGAAACTGACGAATTATACGCATCTAGAAACCAAAAATGATATTATAAAATTCTAATGGTCGTTATTAGAATATTATAATCTTGCTTCCATGGTCGTATAAACACGGGAATTTACGCACTTGGTCTATTAACACTTAGCCATCACCATCAGAAAATTTTTTGGACATTTTTATAATAAACTCAGCCTTTATTATATTTTTTTCATGCTCTCGTCATTATTTGATTGAAAGTTTGAGGTAAGCGTTCGCGTCTTGACTTGCTGTTGAGCAGTCGAGACGTAGCCGTCGTCGGCGGGCCGCAACGTCCGACGAGCCGCTTCAACAACACTATTGTCGTTATAACGCATTGAAGAAGTGCTCGACGCCAGGACGTCGCGGCTGACCGTAAACGCTGGACGTTGCAACGAAATCCAACCTTTAGGTATCTAGGAGCTTCTCCCTTACACATTCTGAAATTTTTAGGCATGTACCAATGAGGTGAGAAAACCTAGATTTTCGTCTTTTTGGCGAACTGTCATTTGTGAAGTTGACCGCTGGACCCCGGCAGACGGCCGATTTTGAGATATGCACAAAAAGTACTTTCATCCAAGAAACTCTCGAACCTTTTGTACCCGATGAGGTGACTTATTTGCTTCTCGGCCGTAGGTCTATTCTGTCTTCTGTACTAAGAAAGGTTCCCTTTTTTTGTGATGTGATGTATTTCCGTCGATAGTTTGTTTTATTTTGATTGTATTTTTTGACCAAAGATGGTATGAAACAAGATCATGAGTTTTAAACAACTGTTTTTATTTATTTTTTAATGGCACCTTATGTTTTCAGCTATTTTAAAAATCTCATGTTTTCCCATGTTTTTAATGACTCAAATTTCATGCTATAGAAGTTTTACGCCTGGCAACACTGTATGCGTCGTTCGGTGAATGGCAGACTCGTGCGGAAAAATTCATTTTCCACACTTCTTAGATAATCTATTCACAATCTGTAATTCAAAGGTACAGGTAAAATTTATCACCTCTCAATGCTATTTGATAGGGAAAGGTGATAAATTTACCTGTACCTTTGAACTACAGATTGTGAATAGGATATATTTTTGTTTTGTGGAAAATGTTTTCTTATTAATTATTCAAATAGGTAAATATACTTTGGAAACAAAAAAAAAAAAACAATACTAGGATAAATGAAATTAAAGAAGGCGCCATTTAATTTTCTTTCAATTAGGTACTAGTTGCGTGCAAATTCCCTACCATACCTACACGCGCAAAATATAAAGCATGTTCGTACAGAAGTGGCAAGTAGTAAGCACTGGAAGAAAGTTTTGTACAGTTTGGTAATCCTTTTGAAGAGCAAGTAACGTTCCTTGTTGCAATTGACACGAGAGTTATTGTTGATAAGGAATGCGTGAAAACCCTATACAATGCTGAAAAAGAAGGTTTAAAGACATACACTCAAAAAAATCTTCATCATAATATCAATGAACTGCATTCATCAATTACATTTTCATTGATTCAGTGAAATTTTCATTAATCCCAAGTACAGAAAACTGTAAGTATTATGATTTCATGAACAGCTATCATTAGAATAAAGAATGAAGCTTCATTAAGTTATGAATAGTCATCTACATGAATCTATGTTGAATAGTGCATCGGTTACAAGAACTAAGTACATTGATATTATGAAATTGAACCTTGATATTAAAGAAAATTTCTTTGATGGAAGCTTCCACGGAATATTCATAATATAAATGAATATTAATATGAATAATATGAATATGGTTCATATAGCCTTACTAGAAACATCCTTTTAAGAACGAAATTCATTGATACAATGTACGGTTCATTTAAAACAAGCCAATATTCCTAGAAACAAAGCTGCAACCATTACATCAAGATAAATCATAAATACAATGAAACAGTTCATGGCATTAATGTAGAAAGTTCTTAAGCACATGCGCAAAGGTAGCTGCAGTCGGGCAACGACATAGAAAAATATGTTGAAATAAGAATAATTACATTTCTATTTTCTGGATGCATTGCTACGTACTTCGTTCAAGTCCTTTTTTTCGGTTTTGTGTTGTTCGAAGTGTTAAATGGAAAGTCGGTTATACCTGTCGCCAGTTTTTTCTAAAAGTTGTATACCTCTATTACCTCTATAATATGTATACCTATTATGTAGGTAGGACTTTGATGCCTTTCCCGGAGACGGTCTAGTCTCAAAATGGGAATGCGAAAGAAATGACCTACAGATTTCAATGTCATCCGGGGAGAACGTGAAAGACAAGAGCGTCAAGAGCTCCTCAGAATTTCTAAGGAATACTGAAGTCTCTAAAAGTAAGTATACCCAATCTCAAATCAAGTTTTTCATCGATATATTTTTGTTAAATGGTTTTGTTTCCCTAGATAGAAAAGCAGAAGATTCAATACTGCAGCTAGTGTTTCATCGCCGAGGCAAGGAAACCAGCCAAGACATCAAATCTAATTTTCTGATGTTGCTTGTTTCAGAAACTTTGGATGTTGATAGTTCAAAAACAGATGGAACAAACATAGATATATTATATATTTATGGAAACAGGATTTAAGGAGGATTTCAAAGATAGTACAATATAGGGTTAGTGTCATTTTAAATAAAAATACATAAGTACTTAGATTTTTGAATTTTCAGATTTTGGGATGCACATTGGTTTGTTTGACAATTCTGGAAGATGATACGAAGAAACCATGCAACTTTTGCATTAAAAGCTTTTCTCCTATTGCTCATATTCATCAGTACAGGGGTCACGCAAATATAAAAAAATGACCCTGTACTCCATTTAAAATCATAAGTATATTTAAGGCATAATGCATGAAATTATTTTAATAAAAATAAAGAATATGGTACATATTATTGAAAACGTCATTAATAAATACAATGAATGAAATTCTTAGTATTCAAGACTGTGATTCATAAATACAATGAAAGGGTTTCATCAAATTATATCTGGGCTTCATTAATATTATGCCGTCTATTCATCAGGCCAATGAAAAAGTACATATAAACTAAGAACGATGTTTATTGTTACTATGAAAAGTTTCATTAATACAAAAACCTTGCTACATACTTCAATGTTCGTTGTTCATACATAAGATGAATCGAAATAGGAATTAAGAAATTGTTCATCCTTTAATAACGTAGAGTTCATGTGATTAAAGAAGCAGTTCTTTGGACCGATTTTAATGAATTGTTCATTAAATCAAAGAACAACTTCTTTTTATTTATGCTACTATTTGGTTGAGTGTACGTGTAAAAGAACGAATTTTAGGCAAAACCGTTCCATTGTATGAAGACATTGAAGAACATTCTCTATCTATTTTTGCATCCAAAAAGACGGTGAAAAAGTCTGAAATGAAATGTACAATTCAGTCACTTAAACTGGACTACCAGCTATTTTCCAGACTATTCATTGCGAGTCTTTTCCGTGACTTGGATTTAAATACATTCTTTCAGTATGAAAACCAGGCATGCCTACCATCTTTATCTCAAAACGGAGAATAACGACGTGGCCAAAAAGTGACCTCACCAATATTTTTGAAGGCAATCTGTTTTTAATTACGTGTATTAAGTTCAACCAATTTACTTTTCTGTTTTTGTAGAACTGGTACCTAACGGTACTGATCCAAAATTATGTGATGGTATTGTTCACGACGGAGCAACTGCTTTCCATTTTATTGCTCCTCGTAATAGCAAACCATTTCAAGAATATTTTGAATTAGAGCTAAAACCTTACGTTGAAAAAGATGCCGCAAAAATGGGAGCTAAGCGCATCGATCTTGTTTGGGATCAATATTTAATTAATAGCATTAAAAATGCTGTACGCCAAGAACGAGGACATAGCATTCGCCGCCAAGTAACCGGTGCTACTAGACTTCTACAAAACTTGCTGTTTTTTTTTTAAGAAACTCATTAAACAAAATTGATCTCTTTAATTTTTTAGAAAAATCTTTTATTGCCGTAGAAGGCAAGGTAGCATATGTTACCAACATAAGTGACACAATCCACTCGTCAGCAAACGTGAATTCGTCACTCAGTGGTCTAAAATGTAGTAATAAAGAGGAAGCAGATGACAGAATGATATTACATCTAACGGACACAGTGCAGCGAGGCTTTCAGAATCTAGTAGTATGCGGACACTTTATACTGATGTGATAGTACTGTATGGTTTTTTACTCATGACTCAAATTTCTTGGTACCCAAAATCTATGGGTTCTCTTAGAGAAGATATTTGTCAGTACAACTTATAGCAGGTAAGTCGCTCTCCCCTCTAATCTACAAAATACCGTTAATACTCTTAACTTAAATAAATTCATATCTTAGATATTCTTGGCCAGTTCTCTTCCGGGGTTACATGTTTTTACAGGGTGGGATACAGTGTCTTTCTTTTCTTACAAAAGAAACAAGTCTTCCTGGAAAACATGGAATTCTCAAAGCAATAATGCAATAACTAAAGCATTTAAAGCAAATTCATGCCCACTGCCTTGAAAAGGGCACAATGAGAACACCTCTATGGACTATGGTCTGTTCTTTCAAGTATTTGGGAGACTTGTCAAGAAATAGCTAGATGCTGTAGTGAAATAGGATGCAGCACAGCAGTAATCGCTGTAAATGCAGAAGAAGTGGCCTTCCATGTACTCTGCAATGCAATTACTGCAAAGACATGGTGCACCAACAAGATAACTGAAAAGTTAGTACTTTCAAATATTTTCATTTTAAATTAAAACCAATTCTTAACCATTCATATTTTGTTTTGCAGTTAGGAAAATTCGGAAGACTAGGAATACCTACTATCCTTCCAATTATTTCTATGTTCTATGCTTTCATGAGCTTAGCTACACCGCCATTTTGAATAGTCATCCGAAATTGTGATTTTATTTTGAAATGTGCTTTTATTTTACATTATTGAAGTACTAATTTGGTTTTTATTTGATTTTAATCCCATTAGTCCTATAAGAAAAAACTTCAGTAGCGCCATTTTGGAAAAATGCGCCATTTTGAAAAAATCCGCCATCTTGAATATGACGCCACTCCTGATAGGGTGCTGCGGGTGAAATTAAAGTATTATATGTAAGGAAACTTTCTGCCAAGCGGTTTGCTTCTATCACGATTTGAAACGTTTTTCCGTGTACCGCTACGACTATATGGGACCCTGATCTGATAAGAGATTTATTCATTTATTGACGGCAGTGCCATTTTTCAACAATGATAAAATTATAATTCAAACTTAATCTAACATGTGCATGCAAGAAGTAAAAAGAAAGGATAACAATAATATTCCAAACTACATGAGTGTATGTAAGTAAACTATTCCTATGAAAAGTTTTGAAAATTAAAAAATAAGAATTAGGCTACATTGTTAACAGATAAGTTACAATCTAGCAACGTTCAACTGTGACAGGTGCTCTCTAGAAGGTTGAAATAGACAGAAAAAATCAAGGAGCGGATGTTGATTTGCGAGAGACACGGATCTGGAGACAAATGAATTTTGACCGTAGTTGGTGCGGTGATATGGTTGATAGAAGGTTGGGATGCTTCTCGTAATTCTCGTATTAAAAGGCGGTACATATAGACCGATGCTGGAAGTGAGATAGGGACAGTCAACAAGGAAGTTGAGAATTTTAAAAAGAAAGAGTAGGTCATGAATACTTCTTCTTCCTTGAAGTGATGACATATTTAGCCTTTGACACATTTCTTCGTGGTTATATTCAGTGTCTATAGAATTTGAAATGAATATGATGCATACATTTCTTCTGCATACTCACTCAATTCTGTGGATATGGAGAGCATACTGAGGGTCGCATACAGACCTGGCATAATCCAAGAGACTTCTAACAAGACTGCAATATAGAATTTTTATGGAACGTACAGTAACAAAGTCAGGAGTATTACGTTTAATAAATCCCAGCATTCTCAGTGATTTACCAATTGATGTTATGTGAGAGGAAAATGATTATCATCAAGAATAATTCCAAGATCCTTTTATGTTTACAACTGATGGTAATGTTGCGCCATTATTAATATAATGAAATATAGTTTTAACTGTACGACGAGAAAATATCATCACACTTGGAGATATTAACACGTTCGCTGCCAGAGAGATTTCGGTTGATCGGGTCCAAAATGCCAATGTTGAAAAACTATATTTTATCATCGAAATAGGTCTAAATAACATACAATATTCATCCAAAGTAGTACCTGACCCATATTTTTGCAAAAAAATACCATACCATACCAAGGACTACCATGTTTGAAAAAAAAATTTTTTTTTGTTCAACTATGTCTGCGTGATATTCTTATACATGTCCCGTAGGCCAGGCACCCCCATTAACCTGTATTAACAACGAATATACCCGTACTTGACTTTGAACGATACAATGCAAAATACGAGTCATCTCGTAGCTGGCACCTGTAATAAGATTGTCTACTACGAGTTAACTCGTACTTGGCAGCGAACGTGTTAACATGCATATCATTATCACGGCCCCAAGCAACAAATTTGTTGATATCCTCCTGCAAAGCAACGCAGTCGTTAAGATCGGATATTACTCTATATACCAGGTGTCCCACTAAGGTCGTCCAGGTACGATATTATGAAAACCATAGACCTTACGGCTTCGGGATTTTTTTTTTTCATCACTAAATCGGCCAAGAGAAATTGATGGAAATTATTTTCAAGTTTCTAGGATGACCGCTAGGGGGCGCAATTACGATTATATAGCTAAAAATTCAACTTTTCTCAAAAAATCGCTATATCATATATTTAACAACAGAAATCAAAAGTTCATTAATTTTTGCGCCAGTTTGGTTATTAGGCTTTTTTTCGTATCTTCAGTAATAAGGGTGGGGGAAGCTGGTGAATTTTTTTTTTTAGAAATTGCTGTATCTTTCATACCCCTCATTCAAACTCATTCAATTTGGGTTTATTTGGAAGAGAATTTCATTGTTAATAAGAACACCACATCGTTCGAGGTCGATAGTTCCCACCGCGTCTTCTAGAGGGCGCTGTTTATTCAAGATCCAGTTTTTTCTAATTTTAAATAAAAATCCAAATGGCATAATATTATTTTTGTATTGCTGTGCTTAAAGAGCATATAAATATCTACATTTTGGCGCAAACCGCAATTCAATATCTGCATTCGTTTTCAAGTTACGTAAGGTCTATGGGGTCCATAATATCGTACCTGGCCGACCTTAGTGGGACACCCTGTACATTTTTAGATCGTCTACAAACAGAAGGAACTCCGAAGACTGAAAGCAGGGTGCAACATCATTGATATGATGTAGATATTAAAAAGAAGTCGTCCAATGTGGGAGCGCAGACGGCACAGGAATTTCGTTAGACAAGAAATTGGTAATTTTTACAATTTGAATCCTATTTGAAAGGTAGCTGTCCAGCCAGCAGAGTAAAAGTTCATTTATACCCATCGTTTTAAGTTTGTCCATCAGTACATTATATGGAACCTTATCAAAAGCCTTGGAGAAGTCTGTGTAGATGGAATGACAAAATGGACCTCAGCTCCACTTTCCAAGGCATGCAATACAAACTGCGAAAAGGTAAAGAGATTAAGTTCAGTATTTCTACCCACACAGAAGCAAAACTGCTGCTTAATGATTTCAGGAGACAATAGTGAGCTTAGATATTTAGTAACAAGGTTTTCAAAAATTTTTGGAATGGTATTGATGATGAAAATGGGTCGGTTATTTTTTATGTTGGACTTGTCTCCAGATTTATGTATTCGGACATGACTAGTTTGCTAGCAGTTGGGAAAATATCCACTTTCCAAAGATTTATTAAATATAATGTGTAGGGGCCTAGCGAGAATAAAGGGGCAGTTTTTAAGAAAGACAGGATGAATATTATCAGGACCCGGACCCTTGTGAGGATTCAAGCTAATAAGCTCAATGTATATGTCACATATGGAAATTGAGTAATTGTGACGATTAATATGATTTAATGAGAACTTTTGATTGCATTGTGGGTTACAGGCAGAGTAGACCGAGGAAAAATAACCTGCAAATAGGTTGGCAGCATCAGGACCCATAAAAGCACTTTTATTATCAAGAGTGAGTTGATTAGGTATCCCAGGTGCATTGCGTTTAGAATTACAGAAATTCCAAAATGGTTTTGAATTAGTAGAAAAGTAATTTTCAGTGTTTCCGATAAAACTCCTATAACATTCCCGGGAAAGGACTGCAGACTGTGATCTTAGGTTGGCAAAAACTTCATAGTCATGAGCGGATTTACTGTTTTTTTTTAAATTTTTATGGGCAATCTTCTTTTGTATTGTTAGACTTATAAGATCCCGACTGAACCACCTAGGAAACTTTCCACTGGGTACCTTTTTGACTGGAACAAATAGATCAACGCAACTATAGACAATATCATAAAATGTGTTTAACATGGAATCTACATCAAGATTGGATAACAGATTATCCCAGCAGAAAGCACCCAAGTAATTGTTTATTCATACAAAGTCTGCAGATTCGAAATCATGGTAATAGCAATCGGCTCTAGAATCAACAGATGTGTAACATGATTGCGGGATTGGCAGGTCAAAGCCGGGGTGGATGATGATTATCAATGGGAACCAGAGGAACACAATAATTAACGCTAAGCATTTTGTGAGAAAGAACTAAATCGAGAAAAACTCCATTTGCATTATGAATAAAATTATTCTGAAAAAGATTATGAAAAGCACTGAGATTTGAGATTGTAGCAATTTTTTGAATTACTTGAGGTGAGACGTTATCATCTTCTGAAGAAATACGCACTGCACGTCCTCGTTAGTCCATCTGGCCTTAGGTAGGTTGAAGTCACTAGCCACACACAGTTCAGCTTCTGGATACTCCTCAGAGATCATGTCAACTGTGTCGCCAACCATTGTTCAAATTTAGAATATGGAGATAGGTACACACAGCCAAGAATGCACCTTACTTTTGGGTAGCCAATGGTTACATAAACTTGCTCGACAGGTGCAGTAGTTAGGAGGGAACTGCAGGGGACTGATCTATGTATGGCTAACAAAACTCCACCCAAACACTTCTTGTTGCTTGTTTCACCTGAGCGATCCTTCCTAAAGATGAAATAGTCCCCCAAGCCCAGCTTCGCGTCCGAGATGTCATCAGACATGTTGGTTTCCGTTAACATTCACCAATCAAATTCAACTTAAAATCAATTTAACTGATGATACCCCGATCTTCACTAAAACATATCGATGTCCCGAAGTCCATGAGGCAGAAGCAAATCCCAAATTCATTTAATGCTTGATCAAAACATCATAAAAGAATCATTTTCACCATTTTCTAGCCCTATATGGATAGTTCCAAAAAAATTAGACGCATCCGGAAAGTAAGTGGCGTTTAGTAGTTGATTATTGGAACTTAAATTAACGAACAATAGATGACAAATACCCACTTCCAAATATAAATGACATCCTTGATATGGCCAACGGATTCCACAAAATTTAAAAACATGCTGAGGATATCCAAAAAACAGCTTTTTCAACTGAGGATGGTCATTACGAATATAAACGTATGCCTTTTGGTCTAAAAAATGCACCCTCCACTTTTCAATGGGTAATGGACAATATCCTTTGACGTCTTCAAAATGAAAAATGTCTAGTTAATCTTGACGATATTGTCGTCTTTAGCACATCTCTTCGTGAACACATTAGCAGATTGAGAAACATATTTCTTCGACTACATCAAAGAAATAGGCCACTTTCAGTTTCACGTGCCGGAAATATGGCAAATTATGATATTTTTTGACGCAGATACATCAATGCAACCGAGAATGAACAATATTTTGCAAGATTTTAGTCACATTATTAAATAAATTAATAAATAAAAACTAAAAATTTAAACGAAAAATCACGTGATTAAAAACGCTCTCTGATTGGCTAAAGCCGATTTTGACGTTTTTGTTGCCACATGTAGAAATGCGAAATTTAAATGATTTAATAAGGATTATACCTATCCTTTATTTTTTTATAATGTAGTGAAGGACGAAAATAGTTTGTAGCTAGTGAAATGTGTAATGATTTACTAATGAGAAATTTGGCATCCTCGCATTTTTGTTGATTTTCTGGTTTGTGTCAGTTTGTGACGTCACAAACCAAGTTCGCGTTTTTGCGCCAGTTTAAAAATTCGATTTTTAAATAATTTTTTTTTCAAAAATAAACGTTTTTTTTTCGGAAAAAAGTATACGGATAGTATAAGAATGACTAAAAGAATAATTTAAATACGTTTTTGAAATTTTTGAAAAATGTGAAAGTGGCCCATTTCAAGGTCCAATTTGACAAATCGGAATTCCTTGGCAAAGAAGTTAGTTATTCGGGACACGTTATTACACGTGATGTGATGATGTGAAACCAAATCCAGACAAAATTTATGCGTTAAAAAAACATCCCGATACCTAAAACACCCAAAGAAATTGAAAGTTTTTGAGGCCTTGTCGGTTACTATCGAAAATTTATTAAAGATTTTGCGCATATCACTAACGGCCAATTTCATAATCAACTTAAGGTTTAAAGTCAGGCCTATTGTTTATTACAGCAACGCGAGATGTCAGTACTGTCGCCCCTATAGTGTGCCCTAACTTGATAGTCAAGAAAAAATAGAAATCTGCATTTGGTTAAATTGTGTGATGGAAAGTTTTTTCTTTTTTTTTGCCGAAATTCGAAGTATTATTCTGTTTTACATAAACAGGGTTGTAGTTTGGACCAACACAGATAATTTTGAACGTTCATCCGTCGGATTTATTTTTAAACAGTGTAGCTACAGGCGTAATTCCAACTATTCTTGCAATAGCGAGAAAACTACAAGTTCAAAAAATTTGAAAAAAATATATGTCGCGTAGAATTGCAATAGTAGTTCGTAATAAAAATAACGGGAAACTTCATCTCTTCGTTTTGAAATAAATGGTGAAAAACCACTTTTTTTTCAGTTTTTGCGATATAACTCAAAAATGACGAGTCAAATTTGCTTAAAAAAATTATGGATTAAAGTATATCAATAACCATAAAACATTTATTTTTTTTGGAATTTTTGAACACAAGGTTCAGAAAATGGGGGTTGACTTTAAACCTTAAAGTAAACTTTAAATTTAAAGCTCCATTTGAAGTTGAAAAATCCTATCCTAAAAGTCTATTTAGCTAAAGCAACTTTTAATTCTCTATTATGAAATTGGCCGTAAACCTTTAAGAGGGGCGTCAGATAAGAGCCAGCACGCCATCTTTTGGGCTTTATGACATACATTAAATATTTTTTAATCACAGGTGTTCAAATTCTCTGTAAGTGATTGACTAATTTACAAGTAGATGGCGACATCTTCAATATCAATTTGTTTACACAGTAATTACAGTGGACTAAATAATTTTATTCAGATACAAATGAAATAATAGTATTTCACATTATTAGCTAGGTTAAACAGTTTTTACTGGCGTTTGAAAGAAGTTATTATGCTTCCCGAACTCAGCGACATCTTTTAGAGAAGCGCTGAACAAACGTTTGGTTTGAGTCTTTGCTGAAAATGACAGCAATCACCTCGTTGTTTGACAGATTTTGATTAATTTTGTGATTCAAAAATTATAATTTTCGAAAATTCTGTTCTATTCATTTTTTCCAGCATTTCACTATCCGAAATTTGGGACATTTATTGTTGGTGTGCTACTCTATATGTTTATCCCTTTTTCATTTAAATCCGTGACCAAAATTTGCATATTGTTGTCAACAAAATGGTAATAATTTTACTATTTAGAATGCGTATTTTGCAACCAAAAATGCTTGAATTTCTACTCCAATCTATTATTGTTATGAACATAGCTTCATTTCACTGAAAAGTGGTCTAAATTTGGAATTGAACAGGAATTAGTGAAGTAAATGACATTTTATTTAAACGCCCCTCTTAAGTAAATGCCTTAAAAAGTCCGAAAAAGTAATCCATGACTCAAATTTCATATTAGCCTTTGAAACATGCAAAAATTCATTGATTAATGCACCAATACTTCAGTATCCTGATTTCACTAAGCATTTTGTTTTAAGAACAGTAGCTTCGAATGTAGCCTTAGGAACTGTCTTGTCCCAAGGACAAATCGGATCTGATAAGCCAATTGCTTTTGCATCTAGAACCCTGAATGACAGTGAAACTCGATATAGCACAATTGAGAAACAATTATTGGGCATAGTTTGGGCTTGCAAGTATTTTAGGCCATACCTTTTCGGCTGAAAATTCACGATATGTGATCATCGACCTCTCGTTTCGTTATTCACAATGTAGCTCATACGCTGGAAACTTAGATTGGAAGAATTTCACTTTGATGCTCTATGAAGAATCCAAATCAATACAATCTAAAATAAAATTGATACGGAATCAATGATCAACAACCCAGGCGATATAGATCTAGAACAACAAAATACTCTTGAGTATCTGAGAAATCTTGCAGAGAGTTTTTCAACATAGGAGATCGATAATGACAAAAATACTGAACCAAATCGAACCATTAACACAGAGACTATTGAAACTCAAATACCAGACTTAACTGATATCACTAACAAACCAAGTATGTACATACTTCTAAACAAAACCATGTAAAAATAATGTCATATATCCAAATTAAACTACCTAAAAACATAACTAAGTCTGACCTACAGACAGTACACACTACACAAAACGAAACAACTAATAATGGAATAAAAATTTTAGACGAATTGGTTAACAATAGAGTACATCAAATTCTAGTCTTCCCACATGTCCACAATAAATTGGATGTTAAACAAGAAAATTATGAGCATCATAGAAATACTTGAAATTGCTAAATCAAATTGTGAACAACAGAACAATGAACTTAAACTGAATCTCGAAAGTAAAGAGCTATACATAAAACGCCTTAAGAGAGGCTCCCAAACACTGTCAGAGAGTGTGCAGGAGGAGAAATTAAATACCCAAATCATGGCCCAAGAAAAAGACAAGGTAATCAGGCAATAAAAGATAAAATGTTATCATGTGACTTGTTATTAGCAGAATACTCTGATAAGACTATGAGTAAAGATCAACAAATACAAAAACTAACAACAGAACTAGAGGATTTACAAATCGACAACAGAAACCTAATATCAACAATAAGAATCCTAGAGTGTGACAACAAACTTCTTCGAAGTGAAGCATACGATTTAAAAATGATACCCACACACAAATGTACTCAACCTAGGACACCAACTGAACAGTTGTTGCAGGGTAGCAAGCTCGCTAATGCTGCTGAGGAGAAAAGTCCTTAAAGTTAAAAAGATTCTTATTCTCACTGACGAATATGGAAAGTTTCTTTATCCCCACTTATGAAAATCGTTCTCAAGTGACTATGAAGTACAGGTATTCTCCAAGCCACAAGCCCTATTTAGGCAAGCGGTAAGTGGCCTAAATCAAACCATATCCGAAATGACCAGTGATGACTTTGTGTTGGTGCTTGCTAGGCTTAATAATCGTCACATTAAACTGAGTGACATTACTTCACTCGCAAATCAATGTTTTTTTCACAATCTTATTAATATGTTCTCTGCCTGCCAAATATGAGGGACAATTTCCCTTTAAAAACATTGAGCAAATTAATGACAGAATTTCCATGTGTGTGGACAATCTCAGAAGGTTTTCAACAAATATAGAGTTTCTGGATTTGTTTGACAGATTTAGGCACACTGACTGCTGACTGCTAAACGTATTGTTTTCTTGAATAAAAAGGGTTTAATAAAAATGTCAGTATTTATGAAGAATGCTGTTCTCAATTTTAATGCTTCTGACAGCTGTTCGGCTTTAATGCAAATTTCTCTTCAAACTGATATCTATTCGCCTTTAGATTCTGCGCAGCATAGCATTGTTAACTTGTCAAATAGTGTAGAACCAAATGCCCTAATTACCCCTATAGGTCCTATAGATACTGTTGATAATGTTTTGTCAACTGCTGGTAGTGTGAATGTGCCCAGGAATTTATCAAGAAATATCGAGCAAAAATCGGATAGCTTGCCTTTTTTATCACCCCCTTCAATAATAATACAAGAAGGGTAGCTCCAAACTCTGTGTCAATACTTACCCTAGACATCAAATCCGTTCGTAATAAAATCAAAGAGTTTGAGGTTTTCTTGGAAAACTGCAATTAGCCAGATTTAATCTTACTCTTACTGTAGAGAGAAACCTGAAATGGGTATGGAGGTACAATTATTTCAATAAAAAAGTCTTTCTCTTTAACCTTCCATATGGAAAACGTTGACAAGTATGACTTCTACATTTGGAAAAAGAATTCAAATTTTCAATTGCATTTAACAAAAAACACAATTTGTATCTAATCTGTGTATATAGACCTCCCAAGAACAAATATTACCGGTTTTTTAGTAAACTTAGAAACAATTTTATTGGATTTACCGGTTACGTGTAGGGTCATATTGTCTGGCAATCTCAATATTAACTTAATAACCAATCAGTAGCTACTTGAATTGAAAAACTTGCTCCACTCTTATGGTCTGTCCATGTATGTAAATTCTCCTACCAGAGTGGCTGAAGAATCCGCTACTGTAATTGATTATTTCTGTACTAATTTGGTTGAAAACAAAGTTAAATGTGACGTAGTTTCCATCCCTGGACTGTCAGACCATGAGGCCTTGTTGGCCAACTGCTCACTACTTTGTAGAAAAGAAAAAATACCCCAAAGATATGGAAGAGTTTATTCAGGTGAGAACTTTGGAAAATTTACCACTAGTTGTTCTTTGGCGGACTGGGAGTGTGTACTCACTTCTGAGCAACCACTGGAAATGTTCCATATAATCTTGCATAATATGTTCACCAGAAGCTTTCCGTTGCGCAGTATGAGAGCAAAAAAGCCAAAAAAAAACTGGATAACGAAAGGTATTAAAAATTCCTCAAGAAACCTTAGATCCTTACATTCTATTCTATATTTTATAAATTATTATAGTAACTATCGGAAAATTTATAGAAAAATTATCAAAGCAGCAAAACTACAATATTATCAGAATAGAATTTCAAATGCAAAGAGCCGTTCCAAAGAGGCTTGGTCTATTGTAAACGACCTAAGGGGTCAACTTAGCTATGCAGAAAGAACAGCTGATCTTCAGCCAAATATTCTGAATGAATTTTACTGTTCAATTGCAAAAAAAAAATCAGATAAGATAGACCCCTCCTTAGATCCCCTCACTTATCTTAATGGTTCAAACATAGATGATACATTTACTTTAACTGAAACCACTGTAGAAAAACTTAAAATCATAATAAGGGATATAAAAAGTAAAAATTCTGCTCGAATAGACGAGATGTCTGTCAAAATTTTTCAAAACCTAATCAACGATATTCTGTTCGCATTGTCTCAAGCCATTAACAAATGTTTTGCAATTAGCGAATTCCCCGACTCACTTAAAGGGGGTGTGCGCCAAAAATTTAAGTTTTAGTGTAAAAAAATCTAAGAATAACTGTTCAAACCTCGTTATTCTACGATAAACCATCGCTGAGATATACCGCTTTGAAGTGTGGACGACGCTCTCGTGACGTCACGAAAACTTCTTCCAGCCGCGCTCCGCATTGTTAATTTGATTGTTCCCGGCACGCCTGAGTGGTTTTTGTTTAGATTATTGCAGGTAACACAGGAAAAACATATGTAAATTTAATTAACTCCACTTTCTCGTGCGTCGCTTGAGCTTTCGTGACGTCATAGGGTAAGATGCGGTACCTTCATAGAGCCATATCTGCGGTATTATTTGTCATAGAGGGGTGCGGATTTCACTGTTATTCTTAGATTTTTTTTCTTTTTTTTTTGAGATGAAGTTGTTTTTTTGGCGCACACCCCCTTTAAAGTTGCTTTAGTGATTCCTATATATAAAACTGGCTCCTTCAAAGATCCAGCTAACTTCAGACCTATTTCACTCTTAAATACCCTGTCAAAAATAGTGGAAAAGATGGTGAAAAATAGACTGATTGAGTTTTTATCACGTAACAATATAATTAGCGATGGGCAACCATCCTCAAATTCTGGTCCTAACCCCACAATTTTACACTAAGGGCGGAGGAGTTATGGACACCCTATACATGGCCTCTTATAATGAGAACCTGTAACGATGTAGATCCAAGGTCAAGCATCCCTCACGATTAGAACTGCTGACTATACATTTATATATTTTATTAAGGCCATTGTAATGTAGTGACCTTTGTGTTTTTACTATTGTATTTTTACCTTTATGTTTTTACCTTTGTGTTTTTACCTTTGTGTTTTTATTATTGTTTATTTTTTTGTGTGTAGTTAGCTTTGGTTAGTTGTTAGGCAAGGTTGTGGAGATAAATAATTTCGTTTTTGTTTATTATTATTATTAAAAAGTTATTAACTGAATTGCTCCTAATTCTTCCAGAGAAGTATTTTCTCATTTGAAATATTGTGTTCAGACAACACAATAACTGGTGACCCCGTTTTGAACCATGAATGAAAACAATGAAGCAGTTTTATCAGTAAATATTAAATTACCTAGTTTTTGGGCAAATGACGCAAAGCTATGGTTTGCTCAAGTGGAATCAGTATTTACTACGAAGAGAATTACTGCAGAAAATACAAAATTTCACCATGTCATTGCTGCATTAGATCAAGATACGGTTTTGGAGGTCAGAGACATTATTTTAGATCCTCCACAAGCTAATCCCTTTTCCAAATTAAAAGAAGAATTAATCAAGCGAACTTCAATATCCTTACAGAAAAGGATTAATCAATTAATTGCTTCCGAGGAACTTGGTGATAGAACTCCTTCCCAATTACTTCGTAGGATGAAGCAATTAGTAGGTGATATTAAGTTGGACGATAGCTTTCTTATGGAAATATGGATGAAGCGGCTTCCATCCAATGTAAAGATGATCCTTTTATCTACAGCTAATACAATTTCTTTAGAAGATTTGGCAAAAAAAGCTGATGATATATACGAAATTTCTAAAACTGAACTTGTCAATGTTTCTGCTGTCAATAGTTTTTCGGAGGTTGACAAAATTAAAAGTGACATGGAAGACATCAAAAAAATGATTAAAAATTTACAATTTGGTTGTCGCAACAAAAGTAATTTTCACCATAGCGGATCTAATAGAAGTAGAGAAACCATCATTTCATCCCGAAGTAGGAGTGCCAGTCCAATTTCAAACTCTAAGTTGTGCTGGTATCATGAACGATTTGGAGACAAGGCTGACAAGTGTATTCCTCCTTGTGCGGAGGCTAAGAATGTTAGTAGGTCGCAAAATAAATTCAAAAAATCTTTAAATAACAATGTTTTAGGTTCGCAATTAGATGTCAGCAACTATTGTTTTAATAATTTTGACAAAGCCTTTCCCCAGAATTTGTTTTATTTGCAGGATTCTATTTCCGGTCATCGTTTTCTTGTGGATACTGGTGCAGAGGTAAGTCTATTAGCTTTCTCTAAAGGTATGAATCCAACAAACAAGTATGATAAAACTCTTTTCGCTGCGAATAATTCTGTTATTGAAACTTTTGGGACCAAATCATTAGTTCTGGATTTTGGTTTTAAGAAAAAATTTAAATGGCCATTTGTTATAGCAAATATAAAACAATCAATTTTGGGAGCTGATTTTTTGAGAAATTTTAATCTGCTAGTTGACATGAAAAGGAGGCAAGTTATAGATGCTTTAACGTATCAAAATATTATAGGTTGTCCTTCAAATATTTCATCCATAGCTCCTATTTCTCTAGGTAATTTCTATAATTGTCAATTTACGAATATTTTACTGAAATTTCCATTACTTACCAAGCCGCTTACTCGAAATTTGACAATAAAACATAACATAACACATTGCATTGAAACTCGAGGACATCCAGTTTATGCAAAGACTAGGCGACTAGCGCCTGATCGTTTAAAAATAGTTAAACAAGAATTTGAAAGGCTTCTAGATTTAGGTATTGTGCGTGTATCTTCTAGTAATTGGTCTTCTCCTTTACATATGGTACCTAAACAAGGTTCAGATAATTGGCGTATTGTAGGAGATTATCGAGCACTTAATAATGTTACAATTCCTGATCGTTATCCAATTCCTAATATACAAGACTTTTCAGGTAGTTGTGTTGATGCAAAATTGTTTTCAAAATTAGATTTAGTTAGAGCTTATCATCAGATTCCAATTGAACCTTGTGATATTCCAAAAACCGCAATTACTACACCATTTGGACTATTTGAATATGTAAAAATGAGTTTTGGATTGAGAAATGCAGCTCAAACATTTCAAAGGTTCATTAATGAGGTACTCCGGGGGTTTGATTTTTGCTTTGTGTATCTTGATGATATTCTCGTGGCTAGTAAAACTGAGGGACAGCATGAAGAACATTTACACAAAATTTTTCAAAGACTAGAAGAATATGGCGTAATTTTGAACCCAGAAAAATGTAAATTTGGGTTGAATGAAATAGAATTTTTGGGTCATTTAGTTAATGGCAGAGGAATAAAACCCTTATCTGCAAAAGTTGAAGCAATTCGACAGTTCCCGGTTCCGTCTTCTCAACGCAAGCTCCAAGAATTTTTGGGTATGGTAAATTTTTACCATAGATTTATTCCAAATTGTGCAGATTTATGCAAGTCCTTGTATGATCTCGTTAAATCTAATAAGAAAAAGAATTTTGTTTGGACAAATTGTGCTCAGAATGATTTTGTCAAGATTAAAGAAGCATTAGCTACTGCAACATTTTTAAATCACCCTAGGGAAAATGTACCTCTGAACATTATGGTGGATTCTTCTGATTTTGCAGTAGGTGCAGTTTTTCAACAATATCATAATAATTTTTGGCAGCCTGTGTGTTTCTTTTCAAAAAAACTTACACCTACTGAACAGAGATATAGTACATTTGGAAGAGAACTTTTGGCAATTTATTTGGCTATCAAAAAATTCAGGTATTTACTTGAAGGCAGGGTTTTTCATATTTTAACAGATCATAAGCCACTGGTATATGCAATCAAATCAAATTCAGATAAATATTCCCTTAGAGAATTTAGACATTTAGATTTCATTTCACAGTTTACTACAGATATTAGACATATTTCAGGTAAAAACAATGCTGTTGCCGATGCTCTAAGTCGCATTGAGTTAAATTCGATTTGTTTGGAAAATATTAATTATTTAGAACTTGCGAAAGTACAAGAAACTGATCAGGAACTAAAGTTCTTTCAGAATTCAGACAATACTTCTTTGTTATTGGAAAAGTTTCATTTAGATGACGAATCAGTTGAATTGTTTTGTGATGTATCAACAGGCAAGGCTCGTCCGTTTATCCCAATTAAGTTTCGGTATAAAATTTTCAAAATTATGCATTCTTTATCACACCCTGGAATTCGTGCTTCACAAAAGCTTATTTCATCTAGGGTAGTCTGGCCAAACTTAAGATCTGATATTAAGAGGTGGACAAAAGAATGTGTAAGTTGTCAAAGGTCTAAAATAATTAGACATACGGTAAGTCCTTTGTCACAATTTGAGACTCCTAAAGACAGATTCAGTCACTTACATATCGATATTGTGGGTCCTTTGCCCTGTTCTAAAGGTTTTAAGTATCTTGTTACTTGTATAGATCGGTATACTAGGTGGCCTGAAGTAATTCCTGTTAAAGATATTAATAGTTCTACGGTTGCTGAAGCTTTAGTTTCTCAGTGGATAAGTAGATTTGGTATACCAACTTTTATTACATCTGATAGAGGATCTCAATTTGAGTCAAAATTATTTAAAGAATTAATGTTAATTCTCGGCACTCATCACATTAAAACAACAGCTTATCATCCTATTTCTAATGGTGTTATTGAGCGATTTCATCGAAGTCTCAAAAGTGCTTTGACGGCGGTTGATGGTATTCATTGGGTTGATTCGCTTCCCATAGTCATGCTTGGGCTGAGAACTTGCTTTAAGGATTCTATCCAATGTAGTGCTGCGGAAATGGTTTATGGGACTACTTTACGTATTCCTGGAGAATTTTTTGAGAATTCTACTTCTGAAAGCCAAACTTCTTCTGACTTTGTTATAAAACTTAAAGAATTTATGCAAAACTTAAAACCAGCAACCTCAAATTTTAAACAAAGGAAGTTTTTCATTAACAAAAATTTGTTTGATTCATCGCATGTTTTCGTTAAGATCGATTCTCATAAGAAACCTTTATCGTTTTCCTATAATGGTCCATTTAAAGTTTTGGAGAAATCAAATAAATTTTTTAAAATAGATTTAAACGGAAAACCCTATAATGTATCAATTGATCGTATTAAACCAGCATTTATGGATACATGTTTGTTGGATAATTCTTTGGAATCAGTATTGAAGGTGAAAAAATCTGCACCAGTGAAACAAGAAATAAATAAAAAAATAAAAAAAGTGAGATTTAAAATTTCGAAGTAGAATACTTCTGGAGGAAGGTTATGTAGTGACCTTTGTGTTTTTACTATTGTATTTTTACCTTTATGTTTTTACCTTTGTGTTTTTACCTTTGTGTTTTTATTATTGTTTATTTTTTTGTGTGTAGTTAGCTTTGGTTAGTTGTTAGGCAAGGTTGTGGAGATAAATAATTTCGTTTTTGTTTATTATTATTATTAAAAAGTTATTAACTGAATTGCTCCTAATTCTTCCAGAGAAGTATTTTCTCATTTGAAATATTGTGTTCAGACAACACAATAGTAACAAACGAAAATTCGTCCTTATTCATTTGTACTTTGAGTAATGAAGTCCCTGCTTTCAAAAGTTTGTATTTTTAAAAAGTAACTTGCCTTCACTGAACCTAAAATTTGTGGTTGTTAGCACATTCAGACCTCTGTTTAATTTGACGTTTAATCAAATTTGTTAACCAAGAGCAAAACTATCCACTCTTAAACTGGTGGATTAAATAGTTTTATCTGGTTTGACCCCCGTCACTATTGATAAATATTTTTTTTTTGTATCTAAACATTCTCATCTAGAACACCTTGTACATCAAATAAGTAAATAAACAAATTACATACCTGATTATTAAACGTAAAATACTGAGGTAAGTAGAAATTCAAAGGCACAAGCATATCATCAAAGGAGTATATTTCGGTGACGCTCGGGGCGAGGCCTTGCTCCAGTTCAGCATGAGTGGGAAAAAGATGCAAATTTTGAACTTTACACGTTAAATTTGTCAGAAGAAGTGGCGTATCTTGCTCCTACAAAAATAATTGAACGTTAATAATTTCGAATTTTTGTTTTAAATGCCATTTTTAAAGACATTTATACTAATAAATATGCTTGTGCCTGAGAATTATTCGGCGTCGAGAAGAAAAACAAAAATTAGTTTTTAAAAGTCTTTAATTATGACATTTATAACAAGCATAATATTGTAAAATCAAGTATTATAACAATACTTAAGAATAAAAATAAAAATCAATATTTCATTATGTTGCATCCAAGTTTTAACAGATAAAACAAAAACAACCTTTCATAAACCTTGAGTAACCTAAAGCAAAACCTATAAGGACTGACTTAAAATCGTTTTGATAAATCGCAAATTAGTCATAACTTAGGCTATGGTGCGAATATAACCAAACGTTTACCAAAGTAACCGAATCGGTTGACAGATGGTTGGTTACTGAAAATTCCGGTTACTTGGGGAACGTGAATATGAAATAAAAAATAATTGACAGAAATTACAGATAAAACCAACAGAACCGACATCCGATGGGCCGGTAACTATTTTGACATTTTGTTAACCAGATTTCAGAAAACCGAGGTCCAGAAGTAACCAGAATAATTTGATTACTTTCGGACCGCGAAACCACAACCCTGATTATATTCGGACCACAGCCTTAGTATCACTGAGTATAGTGCACTCCTTTTTCAAGCATTAGGTGGTGTCTTTTTGTACTGCATTTAATTATACAGCGTGTATCGGCCAAATCGAAAAAAAAAACTCGGATCAGTCTTTTTTTTGGTAGACATTTTTTACAGAAAGTTTTTTATACAAGATGTTCCAAGCTGTGCCGTTAAATGGCATTTCCCGCCTATTATGACATTTTTGAATTCTACGGGAAATTTTAAATATTTTCATTCAACTATTTCGGAAATATTGACAGTTGAAAATTGACTTTTTTTGGCACGTTTTTTATTTTTTTATTACTGACAACTGACAATTAGACACTTCCCTACTCGGTATCTAATGTACAATTTTTTAGATGTTACATTCTCGGTTACATTATTCCTGTCAAAAGCAACATAGACAAAGTTGGATTAACACCAGAACCAGCTATCAGTATGAAATAAGTACATGTAGATACCAGAGAAAAATAAAATATAACATATTGTTATATACACAGTAGAGGATTTATTGATATTACTTCACTCCATGAATAAGCACCTACTGCTATCTGGTAAACCATCGAAATGGTTTTTTTAACACCCTACCTAATAAGCTAAAATGCGGTTTTATCATTACAATAAAATAATCCCTACTACTACTACTACTACCGAACTTAAAACTTAATGAGTATATTCTTGATAGTTAATTTGTATCAATTCTTTTCAACAATATAAGCATATAGGACAAAGTCGCTAAATGTCCATCTTAGAGCATTTAGGTGGCAAAAAATGTAGCCAAAATGTTTGGAAATGATTTCTAATAGTTACGGAAATGCTGAAATGTCTAAAATCTGTTTTTTTTTTTAAGATAAAAGTCAAAATGACATTATGTTGGCAATACAATGTAAAATTGTCAAGCTTTCAAAATTTTTGTGAAGAAAAGGCTCGTGTTGCCAACATAGTTACTAAATTTTTAACTTGGGGAATTATCTTTAAAAAAAACAGACTTTATAGTCAGCAAAACCTATTTTGAGTGATTTTAAATAACAACACAAATGCTTGATAATGAATCGCTTTTATGAGGCTTGATATGGCTAAGCCAGCGATTTATTAAATAGAAGAAAACATTATAAAACTGAGCACCGTGTATTTTTTTTTTTAATACTTCACAACCAATACCACCAATGGAGTTTTAACCACTTCGAATATTAAGAAAATATCACTGCATATTCTTTAAACCTACATATATCGTATGATCTACAAAGCATATTCATATCAAAAATAAAGTTTTCGAATAGGACAAAGATGAACTAAAAATCAACTAAGTCTCTAAAAATAACAAATTTCTTAACATTTGAAAAAATAAAACCCATTTTACTCACTACATAGCAAGATTTTCATCAACAATTTTCCAAAAATTCAACCAATAAGATAAAAAAAAAAAAACGTAAAATTAATAAAAGATTTCATTCTTTCCCAAATTGAAGTTTCCACTTACTCCAAATACATATCGCCCTGTTTACATCATAATGCTTTCCTTTAATTACCTGTTTATCCCACTGAGCATGTTTCTCCCTTACTAGCACATGGTTGATGTAGACGATATTTTCTGGCTTGCTGACATCAGCTAGAAACACATAAACCAATAGTTCTTCATGGTCTATGTGGCTTATATTGATCTTGGTCGCCCGACCATTTATTAGCTCTCTGAAACGGTCCTTGGTAGTATTGGGCCAAGGATGTCCTGGAATCAATTGAATTTGGATTTGATTTTTAGGTAATTGTGATTAAAAAAAAAAATTTATTAGTTTTAAGATAGGTTTAAAAAGCCACCCTTTGGAAACCTCGAATATACAAGGTTAGAAAAAAATACTACAACGCTTAAATATCTTCAAAACTCCTTAAGCCGCGTCCGCACAATTCGGAATCTGACAGTTTTTGGGCATGCGGAATTGAACAGTGCTAACGGCAATGTTGCCAGATTTCCTAGTTTTGCGCTTAACGTAGTCTTTTTGTTATCTTAAATCAATCTTGAATAGAATACCCCATTGATTTTTATTGCACTGAATGGACCTTTCTCATGCAATGAACAACAAGGATAGTTTATTAAGATTTCTGCAATAAAGAAAAAGACACATATAATGACGCGCGATACCTGTGTGGAATGACTTTGATTGGTTCCACTTGTCAAATTGTGCAATTTCGGTTATGTTTCTGTTTTTGTTTATTTTTAAACGTAAATATGACAAAATACGTATTAACATTAATTAGAAAGAAAACCCACCGCAGCAAAAATGTTTGCAGCAAACCTTTAATTGTACATTATTATTGTATTTGATATAAAAATCGTTATTTTACGAACCCTCAAATCTCTGTCCCAACTTAAATCGTCTTCATTCGGGTTGAGAGCACGGAACTATTGTTTTCTTACAATTTGATTGCTTGGGAACTTGTGAAAAGAAAGGTTTCACTTCTTTTTCGCCTAATTCTGACAAGAACTCATTCAACTCATTTGAACCATTGTATCATAAACAGTTTTTGTATTAATTTTCAGCAATATTGATTGATACTGATTGATTATTGAGGTTAGCTTAAATACGTCAGGGTCAGACCATGTTCAGTAAATTGACAATTTAATTATCTGTCACCCACAAGATGCGCGCGCAGCACAGGTAAAATGAGAAAGGTCCATTGGTCGTGTCGAATTTGATTAGATTCCAATTTTTCAGAATTCTATCTCAACTATTTGCTGAAATATGCCAACACCGCATTGTCAGTAAAAAGTATTGCAATTAACGCTTGAATATCTTTAAAAGCCGCTTAAAAACGTTCACGAAATTCGGTATCTGGGGGTTTTTGGGCAAGCGTAAAACAACAGTGATATCAACATTGTTGCGAATGTTGCGGAATTCCCAGTTTTACTTACTTTTCCCCTTCTACCGGCGCACAGTGCGATATTTTGGCAATCTAGGTGGAAAAAAATATTTAAATAAAATTAAATATATTCAAGCATCTCCACTGAAATATGTTTGCCTATTGTTCCTTTAGTAACACCTCATCTATATTTTGTCAGAACGGCCATATTTTCGAAGCAAAAAACCCAAGCAAACGTGTTTTTTTCATTCGTGATAAAAATCAAAATAAAATTGCTGGTATTTCATTTCTGTTCTTTAAAGGTCTACTATCTACTTGCATTGCTCAGTAAGATATAAGTTCCATATTTTTGATCTGCCAATATTAGAAGTAAGTTATTTTGTATATATTTTCTTTTAAATTGGGTTAAACTATTCACAAATCTGAAACATTGCGGCTCTTCTGTGATCTTCGTAAAACCACTATTTACAGAGCTTCTAGAGGCAATAAGTTAATTATACCAAATTATACCAGAATCGGGTTGTATTTCTATAATTTATTGATACCTCTTCTTTAAATCCCTAAATGAAAAACTTGCCCCTTAACGCCTTTTTAATTTTTTTTTAGAATGACTGTTTACATACCATGCACAGTGTGAAATTCTGGCATTTTAGGTGGAATTAATTCGATTTCCCAACTTTATTACAGGCCCATATTTATTTGTAAATGAATTCAGGTAATGTCCATCAACCAATTAAAAACATATGTTTATTTTCAAATTTAACATTATCATTTAAAAATGCGCTGTACCTCATCTCTCGAAGAAGACGGCAAGAATATGCACAATATTTAGTCTATTTAGTTAAATTTTGCAAGCGTTCTATTTAGAAGTGTTAAGTTTCGCCGAAAATCTGCATTGACTTAAATTTTGTTCAACACGTAAACGGTGGGTTATCTTTTTTAAAAAACATCCCTGTAAGATAGTTCAACTGAAAAAAAAATTGAAATGGAGTACCTGCAGTTACGTATTTAATTACTTAAATTTGTGATAAATAGTACCACATAATACCAAAAGAATTCCATATTTTTTTTTTAGAAGCTCACTTTTTTGACCATGTGCTGAAAAAAAAATTAGCCGCGGTTAGGTGCGTTTTATCTATTTATATACACGGTGTTCATTTTGAAACTCGCGACTCCTATTATCTCGGAGTTGTGAAATTTTCGAAAAAATCCCTGAAACACGTCAATTTTAATAACTTTAATTTGAAGGGGAATGAGTTTTTATGCAAAATTCACAAGATAGTGCAATGAACACTATTAGGTAAACCAGACGGTAATGTGAAACCTAGGGTTGTTCAGAAATCAAAATCTCAATGGCCGTTTCCACCAAGGCAAATTTAAGTTTACTTAACGTTAGGTGCCGCTTACATTAAAAATTTTTTTCCACCAGTCTAACCTAGTCTCATTGACTACGTTTATTTCACACCATTAATCCAGCTTAATTGTGGATTGAATATCGGATTAAAAATTGTGATATAAACACCGCCTAAGCAAATGTTGAGCCAGCTTAAAATTTTAAGTCAATCCTGCAAAGATGTAGGATTGGATTAAATTTTTAAATCCACTATTCCGATATAAACGCCTTAATCCGGATTAGTAGCGTTGTTTGTTGCCAACTTCATTATTTTCAACTGTCAACATTATTTTGAGGTTAGGTATATGTTTGTTTTGTTTATAAATTTGGCATTTATTTCCTGTATTAAATTTTTCCAAAGAATCATATTCGAAAAAAAAAATAAACAGGAAAACAATTATTTTACTCTCCATTTCCGAACCCTCAAAAACCAAGCTTACCGCCAATAACCAGCTGAGACTTTGACAGTTTGACAGCTGCTGTTTGTTATTCTCTGAAGCTACGCGCATTGGTCGCGCACCGCACATAACTGGCTTAAATACGGATTAAATAATAAATCTATTCCAATTTTTCGGATCGATATAAACACTTGGGGATTAGCCTAAATTTTAATCCTTATTTAAGTCAATCCACAATTAAGCCGAATTAATCGTCTGAAATAAACGTAGTCATTAAGATAAGCTTAACTAAGCCCAGAAATTTCTAGGCTTATTCCTCCCTTAACAAAGTGGCGATGATAAGCGCAAGCTTTTTGCATAATATGTTTTTGTTGACATAAACGTTGTAGTCCGGGGGCCGAGGACCTTTTTTCCAAATCATTAATACCAAGCTAGTTTTCAAGGCATCTTCATTTCACCGAGACGCCCAACTTTTTTCTCTTCGAAAATTGCGAAAACAGGTAGCTAACATACTGCGCAGATGTAAAACATGTCGATTTGGTGACTATGAAAATTTAATTAATAACAATTAGTTTTTCAGCTAAATGTTGAGATAATTTTATGGATAATTTGAAACAACATTTGTCCGACAAAATAAAGGGTTTGGTCTACGATGTCCCCCCCCTCAAACATGTAGCAATTACGTTGCATAAAAAATGATTAATAACAAGTTGATTTTTTCAATGTAGGTTGGTAAATATTATTACAATTAAATGGTCACACTGTCCTACAAATAAACAGGTAGCTATTTCCAGTCCTACACTCAAAAGTTGTCGATTTCACAATTTACCTTTTTTCATTAATAACCGGCTAAATCTTCGTGAGTATCTTCATTTTGATAAGACGCCCAAATTTTCTGTTGCGAAAATTCCAAAAGCAGGTAGCTAACAGAATGCGCAAGTGGAAAACATGTCTATTTGGTGATCATACAAATGTAAATAATAACAGTTAATTTTGTAGCTGAATGTTGAGATAGTTTCATAAATAATATGAAACAACATTTGTCCGACAAAATAAATGGTTTGATCTAGGCTGTCTCCCTTCTCAAACCTGTAGATACGTTGCATAAAAAATGATTTATAACCAGTTGATTTTTTTAATGTAGCTTAGTAAATATTACTACAATTAAATGGTTACACTGTCCTACAAATAAAGAGGTACATTTCTCCAGTCCTACACTCAAAAGTTGTCGACTTCACGGTAATACTTTATTCATCAATCACCGGCTAAATCTTCTCGAGCATCTTCGTATTGATAATACGCCTAACTTTTCTATTGCGAAAAGTTTCAAAAGTAGTAGCTACTAGAGTGAGCATTAGTGAGCACATGTTAAATACCTTGATTAGATGATTATACAAATGTAATTATTAACAGTTAACAGTTAATTTTTCAGGTGAATAATGAGATAATTTTATAAATAATTCGAAATTCGATTTGAGCCACAAAATAAATGGTTTGGTCTGCAGTGTCCCCTTTCTCAAAAATGTAGCAATTACTGGCTCATAAAAAACGATTTATAACCAGTTGATTTTTTTACTGTAGTTTGGTAAAAATAACTACAATTAAATGGTCACATTGTCCTAAAGAGGTAAGATTTCTCAGCCCTAGCCCTACATTCGAGAATTTCGAAAATAGCCTTATACATATTATACGTAAATATGTACAGGGCTTTTATTTCAAAACTTGCCACTCACGTTATCTGCGTAAATAGACAGATTTCTAGAAATCGCCGAAACATGTCAACAAATTTATTGAGGGGGTGCGTTAATTTGTTGACGTGTTCCGGCGATTTCCAGAAATCTGTCTCTTTAAGCAGATAACGCGGGTGGCAAATTTCGAAATGAAAGCCCCTGTATGTACATATGTACGTATACAGATGCGTGTATAACAGTATATGTGTTATGTGTATGTACATACACATACCTACATTTATGTCGATGGTTTCCATTCGCATCGACGCGCATGCTCGTAAATAACACAGTATCGCAGTATAGGGTGATTCAAAAAGCGCGCCAGATTTGAATTGCTCGAAAAAGAGTTTTGGCATGCCATCAAAGTAGAGGGGGCCATGCCCTTTGTCATTTTCCATACCCAGATGGAGAAGGTTTGATCCAACCGGTTCATCTTAATTCTAAAGATATTTAAAAAAAAATAGAGCTCCTTTTTTAATGTATTAAATCTGGCGCGCTTTTTTGCTGTATATAGGGTGAATACAGGGTGTTTTCTAAGTTAGAGTTTTTCTTTTTAAATAACGTGGAACTTAAAAAAATACAGGAGTTTTCCAAATAATATTTTCTCGACAGCTCAAAAATAAAAGAGATAGGTATGTTCATTTCAAATAATAGCAAAAATCAAATATTTTAATAATTATATTTTTCAAAATACAAAAGGTAAAATTCTTGAATTTAATCTTTTTTTCCAGAAATCTGTCTCTTTACGCAGATAACGTGGGTGGTAAGTTTTGAAATGAAAGCCCTGTACATATTTACGTATAATATGCATAAGGCTATTTTCGAAATTCTCGAATGTAGGGCTGAGAAATCTTACCTCTTTAGGACAATGTGACCATTCGGCTCAAATCGAATTTCGAATTATTTATAAAATTATCTCATTATTCACCTGAAAAATTAACTGTTAACTGTTAATAATTACAGTTGCATAATCACCTAATCAAGGTATTTTACATGTGCTCACTAGTGCTCACTCTAGTAGCTACTACTTTTGCAACTTTTCGCAATAGAAAAGTTAGGCGTATTATCAATACGAAGATGCTCGAGAAGATTAAGCCGGTGTACGGTGATTGATGAATAAAGTATTACCGTGAAGTCGACAACTTTTGAGTGTAGGACTGGAGAAATGTACCTCTTTATTTGTAGGACAGTGTAACCATTTAATTGTAGTAATATTTACTAAGCTACATTAAAAAAATCAACTGGTTATAATAGTAGATTATACCACGAGTCAATAATGATAGCTATTATTCCCGAGGATTATTACGAACTGAGCCGCGTTAGCGGCGAGGGAGTAACATTCCGAGGGAATAATAGTCATTATTGCGAGTACTATACTCTACTTTATTTACGACAAATTAATTTATTTGAGATTTTCAATGAACAAATTTCATCCGTTTCATAATTTTCAATACAAATCCACAAGCACTACACGTTTGACACTGACACTTTTGTGGAATAATGACCATTAATCCCGCTACTCGTCATTAATCCCTGGAGGAATAACATATGTCATTATACTGCCAAAATCACAAATATAATACGCATATTATACATTAAGTCGTAAATAAATCATTTTTTATGTAACGTATCTGCTACATGTTTGAGAAGGGAGACAGCCTAGATCAAACCATTTATTTTGTCGGACAAATGTTGTTTCATATTATTTATGAAACTATCTCAACATTTAGCTACAAAATTAACTGTTATTATTTACATTTGTATGATCACCAAATAGACATGTTTTCCACCTGCGCACTCTGTTAGCTACCTGTTTTTGGATATTTCGCAACAGAAAATTTGGGCGTCTTATCAAAATGAAGATACTCACGAAGATTTAGCCGGTTATTAATGAAAAAAGTTAAATCGTGAAATCGACAACTTTTGAGTGTAGGACTGAAAATAGCTACCTGTTTATTTGTAGGACAGTGTGACTATTTAATTGTAATAATATTTACCAACCTACATTGAAAAAATCAACTTGTTATTAATCATTTTTTATGCAACGTAATTGCTACATGTTTGAGGGGGGGAACATCGTAGACCAAACCCTTTATTTTGTCGGACAAATGTTGTTTCAAATTATTCATAAAATTATCTCAACATTTAGCTGAAAAACTAACTGTTATTAATTAAATTTTCATAGTCGCCAAATCGACATGTTTTACACCTGCGCAGTATGTTAGCTACCTGTTTTCGCAATTTTCGAAGAGAAAAAAGTTGGGCGTCTCGGTGAAATGAAGCTGCATTGAAAAAACTAGCTTGTTATTAATGATTTGGAAAAAAGGTCCTCGGCCCCCGGACTATTGAAATTGAATTGAGATAATTGTTATTAATGATTTGGAAAAAAGGTCCTCGGCCCCCGGACTATTGAAATTGAATTGAGATAAAATTAGAATTATCTCAATTTTCTAGTTTCTGGTGTAGTTCGCGTTTTTTTTTACTCCCAAAGTCCATTTTTTTCGGCCAGAGATACTCCGTGTTTTTTTTTATTTTCGATTATGTTCTTATTTTTTGATGTTAGCCATATTAGCAGCTCTTTTTCCTTTATTGTATAGTTTGGTGTCCGGCTTTTTTTGGATAAACTCTCCCTGTTTGTTTCTATTCCCGACTCCACGCTGCTCTATAGGTAGGCACCGTCGTGCTCGTTCACACACAATGCAGGATGAGCTGCTACCATTTACCAATATCTAAACCTATTCTCTGTGAAATAAACCAAACCCGGACAACAACAAAAACAATTATTAATAAATTAATAATCATAATCTTATAAAAATTAGCGGGAAGCGTCGAATGACAGATAACATTGACACTAGTGTAAAAACGAAAAGTCGCAAATCTTTCACCTGAAATGCAATGTTGCCAAAGCTTTACGACACTTAGCTAAGCTTGCACTTAAAAACTATGGTGGAACGAAATTATATTTGAGTGTCCCTTAACTTTTAAGGGCTTCATAGTTAAGCAAAGCTTAGTTATAGTTTGGTGGAAATGGCCATTATGCCCGTATCCACCAATAAGCACCCTAATCATTTGTTACCCTTGTAAGTTAACACTAAAGTGAATTATTATTTTCGGCGGGCATCTCTGGAATATTTCCTTGGTTAATTAAATAGTCTAACATATCTGCATCCTGCATCAATATCTTCAGGGACTTGCGGCAGTTCTCTCCCATTCTTCGAGATATATTGTGTGAGATTGCTGTTGCCACTAGTCCGGCATACCTTCAAAAATAATCAGGCCTTTCCCACTGATTATTAGGAAACCCATCCTGCACTATATAAATAGGATTAGAGATCTCATCTAACACAGACAACGATCTAATATTTCATAAAAAACCGAACAAAATTATTGTTTGACATTTGAAAACTCAATGAGTAGACATTTCGTCAAAAAAACAGCCGGTTATCTTTTTTAACTGGTCAAACTTCGCCAGTTTTATTTAACACCCGGTTAAGTGCAAAATTTTGTTGATGGATATAAAAATGACTGTTTAACTACAAGTTAGAAAATAACTGTTGTTTTTTTGACATTGGTGGGTACGGGCATAATTGGTACTAGCAAAAATACTGGCCAGCCTATTAGAACTGTAAAGTCCGTCGTTTTTAATCTGACACTTCCGTATGAGGAGCGAGGAGGTGTTTCATATGAAAAAAAACAGGTGCGATGTCAGGTAACCATTGGGCGTTCTAATGTATGGAGCCACCAGTTCACATTCCTTTGGAGTATCAGATTAAAATCGACACACATTACCCAAACTAGGATATCTTCACGCATACAAATTCCATCCCTCAACTCTTATAGATGATTTATAGGATCATTTAAAGTTCACAGCACCTGATATCGATTTTGCCTGCTCTATATGGAACAAAAAGGTTAACACCATGTCCTTTAAAATATCCTTTCCCATAAAGGATGTCAAGAAAGTCTATGACACAACTATTTGGCCTGAGGGAATTGCCGTACAACGTTTTAGATTTCCAAAGCAAAATTTTCAGAAGGATATGTAGCATCTGTCTCAGGGACCTAATTCTTGAAAAATCTCCCGTATGAAACTTCATGTGATTTCGAACGTTCCCTATTTAATTTACGTTGCTGTCATTCGAATTCGAATCCACTTCCGTATATTCAAGAATTGACCCCCTGGACTACCCAACTAGCATTTTGGTGCAATAGAACCACTAAAGAAAAAGTTTCCTAAATTTGTCAACTTTTAGTAATTATTTCCTTAAATAATGTTATTAAAGTAAAATATGTCTTCTGGCTGGAATTCCAAAACTAATAATGGTATACCTGATTATAGTCCTAGAAGACATTTGACTAAGAAGTTCAAACTATTGGTTCAAAACTACTAAATATTCACCTTCTAAAAGCGCTTAAGAATTCAGGTTTTCAAACCCAATTTAAGGGGTCATAACTTACTCAATATCAACCTAAAATAGGTACTCAAAGTTAGGTTTTTTTTTGTCATCCTAGCAAGTAAAAATTATCCTATTTATTACCAAGAAAAAATCCTTCCAAGTTATTTAGGTATATTGGTAAAAAATTGGTCAAAGTGTCTGCTAAATAGCCTTATTACAGACCTTGAGGTTAAAAGGATTTTTTTGGTAAATGTTTGGCCTAATTTCAACTTTGTAACTGGACTTTAAAGAAAATAGTTCTAGTTCCAGAGTAAATGCTCCCAAAAATAGCTTTCAATGACAAATATTTGTCCCACTGCTATGTTTTCTTCTAAATTAGAATTTCTTGTGTTATAACCTATAACCTAAATAATATCTTTGCTGTGGTTGTGTTTCCTTAGTGTGTTCGTTCGACCTTGTTAGTTTCAAGAACATGTCTAAAAAGTTGAAAACCAAAAGGACCAAGGCCTAAAGCAACACATCACAGTACTATAGAGAAGTTAAAAAAAATTCTGCCACTCAAAGACCTATATCACCGAAAAAGATTGTATCACCTCATACATTTCCAAATGTTCATTTAACAAAAAGTCAACAATTTCAACAAGCAGTGTTGATGATATTGGTGGTAATCAGAATGTTGATGCTGATTACATAAAATTGGCCTACGAAAATGAGGTTAAATGAGATTCAGCAGGGGCGCTTTCATTTATGCATTATCGGTTATCGGACCTAGTTCCGGCTCCGGCCTTTATTTAAATTTACCTAAAAGTAATTTTTAGGTCTTAAAATGGGTAAATTTAACCACAAAGTTAATAATGCACGTTTATTTGGACCTGCATTCTGGAAAATATGTGCTATTGGTTAATAATTATGGGAAAAAGTCCCTATAGGTCGAAATTGTAAAAGTAGCCATATTAATTCATCCACTATTATCAAAATCCAATCAAAAATATTCTATAATATGTTTGAAATATATCATTTTAGCCCTTCCAAAAGCAAGTAAATCAAATAAAAACACTTTTCGGGGTATATGGTTAACAGCTTACTTCTAAAAACAAAGCAAATTATTTTGAGGTTATGTGAGTATCAGAATATCAACAAAAATAATTAATAAAATTCTTCGAAAACGCTTATTTCAAGGGCGCCTTAATTTTGTGGGAATATTTTGTCCACATTTCACGAAAAAGATCGCTCCGCATAGAATTTTGGTATCACAGTGCTGGGTATACCTACCAACTACAATTAATTCCATTGAATCATTATTATACGGTATAAGGAAGCCATTACTTCAACAAGTTTAACTAAAAGCAAGATTTAAACCTCAAACACCAGCAGTCATCATATTTATAACCAATAGGTTTCTATTATTTTGAAAAGAAAAAGACAGTGAGCGTGTTTTGGTGATTGTTGTTAGATTTAGGTCAGATTTATGTCATACCATAGGAATAAATGTCTGCGGATTTACCACAAAATACCCTAAACAGTACTATATTTTCTTTTTGGTATTTTTGACCAATTGGTTATAAATACCTTATCAACCTAATATTGACTTCTAAATTACTTCAGTTCTATTCCCCACTTTTGGAAAAAGGAAAACAAATGGAAGTAAATAATCCCTATTTGAAATTGGTCATGCAAAATTTTCGACCAGTTCAGTGGTCAAATGGAAGTAATTTTAACCTTGATTGTTTGTTGGGTAGGAGGTGTACCTACAACCGGATAAGATCGTTTCAACCAAAAGGAAATCTACTCCTATTTTTCATATGAATATAAAGTGTCTATGTAATGACAAACCAATTGTTGTAATTTTTAGAAAGCAATAGCTATGATGTCCAATATGTTTTAGTGAGCATTGGGCAGACGGATTTACTCTATCACATTAATATCATAAACTTTAATTTATTGAATTATTTTTGTAGATACAGTACTGTACACGGGAGTACCTCCATATATGTTCGGAAAGATATTGGCCTTTGAACTTGACATTGCTTGACATCTTTTTGTTGTGAGGTGGATGCCGAGTTCTGTGGAATATTGCTGGAAAAGTCGAATACAATAGTGGTATTTTATACAGATCTTGTCTTGGTTATTTTGATAGATTTCTCGAATCTTTCGAGGAGCTTTTGACTTTGTAGCAAGAATTTCTAATAACATTTGACCACAGCATTTGACTGTGACATCTGACTTTAATGTCAATTTTAGAATGTTTTGTGAATGCCCCGACCCAGCAATGATCTTACTCTTACTTAATAATTAATTCTGGTGACCACTCTTCAAGACTATACTAGAATAACTTCAGAAACTCAAACTTATATTGATTATACAACTCACTGTACATTATTCCCATATGACACGAGAGGCTTAATAAGTGATAGGCCTTTTGGGATTATCGCACTTGGTGGCATTTGTCATTAATAATAATAAAAATTAATAAAGCATATAAGTCTAGTTCGTTGTATAACCTTTTGAATACCACTCGATGTTTCAGGATTACCTAATACTTTTACCTGACACTCAACGCGTTACCAGCAACACCACTCCTCCTTCGAAGTCGTGGTGTTGCTGCGTAACGCGTTTCGTGCCAGGTAAAAGTATTATCCGGTAATCTTGAAACCTCTTGTGGTATTACATTTGATAACACCTATGACTAATATAGAATCTGATTATTTTGTTTCCTCTATAGTTGATCCTTGTTTATCTGACCATTATGGAATATACAGGGTGGGGACTTTAACTGGAACGAATTCGCTAGAGCCTTCGAATAAAATATGTGGACAAAACGCAAAAACACGTCGATCAAGATTTTTTGCTTGAGTTTTTTTCACATTATTTTTTTTATACAGGGTGTTCCAACAACAGCTGTACGGTTGTCAACTTTATTTTTCCAAATGGTAGCCCCTGTATATTATGACATTTCTGGATTCTGCAGAAAATTCTAGACATATTTCATTCACAATGTCATATACCTATCTTCAACTGTTTCGGAAATATTGACAGTTGAAAATGGACTTTTTTGCAACTTTGACAGGCTGTAAAACCTTAACGGTTAATTTTAGAGGAAAACCGATTTCACATTCCTATCTTAGATTCTCATAAGCTATCATTTGACACCAACTTTGAATTTAATCCATGATTGAAAATTCCAGTTAAATTCAATCTCCAGTTAAATTCAAAGTTAGTGTCAAATGATAGTTTATGAAAATCTAAGACAGAAATGTAAAACTGGTTTTCCTCTAAAATTAACCGTTTAGGTCTTACAGCCTGTCAAAGTTGCAAAAAAGTCAATTTTCAACTGTCAATATTTCCGAAACAGTTGAAGATAGGTATATAACATTGTACATGAAATATGTCTAGAATTTTCAGCAGAATCCAGAAATGTCATAATATACAGGGGCTACCATTTGGAAAAATAAAGTTGATAACCGTACAGCTGTTCTTGGAACACCCTGTATAAAAAAATTGATATGGGAAAATTTCAAAAAAAAAATCTTGATCGACGTGTTTTTGCGTTTTGTCCACATATTTTATCCAAAGGCTCTAGCGAATTAGTTCCAGTTAAAGTCCCCACCCTGTATATTGAGCTATACAACGATAATCAGGTAAACTCATCAGATATTGAGCTACGAAATGTCTAAAAAAAAACTTTGAAAAGTTCAACCTATCTCTTGCAAGGGTAATCTGGGATATTTTTGATGACCCAAGTACAAGTATAAACTCTATAGCTGAATACATTATTACAATATTTACTGATCAGATCGAAAATCATTTTCCATATAAAAGTATAGCAGGCTCTAAAGTAAAGCGTATGCATGTAAATTGGTTCCATGATGACTTACATAGTCAGAGAAATAATCTCTCGAAATTAAAAGTGGTAGCTGATTCAACCAAATCTCTTTCGGATTTCACAGCTTACAAAAACTTTAAATATTTTTATCGGTAGTCAATAGATGCTGCTAAAGCATCTGCCTTTGAGGATCACATAACAAATTCTAGTAATAAATCAATAGCTTCTTGGGGCCGTATTAGGGAGGAGTGTAATAAAACTAAAAATCAAAGTGAATGTAGAATAGATTTGGAAACTCTTAACAACTATTTTTGTACTATTTCTAAATTCTAGTATAATACTTGGCTCACTCACAACAGGTGACAAAGATCACTATGTATTTTTAAACAAAATGCCTTGTTCTTTTTTTTGCTGCCTGTATCGGTGATCGATGTAATACAATCCTATAAATAGCCTAAGGAATTCCAATTGTTGTGATATTTACAATATTAATATAATACCTTTATTTGGGAAAGTTATTGAAGCGATTTTAAAGGGCAGGCTTATGTCTTATTTGATGAAATTCCGGACTTTGCTAGTCAGTTTGGTTTCATACAGGGCCGATCCACTATTCAGGCTGTTTTGGAGGTTGTGAGATGCGTGGTTGAGGGCTTTAATTGTGGAGAGCTGTGAACAGCGGTGATGTGCGACCTCAGCAAGGCGTTCGATTGCGTTTCTCATAGTATACTCTTCCGAAAAAATTGTCCCCAACGTGGTACCACAGGGCTCAATACTGGGACCACTTCTTTTTGTTATTTATATGAATGACTTTGGTGTGAGTGTGTTGCCCAATCGAAGTGTGCTGTACGCAGATGATTCAACTTGATTAATCTTGCCAAAAACTGATTTAAAGCATTAAGAGTTCAAAAGAGAGCCATAAGAACCATGGAGGCAGCTGGTCCCAGGGTATCTTGTAAACATCTTTTTATGAAACATCGTATTATGCCACTACCATGCGTATACCTCTATCAAGTACTACTGGAAATTCATCGCGCTTCCAGCAATATTCCTACGGTATCGTATAATCACACTTACAATACCCGATCGGGAAGCACTCTGCTACTGAATAGACATCGCCTTACAAATTCATCTGGAAATTCATTGGACTTAAAATTTATAATAAACTCGGCAACGTCAATTCGATATCACAATCTGCTTTTAGGAGCAAAATAAAGATGTGTATTTGTTTGACAATTGTTTTTATACCGTTGATGAATATATGGAGGCGTCACCTCTGCTGTTTGATTTGATTTAATGTAAAGTCCGTCGATTTTAGTCTGATACTCCAAAGGAATGTGAACTGGTGGCTCCCTACGCTAGAACGCCAATGGTTACCTGACGTCATACCTATTTTGCGTGGTTTTTGCCATATGCTCCACCCCCTTGCTTCTCATACGGAAAGTGTCAGATTGATAATGACAGACAATAGTGTGTACTTTGTTTTTTATTTTAATATTTATAAATATTTTATTTTACTATTTTACTAGCTTAGTTTGAGAGTAATTTTACTACTGTTGATTTTGTTTGTCTCCTTATATTTTTTTCTACGAGCGTGCGCAAAGCTAATAGCGCACTCATTTTGAGCAGGGGCGGACCCATGGGGGGGGGGCAACGCCCCCCCCCCCCCCCCCAATGACCACTCCAGTTGGTAAAAAAATGTCTAGTTGGTTTTCAATCCTCACGCCAGTTGGTAAGACCCCCAATGCCCACTCCAGTTGGTAAAAAAATATCTAGTTGGTTTCTGATCCCCACGCCATGCCAGTTGGTAAGAGAAAACGGCAGTGTTAATACTTCTAAAATTGACTTAAACATGTTCTAAAAAAAGGAATTTTATAAAGTTCTAGATACCCTAATAAGTTTTTTAAACGATAATTTAACTACTATTCTGAAAAATCTGCGCGGATTCACCTGTTTATTTTCATTGGGTGCATTCAGGCGCTCCCAGCGGCTAAGCTCAGCCACTCAGCAGGGACTTTATTCTTGAAACCGAGGAACAGCGTCATAGACTAATATATACCGGGTGTTTTTCAAAACCCGCTCACCCCTATAACTTTTTTATTTTTCCAGATAAACAAATGGAATTTCGTGTGTCTATTTATGACCCGGATGTGCATTATTTGACGTATTCAATTTTTTACTATCACTTCCGGTTTGACCGGAAGTGACCCTAACTTTCTTATTTTAAATGAGACGCTAGGTATATTCCTCCTCATTTTAATAGAAAACTACATTACGAGTACAATGACACCTCATTTGTCACTTTTTGAAATTTCATCACCAAATTATTTAAATTTTTACTTTTTAATCTAGAGCGCCATGAATAAGTCAAAGTTCCTAATTTTGCTCCTAGAAACATGGGAAAATTTATTTTGATCTTATTTTGTATTTTATATCCTCTACAGACTCATTTAAAGATAGTAGAAGCGCATTTTTGGAATTATATCAATTTTTTCAAATGGAAAGGGTATGGCTCATGAGCATGTTCTAAAAGAGCGTTTTCTAACGAGCAATTCAGTACCACACAATCGCTAGTTCATCATTCAAATTAAGAATTTTTCTAGCATTCTAAATATTTTTGGAAAATTTTAGTTCAATATTTGAATAAACTAGGGATTGTGTGGTACTGAATTGTTTATTAGAAAATGCTCTCTCGGAATATGCTAATGAGCCATACCCTTTCCATTTGAAAAAATTGATATAATTCCAAAAATGCGCTCGTAAACAGGCACATTCACCCTACTTATTTTTGGGAATCTGTAGTCTTAATTAATGATTTTTGTGCTGCAATCCAAAAAAAAAATTGTATTTTTTTCGTGATATGTGCAATTCGAAAAGGCACATGTGAAAATACTTATTTTCCTAACAAGTGTGCAGTTTTCCTTGTACTTTATTTTTTAAATTTTCACAAAATGGGATAAAATTTTGTATACATCACCTGAGTTAAAATATTTATTCGTTCATTAACCCACTTGCTGGGGCTCGTGGGTTAACCTTTTTTCTCATAAATAAACATTTATTTAACTCTCTTGGTTTATAAATAACTATGAAAACCTTGGTTGTCTTTATCCTATTTTTTTACAAAAAAAAAAGCTTAACTTGTTAGTATGGCTTTAAAATAGCACTCTTAGTATTAATTTTTTATTTATTTTATTGTTAATGTTAATAATATATTTTGATCTTATTTTGTATTTTATATCCTCTACAGACTCATTTAAAGATAGTAGAAGCGCATTTTTGGAATTATCTCAATTTTTTCAAATGGAAAGGGTATGGCTCATGAGCATGTTCTAAAAGAGCGTTTTCTAACGAGCAATTCAGTACCACACAATCGCTAGTTCATCATTCAAATTAAGAATTTTTCTAGCATTCTAAATATTTTTGGAAAATTTTAGTTCAATATTTGAATAAACTAGGGATTGTGTGGTACTGAATTGTTTATTAGAAAATGCTCTCTCGGAATATGCTAATGAGCCATACCCTTTCCATTTGAAAAAATTGATATAATTCCAAAAATGCGCTTCTACTAACCTTAAATGAGCCTGTAGAGGATATAAAATTCAAAATAAACTGAAAACAAATTTTTCCATGTTTCTAGGAGCAAAATTAAGCATTTTAACTTATTCATGGCGCTCTAGATTAAAAAGTAAAAATTTAAACAATTTGGAGATGAAATGTCAAAAAGTGACAAATGAGGTGTCATTGTACTCGTAATGTAGTTTTCTATTGAAATGAGGAAAAATATACCTGGCGTCTCATTTAAAATAAGGAAGTTAGGGTCATTTCCGGTTAAACCGGAAGTGATAGTAAAAAATTTAATACGTCAAATAATGCACATCCGGGTCATAAATAAGCACACCAAATTTCATTTGTTTATTTGAAAAAATAAAAAAGTTATAGGGGTGAGCGGGTTTTGAAAAACACCCGGTATAGGGGGTAAATAGACTGGACTCTCCAATGTTAACATATCATGTCGTATTTTAGCGCCCTCTGCCGACTGAGAGTGAACTATAAATACTAGTTCGGTCATTATCCGAAAGATGGCACTTTGTTATTGATAGTTCCCTGTAATTTTTTCAGTAACTCGATAACCCTCTTCAAACAATGGCGACAATGGAGGTCTCGCTGCCATATTCTTGCAAACTTTTGATATGAATAATAGGAAATAAATGGCTGAATGCCCCTCGGATATATCCATGTCTATTATAAAAAATTAAAAATAACGTATTTGAATTTTAGTCAGAGAAATACATTACCTCCAAATTTTGATGATAGATATCCATTTATATCCAATAATTCCTATGTATTTATATTTGAAATTTCAAAAATATGGCGGCGGGGCCTCTATTCATCGTCGCCACCGTTTGCAGACTGCAGAGGTTTGTCGAGTCCCTAGTTTTTCACAAGAATGAACACAATCAAAAGACAATTTAAATTTAAATTTTGAAATATGGCAAGGCCAAATGACAATGACATTTCCGATAAAGGATTCGGTACACAGAACATTCGGTATTTGTTTCATTTTCACTTTCATAACCTCAGTTTTATAAGACTAGTAGAGCCATCAGCGGTCACGAGTGAACCAAAAAAGCTGGCTCAAAGCGGTAATACGAGTGCGCCGACCATGAACAGCGTTCTCATGAGAACGATTACTCTGTCATTGTCAGTGTTTTAGAAATATGAATACGGACGACGAACATAGAACCTTCGTTCTCATTAAAACGCTTCTCCCCTGTTTCGATAATAAAGTCCATGCTGAGTGGCTCAACTTAGCCACTGGCACCGCCTGAATGTACCCATTTCCTCTCTCTAGACATAATGTTAAATGTACATACATATCTATCTATGACAAATGTCAATTTAGTACTTGATTTATACAGGGTGTTTGGTAGGTCGATGCAAATATTTTGAGATGCGATAGTGAGTCATTTAGAACCTATTTAGTCAAACTTACCTTAGTACCAAGTCTTATGGTTTTCAAAATATGGTCGATTTTATTTTTTCATAATTAACTCCTTCGTTCGGTGCTTCAATGCAATATTAGGCAACAACATCACAAATTATCACACAAATAAGCCAGACGTTAACAAACTGTTCACTTATTTTAGTTCAAAAGTGATAATTTTGAGAGAGAAGAAAAAAGAGGCTAAGTAGTCCAGGTTTTTCCGTAAATACCTAGGGTGAATGTGCCTGTTCACCGACCTGCTCTAGATCTCGACCATTCAGCTATTTAGGGGCCAATAATAAATAGAATACCGTAAAATGGGGTTATTTGGGACGTCGGGGTTACTCGGGACGCAACTTCGGATGTTCTAATTTTACTAGCGTCAACAACGCAAATATAAACATAACTTCAATTTAATGTTTTGGTTAGTCGAAGAGCAACCTGTTGATGATTAAATTAATGAATTCTTTATAAATTAATAATATTTCAAAAGTATAAAAAAAAACATAAGTGGTTGTGAGAAGCAAGGCAAAAATAAATGGTCGAAAACTTTATCTGGAAGAGGGAGTCAAAAGGTAAACACGTAAGTCCAATTACATTTTTTAGTTAATTTTGTATGTTTTATAAATACTGCCAATGTCGTTGCCCGCTTTTAGACAATTTTTTTAGATTTTGAAATATTTTTTCAAAAAAAGTCCTGATTTTGGGTAACTTGGGACAACCATCGTCCCAAGTTAGGCCGTGTCCCAAGTTACCCCATGTTATTTAATCCGTTTTGTTTTCAGGGGTCAACATGCCAAGAAAATATATTCGCAAAGTAGGTTCTAATAAATATCACGCCTTCGAAGGAAACATTATGAAAAGTGCCATAAAAGACGTACAATCTGGAAAGTCCTATAAAACAGCGGCCGACAAATGGACAGGTAACCAAATCAACTACAGAGAAGATGTAAAAATCATAATTTAGGAAGATATGGAAGACCTACAGTTCTGGAAAAAGCGGAAGAAGACGAACTTATTAGAGCAGCTGAATGGGGATTTCCTTTAGCTCACTTTGAAATAAGACGCATTGTGAAACAATATCTGGATATTAAGAGTGTTGTAGAAAGACGATTTAAAGATAATTTCCCTGGTCCTGATTGACACCCACCATTATTTTTAATTTAAGTATTTTTGCATTTTTATAATGAATAAATAAATATTTCTAATAAATTGATGTTAACTCACATTTTTCTTCGTTCTAAATAATTCGCAAAACTCAAAATGTGTGCTGGGGTATTATTTTTATTTTTCTGCTGTCCCAAGTAACCCCTGAGTAGTTTAACATGCATTTTCGGTGTGAAACCAGTACAGTCCCATTTAACCCCAATGCGGGGTAACTTGGGACAGTAAATATTTTTTTTTTTTTTTTTAAATGTTGTTACAGTAGGAGCTATTTATGGTGCTTTATAGGTTAAATGCATATGAAAGAAATTTTATACACAGGAATTGTTGCTTTGCCTTCCTAAAAACTCTGATAAATTACCACATTATTGAAAAAATGGAAGTGAGTTTGTCCCAAGTAACCCCATTTTACGGTACCCGGCAAACCTTGCTATGGAATGTTGAATTAGTTTTCGATCACTTTGACCCATTCAAAATAGGCGGCATTACTGAAAAACACGTATCAGTTTTCCCGCGAAAAATCAGTAAAGTCTTGTTTGTTGTACCCACGTATAATCTAAATTTGTTGCAGTGCTTAGTGGCATCGTATCTGAAAATAGTGAATAACTTATGTTTTATTTTAAACTAATGGATGAAATATTTTCTTTAGAGTAGAGGAAGGGTTAAATGTTGAAATTACCATGAAGAAACTGCATTTAATGATTTTTCTCACGTTATTATTTGGTGGTCGAGAACCAGTTTTTAAAAATTGACGATTTTTGGTTTCCGACCGCCTTGGTCGAAAACAAAAATGCAAAAGCTATTACTTTTATTTGAAAAAATATGTTAAAGAAGGTTTATTGTTTATAGAAAGCCTTCAAGAACCAAAGTTTTGGTTTACGACCACCATTTTAAATTGAAAAATTATGAAAATGTTCTTTAAAAGAATTGCTGAAAATTGGTGGTCGAAAACCAAATTGATCTTAGTCTATTCTCGACCACCCTCCACCCTAGAAAATTGGCGGTCGAAAACCAAATCGATCTTTTTCTTTTATCGACCACCTTATAAAGATATATGAAATAATGACTTCTTGTGTGACTTTTGAGCGGTCGAGAACCAACCCTAAAGTGGTCGAGAATTGTGACCGGTGGTCGTGAATAGAATAAAATGCACTTTTTCAACATTTATTCAATTTATTTACTAATTTGAAATAAAATCCCAAAAAATGCAATTGTAAACCTATCTTAAGACGTCAAAAATTTTAAAAAATATTTTTCAGTTGAAATTTGACCTAATTTTCCAGCATTTATCACATCTCAAAATCAAATTTTCTGTTAGCTGGTCGTAAACAGGCACATTCACCCTACTTATTTTTGGGAATCTGTAGTCTTAATTAATGATTTTTGTGCTGCAATCCAAAAAAAAAATTGTAATTTTTTCGTGATATGTGCAATTCGAAAAGGCACATGTGAAAATACTTATTTTCCTAACAAGTGCGCAGTTTTCCTTGTACTTTATTTTTTAAATTTTCACAAAATGGGATAAAATTTTGTATACATCACCCGAGTTCATTAACCTTTTTTCTCATAAATAAACATTTATTTAACTCTCTTGGTGTATAAATAACTATGAATATGTTGGTTGTCTTTATCCTATTTTTTTACAAAAAAAAAAAGCTTAACGTGCAATGGAATTAGTATGACTTTAAAATAGCACTCTTAGTATTAATTTTTTATTTATTTTATTGTTAATGCATTTGACTCAAGAAATACACATTCTATTAAGATACAAAACAAAAATAATCGAGAAAGTATTTCTCAATATCGCATAAAAGCACTCAACGAAGGATTTCTGAGATTTTTTTAGGAAAAAATTAAATCGGCCATATTTTGAAAACCATAGGACTTGGTACTGAGGTAAGTTTGACTAAATAGGTTCGAAATGACTTACTCTTTCAGCTCCCAAAACCTACCAAACACCCTGTATATATCTTCAAAATTTTAGACCAGCTGCATCCGCTCTTGCAACAGAGATTGAAATTCTCTTTGACCTATGTAATAAACATACCAAAACATTGATAATATTGTCACGATATCGTCCGCCAGACTGTCAAGAATCAAAGGTGAAAATACTACGAGGACCAGCCTTAGATCTTCTTCAGTCCATTCCTTCAATCTACCAACAGAATTACCAGCATCTTAGTCAAACTTTAGAACTGCGCTTCGGAGACCATTACAGACAAGAAGTATTCAGAACTCAAGATAAATCAAGAGTTCAAAAACCCGGCGAGAGTCTACAAGAATTTGAATCGGAAGTTAAAAGGCTAGTGAGTTTGGCGTTTCCTGCAGCTGGGGAAGACATGCAGGAATGGATGGCAGTATCTGCGTTTATTGATGGTCTCAGAGATTCGAAGATCCAGGAAAACCTAAGAATGTCCAAGTTCAGACAAAGTAGCGAAGCCCTTGTCCGAGCATTAGAACTGGAAGCAATCTTTGGTGCCTCACGACCCAGAATACGAGCAGTGTCCATTGAGGACCCAAAGGAAAAGCAATCATCAAAAGAGGACGGCAGTTTCGAGAACCTTATGAGTAATTTCATGGAGGAAATAAAGAAAATATTACGACAAGACAGAAAAACGGGAAACGACTCCAGGCAAACACCAACACCGAGACCAACACAAAGAAACCGATTAGAATGTTATCGCTGCCATAAGATTGGACACATTCAACGAGATTGTAGAGTAAGAATGCCCTCTCCATCAAGGGATCGTTTCCAACGCTTTTCGAGGTCAAGAGACGCCAGCCCTGATAACAGACAGGGAAACGAGAACTAACCAGTATGGAGGGGCGAATGCTGGTTAGTAATGACGAAGCCCCCAGGGTTGTTTACATAAAATCATTGGGCAGTCATTATAGAGGATTAAAATTCGAAGGACAAATTAATGGAGAATTGAAAACCATTACTTTTGATACGGGTGCTGAAGTTTCCATAATTAGAAGAACATTAGTCAAGTCTCGGGCAATCCAACCGCTCACTAGAAACCTGTCACTAAGAACAGTCACCGGCGAATCTGCACCAGTTCAAGGAGAAGCTATGGTTGAGCTCACTTTTGGATCTACCACCTTCAGGCACAGAACATTAGTCGCCGATATAGAAGATGATTTTATTTTGGGAATGGATTTGATCGGCCAACATGGTTTCTCTTTTGATCCTTCCATGAACATTCTTAAATTTGGTAACGAAGAAATTGTCCTAACAACACAAGAAGAATCCGATGCCGTTAAGATCTTGGCCACAACCCCAGTGAGGATTCCTGGAAGTACTGAGAAGATCATTTGCGGAAGATTAGAAACAAACCCTGGGTGCTGCGTTGGGCTAACACGTAATTTCATTGGAGATAAACCAGAAAGATTTCTTGTTGGAAAGACTCTAGTAAGGACAAATGGAGACATTATGATAAGAATTGCCAATGTTTCTTCCGAAACAGTAAGAATAAAAGAAGGAGACATTATTGGAGCTCTCGAACCAGTGAAGCAAATATCGAACTGTGACCTACCAGATAAGCAACATTTTGTGAAATCCAAATTGGATACAGACACCTTGATGCAGACTTTGGCGAAATCATGCAAACATCTCGATCCAGATAGACTTCAAGAAGCCACAGATTTCATTTTGAAAGAAGCAGACGTATTTGTGATGGACAATCAAACCGGACGAACCAGCTTAATTCAACACAAAATTGGTACTGGATTGGCACACCCAATTAGACAACCACCACGACGTATGCCAGTAGCTAAGCAATAGGAAGTGGAAAACCAAATTGATAAAATGCTTAAAGAGGGAGTCATTGAAGAGTCAAATAGTCCATGGTCCGCGCCAGTAGTACTGGTTACGAAGAAAGATGGGAGTCTTAGATTTTGTGTGGACTACCGAAAGCTTAATGACGTCACCAAGAAGGACAGCTTCCCTCTCCCAAGAATAGACGATACACTAACAACTCTATCGGGCTCCAAATGGTTTTCCACCTTGGATCTCAAAAGTGGATACTGGCAAGTGGCAATACATGACGATGACAAAGAGAAAACTGCCTTCAGTACCGGAAGCGGGCTATACCAGTTTAATGTAATGCCTTTCGGATTGTGTAATGCTCCAGCTACGTTTGAGCGACTGATGCATCTTGTTTTGCGAGGCCTTACATGGAGAACTTGCCTGGTATATTTTGGAAATTCGTTCCAAGAACATCTTAATAACCTGAAAGAAGTTTTTGACCGCTTCCGGAATGCCAACTTGAAACTCAATCCAAATAAGTGTTTCCTATTTCAAAAGAAAGTGGAATTTTTAGGTCACGTGGTATCTGAAGAGGGCATACAAGTTATAGAAGGAAAAATAGATGCTGTCAGGGACTGGCCAAAACCACGCGACAAACATGAACTAATGAGTTTTCTAGGATTATGTTCTTATTATCGAAGATTTGAGGAAGGATTCGCCAATATAGCTGCTCCACTTCATCGATTAACAGAAGAAAAATCAACATTCAATTGGACCCAAGAATGCGATACCGCATTTAGAAAATTGAAAGGAGCATTATGTACAAGCCCAGTGTTGTCCTATCCTGATCACAAAGGCATGTTGATTTTGGACACAGATGCAAGTAACACCAGTGTTGGAGCTGTCCTTTCACAAATCCAAAATTCACAAGAACATGTCGTGGAGTACTACAGCAGAACATTATCAAAGCCGGAACGAAATTATTGTGTCACCAGAAGAGAGTTGCTTGCCATAGTAAAAGCAGTCGACCATTTTCATAAGTATCTCTACGGACGCAAGTTTCTAATGCGAACAGATCACGCAGCTCTAAAATGGCTTTTAGAAATGAAAACTCCTCAAGGACAGCTTGCTAGATGGATTGAGAAATTGCAGCAATACGATTTCCAAATTAAACATCGACCTGGAAACCTGCATAAAAATGCTGACGCTCTGTCTAGACGGCCATGTAAAGAAGATTGCAAACATTGTCAAAGAATCGATATATATGAGAAAAACACTAGTCTAGCTGTAAGAAGAACGGGCCTGATCGTCGATGACAAATGGACTACCAAACAAATGAGAGAAGATCAGGAGGCAGACCAAGACATTGGGCAAATTCTGCATCTTAAAGAAAATGATGAATGTAGGCCAGAATGGGGGGAAGTGTCAAACAAAAGCTTGATTTACAAGGCGTTGTGGGCCCAGTGGAACTCTCTGGCCGTAGAAAATGGTTTGTTCAAAAGAGTTTGGGAAAGTGCCGATGGGAAATCCACTAAGAGCCAACTGGTTATCCCAAAAGACCGAGTGGAAGATGTATTAAAAGAAATACACGACGGAACCTCAGGGGCACATTTCGGAGTTAACAAGACTTTGGACAAAATTCGGGAGCGTTTTTACTGGGTTCACTACCATGAAGACGTTAAAAGCTGGTGCCGAAAATGCGACATCTGTGCTACCAGTAAAGGCCCTAAACTAAGATCTCGGGGGCCCATGAAACAGTACAACGTTGGTCTCCCATTTGAAAGAATAGCGATAGATGTTGCTGGACCGTTCCCAGAGTCAGAGCGTGGTAACAAATACATCTTAGTTATCATGGATTACTTCAGTAAATGGCCAGAAGTTTCCGCTATTCCCAATCAAGAAGCCATCACTGTTGCCCAGGTGCTAGTGGACGAAGTTTTTAGTCGTCATGGTGTGCCACTAGAGTTACATTCAGACCAGGGACGAAACTTCGAATCTGCCATCTTTAAGAAAGTTTGTGAGATCATGGGCATTCGTAAGACAAGGACAACACCTTTACACCCTCAATCTGATGGCATGGTGGAACGATTCAATAAGACCATAGAGGAACACCTGACAAAAGTGGTCACAAAGAACCAACGAGATTGGGACAAGCATTTGCCTCTATTTTTAATGGCTTACAGAGCGGCTGTTCACGATTCAACAGGTGAAAGTCCGGCTAGAATTGTTTTTGGAAGGGAACTCAGGTTACCTTGCGATCTGATGTTTGGAGTACCCGAAGAAGAACGAAGAGAAATCCGAGATTATGCCGACGAAGTAAGGGCACGACTTCTGGGTATCCATGATTTTGCTCGGGAGCATATTCAACTAGCCAGTGACCGAATGAAGACCAGATACGACTTGAAAGCCAATTCGGTCGGATTTCAAGAAGGTGATTTAGTGTGGTTGTATAACCCAGCAAGGAAGGAAGGAGTATCGCCGAAATTGTCTTCAGCATGGGAAGGACCCTATAGAATAATCAAGAGGATCAATGATTTAGTTTATCGAGTCCAGCGCAACACCAGGAGTAAGATGAAAGTTGTACATCTGGACAGATTGGCGAAATATCATGGACGTGAAGTTGATCGGGACGATCAAACTTAAGAGGAGGGCAGTGTCACGATATCGTCCGCCAGACTGTCAAGAATCAAAGGTGAAAATACTCGAATCTAGCGAATTATTCTACTATAATCGAGAAATAACATTATCGTGTGTGTTCTAAATTTTACAGGAATAGATTTAGGGATATATATAAGGACGGGTTTTAGCTTGCAAGTTAAGTTAAAGTTTGACTGTGATACGAGTTAAATAGTGATTATTGAGTTGTAAAGTTTAATTATTGAGTTAGTTATTAAAGTAATTAGTGTCAGAGTGTATTGTTAAGTGGAATAAATTATTGCTGTGTTAATTGGACTTTGATTTTTGGAATAAACGAAACGAACGACGAACCCAGGATTCCTGTCAGCAGGCAACACAAAGTCGCGACAATATCCAACAAGTAGTAAAAGTAGCATTAAAAAATAAAAATTCACTCAAGAAAGCATTTCAATTATGCCAACTCTACTTTACTGCAGGATATTCAAGGTGAGTTCGACATGGCAACTCCTTTGACACTTTTTACTGCAAAATCGTTCGGGTCAGGCCACTGGGAGCAAATAGTGCAAGCTCCTCATCGTTCGGGTACAGCCAAGTAAACTGAAAAGAGATAACTCCAGAAGCACCACCTCGAGAGATGAAGTTCGAGAAGCGGGCATGCGCATTTCCTTTATTTCCAAAAGGCGGTAAAATTTAAGTTTTTAATAATTCACTATGCTAACGATCCTACCGAAAAGAATTCAAAGAAGATATTTTATGCTAAGGGCTTGGTCACCTCCTGGGGTCCTGGTAGAAAAAATGGCATCGCTCCCCCTAAATATCCGCAAAAACACATGTTCGGTTTGTGATGGGGATAAGCGCCCGCGGTTCGCCTTGCTCCTGATGCGTTCGACTAAATCACTTTACTCTTTTCACTCTGTGATCACGTGGCTATGGAACAGCTTTCTATCTGTTCCAACTCCGTTTTGCCAAGCCGAACTCACCTTGAGTAGCAACCAATGAGCGAAAATTCAGCTAACTAAAATTCGTAAAAAATTACTCACATACAACTATTGTTCGTCGATTTTAATCTGATACTCGGACGGAATGTGAGCTGGTGGCTCCCTACATTAGAACGCCAATGGTTACCTGACGTTACACCTGTTTTTGCCATATGAAACACCCCCTCGCTCCTCATACCGCAAGTGTCAGTTAAAAATCGACGAACAATATGGGAGAAGAAAGACTAGTGGCCTTTTCACCAACTATTTTAGGGGAGCCTTAACGATAAGTATTCCTTAAAATGACAGTCTTCCATGGAGAAATGTCAGTTTGAGGAATACTTAACGTTAGGGCTCCCCCAAATTAGTTGGTGGAAACGGCCAAGATCACCTAATGTCCCTCAAAAGTGAGAAAGACTTGGCCGACTCTATGGACTATATAAAAAATAGAAAAATACGTATGCACACCGTAGAAAAATAACTTAGGTACCTAGTAGAGCTTCAATCTGAATGGAATTTGTTACTGCATTTACATATTTAAGTATAACATTCCTACTAATCTAATTTTTTTTTAAATTGATATTGGCAAATTAATCATAAGTTAATTATACGTTTTCTGTTCTTTATGCATTCTATAAAAGTTGATAAATTACCCACAAATAAATTACCTACCCCAAACTTTTTTTAGTGCTTTTTTAAAGTGAGTTGGGAGTGGGCTCATTATGACGTAACGGCCCCCCCCCAATACCAAAGCCTTCGGAACGCCCCTGATTTTGAGCATCTGAAAATATTTGAGAAGATTAGGTATACAGCTCCTCTGGATGCAAATCTTAAACACTCGTAGAAAAAGTATTGTTCCTAACACTTGCGCAAAGTGTCGTCTTTCCCGCACTCAAAGCTTATCCAAACTCCGCTTCACGCCGTTCGTCTAACTGCTTTTTCGTGCGGGAAAGTATCACTTTGCGCACTTGTTAGGAAAATAACTATATTTGCAAGAGCTAAATTTTGACTTGCATCAAACATGTAATATGTAACAATGTGAAATATATACTTCTTTCTTTCATTTTTTACTGAAAATATGGTGTAGGCATATTTCAGAAATTAACAGAGATAGAATTCTGAAAATTTGGAATTTATCAAATTTGCGCATGCCGAATTCATTGCAATAAAAATAAATGTGGCATTCTAATTAAGATAACTACAAGACTACGCGTAGCGCAAAGCTGGGAAATCTGACAACAATGCCGATATCACAGTTAAATTTTGCTTACCTAAAAATCCCCAGATACCTAATTTACGGCCATTTGCACCGCTATAACTTAAGGGATGTTTAATCCAAGTGAAGCTTTGAATGTGACTCTTGTAGAAACAAAAGTAACATTCAAAGCTTCACTTAGATTAAATATGCCTTAAGCGATAGTCGTGCAAATGGCCATTAGTGAACAAGCTTAAGCGGGTTTTAAATACATATATTTAAGTGGATACTTTTTACTGAAAATGCGGTGTTGACATATTTCAGCAACTAGACCAATTCATTGCAATAAAAATAAATGGGGCATAATATTTGAGATAACAAAAAGACTACGTGTGCGCAAAACTAGGAAATCTGGCAACATTGCCGATAGCACTGTTCAATTCCGCATGCCCAAAAACTGTCAGATTCCGAATTGTGTGAACGCGGCTTAAACGGTTTTGAAGATATTTAAGCGTTGCAGTACTTTTTACTTAATGAAATGTAATAATGAAATATTGATAAAAATGTTTCTTCTAGAACATTCATTTTGACAAAGGGTGCTGGAGTTTAGTTGCCCTCAAGCCAACCTCAATTACAAGAACCTTTTCAATAGAAGAAAGGTAAAGTGTACAATGACTCATTTAAATTGTATTCTTACCTTTAACAGTAGGAACTATATTTGCTAAGGAACACCTAATAGCTTGAGCCGGTACTTCAGAGAATCTATTATGGAGAAAACACAATCGTCTCATTGGTACTTTAACAGTACTGCCATAGTCAATACAAAAAATCTAAAAGCCACGTGATATAAAAAATATTAAATTGAAAACATTTTTGTTACCTTAACATGTTCTTCTTCTCGATACACCTGAACAATAAGCCCTCGATGATAATCATCGTAGACTTTTTGTACGCAATATAGGTTTTCCTGAAAATAATGAATGACATCAATTAATTTTCCATATTGAAAAAATGTTACATGTTATCCATTTGCAAACAAGATTGGTACAGCAATACTACCTTACCAAGGGTAATTTTGATTATTTCAGTCATTTTTTTGTGATATGAAAGAAGCTTTGGGTCACTACAGTGAATAGAATGTATACCGAACAACATCCTTTTGTGATAATCGATTGTTAAGGGGGAAGTACTATCGTGAGTTGCTATTCACAGTGGGTTTATGTTGCAAAATGAAAACCTACTTACTTTAATTAATCCTGATGGAATAGCATACTTCCTGGCCGTATCCTGATCCCCATAAAAACTCTGAAGGTCATCCATCAAGTGATCCAGTTCTGTATCTTCTTGCGAAGTACCTTTTTAGAAAAAATTAATAAATCCAATTTAGGCGTTATTGATCAAAAATTTAATATTTTTCTTTGTTTTAATTGGGGTAGGTAAAAAGATCCACTGATCATGAGAGGGAAAGGTAATTAATAAATTGTCCTGAAGATGCAAATGACAATCCTACCCCAATCAAAAAAAAAAACATTAATAATAAACTGTCCTAATCCAGCAAATAATCTTACCTAAATAAATCCAAAATTTCGAAGGGTCGTAGGCTTCCACAACGACAACATCCATAACAGTTTCCACCATAACATCCTCTGGTAAAAACTGTCTAGGAATTGTTCTGCCCAGCCGGCAAATATCTTCAGGTATGTGCCCTTGGAAATCTGACCAGTCTAATTCAGGCAAAGCTTCGTGAACACGTTTGGACTGAAAAACATATTTTACAAAAAAATCAAATAAAGCGCTATCAAATCTCATACCATGTCCTTCTGTCCATTATCAAAACTAGCCATTGTGTAAAGTTTCTTGGCAGCGTCCGGTAAGGGTTTACTTTTATCGTACAATTTAAAATCGTCCTTGCCAGGACGGGAATAATGAAATATGTGCTTTAAAGCTACACACATTTCTATTAAACCCGTATATCCATAATTTATATACACTAATTCTCTCCTAAACATTTTTTGGTAATGTTTTGGTAACTCGCTTACCCAAATCCCCTCAGGAAATTTACTTATAAGGTCTCTCAAACGTTCTTGCACTTTATTCGGAACGCTTGAGGTGTCGCCGCTCATATCTTCTTTTGTTTTGTCAAATTCTGATAGTTCAGGTTTGGTTTCCGTTTCACCATTAGTAACTGTTAGCATTTCGAAAGGTTCAATTAGTTCCTCGCTAACTGGTGTTTGACATGTATTTGTAACCCAAAGGTCTACTCTTCTGGTGTATTCGGAGGTCCTAGTATTCCGCAGATCGGCTTTGGTTGTAACTGATTCTATGTGGTTTGTGGGTTCGGTTTTAACAAATGTAAACTGAAACAATTGATTCTGGTAAGATTCGTTATTTATAAGTTTTATTATCAGGTCCTAACTTGCAGATCCACCATATTACCACAATAACATGTTTTTGTTCATGGAATCATATTAGTTCAGGAGGTGGTGAAAATATGCAAGAGTTTTCTGAAGGCTGATATTTTCAAAATGGGTCATACTTTAGTGATAGAATGCCTGTGTACAGTCAGCACTTACAGTTCAGGGACCGCTGGCGGTGGGACGGGCGCAAAGTTTTAATTTTCAGAAGCATCTCTAACTGTTTTCTCAAGGCTCAAGATTTATAGAAATTTTGCACATTATTTGTTTGAAGGTCACAAACAACGTATGTAAATCATCAGACGTCTAGGTCGCTGCAAAAAAGGTGTCAGACGCCCTCGAAGTTTTTATTTTGATTGATAGATTCGCCACAAACTCTCAAGTTTTCGGTTCCAAATATAGACCTACCACTAACGTCTTCAAACCGAAACCAAATCGACAACTATCAAGCAGACACCAATGTCAGTAACCTCGCATAATACGTTCAGACCAAGAAATAACAATTTCCAAAATTCAGCACCCAGAAACCCTTTTCAGCCACAAAATAATCAACCAAAAAACTTTGTAGTTGAAGAGAGCTATACAACACGAATGCAGCTAACAGCGATAAAGATCAAGATCAATCACACAACACCGATAATGTTTAATAACTCAACTTATAACAGATATCGCCTATGTTGAACCAAACTACGAATACGTAGAGCAAGGTCAAGATTTTTATTATTACGAGTATCTTGATGCCTCATCACTATCAACTCCCACACAAGAAAATCCTATTGTACCAACTGAGGAAAATTCTCCCGAACCAGCCGATACCAACACCGATACTTAGAACCTGAAATAATTTCATATAATATAATAATAACTAGCTGAACCGGCGAACTTCGTACCGCCTATGAATTATTAAATACCTATTAAATGTTGTGTTAACGTATCTATATAGTAGATGAATTAAATTCAGTTTTTTTCAATGGTGAATTTGGCCTTGGTTGAAGAAAACTAATGTCCACTCTCTGGATCAGAAATCACCTAAAATTAAAATTTTACATCATTTGGCTATTGATTTCAAATAGGGTGCCTCGCTTGGATCATAATCGCTCTCGGAGCACTTCCGCAGAAATCTGTGACGTCACCGCCCAAATAGAGAGCGCTCTGGGAGCAGTAAAGCCGAAAATGCTATAAGATAATACTGTTACGTCGGTTAAATGGAATAAACAAAAATAAGTTGAGTTATGTAGTGGAGAGAAGCAAGAAAAAATTTAAAAAATTTGGGGTGGACCACCCTTATCACTTAGGGGTATAAAAAATAGCTTAAAACCTATTCTTAGACCTACCGAATATACATATAAAATTTCATAAAAATCGGTAAAGCCGTTTCGGAGGACGAAGGTAACTAAAACTGTGACATGAGAATTTTATATATTAGATAATAATACAAACTAGTGAATTATCATACATTATATTTCCAGAACACAATCTGAAATTCCTAATTGACAGTGGTTCTACGAAATAATTTATTGATCCCCAATAAGCAAGTAAATTTTATCCCTCACAGATAAAATATGTTCCGTTTATAGTCTCAACAGTGTTTCAACAATTGGCACATCGATATAGTGATATAGTGCTCAAGTACCCGCATCAAAAATATTTAATCTTGGAAAAAATAAATGCCTGAAATTCTACTTATTCAAATTCTATAATACATTTGACGGACTATGGTTTATCGACTATAATAATGGATTTGTCATAACCGCTAACACAAAGATTAAATTACAGTTTCTCAAAATTCGTAAGGAGATAAATAATATAGCTGTTTCAGCACGCTCTGAACAAGTTTGTTTGTTATTCTGTGGTTATGCATTAATCACTATATTAAATAATACTTGTAATCCGATAACTCTAGATGTTTCCGAGCCTTTCCAAGTTGACCAATTGGATCGTAAAAAAATTTAAACAGTTAACTTAAATAACTTTGAGGATTTTGCAGGAAACCCCAAATTCGACCCGTCCTATTTTCGTACAAGTCACCTAAATGAAGAAGAAAAGTGTAAAATACCAAATCTTTGCAGGGAGTTCTCGGATATATCATGAAAACACACCTTTAACTTTCACTAACACAATTAAAAATTTCATAAAAACCACTGACGAACAGCCTGTCTATAGTAAATCATATAGATACCCTTTTATCTATAAGAAAGAAGCCAGAATCTTAAATAAAAAAAATGCTGGACCAGAACATTATTCGTCCCAGTAATTCTCCCTGGTCATCCCAAATTGGGTTGTGCCAAAAAAGACCGATGCATTTGGAAAACAAAAATTCCGCATAGCTATCGACTACCGGAAATTAAATGAAAAAAACTATAGACGACAAATATCCCTAAAGGAATATTACAGACCTACTAGATAAATTAGGCGATTGCCAATATTTTAACACCCTTGAATTGGCTAGTGGGTTCCACCAAATAGAAATGGATGAATGTGATATTCCTGAAACAGCTTTCAATATCGAGAACGGGCAGTCGCATGCCATTCGGGTTGAAAAATGCTCCGGCGACGTTCCAAAGAGTCATGGACGGCATTTTGCGTGGAAGATAAAATGAAAAATGTCTGGTTTATCTCGACGACATTATTGTATAATCCACATATCTACAGTAACATCTAGAGCGCATGAGGACAGTTTTTAAAAGAATACGAGACTCCAATTTCAAAATTCAATTCGACAAATGGGAATTCTTGAGACACGAAGTCATCTATTTAGGTCACGTAGTGACTCCTGAAAGTGTTAAATCTAATCCCGAAAAAATCAGCCATCAAAAACTATCCAATACTTTTGACAACTAAGCAAATAAAGGGCTTCCTAGGGCTATTAGATTATAGGCGTTTCATTAACAACTTCGCAAAAATCACTAAACCACGAACAAAATGTCTGAAGAAGGGAGTAAAAATAATTCATAATAGCGAATTTATTTATTGCTTCGAAACGTGAAACGTGTAAAAACCTGTCCTTCAATACCCCAATTTTGACAAAACCTTCAATGAACCTGACATGTGATACCAGCGATGTAGCTTTGGGCGCTGTCCTATCCCAAGGGCCAATAGGTCAAGACCTTCCAGTTGCATACGCATCACGAACATTAAACGACTCAGAACGAAATTATTCTACCATAGGAAAGCATGCCTTTGCATCGTGCGGGCCACCAAATATTTTAGGCCCTATCTCTTTGGTTTTGAATACTAATGCTGACGCCTTGAGTCGCATCAAGTTACATACAAAAGACACCGACAGCTTTTCAAATTTACTATCCGAAATAAACGAATTTAATACAAAATTGGAAGAAGAAAACCAAAACACCAATGATGGTCAAGACATGGAACAGATGTCTACCGTAGTACACCCACACTCTGAACTAGAACAATGTCCTTTCACGAGAGCAGAAGATGAAAGCGATAACAACACTGTACACACAAACAACGACCAAGATCCAATAGTGGGCGTGCCAATTTTAGAATCAGCTGTTAATTATGGCGCGAACCAAATAATAAAAACCAAAGTATTCCATTCTCCAGCAAAGACAAAGCGAATAATATTATTAGATTTTATGAGAGAATATGTAGTACCCGGAAAATTATATTCGCTCTACTTCGAGAATCCTGAAATGTATGTACCATTTTGTGGAGTAATAAGGAAACATTTCAAATTGCCTTCTCTCAGACTAATTGATGTAGTAGAAAAACAAGATATTCCTGAAACAATCAAAAATTATCACGAGAGTAAGACAAATCATAGAGGAATAAATGAAACAGAACAACGAATTAAGAGTAAATACTACTGGCAAAGTATAAAGGAATCAATACAAGCCTATATCAACGAATGCGAAATATGCCAACGTAATAAATATGGGCATCACCCTGTTAATATGGAAATGAATATTACTCCTACTGCAACTAAACCATTCGACATCGTGCATGTAGATACACTCTAGATAAAGTAAAATTCTTAACCATCATTGACAGCTTCTCTAAATATACCCAAGTATATCCTCTCACAGCATTAAAGGCAACTGAAATCGCAGACAATCTAATCACATTTTTTTCTCATGATGGTTACCCCTCCAAAGTTATAATCGACAACGGAACTGAATTCAAAAACACGGTCATCACCGAGCTATTGCAAATCCATAAAATAATGATCCATATTTGTTTCCCAAATCATCCACAGTCCAACAGTGTAATGGAGAGAGTTCATTTCACCTTATCGGAACATGTCACATTAATGAATAATCAGGAATTCCAAAATACCCTAATCACTCAAAAAAATGAAATGCGCAATTTTGGCGTACAATCCTTCCATCCATTCTGTTACAAAATCAAACCCTTGGACGTCATAAGTGGCCATATCAGTACAAACGACCCATTTAATATAAGTTTAGACCAACTACTCTCATCAGATTACGTCGCGGGACACAAAGACAAAACTAAACTTTTATATTCCAAAATCAATGAACTACTAATTAACCCCAAAGAGAAAGTAATTGGGAAAATTAACGAAACATGTGACAAGTCTTCATTATTTACCCAGATCAAAAAAATCTACCATCCAAAACATACACGACAAAAACTTGGTGATAAATACACACCTCCTACATGAACTATCGATCCTTACCTATACGTAAAACATTGACAACAACAACCCAAGGAAAGAGTCATATGGACAATATTAAACGTCCATTCGATAGAAATAAATATACCTAGTTATGATACTGATACCTATTCAAGCTAACGCAAATCATAAACCATTATTTTTATGCATTAGGTAGTTTTTATTAAGTAAGGTCAAGCATTTTAACATTTATCATAAACCATCCTCTATCACCTCTTTAACTAGAAACGCTTAATCACCAACCAGGATCATAAAAGTGAAGATTGTAAATCAACACTAAAGGAATGCACTAATTGTAAATATGCTCACGAGACTCTGAGGATTCCAAACATAGATTTTAGGCACACTGTTTTTGATAGAGACTGCGTCTGTTATCAAAGGGCACAAGAAAGAGCTAAATCTAGGACCCAATACGTATAGCCACCAAAAAACAGAGCCAACGCATCTTTATCAATAAATAGCGGGTTGATTTTGCATATGAATGTCCAAGGACTTACATCACACATTCTAGAGGTAAAACAATTGTTACAGAGGCGAGACCCAATGATTGTTTGTGTCAGTGAAACCCACATTACCCCAGAAATTAATGATGAAGAGGTGTCTGTGCCTGGCTATAACGCAGTGTTTTGCTACTCGAACAGCAGACACACTGGGGGTACCGTTATTTACGTAAAAAAGGTTCTAAATTGGACAGTGATTTGCAATGACGCAGTTGATTACAGCTATTGGGCACTGTTTATAAGGGTGCATGTGAGTGAAGATGCTTTGGTAGTGGGAGCCATCTACAGATCCCCAAATGGAAACTGTAGGGAGTTTTTAGATTACTTGGGCACAAAACTTGAGGAGGACAGTTTTCAAACTCTAAAAATAGTGATTTTAGGAGATCTGAATATTGACTTTATAAAAAACGACAGTGACGCCAAAAATTTGAAAAAAATTATAGTGGCTGCTGGACTTACACAAATCGTGAAAAAAGAAACAAGGATCACTAATAAATCGTCCACACTAATTGATCTCATTATTACCAACGATTTTAATGCCAGCGAAGTTTCAAGAGATTTTCCACTATTGAGTGACCATGAAATAGTTGGTACGGAATTAGAATTTGTAGACACCTCTGTTAAAAAAGATTTTATTTACAAAAGAAATTTAAGTGGCGATAACATTTCTAACTTAGTAGTAGAATTGATAGGAGCGAACTGGAATTACACCTCTACAGAGGTGAACGTTATTTATTCGGATTTTATAAATATTATCCAAAAGGCAGTGAATAAAATAGCTCCAAGACAAAAGCATAACATCGTTACAAAATATCCATGGATTACAAAAACAGTTAAAGAGGCGCAAAAGAAGAGAGACAGAGCATATGCAAAGTTTATTTTGACAAGAAATGACGAAGATTGGAGAGAATATCAAACCGAACGTAACAGAGTTACTTCGGTATTACGCACTGAAAAAACAAAGCACTATGATCAGAATATAGACAGATGCAAAGGAGATGGGAAAAAGATGTGGAGAACACTAAAGGAACTAGTAGGAAATAATAAAGGACAGACGGATTTCACTAATATTGATTACGGAAAGTATAATAGAGGAAAACTTTAATAATTTTTACACTGATAGCATAGGAGAGATTTCAGATAGTAGATATAGAAAAAATGAATTGGAATTCTAATATAGATAAAAATGATGGATATAGCATTGCTAATTTTAAACTGCTCAACTTGTCGCAGCTTAAAAAAACTGTGTATGGTCTTAAAAATAAAAGTTCCAGTGATGAATCGCTAAGTATCAAATTGGTAAAGGACCTCTTCTGTGTAATAGGTTACCCTCTTCTTTATATTGTAAATGCCTCTCTACAAACAGGAAGAGTACCCGGGGAATTGAAAACTAGTGTTATAGTTCCCATACCTAAGGTTTCCAAACCAAAGGTCCCAGCCGAATTTAGGCCAATCAACTTACTGCCTGTAGTGGATAAAATTATCGAAACAATTGTCTGTCAACAATTGAGACATTATTTTGAGAGTAACCAGTTATTGTTTGTGGGACAGTCTGGATTCAGGAGCAACCATTCGTGTGAATCGGCCCTACAGTATGTATGTGCAACATGGCGAAAGGAGATAAATGAAGAGAAAGTGGTACTCAGCGTGTTTGTGGATTTGCAGCGTGCGTTTGAAACAATCGATCGAGGTATACTTATAGAAAAGTTAGAATTATATGGTTTAAATGGCAGCGTATTAGATTGGATAAAGGATTATCTCAATAACAGGTATCAAATAACTAAAGTAGATAATAAGCTTTCAAAAAAGAGGGAAAACAAATGGGGTGTCCCGCAAGGAAGTGTCCTGGGCCCTCTACTATTTGTTGTGTATGTTAATGATATTCACATTCATTTAAAAAAATCATTTATCAATTTATTTGCGGATGATACCCTTATATGTGTAGCAGGAGATGACTTTAGAGAAATATCGATTACTCTTAACGACGAACTAAAAATCATGTATGACTGGCTCTGCCAGAATAAATTGAAACTAAACACATCAAAGACAAAATGTATGGTAATAGGTTCAAAGACAAATTGTAGGAAATATGCCGAGCTGGGATTAGCTCTCAACATAAATGGCTCTAAAATTGATTTTGTTTCTGAAATAAAATATTTAGGCATTTTTTTAGATCCTCAACTTAGTTTTTCTAATCAGGTAGATTATCTTTGTAGAAAGCTAGGTAAAAAAATTGTTTTTTTCCATCGCATTTCAAACTGTTTGTCACGATGGGCTAAGACACTTGTTTATAACACAATTATCTTACCGCATTTTAATTATTGTTGTTCCCTATTGATATCGTGTACTCAGCAAAAATATTAACAGACTGCAAATTCAGCAAAATAAAGTGATGCGCATTATCCTCAATTGTAATAAATATACCCCAATAGCGAACATGTTGCAGGCATTAAACTGGTTGTCTGTCGGTCAGGGCATCACAAGGGCGAACTTGGTTTTAATATATAAAATAGAGCATGAACAGTTACCAAAATATCTTAATGATTTTCTAAAAAAAAGATCAAACTTTCATGAATATAATATTCGATCAAGGCAGGACTATAACATATTGTCGGTTAGAACGGCAACTTCACAAAAATCATTATTTTATGAAGGTGTTCGCATGTTCAATGCTCTTCCCGAAGCAATAAAGAATGCACCAAGTTTGAGAGTTTTCAATGCAGAAATTGATACATTCCTGAGGGGCACATAGTAAGTAAGTGAGTAGTAATATTTATTTTTATAACTAACAATACCTTTTGTAAATACTTGTATTGCAATAACTAGCCAAGTGCTAAATAAAGATCTATTTATTTATTATTTATAACTAACTATTGTAGGCATTTATCATGTATATTATATCATTTCAGCGTTTTTACCCAGGCGCTCGGAGACCAACAACATGTCGTCATCCGAGAACTAACTGATAACCCAGGCATAATTATTCCGGTTGAACTACAGATCGCATAAATGCAAGAAGTCAGAAAAACCAGCCCATACAAGATACAACTCTTGAACTCTGACACACACCCCACAACTTGCAAGCAAATCGAAGTTAGCGTTCCAGAAGCGATAAATAATCGTCTAGATACTTCCAATCAGTGAATACTTATACTTATATTTCCAATTAAGGAAACCATCAAAATTCAGTGTTTTGGCCAAGAAGAAGTCTAAAACGTCATAGGGACATGGGACACACATTTGACAAATTCCTATGGGATGCAAAGTCAGCACAAGCTCAAAACTGGTTATCAATGAACAAAAGCTAATCAGTCTAAATGTGGTTTTCCGATTTTGCAGAAACGTCAATAACAATACCACTTTTGAATTTAAGTTGTCACCTTTACAATTTGAAGCTGGACGACCTCCATCAGTTAAGATATGAAATCTCCGAAATTCAACCTCATCTCAACTCCAACCAAATTACTAGAAATCCAAGTATCTGGACACTGCTTCTGTATGGGGTCATTGCCATTTGCTAACTGAGCCGCTTTTGGGCGCAGAGTGCGAAGCTCCTAGAACACTTACACTTGACTTTACACCTTGTATACTCCATGCGTTTTGCACTCGAACGGGTCAAACTGTTGCCGGAGTACTTCGGAGTAACTCCGGAGTGCTCAAAGGATGGCACCCGAAAGCAGCTCTGGTTGCCATCTACAAATATATGATGCCCATCTTCCAAGGAAATCAGAGGAAATCAAATGCAATCAGGGAAAATCAGAGGAAATCTTAAGGAAATCGCAGGGAAAAACTCAAGGAAATCAGGGAAAATCTTGAGGAAATCATAGGAAATCTTAAGGCAATCTATCAATCTCTAGATCTAACACATGCGCAGTTTTTAAAAATATTTAGAAATTGAGATTGTTACGTTTGTTATGTTCATTATCAAAATAAAATTATACATGCTCGGTTACGATTGTTGTACTTCATAAGTTATAGCATCGCAGAGTGCAGTTGTTGTCCTATTCACACAGGTAAGTAACATTAAAAAATTTAGCTTTTATAGGTATTGAATTAAGCAGACCCGACAAAAGGGGGGAGATGGGGCAAATTCTTTTGGTCTGTAAGGCCTGGGGGCCCGAGTTGAGTTGCCAACCTTCCCGATTTAGGCGGGAGTCTCCCGCTTTTGCCAGAAATAGAAATTACATGAAATATAATTCTGAATTAGGTGCCCTTATTTATTTTTACCATAACTTTAATACCTACTTTATTATAAATCTGGCAACCCAACGCAACTGGGGAGCTTTACGCTTAATGTCGAGAGGCGGGCGCACTTTGATAATATTATTTGAATCTTCCTTTATTTCCAATTCCAAATGAAGACAGAACTACTCAAGCCTGAGAGCTTGGGCATCAAATCTGAACTGAAGGTATCCTACCTTCGTTGTGACTGTAGATTGTAAAGGGGGTTTGAGCTTCAAAAATCCTCTACCAAGCTCTACTTTATTTAAGCCAGGTTCGGTTGACACGGTCCAAGTATACTTGGAGTCTTGGACGCTGCACACGCCTCACTTGGACGACACTTTTTTCATATTAACTGTTTATCCAAGTCCAGGATTGGTCCTAACATCTAACATCCGAGTAAGTAGGCTGGGCTGGGACTCTGTAATTATTGGAGATATTTTCTCTATCTCTACTGGCGTCTCCTCTCTATTGATTTCGAAAAAGGAGAAGATAGCAAGTGCCGTAGCGACCCAGGCTGCCAACTTACTTAGTCCAAGTATAAGTTGTGTAGTCCACTGCCGAAAAAACTTTTCCTCTTGTAATAACTTTTATTGGTAAGGTTGGCAACAACGTCCATACAATTTATGAATTTGTCTTGAATAAAAGAATTTGTTCAAATTGCACCACTGGCTACAGAGACAATTGACCGTCCCGTTACTTTTAGTACACTCTGTATATGATAAGATGTGACAAAATTAGGGCGTAACACCTCAAAAAAAATTTCCACCTTCGGCGAAACATTATGTTTCCTCTTCAATTCACTACCTCCCGCTTTTCAATTTTGAAAATCTGGCAACCCTAGCCCGAGTTGAGAGTTCAATAAAACCTTTTTCAAATCAAATATTTTCCATAATTCAGTGTTAAAATGGGTGTATTTAACAGCCATTGAGCCCCATTTATTTTTTTCCCGGGCTTGATACGGCTCTCGGCGGCCCTGAAATGGAGCGTGGAAATTTAATTTACACATAGAATATAGTAAAGTGGTAAAGTCTAATTTTTATTAACAGCAGAACGTTTCGGCTTCTTTTGATTTTTACCGCTTTTGTCGGCGACTATGCTATGAGCAAAAAACGATGCCTTTTTTTTTCAAAGCGCGTGCCACCCAAGAAAAGTTGGATCTGGCCATGTTGTCAGCAAAAGCGGTATTTTTTTTGGCGGTATTTTTTTCAAACAACAAAGAAATGCGTGATGTTCTGGTAATAAAAATTACACTTTACCTATTTTAAAAACAAATATGTATGTGTAATTTATTCCAGGGCATTTTTAACTAAATTTGATAAGTTTGCATGTATGTTTACATTTAGAAAAAAAATCCTCGATCACAAATTCCTCCAGTTCCATCCTTCAGCGTAATAATTGGGAAGTGTTTTCTTTGAATGAAAATAACCATTGTAAAGGTTTATGGTCCGTGATTATGTTGAATTTCCTGCCATAAGTACGGACGGAAATATTTTGTTGCCCAAACGAGACATAGGCATTCCTTTTCTATTGTAGAGTAATTACATTCTGAATCATCAAGGTTCTTGACGCCTATGCAACTGGTAAATCCTGCCCACTTGGTCCTTGGGACAGCACTGCACCTAAAGCGACATTAATTTTTTACATAATATGTAGTTTGAAACAGTTTACAAATTCTTCGTCGTCATTGATTTTTGCACCTTTTTTTAAGCATTTAGTTAAGGGTTTCGTGATTTTGGCGAAATTATTTATGAACCTCCGGTAGTAACCTAAGAGTCCTAAAAATCCCTTAATTTACTTTGTGGTATTCGGAATCGGTTATAGCATAGATCTTGTCGGGGTTGGGTTTCACACCATCTGGCGTCACAATATGACCCAGGTATGCGACTTCGTGTCGTAGAAATTCATTTTTGTCGAGCTGAATCTTGAAATTTGATTCTCGTAAGCGTTGGAATAGTGCTCTTAGATTATTTAAATGTTCTTACAAAGATGTTGAAAAAATAATTGTATCTTCTAAAGAAACTAGGCATTTTCCGTTTTTAAGCCCAAACGGCATTCTAAGATATTCGTAGTGTCAGTTTTCTGTATTGAAAGCTGTTTTTAATATATCCGCTTCGTTCATTTCTATTTGATGGAAGCCTGAAGCAAGGTCCAATATAGTAAAATATTGGCACCTACCCCATTTGTCCAATAAATCTGTAATGTTTGGCAATGGATATTTATTATTGTTATTTTTATGTAAAAAATAATAAAAAAATATGATTGCGATCTTTAAATCGCTTAGGTGTGGTTCAAAATCTTCAAATTTGTCAAAAAAGAAAAAGAAAATAATCGTTGTTGTTCGCTTACCATCTTCTTGGTGCACTTTCCATCCAGATGACACAACTTTTTTGGCTGTCGGTAACTTCGATTTCTTTCGCGGTAGAAATTCTCTTTAAATTTTTTGAGAAGCGGGTGCGGATTGCGGTTGACACGGCCAAATCTTGTACCGATATGTTTGTTCCTTTTTCAAATACGGAGCTACGCGCATTAGTGCTAGCGGCTCGACCGAAATATTGGCAATTTGTGGCTATTAATGACTAAAAGGTGAGACTTGGTAAATCGATAGCAATTATATAAAAAAGGGCATTTTGACCCGAAGCACACAGTAGAAAACGTATGTAGACGGGGGTAATCCAGTGGCGTACGTTTTTATGAGGTTCCTTTGGTTGGATTGAAAAAAAGTATGTTTAATCATTTAAATGATGATAAATTCTGCTCTTAAAAGACGTAGTTTATGATAAAATGTTTCCTTAAAGCTTCACTCAAAGTCTCTCTTCCCCTCTTCTTCTCTCATAAATTTGAATTACAAATGAAATATACCTATTTGGTTTGGAAATACAAATGAAAAAAATATTTTATAGTACTTGTGCCTAAGACTTGTGCAATAAAATAATTGTACTTTTCATCTAATATTAGGTAACAACAAAAAAGTTATTATCTTCAGTGGCGTACTATTTAATTTATTATTGTAATAGTAACAGCTGGCTGTGTCTGTCTTATATATTTTATTTTAAAATCATTTACTTTTTAAGTTTTAATGTGTGATTATTTTTATAACGTTTTTGTGATATTTTTTGATAAGTTTTAAACTGTACCATGTATGTGAATGTAACGTCTCTTATGAATCTGTACCTACCTAACAACTTCGTATATTGTTCATGTTATGACATAGAAAGTCAATCTCAAATTGTCCTGAAGATGCAATAATATATTGCGAAACGTCGACAATCTGAAATAACAGACTTCTGTTGTTTTATTTCGATCCAATCCCAAATAAAACCTCAACCAATTACAATTAAGGGATCGACAACAAACTAACCAAGTATTGTTTTTATTGTTTTACCTTACCTTACCTTCATTTTTGCTCCTGTACCCATTTGCTAAAAATTTGCAATCAAAGCACAAAGGAACAGGTATCAACTAAATATGGGCAATATATTGGTGTGTTTCTATCCACTTTTTCGTCAATAATGCCCATAAAATACTAAATTGCAACAATACACCATGAAAGCAATACACAGAAACACATAACCCGATAACAAAATAGCACCATACGCGACGTTGCCGTCATTTCCAACTTCATGGCTTGTTAAGTATAGGAGGCTGTGGCATGACCGAACTCCGCTCCGCGTCGTTCGGTCAACTGCCGTTGCGTGCGGTAAAGTATCACTTTCTGCATATGTTAGGTAAATAACTATTACCGCATAGTGTGCAGTAAAGTAGACTTTGGTATTTATAATCAAAAATCCCTTGTTTTCCAGAAAAGAGATTTTTTGTGATTTTTAAATCTAATTCAATTTCATTAATTAATCTAATTCATTAAATAATTTAATTGATGCCTTTTTTTTTGGGGGGTGTAGATGCTCATAGGTAAAATTTTGTACCTAATACATGCGGAAAGTGCTTCTACCGCCCTCAACGGCTTGACCGAACTTCGCTTCGCGACATTCAATCAGTGCTACTTTCTATTTACAAATACGTGCGGTTAAGGTGTTTACCTACAAGCGTGCGGTAAAGTGCACTTTACCGCACGTATTTGAAAATGGAAAGTATCACTTTACCGCACACTATGCGGTAAAGTTAACTTTACAGCATAGTGTGCGGTAAAGTTAACTTTACAGTATAGTATGCGGTAGAGTGGACTACAAAGTGTGCGGTAAAGTGCACTTTACCGCATAGTGTGCGGTAAAGTAGAATTTGATATTTTTAATCAAAATTCCTTTCTCTTTCAGAAAATGGATTTTTGATAATTTCTAAATTTAATCTTATTTCATTAATTAATCTGATTCATTAATTAATTTTATCAATGCCTTTTTTTGGAGATGTAGATGCTCATAGGTAAAATTTTGTACCTAACACATGCGGTAAAGTATCACTTACCGCATTTGTTAGGTAAATAACTATTACCGCACGTTCGTAGGTAATAGTTATTTATATCACAAGTGCGGTATGAACTTCATTTATTACAGTAAAGAGTGGTAATCACACGAGTGGTGTAATGAGCGTTACCGTACGTGTGATATACAGCATTTTATGTATGACGCAGATTTTTTTGTATGTATTCCAAATTGGTTTTATTTTCCACAAAAGATTAAATTTATAACTTTTCCGAATAAATTAATTTTAAAAAGTGCCGTTTTTCAATGAAAATGAGTTACGTGATGAGCGCATTACATCACAAGTGATTTATATTACATCACTAGTGATGTAATGAGCTGATTACATCACTAAGTACGATAATACAACTTATTACGTAACTCAAACACTCAAACAGGCTTAAATGAGTTACGTAATAAGCTCTTACAGTGTGGGTCGTACATAAAAATTCTTTACCGCAGTGCTGTAATAGTATACAGGGTGTCCTTAGATAAACTGACACATTCTGCAGGTGAATATCTCGAAAACGAGGAAAGATATCGCGATGCAGTTTGTTCTGGAAGACCAAGGATTTTTTAAAGTTTTTTTTCATGGTATTAACGAATCCTGAAATTTGGTTTTACAGATATTCGATTTTTTCAAATAACTACACACACTGTTCCGGAACAAAGTATAGGATTTTCTAAAACCACAAAAAAAACTGAAAGCAGTGTTTTGTAGTGTGAGGCTAGTAGATCATGCCACAATGTGTCTTAAAATCGCCGCTGATCCTTCAGGCCAGTTATGGTCATTTTGGTCAAACTCAACGCCACACTGGCGAGTTGCGTGGAGGCAGCCTAGAGACAACGTATTTTTTTTTACTCAAATTTTGCAGGTTTGTTGTTAAAGTGTCCTGAAATATTTTTGCAAAGTTTCATTGGAGTTCGTCAAACGGAATGTGCTGTATATGTTTTTGAATTAGTAAGAATGACAAAACTAACAAAGCTAATTTTAAACTTTTTACTAATTTTCCATAATATAAATCAAAATTAATGGGTGTTCCTACAAAGCCTTAAACAGAAATAAAAAACCAAGTACACGATTTTAGAAGCAAGTAATTAGTACCCTAACATAACCGTTTTTATAACAAATCAATATTAATAAAATAAATATAACTCTGATGATAAAGCTACAAATTTTTATTGTATTAGTTGAAATTTAAAGTCGGTTCGAGGAAAACTCTACCACTGCCTTAAGCAGCTGATTTCCATAACGAGGATCCGTAATAGAATTAAGTTTATAATTATTCCAAGTTTTGATAAACTCCCTATGTATCGATTCCCCCTTGCTCCGACCATGTGCCAAGTCCAGATTTAAGAAAAGTTGAATGGTCAAAAATACAATGAACTTTTAATGTTGTTGAGACTCCTGCATCACGATAAATTTTTTTTAAATGTCCGATTTCATTATCTAGTTCTTTAAAGTCTATATCTTGGTTACACCCAAAACAATAATCTACAATTTTATTCATTGATTTAAAACATTCAATAAAGGGCATCACATATATGTCACTTGTATCTACTAAAAATATAATGCCTAAAAAGAAACATAAACATACCTACAGTTCTTTTTCAAAAATGCGATAAAGAAATAAATACACCGACAAAAAATTGTAAGGAAGGTTTTTTATTAATATTTTATGTATATATTTTTTACTCTACTCAACAGTATTAAAGGATTTTATTTATTAGACGAAATTGAAATATACTGGGTGAAGAAAAATAAGCAAATAAAACAAGTCTTGTGTATTTCCGATTTGGTCAGTGATAGCTTAAGAACGCTTTGATGAAATTTAGCAAAAATTGGAACGAAGGTTCTTCAATAACAGCAGAATAAACTGCTGGAGTTTCGTTTAAATGGGTTCAGCAGTAATTAAATTATCTTCATGCAACTCGCCAGTGTGCCGTTGAGTTTGACCAAAATGACCATAACTGGCCTGAAGGATCAGCTGCGATTTTAAGACACAGTGTGGCATGATCTACTAGCCTCACACTACAAAACACTGCTTTCAGTTTTTTTTGTGGTTTTAGAAAATCCTATACTTGGTTCTGGAACAGTGTGTACATACTGCCTTTTTTTTTTTACGGATATGCGCACTCGCAAGGAAATGTCCTATCACGCTCGAGAAGCGGCCTTATTCTTGATGAAACACCCGGTATATTTTGTCATCGTCAGAAAATGTGACTTTTCTGCTTTACAAAAATGTATAATTTTTTTCAATTATCATGAAATTGAATCGTAAAAATTGCACTTTGTTGAAGAGTGTACCATCGACTGGCCAAAAAAAAAAAATGATAATAATTAATTTGTGTTTTATATGCACCTTTTTGTGTTTATTACTTGTATTATTAGTTAACTATGCGCTAATTAGTTAATAAAAATATTAAACACAAATTAATTTTCAATTTTTTGTGTTTGTTTAGTCGATGGTATTCTCTTCGACAAAGTGCAATTTTTACGATGCAAGTTCAAGATAATTGAAAAAAATTATAAATTTTTGTAAAGTAGAAAAATCAGGCTTTCTGACGATGGCAAAATATACAGGGTGTTTCATTAAAAATAAGGCAGTCATTTTATTTCAAAAAATCGCGTAGAAGCAAATTTCAGCAAATTTTAGGATTCGGCAATAATGTGAAAAAAAACTTTAAAAAAGCCTTATTCTCCCAGAATAAGCCGCATCTCGTTATCTTTTTCTGTTTTCGAAATATTTACCTGCAAAATGTGTCAGTTTATCTAAGGACACCCTGTATTACAAAACAAGTGTGGTATTTAGGTTATTACCCCACACGGGAGAAATTTTCCAACCGAGCCGGTGAGGCGAGCTTTGCAATCTCTAAGGGCGGACATAATCTAATTACCATACGAATTATATACAGTATTTTATCTACAACTGTGCGGTAGCAAAATATCCGATAGAAGTTTGAAAATTTATAGAAAATAAAATTGCTTCTGGCACATTAATTTGACAGTGGACAGGTAGAATTTAGGTGATAGGTAGGTAATTGAAGGCATGCGGTAATAATATTGCCACACGCTATTACAGCACGTCATGCGGTAATAAAATTACCACACGTCGTGCGGTTATATGGTACATACCGCACGAAAAATCGTGTGATATACCTTAGTTACCGCACGCTCGTAGATGAAACTTCTTTACCGCACTCTTTCAAAAATACGTTTGATATTGTTCATATTCTTTATTAATGTACACTAAGTGCGGTATAAATTTGTAGGAAAAATTTTGTTCCCAACATGTGCGCAAATTGTCTTTTCCTCGTCCAAAAACTTATCCGAACTCCGCTTGACGTCGTTCGTATAAAGTCTGTTTTGTTTTTTTAAAGATAAAAGTCAAAATGACATTATGTTGGCAATACAATGTAAAATTGTCAATGCTTTCAAATTTTTTATGTAGAAAAGGCTTGTGTTGCCAACATAGTTGCTCACTAAATTTTTGACTTGGGCAATCTTTAAAAAAAAAAACAGACTTTAACTGTGCTTGCGTACGGAAAAGTAACACTTTGCGCATTTGTTAGGAAAATAACTATCTCAGCATCAATAATGACAATAACAATGATATGACTGATGCTCATCCATCAAATTAAAAAAAAAAACTCAATGGAGATAAATTCTGCGGAATCCATGAGGTAAAGGACATCGCACACATCTTATGGGTTTTCGGGGACCGGTCGATTTTTTAAAAAAATTCGCATGTTGTAGTACTAGTAAAAATAAGCATTTTTCATCATTGCGTCAAATCTCTAACTATACAGGGTGACCAGTAAAGTGAGTTCGAAAATCATAAAACAAGCCTTTCCCATTATCGGTATTAGCGCGCCCTGCAAGCTAAATATCGAGATTTTTGTTTTCGATTTCGCAAATAAATAGTCAGATAAAGCCTAATATACTATACAGGGTGGCTAAGCTTGCGTATTCTTTTAGAAATCCTGCACTATTTTTAGAAATAGTGTTACCAAAAAGGTCGCGCTGGATTTTATTTGGCCGTAACTTTTTTAATTTTCGTCCGATTTAAAAAAAGTGTGGTATCAAAATAAAGCTTATATCACAGGGATGTCATGAAATCTAAAAAAATTAGAAATGTGATAAAACTCGAGATGGTTGAACGTGATAAAAGTATAACTTTTCATTCAATTATGGTCATGAATAGACCCAATACACCTAAAGTAAGGGGCGGTTCCTCAATTGGGAATAACTTTAGGGGTTAAAAATAATCAAGCTATAATATAAGCGAATTATGGAGTGCAAGAGGTCAGACATGAACTTTTAATCCTTTTGTAGAGAAATCCTTGTCATCGTATTTCTCGAGAGGATTAAACTTTTGGCGGATTATCTGAGGCTTTTCTGCTACGAAATTGTAGAAATCTTCATCTCCATCAATAAGTCTATATATTTCCATTTTCGAAAAATAAATATTACCACAAAATCGACAAATCACCAGAAAAGATGTTTTTTCAGGTTATCTCAAAGGTTAAATCTTAAATCGCTAAACCTGCATTATCATCAACAGTGAGTCAATTTAACCCAAGGTTACACCAGGCGTTTTAGCTAACTCGCTGTGGAGAAACGTTTACCCTGGAGTTATAATCAACCCGGTGGTGACTCGCTATTGATAAACCGGCCCTAAGTAACGTATTTGATGGATACCTCACATTGTTCTCATGTCGACGGTAGCTAAAGTACCTAACAACGCTATAACTTTGCATGTGCAGTACGCAGTATGTGCCCAATACTGGATCCCCTCCATCCAGCACAGGGGAGAGCAAAAATGATACAAACAGAAAATCTCTACTTACTTGTCTTGTGTGAACTCCGATAATATTCTGATATGTTCGTAAAGTTTTAGTTCTTGAATACTCAACAGTGAGAATAGGAAAATTAATATCATTTTCATGTAAATCGACTTGAGGCACACCACCCCTAAGTTGGAGGTTTTCTCTTTGAATCCTTTCATGTAGGGCATTTTCAATGTTTTGCACAAGTCACAACATTCTGTGTTAAACACAGATTTCAAATTCCATCCATTCCATTGTCTATCCAACGTATTTTTGTAATCTTACGAGTATTATTTGCTTCCTCATTTGTAAATTTTTGACAATTTCTGGCCAAAAAAAGCGACATTTCACACGAATTCTATGGGATTTGTATTTTTTTCAGATTTCATGACATCCCTCTGAGTTGTAATCTTTATTTTGAGACCAGATTTTCTAAAATCAGACAAAAATTGAAAAAGTCACGGGCAAATTAATTCCAGCGCGACCTTTTTGGTAACACTATTACTAAGAATGGGGCAATATTTCTAAAAGAATACGTAAGCTTAGCTACCCTGCATAATATATTAGGCTTATCTAGACTATTTATTTGCGAAATAGAAAAAAAAACGATATGTAGCTTGCAGTGCGTGCCAACATCGATAATTATTAAAAGGCTTGTCTATGACTTTCGGACCCATTTTACTGGTTCACCTTGTATAGTTAGAGATTTGGTGCAATGATGAAAAATGCTTATTTTCACTAGTACTACAACATACCAAATTTTCAAAAAAATCGATCGGTCCCCGAAAACCCATAAGATGTGTGCGATGTCCTTTACTAGGTCACAGGAATATCAGATTTTTTTATTTAAAAAAAAAAACAAGCTTTACCCATTTATCGTTTCTTTAGGGCCGGCTTATTCACCTGCTGATAAACTGTCAGGTTATGTAATCTGACGGATAAAAACACAATTTGTCAAAAAATTACGACATTTTCACACTCATTTCTGTGCGAAATATCTCAAATTGGTTTTATTTACCTTAGCGACGTGCACGGTGCACGAAATACTTTGCGCACTAGAGCACGAAATACTTCGTGCACTCCAATGCCCGTATTACATCTGTGTATTTTTCCGTGTATTTATTCATGTAGTTCAGGGTGACAACCGAAAAACTTTAAACGCAACATAAATCAGCATTATGAACAACAAAATAATGTTGGCACCCTGAACTACATGAATAAATACACGGAAAAATACACAGATGTAATACGGGCACAACAGTGGTTATAATACCTATTTTAGAAGTTCAATGTGCTTCAAAAATACTCAAATTGAAAGAAATTGAACGACAAAGTATGTAATAAAAATTAACTAGCGTATACCTGGGGTGCGCTACTACGCTAAAAAAAGAATTACATTTTGTTATTTTTATTTTTTTCCATTTACTTCAAATTATTTGATATGATAAACGCGATAATCACAAATGATAAAACCAAATAAATCCGCCTACGCCTTTGGTTATCTTATGATTTGAATATGGCTACCGTGCGCCAATGAACTTTAGGATAAATAATTTGGGGCGAAGCCAGCCGAGCGACGGAAAGTTGCCGGCAGCTAGCGGTGTTGCCAAATTGTGTGAAAGTGTAACTCGTGAACTACTAATGGCGCTGCGATCGAATCTCAATTATGCGGGAGGTACCCAGGCCTCTTAAATTGATAACTGTTTATTGCAAACCGTAGGAAATCGAAAAAAAATCTATACGTATTTTTTTATTTTGTCCAAATATGATTATTCCGAAAGTTATACAAATATTAAGTTTTGTACATATAGATATAGTGAGCATGGTGTGACGTCATAGGATATGAAAAATAAGTACATTTCAAAGCGTTGTATCTCCGTCAACTTTTGCCTGACAAAATAGTATATTAAAGTATAAGTGGAGAGCAAGTGTTTTAAAGACCAGTTATCCACGAATACTTTATAGTAGAGTGGATGGATTAAAATATTCGCTTTAAAAATCGATTTACCTCCCACTTTTTTGAATTTTTTAGGGATGAAAGTACTTGACAAGGTAACTCTTATTCCGGAGGTAATACAAAATTGGACTGTGCAAAAGGGCACTATCATCAAAAATCGAGATATTGATACCACCGTATAGAGAAAAAAATACTTTATTATTGGTCCAATACACAATAAGGTCTTTGTAGGAAGTATTTTTTTATAATCATTCGAAAAAAATAATTACCATTAGCTCTTATGGCCGAAAAAAACTTTAAACGTAAATATCTCGGTTTCAAGCGTGCAAATATTTGGTTAAAAATCATCTTTTTTAAAAATACCTTTCATTTAACGGAAAACGAAGGCTTAAATGGAAAAAAAAATTCTTTATAAAAGTTTCGCTTGTGTATTGTCTAGATAACAGTGCAATCCTCATATTCTTTGCTTCTAAATTAACAAAGATATAACAATATACAATAAGAGATGTCAAGGGTTTATGGGAGAGCAAGATCGGACCGCCAAGTTTCTCGACTCACTATGCATCTCTCTCAGTGTTGATACGTATGGGATCTATTTCACTCTCTTACATTATTTTCTATAGGGATTATTAATTTATCCAGTTGAAGGCGAAGAATGTTTCATAGGGTGTATGAATTAACAATAATTTGCCTTTGAGGAAAATAAAAAATAACAAGATAAATTAATCATATGATCAAAATACAATTAAAGGGTGTTTCACGAACATCGAAACAGATGCGTTTTAGGGTATTTTAAGGTCAATTAAAAAAAAAAACATTTGGACACGTCAATTTTGTATTTAAGGGAGACACTTTTTGACCCCATCGTTGGTGACTATCACTCGTCTTTTTTAGATAGGGGAAATGTATTAAGTGGTACTTTGTTTTAAAGGTATTTTGATTCTCATCACAAGTGCGTTTTTTTTTTTGAAAATCGAATAATGAGTTTTCAAGATATTCACTGTCAAAGTTGCCAAGGGCTAAATATGAAACAATTTTCTTGCCCTGTTATTTTCAAATTAACACTTTCCTTTCGGACACGTCAATTTTCATTTTTTCAGAAGCACTTTTCTAATAATTTCAATTTGTTTCTATTCATTTGTTTCTAAAGTATAAAATGATTTCTGTTAACGAATGGTAAATGTGGCAACGCCTAACCTATATTGCAGATTTCTGTAATATCGGCTGCCCTGGGAGATTGCTATTGGGGGAGAAAAAAGGGAAGGGGGGAGTGTGGCCGTCTGGCGAAAGGCTGTAAAAAGTCGGAGTGCAAATAAAATGTAATTTTGATTGAAATTTTCGAGTGTTTATTACAAAAAAGTGTCAACAACAATTAGCTGAAGCTTAGGAATGGTTCCTAACATAAGATGGTCCTTCGAGCCGGATGTACTGGTAATATTGCACAAATTGTAATTGGCAAGATGGGCCCGTAAAGCAAAGGACGGCGTCCATATTGGCATCAGGCACCGGCACCATCATCGTATCGATCAATATCGATCGTGACGTATATGGTGGGTCGCATAGCAACAGTTGCAACCGTTGCAACACACATCAAATGTCAAATTGGTAAAAAAGGAGCACACTCCGAGGATCAGCTGTTCGCTGACAGCAGCAGATGAAGTTTGTTTATTGTTTTGGTCATTGGTTTTGGTACACAGATGTGAAAAAGTGGATTTGGATTGGATCTTTTCTTCTTTCATTTGGAAATTGGAAAATAACTGCTATTTATAATTGGATCACAGGATTTAAAATACTGGATTGGTTATTGGTTTTACAATTGTTGGTAGGTAAAGCTTTTGTTTGGTGATTGGTAAAGATAATTAAATAAACCTGGTAAGTGGTATCCTTTTCAAAAAAAAAAAAAGAAATTATTAATATAACTTATTCATTGTTGTTTTATTTACTTCTTGGTTACAAAAATACGCTTATTAAGGTGGCTTCGGTTTGGTTGGCAATGTAAATTGAAATTGTGTTACTTCATACACTAAACTTTCAGTTTATTTGCTAGGATTTATCCTGTTTTGACTAATAGTCCAAGCAATAAAGGAAGTTTACCTCAGCATAATTAGAAGTTAACATTTTTTGGGGGGGATCGGTTCATTTTCATGTGCTTAATAACATATTAAGTTTGCGACCTTGTACTTCCATAGGGTTTTCAGTTAGGGGTGGTTTTTAGGGTTAATTTGCAGTTTATGGAGAACACTGCTCAAAAGGATGGTCCAATAGCAAAAAGTTTCAAATTAATGTTGTAGCTGAAGCTTTTTGCTATAAAAAACTCAGCGACAGCACCCCTCTATCTTCTATAGTTTTTTTTCTGCAGCGTCTTGAATAGCAGCATGTTTTTGTTCAGGGTCACTGAATCAACGTTTTGCCATTTTGCGCGCATTTGTTGCAGCAGCGGCCGAATGCATAATCCGATTTCAATTTTTCAAATACCACATTATTTCTAATGAAATGCACTCTCCAATGCTTTTTTGTTCGAATTTTTTGCTTGAAAATTAAGCGAGCACGGACTTGTCTAATGTGCGAGGAAGTTGTAAATTGCATCGAAAACTACCCCTTTCTTGCTTCACTCTAATTTCTAAACGGGGCCAAATATTTGGTGACAGTTTTCGACAATCGGCAGCCAATTTATTCCTCTCATAATGCCCCAGCGGATTTTTTTTTTCGTTAATCACTTAATGACTTATTGGCCTGAAAACGTCGCGCGCGATTTTTCAAAAAGTAAAAAAAAATTAAAATTGTCGCATAGCGCTGAAATTTGGTACGATGGCTTTATTTATTGTTCTCATGATTATACTGCAATTTTATATCATGTGAAGCAATTAAAATTGCAGTATATTCGTAAGAACAATAAATAAGGCCATCGTACCAAATTTCTGCGCTATGCGACAATTTTAATTATTTTTTACTTTTTGAAAAATCCCGCGCGACGTTTTCAGGCCAATAAGTCATTAAGTGATTAACGAAAAAAAAAATCCGCTGGGGCATTATGAGAGGAATAAATGGGCTGCCGATTGTCGAAAACTGTCACCAAATATTTGGCCCCGTTTAGAAATTAGAGTGAATGCAAGAAAGGGGTAGTTTTCGATGCAATTTACAACTTCCTCGCACATTAGACAAGTCCGTGCTCGCTTAATTTTCAAGCAAAAAATTCGAACAAAAAAGCATTGGAGAGTGCATTTCATTAGAAATAATGTGGTGTTTGAAAAATTGAAATCGGATTATGCATTCGGCCGCTGCTGCAACAAATGCGCGCAAAATGGCAAAACGTTGATTCAGTGACCTTGAACAAAAACATGCTACTATTCAAGAAGCTGCAGAAAAAAAACTATAGAAGATAGAGGGGTGCTGTCGCTGAGTTTTTTATAGCAAAAAACTTCAGCTACAACATTCATTTGAAACTTTTTACTATTGAACCATCCCTTTGTGCAGCGTTCTCCATAAACCGCAAATTACCCCTAAAAACCACCCCTAACTGAAAACCCTATGGAAGTACAAGGTCGCAAACTTAATATGTTGTTTAGCATATTAAAATGAACCGATCCCCCCAAAAAAATTTCAACTTCTAATTATGTTGAGGTAACCTCTCTTTTCAGATCTCCGTTTCTTGGACTATAATATATACTCATTAGTTTGTATATTGCTGGTTGGTATTGATAAACAAAAAGAAAACTTGTGTTTTTTATCATTTAGTCTAGTTTTATTGTAAACAAATCGGTATTTTTATTGATATTTCCTCGGATATTTCATATTAGTATATAATATATTGGTAGGCAGGTCGTTGAATGAAAATAAACATTGTATCTATTATATTTTGGTATTGGTGTTTGTTAAATAGTTGTAAAGATGACTGATGAGGTTGAACTTAAGACAAACATAAAAAGGCGTGGAATTTGCAAGTCAAAATTGACAAACTTTAATAAATTCTTGACTTCAATTGTTGACTTAGCAACAGATAACATAGATAGCGTAAAACTAGTTGAATTGGAAAGCAGAGCGGATAAACTTCCAGAAATATTAACTGAATTTGAAACTTATCAAAGGGAAATAGAGATAAGTCATGAGAATTTAGACGAACAACTTGCAGAGAGGGAACAATTTGAAAATTTTTATTATAAATTGCTTGCCTCTGCAAATGACTTACTGAAAAAACATTCTGACAGTTCCAGTAATGATGATAGTGTTTCTCAATTGGGCAGAACTAATGCAGTGGGTGGTGTAGGTGTAGGTTTTCCAAATGTCAGATTTCATACAGCAGGCCCAAAACTACCATCAATTCCTTTGCCAAAATTTTCCGGTAACTTTGAAAAATGGCTCGAGTTTAGAGACACTTATAAATCATTGGTGCATGATAACAGCAATATTTCAGATATTGAAAAGTTTCATTTCTTGCGTGGTTCTTTGGAAGGTGGTGCAAAGGATGTGCTGCAAAATCTTGATATTAGTTCAACAAATTACTCTATTGCTTGGGATTTACTTTGTGAAAGGTATGACAACAAGTCCATACTGGTTAATAAGTATCTCAAATCACTTTTTGGTCTCCCTGCTATGAGTAAGGAATCAGCTGGAGAGCTACGTGTACTATTAGATGGTATTATTAGGGGACTACGATCACTCAAAGCACTTAACATTCCGGTCGATAGCTGGGATTTGGTTATTATTTATTTCATGTGTGAGAAGTTAGATTCGGTTACGGCCAGAGAGTGGCAAGAGAAGAAACCAAAGAACAGGTGCCTGCACTGGCTGAATTTAATTCATTTTTGAAAACTAAAACTGAACTACTGGAAACGCTTGAGGGCCAGTCGAGGAAGACCAAGGTAAGTAATCGGTCGGATACTAAAAACAAACATTTCAATTCTCTCGTGAATATCAATGAAAATTGTTCATTTTGTAAAAGTAATCATAGTATAATGAATTGTCCTGAATTTCTTAAATTATCAGTTTATGACAGATATACAAAGGCAAAATATCTTAGACTTTGCTTGAATTGTTTGAAGGCTAATCATATGAGTAAAGATTGTCGTTCAAGTAAGTGTAGAAAGTGTTCTACTAGCCACCATACTTTACTTCATTATGATAAAAAATCTTCAAATGAAAAGCAAGTTCATCCAGATCAAAATTCAAATGTTGTACCTCAAAATAGAGTGGAAAGTGTAAGTGTAAACATGTCTTCATCTTGTGTTGGTCAGCAAGATATGTTACTTTCCACTGCACTTGTGCAGTTATTTGATTCAAATGGTCAATCAATTACTGCTAGAGCTTTGCTTGACTCAGGCTCCCAGTCGAATCTAATAACTGAAGAACTTTGCGATAAACTGGATATTGGTAAGCAAGAAATCAATGTTTCAATTATTGGTGTGAATCAAACAGTTTCTTGCATTAAATATAAATGTAACCTAACTGTACAATCTCTTCATAACGAGTTTACCAAGGATATCTCTTGCTTGGTGGTACCTAGGATTGTTGGATTTCTTCCTGGTAAAACTATGGATGTTTCTCAGTTGCAGATTCCAAAACATTTCAAGTTGGCAGACCCCGGTTTTGCTATTTCTGGCAACATTGATCTTCTCCTAGGAGCTGATATATTTTATCAACTTTTGTGCATTGGCCAGTTTAGTTTAGGGAATGATCAACCCATTATGCAAAAAACAAGGTTCGGATGGATTTTATCTGGTCCATGTAGCTATGGCAATACAGTGCAATCTCCAACTTATTGTGGATTAAATATCAATTTGGACATTCAGAATCAGTTAGAAAAATTTTGGTCAATTGAGGAACCCCCAAATAGTTTGAAACCTATACTTTCACATGACGAGAAGGAATGCGAGAGTATTTTTGTTCAAAGTACAAAAAGAAATGAAGATGGCAGATTTGTTGTTCAAATTCCTCTCAAACAGCATCCATCTGTATTAGGTAATTCAAGTTTTTCCGCTAAAAGGCAATTTTTCTCGTTGGAAAGGAGACTGCAGAAAAATCCTCAAATGAGACAACTTTATATTGAATTCATGCAAGAGTACGAGGCCATGGGTCATATGTCTGAGTCAAAAGATAATTCTGGTGAGACTTCCTACTTTTTACCTCATCATGGAGTCATAAATGAGAATAGTTCAACAACTCGTTTGCGTGTCGTTTTCAATGGTTCATCTCCCACAGATAATGGAATATCCCTCAACGATATTCAATATACTGGGCCAAATATACAAGATGACTTGTTGGAAATATTGTTAAGGTTCAGAGTTCACAATATCGTCGTTTGTGCCGATGTGGCAAAAATGTATCGCATGGTGATGGTGAGTGAGCACCAGAGAAGTCTGCAAAAAATTTATTGGAGGGCGAGTCCAAATGATGAGTTAAAGATCTATTCTCTCAATACCGTTACTTACGGTACGACCTCTGCATCCTTTTTAGCTATTAGGTGTCTCAAACAGTTGGGTTTGGAATTTGAAAATGAATATCCAGAGGCATGTAATGTAATTTTACATAGTTTCTTTGTAGATGATTTGTTATGTGGAGCAGATACTGTTGCAGAAGCAGTAACTTTAAGTATTCAGGTAGCTAGAATACTGGAAACTGGTTGTTTTTCCCTGAGAAAGTGGGTATCAAATTCCCCTGAGGTGATTAGGCAAATTGTTGGAGATGTTTCCAACAATGCTTTCAGTAATCGTGACATCCATTTCAGCGAGGAGAATAAGACTCTTGGTTTGTATTGGTCATTCAAGAATGATCATCTCATGTATCGTATATCTTTAACCGAGCCTGGAAAATATACTAAAAGAACTATTCTTTCATCCATAGCCAAAATTTACGATCCATTAGGTCTAGTTTGTCCATGCATAATCATTGCAAAGATTATTTTGCAAAAATTATGGTGTACCAAGATTGGTTGGGATGATTCTTTGCCATTAAGTATTCACTCCTCATGGCATAAGTTACGGCAAGAATTGTTGGTTTTAAATGACATGGTTATCCCAAGGAAAATGGTTTGTTTTAATGCTAGCATTATTGAATTACATGGTTTTTGTGACAGTTCTGTAGAAGCTTACGGTGCTTGTTTGTACTTGAAAAGCACAACCACTTGTGGTCAGTCTCAAATCTCTCTTGTCTATGCTAAGGCTAAGGTGGCCCCATTGAAGGTAATAACACTTCCTCGACTGGAATTGAGTGGCGCATTGGTTCTTGCACAATTGGTTAGTACTTTCAAAAGGTCAGTCAATCTAACTATTCACAAAACCTATCTATGGACTGATTCCTCAGTGGTATTAGGTTGGTTATCTCACTCACCGCACAACTTACAAACATTTGTTGGGAATCGTGTATCTCAAATACAATCTTTGACTTCAAGTCAAGATTGGCATCATGTTTCATCAAAAGATAACCCTGCAGATATATTGTCAAGGGGTTGTTATCCTGAACAATTGGTTGACAACAAAATATGGTGGAATGGACCTGTTTGGTTGACTAAAGATTGCTCAGAATGGCCTAAGTCAATAATTGAAATTGATATATTACCTGAATTAAAGAAACAAACCTATAATTGCCAGGTTATCCCTGAATATTTTCCAATTAAAGAATTTTCCAACTTTTCACGCTTGAAACGTAGCTTTGCTTATGTTTTAAGATTTTTCAAAAATTGCAAAACTGATAGGGCATTTAGAAATTTTGGTAAGCTCACAGTCCATGAAATGAACGATGCATTGGAAAAATTAGTTGTAGTATCCCAAAAGGAATCCTTTCCTAGTGAATATTCATTGCTGTTGCAAAATAAACAATGTCTTAAGGGCCCTCTCAGTGCACCAAACCCATTTATTGATATAAAGGGTGTCTTGAGGGTGGGGGGTAGATTAGAATTGTCAAATTTAGACTATGCCAAAAAGCATCCAGCTGTTTTGTCATGTAAACATCATTTTACAAAATTGCTGTTTTCTTTTGAGCATAAAACATTATTACACGCTGGGCCTCTTCATTTGCTTGCTTCAATTCGAGAACACTATTGGCCAATTGGTGGGCGAAATTTGTCCAGGCATATAGTTCACAAATGCATACGATGTTTTAAGGTGAAACCGAGAGCAATTGGGCAAATGATGGGTGACTTACCTCAAGAACGTATCTCCCCTACGCCTCCTTTTCATGTAACTGGAGTAGATTATGCGGGCCCCTTTCTTATAAAGTCCAAGAGTGGAAGAGGTGCCAAGATATCAAAGTGTTATGTGTGCCTGTTCATTTGTTTTTCGACTCGTGCAATTCATCTAGAATTGGTATCAGAATTAACTTCTGAGGCATTCATTTCCACTTTCAGGCGTTTTGTATCTCGCCGAGGAAAGCCTGCTTTAATATGGTCTGATAATGGTACAAATTTTGTCGGTGCCAATTCTGAGCTGAAGGAACTTAGTAAGTTTTTGCAGGGGCATAGCGAAGAATTTGTAGGAACTTTTGAAAACGAAGGCGTTAGCTGGAAATTTATCCCTTCTCGAGCTCCTAATTTTGGCGGAATTTGGGAGGCAGGAGTAAAGTCTTGCAAATTCCACATGAAACGTGTCATGGGCAATGCCTCATTAACTTTTGAGAATTTCTATACATTGCTCACCCAGATTGAAGCCATTTTAAATTCGCGCCCTTTGGTTCCACTTGCTAGTGATCCAAGTGATTATGACGTATTAACACCAGCCCATTTTTTGGTTGGTAGGCGATTGACAGCTTTACCTGATCTCGATGTTAAAGAAAAGTTTGACAATCGTCTTTCTAAATATCAGTACCTTCAAAAGCTTTATCAACATTTTTGGGCGCGTTGGTCGAAGGAATATGTAATCCTCCTTCAACAACGTTTTAAATGGAAACATCCTCAGAAGAATATTCAAGTGGGTGAACTAGTGATACTTCGTGAGGACAATCTCCCTCCTCTCAATTGGAGAATTGGACGTGTAAGTGAAATTCATTTAGGACGTGATAAGCAGTGCCGCGTAGTGTCTGTAAAAACTTCGCGGGGTATACTAAAGAGACCTATCTCTAAGATTTGTCCTTTGCCCATTGACAATGATTAGGGACTTGATTATTTATTAGGTTTAGGAAAACTTGTTTGAATCATTGAAATTAGTTTTTAAGTTTGGATTTAACTATTTGCGTCCATCTATGTTTTGGATAAGGAATTGTATTTGTTTCAGCTTAGCCACCTTTGTATTTTTTTTTTATATATTATTTTGTGTTGAAAGTCTCAACCCTTTCAAGGTGGGGGGTATATGTTTCTAAAGTATAAAATGATTTCTGTTAACGAATGGTAAATGTGGCAACGCCTAACCTATATTGCAGATTTCTGTAATATCGGCTGCCCTGGGAGATTGCTATTGGGGGAGAAAAAAGGGAAGGGGGGAGTGTGGCCGTCTGGCGAAAGGCTGTAAAAAGTCGGAGTGCAAATAAAATGTAATTTTGATTGAAATTTTCGAGTGTTTATTACAAAAAAGTGTCAACAACAATTAGCTGAAGCTTAGGAATGGTTCCTAACATCATTATATCACCCTTCCTATCAAGATAAGTAAGGTAGATCGAGGTCGAATGGTAGGTACTTTCTTTTAAAGGTATTTTGATTCTCGTTAAAACCCTGTATGTTATTTTGCTTTTGTATCGAGGCTGATTTTCACCCCTTTTATTATGATAGAGGGTGTGGGCTGAGTAGCATCTTGTTTCGAAGATCTTACAATTAACAACATTTTCTAATGGCGTTTCCGATTGGTAGATCTAGTGCGGAACTAGTGCAATTTTTTCTATTTCTGTCTTTTTCTTCTACAGGTCGATTAAAAGGATGCAGATACACTCAGTGCGCACTGAATCTACCAATCGGAAACGCCATAAATGTTCAACAATGAAGGATTTTTTTTTTCTTGCTTTTTTATGTCGATAGAGTTGAAACTGTGTTGAGTCTCGATTCAGTAAAAAATACTAGAAGAAGTGTTAATTTGAGAATACCGGGGCCAGAAAATTGTTTCCTATTTAGCCCATAGCAACTTTGGCAGTGAATATCTTGAGAGCTAATCATTTGATTTCCAAAAAAAATACGCGCACTTGTGACAAGAATCAAAATACCTTTGTAACAAGGTACTGCTCGACCTATCTTCGGCATCTTTCCTATCTGAAAAGGAGGGGTTAAATTCACCCCACCCGATAGGGTCAAAAAGTTTCCCTCTTGAATACAAAATCGACGTGTCCGAGCGTTTTTTTAAATCGACCTAAAAATACCCTAAAACGCCTCTGTTTCGATGTTCGTGAAACACCCTTTATATGTATTTTGATAATATGATTAATTTTTCTTGTTATTTTTTATTTTCCTCAAAGGCAATTTATTGGAAATTCATATACCCTATGAAATATTCTTCGCTTTAAATAGATAAATTAATAATCCCTATAGAAAATAATGTAACAGAGTGAAAGAGATCCCATACGTATCAACACTGAGAGAGATGCATAGCGAGTCGAGAACTGCGGCTGTCCGATCTTGCTCTCCCATAAACCCTTGATATATCTTATTGTTTATTATTATATCTTTGTTAATTAGACAATACACAAGTGAAACTTTTATAAAGAATATTTTTTTTCCATTTAAGCCTTCGTTTTTCCTTAAATGAGAGGTATTTTTAAAAAAGATTATTTTTAACCAAATTTTTGCACGCTTGAAACCGAGATATTTACGTTTAAAGTTTTTTTCGGCCATAAGAGCTAATGGTAATTATTTTTTTTGAATGATTATAAAAAAATACTCCCAACAAAGAACTTATTGTGTATTGGACCAATAATAAAGTATTTTTTTCTCTATACGGTGGTATCAATATCTCGATTTTTGAGGATAGTGCCCTTTTGCACAGTCCAATTTTGTATTACCTCCGGAATAAGAGTTACCTTGCCAAGTACTTTCATCCCTAAAAAAATCAGCTTGTGACACCGAAGTGGGAGGCAAAGTCAAAATAAGTCTTGATCTACACCATACTATTACACTATTTTTTTTTATTGGTATACGTTCAAATCATAAATTACTAATAATTGTAGAATGCAAATTTGTGCTTGACACTTGTTACATTTTATTTGACGTTATCTACAAGTACCTAACCTACTCCTGACAAATCAATAATTAAAAAGTTGACATTTAGACCTTTCTCGGGTTGTTGGTTGTTGATGTTGTCATTGGTAACTTTAAAACACGCGCGTTTTTGAATGTTGGATTAAAACACGCTGAGGAGTACTTTAAATAAGTGAAATAGGTTATCAATAAAAAATAAAATAAAAAACACGTGTTGACTAATTTTTTATTGACAATCGAACAAACGCAATAAAAAAAACTGATGCAAGGGGCCTATTAAAAATTTGGTACTCCAGCCATCAAGTGGAAAATAATTTTGAAGATCCCAGTAGGTACGGTTGGATATTAGAGGAAAATTTATGGGTGCCTGTTTTATCAACCCAAGCAAGACCCTGTGCCAGGTAATTTACTAAAAATTTTATAGATTCGCTGTTCCGACAAAACCTGCAATACCAGCAGATGCGACTCAGGGATTAAAATGCTGTACTGAGTGCAAATGCAAAATAGGCACCTTGCATGAAAAATTAAATTGATAACTGTTTACTGCAAACTGTAGGAAATCGCAAAAAAAATCTATACGACTATACGTATTTTTTTATTTTGTCCAAATATGAATATTCCGAAATTTATTCAAAGATTAAGTTTTGTACATATAGATATACTCAGCATGGAGTGACGTCATAGGATATCAAAAATAAGCACATTTCAAAGCGTTGTATCTCCGTCAATTTTTGTCTAACAAGAAAAAGAAAAAACACGTGTTGAATTATTTTTCATTGACAAACGAAATCAGCAATAAAAAAAATTGATGCAAAGTGCCTAATATGCAAGATTCATATGACACAAAAATCGTAGTTATTATTCAATAATATGTATGTTGTTCCACGAAAACTAAAAACAAATTCAAAAAATAAATTCCACGCCTTTCGCTGCATTGATGCCCGTCCCGGAACGCAGTCGCGCTTGATTTTCGAGTCAACTGGCCGGCCGGCCGCGTCACTTTTGAAATTTCAAATTCAAATATCTCAAAAAGTATACTTAACAGATAACTGACTCATTTTTTTTTTAAAAACTTCTATATACTTTTTACTTCAATTCACTCGCAGGATATATGGTAAAATTTTCAAAAATAAAAAAGTTTATCGATTGCTGAAAAAAGCAATGCAGAAAAGATGATTGTTAATATTACCATTTATTTAAAAAAAAAAAGAGGTCACAATCAATACCTGTCATACACTGTAACAACAGCTAAAGTGTCCTCTTTTCAACAAAAAAAAATCATTTCAATAGTTTGAATACTTTTGAAGATATCGTGAGTTATATGTCAAAAAGTAAGTTTTCATAATTTTGTCATTTTTCATATATTTTTTGCTATAAAATGAGTCAGCCCCAACTGAGGATGTCGTGAATTTGCATTTCAGATGGCCAGTAAAATTCTGAATAATACTATATAGGTCTCAATTGGTTCTACGCTCAATTTTTTTTTTGAAAGGTTTCGCGGCCGTTTTCACTCCGCTATATGTAAAAACATCATAAGGTGTTTGGCGCTTGTAGATAAAAAATATTTTTTCCTACGAGCGTGCGCAAAGTAGTACTTTTCCGCACGCATTTCCGGGCTCAAAGTTACACTTTTCCGCACTCAGTGCGGATACAGGCCTTATCCGCACTGAGTGCCGAAAAGTAATTATAATTGTCAAGCAACAATAAGTGCACCTATCGACTTTGACACATGATGACAAATTTTTCCTCTGGTTCTATATCAGTCAACATCTATACAAACACCAAATATAAATTAACTTTGACACATTGTCAGATTTGTTCTCTATTTATATGCAAAAATCTACAAACTTTCTCATCAAATTTAAACGCTTTATAAGATGAACAGCTCTGATGAGGATTTTCTGTTATTTTTTGATATGTAATTTTTTGATAAATGCATAGGTTCCCTTCAAGTTAATTAAAAATAATTAAACAAATTATCGTTTAATTTTTAAATTTTTGTTATTACCTACCTCATATGAAGCTCGTAGGAAAAATTTTGTTCCTAACACGTGCGCAAAGTGTCTTTTCCGCACGCAAACACGTATCCGAACTCCGCTTCGCGTCGTTCGTATAACTGTGTTTGCGTGCGGAAAAGTAACACTTTGCGCACTTGTTAGGAAAATAACTATATCCAACACATGACAGTTATGACTATTATTATTAATGTCATTTTAGACAAGTAAACTATCAAATAACACACTAGTGTGTCATAATCCATATAACTCACGCTCATATTTAAAGTAGTATTCTATTTATTAGTGAGTTATGGATTATAAAACACGTTCATATTTAAAGTAGTATTCTATTTATTTATTACTATTAAAGGCAGTTGAAATTGAAGGAAACGTTAACGGTTTATTCGAAGTCATTATAAAATTCGTTGGTTCATTGGAACCAGACGCTCCCATATCGGTAGAGCTGCTGATAGTGCTAAAAGACGCCGACGCATAGAAGCTTGTATTTTTTTTGTATTATCTCATGAAAAGACGATTTCTTCTATTAGTTGGATAAAACATTGTATGCCACTCGTGCGTTATGTTTCCTAAGTCACTTGAGAATTTATACCACCCGGCCTGACGGCCTCGTGGTATAAATCTTTCTCGCGTGACTTATTTTCAACATAACACACTAATACCATAAATAACTATTAATCTTTATTTTTGTTTGTTCGCTTTTTTATTTTTTATTTGTGTGTGCCATATATGTATAAGGGCTTGACTAGATTTGTGAATGACATTTTATGTAGCAGTTTTTGGTGGTTTTTAATGTTTTTATCTTGGTTGTCTTTATTAGTTTTTAGTATTTTAACATGTAACATTACCTTTCAGTGTCTCCTCATAATGTTTTTGTATTATTTTTGTATTATTTCCATTTTGCCTTTGTGAATAAGGGCTTTTTGTACAATAAAGCATTTTTTGATTTGATTTTTGATATAGCACGTTCAGACATTGCAACGATTTGTATGCATCGCATCTATATTGTCTAGCTAGCCAAACGGCGAACTCCAAAAGAATTTGCTGCTTTGCAAAACTTGACGGAAACAATAATAAACAAGTTGGTGACATATTTTTTTTTGCTATATGGGCAGGTATAATATTTTGAAATAGAAAAGAATCCGGCAACATTGCGAAACGATGGATGTGGAGAGCCGAGAGACGTGATTATTCAGAGGCATGATTCTATTGGTTAGAGCCTGAAAGACAGCACGCAGTGGCGTGGTTATCGGCGAAACTAGAGTTTTTTTTCTAATAATTTTATTGGTTTATTTCCTTAGTGTTTTCGGTGCCACTGAACTCAAAGACATGGCTGTCATCAGGCGGTGTCAGTTGAGGTGTCAGTGAATATTTTTAGGTCACGCCCCACTTTTCTTCCCCCTTTCGTCTCTACCAAGTTACCACTTGCCAGACTATACCATTTCCAGAATTATTTCACACTAGTGAAATTTGATTTCAAATTAATGAAAACTAAATTCACATCAGTGAAATCTAATTTCGCTCAAATGAAAATTGATTTCAAAGTAACGAAAACTAATTTCTCACAAACGAAATTTGATTTCACATTTGTGAAAATGAATTTCAAACTGACCCTAATTAATACTCATTTTTCAAACATTTATTAGGTTAATTTGAAAAAAACATCAACAAATGTTATTTATTTCACCGTAATGAAATAAACCCACTGAGTTCACATAACGTAAAATACAATGAAGGGGTGATTCGTTGGTTAGGACAAATAAAACTTAAAAGGCCTGTGAAGTCTTTGCCAACGTTTCAACCAAAAGCTTAGGGCTTCATCAGGGCTTAAATATATATTAGGAACATCAAAAAAGTGCTAACAAAAAACTGAAGTGTACTTAAAAAATTATGTGGATAGAATTATATAAAACAGTGCGAGATTTTTCAGGATGGAACATTCAAGTGCACATAACCAAATCACAATACATTGATAAAATTGTAAGAAGACAAATTTTTTAATATTTTTTTTTTCCTAACCGATGAATCACGCCCTTCATTGGATACCGATAGGACATAAACTTCCCTTAGATAAAATACAAACATGAAGCAATTAACAATAATAATTATGAATTATTTAAATAAATTGAACTTCAGTTGAATCTTCTCACTCTTGAGATAGCTGCATTATACCTTTCCACATGATTTGCCAAACTGAAGTTTAATTTAGTTAAATAATTCATAATTATTTCATGATTGTATTTTATGTTATCTAAACCACAGTTTCCTAAACTCAGTGGGTTTATCTCATTAGGCGGCTACGGCTGAAATAAAAAATGTTTGAAAAATAAGTATTAATTAGGGTCAGTTTGAAATTCATTTTCAAAAATGTGAAATCAAATTTCGTTAGTGAGAAATTAGTTTTCGTTACTTTGAAATCAATTTTCATTTGAGCGAAATTAGATTTCACTGATGTGAATTTAATTTTCATTAATTTGAAATCAAATTTCACTAGTGTGAAATAATGCTGGAAATGGTATAGTTGTTCGCATCTTTTTATTGCAGTCAATGTACGAACGCAACGCATATACATGCAAGATCACAAATTCGGACGGTTCCGCGCGTTTTATCATTCGCGCGTCATAGCGTCCACTGTGAGACACGCCTAAATGATCGGCCGCGTTAATTGTCCTGACGGGGACGATCTGTGACTATGTACACAGCAAGGAACCGGCTGTCGTGGTTTCGTTGCTTTGAATCGTCGACAGCAAGAATACTCACTTATGCATCTGTATTTAGGTGATCTCTGACGATTTACATACGTTATCGACCTTCAAACAGATAATGTGCAAAATTTCTATAAATTTTGAGCTTTTAGAAAACAGTTTAGATGCCTCTTAAAATTACAACTTTGCGCGCATCCCAGCGCCAGCTGTCCGGAAACCGAGTGCTGACTGTACACCAGCTTTCCATCAGAAGTACCTAGGACCTGTTTTCAAAATATCAGCCTTCAGAAAACTCTTGCATGTTTTTGACGCCACCTCCCGAACTATATTATACAAACTTTACAAGAGAAAAAATTAAGCTCAAGTGTAGAAAAAAAGAATAGGAATAGGGACATGCTGGAATCTGTAGGCATACTGGGTGCGAATCAGAAAATTATGATAATATTTAATACCTTCAATGACAAATGTCTTGAGAATGAGAATCCCTAATTTACTTGGACTGCTCAAGTCGATCTCTGACTGGGTCATACCCAAAATTACATACTCCATAAAGTCAGATGGAAAAAGGACAAACCAAAGTTTCCCAAACATACTAAACAAAAGAGAAACGCAATTTATCTATTTTAGACAAGGCCTAATTAAAATGCACTAAGTTTTTCATGAGAAAAACAAGACTGATTGCTGCATTCGATTGAGCTTTAATGGCATAAATGTAGCCTGTGTGGTGTGAAGAAGCAAGCATTGAAAACTTCACGAACATAAAAGTTCAAATATAACCCTAACCATAAACTTTCTATCATATATGAAAATACACTTACATTATGTTTTTCCTTGGTCAAATCATCTGGTTTTGTCTTGTTCAAATCATTTGATTTTTCTTTGTTCAATTGGGTTCCTGATCCATTCTGTTGTGGCTGTGTATTCCTAGCTGCATTGATTTCAGTGGTGTTTTTTATTTGTATATTTTGGTTGTTGATAGGCCTATTAAATGCGTGGTTTTCGGTGGTAATTCTTGACTGAACATTTTGATTCGTGTTATAATTCATATTATTCATCTGACTGTTGGGTGAGTTTGCATATGCCATAAGCTTGAGTGCAACTGATCCAGTTTGATCTTGAGTTTGATATGAACACGAAGATTCAGAAGAGTAAGAAGTGTTTGGAGACATTGAATAATTGAGGTTTTGATATCCACCTCTGAAAAAAGTTTAATTTAGTGACCGTAAATTGTTATAAGTTTTTTATCTTACCTGAATCTTGGAGGCATTGGAGCGGGAGCTCTATACCGTCTTTGGGTAGGCCGTCCTCTCCTTTTCGTATTTACTCTTTGTCGGCTCACCAATGCATCCATGTGGCCAGATTTTTGCGAGTGAACAAGAAATATCCTGGCAAAAGGTCCCGTACCTTCAACCTAAATTGTATCCTTTTAAAAAAACTCCAAAACTATTTAAATGTACTTACTACACAAGTATCAGGGATGCTTTTTAACAGGTGTTCAACCGAATTATATCCGAATCTACGGAATGGTATCTTATTCCCTATCATTTCTAAAAAATCCCTTTCAAGAGTTCTTATTGTGGTCTGATTTGTCGTTGAGGTTATCAAACCTTTAATACTTTTTTTGAGTTCGTCTTCCGTTATTTGGCTGGCCTAGGAATGAAAAAGATGAATATAACTCACTTTCTAAATCAAATTTGAGAGTTGGCAAAATTTTAGAGATTTAATTTTGATTTTAAAATGCTAATAAACAGGGTTAACCAACTTTTTGTACTTAAGTTTATGATCAAGAATACAAGTGAATACTTAACGGAGTTAGGAACTGAACTATTTAATAAAGAATAAGTTATACACTTGTACTTCTCGTAGAGTACGGATGTAAGCCTATTGAGATGTGCACCCTATCTCTTGCACGTCCTTAGTTTCGATCTATACATTTTCCCGAGCCAATTCCTTGACAAACAGATGAGAATCGAAATTTGACATACAGTGAAAAAATATTGGGGTTTTGATTAAAAATTTTGGTTACATACAGTCCATACAGATTAAGCTGTAGCACACAAATTACCTGTGAGATGGCCGTGATCTCTAACCCTTTCGTCTTCTACTTTTTTCCGGCCGGAAAATTCACCTCAGCTCAGCATATTTCATCTACCTATGCACACGTCTGGTCGCTACATTTTCATTTAACACTAACATAATCTTGAGCATTATTTTCAGTGGTTAAAATCGCAGAAAAGAGAAAATCAGTCAGCTGATGGATGATCAGAAAATACTTTATATCTAATCGGGTGGTATATAAGGGGAACTGGCTCAAGGAAGAAACAGTAACAGCTCTAACTATAGATGCATTTAAAAATGGACTAGACAATGAACTGCAGACGTTAAACAATCAATTTATTCTATATATTTAATAATTTTCTTTTAAATGGTTAACTATGAACATTAAAACAACGGTCTATACGCTTTATTGCTTGAGTAATAATAATAATAAATAAGCCCATTTTCATGAGATTTGTTATCTTGAATATGTACAAGGCTAATTTCCTGTATACCTATATCAAGCTTAAATAGGGGAATAAAGCGTCCTTACTTTATACCTACAGACACTGACTCGCTAATTCTAAATGTTTAAACTGAAACTTTTTATAATGGTATTGAGAAAATATGAACAGATTTGATACTTCCAAATGATGAGAAGTATAATATAGTTTAAGGTTAGAAAATATTATAATTATTATTAAGTTATTTATTTGATGAATTATTGATGCCTTACACAATAACAGCGAATAATAATAATAGTCCCACAAGTTCTGTAACAAAATATTTTCCTCACGAACTCGTATTAGGACATATAGTCGTATTTACGATAGAGTTTAAATTTTGACCGTTATTTTCACCAGTTGAAAATAAATAAAATACCCAGATCTGTTCCTTTTTCTGACAACTATCAAATAATGATACATGACATTTTGATTTGACACATAAAAATATCAGATTCGGGTCTTTGAATTTTGAATTTCGAATTTTTGTGTGAAATCTTTCAGTTTTTTGCCGCTTTCTGCATTATTTTTTTATTTGTTATTATCGCAATCGGTTTTTTGGTTTTTTATGTAGTGTTCTGTGCCTTTGTGTTTCGGTGTTGCGTTTCAAACCTGGTTTTAGTTTGGATTGAAGTGTTTACTCTTATTGTAAGTGTTTACTTTAGACTCTAATTTTAGGATTTTTGGATTTTAATAACTTAACTTTCTTCAAAGAAATTGAAAATAAATTTTTATTCTGAAATGTATATCACTTTTCTAAATACGACCCTGTCGTTTATCTCAGCTGACGGAATCGAAGCGCTAACGCATGCTGACAACCTAAAGAAAAAAATTACTAAAAATGTCAACGCGAACTGTCAACTTCACTTTCTATCGTGATTTAGTCTATACCAATAGATACCAGATGGCTCTAAATAGTGCTTTGTGATAGCTGCCATATAGTTATGCACCATACAGAAGTTGGTGGCTGTGGTGATTCGAAATCAATTAATGAAGTTTTTCTGCAGGCCATGCAGAAAAGCATTCAAGAGTGTCCCAGCTCTTTCAAGACAGGTTGGTGAGCTGAAATTGGAAATTGAGGTATTGAAGAAAGAATTGTTAGCGACCAACAATCAAAAGTGCAAACATGAACCAGTGGAACCAGATATGGGGCAGATGAGCAATGAAATGCAGGATGTATTTGAACGGATGAATATGGCCCAGGATGGGCTAAGTGAAGTTGAGAAAGTAATAAGAATTGGTGTGACAGGATCCTGCAGACCATTGAAGGTTGTCTGTACTGATCAGGCTAAACAAGTAATAAAAAACAAGAAGGAACTGGCAGGATCAGATTTTAAAATTAATTTAGATAAGACTGCCATGCAAAGAGACCAATTTAAGAAGGTGTTGACTGAACTTCAATCTAAAAATGACAAGGAAAACGATGGCTATACCATTCGGTATATCGGTGGATGACCAAAAGTAGAGAAAAAGGGGACAACAGTGATGGTAACACGTAGGGAAGTTCCCTACATGTAGGGAAAAATTGATGTTTTTTTTCTGGTGTAGGGAAAAGGGACAGAAATTCGTAAATTGTGAAAATGTAAAAAAAAAAAAAAAAAGGAAAACGGATAACTTCTAAAAGATGAGCACTGGCAACGTAGCAACAAACTTTTGACTTTCTTGTTAATTGACCTTTTGTTTGAACGCCATATTGCGGTGCGCGAACATAGTTGCCAAAAGTAGGAAAAAAAAATTCACTAGCGTACTGTCAACATTAAAAACAAAAGTTACTGAATAAATTACATTTAAAATTTAAAGGACCCCGCCCGCACACATCTTATGGGTTTTTGGTTTTCTGTCCAACTCAATGAAATTTTGATATGTGGTATATCTTGACTTACTGATAAAAAGTTCTCATGGGCCCAACCCGATACTATGATTAGTTTCCGAAATACAGGTGGTTTAATGTTCAAGAAATGTACACATTTTATATGCATTCACATCTCTGTCACCTATTATTAGGTCTGTCAGAGTGAATTTCATTGGTTGTAACTAGTTTTCTGACTAGTTTTCTGACTGTTTTCGACCAATCAAATTCGCTCTGACAAGTTTGTGATTTTTGCAGAAACAGACCTTTTATTAGGTGACAGGTAGATGTGAATACATATAAAATGTATACATTTCTTGGACATAAAAGTACCTGTAACTCAAAAACTAATCATAGGATTGGTTCGGGCCCATGAGAACTTTTTATCAGGAAGTCAAGGTCTAACACATATCAAAATTTCATTGAGTTTGACAGAAAACCAAAAACCCATAAGAGGTGTGCGGGGTCCTTTGCCGCCTATTACGAATGTTTTTGAAAAGAAAGGCCATCTCAGCTGAAATTGATGGCTTTTCTTTACAAAAACATTCGCAATAGGCGGCAAATTTAAATTTTAAATGTAATTTATTCAGTAACTTTTGTTTTCAATGTTGACAGTACCCTAGTAATTTATTTTTTTCTACTTTTGGCAACCATGTTCGTGCATCGCAATATGGCGTCCAAACAAAAGGTCAATTAGGCTCTCTAAACCACGTGATTTTTCAATATGGCGACTAAGGAAAATTTGACTTTTGTACAGTAGTCAATAGATGGCGCCAGGTATTTTGTTTGTTCTGCAATTTCATGCAGCCAACTGAGTCAACCAACAGCGAATTCTATTGGTAAAACTAGTGCAGAAAAAATGTGTTTTAATCTCTTTCTTATATAAGCTGTTTAGAAAAAGACTCGAATACACTCAGGGCGCACTAACCCTTCCAATAGAATTCGCTATTAATTGAATTAAAGCGTAGGGAAAATTGTAGGGATTTTTTTTTTGGTTGGTAGGGGAAAGTAGGGATTTTTTTTTGTCTGATAAGGGGAATCGTGAAAAAAATGTTACCATCACTGGGGGACAACCAGATAGGTAATAACTCTGGCCATACAGGAAAAAACTAGTCGAAATCCCATTGCAAATGTACAAATGTGTGTGGGCTTTGCACCAAGTTAGCGGAGTTGAACCTAATGCTAAGTTGTACTAATTATGATGGGATTGTATTATTATTACGGAGAGCTGGCTGAATAAAGACATCTTTTTAGAGGAACTTTTTTGTGGCAACTATAATATCTTTAGAGCTGATAGAAATGTGCAAATTACAACAAAAAACAGAGGAGGTGGTGTATTGATATTGGTGAAAAGTCATATACAAGCTTCAATCATCTGGAAGACTGAAAGTCACTTAGATCAATTATTTTTGTCATGTACAGGGTGATCCAGTATAAAGTGAACACCCCCTACCTTTTCGCTAAAAAAATTTTTTTTCAAAATGTGTACAGGGTGTTTCAGAAATGGTGTTACAAACTTCAAGGGCAGATAGTATTCATGAAAATAATTAAAAAAGTTCCTATGGATAAAGGTCCGGAAACGCTTTGTTTCCAAGAGACAGGGTGATACGTTTTTCAAAAAAAAAATAGATTTTTATTAATAGCTCAAAAGAGCTTTAGTCGATTGCAATGAAATTTTTACGATTTATTTCAACCATTATTAGACATCTACTGGACCAATTAGATTTGATCCAGAATTCCCAGGGGCGTACCCAGCAACCAAGTCGGTTGTTTTTGTGCAGAAAACAATATCACTCTGTAGTTTTTGTAGGATTTTTATTGATTATTCCGATAAACACACTAAAAATACAACATTTTGGTCTCTTAAACTTTTCAATTGACCATATTAGTTAGGTTAAGAAAAATCGGGCGCGAAATTTAAAATGGGTTCCTAAACACATTTCAACAAATTTGACAGCAATGTATTTCTTATGGGGGATTCAAAAGAGTGATTTTCAGACGGGAATATCTTGGGTTCTGGGCATTTCTTAGTATTGGAACCTATTGTACATCAAACTTTGAACATATTTCTCTATAATTCATGCTCTAATTGTTTTTTTAGACCTATGAATTAAAAATACAAATGATTTTAATTAAAAGTGTCTGTTTTCGGTGGACGTACGTCTAAAACCAGCTGAGAGAAAGTGAGGTTGTGTGTTGTGTTATGATTGTTGGTGAATTGTTTATTTATTTATTTATCACTAGTTCAATCATTTATTTTTCAATTTTTTTGGATTATTGAAGTACATTTACTAACCAAGTATGTAGGTAAACTTTTATTTTATTATAATTAGGTACTCATATATACTTATGAATCAAGCAAGGACATACGTATTTTATACAAACATCGGCTTCTTAAATTGGTAATATTTTTATTTTAACAATGTTTATTCAACTTTCAATCACTCTCTCAGTTAATTAACATATTAAAAAAACTATTTATACAACTCAATTCCGTAACAAACGTTCTATCACGACTACAGACGCTTTTAAAATTGAGTCCCCATAAGACATCAATGTATTAATATTTGAACTAGGAACCCGCGCCAATTTGCGATTCTAACCTAACTAATATCATCAATTATCTCGCTGCGTTTTCGCGGAAAAATTACAATACCATACCGCGGCATGTCTCTGAACTCCATAAGAAAAAATAAAAACGCTTAGGAATTGATTAAAAATGTATCGGAGTTTGTTGATTTATGAAAACAAAACAAAAGAAAAACCTTAAATGGAATTTATGTCCTTGTCACTCAATGAATGGGTGATGTACCTTAATTCCTATGAATTTTTATCTTTCCTTATGGAGTCCAGAGACGTGCCGAGGTATGGTATTGTAATTTTTCCACGAAAACGGAGCGAGATTATTGAAAAATTTAAGAGACAAAAATGTTGTATTTTTAGTGTGTCTATCTGAATAATTATTAAAAATCGTACAAAAACTACAGAGTGATATTTTTTTCTTCACAAAAACAACCGATTTGGTCGCTGGGTACGCCCCTGGGAATTCTGGATCAAATCTGTATCTTGGAAACAAAGCGTTTCCATAGGAACTTTTTAAATTATTTTCATGAATACTATCTGCCCTTGAAGTTTGTAACACCATTTCTGAAACACCCTGTATATGTATACCACCAGGATCGTCTGAGGATCAGTAGAGTAAACTGTTTGGTAGTTGAAGAAATATGTTCCATATGCCCCAGCACAAAGGTCTACATAGTGGGTGACTTCAATCTACCAGGGGTGGTCGAACGCTATTAATGGTGTTCAAGTAGTGTGTCTTTGTACTTTGCACAAATGTATGGTTTTTATAATATGCACCAGATGACTGATGTCCCTAATAATAGCAGAAATGTGTACCTGGATGTACTTTTTACCAATGACAAATCTGTGAAATGCCGTAAGTCTCGAGATCCGCTTTTTTGTGAATCTGTTCATCATACATCCTCTGTGATTTTAGAGCAGGCAATGTAGGGTGGAGGATACCGCGAATTTATGGTTTCAGAGCTACAAAACCGCACATCAAAACAACGGTTTAGACGACCTATGTAAAGACTTCATAACCAAATTTGAAGACATGGGCCACCGCTCTAGCGTAAGGAGAAGATTTGAAGAAAGGAAACAGGCTCAAAACGAATCCTTGTTAAATTACTTATACGAATTGTAGGTACTATACCACAACTATAAGGCCAATATGAACATGAAGGAATTTTTAGATGTATTTAGAGAAGGATTGAATGAACAATACCTATCATACTAATACACCAAATAGAAACCACGATACCATTGACAAATTAACAAGAATAGCCGTTACAATAGATAAAGCTCCAAAATCAAGAGCATCCAATATGGACACTTTTAATAGTCAAAGAGAAAGGAATAATTTTCACCAAAGACTTGGCAACCAAGGGTATAGACAGACATCGTCACATCAACAGAATTGGTCGAAAATAACAAATTATTCCTCAGCTCAACTAACGCAGCATAATAATGGATATGGATCAGGGCATCAAAATAACAGATATAGGAATCAAAATTAGAACAATACAGGAGATTGGCAGAATAGAGTGACCACGCAAAACACCACCTCGTAGACAAATAAACCAAACGACAGTTACAATCATGGAAATCAATTTAGGCAAAGCAGTCAGCATCCGAGATATTCTAAAAACAGCCAACAGTGTTACAACTGTGGCCACTTTGCAGCCACAACAGAGCGAATACAGATAGCAGGCAAAACTTTCATATACAAAATGGATGCAATCAATGGAGTCCCATACGCGATTATTCTAGGAATGGAATTCATGAAAACAAACCGAGCCATTCTCGATTTAAAGAAAGAATCAACATCAAGTATAGCCATAGAAGACTTAAGACAGAAACAAACAGTGAGCAACAAGTTTGGCGATTCAGGAAAAATAGTTTTTTAAAAATGACTTGTATGTTTTTTGGTTAGGTATTAACTTGGGGAAGAACAGGATGTGATTGTTAGTGCTTAGATTTAGGTATTGTCAAACTATGTATTTATTGTAAATTGTTTTACGAATGTTTTTGTAAATTGCAGGGTCCTTTGTTGATTAGTCTAAATCGAGGTCTAAATTTGTAGGTACTCATAAATGAATTTATCACCTTTCCCTATCAAATAGCATTGAAAGGTGATAAATTTTACCCGTACCTTTAGACTACAGATTGTAAATAGACAATACCGTCAATACCTATACCTACTTAAAAAAAAAAACGACAATAATTAAAAACTATACTTGAAAATTTGAAATACACAACGCATGAACTCAGAACTAGTGATCAATAGTATTCAGTGACTATAGTGAAATTAATTAAACAGTGTATGCACGTGATCAAAATTAATGACATACACACATCGCAATGTTGCCGCTTTTAACTTTCGTTTTACTTTGACATATCTACCATGTCTAGTAAAATTTGTTATCACTAAAGCAAACCAACATCGATTTTTATGTGTATAGATAGTGTATTATGAAGACAATCTAAAAAAACTACTCACTTTTCGTCGTAAATTTGGTTGCGAATAGAGCTAACATCAAGGTGATCTTGATTCGTAACCCGCTTCTTATGTGGACGTTTTTTCTTTGGTGAATTTAACGCTAAATTATCCCTAACTTTTTGAGAGATTTCAAATTTTTATTATTTTTTTCAATTTGATTTTACTTACAGTGGTTATGCCAATATTCAGTGCAGCTGCAACACGCTGGAAAAATATTCCCAATTAAAGATGTCTGTCAACCTAGCATGACAACCCCAGCAGAATTCGAAAAAATTTGGTGGAGAATTTGTTGCTATTTTGTTGCTAATTATTTACCATATTTTTGATTTTTTTGCTCTTGCCGATTTCGAAAAAATGGGATTCTGCCAGCTTGATATCAAGCTAGCAGAAAAAAAAATCAATTTCTCAGCAGAATAAAAAAAGAATAGAGGGGAATTTGTTGCTAATTATTTACCATATTTTTAATTTTTTCAATCTTGCCTGTTTCGGAAAAAAGCGAATATACCGAGCTACCAGAAAAATGTTATGTATTATTTCTATTTTTAATCAAGTTTATAATACATGAAAATCTACATGAAAATCTATGACTATACTTATTTTCAAATAATAATTAGAGGAACCAACTTTCGAAAAATCAATTTTTTTTTTAAGTATTGTTCATCAAACAGAGCAATGCACGAATAAAAAACGGTAATTACAATATACAAAAATTGTGAGCTGCTGATTATATTTTTTACTGTTTAAGGAAGGTTTATTCATCCTTTTGGTTGCGGTTGCCGATTTTAGTGCCCTTTAATCAACCTGAATTGATTTTTTTTTTCTTAAAAAAATACTGATGCCAATAATTATTAATCCAATTGAAAATTACAGAGGATTTTCAATATACCGCCCGTCGATGCAATGACCTATAATAATATATTGATCCATATTGGTCTGAATAGCTGTACAATACAAAACAAAATGATTCTGCTGACGGTGAACAAATATTTACCACTCAAAAAGACTCGAAGTTTATCTTTGCAGTCTAAGTTGTAGTAAATAACTATAAAATAATATTCTGCTGGCGGTAAATAAATATTTACCAGGCAAGAAGTGTCCATAATGGTCTAAATCGATCTAAATTTTGATCTAAATTCATTCTGCTGGCGGTAAATAAATATTTACCAGTCAAGAAGTCTCCATATTGGTCTAAATCGCTCTATATTTTGATCTTAATTCATTCTGCTGGAGGTAAATAAATATTTATCAGGCAAGAAGTGTCCATAATGGTCTAAATTGGTCTATATTATGATATAGACTCATTCTGCTAGCGGTAAATAAATATTTATCAGTCAAGAAGTCTCCATAATGGTCTAAATCGGTCTATATTTTGATCTAAATTTATTCTGCTGGCGGTAAATAAATATTTACCAGGCAAGAAGTGTCCATAATGGTCTAAATCGGTCTATATTTTGATCTAGATTCATTCTGCTGGCGGTAAATAAATATTTACCAGACAAGAAGTGTCCGAAGTGCTAGAAGAATGAATTTAGATCAAAATATAGATCGATTTGGACCATTATGGACACTTCTTGCCTGGTAAATATTTATTTACCGCCAGCAGAATGAATCTAGATCAAAATATAGACCGATTTACACCATTATGGAGACTTCTTGACTGGTAAATATTTATTTACCGCCAGCAGAATGAATTTAGATCGAAATATAGATCGATTTAGACCATTATGGACACTTCTTGCCTGGTAAATATTTATTTACCGCCAGCAGAATGAATTTAGATCAAAATATAGAGCGATTTAGACCATTATGAGGACTTCTCGACTGGTGAATATTCATTTATTGCCAGCAGAATGAATCTAGATCAAAATATAGACTGATTTACACCATTATGGAGAATTCTTGACTGGTAAATATTTATTTACCGCCAGCAGAATGAATTTAGATCAAAATATAGAGCGATTTAGACCTTTATGGAGACTTCTTGACTGGTAAATATTTATTTACCGCCAGCAGAATGAATTTAGATCAAAATATAGATCGATTTAGACCATTATGGAGACTTCTTGCCTGATAAATATTTATTTACCGCCAGCAGAATGAATTTAGATCAAAATATAGAGCGATTTAGACCATTATGAGGACTTCTCGACTGGTAAATATTCATTTATCGCCAGCAGAATGAATCTAGATCAAAATATAGACTGATTTACACCATTATGGAGAATTCTTGACTGGTAAATATTTATTTACCGCCAGCAGAATGAATTTAGATCAAAATATAGAGCGATTTAGACCATTATGGAGACTTCTTGACTGGTAAATACTTATTTACCGCTAGCAGAATGAGTCTATATCATAATATAGACCAATTTAGACCATTATGGACACTTCTTGCGTGGTGAATATTTATTTACCGCCAGCAGAATGAATTTAGATCAAAATATAGAGAGATTTAGACCATTATGGAGACTTCTTGACTGGTAAATATTTATTTACCGCTAGAAGAACGAGTCTATATCAGAATATAGACCAATTTAGACCATTATGGAAACTTCTTGACTGGTAAATATTTATTTACCGCCAGCAGAATGAATGTAGATCAAAATATAAACCTATTTAGATCATTATGGGGACTTCTTCACTGGTAAATATTTATTTACTTCCAGCAGAATGAATTTAGATCAAAATAAAGATCGATTTAGACCATTACGGAGACTTCTTGACTGGTAAATATTTACTTATCGCCAGCAGAATGAATTTAGATCAAAATATAGATCGATTTAGAGACCATTACGGACACTTCTTGCCTGGTAAATATTTATTTACCGCCAGCAGAATGAATTTAGATCAAAATATAGAGCTATTTAGACCATTATGGAGACTTCTTGCTTGGTAAATATTTATTTACCGCCAGCAGAAGGAATTTAGATCAAAATATAGATCGATTTGGACCATTATGGACACTTCTTGCCTGGTAAATATTTATTTAACGCCAGCAGAATGAGTCTTAATCAAAATATAGATCGATTTAGACCATTATGGACACTTCTTGCCTGGTAAATATTTATTTACCGCCAGCAGAATGAATCTGGATCAAAATATAGACCGATTTAGACCATTATGGAGACTTCTTGACTGGTAAATATTTATTTACCGCCAGCAGAATGAATCTAGATCAAAATATAGACCGATTTAGACCATTATGGAGACTTCTTGACTGGTAAATATTTATTTACCGCCAGCAGAATGAATTTAGATCAAAATATAGATCGATTTAGACCATTATGGACACTCCTTGCCTGGTAAATATTTATTTACCGCCAGCAGAATATTATTTTATAGTTATTTACTACAACTCAGACTGCAAAGATAAATTTAGAGTCTTTTTGAGTGGTAAATATTTGTTTACCGTCAGCAGAATCATTTTGTTTTGTATTGTACAGCTATTCAGACCAATATGGATTAATATATTATTATAGGTTATTGCATCGACGGGCGGTATATTGAAAATCCTCTGTAATTTTTAATTGTATTAATTATTATTGGCATCAGTATTTTTTTAAGAAAAAAAAACAATTCAGGTTGATTAAAGGGCATTAAAATCGGCAACTGCAACCAAAAGGATGAATAAACCGTCCTTAAACAGTTAAAAATATAATCATCGGCTCACAATTTTTGTATATTGTAATTATCGTTTTTTTTTTCGTGCATTGCTCTGTTTGATGAACAATACTTAAATAGATCAAAAATTTGATTTTTCGAAAGTTGGTTCCTCTAATTATTATCTGAAAATAAGTATAGTCATAGATTTTCATGTATTATAAACTTGTACATAACATTTTTCTGGTAGCTCTGTATAATCGCTTTTTTCCAAAACAGGCAAGATTGAAAAAATTAAAAATATGGTAAATAATTAGCAACAAATTCCCCTCTATTCTTTTTTTATTCTGCTGAGAAATTGATTTTTTTTTCTGCTAGCTTGATATCAAGCTGGCAGAATCCCATTTTTTCGAAATCGGCAAGAGAAAAAAAATCAGAAATATGGTAAATAATTAGCAACTAAATAGCAACAAATTCCCCACTATTTTTTTTTTATTCTGCTGGGAAATTCATTTTTTTTTCTGCTAGCTTGATATCAAGCTGGCAGAATCCCATTTTTTCGAAATCGGCAAGAGTAAAAAAATCAAAAATATGGTAAATAATTAGCAACAAAATAGCAACAAATTATCCACCAAATTTTTTCGAATTCTGCTGGGGTTGTCATGCTAGGTTGACAGACATCAATTAAAGCCCCAGAAGATTTATATTTGATAGTAGGGAATTATTGAAATACGGCCGAAGTTGACTGTGCCGCTTTAGTGCCGACCCAAAATTGACTGTGGCGCGCGCTATTTTAGCTCACAAAAGGAATTATTGAACGACACGTTAAGTCGGCACTCGGCAGTGGTGAACTTTGGCAGTGGCATGCCATGTTCTATTTTTATATTCGTAACCTAAAATTGCAAAATGTAAATACGTGTTTGGTGTTCTTCTGAATAGATTTTTGTTGAATTTGTTTTGTTATTTCATCTAAGTATATTTTAAAATGGAGGATATTGGAGACCGTATTATTAGGGGACGGGGATGGGAATGATGATGACTCGATGTGAGATACGTCATTCTAGACCACATTTTAAGGCACGAGAATGATGAAAGGCGAGGCCCCGTCGTCATTGAAGCGAAGTATTTGTGGCTTTAAACTGTCTTTCTCTTCATAAGAGCCCATTCTAATGAAAAAATCCAACACATAAAATCAACAGAACAGGCAAATCGGCAAAAAACTTATGAAAACACAGCACCAAACACCGCCAAGAAGCCACTAACCTGTCACTGGAAATTGAAGAAATATGTTTGGTCGGACTTTGTTCAAAATCAGTTCTGAATTGAACTGCGCTTGCGTATTTGTTGTTCATATCGAAACCAATGCGCAAGCGCAGTTCAATTCAGAACTGATTCTGAACAAACGGAAGAAACCTATAAATGTAAATTAATAGGGCAATCCAAACAAAATGGCGGTCAATGCATAGTCAATGCCAAAAAATCGGCGCCATAAATTTAACTCACACAACCGTGACATTTTTTTATCAAAAAACTGTTTTTTGTGGTATTTTTAGATGATTTTCTAGTGTTTGGGAGGATAATTTTCGTATCTTAAGATGGAAAGTTTTTAGTTTAAGAAATTATTAGTGGAAAACCCGGATAAAAAGGCATTGGCCTCCATTTTGACAGGTCGTTGGATTGCCCTATAAAAAAGTGAGGTTAACATTTGAATAAGCCTTGACGAACGTCAACTTAGAAAAAAAAAGAAGAGACGAAGAAACATAGGGACGAGAAGGGGACGAGACTGTGCCTGTTTATGGCCTGTTTTTATTTTCCACAAATAGTAGAAGGCACAAACTTTATTAGTGGCGGCACTAAAAATAAACAGTACTGCCACAACGCGCACGTCTCAAAAACGTCAAAATATTGCCTAGCGCTATTAGTGCCTGGCATTTTATAGTACGGGATACGAGGCCTATTTCATCAAATCATTTTACACCGTCTTGCATTGTTATCATCAGTTAGATAAAATGGTACTGAAACGCACTTGTGCAGGGAAATAGATGGGAGTGGGGGATTTCGCTGAAAAAAATGTTTCAGAAAATGTCGTCATAAATTAGGAAAATATATAATTATACACCGTCTTGCATTTCTTTATTGAGTCAGTTTGTACACAAACAAAATTGAATTACCACATGCAAGACGTTTTTATGGGGGTTTTAGGGTTGCAATAGAAGATGGAAATTGTCAATTTGTGAGAGGGGTGGAAAATCATTTTACACCACTCCATTGTTGATTTAGATTAAAGCTTGAATGTAGAATAGCTACTGGATACTGATACAAGACGTCCTGTGGAGGGATAACGGGCTGCAAGACGGATGTCAATGCGTTGTCTCATGAGGGAGTGAAAATTTATTTTACACCACTTCATGCTTATGTCCACCGGAAGAATATATGTTAAAAAATGGTAATACATCAGTCCAAGACGTTTTTTCGGGGAAAAAAGTTAATAAATCCGTTTTCTTTTTTTACTGAACTTTTGAGTTATTTACTGAACCGTTCACTGTTCATTCTTTTCTAAATCATACAGATGGAAAAGGACAGTTGACATAGCAGCTCAACAGGGGAGTCTGCTGAATACAGGAATTATAATTTCTGTTTACAATTCCAGGCAGATCATTTTTTTGCTGCTTTAAAATCAAATTTCTCAAATTTACCTAATACCTACTTACAATCCGTTAGGTGTTATGACATATCCACCTCAAAAAAATAAATAAAATGATTATAAGCTGTCAGAAAAAGAACAATTTTCAACCTTTTTTTTTTGATGTCCGTAGAGTCATTCAAATATACATATTAAGAGAATTTTGCAAAATAGAATTATTCTACGTGGTAAAAGCAAAAATATCTAAAATTATTGTGCGTAATTTGTAATTTGGAGTAGTATTCACATTTGTACCTGATGGATTTACCCCCGTCAAAATTAGTCAACTTCATCACCGTCTTGCAGTCCTTTCTTTCCATTTAGAACGTCTTGTATTTTTTAAAATGTTATCAATGTGTTCTGTTTTTCCCATTAGTATCAGTGCAAGACGGTGTAAAATGATTTCTCACTCCTTCATAAGACAACACATTGACCTCCGTCTTGCAGTCCGTTATCCCTCCACAGGACGTCTTGCATCAGTATCCAGTGGCTATTCTACATTCAAGCTTTAATCTAAATCAATAATGAAGTGGTGTGAAATGATATTTCACCCCTCTGAAAAATTGACAATTTCTATCCAATATAACAACCCCAAAACCTCCATGAAAACGTCTTGCATGTGTTGATCCAATTTTGTTTGTGTACAAATTAACTCAATAAATAAATGCAAGACGGTGTATAATTATATATTTTCCCTGTTTATGACGACATTTTCTGGAAATTTTTTTTCAGCGAAATCCCCCACTCCCATCTATTTCCCCGTACAGGTGCGTTTCAGCATCATGTTATCTAACTGATGATAACAATGCAAGACGGTGTCAAATGATTTGATGAAATAGGCCTCGTATCCCGTACTATATACTCTTCAATAATTCCCTAATATCAATATACTTCACCTCTCTAACGCTATTTAATGGCAAAAAGGGGCCCCCATTATCTCGTTCCTGTTCAAAGAAACTAATTAGAGACACAACGAGTTTTTGATTCTGACTATTCAATGACTTTGGCATTTTATAGATACACAAATAGAAATAATTTCAAATTATTGAAATCAGTAACCGCAGATTTGCAGCAATATTTGGCAACATAACCCATGAGTGCCAATCTAAATGTCATTTTATCGGCCGATTCCGTTGAATGCCAACAGTGTTCTGTCCTTTTTTAACTAAGGTTAAATAAAAAGGAGAATGAGCTCTTAGCTTGAAACGAATTTTAATTTCTTACAAACTGCAATTGGCAATAATTTCGACGTCATTGATCACGTGCATACACTGTTTAAATAATTTCACTATAGTTAACCATTGGCCTTGCCGTTAATAAATAAATATAATAAATAAATAAATCAAAAAACACACAGGAAGAAATTAACAATAGGATTGAAGATACAACGGAACAAATAGAAAACACACTACTGGTTTTTGGGGTGAACAGGATTAGGCAACACGGGACAAGCAAGTACAGAGCATATGATTTTGTTTTTTCTACGCATTAAGTACAGGGTGCTGCAATTTGGAGTGTTTTGACAGGAAAAACATACTTCCAGGCCAGATACAGAAAAATTGACTTAGATGTCATGGGACTGATTTTCGAGAAACGTCGATTGCCAAAAACAAGATCGCGATATCTTCAATGGTACCATTAATACAGGGCGATTTTCGATTTTTCCCTATTATGAAAAATAGCTATAAGTTTTTTGTTTATCAATTTTTTTTATTTCTGTGAGAACATCTTTGGAATACTTTTTTGAGCACAATCCAGTGGCGTAATCAGTTTTTTTCTATTTCGCTCCCATTTTGAGATATTGACCAAAGACCGATTTTTTCAAATAGGACACCCTAGATATTGATCGCTTATTGGATAGTTCTGCTTTTGCTGATTTCAATGATATAAGGTTCGATAGGTTTATCTCTAACAGTTTTCGAGAAAAAAAATTATATCTGTTTCATTCATAAGAAACAATGTGTTAGAAAGAGACCTTCCTCATTTTCCTTACAGATATAAAATCCTTTTCTAACACATTGGTTCTTATGACAAAAATAGATATAATTTTTTTCCTCGAAAACTGTTAGAGATAAACCTATCGAACTTTATATCATTGAAATCAGCCTAAACAGAGCTATCCAATGAGCTATTAATATACAGGGTGTCCCAAAAAGATACCGACAAACTTTAAGGGGTAGTAGGGGACATCAAAACCAGCATTTTTGTTTATATAAACATATGTCCGCAAATGAGCCATTTGGGCTGTAGAGCAAAAAAACTGTTTCGTATCTAGTTTTATTCTTCGCAATAATTAAATCACTGTTTACTCAATAATTTTGCTTTAATAGCAAATAAATTATGGTTTACAATAATTGTTCAACTCGCGAACTCTTTGGAATATTCCAGGAATAGCTTCTACATGGGTACAACTCGTCAGTATCCTTGCTATCAGATCTTCCTCACGAACAGGTGTTTCGTAGACTATACTTTTCAGTCAATGACCCGACGGTGTAATCTTTGCATTGAAGTATGTAAATGGTCAACATTTTGAACAATTATTGTAAACCATAATTTATTTGATAATAAAGCAAAATTAATAAGTAAACAGTGATTTAATTATTGCGAAGAATAAAAGTATCAAACAGTTTTTTTGCTCTACAGCCCAAATGGCTCATTTGCGGACATATGTTTATATAAACAAAAATGCTTGTTTTAATGTCCCCTACTACCCCTTAAAGTTTGTCGGTATCTTTTTGGGACACCCTGTATAGGGTGTTTTATACAAAAATGTCGAACTTTGGTCGATATCTCGAAATCGGAGCGAAATAGAAAAAAACTGAGTCCGCCACTGGATTGTGCTCAAAAAAGTGTCTCTATAATGTAAAAAAAAAATTGATAAATAAAAAACTTATACCTATTTTTCATAATAGGGGAAAATCGAAAATCGCCCTCTATCAGTAGTACCATTGAAGATATCTTGATACAGTTTTTGACAATCGACGTTTCTCGAAAATCGATCCCATGACCTCTAAGTCAATTTTCCTCTATCTGGTCTGGAAGAATGTTTTTCCTGTTAAAACACTCCAAATTGCAGCACCCTGTACAATAATAAGTTACATAGCTTACCTGATGTACAAAATCACAAAACTCTACCTAAAAACCAAATGGCCCACAAGAAACCCAGGAATATGTACGCTTGAAATACTAGAGTCATGATATGCCGACGGCTGAGGAGGAAGTGTTGACCAACGTGAAATCTGATGCCTGCCTAAGTCGCAAACAGGAAGATATGGATAAGGATATAATTCTGGTTATTTTATAATAACTTAGGGGAATCTGGGGAAATAATAGAATAATAAAGGTATTTTATGAGACAATCCAGAACGAAGATAAACACAATTCTTGAGATTTTAATGACACTGTACAAAGATACGTTAAAACTGGGGTTGGAAGTAGTGATGTAAAATGCTCGAGCAAGTATTTGAGGAGAACGTTCTCCGAGCAGGATCGAGAATTAACGAGAATAAACGAGCAAAAACGAGCAGGACCCGAGAATTTATGCTTTTTATCAGAAGCTGAATAAAACAAAACATTTTTCTAAATAAATTCTGATTTTTCTCAAACTTCCCGAAATTCCCAAATTTCTCGTAAAAATTATGAATATTCTGAAAATTCTTCATAAATGTGCTGAAAATTCTCAAACTTCTCAGGAAAATATTCTTAATGCATAATTAATCACATAATTTGTGAATTGTGTCTTGTGTCATGTTTGATAACAATAATTATTCTAATTTAGGGTTTTCTGTGAAACTTTAACATACAATTATCATTAGGATTCTTTTTTTTTTTGATAATAAAATAAAATAGTGATTTTAGCTTGAGTATATTCCAGTACAACGCTACCTTTGCTTCCAAAAAAAAAAAAAAACTATTACTGCTAAGTTGCTTCCTGGTTCTCGGGCTCAATATTCGATATATCTCCGCCTTCAACAGCTTCCATAAATATATCTCTATTTATTGGTTAGGATTGTGCTTGAGAATGTGCTGAATATTCTCTATCGTGCTCAATGTGCTCCAAAGGTAATATTCAGCACGAACCTTTTTTTCGTGCGCGAACGTTCGCGAATGTTCTCGAAAGCACAATCAGAACGTTCCCTTGTTCACATCACTAGTTGGAAGTTATAGAAATTTAAAAGTACTTCCAAATTATTCCCATGTAGGTACTTCCAGAGTAGTTCCATATACTTCCAGAGTATTTCCAAGTATTCCCAAGTATTCCTGGGTATTCCCAGCAAAGTGTACAGTGATTTCCGTGAGTGATTTACCCCTCGGTAATCATCCTCTATTGGTATAATTACACCCATAAAACAACTCTTCTATATTATAGGTAACTCTTCTTGACCCACCCTGTACAACACAAGAATAATCCGAGGAATAATCATATTGTTTTTTATTGTAGTTTCCAGTTTCTAGATCAAATTACCTTATTCCTAAAGTATGTTGAGAAATAAATTAAAATAAAATATTGGATATTGTTTCCTTTAAACCAGTTTTTTTCCTGATTTGCAATGTTTACTTTTTTATTACCTATTGTATTGCTTTTATCAGTGTTTCTATTCATTTTAACATGGTTGGGTTTGGATGTATCGAAAAACTGTATTTGCGGTCCACGGTAAAATTTAAATAATGTGTGCATTGAAAAACTTCTTCATATTTTTATCCCATGTTCCTTTGGATTGATATTCTCTCTCGCTCATTGATTCTATTTTTATCGGCAATAGTAAAGATATTAAAATATAAAACTACTACAGAGCGGAGCTATATGAAACCTTGTCCACTCGTTTCTGGTTTCGCAGGTTTTATGTATTTTGATATTTATATCAAAGGATCTTTTGGTCCAATAGTATTGTGATAATGACGCCTAAATTGGGCCTAACCTTACAGTTGAATTTAAAATTATAATCAAGGGAGGCTTCTTCAAAACGCGGTTTTTTTGAAACGATTTGATCTCAATCCCAATCCTAATATAAGGTATGTGTACGCTCAAAATATAATCTGAATCTCCATTTCAGTAAGATCTTATTTCAAATAAAAATTACAATTATTACCAAAAGCATTCCTCTTACCATGATGTCTGTTTCGTCTCTTGATTCACCTTAAAACTTTGTTAATCAACTTTCGCTTCATTTAAAAAAAAATAAAAACATAATTTAAACCGACTACAATTTTGAGGGTACTAAAATAAAGGAAACTCAGGAAACTAGAAGTTAGAAGGAAATTGAAATTGAAATCTAAAAAATACATGTGTGTTGTTGTGTGTGTGACTGACAGTCGACCCGGTCGAGTCGGGACTGACCGTGCGTTCGGTATTTTGATCTGAGTTCTCCGAGCTTGAATTGACCATTCGTTTATTTAAAAAGTGTACTCGGTGCCGGCTCATTCGCGTTCGTTTTTTAATATTTTTGGCTCTCTGATACATCGTTCAACTGCTCCGTTCGCTCGCTGGTCACGTGATTACGGCTCTGCTCAGCACGCTCTGCTCTTTGAGCAAAATACCGAACGCAAGGTGAGTAGTTGTTTTCTTTTGTATATGCCAAACTTGCTCCGAGCAGATCAGTGACGTATTTATCTCAAACTTGTTCGAATCGATCCAAGATCCAACATTTCACAATCCTATTTTGATTGATGAAAGATGGTTTGCGCTTTCTACTTTTGCTCAAAACTGTACCTGATTGATTAGAAAGCGATCCGAAACGGATTCACATATTGGGCTTTAAACGGAGCATTGCTTTCGGTTTCGGCACGATTCACGTCTTCGACTTGAGCTAGAATGCTTTCGAATTTCGCACGGAGCGCTCTTTGCTGCTCCGTCAAATTCGATTGATCAAACCTTGCGTTCGGTATTTTGCTCAATAAGCAGAGCGTCCTGCGCGGAGCCGTAATCACGTTATTAGCGAGCGAACAGAGCAGTTGAACGCTGTATCCGAATGTCCGAAATTTTAATAAACGAACAAAAATGATCCTGCACCGAGTACACTTTTTAAATAAACCAACGGTCAATTCAAGCTCGGAGAACTCAGATCAAAATACCGAACGCACGGAAAGAGTACGTTCGGTTATTGAATTCAAATGTGCGCGCTTGCTTAAGCCTAGTACTCATAACTGCGAAATTCGCATTTTTTTGACATTACGTTGACAATTTGACGTTTTATGCGTGTATCAAACGTCAAATTGTCGAAGCAATGTCTGCGAAATTCGCATTTTTTTGACATTGCTCCGACAATTTGACGTTTGATACACGCATAAAACGTCAAATTGTCAACGTAATGTCAAAGAAATGCGAATTTCGCAGTTATGAGTACTAGACTTAAGGCCGTTTTACAGCTTGCAATTCTATCTGCAATATGCAAGAAACTTGAACGAAAGCATGCGCAGAAGTGACACAGTTAATTGTTTTCTGCAAGTTTTTTTTGAAACTTGAATGGCATTGCATGCAATCGGTTTAAGGCCGTTTTACAGCTTGCAATTTTTTCTGCAATATGCAAGAAACTTGAAGGAGGGCATGCGCAGAAGTGAGTCAGATGATTGGTTTCTGCAAGATTCTTGAAACTTGGATGGCATTGCACGCAATCGGTTTGGTGCCATTTTTCTTGAAGGTTTTCGTGCAAGCTGGGGAATTTTTAGCAATTATGATGCCTAAAGTTGCTGCTATTGCTTTCTTCTTTTTATAGCGACTTATAATCACTTTTTTTATTTTTTGAAAATGCAAACATCAACAACACAATGTTAAAAACAAAAAAGTATGGATAAGGTTAGAGAAAGAAACAAGTCAAATTGCAAGGTGTAAAACGACGTGCAAAAAATCTTGAATGCAATTTTTTTGCATGCAATAAATGGCATTCAAGTTTTCTTGCAAGCTGTAAAACGGCCTTTAGTGCCATTTTTCTTGAAGGGGTTTCGCGCAAGCTGGGGAATTTTCAGCAATAGGCCTATCTCGCATGATTAGAAAAAGAGAGCTTAATTGTAATAAATACAAGTTAGAAAGCAATAAAAGATGACATGCGCGCGCAACTCGTAGGCTGCTGTGTAGCCAGATTGTATTGTTGCAGAATAAATGTAGACAATACAAATCGAATATTATAACATTGAAGAAGTGATATAGTGTCAAGTGTTTTACAATGCCTTATATCAGACAAAAGAAGAGTTTTAAAGTGGATGAACATCGTTTGCACTTTTATTTTGATAAATGTTTCCTCCGGCAACATGGCTCAATGAAATTGCAAAGGAATATGTCAAGTATAATCTTAAACGAAACTGTGGTGAGTTCAAGTAATATGTAAAGAATTAGTTTGCTCTTTGTCAAATTACACGTTACAAAGAAAGAAGGAACAATTCATTCTGAACTGGCCCCTGAATAAGAATTACAGTGGCTAAATAAACCTTTACATACAGTGGCGACAATAGAGGTCCCGCCGCCATCTTGTTCCCAACCTCTTGTTACTTTTAAATATTAATATATAGGATTTAAATGGACATCTATCATAAAAAATTGGAATCGACGTATTTGATGACCATTATTAGGTCCATCAAATACGTTGTTTTCCATGATTTTGATGGATGTTCACCTAAATCCCATATATTCATATTTAAAAGTAACAAGGGGTTGGGAACAAGATGGCGGCGTTTTCAATATAAATATATGGGATTTTTGAACCAATCAAAAATAAGACAGCAATTGTCGCCACTGTGGGTTATAGAGTCACTGTAATAAGAATATGACGCAAGCCTGTCACAAACTTGCTTCTCATTGAACGCTCACCTGCAGCCTACAAGCGACGCGCGCAGTCCAGGTAATAGGAGATAGGTCTATTATGATGCTTAAAGTGGCTGCTATTGCCTTCTTCTTTTTAAATCGACTTATAATCACTTTTTTCATCTTGAAAACAAAAAATTATGGTTAATGCTGGAGAAGGAAATAAGTCAAATTGCAAGGTGTAAAACGACGTGCAAGAAATCTTGAATGCAATTTTTTTGCATGCAAAAAGTTGCATTCAAGTTTTCTTGCAAGCTATAAAACGGCCTTTATAGGATTATAATCGCAACCGGAGCACTTCCGCAGAGATCTGTGACGTCACAGCTGAGACGGGAAGCGCTCTGGAGCAGTAATGCGGAAAATGTGCGCTCACCAGATACAAACGTTAGTAAGGGCCTATAGACCGACTGATAACGTTATTGGCAAATATTTATCCTGCTGTGAAATAAATAATAATTGGCAGCAACATCAAATAAAACCGATCAAACCGACATGGCCGGTAACTATTTTGACATTTGGTTAACATTTCAGGAAACCGAGGTCCAAAAATAACCCCTTTTCCAGGAACCCAAGATTCTTTTTAGCTTCACACTCTGGTGCTTCAAACAAGTTGTTTCACTTGAACGCACCCTATTTTAAGGCTTTTCCGCGTGTTTTTAAATAAAGGCATCCATAAAATTGCAAGTGCTTGAGAGGGCAGGGGTGAGGAAAACGCCTATAAACCGCCCGGGGCGCTCTAGAGAAGCTCAGGAGTGTTTAAAGTGCTTCACTGGAAAGCGACTCAGACTCAGAGTAATTTGATTACTTTCGGACCGCAAAACCAAGATCCTGGGAGTCGTTCTGGGGCCGAATTTATAAGTCGTTTATCGAATCTTCCTTGAAGATCGTGAGTTTAGAAAAAAACCCTTGTATTACAGGCAATTTTTCTCGAGGATAATCAAGCTTAATCTGATTATGCTAGGTTATGTGATGTGTCCATAGATTTTGGTGTGTCACCATTTCCGACGTCATTAATAAGTCGTCAGCTGTTTGCACTAAAGGTCGTAGTATCTGTAGTGCAAACAGCCTACGTCAAGGGGATAAAAGAGAACATGCTGCCTACGTCACGACTGGTGATTTGGCGTGGTGGGGGGCTTTAGATTCGTTACACACAGGCCTTATGAGGATAGGCTATCTTGTAGTAGTTATGTGTATTATCCTTGCGTCACTATCAGCAGCTTATAGCGATGACGTCACCCGCAGACCTTGATGGAATTTGCGATTCATGCTGTGCTAGTAAGTTGTTTTCGTCGATTTTAAAAGTAGAAAAAGGTAATTTTCGGTCTGTTCCCACAGAAGAAATTAATATTGAATTTCATTGACAAAAACAGTGTCGCACTGGTGCGGCACTCACACTCGTTCCGGCCAATTCATAACTTGCACTGGTGCAATTCCAAAGCAAGCCCTACATTTTTCTACGTATCCGTATGCGCATCCGTAAACGCATTGACTTACGTTGTCGCCCAAAAGTCCTTTTAAGCATAGTCATACATTACGTAACCGATCGTATCCTTTGATGAAACGTATTCTAACCTCAAAAAGTGTTGTGCTGTGCTGATTTTGTAGCTGTGTTTGAATTTTTTACGAAACCATCGTATCTATTCTACACATGCAGAGATCGATGCGGATACGTTTGAAATTCAGACCTGCTTAAAGTGTCTAATTATCCGACCGACACTAGTGACAGTTCGAACACTGGAGCTGTAGAGCTTCGACGCTGAGGCGCTAGCGGTGGGGATAGACCAAGGATGATAGACGACCCCGGGGCCTGACGCCCCGAATAAAAAGAACAGTTGACACATTTCAAAATCGTGATCCAGGGCGCCCTGGGGTGCCCCAGCCCCTAAAAAGAAAGCAGCTTAGTTCTGTTTCTGTTACCAAAATCAAAAATTTAGGTTATGGTTATTGTTGTTTTATTTTTTATTTTTTTCTCAGAATTCCTATTTCTTTGAGTTTGGATTCTTGACATTTGCTTCGACAATTTGACGTTTGGTACACGCCATAGACAATGAAAAATAAAAAGACCTTCAAAAGTATAGCCGAAATAGGTTATACTATTACTGCGCATCCGGTTGCGCATAGCGCATTGCGGAATTTTTGGAAAGCTAGAGACTTACGAAAGATCAGTCCGCGATCATTCGATTCTGTTTCATCTTTCTCTGTCATACCAATTCACAAGACAAGGACGCCGTATGAGTTACAGAGCTTTCCTAGCTGTTTTCTAGAAACCTATCAAACATCCATAACTATAGAAACTGTGACTGAGAAAACAAATAAGTAACCTTAAAATAACGACATTTCCGTGTTGAAATTTGTCATTTTTAACCGATTGAGCGGTCGTCTAAGAAGACTCGAACTCACAAAATCTAAAGAACAAGAAGAAGAAATTGTTATTTTTATTAAGGCACTCGGTATCGCGTACCTATAATATTATGTACAACTAGGATAAACTGAACCAGTAAGTATACATATTAGTTTTGTGATATACGGCATATTTTTTTACTGTTTTAGGAGACCTCAGTCAGAAGAGATAAAATGTAGATGTTAGGCCTTGGCCAGCTTAGCATGTACATACATTAAAGCATGTATAAGGGATGTAATAACTGTGTTTGTAAACTCTTTAGGTATTTGACCTATCTAGCTATAATATATATTTTTTCCAGTACAATTTAGTGTTTATTTTGCCTTTTTTTTCAATCTACATCAAAAAATGGCACAAAACTTTATGGAGTATCACATCATTTTTCTCATTCGGATTTGAGAAAAAAAGATGTGGAACAACATAAGTAAGTTTTTTGTGCAATCAACTCAAGTCAAATTTCAAAATTCCCGCCATTTCAGTATTTGTTCCGGCTGCCCCTATTGACGCCACCGTCGCTGTGACGTCAGCGCTATACAAACTTTCATGTTATCAATCAGGTACTCTTACCTTGGTTTATTATATTTCTCTATGGTACACGCATAAAACGTCAAATTGTCAACGCAATGTCAATAAAGAGCGAATTTCGCGATTATGAGTGCTAGGCTTGCCTCATTCTCACTTGCGCGAAATTCGCTCTTTTTGCGCAAAATTCGTTCTTTATGCGCGAAATTTGTTCCCTTTTTGACATGCTTCGACAAGTTGACGTTTGAAGCCTAGTACTCATAACTGCGAAGTTCGCATTTTTTTGACATTGCGTTGACAATTTGACGTTTTATGCGTGTATCAAACGTCAAATTGTCGAAGCAATGTCAAAAAAATGCGAATTTTGCAGTTATGAGTACCAGGCTTTATGCGTGTATCAAATATTTAATTTTCGAAGCAATGTCAAAAAAGAGTGAATTTCGCGCAAGTGAGAATTAACTTTAAGGGCCGGTTGGAAAAGACATTTTCCGCAAGAGTTAGGTACAATATTTTTCCTACGAGTGTTTTTGTCCATCCTATTTACTATTTATCAAAAAAAATGTTTCCAATAAGCAAAGATTTTATAATGATGGTACAAAAGAGCACATAATATAAAATAGTATATAACAAATCATTTATTTGATCCTAAATACCTTCATTTTTAGAAATAAAAAAAAAATGCGGAAAAGTAACTTTTCAGCACTAGTGCGGAAAAGTGACTTCCACACGATTTTTTTATACACAAAAAAATAATGGAACCGGATTTTTTTATCATGATCCTTGGCCTATATCTAAATTGGCCAAAAAAATTGTTGGGATCCCCCACCCTCGCGGGGCTATGCCACCTAAAATAGGGGGCCCTGCGGGGCTGTGCCCCCAAATGAGGGGCTCCCGCGGGGCTCCGCCCCCCAAATAAGGGGCTTCGCCGTCCAAAAGGTGCCCAGGGATCCGCCCCCCAAAAAGGCCACCCAGGGCTCCGCCCCCCCCAAAAGGGACCCCAGGGCTCCGCCCCTAAAAAGGGGCCACTGCGGGACTGTGCCCCTCAAAAATGGGGCCCACGGGGGACTGCTCCCCCAAATAGGGGGCCCCCGAACTTTAATATGGGTACACTTTTCAGTAAAAGTAAAAATCGTGCGGAAAAGTAAAAAAATAGTGCGGAAAAGTAAAATCGTGCGGAAAAGTACAACTTTCAAAACGAAAAATCTTGCGGAAAAGTAACTTTTCCGCACGCTCGTAGGAAAAGAACGTTTTTTCTGACCATTGAGAAATAAACAATTTTCGTCAAAAATAATTTTCTGCAACTTGAAAACATTACCTCCATATTTTAAAAACTGCTGTTTTCATCTTCACGAAAATATACTACTTGCTACGAGCGCGCGGAATATCCGATGTGCTGTGATGTAAATGAATAATGAATGTTCATTTACAATAAATTATAGCAATAAAAAAAAAATATTTTAAACAATATATAATTGGCCGAACTGTGCTGAGGAAAATAGCTTATTTTCTATGGGCGTGCGTAAAGTAGGTATTTCAAGAACCTACTCATTTGCATGCACACTTATTTATTTACTCATATGAATTTGTCAAATCGCTTGTAGCAGTTATCGTCACTGTCCGGTCAGCGTGAAACTCAATTAACTATTTCTGTTTTCCGTTGAAATTAAAATAAACATATTATCTAGATTAGCCGAAACTAATCGGTTTCGTTTTGATTTTGCTGAAAGAGTTTTTTTTTCTAGTCTCTTTGCGCACTTGATAGGAAAATATCTGTTTCTAAAAAAATTCAAATTTCTTATGATTCTTTCTCTGTTACTTGTTCTTGTTACTAGATTTGGAATATGCAGCAGTATACAGCAGAAGAAAAAAAACTAGGTAAAAAATAAGATAAAATGTATGTACAAACTACGAAACAAATTTCGAATGATGAAAATTAAACACTCTTATTTTCCAAAAAGTTCACAACTTTTCCCGCCAAAGTCTCATACAATGCAGACTGCTGATTATTTTTATCCAAAACCACTGGAACACCCTTATCACCCGAATCGGATATACTGCCGTTCAACGGGACAGTTCCTAAAATATCAATTTTCAATTCTTTGGCTAACTTTTGAGTACCATCTCCAAAAATGTGAATGTCACTAGAACAGGAGGGACAAGTTACAGCGCTCATATTTTCAAAAAGACCGATTATAGGAATTTTCAGCGTGTTGTACATTATTGCGCCTCTTTTTGTGACCTGTAGAGCTGCCGTTTGGGGTGTAGTTACCAGAACAATCCCTAGAAATATTTCAATTAATTCAACAAAATTAAATAATAACAATTATTAATTACCATCTATAGGTAAGTTTTGTACTAGACTCAAATGAGTGTCTCCTGTACCTGGAGGAGTATCAACAATTAAGTAGTCAATAGTGCCCCAATCCACTTGCCTCATTAGTTTTTCTAAAGCTTGCATAACCATAAGTCCACGCCAGATAACTGGAGCACCTTCTTCAATGAGGAAGCCAAATGACATACTAAAAAAGTGATCACACTTTAATGCAATGACCTTTTATAAAGCAAGCTTTAACGCAGCTAAATTTTTGAAGGATAATTACCATTTGACGCCATAATTAACTAGAGGTTCCATGAGATTCTTATCACTGAGAAATGGTGTGTCACGAAGATTCATCATAAGCGGTACCGTGGGACCAAAGATGTCTGTATCCAAAAGACCAACTCGTTTTTCTGGATGGAAGAGTTTTAAGCCTGTAGCCAAATTTACTAAAAAAATAAAAAAAAATGTGAGATCAGTGAGACCTTTGTTGAAAGTCTTTTATCACGTATAAATATAAATTAATTAATTCGGCTTTGGTAGTTTAGTGGTAAAACATAATAAAGCAATCGGCAGCAAAAGGACAGAATTTTAGAAGTGCTGCATCTGAGATTGAGGGACGTCGAAATAGTTTTGTCAACAACTGGGATGTCTTTTGTATTATACCAAGTTATAAGAATTGGAATCCGGATGATTGTGGGAAACCTCAACCTTCTTATCTACTATATCCTAGATCATCAAACCAGCTAGCGGGTCCGAGACCGGGTCTTAAAAAAAAATCATATCAAAGATGGTTATGATTTTTTAAATGTATGTCTTAGAAATATTTTTTTTAAAAAATTTGTCATTGAATTTTGTGTCAAAAATCCTGACCAATCAATCAAGAAACAATAATGCGACATACGTTTTTGAAATCAAAGCACTCTTTACCATTAATCATTTATCAACCAATCAAATATATAGTTTTTTTTTTCAAGATATGGATTGCTCTTCTTAGCTTAGTATGGCTTTGCAAAGAATCTAAGTGCCTGAGACAGCAGTTTGTTGATTTACAAAGAGTGTGGTGGATATTCTGGATTGTTGTATGCCAGCTTTTAATAGCATGAATCATTCCATACTTCTCTTCTGGATAAACTGTATCACTATAATACAAGACACATGAGTAAACACTCGGTTTGGCAAAAATTTCTCCTAACACACAGGGCTATAGTTTTTCCTTTTAAGTTTTTGGTTGTGGCCTCTCAAACGTTGGTCGGTATTGAGGGTGTAAATATGCTCAATAGAGGGTTTGGTTGGTTGTCTAGAGCTCGATAGGTAAAACTGAGATCTCTGGTTTTTTTGTCAGAAACACTAATTAGTCCTTGTGTTAGCCTTTCTTGATAAGATGGTCTTCTCCTGCCAAGTTGCAACCGCATGAAGGGTTTTGACCCTCCCTGTACCAAGTGGGTTTGGTCCCAAGCTGGTGTGGTGTATAGGCCCTCATTTAATAGAGTCTCACCCAATTTGGCATCTCCATCTCTTAAGGGGATTGAATGCGCCGTTTAAAATATATTGTAACGCACGTCGAACTATACAACTACCTAACAAGTTAATATTAATAAAATCGCGATCATTACATTGGGCTACTGTTGGGCCGGTTAGCGCTCGATCGTTCATGAAGGCGATTAAAAATGTATCGCAAAACAGGCGGAGGAAAGAGCCATAGGGTTTGCTGCGGGTATACCAGAGACAGACAAAATGACAAGAAGAATTAATTAAATTTCTACAAAAAAAACTAGATAATTTTTGGAATTCTGATTTATGTCATTGTTTAGCTAACACACATAAGATTGGCGCTTATAAAAAAAACACCATAAATTGATTAACTTTCTCGTTTTTTTCCAGTTTAAATTACATTTTCGTAATTTTTCGAGAACTTGTTTCTATTATCGGAGTTCTAAAAAGATAGCGCCATTCGTCCTCATATTATAAATCGAATGCAAAAAAGAAATTTGATATAACTTCAACTGTTAAAAAGTTAGGTTGAAATTAAGAACGCAATGCATTCCTTGTTTCATTCATCTCATTTCCACTTAAGGAGTATTAATAGGAGAGGAAGAATATAGTGATAGACTGCGTTAGGTGCTTCGCGCAGGGAAAAATATTTTGGCATTGAGACGCATTCAATGCCCTTAATGCACCCAGATCTGTAATTGTCCATGAGATTTTGGGAAAAATGAAATGTCTGATGAATTCAAGTGTCAGTTTACCAGAAGAATATGTATTTACTATTGAAGCTATCTTTGTAAAAGTATTTCTTAAGCTATATCTCCACTAAAGCATCGTAGTTTAACTTACTGCAACAACCATGCAACAACAGTATCAAATCAATCAAAAGACTGTAAAGGCGATCTATGCTGCTTTAAATGTGGAAGAAATCATGACGCCAGTGAATGCAATGCACATCAGCAAAATTGGATGTCCCAATTGTAAACGGATTGGGCTGCAGGAAAGGAAAGGATACATACTGCCAAAGATCTAAAATGCCCACCCCTTTTGAAAAAAATTGATAGACAGAGAGAATATACTAACTTTAGTACAGCAGAAACCCAGGAAAGATATTTTTTATAAAGAAAACCGGCAACAAAGAAAAAACACAGATTGAAGCATCAAAATTCAGTATAATACACCAAAATGTGCAATCTCTAAAAAACTCCACCAATATAATTGATCACTTGACAGAACTACATAAAGACTGCATTATTTATTGTTAAAAAGTATTATATGGTTTTCGGAAAAAATGCTAACAAGGTGCAAAATAGGATGATGCACCGTAAATGCCAAACAAATAATTGTATAAATTTGCACCTTTCAATCTTCTCCGGAAATGAGCGATTCGCATTAATATAACATATCATATGTGAAAAAACACCATTATTTGGGGAGAAAATTGCTAACAATTCAAAAACTAGGTGCAAATGTTCAAATTGAGTGCCAGAATGGTATGCAACATTTGCACCCAAAAATATTAAGTGGAAACTTTTTTTTTGTAATTTTTGTTTTTTACAATAATTATTCACATCGAGAAAATTACAAACAGGGTGCAAATCACAACAGCAATTCTAAATATTATTTCAACCCTTACTTCGAGTTTGCACCCCTATATGAAGCACGGAATAAGAAATATCTCCAAAACATCACTCAAATAATATTTCCTGTCCCGCGCCACAGCTTATTCTCAATATTTCAAACTTATTCTGTGTTCATATAGGGGTGCAAAGTCGAGGTAAGAGTTGAAATAATATTAAGAATTGCTGTTGTGATTTGCACCCTGTTTGTAATTTTCTCGATGTCAATAATTATTGTAAAAAACAAAAATTAGAAAAAAAAAGTTTCCACTTAATATTTTTGGGTGCAAATGTTGCATAGCATTCTGGCAATCAATTCGAACATTTGCACCTAGTTTTTTAATTGTTAGCAATTTTCCCCCCAAATAATGGTGTTTTTTCACATATGATATGTTATATTAATGCGAATCGCTCATTTCCGGAGGAGATTGAAAAGTGCAAATTTATACAATTATTTGTTTGGCATTTACGGTAGGCCTATTCGGGTTTGGAAAAAGTACGGTTCTAGAACGGTCCAGAAGAATCGCACAGTTTATTATTGAAATTTGTGATAGCCGAGTCGTTGTTATTTTGTTGATCAATAAACTGGACGATTGTTTTGAACCGTTCTAGAACCGTCCTTTTTCCAAACCCGAATAGGCCTGGTGCATCATCCTAATTTGCACCTTGTTAGCATTTTTTCCGAAAAGTATGTAATACTTTTTAACAATAAATAATTTTTCATTGTGTTCCGCCTAATGAAAAAAGGTGCAAAATTAATACAAGATTTGGAAAATCAGTCGTCGCGTTTTTGTAAATTTGCACTTTGTTAGCAATTTTTGGGAATGAGTAATTAAAAATTGTTTAATTTTTACAAAAAAACAATGTTCCGCACGTCACTAGAAGGTGCAAATTTTTATAGTTAATTTTTTTGTCATACAAAACGTAATTACCACATTTCACATTGTTTGCAATTATTGTTAATTCCGAAGCCTCATTGACTGGCCTATTATGCAGAGAACAAAAATAAGGGATATGTCGGAAGAGGATATTTTTGAGTGTGCTAGTGTACAGTGCAAAATTGAAGATATGTGTTTTGTAATAATACCACTTTATACACAACCAAAAAAGGACATAAATAGTTTTATAAACAAATTAGAGTCGGTTCTTGATCAAATTATCAATAGTAATATAACTAGTGCAATGGAAATTATTGATAATTTTTGGGAAATTTACCCGAATGCATTTTTAGTTGAAAAAGAGCACGAGTGCACGAAGTGCACGAGTGCCTTTTTCAGTCAGTGTTTTCCTAATAAGTTAGTTAACCCTACACACAAACCAAATAGAATATATTATGTAAATAACGAAAACGTAAGTAGGGTAAAAAATAGGCTAGATATTTGTTTAATGTTAAAACGTCAGAACAGTGTATACAGTGTGTATCAGCCAAATGGAATAAATTCGATAATAAAAAAATGGGGCACTTTTCGAAGAAACGCTCGAACACGTCAATTTTGTTTTTTTGCTTGAGATTTTTTCACATAAATTTTTTATACAGGGTGTTCCGAAAACAGCTGTACCGTTATCAACTTAAATTTTTTTAATAGTACCCCCTGTATATTATGACATTTCTGGATTCTGCGAAAAATTCTAGACATATTTCATCTACAATGTCATATACCTATCTTCAACTGTTTCGGAAATATTGTCAGTTGAAAATTGACTTTTTTGCATCTTGGACAGACTGTAGAACCTGAACGGTTAATTTAACAGCAAAACCGATCATACATTCTTGTCTTAGTTTTTCATAAACTATCATTTGACACCAACTTTGAATTTAATCCATGATTAGAAATTTCGCTTAAATTATTAATCTCCGGTTAAACTAAAGTTGCTGTCAAATGATAGCTTATAAAAATCTAGGACAGGAATGTGAAAACGGTTTCGCTGTAAAATCAACCGTTTAGCTTTTACAGTCTGTCAAAGATGCAAAAAAGTCAATTTTCAACTGTCATGATAGGTTGAAGATAGGTATATGACATTGTATATGAAATATGTCTAGAATTTTCCGCAGAATCCAGAAATGTCATAATATACAGGGGGTACCATTAAAAAAACTAAAAATGATAACGGTACAGCTGTTTTCGGAACACCCTGTATAAAAAAATTGGTGTGAAAAAATCTCGAGCAAAAAAACAAAATTGCCGTGTTCGAGCGTTTTTTCGAAAAGTTTCCCATTTATTTATTATCGAATTTATTCCTCGATTTATTCCATTTGGCTGATACACACTGTATGATGAAATGTATTCAAACGTCAAAAAAGAATATGATAATCTCCTTGCAAACATCAGAACCAAAACTATGCTAATCGTATAAGCATTGCAGATAATGAAAATAAATGCATGTGGTCAATATACAGGGTGGGGACTTTAACTAAAACTAATTCGCTATAGAGCCTTCGGATGAAATATGTGAACAAAACGCAAAAATACGTCGATGAAGATTTTTTGCTTTAAATTTTTACCTATTAATTTTTGTATACAGGGTGTTCCAAGAAAGCTGTACGCTTATCAACTTTTTTTTTTATATGGTAGCCCCTGTATATTATAATATTTCTGGATTCTTCGGAAAATTCCAGACATATTTCATGTACATACAATGTCATATACCTATCTTCAACTGTTTCGGAAATATTGATGATTGAAAATCGACTTTTTTGCATCTTTGACAGACTAGCCCTAAACGGTTGATTTTACAGCAAAACCAATCATACATTCTTGTCTTAGTTTTTCATAAACTATCATCTGACACCAACTTTGAATTTAATCCATGATTAAAAATTCTGGTTAAATTCAATCTATGGTTAAATTCAAAGTTGTTGTCAAATGATAGCTTATGAAAATCTAAAGACGAGAATGTAAAATCGGTTTTGCTGTAAAATTACCTGTTTAGGTTTTACAGCCTATTAAATTTGAAAAAAAGTGAATTTTCAACTTTCAATATTTCCGAAACAGTTGAAGATAGGTACATGACATTAGTAAAGGGTTGTGTTGCCAACATAAGTTACTAAATAATTCCCCAATATCTTTAAATAAAAAACAGCCAATTTGACGGAAACGCCCGAACGACCATTGGCGTAGCATTGTTTTTTAATTCAAAATAAATTCAATAAACCATACTTAGACATCGAGTCTAGCTATGAAATTTATAAAGCACTATTTTAACACCTTTTACAACCTCTATGCAAAATCCCATTGACTCGAACCCTGTCGAAATATGAAAACTTATCCTTAACAAGTCAAAATGCATAAATATTGAGATTCTCGTATTTTTTTCCAACTCAGACTTCGAGTCTTGCCATGAAATTGATGGGGTACTATTTTACCATCATCTCCAATCCCCATGCAAAATCCCATCAACTCAAACCCCGTCGAAATATGAAAAACTACCCTTAACAAATGAAAATGCATAAATATTGAAATTTTCGTATTTTTTTCCAACTCAGACTTCGAGTCTTGCCATGAAATTAATAGGGTAGTCTTTCAGCACCATCTCCAACCTCCATGCAAAATCCCAGTGACTCAAACCCCGTTGAAATATGAAAAACTACCCTTAATAAGTGAAAATACATAAATATTGAGATTTTCGTATTTTTTTCCAACTCGGACTTCGAGTCTTGCCATGAAATTGATAGGGTACTATTTCAACATCATCTCCAACCCCCAAGAAAAATCCCATTGACTCAAACCCCGTCGAAATGTGAAAAACTACCCTTAACAAGTAAAAATGCATAAATATTGAGGTTTTCGTATTTTTTTCCAACTCGGACTTCGAGTCTTGCTATGAAATTAATAGGGTACTCTTTCAGCACCATCTCCAACCTCCATGCAAAATCCCATTGACGCAAACCACGTCGAAATGTGAAAAACTACCCTTAACAAGTAAAAATGCATAAATATTGAGATTTTCATATTTTTTTCCAACTCGGACTTCGAGTCTTGCCATGAAATTGATAGGGTACTATTTCAACATCATCTCCAACTCTCATGCAAAAAACACGAAAATCTCAATATTTATGCATTTTTGCTTGTTAAGGGTAGTTTTTCATGTTTCGACAGAGTTTGAGTCAATGGGATTTTGTATTGGGATTGGAGATGGTACTGAAATAGTACCCTATCAATTTCATAGCAAGACTCGAAGTCCAAGATTGAAAAAAACACGAAAATTTTAATATTTATGCATTTTTATTTGTTAAGGGTAGTTTTTCATATTTCGACGGGGTTTGAGTCGATGGGATTTTGCATGGGGGTTGAAGATGGTGCTGAAAGAGTACCCTATTAATTTCATGGCAAGACTCGAAGTCCGAGTTGGAAAAAAATATGAAAATCTCAATATTTATGCATTTTTGCTTGTTAAAGGTAGTTTTTCATGTTTCGACAGAGTTTGAGTCGATGGGATTTTGCATGGAGGTTGGAGATGGTGCTGAAAGACTACCCTATTAATTACTTGGCAAGACTCGAAGTCCGAGTTGGAAAAAAAATTCGAAAATTTTAATATTTATGCATTTTTACTTGTTAAGGGTAGTTTTTCACATTTCGACGGGTTTTGAGTCAATGGGATTTTGCATGGGGAATGGAGATGATGTTGAAATAGTACCCTATCAATTTCATAGCAAGACTCGAAGACCAAGATTGAAAAAAACACGAAAATTTCAATATTTATGCATTTTTATTTGTTAAGGGTAGTTTTTCATATTTCGACGGGGTTTGAGTTGATAGGATTTTGCATGAGGATTGGAGATGATGTTAAAATAGTACCCTATCAATTTTATGGCAAGACTCGAAGTCCGAGTTGAAAAAAAATACAAAAATCTCAATATTTATGCATTTTTACTTGTTAAGGGTACTTAGTTTTTCATATTTTGCCAGGGTTTGAGTCAATGGGATTTTGCATAGAGGTTGTAAAAGGTGTTAAAATAGTGCTTTATAAATTTCATGGCTAGACTGGATGTCTAAGCATGATTTATTGAATTTATTTCGAATTAAAGAACAATGCTACACCAATGGTCGTTCGTGCGTTTCCGTCAAATTGGCTGCCAAGGTTTGGCTGCTAACTTCACACCGGTTAGTTCACTAATATTCTTAAAACCACGCAATACCAAATTGATGACATAATAGTTATTTACATTACATGTGCGTTTATGAACATGATTACAATAACGAGTGTGGAAGATTAGAATTCTAATCACACGAGTTTTGTAGTCATGTTTAAACGCGCGTGTGATGTACAACGTTTTATCTTCAAAGCGAAAAATAAGAATAATTTTTCGATTATTTTCGTTTATTAGTAGTTGTCTACCTTCATTTTACCTTTACAGGTTTAACGTTGACATTTGTCAAATCACCAAAAATAGTTGTGTTATGGATTCATAACCTAGTCTATAACACCACTAGTTGTGTTATGAATTCATAACCTAGTCCATAACACCACTAGTTGTGTTATGAGTCTCATGACATGACTCAAATACTAGAAAAATGGTTATGTAAAAACGTCATAACCAAACGCTTGTAGATAAAACTTAATAGTGTAGGAGGCCTTAGCGAGTTTATCAAAAATATTAAATGAAAGTTCACTCTGTAATCAATAATATATACTTATAATTGTGAAAAATTGAATGAAAATTGACAAACTTATAAAATTATCTGTCTCTCGGACAACTGCTGTCAACTACCTTTTCACGTGTTGCTGGTCTACACCATATCTATTGATATCCTGGAGGCAAAGCCTACAACTCGGCTTTCCTGACAAATATAGGCGACCTCGCCTCTAAAACATAAAACCTAACATAAATTATTCATAAGATAGACATGCTTGCATAATGACATAAGGTATCATAAGAACATAAGGTATGATAAGGACATAAGGTATCATAAGTACATAAGGTATGATAAGTACATAAAGTATGATAAGGACATAAGGTATCATAAGTACATAAGGTATCATAAGAACATAAGGTATCATAAGTATATACATAAATTCTTCAGTTACATAAGTTTCATAAGGGTATACATAAATTCATAAGTAATAAAGGCATAAGGTTTTAAAGGATAAGCATTAATAAACAAACAAAATATAAGTGTTAAAAATAGTAAAAAAAAATAAAAAAAAATAGATAGATATTATAACAATGCATATTTTTTTTTTTTTTTACTCTGGAGATTTTATCCATAACCTAATATGATCTGCATCGAAAATTCCTTCAAAGGGCCTTTGGGTAACTTGAAATCCTTCAACATCGGAAATCACATACCTATCATTGGGCAAAATCTTTTTTACCACATAAGGTCCTTTGAATTTTGGAAGTAGTTTTTTATTGACTCCCGCAGTAACATCAACATTGGGAATCATGACATAATCACCAATTCCGTAAAGTTTGGCTTCTTTGTGTCTTTGATCATAATAAAACTTATTAACTTCTTGACCTTGTTTTATTTTATTGCTAGCTGTTTCGCGCAAGTCTTCTAAATTCTCAGATTTATCATTATTGGATGAAAGAAAGAACTTTAAATGATCATTGATAGAACCTACTTGATTCATGCCGAACAGTAACTTAGAGGGAGTTTGTCCAGTCGATCTATTCATAGTGTTATTAACAGCAAATTCAATTTCATGCAAAACCTGATCCCAGCGATCTGGTGATTCAGTTAATTTTGCTATCATAGGAACAATAAATCGATTGTACCTCTCTATTTGTCCATTTGCCCTTGGAACCCCAGTAGCTATTAAACCGTGCAAAATATCTTGAGACTCTAAATATTCTGAGAAAGCATGTGATGTAAAAGCAGATCCTCTATCTGTTATAATTTTGAAAGGTTTGCTATAGTAAAAAAAATAATCCTTCAAATGTTTAATGACTTCGGCAGAATTGGTGGTTTTACAGGGATAAACTTTCAAAAATTTGGAAAAAGCGTCAACCACGCCCAAAATGTATTTGTTACCTCTTTGCTTAGATTTCTCTAAAGGCCCTAAATGGTCTAAATGTAAAATATTGAAAGGTTTATCACCCTTGGGTATATTGTGTAAATATCCCTCTTTTTTTCCACTATCCGGTGAATAAACTACACATTTGAGACAATTTGAGATATAAATTTTTACTTTTTTACGCAATTCAGGAAACCAATAATTTTCCATAATTGCTTGAACGCATTTATCGGTACGTACATGTCCTAACTCATCATGACAACTACGTATCACGTTAGATTCCATCATTTCAGGTACATAAAATAAAAGTAAACTGTTATGTTTTCTATAAACTAAGCCATTGTATGATTCAAAAAGTTTTGATTCAGATTTTTCTAAAGCAGATTTTATTTCTCTGATTTTCAAGTCTTGGCCCTGTTTAATGATAAGATTCGTCTCGAAAGAATTTTCGTCTAAAATTAGAACATTTCCAAAACACCTGCTCAATGCATCAACGTGTCGCATATTCGTACCACTTCTATGTTCTAATGTATAATCAAAGTCTTCAAGAATCAGACTCCATCGCATAATTTTAGGGTTGATATCCTTTTTCTTTAAAGCAGCTGCAACACTATTACAGTCTGTAAATATCTTAAATGAAATGCCATGTAAGTAAACTCTGAAGCGATTTAAAGTATTTATTATGGCTTTTAATTCCAACACAAAACTGTGCTGTTTAGACTCTGCTTCTGTAGTCCGTTGGCTATAAAAGAAAACTGGATGGAATTTAAAATCGGCTTGTTTCTGCATAAATATGCCAGCAAAACCATGTGAACTAGCGTCACAATGAATTTGAGTCTCTGCTATTGGAGAATACAAGGCTAAAACTGATTTTGAAACTAATGAATCTTTTAAAGTGTGGAAACTTTTGATTTGCTCTGGGCCAAAATTAAACTGTGCATCTTTTTTAAGTAAATTGTAAAGCGGACCTGCAATAATCGAAAAGTTTTGTACAAATTTCCTGAAATATGAAGCTAGTCCAATAAAACTGTGTAACTGCTTTGTATTATGAGGCATAGGATAATCTTTGATAGCTTTTAAGTGGCTGTCACTAGGTCTAATTTCTGTACCATTAATAACGTACCCCAAATGAGTTATTTCTGTATATAGAAATGAACATTTGTCAAGCCGCAGCGTAAGTTTATTTTGAACAAGCAAATTAAATACTTCTTTCAATATATCAAGGTTTTCTTGAACTGTTTCAGTAGCTACCAATAAATCGTCAATATATATAAGTATTTTGTGTTGCTCAAGGAGATCTTTGAAAATATTATGAATGAATCTCATAAAGACTGAAGGTGAATTTTTCAAGCCAAACGGCATTCTGAGAAATTCATATTGTGAATCAGGGATAACAAAAGATGTATATTTTATTGAACTTTGTTCCATGTCCACAAAATAAAAGGCATTTTTTAAATCAAGTTGAGAGAAATAATTTTTGTCTTTGAGCTGGTCGATCTGATCTTCAATCAGAGGAATCGGAAAATTGTCACGTATAGTGATTTTATTTAAAGATCTATAATCCACGCAAAGCCTATAATCGTTAGTTTTTTTTCGAATAAGAACTATGGGAGCGCTATATTCTGAATTGCTCTTGCGAATAACATTTTTGCTTAAAAGATCTGAAACTATTTCTTGCACCGCAATTTTTTCTGCATAAGATAGCCTACGTGGTTTAAAAAAAAATGGAACATGATTAGGCTCGACAACAATTTTCATTTCAAACTTAGTTTTTGGTTCAACTGGTCTAATTGGTTCAACATAATCAGACATAAAAAGATCAACAAGCCTTTTATGATCCAAAGGACACAAAGAAGGATTAATATTGAGGTCAATTTCAGTTTTTTCAACATAATTAATATTTAAGATGTCATCAGTGCAAGATAATTCACCGTTACCTAAATATTTATCTGTTGGTATAATTTTGACTTGGTCACCCATAAAAGAAATTTCGATTTGATCACTCATCATAAAGTCCCTACCTAATAGGCAATTGTAAGGAATCGAACTATCTGGTACTACATAAATAGGCATTTCAACAATAATTCCTGAAATTTTTAAAGTGAAAAGAATAGAACCTAATATTTCTAACTTTGCCTTATTGATGCCTTCAAAAATCTTATTTGGACAAACATTAAAAAATTCAAAATCATACATTTTTACAGTTCCAAAAGTTATAACAGAAATTGCACTACCTGAGTCCAGAATAGTATCAAGATGAATTGCAATATTATTCTTACTCAAACAGATTGGTATCATATACGCATTTGTAGTCTTCGGTTCCACTAATAATGAGGTAGATTGAGGCTGAGTCTTAAGTTTTCCATATCCAGAGGTGTGTCCAGATGAAATCTTAGGACAATCCTTTTTCTGATGCCCCATTTGACCGCAGACATAACATGAACCTTTAGGACGGACTGGCTTGCTACAGTATTGGGAAGTATGTCCCAATTCATTACAATTATAGCACTTTGGTTTGAATGTGACATTGGACCCATTTGACGACATACCACTAGCTTTGTATGTGTCATGGCGTGTATTTCCTGGTCTACTAACATAATTGGGTCTTTTTGTTTCTGTTTTATCGAAACAATTATCAGAAGCACGAGTTTTACGGGCACTAACAATTCTCTCATACCTTACTATGTCTTGAAAAAGAGAGTCTTCATCAATATGTGCCTTGGACATAATGAAGTTGCTGAGTTCTTTCGACCACAAACCAATAGCCACTTGTTCTTTAATTTCGTCGAAGGACAGCTCTAAGTTTTTGCACAAGGCCACTTTTGAGTGGAAATAAATACATACATTCTCCCCATTAACTTGAAGTCGATCCTGCATTTTTTTCCATAAATCAGTTTTATTAACTGTGAATATAAATGTTTTTCTAAAGGCATTTTTGAAGCTTTGCCAATCAGTTATTTCACTACTTCGTCCCATAAACCAGTACTTCGCAGCACCATCTAAGTTGCTTTTGCCAGTCTGAAATATAAAAGCATCTGGCCAATTATGAAGAAGTGCAGTACCTTCAAGTTGTTGGAGCCAAATTTTTGCTTGGTTTGAGTCCTGTTCTCCATTAAACTTATCAATGGTTTTAGATAAGTCGGGCATAATATTGAAGTTCGATATTGCATTTTGAGGATTGTTGTTCACTAAATTATTTGCTACTTGAGCTGCTGCTGCAACATTCTGCTGTGCCTGAGCCTGCTGTTGCAATTGTAACATCTGCAGCATTTGTGCATTTTGCTGAACAAGCATGTTAACAACGTTAATTAACTGTTCCGGATCCTGCTGTGGCTCTACCTGGATCCGATTTGGATGTTGAGCATTCAAATTAGGTGGAGGTTGATCCATATTGATTGCAACAAAAGCTTCAAATTCTTCGTTCCGCACGTTTCTGCAGTCGTCGTACTCGTCGTTCATTTTGTAATTCCCACAATTATCCATCCATTATCCCACTTCTGAAGTTTGTAGGAGGCCTTAGCGAGTTTATCAAAAATATTAAATGAAAGTTCACTCTGTAATCAATAATATATACTTTTTAATTGTGAAAAATTGAATGAAAATTGACAAACTTATAAAATTATCTGTCTCTCGGACAACTGCTGTCAACTACCTTTTCACGTGTTGCTGGTCTACACCATATCTATTGATATCCTGGAGGCAAAGCCTACAATAGGTAAATAATATAGGGCCAAATTTATAGTCGATGCTTGAGGTTTCCTCAGACCTTAAGGAAGCCTTGAACGTTTAGAATTGACTAGTTTGTCAAATAGTAGCAATTGTTCATTCCAAACTCGCGACTCCAAGGACGATTCAAGGAACGACTATAAATTCGGCCCATAAGGACGTGTTTCAGGGTTTTTATAGCCATTTGCACCTCTATAACTTAAGGGATATTTAATCCAAGTGGAGCTTTGAATGTGACTATAGAGTAGAAACAAAAGTCACATTCAAAAGCTCCACTTATTAAATATCCCTTAATATCCCTTAGGTGATAGCGGTGCAAATGGCCATTAACTTCCACATTTTAAGGGTAGGAAATGGGAGGTTAAAGTTTGTACGGGAGTACCCTTGGGAGTACCTACATCCTCGAGTATATCTGGGCATCTGGTTTTTAGACACAACCTCAGGCTAGTCTTTACTAAAAACAGGTTTAAACTGGGTAGGTAACAAAGTATCCAACAACCTCATCCTCTTTGACTGTGTGTCTATAACTTCAAGAGTGTGAATTGAAGTGTAGGGCCGGTAGGGGGTAGGTAAAGCGGCTAATGTACGAATACATACTGTACTCATCCATCAGCAGACCCTGTTCATAATTATTGCTTCTACCATTGTATAGTTGTTGTTTAAGCTAGATTCTCATTATGGGTAAAAGTAAAATTCCTTACCTGCTGTGGTTGATTTGCCAACACCTCCTTTTCCAGAAGACACTAGAACAATGTTTTTGACTCCGTCAATGGGTCTTTGCTTGGGTAATCCTCTGGCCATAATTTCTTTTCGACGCGTCTGCACTGTAGTCTCAGGTGCACTCGAACATTTTGCACTTTGTTGAAACAAACCGCTAGCAAGATTTTTACACAAATTTGTTAAGTACTTGTTTTGTTGCATTATTAGTTTATTATTTGAATGCAAAGAAGTATTTCATTAGTTTGACTGCTTTTTGACAAAAAAAAATTGATGTAAACATAAACAAACGAAACTTAACCTAACTTTATCTGGTGAGATGCCGCTACCGCAGTTGCCAGATTTTAGTTTTAAAAATCTTTAATCATTGAATTTTCTCAATATCAATTCATAAAGAACAACATTTCAAAGGAAATACCATCAACCCAATCTTAATAATTACAGCTGAAAGAGAAAAAAAAAAAGGAAATGGAATATTATAGTCTGCTCCAAGTCCAATAAATGCCCTTGCACTTTTGCACTGCTGTTTGTCAGTTGCCACAGTTACAAATATTTTTCCAACCAACAAATAAAACCCAACAAAAATTTATTTCAAGTTTATTATTTTTAAAAAATTACTTAAACAAGAGAAAATTACAATAAAAATAAATAATAGCAGTCAAAAACATAATCACTTCTTACAAATTTCCACTTGTAAATATTGAAGATCCTCCTTTCTCAAATTGATATCTTGCAAAAAGTCATTAAAGGTCCTACAAATATTGAATAAACTTTTGGTTACAGCACTAGTTACGGCCCCTTTCATCCTGTAACTGAAATCATCACACCCCACAGTATTCTTTGTAAAAGTCGACACTTTATTGAACTTGTCAAGGGTCTGTTTCAGTTGCACCAAACTGGTAATAACATTGGCAAGATCTTTTTGCACAATACCATAATTGTCTTCCTCCAATGATGCTTGTACCATGTTAGCGATACCTTGTGACGTCCATATGATTAACCTTCCGTTGGCAAAACATTTTTGAATATTAACTTGAGGTAGTTCACCAAACCAAAAGTTTATTCCCAACATCGACTTGAAGTAGCTCCAGACAATGTTGATTTTTGCAGATATTTTCGATAATAAAATTTCAGGAATATTTACAGTAGGCTTACTTGTAATAGTAATACAGTCACAATCCACATCGTAATCAACCAGAGACATATTTCTGAAATTTCTAAATCTGTCTGGGCTTTGAAAAGCGGGTACTTGAATTATTTGGGGCTTGATTTCAGGAGCTTCAATAGTATTTTTTAACAACTGAGTGTATTCGTTGAGAAGTTTCAATATTGTTTTTACTAAAGAATTCCATTTATAAGGATGTCCTCCAGGATTGGACAATTGAAAAAATACTTTCCTTCTTTCAGGCATCATCAAGGCTAATAAATGGAAATCCAAACATGCCAAGTTTTGCACTATTGGCCAATCATAGTTTGCCATGCTTTCTTCTAAAGTAAGACTTCCAGATTTGCGCCCGTCTAGTGAAAATTGAACAGGCTCTGTTAGAAATAAGTTGAAGTAGAATCTCATAAGATTCATATTCAGATAATACAATGCATTAAAGAACCACAAATATAAGTAAATAAAAATTAGTGGTTCTTCCAGGTAATCTAAAAGTCCAAACGTATCTCTAAAACTATTTTTCATAAACGCACCTTGGAAATAATAGAAAACACTAAAGTATAATGAAGGCAAAAATGAAGCGCCAATAGATTCTCTAGTTAATTTTCCCAAGTTTGATTTTAGCTCTAAAAATTTTCTTTGTCTGGCACAAGGAAATGTCAAATTCTTCTCTGCAATGTAAACGTTCACAAAAAAATGAAATCCAATCCATAATCCACCCAAAATAAGAAAAAATGAACCTTCATTAAGGCAGTATTTCTGCTCATCACAAGTTTCAATCAAGTTCTGATATTGGCCTCCTGATATAGATAGAAATAGCCAAGTTAAAGTGGCCCCAACAACAACATGCAGCATCAACAATACTTCATTATGCACTGAGAATGTGGCAACGATTCTCTGAAATCTAGTCGAATAATATCTTGCTTTTACCACATAGTCTTTGGCACATATTGAACTTTGGGCAAATATCATTGCCAAAAACGGTATCAAGAAGATCCATGTGCTGAACGAAGTCATCGTTTGCAGAGTCCTTCTGAGCCATTCTAACGGATCCAACAAGCTGACGTTGGTGAAGGACACGTAGAACAGTAAAATGATAAGTTGAGAAAACACACTGGATATTACGGCTAAGGATAATTTTCTTAGTAGCAGATCTTTGTAACTAAACGATTTATCACTGTTTAGGTTAGGATCCATGTTGACATAATTTTATACACTGGCCGTAGTTAGCTATTCCTATTTTCATTAATTTGGAGGTATTCGGCTCTTAACTTGTAGCTTGAGAAGGAGAAATTTTGAATAAAATAGCCCTTTTTAACTGATTTCGGTTAGTATTAGCGGATGTTTTTTATTGACTTTTGTTGTTTAAAGTTGAATTGACACTTTTGACAGCTTTCACCGTGACCAAAATTATGGGCACTTTCCAAAATTCACTGATAAATTTACCGATTGTACAAGCAATAAAAGGGCCGGTTTCTCAAACTGGTTTTTACTCCAGGGTTAACGTGTCAAATTGCAATGTTTACCCACAAAGTGCGGTAATAGTTATACCATTCAAAATACCGTATTGTTAGCGGTACCGTATAAGATTACAACACGGGATACTGCCTCACTTAAATCAATCAATAACTCACTTTGCTCTACTGTAAAATTCCACATTTTTCAATATAATATTATTCTGTCCGTGTTGCGCTCCGTCGTAGTTGCCTGTCGACCGACCGGTGGCGTGATTCCGCTAGCGTCAAAAAAACTGCGCTCCGCCGCCGTCGCGTCACCGCTGCTTAGGAAAGCACATCTTCATATTTTAATGACGGCAACGTCTGCGGCACCCGTTCCGTCTCCGTCCCGCATCCGAGGAAAGCGAGCCTTGCGTAGCGTCTAAAGCACGAGAACTTTCTATTAAATAGTTGTATTCCTTTCAAGAGTTTAGAACACTAGAGCTACTCGCTCCGGTGTTAGTCGACCCCGATTTGGAAGGAACAGATTCGTTGGCTTTCGTGCATTTAAATGTTTGATTCGATTCGGGCTTGAGCACTTCTGGGTGCAACAAACTCTCATCGGAAGGAATAAATTCGTAACGCCCCGGAGCTGTTCTGGAGCTTCTCCTAGGTGTGAAAGGAATGCAACTATTTAAACAAGTTTTGGAAATAGCATATTGTGTAACAAACAACAAATAATATTGAAAATATCACTTTTCACATGCATGGGGATGTTTGGGCACTAGCTGCATGCGTGTGGCACAATCCACACTAGTGTGAAAAGTGGTTGCCGGGACTAATGTTTAAGTAATGTCACATGACGTTATAAATTCTCGGCGCGAGAAAATGGTTTGAAAACGTGGATTGGATTGTATTTCGAAACGGTATGAACTAATTTTGACGTGACGTCATACGTTTATCGCGAGAATGTACAGTTTTGAACCAGTTTCAAAAAAGTGACCACGAGAAAACGTCTCAGGTTGAAACAAGAATTATTTATTCACCTGTGATACGTAATTTCTGGCACTTTTTTGTCGCTACGACTCTTGCAATTGATCAAGGATGATTCACACTACACTACAGGATGGCCTATCCTCATAAGGCCTGTGTGTAACAAATCCCCCCCTACCCCCCTATTCCAAACAACCAGTTGTGACGTAGGAAGCATGGCGTTTCTCGCCTTAACGTAGGATGTTTAAACAGCTGACGACTCAGTTATGACATCGGCAATGGTTGAAAACAGTTGAAAACCAATATGGCGGCGTCGGCGGCGATTACCAAAAACGACGCCGATAAGCACTCCTTAGAGTGTGTATTCTCCTTGGCAATTGATAGCATCAGAAATCACCATCTTGATCAGATACTAAAACAAATATATTCCATTCGTTTTTGTCGCATAAATACGGAAAATATGCCGGGTGTCAAACTCTTTGTTTGGCACCACAGGACTATGACCGCCGATCAATTTTTGATCACACGTTCACGCGCAAGCTCGTAAATGTCTGTTACTCGTCCCCTCTTTTTTCCTTGTCTAAGCTTCAATATATTAGACACTTCTATAGGATTGCTCATCTGTCTCAATTTTTGGAACCATATGATGCTGCACCGTTGTCGATGTCACCAACGGTGTCGTTTCGTTAGCTGTTTGCGCCAGAGGTCGATGAAATAGTATATTGAAATACAAGTTGCAGAAGGCCACATATTCCCGACACGAGCGACGAAGGAGCGAGTGGACAAACGAATGAGTGCGAGAATAGCCTTCTGCAACGTGTGTTTTATACTATTTTCTCGATTTTGGATTTTATTTTTAGTTTTTTTTTTTTTAATTTTTTTGTGGACGCTGTTAGTTCTATGCTGTTTTTGGTTAGTTGGGGTCGTTGGGGATTTGTTTTTGCCAGTAAAAAATTTAGTATTTATGTTGGCAACACAAGCCTTTTCTACATAAAAAATTTAAAAGCATTGACAATTTTACCTTGTATTGCCAACATAATGCCATTCCCTAAACACTCGTCCGATTGTTTGTTGTGTTCACCCAAAGCCCCCTACAGTAATTACTGTAGGGGGCTTTGGCTCACCCCTTTCCGATCCCGCACCGATCGGATTCTTGGAGCAGCATTGTACTGAAGTCGGATCCGTGGGGGGGTGTATGACAAGTGTGCCGGCATTAACACGTTGCGTTGTCATGCAACAGGCGTGTAAGTAAAGTGCAAGGTTCAAGGTTCCTAAGGTAATAGCCAATAGGTTGTCTGGTAATGGATAACTTGATGACGTCATCTGGAGTGCCTTATGGAGATTTGCGTTATGTTGAGGCACCCCAGATAATGCCATAAAAATTATCAGGCAACCTACTTCTCTCAAACTTGTGTAAGGTTTTCCTTTTTTTTATAAATGTGAAGTTTGACGCACGAGCCGCAGGCGATTGCGAAAAATCACATAAGTAAAAAAAGGTGCTAGTCAGCATCGCGTATGTCGGTCGGTTGATTTTTAGTTTTTACCATACTTCTTTGTTCGACGATTCACAGCGCTCGGGGTGATGGCCAAATTAATTTATGAACGCTCACGTATGACGTCATTATGAGTTTATCTTGTCAGGTTTGAACACGTTGCAGTGCAGTTAGAAATGTTGACAGCATCTTCAGGCCCTTGAGGCATGCGCATGTTCCAGAAAAGTATGTTAATGACATTTGAAAGCGTACGCTGGTTGAGCAGAAGTGCGTTCAGTTCATAAATACGTGCCCTATGGTAAAGAGTATATCCGGTTCCTGCAGTGACCCATGCTCGTTCAAAAAATGCCATGGGTAAAATTATTGACTATCTGAACTGATTGCTGAAAATCAGTCGACATGCGCGAGCGCAATCAAAAATTATCATTTCGGAAAGACCCGATACATGAAAAAGTTCACGGAAACGCTGATCCGATTAACCCGATCCCCAGCCGATGTAATTTGACTTTTTTCAATCGTGTTCATGTCTGTGCTCCTGAGGTAAAACCAATGAACTATAACTAAAAACTGGAATGCGCACACATTGCCATATCTGCCAAAAAAATGAAGCCATGAAAGACAGATGCCACAAGGGGGAATGTTGTTTTTTTCTGTTGCTCGCTGACATATGACGGTTTCGAAAGTTTTGTCATATTTCCCTTCACAGGTTTCATCAATTGGAATACGTGTTGGAAGCAATTTTCGCCATTTAACATAATGAGTGCGACAAAAACAGGTATCCCCTCCGCAGCAGCCGCACTAGGCTTCAAGTTCGTCCTTATGTGTTAGCATTCCAGTTTTTGGTTATAGTTCATTGGGTAAAACTGTCGACTGATTTATGGTGAGTCACGAGCAATGACGTCACACCAGAGCAAATCTGTGATGTCATGAATATGCGGCAAGTAAACTATTAGCCAGTCCATCAACTATTGGGAAAAGCTTGCCGGCAAGTATCAAGTGCGCTTTCCTGTGGTTTACACATGACCAGTTTAGTGGCAATTTTGTCCATTGTAAAAAATAAACATTTTCTAAAGATATTATCAGCTTTTGACAATTTGGCAAGCATCCGGCGTCGATGAACCTGATTGGTGGAGTTTTTGGCAGAATGGCCGTTGCCACTGGGAACTATGCGGTTGTCAATGGGCTAATGTCACCTTACGTCTCTCTATTGGCCAGGGGTGCGTTCAAGCAAGACAATGCTAATGCCAAAACCTGCTTTTTACCCTCCATCTTTAATGCCGAACCACGTAGGTTGGAGCCGAACTCGAATGCAAAAGGCCAATTTTGGCTTGGCCTTAGACGAAAGGGCTTGGCTGTAGCGATTCCTGAACGCAGCCCAGGGCTTCCGTCATTTTATCCTCCCATCGATCGGGCACTTTCCAAAATTCACCGGTTTCTGAACCGGTGCGATACCGGTTTAATAGTTGAGGCACCAAACCATTCCAAAATGTACCGACTTTTTACCGGTTGAGCCAGATCGTCCGTTCCAAAATTGACCTTTTGCTTGGACGCCATATTGCGGTGCGCGAACAGAGCTGCCAAAAGAAGAAAACAGAAATTACTAACGGGCTGTCAACATTAAAAACAAAAGTAACTAAATGATTGATCCGCGCTATCCTTTCTGTTTATTTACTTCCCTTTTTGATTCTATAAACAATAAAGCCTATAGTACTCGTAACAGTCGTAACTGCGAAATTCGCTCATTTTTGACATTGCTTCGAAAATTTGACGTTTGATTCACCCACAAAACGTCAAATTGTCGAAGCAATGTCAAAAAAAAGCGAATTTCGCGGTTATGAGTACGAGGCTTGAGAAAGGAAACCGAAATTTGGTAAAGTGAATAGGTAGATATTTTATTATTTCCATTCTGTACAATACAAGTTAAAATTGATGGCTTTTCTTTTCAAAAACATTCGTAATAGGCGGCAAATTTAAATTTTAAATGTAATTTATTCAGTAACTTTTGTTTTTAATGTTGACAGTACTCTAGTGTTTTTTTTTTTTCTACTTTTGGCAACTATGTTCGCGCACCGCAATATGGCGTCCAAACAAAAGGTCAATTGACCGAAATGATCCTGTTTGAAACCGGTGAGGCACCGGATTCACCGGGAATTTTTGTCGGTTTTTTCGGTTGGAGATTTTTTGACGCTTTATTTTTGACGTACCACCGTCACCAAAAGTATCTGGAACAAAAATAATGCATAACAATCTCCTGGACTAATTCTACTGTCATTCATTTCAATGCATTTGATTCATAGTTTGACAAATATTTGACAAGAAAATTCATATAATAGTACAAGAGCTAATATGGTGCTGTCCCAGTTACTTTTGGCATAGACTTAAATACTACGAATAGACGTCCAGTGGAAATAGCAGCACAAAAAATGCCTCAATAATTCATAAGATGGCGCCACTCGTATTAAAAATTCAAAGAAAACTGTGCTAGCACCCTTGTGTACGAGCAGCTTGTCATTGTTTCCAGGACAACCGCATTCCGCCTTTTTTCTGATGTTTGGGTGTTGTCAAATTTATACGGACAAAAAACTAGACAAGAATTCTCTTTGCTATTTGCGACTTTCGAAGAAATAAATTATTGCTTGGATTTCAAAGCACTAATTTTCAAAATGTCTGGAAACAAATGTTGCTACTTCAGTTGTGGCAAAAGTCAGAGAAACGACGGGGTGAGATTATTTCGGATTCCCATTGATAATGGAGAAATTTGTAAGAAATGGATCCAAAATATTGGTAAGGCAAAACTTATTGTTTAAAACTAATATGAAAAATTGGTGTCTTAATGTATGGTTTGGCCTATTTAATGATTTTGGACTAGTTATTTTAGAACTATTGGCAACAGCGTAACGCGCGAATTTGAATTATGACAGAAATGCGCGCCATCTCGTATCTAGCATCTAACCTTGCGTTCGGTATTTTGCTCAAAGTGTAGAGCGAGCTGAGCGGAGCCGTAATCACGTGACCAGCGAGCGAAGGGAGCAGTTGAACGCTGTATAAAAGTACCGGAAATTTTAATAAACGAACGCGAATGAGGCTGCACCGAGTACACTTTTTAAATAAACGAACGGTAAAGTCAAGCTCGGAGAACTCAGACCAAAATAACGAACGCACGGTTAAATATCAAAGCCTGAATTGAATTTGGAGGCTCGCTTTCGATAGCGAGCCTCCAAATAGCGTCGCAGATTTTTACCATTTGACTGGACGTCTATTCGTAGTATTTAAGTCTATGCTTTTGGTGACGATGGTACGTCAATAGACCTATCTATTTTACCAGACAAAGAGGTAATAATACGAAAACTTCATTAGATAAAAGAAGACACAGAACGCTCATTGCGCAAGACGAGGCAAAACGTACCAAATTATGATAGACTTACGTATAGTAATCCGTCCTTCTTATTTGCACAGGATAAAAAGGAAAGGAGAAAAACCGCGTGTTGTGTAACGTATTTGTCAATGAAAATGTCAAACAACTTTTGAATGACACTTGTCAAGTTGAATATCAATTTCAGATTTATTCTTGTCAGACCACGTGCAATGAACAAGGATGAAGAGATGCCCAGCGTGCAAAACGATTAACTCACACCTGTATTAGCTAGCCAATAAAAAGACATTGCCTCGTGTTGCGCGCGCATACCAGGTAAAAATAGATAGGTCTATTGCTTTAAATGGACACTATCGGCAGTCGTTTGTTAAATTGTCGCAGCACAACCGTCAAAACCAAACTTTAATACACCAAAGCGTTCCAAAATGTATCAGAAAAATCATGTAACTGGACTTTCACCTTACTTTTACCGGAATTTTTTGACAGCTACCGGTTTATTTGACCGGTAAATTTATCGGTGAAATTTGGAAAGTGCCCATCTTGGAATATCGATTTATATTGAAATATCCAGTGGCGGGGGTTTGGTCATTGTCGATTTTCGTGTACGAGTTGCAATACGATAACACTTCCAAAAAGTTCCGCACGCAACTGGTTATTTTATGAATGAAATCAGCCAATTTTTTTACAACTGCATTCCCCTTACCGTTGCCCCGTAGACACAGACTCGCTGGGCAGACATTACAGCTCGGGAGCTCAACGTTCCGATTAAAGCCTAGTACTCATAACTAGGAAATTCGCATTTTTTTGATATTGCTTCGACAATTTGACGTTTGATTCACGCATAAAACGTCAAATTGTCGAAGCAATGTCAAAAAAATGCGAATTTCGCAGTTATGAGTACTAGGCCTAATTCAGTCGTACACTTCCATACTGGAAAGCGGCTTGTTTTACACATAGGAGGAGCTCCTTATTACGATTATTCCTTTCGAAAAGTGTTTGTGGCACCTGAAGTGCTCAAGCCCGAACTAAACCATTTAAATGCACGAAAGACAGCGTATCTGTTCCTTTCAAATGCAGGTCGACTAACACCGAAGCGAGTAGCTCTAGTTTTCTAAACTCTTGAAAAGATTGCATTGCGGTGTTGTGCAGGGTTATATCACGGTATGAAGGATGTAATCGGCGGTGTAAACATTAACACCGAATACACCATCATTTTCTACCGAGTAAACGGTGTTCCAACATCTTTAAACCATTTGGGCATCAAATTATTTCCATACGCAAATGTGTACACCAAACTTACTTCTACCAAAGGTGACTTCGGAATGGGTTGTCCGAATGTTGTAAGATGGTTGGACACGTTTACTCGGTACAAAATGATGGCGTATTCGGTCAAATTCGGTGTTACACTGTCAATTACACCGTCATCACGTGATATAACCCTGCACTACACGAACATCGCACTAAAATCCCATCCGAATTCACCTTGAGAAGACGGAGATGACACATGACATGACACATGATACTTCATTTGATTTAGCGGGAAATGCGCCAATGCGCAATGCGGCTGCGGCATTCATCACCAACTTGTTGAAAGAGTATTTTGTTAGTTTATTTTTAATATTTTCTATTATTTATAACGCGTTCTACACCAAATTACAAATTATCAAAATGAAGTGCACAATACCGGAAATATCGTGGCATAATAAAGAACCCGTGCTCAGTGTCGATATTTTCCCAGAAATCGGGCAAAGTTACAGGGTAGCCTCTGCCGGAGCTGATAGTCATGTATTGGTGAGAATTTAATTTAATTAGTATTTGTATGGTAATGTTGAATTAAAACGGAGCATTCTGAAAACTAACTACATATTTCTGATAAACCTTCTTCTTTTCTTTATCTTTTTGACCAGTGTTTCTTGTTTATTTTACAACACAGATTCTAAATTTAAGAAAAAATTATGGTTATGATTTTAAAATAAAGCTTCAAATAGTTCAAATCTCAATTTTTGAAATTATCCTCACGACCTCACCATTAACCAAAATTTCTGTAGTTAATTACCATGGAAAGGGCTTTATTCAATTAGTGTTTTGATCGTTTTATGGTTCATTATTCTGGTTTGTTGTTCAGTGTAATGTTTAAGTCTGTATGAAGCTTAATATTTTGAAACCAGAACTGGGCAAGCTATTTGGAAAAAGTAGCTAGCTACAAGTTTCAAGTTACTTTATATCGTAAGTAGCTAAGTTACTCAGTAGCTCAACTACCTCTTTAAAAAAGTAGCTAAGCTATTGGTAACTTAACTACATATTGAACTAGTGAAAGCTACTATTTAAGCTACTTTTTTGAAAGTTAAATTAATAAAAACAAAAAAAACATGCACAATTGCCACCATCAATGTACTTACATACCTTACCTTATTTAATTTCATAATATCATCATACGAAAATAACATTTTAACTTTCTCTAGGAAGTAGTATTTATATTTTTGTCAAAAACCACTGGACATTAATCTATTAGGTTCATTTGGATCACAGTGATCTGCGAATGCGAGAATAAAACAGGACACAAAAAACATAAGTACCTACAGAGATAAGTAGAAACTAGTCTAAGCAAAGCAGGTAAATTCAACTTACCGCCCGCGTTTGCGGGCGATAAGTTGATCTTACTGTCTCTTTTAGAAGATTAATCATTAGAATTATTTATTATATTCACCCAAGAACTATACCTATACATATTATTACCAAAATCGTTGTGGATAATCATGGAAAATATAATTGTTGATTTTTGGAAAATTTACAAATACAGAAGTTGGTAATTTTTTAGTGGTCTTTATATAAAGGGGAAGACTGTTTATTTTTGAAAACAATGTCGGATGGATGTCATTATATTAGAGGTATAGTTATTTCATTTTTGAACTACAAGAGTCCGCTGTAATAGGTATTTTGGGCGTTAAGTGTTATTAACCACACTCTCGGGCCGTAAATGACACTTTCCGCAATTAATACCTAAAAAACTATTAACTATCTACCAAAAGTAGCTTAAGTAGCTTGTTTTAGTAGCTAGCTACTTTTCACAGTAGCTTATGAATACATGGAACACGTTACCAAAAGCTACAGCTACAAGCTACTTTTTTTTCAAAGTAGCTTGAATAAGTTATTAGCTACCAAAAAAGTACCTAAGTTAGTAGCTTAACTACTTGGTAGCTAGCTACTGCCCAGCTCTGTTTGAAACTGACCACCTGTTTAATAAGTCTCAATATGGATTCACACTGGCAATAAATAAACTAATAATAGTATAATGAATCAGAATCAGAATCGTTTATTGGTGCTTAAAAATACACAGTACAGTGTTCACACAAGTCAAAATAATCAAATACAATTTAGTAATCTAAAATTACAATTTCATTAAAAAATTAGACTAACTATCTATTTCACATGATTTTAAATATCTGCTTTACAAAAATATAAAAGTTATGTTTAAAAATTCCAACAACAATTACAAATTTACTGTCACTCACTAATACAACAATTATCAGGACAAGGACATTTAAAAGTTTGGAATCAATAAATAAAATTAAAAAAAAAAAAAAAAAAGCATATAGCAATGACTAGAGACAATTTTTGGTTGGTGCAACTGTAAAGAACAATAATTGATATAATAATAAATATGAAAAATAATTTATTTATTTGTTTTAAATAATGTTTGTGCCTGTCCAGCTGAGTGTGGAATTATAAAATTCATCTAGACTGTAAAACGCTTTAATTATGAGAAAATCTTTAATTTTTTTCTTAAATTCGGAATTATTTAGTTGTATTACATGCTCTGGTAGTTTGTTAAAAAGTTTTACAGCATGATATCCAGGTCCACCCTGACATCTCTGTAAACGATGGTAGATGGGTCTTAAGTTATTTTTGTTTCTCGTGTCATGGCTGTGAAAATCACCATTACACATAAATGAATCATAATGGTCCCTAACATAAACCAGATTTTGCAGGATATACTCACAGGGCAATGTCAAAATTCTGTTGTCAATAAAAGCCTGCTTGCAGTCATCTCGATAGCCCAAACCAGCCACTATTCTAACAGCCCTTCTCTGCACAGAGAAAACCCTCTGTGCTCCATTTGCATGACCCCATATTAGCAAAGCATAACCTACATGTGAGTGTAGCAAAGAAAAGTATGTTTGTTTTGTAACTCTAGATGAGACACATCTTGCCAAATTTCTTAATAAAAAAGTGTTTTTGCAAAGCTTATTTGAAATTATTTCAGTGTGTGCATCCCAAAGAAGTTTTTGGTCAAGATGCACTCCTAAGAATTTTACACTGTTGGTCATGGGTTCTATATTTTTTAGAGAAAAAGTATAGTTTTGGGTTTTAGATTCATTCAAAAAGAGTTGTTAGCAGCAAACCATTGCCTAGCCCTCAACTGTGCCTCCCCCGACATACAGACAGCTGTTGGTAGATCTGGATGCTGAACTTGACCTGTGGTATCGTCCACAAATTTTACATACTTTTCGAACTCCGCTATTTTGGGTAGATCATTAATATAGATTAGGAATAGAATAGGACCCACAATTGAGCCCTGTGGTACGCCTATGTTTATTTCTTGTTCGCTCGAATTAATGTCATTATAGTTAACAATCTGAGTTTGTTTAGTCAGATAGGATTTTATTAGATCCACACTGTTGTTTGAAAATTTGTAAAAAGGCAGTTTTTTAAGCAGGATATCGTGCGAGACACAGTCAAAGGCCTTGCTCAGGTCACAGAAGGTGGTAACTGTGTGTTGAGAGCTCTCAAAACCTTCCATTATACCTTCTACCAATTTTAAAATTGCTAAAGTTGTATTCTTGCCCCTCCTAAAGCCAAACTGACTATTACTAAGTAGGTCATTTTGCTCTAGGTAACTCGATTTTTGTATAGCTATGCATTTTTCAAGAATCTTCGATAAAACTGGCAGGAGTGAGATCGGTCTGTAGTTGCCTGGATCATTTGGATCTCCTTTTTTAAATATTGGAATTACTTTCGCTGTTTTTAGACAATTTGGAAAGGTTTTCTCTTTAATGCAATGATTTATTAATTTTGTAAGAGGTGTTATTAGGAGATTTTTGACTGATTTTATTAGGGTTATATTAAGGTTGAAAATATCTTTGCTTGTCTTGTTTTTAAGCTGGTCAATCACATCACGTACTTCGTTAAATGAGAGTTCCTTAAAGGAAAAGGATTGATTATTTGCATTAATTTTAAGTAAATTCAAAATGGGGTCTAAATCTTCTTCTTCTATTTTGTTCTGTAGATCTACAGCTATGCTTACAAAAAAATTGTTAAAATCTTGTGCAGTCAATGTTGTTTGGTCATTTTTTGAAGGCTTTGTTTTACCACGATATTCATTAATTATTTCCCACATGCATCTAATTGGGTTGGAAGAGTTTTTTATTTTAGTTTCATTGCACTGAATTTTGGCCTTTTTTATAGCTTTTTTGTAGCTTTGTTGGAGATTTTTTATATATTCCTTAAGCTGATTTGTTGGATGGAGTTTAAAGATGTCATTTAGGTACTGAAGGTGTTCTCTCATATTTTTTAGGTCATTATTAAACCAATCAATGTTATTTGTTTGATTTTCCTTTACTTTATATGTTTTTTTTGGGAACAACTCATTATATGCCAACTCAATTAACTGCACAAGGTTCTGAAACTTTACCTCTACAGAAGTAGGAAAGTCTATAAATCTAAAATCAATTTCAGAAATTTTTTGATAGAATGTGTTTTTTCCTACCTGTGTTATGGGCTGACAATAATGTATAATACATACCAAGTAGAGAAGTGTTTCATTACTTTCAAGAGATTAAAGATGGTTTTAGCAAAGGAGAATATATTGGAGCATTGCTCACAAAGGCATTTCAAATCAAAATTTGCTTTATTATCGAAGACATACAATCTTATTGACAAAGCCAAACTTAAATCTATAAAGACAGCAATAAAAAGCCTCAAAACTAGTTACATAAAAAACGATAAAATAAAATTCGATAAAAAAATATAACACTTGCAAACACTTAAAAAACAAACTGATTAAAATATAAATAGACAGTCAACATTGAAATAGAGAGAATGCGAAAAATCAGTCATAAAAACAGAAATTAAACAATAAAACCGAAAAACAATCAAGCAGTGACCCAAGGTAGTGACTCACTGGAAATTTTCCTGAAAAAAATCCTCAATGTCATAGAAAGGCCGCACAAGCAATAATGTGTTTAGGCTCTTACGAAAAATCCTATTATTATTTATTTGCCTAAGGGAAAGTGGTAAATGATTGAAAATTTTCTTACCATTGTAAATAAGCAACTTTTTGGTTTGTTTACTGTTAGGGATAGGCAAGTTAAGCGAATGGGAAAGACAAGAACTGCGTTCTGAGAGGGCAGCAACATCCTGCCTCTGCCTATACTTCTTCTGCACAAGACAAGCAGTTTCCAATATAAAAATACTTGGCAATGTCGAAATTCCCTCCAACAGAAATAAAGGCTGACATGAGTCTCTAACTTTTGCTTGGCATATTCAGGCAGGCAGGCAGGTTCTTTCAACCATTATAGAGCGTGATTTGGCATTAATAAAGGAATGGTGCGATGCAAACCTTCTAGTCTTTAATGTCTCAAAAACTAATATTTTTACAAGCTTTTATTTAGCTTCACATGTTCTGTCTAACTATCTAACTATCAAATCTTGTGAAGCGTTTTTGACACACTTCCCATTATCCGATTTGGATGAAATTTGGTACACACATAGTGGTCCCATGACAATACAACATGAAAAAAAATATCCTCCCACCCCTACCCCCACCCCCTTCTATAGAAAAATTTGTTTTTGACACACTTTCCGTTATCCGATTTGGATAAAATTTGGTATACACATAGTGGTCCGATGATAATACAATAAGAAAAAAATATCCTCCCACCCCCTTCCATAGAGAAATGAGTTTTTGACGCACTTCCCATTATTCGATTTGGATGAAATTTGGTATACACATAGTGGTCTGATCACAATACAACATTAAGAAAAAAATATTCTCCCACCCCTACCCCCACCCCCTTCCATGGAAAATGCGTTTTTGACACCCTTCCCATTATCCGATTTGGATGAAATTTGGTATACATATAGTGGTCCGATGACAATACAACAATCGAGACAACAATAAGAAAAAAAATTCCTCCCACCCCTACCCCCACCCCCTTCCATAGAAAAATGCGTTTTTGACACACTTCACTGCAAATGACTTTTATAAAATTTGGTATATGCATAAAGGTCCGATGGCAATACAGCCCAAACAAAAAATATATTTCTACCTCTACCCCCACCCTCCCCCCCGTCCCAATGGAAAAATGAGTTTCCAAACAAACTAAGAGTTCAAAAATGTAATATCATAAACTTTTTGAATAAATATTTTCATTTAATAGGGTAGATAGCTGAGACTAAAAAGTAGAAAATAAATTGGTAAAAAAAAATTTTTAAGTCACAAGCTTTTGTAAAATGCACTAAAAATTAAAAAATAATTTTCCAGCATTCTGATATTATCATAATAATAAAAGCGATGGCCGCAAATCAAAGCATAAGTTAATCTAAATTTGTGATCTAAACACTTAAAGAATATTCAACACTCGATTCAACATAACAGGTCATCAAAGATATGTTTGATGTACCGCAATGTTATGCCATTGCCATACCTATGTCAGAGAAATGATGGGGTATCTTAGGTCGGGTTGGGTGGGTTTGGTACCTTTGTATTTTTCTGCTAGACAGATTCTTGCAAATAGTGATATTTAATTGATGAGTCGGCCATCGCTTTTATTATTATGATAATATCAGAATGCTGGAAAATTATTTTTTAATTTTTAGTGCATTTTATAAAAGCTTGTGACTTAAAAATTTTTTTTACCACTTTTATTGTTTAAATGTTCATTGGATGGTATCACTCTTGATGGATCAAATTGGTAACATTAGAATTATTGAGTGAAATACCCTGTAAATTACATTTAAATTAAATTATGCATGTTTTTTTTTACATTTATTTAATGAAAGATTATTTGAGTCACACCAATCCATTATTTATAAGATCACTCAATACACTTTCATTTTTTCCATGCCATAAGATGGTAGCATCGTCAGCAAAAAGCGTGAATTGGCCTTCTATATCAATGAATGCCAAATCATTTATATAGATATACAACAGATGCCCCAGCACTGAGCCCTGTGGGATGCCAGAGCTCACATTTAGCTTTTCCGACATCAGGTCCCCAAACAAAACAGTCTGCTGCCTACCCTCTATATATGGTCTAAACTAGTTATTTGTTATTCCTCTAAAACCGTAGAGCTCTAGCTTCTGCAGCCAAATGTTATGTATAAAATGCATGGCGTTGGAAACAATATCTACCTCCAATAGGTGTTTCAACCAATTCAACAAATATTTCTAATGAAGAACTCGATTCAGAAACACAAGGTGGACAAGCAGACCATCAAAATATGGACACTGAAATAAACCACAAGGATTTGGTAGAAATTGGAGAAGAGTTGGACATATTTAATTATTTCGAAAGCTTGTAAATCAAGGACTATAATGATAAGACGCAATCTGATAATTCTCGACTTAGCATCACAGTAAACATCAAAAATATGATAGTTGAAAATCTACTTTATGTTGGCTATTTTTTGACAAAAAGGGAAAACTCTCATCCGACAGACGAATACAGTGCAGAGGAATGAGTTGTAAAGGAGAAACATTCAAAAAGATTTCAAGGAATGCAGGGAAGAGTATAAAAGTCAAACTAGGAAAAAATTGGTAAATAATAAGGATTATGACACTTCTTCCTCTGGACAAGCCTGATTGGGATTTCAAATTAAGATCGTAGCGCCGCGGTGTCGAATAGCTCAACTACTTTCTAGTACATTGATTTATAACCTCACTTTTTTTTAAATCTAATTTACATATGATTTACATTAGCTTGAATGTTTGTCTTGTATTTATGGCTCTTGATGCAGGCCAAAATTCAATGTAATCTATTTTCTTTACCTGACCCGAAATATCCATACAACAGCCTAAACGGATCTTTTTCTTATATTTTTTTGAAACTTTCTAAAATAGGTCAGAGCCAAAAGGATGAAGGCAGATATGTCCCTTATAATGTCTGTATTTGAATAACTTGTATGTGCGATAAATAAATATTTCATAAATAACTCTTTATTTTTATTTATAAATAAGTAACAATTGTATTAACAAAGTCAAATAACTTGGCACAAACCAGCCTATAAAGGTACTGGTAATTAGAATTTAATAAAAACTTGACACTTTCTGCTGTTTACTCGTCCATTTCTATGTCTGTCTCAGAGGAGTTTAATAATTGATTACAAGTATCACTACATTCATTACTTGTATATCGCCCTCATTAGAATCTTTGATTTCTTTCAGCACACATGGAATCTGTTTTTTGGCTGAATTGATGGATCACTGTAGAAAAGGGCAAATTCTGGGATGGTACAGCTGTTTTTTTCAATATCCGACCTCTACCTAGGCTGTACTCTCAGCTGTAAATAATAAAAACAGTTAATATTTTCAAACAAAATATTTTAAAAATAGATAGGTACTTAATCAATGCCTAAGAGTAGGCCTAAAAGGAAGCTAGGGCACAAAAATATCCATTTTGCTTGTTTACCTTAACACAAACTTCTTGCTTGAAATGCAGAGAAATGCACTTTCATGAATTTGGTGACTGGTTTGCTAATACGAAGTTTCAAAATCCAGGCTTTTCTTCTAGACACTTCTCCTTTCCCATCTTTGTTTCCAAATAAACTCCTGGGTCTGTTTCAGGGGAAATATGTGGAAACTCAACCCTTTGTCAGCATCTTTTTTAGCCCAAGATTTGCACTGAGGAATACAACAGTAGTGATTGGAGGTCATAATTGAATGTATCTGATATAATTTAGAATTAATAATTCACCAACACGCTTTAAAAACTCAAAAACACCTCAAAAATATTCACACAAATACAATGATAAACAATAGAATAACATATCACAATGTACTAGAAACTAGTTCCGTAATTTGCCGCCAGATAGAGTACCGCTTATCTTGAAATCCCAATAGAAGCTATGCAGATAGGTCTTCAAGTGGCATAGAAGCACTTACAGAAGATGGAGAGTTACCAAGCTTCACAAGTTCAAAAGATACAATTTCTGTCTTTGTTTGTGAAAATTACTATGCGGTTTTTTATGACACTTGGTATATTCGATGTGTTCTAGAAATTTTGGATCAAGAAACCTTTAAAATAAAGTTCCTGAAGTCTGAACTTGAGTATGTTTGGTCCAAAAAAAAAAATTGTGGTTTTAAATAAAAATTAAGCAGTTTTAGTAGTTTCAATTTTTTCAAGTATTTTTTTCGAAACCTTCCGCAGCCCTGCAATAATCATTTTGCAGTCCCGCAAATTTTAGTCAGATTATTAAATAAATTAATAAATAAAAATCACGTGATTGAGAACGCTCTGTGATTGGCTAAAGCCGATTTTGACATTTTTGTTGCCACATGTAGAAATGAAAATTTAAATGAGTTAATAAGGATTATACCTATCCTTTATTTTTGTATACTGTAGTAAAGGATGAAAATAGTTTCTAGCTAGTGAAATATGTAATGATTTACTAATGAGAAATTTGGCATCCTTGATTTTCTGGTGTGTGACGTTACACACCAAGTTCATTTTTTCACGCCAGTTTAAAAATTCGATTTTTAAATATATTTTTTTTCAAAAATAAGCGTTTTTTTTCGGAAAAAAAGTATACAGATGGTATTAGAATGACTAGAAGAATAATTTAAAAATGTTTTTGAAAAATGTGAAAGTGGCCCAGAAATCATATAGTCCTCAGTACATCACCCTAAAATTTTGTAAGTCATGTACGCGCCAAACTTCCTGAGCGGCTGCATAACACCAAGTCGGACAACTTTGTTCATATCTGCATTCTGCAACCTGGGCAATGGGACATTGTCGCGCTAGCTCTTCGTGAAGTTGTCATTCTGACGTCCATGAGAACGGTGATACATGTATGTGTAGTTTTAATTCCAATTGACTGTTTTGTATGTTATGTTAACGATATCACATTTGTCGGACAGAAATCTCGTGGCTTTGGGGGGGTCCGACGCTTCTAACAGTAACATGTTAAGAGTGTCGGACCCCCTCAATGCCACGAAATTTTTGTCCGACAAGTGTGATATTGTTTTTATAACATAAAAAACAGTTGATAGAATTAAAACGACCCGTACATGAACAAAATTGTCCGCTCAGGAAGTTTGGCGTGTACATGAGTTACAAAATTTTAAGGTCGATGTACTGGGGACTAATAGGATTTCTGCAATACGTGTACATTTTTTAAAGGAGTGGTTTGCCCCTTGCAACTTCTCAGACATCTTGTAACTCCACCTCTCAAATGTTAACGACATAAATAAACTGGTGGACAGTTGCTTTGCAACATGGAAAATTTTACCCAAATTCAAATCTCGATATTTTCGGAACGGAAAGAGATATCGAGTTGCGGTATTCGGGAGGTTCTTCACCAACTCTTTGAGAACACGCACAAGGTTTGACCGGTATATTTCTTTCATTTGTGCACTTATACAGGGTGAGTAAAGGAAGTCATGTTTTTTTGGCAAAGTTTGGGGCTATGCCAGATTCTCAATTTTTGATCTTGGAAATTTTTATATGCATCTTTTTGATCTTTGGACTATCCCAAAAAAAGTAATTTCTCAAATTTTTCAAAAGTTGGCTATAACGCAAATTATCGAATTTTTAAAAAAGGGTTACATTTATCCCTAAAAAAGTGACTTTTTCGGGGTTGCGCTTGAGAATGGGTATTTTTTTCTCATATTTTTGCACAAAGTAGAATTTCTTGGCCCCAAGAAAATATTAAAGCACTCATTGAACGTATTGCTTACAGTGGCGTGCAGAAAAAAATTGCTTTTGACAATATGTTATAAAACCGAATTTATATAAATTATACTATGCAATTAAACAGCTTAATGAACAAATCCAAGTTACTATACTCTTTATACAGGAGTTTATTCCAGTGTCCACCCCGTTCGTGTTCCTGTTTGCTACAATTTTGCGGCGGATGCGGCTTATTTGGCACGTTGCTTCATGTGTTCTTGTGCTTAAACATGCAGGATGAGTTTGCTTGGATCATTTAAACATTTTCAATGTGGTGAACAAATTTATCGTGCTAACATCTTAGAGGAAAATGATATAAAGCGTTGGATAGAAGAGTATGATATAACATATACGAATTGGAATGTGATGTCAGCAAAGAATAAATTATACCAGATTCAAATGCAGGTTTGTGTTCAATGTCAATTCAATGACGTAGAATCTTCTTGAAGAATCTTCTTGGATACGAATAGACTAGAAAATACATTTTTAGATATGTTATTGTATGCCATCATAGGGCTTACAAAAAAGTGGATCAAGGAAATAATGAAAAAGGAAAATCAGCAGTTGAGTGCCGAATCTAAGGTCAAAATGTTATAAACAGTGCTGAGCATCAGGTCAGAATGTAACCATGCGTTTGGCACGGTTTTTATATTAAATCAGCTGTCCACCCCTTTCGTGAAATTTTGCAGCGGATGCGGTCTGTTTGGCACGTTGCTTTATGCGTCCTTGTGCTTTACATGCAAAATTAATTTGTCTGAATCATTCAAACACTTTCAATGTGGTGAACAAATTCACCGTGCATTTTAGAGGAAAACATAGTACTGAACAGTGAACGAAGCTGTTCAGTTCATGTGCAACAAGTGAATAAAACTTATGTTCGCTGATTTTGTGCCGCGCTGACGGGGCAACATTCCAACCTGCAGCTGGGCACTATTTAACATTTTGACCTTAGATTCGGCACTCCACATACCTGTTGCTACAGAACCATTCGACCTGATGCTCAGCACCGTTCAACATACCAGTACGGATTTCGGCTCTCCGCATTAATTGGCGATTCGAATTCAAACGGACCAATGAAATATACGTAGGTGCCGAATCCTATACCGGAATGTTTGGATGCGGCCAAATCCGTCTATCATAGATTCAAATGAATCTGCGTCCACTTTGCAATTCCATTTTAATCTATGGTAGACGGATTTTTGCGATGCGATCCGCCCCGAACTGTTCCGCTTAGTGACGCGAACCTCAGAAGGTATCTACCAGTTTATCGCGCAGCAATAACGGTATCTCCTACAACACTGACTATTGTGTATAAGTAGGTCTCGAATGAACAGCAGTGTAGACCAGCATCAGAGCATTTTGAAAAATACGAATTTTTAAGTTCTTCCCACCAAACCAAAAGATGCTCTTGGTGTTACGCCACTGGAATAAACTCCTGTATAAAGAGTATAGTTACTTGGATTTGTTCATTAAGCTGTTTAATTGCATAGTATAATTTAATTTATAAATTCGGTTTTATAACATAATGTCAAAAGCAAATTTTTTCTGCACGCCACTGTAGGCAATACGTTCAATGAGTGCTTCAATCTTTTCTTGGGGCCAAGAAATTCTACTTTGTGCAAAAATATGAGAAAAAAATACCCATTCTCAAGCGAAACCCCGAAAAAGTCACTTTTTTAGGGATAAATGTAACCCTTTTTTAAAAATTCGATAATTTGCGTTATAGCCAACTTTTGAAAAATTTGAGAAATTACTTTTTTGGGATAGTCCAAAGATCAAAAAGATGCATATAAAAATTTCCAAGATCAAAAATTGAGAATCTGGCATAGCCCCAAACTTTGCCAAAAAAACATGACTTCCTTTACTCACCCTGTATAAGTGCACAAATTAAAGAAATATACCGGTCAAACCTTGTGCGTGTTCTCAAAGAGTTGGTGAAGAACCTCCCGAATACCGCAACTCGATATCTCTTTCCGTTCCGAAAATATCGAGATTTGAATTTGGGTAAAATTTTCCATGTTGCAAAGCAACTGTCCACCAGTTTAGTAACCAAATATCCTGTTGACATTGTATAAATCGTGTATTCTCTGGCTCCTACTCCCGGCTCCTATGAATTGTTTTACCTTCCCTTAGTTGTAATTGTTTATAATTAATTTATTGGTATACTGTATACTTAAATATGAATCCAATATTTCTGGACGTATGGAAATACTATGTGTATGAGCATTGATAGAGTTTGTTTATGTTTACCAACTCAGATCTTATTTCTGAACATTTAAATATATTGTGTTGTTCAGTGGCAGATATTCTATTTTCCAATATAAATTCAACAGTTGACGATTTCTTGGGAATTTGTTTATTCTCAATGTATTTTATTTTTATCCGACTGATATTCAACAAATTGGATTGATTTTTACTAAAATAAAAAATTTGAACTGGATATTATAGTATTATTTATTAATTTTCGTTTTCAAGATATGGCAAATGAATATAGTAAGAACGGGTGCAGTAGTTCAAGAACTTGTATCTGACCTTACAAAACATCAACGAGCAGTAAACTGTGTAAGATGGTCTACAACAGGAAGATACTTGGCTTCAGCGGATGATGACGGTAATATTGTCATTTGGCAACTAAAAACCGATAATATACCATTATTAGAAGGTAATTTGATTCATTATTTAATATACTCCTTGTAAAATTAACTTGTAATTTAGGCGACACAGGTGACAAAGAAATTTGGAATGTATTCAAAATAATGCGCCATAATGACGATGTCTATGATATTTGTTGGTCTATAGATGAGACTAAAATCGTTTCGGGCAGCATAGATAATACTGCCGTTATATGGGACGTCGGTAAGGGTCAAAGGGATCATATAATGTCAGATCATAAGGGATTTGTACAAGGAGTTGCTTGGGATCCAAAAAACCAGTTTATAGCCACTATTAGTACTGATAGAATATGTAGATTATTTGATGCATCTGGGAAACATGTAAAAGCTAGGATACAGAAGGGAAAATTAGCCTCAGGTATTTTCAATTTTAGTTAATTTAAACCTAATATGCTAATGATTGTTGCTTTAGTTCCTGAAGGCCACTTTTTAAAAAATCAAGAAGCTAAATATTTTCATGATGACACCTTTAAATCATTCTTTAGAAGATTACAATTCACCCCAGATGGTTCTTTGCTTATAGTGCCTTCTGGGCATATCGAAGTTGAGAATTGCAAACCTGTAAATGCCACTCTAATATTTACTTTGGACAATCTTATTAGGTAAGTTTTGTTTTTTGCTAGATCAATTTAAGACAAATAATTGAATGTTTTTTTTCAGTCCATCCATTATTCTTCCAATTCCAGTGCAAAGCAGCACAGTGGTAAGAGTTAGCCCAGTTTTATATAAATTACGTGAAGATGGGCCTGATCCTGTCATAATATTGCCTTATCGTATGGTATTTGCAGTGGGGACTGACCATGACATTATTTTATATGACACTCAACAACCTCTGCCGTTTGCAAGGTTTCAAGATATTCATTATACTAGATTGACTGATCTTACTTGGTCTCTAAATGGACTGCTGCTTATAGCCTCATCCACTGATGGATTTTGCAGCTTGATTACATTTGAAGAGGACGAAATTGGAGTGCCTTGGACAGCAATGGAATGTGAAACTAAAGAAAATGTTTTGGAAATTAGCGGCCTGGAGGAATTAGATAAAGATGAAAATGTTGATACGAATAATAAAGATGTGGAAAAAGTGGAGGATGTTAGGTTGGAGACTAAAAAGAGGACCAGTTTTTTGGAACAGTGGGCTTTGAAAACGCCGAAAAAAATTAAAATTGGTGAAAATGATGAAAAAACTATTAAAAGTGATATAGAAATGTTGGAATCTCCAGTCAAAGACGCTCAGAAAATTGGGGTTGATAAACCTGCGGAAACGATAAATAAATTAATTCCCAGAAGAAAAACACAGAATTCAGAAGAACAAATAAATATTTTGGTACCAAAAAGAATCAAGCCTACCTTTATTGAACCAGTAGCCAGTACATCAAAAATACATGACAGCCACAATGAGGAAATTACAATAAGTGATAGTGATGAAGGATCCTCAGAGTCTGAAAAACAATTAAGTCAAAAAGAACAAGAAGAATATGACAAAGCTGCAAGAAAGATTAAACAATTTTTTTCTAAAGAACCGCTCAGACTTGAAAACAATAGACAGATTGATTCCACACAAACTAAGGAAAAAGTTAATTTACTTGTTCCTAGAAGAATAAAACCAATATGTGTTGAACCAAAAGCTGTAGAACCAAGCACAGAAATGCCACCTAAAAATGATGAAAATAAACCTAGTGATGCCAAATCTATTGCAATAAGAACAAAAGCTAGGAAAATGGAAAAAACATCTCTAGTAAAAAATTCTATGGCTAATAAAGACAGTGGTGCCAAACTTGTTGCAGAAACATCTTCAAAGGTAAATTCAAATGAATCCAAAAGTGTAGAAAGTTTGCCTAATAGACACAGTGACCTAAACCTGATTGAAGTGGAAAAAAAAGTGATAGAACCAAAAATAAATAAAGACAAAGAAAAATCTAAAGATAATAGATTGATCGAAAAATCATCACAAAAGACTGCCAGTCCTGAAAAACCGAATCTCAAATTAACTCCATCTAAACAAAAAGTTGATGTAAAACCAGATGCAGTTATAAATTTGGTATCCGATGAAGAAGAAATAATCACTACCCCTAAAAAACCAAAAACACTGAAACCAACTTCCACAAAAAAAGTAACGCCTTCAGGAAAACAAAAAACTACCCCCAGAAAGCAAACTTCGACCCTATTGAATTTCTTGCAAAAAGCTGAAAACTCCCCTAAAACAAATAAAGAGAAAAAAGTAGATAAAGTTGAGGCCGTTGTTAAAGAGACATGTGACAATAAAGTAATACCAAGGTTGCCAGTTGAATTACCTGCTGAGTCATGCGATCAGGAGCAAGAAGCCAAACTTTCTAAAGCCAGTGAAGAAAGTAGTGACATAAAAAAAAGTCTAGAGAAAAAAAACACTGTCACAGAAATTAATTTAGTTGAAAGTAAACAAGAAGAAATTAGTGACCCAAAAAAAGTTGAAAGTAAACAGGAGGAAATTGATGACTCGAAAAAGAATTCAGGTGAAAGTAAACAGGAAAAAACAGCTCACACAAATGAAAATGTAGTTCAAAGTACACAGGGAACCCCCAGAGCACCTAGAAGGGTGCCTATCATCACTTTGTCAAGTCCTAGTGGAAAAATTAAGAGAAAAATATAAGATTAAATTTTACAAATCTTTGCAGTGCTATCATTATGTAGTGACTTTTGATAAAAGTTTTCCATTGCTGTCATGCTTTTTATGTGCTATTCTTGAACGCTTAGGGCACTCCAACGAACAAAATAAATATGGCTGCTGCAAGATAAATAAATACAAGTTCACCATTCATGCTTCTGGAAATTTGAAGGACCAAAATATTTGTTAATTTCGTTTCAAATAGAACTAAATAGCATGAAGTATATGGACAGCTGGCTTGTTTCTCTTGCTGGGGTCATATTTAAGTCGATTTGTTGGGCTGCCCGATTTGTATGTCATAATTTAAGTCTATTATTTTTTTCCTTCTTTTTTAACGTGTTGTTTTTTCTGTACATAATTTTCCTGTGATAGTTCATAGGCAAATACATATTCTCTTCTAAAATCACTAAGTTGAAGGCTTGTTAATTTGTATTATTAAGAAGTTTATTTAATCTTGCTCTGTAATTTATTTCGTTTTTCTTTTGTATAGAATTTTCCTGTGATCAGTTCATAGACAAATACATATTTTTCTACACTGATATTAAGTATCACTTCTAATTGCTCACAATTTTTTTATTTGAGTTCCTTTAGACCATAAAATGGCTTCATTCATCATGACTCAGCCGTCAGCATGAAAATAGCTATTTGTGTATTAAGAGCGCAAAGTGGTACTTTGCCAATCAAAAGATATTGTCGACGCGCGACGCCAGAACACTTCTTTGCCGCTCTCAAGTGGCACAGGAAACGCCTACTTTGCCATCATAAATCTAATCAAAAAAGCCTACTTTCTAGAGCGATTGTAGGAAAAAGAGTTTTGTATTCGACTATTGCTTTCAAGTGGTTATGGGCTCTTCCACTGAAATTTAAATAGATAATTTAAACATAAAATTAAACGCGGGTATATTTTCCAAAAGAAAAATTCATAAGTTTAAATTAATTCTTGTATGTACAGGGTATTCCACTGTTCCAGATTAGATACTTTCTTATGGAAACACCCCTTATTTTTAGAGATAGAAAAAAAATGGTCGCAGGTATCTAGAGCTCAAATTTAATGAGCAAATGGCAGAAACCAAGATTATTTGAGAGAGGTTGGTTTCCTGATAACTTTATGAAGTCATCCGAGGTGTCTCAACGTAATGCAAATCTCCATGAGGCACCTCAGATGCGTCATCAAGTTACCCATTACCAGACCAAGGTTCCTAAAGTTAATAAGTTGTCTGGTAATGGGAAACTTGATGACGCATCTGGGGTGCCTTATGGAGATTTGCATTATGTTGAAGTACCCCAGATGACGTCATAAAGTTATTAGGCAACCTGCAACCTACCTCTCTCAAATAATGTTGTTACCTGACAACCTATTAACTTTAGGAACCTTGGGCGGTAACAAAATTTTGCTATCTGGTATTAAAAAACTATTTTGACAAAAATAAAAGTTAACTTCTGGAATGACGAATGACGTCACATCTCAAGTCTTTCCAGAATAATCCAGAAGTTAATTTTTAAGACCGATTCACACTTTGGATAGTAGCAAGTGCAGGTGTGTATTGCTGGAGTGCGTTCAAAGACGACAATGCTAATGCCAAAACCTACTTTTCCCCTTCTACCGGCAATACCAAATCTGATGTGAATTTGCTGGAACGCCAAATACCGTTTCTCAATTAGACAATCCAAACCACGTGACATTCAAGATGGCGTGGCGCCCACACATGGACGAAAAAACAAAAAAATATCTGGTTTCTGCCCAACTCAATAGTTTACGTACGTACAAATATTTTATTGAATAATCAAAATCAAAATTGCAAGCAAAACTCGAAGCAAAATAATTAAAATATGCATGAAAACACATATTCAAAACTAACTTGCTGGTCGCCACGCCATATTGAATTTGGTCTCATCCAATCAAAATTCGTATAACCATTTCTAGACTCAGTTAAAAGCACCTTCAAAAGTTACTTTACCGCGGCCGATTCTGAACGTGTAAAGCCAACCGTTTTTTGGCACGCTGGAGCCGAACTTGAACGCAATATGCCATTTTTGGCTTGGCTTTAGCCATTTTTGAACGCAGCCCTGCTAGTGTTTAGTTGTCAAATTGTAAACGGATCTGTCAAGTGATTTGTGTCAAGAAGGATAAATGTAGTCTATGGATAAATGCAAGTAAATCAAATCGTGTTCTATTTTTCTGTTAAGTAATACTTTCTATGGTAACAGATGCAAACGAAATCTAAAAAAATTGTTGTTAAGTAATGGAGTAAACCAAGTAGGCATAAAGCAAAAGCCCGCGGAATCATAACCTGTGGTGCAAACACTTTACATGAAACGACATGCTTTTACGTCACAACTGGTGATTTGGCGTGTTGGGGGGCTTGAGGTTTGATCTACACAGGCCTTATGAGGTTAAGCTATCGTGTAGTAGTACCTATTGTGTATTATCCTTGCAAGCACTACGTCAGGCTAGAAACGAAACGCTGTCTACGTCATCACTGGTACTTTGGCGTGGTAGGGGGATTGAGGTTTTTATTAATTAACTAATCGAAAACACAAAAATGTATTAATAATATCCAGAGATGAGTTTAGACCGGGTTTTTTGGAAAAAACCCTAAAAACCCTTTGGAAAGAACCGGTTTTTTCGAATAACCGTATTTCAAAAAACCGGGTTCATTGAAACTAGAGATGCCACGAATAGTGATTTGGCCGAATACCGAATATTCGGCCACGCTCTCGTTTGCAGCGCCGAATATTCGGTGGCAGATCTGTGGGTTTTGTGCGTTAACAACAGGTTGGGGTCGTATTTTCGAATTCATTCGAGTAAACTTCGTACACGAAATTTGACTGACAGCAATGTAAATTAAATAGGGAGCATTCGAAGTCGTATCAAATTTCGTATGCAAGAATATTCGAAAATACGACCCCTAAGACCTGTCTCATTCTCATCGCGTCGCCTCCGGTAACGACGGAATTTGGTTCACTTGAGAATATATGGTGTCACAATACGCAATTTTACGCATATATTAGCTATATTCTTTTGATCGCACGTTATTACTTATACTTATACTACTGTTTATCTGTAGCCAAAGTTATCAAAATAGCATCAGTAATTAATAAAAAGCCGCGTATCTGATAGATTTTAAGTATTATGGCTTTTCCGATTGGTAGATTCAGTGCGCACTGACTGAGTGTATTTGCATCCTTTCATTCGACCTGTAGAAGAAAAAGACAGAAATAGAAAAAATTGCACTAGCTCTGCACTAGATCTACCAATCGAAAACGCCATTAGATTCATTGTGTGACTTGTTATTAATAGCCGTTTCCACCAACTATTTTAGGGAAGCCTTAACGATAAGTATTTCCTAAACTGACAATTTTCCATGGAGAAATGTCAGTTTAGGGAATACTTATCGTTAAGGCTTCCCTAAAATAGTTGGTGGAAACGGCCATTAATAAGATACATTTTTGAGTAATATGTGCGTTTTTTTTTCATTATTCAGCTTTCGGTATTCGGCCAAATATTCGGCCGGATAATACTATTCAGTATTCGGCCGAATACCGATGTCAGTAGAAAAAGTGTATTATTTAGTAACAAAGATGCCTTCTAGTAAGAAAGCCTGGTTTTGCATGCAGTGCTGAAGGAACTAAATCACACCTCACACCTCTTACCCTATCAACCCTTAAAATGAAGAAATATTTATTTTTAATTATGTAATGTTTTAAAAAAATAAAAACGTATATATACTTGTTTTGTTTTTTGTACTTTTCTGTTTGAAATTGCACCAACCAAATATTTTCGAGTAAACTTGATTAGCTATTCTACATAAAAAGAATTAGAGGATCCACTTTTTCTAGTATAAAAATCCTTAAAAATACAAGCATTTTTGATTTTATCAACTTTATTGAAATGGTATAATATTCCTTAATTACGACAGAACTAGAAATAAACATCTATTTTCGGATCTTCAATAATACCACTGAAGATCCGCATTTTCGGACCCCTAATATACAAATTGAAAATCCGAGAATTATCGGAACTTTAGTATGAACACTAGAGATCCGAATTTTCGGATCTCTATCCACTGCCATACTTAAATGAAGAAAAGGAACATTTTCTCGAGTATTCATGGTTTTTATTGAATTTGAGATAAATTATTGAGAGCGTGGGCACCCCAAAACAAATTTTGCCTGCTGCGCAGTGGTTTGGTTACCTCACCGTAATTCATTTGATTTTTTAGCCTCCTCACTTGAAATAGTCACGAGCCGCCATGCTTACAGCATAAGGCTGATTGACAGTTTACGGTGGGACACCCTGTATAAGATTTCCATCATAAAAAATTGAAAACAACGTATGTGCATAATTATAGTCATCGAATACGTTGTTTTCAATTTTTTATGATGGATGTTCTATTCATATTTAAAAGTAGTGAGAGGTTGGGCACAAAATGGCGGCGTTTTCCATATGAATATATAGGATTTTGAAGAACCAATAAAAAAACGCCACTGTGGTAATAGAGTCACTGTAATCCGTAACGCCGCGCTTGAATCGGCTCGTTGAAAAGAATATATATATACCCAGATAACACCCAACATCCGATGGATATCCATTTTAGGTACAAAATATGTACAGATGTCCAGGGACATTAAATGGACATCCAATGGACTATATTTTTTGGACAATAACTGATAGCAGCCAGAAACGGATATCCAATGGAAATCCATTAAGTGTCCACAAATGTTTCTAAAAATCGTGGTCATAAACTGGACATCTAATGGACTATATTTTCTGGACAAAAACTGAACCACAAGAAACGGATATCCTCTGGAAATCCATTTATCGTCCACAAATGTATATAAAAATCATGGTCACAAACTGGACATCCATTGGACTATATTTTTTAGACATTAAATGGACAGAAAGGAACGGATATCCATTGGAATTCCATTTAATGTCCACAAATGTAAATAAATATCATGGTCTTGAAATGGACATCCAGTGGACTTTTTTTTTGGACAATTACTGAACTGCCAGGAATGGATATCCATTGGAAATCCATTCAGTGTCCATAAATGAACCTATAAATCGAAATAATTTTGTGATGCATGCATGGCATAAACTCCTGGGATGTCCAATGACTTTCTAGTGGATAACTATTTAGTGAAGTACTTATATACAATCAAAAATGAATTTTCAAATATTTAATTTATTAATAAGTTGTGGTAGGTAGGTATTAGTGGTCCATTTGTGAAATTCTGTCTAAGAAATTAGTCGATAGTACAGTGGTACAGTCGATAGGAGCGCTACGGAGTCACCCAATTAAAAGGGATAGAAGTTAACGTGACCGAGCGCCAGCCAATCAGGGCGCGGCATCTTGCGTTTCGCCATCTGCGCGGCCAGCCAGCACTCCAGCAGCAGCCATTACTCCTTCATGCTGCTGCCTGCTTGAACGATACACTCTACCGCTGTATTCGTACGCAACAACGGAATTATTCTACTTTAAAAATTGCCAAAAAACAGGTAGTTGTTCGTTTCCGCCTTTCAGAAAATCAGAATTATCGTTTGAAGAACGTTCCTCTAGTAATTAATCTGTAGGTGTAGTGTTGTAGTACATAGTCACCGCACACAACACAACGCCACCATTTCCATTGAAACCAGTGACCCCGGGGAGCAGGACGCTATCGTTTTATTTATTTTTTTCGCAAAAGTTTTGTCGTGTTGCAGTGTTGGATGTTGTTGGATCAATCACCCATCAGGTAAGAAATTAATAGATATACCTACCTAATTATTTCTGCTTATCACAAAATTAGAAAGAAATCGTAAAATCTAACCATAATGTGTCAATAAATTTTGAAACCCAGTCAATATGGCGTCAATATAGTTATTTTCCTAACAAGTGCGCAAAGTGTTACTTTTCCGCACGCAAACACAGTTATACGAACGACGCGAAGCGGAGTTCGGATACGTGTTTGCGTGCGGAAAAGACACTTTGCGCACGTGTTAGGAACAAAATTTTTCCTACGAGCTTCATATCAGGTAGGTAACAACAAAAATTAAAAAAAAAAACGATAATTTGTTTAATTATTTTTAATTAACTTGAAGGGAACCTATGCATTTATCAAAAAATTACATAACAAAAAAAAAATATAACAGAAAATCATCGTCAGAGCTCTTCATCTTAAAGCGTTTAATGGCGATTTCCATTTGTCATCAGTGCCGCACTGAGTGCATCCGCATCTTTTTCTAAAAGCATGTAACATGTAAGGATAAGGATACATTTTTTTGCCCTGTTTCGACAAATGGAAAATGCTATAAATTTGATGAGATAGTTTGTAGATGCATATATATAGAAAACAAATCTGACAATGTGTTGAAGTTAATTAAATTTGGTGTTTGTAGGTATAGATGTTAGCTGGAACAGGAACAGAGGAAAAATTTGTCATCATGTGTCAAAGTCGACAGGTGTACTTATTGTTGCTTGACAATTATTTTTACTTTTCGGCACTCAGTGCGGATAAGGCCTGTATCCGCACTGAGTGCGGAAAAGTGTAACTTTGAGAACCGAAATGCGTGCGGAAAAGTACTACTTTGCGCACGCTCGTAGGAAAAATTATTATCAAAACATGAAAATATTTTTGGTTCATTATTTATGATTTATGATTTTTTGCTATGAATATTTCATCTAAAAAAAAAGGCAAATTTTTTTGGTCGTAGCCCGTTTTATAATTTACTTATTTGCTAGATGAAGAGTAGGTATATTTATAGATGAGACCTAAGTTATACCTTGATACAACCTCAAATATCAATCTAATAGTTTTTTTGAAAAAAAAAAAATTACAGTCGAGCTGTCTATAGATTTGGGTACTGTTCTAACTTTTATTTTGGTGAATACATAATTAGTGAGAAAATTAAAATTATTCATAGGTACTACCTATTTTCTGATATAGATCTTTTTTGTTTTTAGGTTGGAAAACACTGTTATTTGATGAGATTATAGATTTATAGATAGCAGTGAAACAGTATTTAGATGATTACTTGACTTTTCAACTCACTTTTCAAATAAAATGCCTAAACTTTCCAGATCAAAATATAGAAAAGCAAAATTGCATAGTGATATGAGTTTGGAAAATATATGTGGAACTAATAATAATCAAGAAAATAATGTTTCTTCTGATGTTTACTTAAGTAATAATTTCCAAGCTGACAATAATGCTCGCAATAATGTGAATATACACGCCACACCACTCATGGTAGCTTCTGAGAATTTCAATAATGACTTAACGTTAGCAGATCCCGGGGCAGATCCTCCTGATCTTGATGGCAATAAAGAATTAGATATCAATATTTCCCTTTCACCCCCAGTTTCACCCTCACCTTTTTCAGATTTAGAAGATTCAATTTCCAATGTTGTCCAAAATTTAGGAGTCAGTGACAATATTACAAAAAAAAAAGATATCACTTCGGAATTAACAGAGTGGGCTTTAAAATTCAACATATCTCATATTGCATTGTCTGATTTATTAAAACGATTGAAACCAACTTTTAATGAATTGCCCCTTGATGCCAGAAGTTTACTACATACACCTAGAAATTTGGAATATAAAATTGTTTTTCCTGGACAATATTTCCATTTCGGCCTAGAAAAATGTATTAAGAACCTATTTTGTTGTATTAAAAACAAGCCTATAGACAAAATTGAGATTTATGTTAATATTGATGGACTTCCACTATCAAAAAGTTCTGGATCTCAGTTTTATCCAATACTTTGCTCACTAGTGCAAAATAGAAATGTAGTTGACATAATAGGTATTTACCATGGAAATGAAAAACCCAAAAATGTGAACGAATTTCTTAAAGACTTTGTGGAGGAAGTGAATAAATTTTCAGAACAGGGTATTATAATTAATGATCAGAAGTATCAGTTTACAATTAAAGCATTCATTGTAGATGTACCGGCAAAGGCCTTTATCACTTCTACTAAGGGGCATAATGGATACTACTCATGCTCTAAGTGTGAGATTGAAGGGGTATTTATACAAAATAGAGTTTGCTTTCCAAATGTTAATAACTTGGTTTTAAGAAATAACTATAAATTTAGACAGAAAACTCAAGAAGAACATCACTTGGGGGCTAGTATTTTGGAAAAAATACCTAGTTTAAATATGATAGATGATTTTGTTTTAGATCCTATGCATTTAGTTTACTTGGGTGTAGTTAAAAAACTCATAGTTACACTTTGGTGCAATGGCGCTCCTTCAATTAAGCTATCTTTCCGTGAAATTTCAAACATTTCAAAAAAATTATGTGATTTAAAATATTGCATTCCGGCTGAATTTAATAGAAAGCCACGGTCTATGATGGAATGTAAGAGATGGAAAGCCACAGAGTTTTACCAATTTTTAATTTACACTGGCCCCCTCGTTTTAAAAGATATTTTGACAAAAGATAAATATTTAAATTTCTTGTCTCTCCATGTATCAATATACATCCTTTCCAGTCCAAGTGCTTCCACAGAATTAACAAACTATGCAAGTGAATTACTGGAATATTTTGTCCATACTTTTAGTCTTCTTTATGGCCAAGAACACTGTTCCCATAACATTCATAATCTTCTGCACCTCCATGCAGATTTTACTAAATTCGGTCCATTATTTAATTTTTCAGCATTTCCTTTTGAAAATTTCATGCAAATCATTTTAAAATTAGTACGTAAACAAGATAAACCTTTAGCCCAAATTGTATTTCGTAAATCTGAACTCAATGATTTTCTCTATAAACAAGAATCATCTGTTGATGAACCTACTTTCAAATCACGACATTTTAATGGACCTCTTATCGATATTGACGAAGAATATGAGCAGTTTCAAAAAGTGCATTGTCAAAATTTCTTGTTAACTGTGGAATCACCTGATCATTGCTGTTCATTAAAAAATGGAAATTTAATATTAATAAGAAACATTTTAATAAAAAAGGGTTTGCCATATATAATTGGACATAGATTTCTAAATGTTTCTGATTTTTTTACTGAACCTATAAAATCATCTTTACTTGGCATTTATTTAGTAAGAAATTTGGACAAACTCCAACAGTGGCCACTTTCCGAAATAACTTCAAAATGTTTGAAATTACCATTCAAGGATGATGTTTTTCTAGTGCTTCCACTCTTACATCTAAATTAACATTTTGGGATAGCTGGTAGTTTTATGTCCTAGGAAGTGATTTGCTTTAATATTTAATATCATTTATTTTATTTATTCATTGGTACACTTTACAATGAACATCACAGCTAACATGAATGTGTGTATTTTTTCAAGTCTCGTTTAACCTAGGTACAAAAATAACTGAACTTTATTTCTTGATAATGTCTCATATTTTTCAAAACTCATTCTCTATCAAAAAAAAATTATAAAATATTTTCTATAAGTAAATTAAAATATTTAAAAATGGTCAATTATCATTCTAAGTATATGTAGGTATACCAGCTATTGTCTGCTAATTCAAAAGGTAACTATATATATAACTGCATTCCTACTATTTGTAATAATAATTAATTTATGTTACAGCTAGTTTATTTGAAGTTGTACATTTGGTATAATTTTTCAAATTACTGAAATTCCGTTGCTCATCGAAAAAAAAGGATGGATAAGACGTGGAGTGTAGTGCAGTTTGAGGAGGAAAATGCAGTGGAAGCAGTGCCCTCCTCATGGATTTATAATAACAAATGCTATTGGCCGCCATTTAATAAGGAAAAACTACTAAAATTTATTAAAAATAATGAGGAGCCAAACACTTGCTGGCCACTGCACCCTGTGAAAATATTTCGTAATGGAATATATGGTAAGAGTATTAATAGAAGGCGTTGATTATCTTGACGTATTTAAAATACTAATAACTTTTAAAACAGAAGTCCTAGATATCTAAATAGTTCTTTTATTAATTCTGGTTCAATTATTATTCTGTGAGTTGATCATAACTCACAGTAATCTGAAATCCCATAAATCACTTAGTTGCAGTTTCCTTTTATATTTTTGCAGATGATTATCTTACGGCTAGGAAAAAATGTCAGACTGCCGAAATGTTCTCGGACCTCTGTTCAGATACTGGTGATGAAAAATCCTCAAGAAAAAAGAGAACAAAAAAAGTTTTTTCGCCGGAATCCAGCCCCATTTCTACTAGTGAGGACGAAAAGGAAAGAGGCTGTAAGCCCAAAAAAAAATTCATTACCACCGGCCCCAATTTTGGTTGGTATGTTGAGAAATTGATTATTATTAAATTTATAACTTCAATAGGTAATAAAACTTGAATTTTTTGAAATTAAAAATAATTAAGGTGAAAATATTTCTCCTGATAAGTGTTTTTGATAAAACCATGAAAATAAAGACACTTCGTAATTACATATTGTAGCACAGAAAAAATATCGTTCTATTTTGTTTTGTTCTAGAAAATCCTGTTCGTCTGGCTAATTCTAATGCAAGAGGTCCACGTTCAGATGCCAATAATATATTATCGCCGAAGGGATCGTCATCGTCTTCGACGTCTTCTCTAGGAAGTATGACATCGAATTTAGGATCAGCACTAGGAAATGGTCGAGTAATTGGTATGTCCAAAACTGCTTGGAGTTTAATATTTTATTAAAAAAATAATTTTAAGACAAAAGTTCATTTTATAATGTATAGTTTATAATTTTGTTTTGAAATCAAACAAGGAGGTTCTGTTCTGGTTAAAATATCGAAAACGTTTAATAGCTAAAAATTAACCTTTTATTAATTTTTTAGAACACCCTCGATGTGACAATACCAATGAAATCAGAGTGGACGTTTCAGCGACAGAATCAGGCTGCTGCAAGATGCATGGTAAGAGAGTTTTTGGGTATTGAATTTTATTTATAATTTTGCAAAGTATTTTTGATCAAAATTTGTTTCTTTTAATTTCAGGAAAGCTTTTGACAGATCTTGTCCGGAAACAAAACATTTTATTTCAATACATTAAAGAAATTCATGGCTATACAGTTGAAATGGATCAAACACTCAAAAAAATTGATACCAATAATAAACCTTCAGAAATAAATGAAACTTGCAAAATAAGTTTCATTAAAGATTTTAATTTTCCTTTAAGCAACGAAGAAGATTTAACAGGTTTTGAGGAGTATTTATCGAATGATGTTAATTATGCAATTGTTGTAAGTACCTATATATTCCTAACTCAATTTTCTATGGTTTCTGTCTATTTATTTAGATTATAAAAATACAAATGTTAAAAGTCACATATTCAAACAGACATGATACTGATTTTTTAATTTTTCTTCTATCTATTCAAGGTTAAAGAAGTTGTTAAGATAGGAGGGATCGACATTAACCAATTCGTGAAACGTGGCCTGTCTTTCTGCATCTCAAACCGATTGGCGGAGACCTATACTTACTTTGGAAAAAAAGGGAAAAAAAATTTTTCAGAACTAAAACTATGCAGTGTGTTGTTTGGTAAGTAGTATATCATACAATAGTTTTAAACCATTTTTTAGAATTTAAAAACTGCTGACTGTCTTACTCGATTTTAAAATAAAAGGTACTTAGTTATACAAAAAATAGTAACTATTTTTTGTACTAAGGGCGTAAAATGCAAATTTAATGTCTAGCATTTTAAGCTTTTACGTCTATTTATTAATGCAAGTCGTTGAGGGTATATTATTTGCATTTATCAGTCTAAATAGTTATAGTTATTTTATAATTTATTGTTCCAGATGCTGTTTTCAAAAAGTTTAAGGATTCTTCTAGAAAGGACATTGAAACTAGTATCAAAAATTGGATGCGTAGAGCAAAAGAAAGGAAGTGAACACTTGTCTGCTATCTTCGTTTTTATTTTGGTTTGTTGGGTTCCTTTGAGAGTAAAACTTGTTTTGTTTGACAAAAAACAATATTTTTTTATTGATATTTTAGTAGTTCCTATAAGAATAGTCGTTTTTTTTTATTGTTAAAAAAAAATATATATTTTTTTCGTACTTCCGGGACTAAAGCGACAATTTCACTCCCTCATGACAGGGACTGAAGTGTCACTTTTTGTCCGTCCAGTATTTTCGACCGTATATGATTTATGTTATTTAATAATTTTATGTTAATGTTAATTTGCCAAGAATAACTGTTTTTTTTGTCTAATATAAAAAATAATATTTTTTGAAAGTTTGTTTCTGTGGTTTAGTTTAGGAAAAGGATATTATTAAGCTTTTTCGCAGAATTAAAAATTGAAAAACTATAGTTTCAGTAATAATTTCGATGCACAGCTCACTTAATAATATATTTTTTATTTTTAATTCTGAGAATATACTAAATAATTTTCCTTTTCCTAAATAAACCGCAGAATAATGACACAAACTTATTTTATGTAAATAATGTTTTTAGGTGTAAGTAATAAAATGATCCAATAAAGTTTGTTTAACAGCAATTTTTTTGAAATTTGATTTCCAGCTCATGTCCATAAATGGATGCTTTATGGACAACCATATTATGTCCAGGAGTATTCCATGAATGGCAGAAAAAATGGATGCCGCTAGAACATCCATAAAGTATCCAAAATATTCCATAAATGGCCTAAAAACTGCTGGACATGGTCATCCATAGGATGTCCAAAAGTAGTCCAGTGGATGCCTCGTGGACATCCATAAATGGATATTTAAGCGGTACCCCATGGCTATGATCTGGACATCCAGGAATGATCCAGAGCTGTGCCAACTGGATAGCCAGAGGATGTCCATGAGACATCCACTGAACTTAATCTGGATGTCCATCGGACTTCCTAGTATTTTTGCTTGGCCGTCCAGTGGACAACCAATGGATGTCTTATGGATCCCTCTGTGTTATCTGGGTATATATCTGCGCATGCGCGACAAATTATTGTATAATGTAAATCCTAATTATATTACGGTATCCGCCAAAATAAACAGTACCGAAATCTAGAGCTCTGAGTAATTGCGCACGCAAGTTGCATTTATCATATTTCGCTCACTTAGCATTAGTTATGATGTTGACATTAGGTTAAAGTTAAAATCTTCGTCATTATGTATCTTTCAACTTAAGAAACAGTTTTCTTAGTAGAGCACTAGGTCTGTTTCTGCAGAAATCACAAACCACTCAGAGTGAATTTCATTGGTTGAAACTAGTTTTCTAGCTATTTCTGACTGTTTTCAACCAATGAAAATCGCTTTGACTGGTTTGTGATTTCTGCAGAAACAGGCCTACTATTTCCGGTCATACGGATTTGGAAGGAATAAAGGCTCAAGTTTGAAACAAGTCTCAGAAAAATTTCAGCAACCACTCTTAATAAATATTTTCAATGATTTGCAGAATTGTCATGAAGCTTTTTTGCGGCGCTATGATGAATTTTTTGAACATATACCTACGCATGATACAAGCCCCCCAACGTGTCAAACCACCAGTGATGCCGTACGCAGCATGGCGTTTCTCGCTTTGACTAGGGTGTTTGCACCAAAGGTTATGATTCCGCGGGCTTTTGCTTTTCTTTATACATACTTGGTTTAACTACAATAATTAACATTCTGAAACAACTCCTTTTTAGATCTCGTTTGCATCTTTCTCTTTGCCTATTGTGTTAATCAAAATCTATGCCCGGAATTACAGAAGCTCTGCAACACCAAAACACAAATGCAGGACCTGCAAATCTGATTTTTCGTATTACAGAAGCAGACTGCATTTGCAAGTCGCCAGCAAATTTGCGCATGGTGAAACGGTCCCGGAAGTTCTTGCAATCACTTTGATAACTTTGACATTTTAAACTGGTAAATCAGTAGCGTCCAAACACTTTTCTTCGATAAATATGACGGAATTGCAGATTTTTTCTGTAATTCGCTCGTTCCTGCAAATAAAGAACATATGCAAGTCGGCCATATTTGTAGAACTGCAAATTTGCAGATGCAAATATACTGTAATTGGGCCCTATATATATAAAACACAGTTGTGTTGGTATTTGAGCACTTATAACTCGAGAACGGCTGGACTGATTTTTATGATTTTTGCTTTATTGGATTTGTCTTTGTCCATCCTAGGATAATAAATCGAAAAAATCCAACAAAAAAAAAACAAAAACAAAAATTATCTATTTTACTTATTTATGAAAAAAACTCACTAAGCCCACATACAGCGCCATCTCTTATAACCGATGCCAAGTTTACCGTCACATTTTAATTGCAAACCATGTGGATTTTATTGTCACACATTTTGCACAAAACCAATTTGAGGAAAGCACTTTATTTTTAATTGTTCTTCACAGTAAAAATGTCCAAAAATAAATAGAATGACAATGGCTACGTTCACCAGAACCAAAACGGATTGTGAACAGTTTACAAATACCAACAGAATATGTTGGGTAAACTCTTGGTTCTGCTGAATGATTCAACATTCTGTGGATTCAACTTTTCAATGATAGAACGTCACCCTCTGAATGACAGGTCACCACACAAAACACAGTGTTGAAAATTATAAACGCTCTCAAATTATGTTTGCAAAAATGGCGACCGTTTGCAAAACAGGTTTGGTTTCAACACAAATTCAACGTAGCGTTCAGCAGAACAATCGCAAACCGTTTACCAATGTTTGTATCTGGTGAACGCGGCCAATGTTTTAATTGACGTTTTCAATTAAAAGAGATGGACGATAAGTATGAAAACATTCATTTTTCCGCCAACATTTGCTTGCTTGTCAATGTCAATATGTATTGGCTGAGTTCGTTTTTGTCATCTTTTTCGTCGATTTCCTCCGAAATTTTGACAGGCACGTGATTTGTAATTTGAAATTGTCTTATCCAGTCACGTGCCTGTTGAAATTTCGGAGCAAATCGACGAAAACGATGACAAAAACGAACTCGGCCATTGTGTGGTAAGCAATCCCCTCGTTTTTATATTCGAATCGGTGACTTCACCGATGAGTTAGCTATATATCTTTGTTAAGTGAATGGAAAATGACAATGACCGACATAATGATGGATCCATCGGTAAAATTTGATATGAATAAAAACGCAGGGTTTGAAATTGGAAAGAAAATGTAGGAAAAGTCACTGCTTCATTCGGAGAACTTCGCTTTGGAGACGGTGGTGGATTATTTTGGAAGCAGACAGCTTCTGCCAAGTCAACTTGGACGTGGATCACTTTGTATACTTGATGGGCCGTGGATTTCTCTTTCTTTTGCGGGTATCCTTTCTGATTTTGTGTATCCAAATTTTGACAAATGTAGGATTTGATGGAAAGACACGTCCGCCAGTGAATAGGAATTATTTTTATGAATAGGCACACTACACACAATCACCATTGTTAGGAAAAAACCTTGAAAACACCGAGGAAATGATAGTTTCTTTCAAAAGTATTTCCTACAAACCACTGCCAACGGCTGAGCGCGAACTGAGGCGATTTTCAGCCTGGAATGATTATTATTTGGTTATAACCAATGCATTTCCGCCGTCGCGGTTTTAACCAAAGTAGGGGAAGTTGTGATGTCACATATCAGCTGATTTGCTTTTGGTATTTACCACTTATAACCGATTATAACCCAGCTTTGGACTTGGGTTAATCTTTTGGTTACAGCTTTTTGATGTGATTGTTATTATTTTGGGAATTGGTATTGGTGTTTTGTGATTTTGCAGTTGTGTTGTGGCTTGGCACAATGGGACTAATGGGAGAAGTATACACTCACTCACTCACTGCAACTCACCATGCTTAGATCGAGGTTTAGATCATCCCCAAAGAAAATCTGTTCGATGAACGAGACTAACGAGAGATTCCGCTCCATTTTTTGTACCTAAACAACAAACCATTGTTGAAACGAAAAAACAAATAGGAATAATAAACATAATCCTACACTGCTATAACCAAATCATTTCAGCGGTCAGTTCCTTGGGTTAAGATTCTTGAGTGGTGGGGGGCTGTGACTTCACACTTGGCTGTCAAAGTTGTCAACCAAAAGAATAACCACGGTATTTACCGATAAATAATCATAAGCCAATTTTAAGCGAATAACCACAATTTTGTGGTTTTAACCGCGGTTACGCTTTGGTTCAAGATGACAGATCACTTGATGACGTCATTCCATTGTATTCGCTTAGACGCGTTTGGTATTAACCGCGGTTACCCCTGTTGTGTTATTGCTATTTGTTTATATTTTGAATTTTGATTTCATGCTGGCCGGAAAATGGAAAAGAGGAGAGAACTTGCCTTTTTATTTGGAGATGTGTTTTTTTTGAAGACAGTGCGGAAATAATTGATTTGTTAGGAAATCTACCAATTTGTTGCATTTTTTTTAAAAAAAGGAAAGACATGAGACCGAAAATCAATTGAAACAGATAATACTTGCTATTAAGAGTAAATTAGCTGTTTCTAAAAGCCGGTATTTCAAATGTAATCTTAAAATCAAGATTTACCAAAGGTATCCTTAACGTTAAGGTGAACTTGAAATCAGTTTATTCAGGTAACTTAAGATAAGCTTAAGATCCACCTTGAATTAGGGGAACTTTTATACTTTGATATACGGTGAAACTTGTATTAAAGATGACTTAACGTTATTTTAACGTGACATTGAAATACCGACCCAGTCTCCAGTCTCCAACCTGTATTTGGTAATCCGCACCTTCATGACTTTTGCTTAGGGAAGTATCCATAATTTCTGGCCCTTTTTTTACTTCATAATACCAAACAAACTGCTAAAAAAAATAAACAACTTGCTAAAAACCCGCCAAAAATGCAATGTCAACAATTCAAATAATAACCGCAAAATAAAAACCACTCCCGAGCTGGGTTAAAACCGCAATTTTGCGGTGATAAGTATGACATTTTACAGCTGATCCATGACGTCACGGAGTCATAACCAAAAGAAAAACCAAAGTCGCATAAATGTTGTGGTAAATACCAATCCGAAATGGTAAAAACCAATCTCGTTTGGTTATTCGCTTAAAATTGGCTATATATCATTCCAGAGGCTGAAAATCGCCTCTGGTCTACCTGTCATTTCTTGACGCTTGACCATTGACGTTCTCGTTCTGTGGCTAAGTTCCGTGCAATGAACTATAACCAAAAACTGGAATGCTAACACATGGACGAACGTGAAGCCTAGTGCGGCTGCTGCGGAGGGGATACCTGTTTTTGTCGCACTCATTATGTTAAATGGCGCAAATTGCTTCCAACACGTATTCCAATTGATGAAACCTGTGAAGGAAAATATGACAAAACTTTCGAAAACGTCATATGTCAGCGAGCAACAGAAAAAGACAACATTCCCCGTTGTGGCATCTGTCTTTCATGGCTTCATTTTTTTGGCCGATATGGCACTGTGTCAACTGTGTGCGCATTCCAGTTTTTAGCTCTAGTTCATTGGTTCCGTGTCTCCTCTTTATAGGCATCCCTTGACAGCCGTGTTCCGTGCCGACTGTTCGGAGTGCTCCGTCCGGCTGGTGTCGAGTGGCAGAGAGCCAGGTTATGAGTCCGCCACAACCCTTTTGTATACGGCGCCATATATGATGGTAACTAGAACGAAGCTCGCCGTTGCGCGGTAATTTCATTGCAGATACAGTAGAACAGAATACTGCTAAGGAACTGGAGCTATTCTGAACAGAACTATTCCGATCAGATAAAGTGGTGCAGAAAGAGTAGATCAGATAGAATAGTGCAGATACAGTAGAACAGATGGAGTGTTGCAGTGCAGATAAAATGAAACAGGGCTGCGCTGGAGATTTTTTTTGTTTTCTTTAAATTTTTTGAACATTCCTGTGCCTGAGTTTATTTATTTGGTGGTACACTTTATAAGAATAATGCCCACAAGATGCCTAAAAAGGGATGATGTAAAATTTTAATTTTAGGTGACTTCTGATCCAGAGAGTAAAAATTAATTTTCTTCGACCAAAGCCAAATCTTTGGCCAAATTCACCATCGATGGTAGGTGGTAGACGCTTTTTACTCATTGGGCGTCGACCGGTGAGATACCACCATGCCAGAATTGAGTAGCGCTAAGTGGCATCACCACGTTCCGCTACTGCGCTGGCAGTCCGGTTCCAACAATGAGTAACAGATAGCATGATGGCGCCTCCAGGATCAAAATATTCCGGAGGTAAAATACCCGACCACTCGGATCTCCGGGCGTCGGGTGATCCTGGGGGTCCTTCATGCAAAGATATAAAAAGATCAAAAACTCAACTCAGAATTGATTTTAGCAATATAAGAGGAATAAGTACAAATATGAATTCAGTTCACCAACATCTTGAAGAACAAAGACCTGACATCCTTGTTCTCACTGAAACTAAAATCAGTTCTGCAACACCTATTGTGAACTATTTTTATCCCGGCTATGACCTACACCACCGATTTCGACATAATTTTGGGATCTGTGTGTACATTAAAAATGACCTTTCATGTCATCGAGAGGAGAAGCTAGAACCAGCGAACCTTGATATCATATGGCTAAAATTCACCTCAAAGTCATCGACCAAGTTTATCTGCTGCCTCTACCGACCGCCAAGTAACACCGATTACCAAAACTTTTTCGCGACATTATCCGAAAGCTGTGATAGTATACAGTCAAACTATCCACAGGCGGAAATTGTCTTTTTAGGCGATTTCAACGTCCATAATATACCCTGGCTGAAACACCACAACAAAACAGATAACGAAGGCAGAGAAGCAGAAGCTTTTGCCATAAGTTGTGGTCTAACGCAGCTTGTCGATGAACCTACCCGTATCTCAGAAAGGGGCGAATTTGCAGCGCTTTTAGACTTGTTCCTAACCACCAATCCTGACTCGTACACAATTCAAGTAGATGCTCCACTTGGTTCGTCCGATCATAAACTTATAATAACAAAGTGCGAAATGCTCATCCCACCAAGCCTACAACCACTTCCTCGTAAAATGTGGCACTATAAATCGGCAAAATGGAATGACCTAAAACAGTATTACCTGGATTTTCCATGGCAAGAGGTTTGCTTTAAAACAGCTGATCCCACTATTTGCTGTAATGAAATAACACAAGTAATCTTATCTGGAATGGACGCATATATCCCACATACAACTAAACGTAGAGCTAATGCAAAACCTTGGTTCAACAGCCAGTGTCAAACGGCTGTACAGAAAAAACACAGAGCATATAACCTTTGGAAACGACAACAAACCGCTCAAAACCACACAGAATTTATAGAAGCCAGAAATAGTTGCAAAATTACTATTGACTCCGCTAAAGAAACATACAATCAAAGAATAAAAAACAGGTTGCTGAATTATGTCCAAGTAGTTCTAGGTCTTTTTGGTCTCTTGCAAAAGCTGTTGGATCTAACTTCACCAAGTCATCCATACCACCACTTACAGATAAAAATAATCACTTAGCCACAACATCAGAGGAAAAAGCCAATATGCTTGCCCAAATGTTTTCCTCCAACTCCAACCTAACAGTGCCAAACGGCAAAACTCCACCGTTCATTGAAAGGGTTTCCCATAGTATGCCAGAGGTACCCTTTTGTCACAGAGAAATACGAAAATCCCTAAAAAAGCTGGATACAAACAAAGCAATGGGTCCGGATGGCATTCCCGCAATAGTACTCAAAAATTGCGCCAACGAACTCACCCCAACTTTCGCTAAATTATTCAATTTGTCTTACAGGCAAGGAGTATATCCATCATCATGGAAGTCTGCCGCAGTACAACCCATTCCAAAGAAAGGAAAAAAGACAGATCCGTTAAACTATAGACCAATTGCTCTACTTCCGGTGATATCAAAAGTAATGGAAAGAGTTGTGAACAATCACCTAACCAAGTACTTGGAAAAGTACAAAATTATCAACGATAAGCAATACGGATTTCGAAAATATAGGTCAACTGGCGATTTACTTACATACGTCACTCACTTATGGCAAAAAGCGATTGAGTTGCGGGGTGAAACAAGAACAATTGCCTTAGATATATCTAAAGCATTCGACAAAGTTTGGCATGAAAATCTGCTCAACAAGCTCAAAGCAATGGGATTATCGCCGAAACTTTGCACTTGGTTTGAAAGTTACCTAAAGGACAGATCCATTTATGTTGCACTGGATGGCCAGAACTCCAACTCTTACCAAATAAATGCTGGTGTGCCACAGGGAGCAATCCTTTCGCCAACTCTTTTCCTGATTTACATAAATGACCTCATAGATAAAACAGTAAATCCACTTTATTGCTTTGCAGACGATGGCAATGTAGTCTCCTCACTCATACCACCCACAGGTCTTTCCGCACGTGAATTCCATCATCTTAGACTAACTCAAATATCGCAGATAAATAACGACCTGGAGATAATAGAGGACTGGGGTAACAAAAACCTTGTACAGTTCAGCGCGCAGAAAACCCAAGCAGCTCTGTTTTCAAAAAAGACCAGCACCGGTGAGCCAAACATCATGCTATCTGGAAGTGCTGTCACATTACAGAGTCAGTTGAACATCTTGGGGGTTACTGCAGAGACCAACATGTCTTGGCACAGTCACGTGGCAGATATTGCTAAAAGGGCCTCCCAAAAGCTGGGGGTGCTATTTCGTACAAGACATCTGTACACACCAAGCCAATTGCTGACACTCGACAAAGCCCAGATTCGACCAACTATGGAGTACTGCTCACATATATGGAGTGCAGCACCCAAACATACCTTAATGCTTTTGAATACCGTGCAAAAACGAGCTATCAAGCTGATCAATGACCCCGCACTTACTCGTAACTTGGATGGTCTCGAACATCGCAGATCTGTGGGCGATTTATCTCTCTTCTACAGGTACTATCACGGAAAATGCTCTGAAGAGTTGGCACGTATGATTCCACCGAGAGTAGCACCTACCAGGCGAACCCGTCAAACAGACGGTAACCATGAATTTACTGTCAAACTAGAGGCACCAAGAACCTCATTATATCAGAATTCATATCTCTGGAGAACAGCATCGCTGTGGAATAAACTCCCTGCGACGGTTTTCCCTGCAGGTTACAACCTGAACCGTTTCAAGACCAACATACACCGACATTTCCGCGCACTTGCCGCTTCTCGAGCGTGATAGGACATTTCCTTGCGAGTGCGCATATCCGTAAAAAAAAAAAAAAAAAAAATCGAAAAAAACTGAATTTAATTCAGTCAATAGATACGTTAACACAACATTTAATAGGTATTCAGAGGAGGTACGAAGTTCGCCGGGTCAGCTAGTTATATAATATATTTTATTTCCTACTGAACTATTATAACCATATAATACCTTGGTTACGATAATCATAAACAGGGTGTTAACTCCCAAGGGAGTTGAGGATTTCCATAACTCCCGCGCGGGAGTTAAAGATATCATAGCTCCCAAGGGAGTTAAGGATTTCTATAATTCCCGCTTTTTCTTTTACCTTGAATAGGTAAAACTTTGACAAAAAATAGAAATTTTGATTTATGGTTTATTCCTTTATAAAAATAGACAGAATACAGTAAATTCAGTAGGATATAAAATTATCTATGTACCACGGGAATTATCAGGTGTTAATTAATACCCACGGGCAATTGGTCTCCTGGGGTATTAACACCTTCATAATTCCCTTGATACATAAATAACTATTTCGTCATAAATTTAAATTCTAACTACCAAACGTTTAACGATTTAGTTGATGACGTCGAAAATGGTGCTACACCAGTATGACGGAGATTACCGAAAAGGAGGCCGATAAGCAATCCTTAGTAGTGTATATTATCCTTGCAAACAAGGCGAAAAAGCGTCATCAGCCGTGCTTTGGCATGAGCTGCTTTCCAGTACCTAAATTGTTAGAGTATCATGCTTCTGGAGAGTGATGCTCTCGATCTGTTCGACATAAGCAGCACTCGAATGCTCTCGTGTGCGAAGAATGAAGAAGAAACCGTCAAAATCGAACTCAATTTTCTTAACCCCCGCCATTTCGGACTTTCTGAGCATGAAACACCGAAATCTATGTAGTTTCCCGAGGGGGCAGGGGATAACAGAAATGAGTAGTTCTAGTGTACGACACTCTAAGCACTGGAACGCGCAAAGTACTTCCGGAGCACTCCTGAGCTGCTCAGGAGTAACTCCAGCGGGTCACTGGAAAGCACCTCTCTCCGTATTCTGTTCTGTCAAAGCCACTGACAGTGATTGAGTGACAACGCAACGTTATGTGGTGGTGTTTTTAAGTTTTCAACATTTTTGGTCTTTGAAAAAAAATTGTTGCGTGGAGTTTTTCGGCCCTAGCTCTCACAATGATTATGCAAAATGAATATGTTTCCAGAGCTGAAGATGTTGCGGATCAGGTGAGAATTCTTATTTTGATGATACACCCATATTTTCAGTCAAAAATTTCCTCTAGTATAATCTGTATAGGACACATCACATTTAAAATAAATTGTTTTTGTAGTTCAACAGGTTTTCTCTGTCCCTATTTTGCCAAAAAAATATGACCCAAATTTATTAACATATTCACAACTTTGATCACCTAATGAATAATTGAAATTTGGTCCAACGAAGATAATCCATATGCTTAAACTTTTATAATCCAATTGTACTTTTTATAATTAATCTCATAAATAGTAAATAATGTATATGTGTAATTTGGCAGCTGGCATGTTTTTCAAGATCTACATAAATATTCTAAAATTATCCTTCATTGGCATTTAAACTGGTTTTTTCACTAACTTTCTTGTGAACTTGACCTGCATTTATATCTACACTCACTTTATCATATATGTATATTAAACCATTAAAATCCCAATAATGTTTTTAGACTGATAAAAAAATTAAATTCACATTTATTATTTTCAAAGATTTGTGTCTAATGTTCAAGTTGAATTTGTAACAAATGAAGCCATGGGTTTGGGTTCCTAAGTACTCATTTTGTATTTGATATGAAAATATATCATCCATACTGTGGAAAATATTTGGAATTTTCAAGTGCCAAAAAATACACTATCTCCTCGTGTTTCATGGACAAAAATTACAAGATTTCTATGCATGATTTCTACAAATATATATTTTGTTAAGTCATCATCATACCATTTCTATCATTTTTTGTCATCAATTATTTATTTTTATATTGTAATCACTCATATTTTGGATTGTAAGCAAGGATCTCATATAAGATGCTAAAAATAAATTTTAGAAATTGTATGGGTCAATAATTAATATCCTATAATTAGCATAATTTCAAATCTAATTGATTTTAAATGCTAGTTTAGCCTTGAATAGTTTTCTACATAGGAGGAATATGTTCTGAAAAAGTTCCTTTTATCGAAAAATCATAGACATTTTTATTTTGAAATTCTAGATAGGTATTCGGTTAGGCCAGGCCCGAGGCCAGGCCATTAATAATCATCAAAGTAGAGGACTAAGGTTTCTACATAATAATAAAATAATAGTAATATAATGAAACAATATTGTATAAAATAAAATATTTAAACAAAACCGTTGATTAATAATGTTGCTAACAAATACAAAAATTAAACATCAGAATCTTTTATCTTGAATGTTTTGTCTAATATAAAAAATGTGTCTAAAGACTGTAGATTGATAAATTCAAAGTGTAATGTAATAGGGCACTTGCATGGAAAATTAAATTGATTATTGTTTATTGCAAACTGTAGGAAATCGAAAAAAAATCGTTACTTTTTTTTTATTTCGCCCAAATATGATTATTCCGGAAGTTATTCAAATATTAAGTTTTGTATATATAGATATACTGAGCATGTGCAACGTCACTAATTTATTACACAAATGACGTCATAGGCAGATTTCATAGTGTTGTATCTCCGTCAATTTTTGACTAAGAAGAAAAAGAAAAAACACGTGTTGACTTATTTTTCATGGACTATCGAAATCAGCAATAAAAAAATTTGATGCAAGGAGCCTATTGATAGGCTCAGATTTGGAATATTAATAAAGGATTTTAGGGTGAAGTGATTTAGGAAAAGGTGGCTTCTGTTTAATTTAGTAAATTCAGGCAACAGATTATGGATCGTGCATATCTTGTAATAATTATAAAAAATTACTACAAAAAATATTTGGATTACTTCTATCAATTAGGTACTCTATTTGGTTTTTCAAGAATGGAGAATCTTTTGCATTTTTGATCTTATACATTGAAAATCGTTAAGTCAAGTAATACCAACCAAAAGCCACCAATGCCACTATTTTCCTTATTCGCATTTAAAAAAAAAAATACCTAGCTTAAGATGTATTTTATGATTAGATAATAGTCTGGTGTGGTCAAAGTAGTAATTTAAAAAACAAGTCTGAGAAGAGGCTTATTAAAGAACAAGTTTTCCTTAACGACAATAGGTTTGAATATCTTAGAATCCATTGATTGTTCAACACTCTATCACTGGATTTGAATCAAAGTGTTTCATAAGACAGTTTGTAAGTCTCAGGAAAGAAACTTCAATTGAGTGGCTGATCAAAGAGTTTACTTCCGAAAAGCCGTGTTCGTATCAGGTCTGAAATTGATTTTACTTCTTTTTAAGAGATTCCACTTGCTCTATAAGCTGAGGTATTTCTTTCAGGTCTTACAAATTACCCTATTACATAAATATATCACACACGCGTATTCTCCATTGCAGTTTAAACATTTAAACATCGATTGAAATTTGCCATTTCTTGCATACCATAATTACACTATGGAAAACAGAATATACAGGGTTGTTGTTATGTATAGAAATGGCCTAATATTTCAGAACGCGCCGAAGGAAAATGTACAATATTTTCTACCTTGGGAATGCCCGATTCAATGGTGGTATTTGCAATGTTGCCAAGTTTACCGTTTCTAAGATGTTGTATGTAACTTATTTTTTTAATGAAAGTCCCTCTTTATTTCTATTGCAATTAATTCAGCGTGCCCACATTAAATTTTCAAATTCAAATTCAAAAAGCTGTATTCTACATACTGTAGCTAGTGCTATAAATAAATCTTTTTCAGAAGGTACTTTTCCATCTAGCCTTAAGGAAGCTCTAGTTGTTCCAATACATAAAGAAGGTGATACTAAGAACTATCAAATTATCGGCCAATATCATTACAATCAGCAATCTATAAAGTTATCAAGAAACTGGTCAGAAAAGGTATGATGGACTTTTTGACAGAGCACAATGTTTTCAACACCGCACAATTTGGCTTTTTACCAAAGAAAAACACGCATGATGCTATGCTTCGAATAATTCAGCAACTTTTCAAAAATTATAATGATGGGGAAGCTACTGCAGCGGTATTCCGTGACTTGTCAAAGGCATTTGACTGTGTTAGTCAAGAGATACTGCTGCAGAAGTTAGAGGTGTATGGTTTTGGGGAAACGTCTTGAGATGGTTTTACTCGTTTCTAACTAACAGAACATAAAGTGTCTACGCAAACAGCAAAAGTTCATCCAAGCAATCTAATGAGTTTGGTGTACCACACAAGGCTCAGTTTTAGGTCCAATTTTATTCCTTATTTATATCAATGATCTTTTGCATGTTGATATATCCTGAGTTATTGCTGCTTTTGCCAATGATAACACAATTACCTGGCACAAAAAAGACACTGTAGATCTAGAGATTATATCTAGAGACTTTGGATTAATGAAGCAGTGGTGTGATGCAAAGGGTCTACTATTCAAACACATAGATGATATACCATTTGACTAATTTTCCATCAAGAGCACTCTGTGTACCAAATTTCTTGAGCATCACATAATGTCCCTTAACAAAAAATCAGCATCTGGTATTTCGATGAAATTTAACCATTTAATGTTTTGGGTATACCTACATGCATTCACAAATACAAAATAATATGATGAATAATGAGCTTAACATTAAAGAGTAAATGACAGAAATGAAAAAATACAATATAAAAGACAAACATGATGTGTAACAAACTAAGAGAATAAAATAACTTTTGGGTAAGGCTTTGGTCTGGTACTTTTGTATTTGTTTTATTCTATATTTTGATCTAACTTAAAAGTTCTACTTTATCTGGGTCACTGAAAAACTCTTCAATATTGTAGTATGATCTATTTTCCAGAAGTTGCTTTAATGTGTTTTTTGCAACTTTCTAGGCGGTTTAAATTTAGAATTGTTCTTCAGCAATGTTTTTGCAAAACAAGTATTCTATTAGCTTAAGCTGAATTTCCCTAGAATATGATACCATACCTAACACGAGACTGTACATAGGCGTGATAAGAAGCCAAAGATGCAGAGAGACCCACTGATTCTCTAATAATTCTGAGAACGTAACAGAATTGGCTCAGTTTTGCTGGAATATTATTCATGTGAGCTTCCCAGCTCAGCTTATTGTCTAGACTCTAGAGTGACTCCCAGGAAAGCTGCAGCGTCCTGAGCCTCAAGGTCATCTCCTCCATACTCCATACACAGTTTTTCTGATGATTTTGGTTTGAAATAAATAAGTTATGTTTTATTTATGTTTAGTGTTAGACTATTTGAATCAAACCATTTTTCTAATTTTTTTGAGTGAATATCCACACTTTTGTCACTTGTATCTCTTGTTCATCATATATTCCAGTTTTATCGTCAGCGAATAACACTATATTGTCATTTTGAATAATGTTTGTTGTATCATTAGTGTATAGAATATGGAGAAGAGGAGACAAGACCGCGCCCTGAGGAACGCCTCTGTTTACGCATCCAAATTCTGACCTTATTCTTTCCCCATCTCTGCTCACTTTTTCTATGCACTGCCACCTGTCCTCTTGAAAGGATCCAATCAGCTTCAGTGCCACGTTTTGTATGCCACATGCATCCAGTTTCTTAAATAAAGTTTCATGGTTGACACTATCAAAGGCTTTAGTCAAATCTAGACTTAGAGCTGCTGTTGTTTGTTTCCTATTGAGTGTATTAATTATTTTATTAATTGTTTGATATATCGCTCTAATTGTTGATTTGCCCTTCTGAAAACCATTCTGCTGGTCTGGGAGTACGCTTTGATTTTCTAAGAAGTCTGTAATTTGTTGGTGCATTAGTTTTTCGAAGATTGTGCTTATATTGCTTAATAGTGATATGGGGCGATAGTTTTTGATATCATTTTTGGCTCCTTTTTTTATACAAGGGCTTGACAATGGAAAACTTAAGGGCAGATGGAAATTTTCCTGTTTCGAAGCAGTGATTTATTATATGAGCGAGAGGTTTTGAGATGATATGCGCAGCATGTTTTAGCAATTTCACAGGGACCTCATCAATGCCAACCGATTTTTAATTTTTTAGGCAATTTATAATACCTCTTAGTATTTTTATGTATATTTTGTATTTTGTTTTACTAACGAATCCTGAGAGATAGAGGTCAAACATTGTTCTTTTATATTTGATGGACGTTTTTATTCCTGTGGTTAGCCAATGAGAAATGCTGTTTTCTTTTATTTTTTTCCTCTTTTTGGGAAAGATCAGATTCAGATAGTAGGATGTTGTTGTAATAAATGAGTTTTATGTCCCATCTACATCTCCACTCCCCAACACTGTCGCCCATGTACATACAGTCCTGAATTGCCTTTTGAAATTGACACAGCCTACCTCTGGAAAATGTTCTACCCATGAAGTAAGAATCCTTTAAATTGTCACTACTGCAAACATTAATTGATATTGTCTGGGCATGATGATCACATATTCTTATTTTAATTATATTACGATTAAAAAATGTTTTTGAGTTAACAAAGATGTTGACAATCCAGGATTTTTTATTTTTATTTGGTCTGGTTATATTAAAAATTGTTTGCTGCAAGTTGTAAATTCCAGTATTTCTTCCCTAGTTAAATGACAGTTTTGTAGTAAAAAATTTATGTTAAAATCGCCCGCCCAGACAATAGTGTACTTTTTAAATTTTTCAAAAACTTTTTTGACCAGAATTTCGAAAATTTGATAAAATATTTCATAGCTTCCCATACATAGCTGCATGTTCCACCTCTTATATTGACTATACTGTGCATCCGTGCGTAGCTGGAGATCATGTTGTATCACTCAATTTTTATCAAGGTTACCTCTTCTGGTTTCATCCAGTGTTCAGATATACAGAGGATATTTTGGGGAATTTCGAGAGTCATTAAATGCGCTTCTAGTTCTAATGTTGAAGTTTTTAGGCATTGTATATTCTGGTGAAAAATAGTCAGTTTCATCGACATTTCCATTTGTTTCGTCGTGTTTTTGATGTTCCACTTCATCATTCTTGCGTCGAAGAGCCACATTGAATGCCAACCCGCGTCTTTATGTTTTGTGGATCGAAAAAAAAACAATGTTTTGGAGCTATAGGACTTATTGGTTGTGTTGCTGATGCCATTAAGGCAGGCGTGCTATGCATATTTTTAATCGGCGATTTGATTGTTATATTTTGAATAACATTGAATTTTCTTTTATTTTGCTGTGGTGTACCTCTATAGCTTGTGTTCTGACGTAATTTATCCAGACGTGTCGCAAAATCTTTATTCTCTTCAAGTACGGTGCGCAGCTTTTGATAGATATGTGAAATAAGGTTAATTAGCCACTGATGATCCCAACAGATAGTTGATGTTATTATCTGTGGTGATACTAGGAGGGGTGTATGTTATATTACTATCGGCTGTGGCTTGTTTTATATTAAGTTGATTTTTTGTATAAATTTATTTAGGATCGGTCTGTTTTTGGAAAATGGGCTTGCACAAATGAATACATTAGTCTGTTTTGTATTTGTAGTTAATTTTTGTAATTTGTCTAAGCTGATTTCTTTACCCTTAATCGCATTTTCTGGTCCCACAAATATTACTAAAGCGTCCTGTGCTTTTAACTTGTGTACATAATTTTCTGTACGGGCTGTGAGCAATATTTTCTTTACCAAGAATGTGGTGTTGATAAAGCGGGACTTTCATTTAAAAAAAATTAAGTTACATACATACATACATAATTATATGTAAGCTCGGCAACATTGCAAATACCACCATTGAATCGGGCATTCCCAAAAACCTCGAGTAGGAAATATTGTACTTTTTTTTTTCTTATTCGTGTTCTGAAATATTAGACCGTTTCCATACAGAACGACAGCCGACAACCTTGTATAATAACATTGCAGATGTATTTATTATAAACCGCAAATTTTTAAAACTTGAACATTTTATTGAGCAAAATTATGTTCTTTGATTTAATTATGAATACTTATACAATTTTTTTTTCTCTCAGGTACAAAGAAAACTCAAACACATTTTACCAACCCTAGCCCGTTTATGTCTAATATCCACATTCTTCGAAGACGGTATCCGTATGTGGGTGCAATGGAACGAACAAAGAGAATATATGAACATGTCGTGGGGCTGTGGGCAATTTTTGGCCACAGTTTTCGTATTAATTAATTTAGTTTTCCAATTAGGAGGGTGTGTTATGGTTATAGTTAGGTACAGGGTGCCAATTGCCTGCGGCGTGTTGTTCTTTGTTGTTATTTTACAGGTAACATTTCCACTTTGTTTGGTTATGCAATAACTAATTTGTTTTATTTTTTTTAAGACGTTAGCCTACAGTATTTTATGGGATTTACAATTTTTATTCAGAAATTTGGCCCTAATTGGAGCCTTGTTGCTCGTTTTGGCAGAAAGTCAAGACAAAGCTAAAAGTCTGTTTGCAGGTGTTCCATCTATGGATGATAACAGACCGAAAAATTATTTGCAACTTACCGGCAGGATACTTTTGGCTTTTATGTTTATCACGCTGATAAGATTCGAATTCAGTTTCTTACAGGTAAATAATTGTTTAGATTTGTTGTGTCCACATCTTTATTTTTCACAAAATTTGCTTGAACTTCATCATAGAGTAAACTCAATATGTAGGTAGTTAAATGTATTCATAATAATGTATATGGTGCACTAAATGTGTCCAATAAATTACATTATAAGGATTTAAATTGACACTCAAAAACTTCACCTGATAAAAACAAGAATTCACAGAAAATATATCTAAATACAACCATATATTTTTCATAAGAGTTAAACCATACAGTATAAAATAGATTTGTCTATATTTTAGATTCTTCTAGACTTACTGGGTTCAGCACTCATGGTCCTAGTTACCATAGGTTACAAAACCAAATTGTCAGCATTAATTTTAGTTTTGCTTTTGACGACGCTGAACTTTTACCACAACGCGTGGTGGAACATTCCCGATTATAAACCGTTGAGGGACTTTTTGAAATATGATTTCTTCCAGGTGAGAATTGGTTATCTCCTATTTTGGGGGTTTTATTGAAACTTGATTAATTTCAGACATTGTCAGTGATAGGAGGACTTCTTATGATCGTGTACTTAGGGCCTGGCGGTGTATCAATGGACGAACACAAGAAAAAATGGTAAAATGACTCTAAAATTTAAGGTTTATTGAAGTAACGAAAAACATTGGGACTCAACAAAAAAAGTCCTTTGTGATGGATGAACATGAACATTAATAAGTGGTTTTTTAATTTTTTATATTAGGAAATGGTTAAATGAGATATTTTATCAACAAAAATGATTTAAGTTAAAAATTTATCAGTTTTGTTCGTGAAATCCTGCGAAATATTCAAGTTGGTTCTTTAATGTTTTCAAAACTCATTAGGGCAACTAGCTAAATATTTGCATGATTAAATGCCACTGTTTCCTGGAAAAAATATGACTGTATCAATGTACTTTATTATTCATCTTTCAATTTGTTTCTATAATGCAATGTAATTTTTTATAGTATATAATAGTTATTAGGGGTAATTAGTGTTAATGGTTTTAGTGTTTTTACACGCACTTACTATCCTAAACACTAAAACTATCAAAGTTTATTTATGCAAATGTGTTATTTATATTTTTCAACTTTATTTTGTATGTATATATTTTATTTTTTAGGTTAAAACCCTTATGTTGACATGAAAAAGTTTATTATTATTAACTAATTTTTCCCTTGAACAATTTCTGACATTTTGTGAAACGCTCAAAATATTTATCTTCCATACCTAGTTTTTTTTTGAATGATGTGAAATGAGATGTAATTTTGGTTGTTTTAGACTATAATAAAATTGCATATTTTTTATTAAATATACTTTTATTGGTAAAAACTAATATTTAGTTGGGGAGCTGCGGTCAAAAACATGCAAGAATTTTCTGAAGGCTGATATTTTCAAAATAGGTCGTACTTTAGTGATGGAAAGCTAGTGTACAATTCAATTCAATTCAATTCAATTCAAAACTATACTTTATTGTTCAAAAAATGTTCTTATTGACAAAGCTGGTGAATATAAATACATAACTAGGTTATTATAAAGATAAGTTTTGAGGTATACATACTGCTATAATAACTAAATAAACGATTACAACAACCTAAACATAAAAAAAATAAAGAGTAAAAATAGTCGTGGAAAAGACAAAAAATAAAATAAAATAAAAAATTAAAAAAAACTCAAAACTAAAGACAATGTATACAATACACTGAGTTCCTCTCTTCAACAATACTCAAAGCTCAAATGACGCATCATAGTATACCTGCAATGTATAAAATACTCTAGATAAAAGCAGCTCCTTGAGTTTTCTCTTAAACAATTTTTTCTACGAACGTGTTAAAAATGCAATTTTTAACACCCCCCCGTAGCATTAAAAATGTTACTTTATCGCACTAGTGACATAAAGTCTTTATAGCACTAGTGTTAAAAATGAAACATCAAATTTTGTGAGCGAACGTCAAAAAAAGTTTGTATTTTTAGTTATTTACATTGATATTAATGGTAAAATTTTAACAACTGAGGTAGCCCGATTGGCCGCCTCATCTATAGTTTTCAAGGGATCGATGTAGCCCTCTTTTTCTTCTGTATTTTGTTGCATTTTTAGCAAAAAGCATTACTGACCACGACAGACTTTCAAGAAACTGACAAGACAGTACATTACCTGTAAAACAAGGTGCTGGTTGTTTGGATTTTTTGACAAATGTCAAATTCAAGAATTTTATGTAGGAAATATGCTTCCAATTTATTATACATTTTAAAATCCAATTTGTTACTGGTTATTGCTTTTTATTGCCATTTGTAGGAAAAAAATTGTATGATATTTGTGTTAAAAGTATTTTTAACACTTATATCATAAATAACTATTACACCATTTGGAGCGTTTTTGATGCTAACAGGAATATGATTATATATTTTTCCTCCGAATGACAGTAAAAGTGGCCTTTTAATGACACTTGACAGGATCAAAAAGTTGTATTTTTACTGCCTAGGCAGTAAAAGTGGACTTTTACTGCCTAGGCATTAAAAGTGACAGTGTCGCAACGTTCCAGGTAATAATTTCACTCAATTTGGTATTTGAAATTGATGGTGACAATGACAATTCTCAATAGTAATATAACTAGTGCAATGGAAATTATTGATAATTTTTAGGAAATTTGCCCGAATGCATTTTCAGTTAAAAACGCATGAGTGCAAATTTGTCGAAAATTATAAATATATTTCCATTGCACGAGTTGTATTTAATAAGAGAATTTTATAAATCAAAAATTAAAATTTTTTGTCAAAAAATTTCAAAACACCAGTTTTTGCACCGTTAGGATGCAATTATCTGATAATTTGCACTAGTGCAAATTATCGCGTAATTACAATCTGATTGGTTCAAATCAACAATCAAAACATGTCAATTTATTGTTGGAATACCAGTTTTGACAGATGTATGAAATTCTCAAAATAATTTAATTATTTGGATAATAATAATGGATGAAATAAATATAAAAAAGATGTCAATGTGTGAATTTGAACATTCGGAGAAAATAGTTATTTTTCTCTGAATGACAGTAAAAGCGGCCTTTTAATGACACTTGACAGGATAAAAAGTGGACTTTTACTGGCTAGGCATTAAAAGTGACAGTGTCGCAACGTTCCAGGTAATAATTTCACTCAATTTGGTATTTGAAATTGATGGTGACAATGACAATTGTCAAAATAATTTAATTATTTGGATAATAATAATGAATGAAATAAATATAAAAAGATGTCCATGTGTGAATTTGAACATTCGAAGAAAAAATTATATGTTTTACATGGCAGAAAAGCAGATTTAATGCCTCGGCTGGTTTCCTAGCCTCGGCTATGAAACACCAGCCGCGGCATTAAATCTTGTACTTTTCTGCCTAGTGAAACAAATAACTATTTCGGCTCTCATATATTATTGACTGTTTTGCTAGAGTTGACCTAGGAATAGGCAAAGGCAAGCTCCTTGATCCCCTATGTGGATCGAACCATTGCAGGACCTATGGATTTGTGCATGAGAGAGGTGGTCTCCAAAATAAACAATGATACCAAAGTCAAAATTCCAAGCTTCAGAAAGAGAGGTCGGCAATGTTCCCTAGTACCTTCTCCGGACAAATAGCGGACAGCACGCTTTTCCAGAACAAACTCCCGCTGGAACAATTGGCGACTACAAAAACCCCAGAAAGCAATTCCATATGACAGGTGCGATTCAATTACTGCAAAATAAACCATGCGAGCCTCCCTTACACCCAATTGCGCAGCAATAGTTTTAATTGCATAGCAGTCACTGGATACTCTTTTAGTCAACACTTTAATATGTGTAGAGTATTTTAGATTGTCATTAAATATGCAATCCTAAAAATTTAGGGTGCATACGATTTGTCTGAACCGGTTAAGGTAGGATTTTTAACTATCCGGCATTGCGGTGTGCGGTAGCGGTGTGCGGCTTGGCGACGTGCCGGTGAGTTGTGTATCATGTAACATCGAACTGTTTTGTTACCAAAGCCTCATTTACACGGTGCAAGTAGCTTGAGCAAGTACTAACGCCAGTAGCTAAATTATAGCCTCATTTACACGGTGCAAGTAGCTTAAGCAAGTACTAACGCCAGTAGCTAAATTATCTTTGTTTTCGTACAAGTGAGTGTCTACATGTTTTTTACCGATTTTAAGTCGAATTTAGTGATTAGTGCAAATTGAGGTGAAATGGCAGCAAGTACAGTTGTCCGAAAAGAAATTCAAAAATGCATTTTGAGTGTTTGTGGAGAATTATCAGAAATTTTATTGAAAGAAATTGAAAAAGAAAAATGTTGTTGAGTTCGACCATAGATATCTCGTTTGTACAGTGGAATTTTAGAGTTCCATAAACACAGATGTTCTCTGTACTCTTGCACAAATTTAATTGTGGTTTCTTCCGTCCAACGAGACGACATTGCAAAGGCAATTAATAGGTGCTACACAATACCCAAAATATTCAAATTCAAACCCTACTAATGTACTTCACTAATCACTAAATACAAATCCTGTCTACACGAGTCCAGTCCGCCAAAGTCAGTTAAATAAACGGAAGTGGGGGAAGCCACTTGCTCAAGTAAATAGAACCTGCTTCTATTCACTTGACTAATCGGTTCCATGAAATAACAGAACATGAAATAACAGAACATGAATGAACAGAACGTGAAAAAGCAGAACATGAAAAAACAGAATACCTACTGAAAAAACAGAACACTGAAATAAGAGAACCTTGACAAAACAGAACTCTGAAAAATAAGAACAACTGGAAAAAATAAAGGATGAAAAACAAAAAATAGGTATCTAGTTATTGAACTTCAATGAATATTTTTTCACTCATGTATATATTTTCCCTTAAGAGAAGTGAGATTATAATAGCTAAATAACTCAAACAGGCCTTATCTATACTTAATTTCCGAGAATATCAATGTTATAGTTATGTTATATGGGTCATTGTTGAAAGGGGCCTGAATAACTTAGGCCCTATTGCTTGATGTTAAAAGTAGGTAATTAATTTCTGAGAATATTAATAATTAGAAATATAACTTTGTTGAGAGGGGTTGTATGTTAATGAGATCGGTGGTTAAAGTTTAAAAATGTAACAAAGAAAACACAATTACTCCCATATTATTCAATTGTTCAGGTTAGTCGGGTTTGAATATAAAATTTAAAATAACAACAACTGGAAAAAATAAAGGATGAAAAACACAAAATACCTAGAATATTTTTTCACTTATGTTTATGTATATATTAAAAAAAAAATTACTGTAAGTTTGCCATTCGCCGCAAATACACCAGTTTATCATCATAATTTTCATATTCTTCCACAACTGCTGCCACTTTCTTGATCGTCCGCTCCTGTGTCGTGCAGAATCAAGTCCGCATAATTTTCATGGATCCGAAAATTTGTTGTGGTCGGATTCGGAATATGAGCCGTTTTCTTGTGGTTGAAAAGATTTCTGGTCAAGGAAGATTGCTTTGGCAAATGTTCCAATACATCGCAACTTAGGTTGGTTAATACATGTCCCAATACATTTCTTGGAGTTGCACCAACTGCCTTCATGTCACGCTTCAATATGGCCTTAATAATATTAGCCTGAGCTACTTGCGGTTTGGAATCATGACAATGTTGTGGAACCTCACCAATTATGTTGTCTTCTTGGGATCTCAAGAAGGCCTTACACTTGGTAGAATAGTAGATTCTGCACCTCCACATGATGACTCCACTTTTGTTTTCTCTGTACTTCGTATATTCATACCCTTGGTACACAAGAACCCTATTTCCCTTGTGCGTGACAGAATATTCCATTGCAATGATAGGTGAAATAAAGATTAAACACAAAATACACAGAAAAAAGCAATTTTACAATTAGATACACAACAGTTCAAATGAAATTCGAAAAGTCGACTGAAGAATAAAAGTTGACTACTCAAATTTATATTCAAACTGAACTAACCTGAACAATTGAATAATATGGGAGTAATTGTGTTTTCTTTGTTACATTTTTAAACTTTAACCAAAACCCACCGATCTTATTAACATACAATCCCTCTCAACAAAGTTATATTTTCCTAACATTAATATTCTCAGAAACTAATTACCTACTTTTAACATCAAGCAATAAGACCTAAGTTATTCAGGCCCCTTTCAACAAAGACCCATATAACATAACTAAAACATTGATATTCTCGGAAATTAAGTATAAATAAGTCCTGTTTGAGTTATTTAGCTATTATAATTTCACTTCTCTTAAGGGAAAATATAGGATTTAGAAAAAAAATCTATGCCAGACAGGGTTTTTTTCTAAAATTCATCTCGTTCAAACCTACAATTAAAGAAAAAAACGATTTTCAATTTTTCCCCTTAACACCCCTAACTCCCTTAATATGCATTTTACGACCCATGTTTATAGGAATTTTTTAAACCAGTTTTATGAGTACTATCACCCCCCAGATTTCTTTACACCATTTCAATGACACCCTACATGAGTAAAAAAATATTCATTAAAGTTCAATAACTAGATACCTATTTTTTGTTTTTCATCCTTTATTATTTCCAGTTGTTCTTATTTTTCAGAGTTCTGTTTTGTCAAGGTTCTCTTATTTCAGTGTTCTCTATTTTCTCGGTTCTGTTATGTCATAGTTCTCTTTTTTCCTTGTTCTGTTTTATCACTGTTCTGTTTTTTCACTGTTCTGTTTTTTCATGTTCTGCTTTTTCACGTTCTGTTCATTCATGTTCTGTTATTTCATGTTCTGTTCCGTCCGGTTTCCGACTAATCACTTGACTAAAGAGTTTACTTGCTTAAGTAGTAAATTAAGGTGTTTACACGATTCAAGTTACTAAATTTTAGTTACTGGTGTTAGTACTTGCTCAAGCTACTTGCACCGTGTAAATGAGGCTTATATTTGTTTTCGTGCAAGTGAGTGTCTACATGCATTTTATTGATTATTTCTACAAACGTGTTAAAAATGCAATTTTTAACACCCCCCCGAAGCATTAAAAATGTTACTTTATCGCACTAGTGCCATAAAGTCTTTATAGCACTAGTGCCATAAAGTCTTTATAGCACTAGTGTTAAAAATGAAACATCAAATTTTGAGAGCGAACGTCAAAAATAGTTTGTATTTTTAGTTATTTACATTGATATTAATGGTGAAATTTGAACAACTGAGGTAGCCCGATTGGCCGCCTCATCTATATTTTTCAAGGGATCGATGCAACCCTCTTTTTCTTCTGTATTTTGTTGCATTTTAAGCAAAAAGCATTACTAACCACGACAGTCTTTCAAGAAACTGACAAGACATTTCAATACCTGTAAAACAAGGTGCTGGTTGTTTGAACTTTTTGACAAATGTCAAATTCAACAATTTTATGTAGCATCTTTCCTATTTATTATTCATTTAAAAATCCAATTTGTTACTGGTTATTGCTTTTTATTGCCGTTTGTAGAAAAAATATTGTATGATATTTGTGTTAAAAGTATTTTTAAGGCATTTATGTGAATTGCAGAATTCGCTTCGCTCATTCTACCTTAAAAATGTACTTTTAACACTTATATCATAAATAACTATTAAGTCGAATTTAGTGATTAGTGCAAATTGAGGTGAAATGGCAGCAAGTACAGTTGTTCGAAAAGAAATTCAAAAATGCATTTTGAGTGTTTGTGGAGAATTATCAGAAATTTTATTGAAAAAAATTGAAAAAGAAAAATGTTGTTGAGTTGGACCATTAATATCTCATTGGTACAGTGGAAGTTTAGAGTTCCATGAACACGGATGTTCTCTGTACTCTTGCACTTCCGTCCAACGAGACGACATTGCAAACGCAATTAACAGGAGCAACACCATACTCAAAATATTCAAATTCAAACCCTACTAATGTACTTCACTAATCACTACATACAAATCCTGTCTACACGCGTCCAGTCCGCTAAAGTCAGTTAAATAAACGAGAGTGGGGAGAGCCACTTGCTCAAGTAAATACAACATGCTTCTATTCACTTGACTAAAGAGTTTACTTGCTCAAGTACTAAATTAAAGTGTTTACACGATTCAAGTTACTTAATTGGCAGTGGATAGAGGTCCGAAAATTCGGATCTCTAGTGTTCATACTAAAGATCCGATAATTTTCGGTTTTTCAATTTGTATATTAGGGGTCCGAAAATGCGGATCTGTAGTGGTAATATTGAAGATCCGAAAATAGATGTTTATTTCTAATTCTGTCTAATTGAGGAGTATCGTCGCAAGTATCTACAAAGAATAATATTCGAGATAAGTCTGTTTCTGCAGAAATCATAAACCAGTCAAAGTAAATTTCATTGGTTGATACTTGTTTTCTGATTGTTTTCAACCAATGGAATTTGCTCTGACGAATTTGTGATTTCTGCAGAAACAGACTTATCTTGAATATTACCTATTCTTTGTAGATATTTGGACACCATTTTAATGAAACTAGCCCAAGAACCAAATACAACTGCACAAGACCAATTAGAAGAAAAAATAAAAAGTATTAAATTTCCTTTGAAACCCATAAAAGAAGACCCCAAGGACATCAATTCACTGCAATTGGACTAAAAAGGTCTAGATTGTAGATTGTAGATTTCGGGGGAGTCGTTTCGGCTTTTCAGCCGCTCAGCACTGCTACCTTTGCAGATATTTTGTGCGTGACTCTACATCTTAATTTGTCTCCAGGAAGCGTAGACTTCTGCCGAAGGAAGCTATTCTCCTGGGTGTCAGTTGGCCCACTTCTTCTGGTGACAGTGTTGCCCCCTCGAGGAATTTGAGCCTCTTGCAGAATTGGGCTGGACATTCGCAGAGTAGGTGCTCTGCGGTTTCTATTGCGTCTGAGCAGAATCTGCAGAGATCGTCTTCCGCTCTCCCCATTTACCTTAAATGGTATTTTACTGGGCAGTGTCCTGTGAGCAGTCCGACCACCAATCTGATGTCTGGTCTGCTCATACTTAGGAGCTGTTCAGCTCTTTTTGCTGAAAGGGTAATAAACCTTTTTGACTGTCTGAGTCCCGGTGTGTGCCTCCAATATGATGACAGTTGGTCTTTCTCCCATTTGTTGAGTTCTTCCATGATGTGGCTTTTCATTAAGCCACAGTAGGACTCTGGTCCATGGTATGGTGTTGAGGCCCCTTCCTTTGCGAGGCCATCTGCCTCTTCATTTCCTTCTATGCCTCGATGACCAGGCAGCCACATCAGCGTTACCTAGTTGTGTGTCGCTAGTGTTTTTAGGATCTGTTTAGACTCCCAGACTAGTTTTGACGTGCATTTGAAAGCCCTCAAGGCTTTTAAGGCAGCTTGGCTGTCCGATAGTATGAAGATGTGTTTTCTTTTGAGGCTTTGGTTAAGACACTCTTGTGCACATATATCTATAGCAAGCAGTTCGGCTTGAAAAATTGTAAGATGTTTATCCAATGCCTTGGAGAGCTTGAAGTTAGGGCCGGAAATGCCCAGTCCAGCTCCTACCATTAGCTGGGATCCATCTGTGTACCACAGAGATGCATTGTCTGCTTGTGGTAGTTCTTTATTCTCCCATGATTGGCGGTCGTTTATTACCACTGCGAAGGGGATCTCTAAGTCCAATCTGACCATCATGTGGTGACTTGGTTAGCTGGCATTCTCCAGTGTTATTAGATCAAGGATTTTCAGATGTCCCCTCAGATCGCCAGGCTTAACTTGTCTAGTTGGAATAGCCTGTGAGCGCTGGTTATTGCCTCCTTTTTCACACATAGGTGAAGTGGGGGCATGTTGAGTAGCGTCTCTAGGGCTGCGGTGGGGCAAGTTGACATTGCTCCCGTTATTCCTAGACATATCAGCCTTTGCACCTTTCTTAGCTTAATCTGAGCGGTGACTTGTTGGGTTTTGGGCCACCACACCAATGAGGCGTATGTGACCATGGGCTTTATTATGGTTTGGTAGATCCAGAATACCATCTTTGGCTTTAGCCCCCATGTTTTGCCAACAAGTCTTCGGCATGACCAAATGGCTGATGTAGCTCGAGAGCATGTTTTCTCTAACTGTTTGTTCCAAGTGAGGGTTTGGTCCAGGGTGACCCCTAAGTACTTCACTTCATTGGAAAATGTTAGTTGTGTACCGTTAAGGGTCGGGGCTTTTAAATTTAGCTTCCTTCTTCTTGTAAACGGGACAAGGATTGTTTTGTTTGCGTTTAGGGATAGTCCTTCGCCTTCGCTCCAATTTTTAACGATGTTTAGGGCACTTTGCATTCGGCTTGTCACTATACCTTCATGTTTGCTCTTGATTACAATGGCTAGGTCATCTGCGTAGCCTATGACCTGGTATGCAGCACTACTCAGTCTGGTATAGTCTATCGATAGTCAAATGAGACAGTAAAAAAAATTATATTCCTTTGGCCGTCGGCGTTTTCTTTATGAAGCACGGGCGGAGTAAAAGAAATTTATTAAAACAGTTTTATATAAAATAAAACATGAGGCTCGATACAACTCAAATAGAAATCAAATTTATAAAAACTATCTACTGCACTGTCTTTCCAGACGAAACTGATTCGCAAGCGGCGGCGACTACAAAGAAATATGCCGCCAGACGCCGCCGCGTCAAAGAAATATGCCGCCAAAGACGCCGCTAAAAATTCTAACCAATAAGATATTCCTGGAGTCAACGTTGACTGTATAAAACAACCAATAAGATGCATTGTTCGCACGTGGATTCGCATTCAATGTATACGGGCACGCTCAATATATTTTTCCTAATAAATAGTATTTATTTACGACTAATGTATAATGTGCGTATTATATTTGTGATTTTGGCAGTATAATGACATATGTTATTCCTCCAGGGATTAATGAGGAGTAGCGGGATTAATGGTCATTATTCCACAAAAGTGTCAGTGTCAAACGTGTAGTGCTTGTGGATTTGTATTGAAAATTATGAGACGGATGAAATTTGTTCATTGAAAATCTCAAATAAATTAATTTTTCGTAAATAAAGTAGAGTATACTACTCGCAATAATGGCTATTATTCCCTCGGAATGTTACGAACTGAGCCGCGTTAGCGGCGAGGGAGTAGTATACGAGTAGTATACTCTACTTTATTTACGAAAAATTAATTTATTTGAGATTTTCAATGAACAAATTTCATCCGTCTCATAATTTTCAATACAAATCCACAAGCACTACACGTTTGACACTGACACTTTTGTGGGAATAATAGCTATCATTATTGACTCGTGGTATAATCTACTATAATTTTAACGGGCAATACGATAATTTGAGGAGACCCCAATTTTTGCCTTGTCTCATTTGAGAAACGATAGACTATAAGAATTTTGTCTGCCACCAGTGTCCATAGTAGTGGGGAAAGAACACCCCCTTGAGGACACCCTCTGACCGTGGTAGCGGTAGCTGATGCTCCGTTTATCTCAGCCGTAACGTGACGGTGTTTCAGCATCGACTCTATCCATTTTACAATTGGAACTTCAACATCCCATTCTTGTAATGCTCTGGCGATTGATTGATGTGAGGTGTTGTCAAAGGCACCCTCTATGTCGATAAAAGCTGTGAGAGCAATCTCTTTGCACTCTATTGTCTTTTCAATGTCTTTAACCAGGCAGTGTAAAGCACTTATTGTGGATTTGCCTGGCTGATAGGCAAATTGCTTCGAGTAGAGCGGTCTTCTCAATAGAGTTTCGCTTCTGATGTACTGGTCGATTGCTTTCTCCATTGTCTTAAGGAGAAAGGAGGTTAGACTAATGGGACGATATGATTTTGGTTCGTCCTCGGGTCGGCGACCCGTTTTTGGTATGAATATCACATTAGCTTCCCTCCAAGATAGCGGTATGTGCCCTAGGAGCAGGCTTGCCTTAAAGAGCTTTTGTAGGTGTACCTTTAAGTACTCGTAGCCTTTTTGTAGTTGTGCGGGAAAAATCCCGTCTTTGCTTGGAGATTTGTAGGGTCTGAAGCTATCGATCGCCCATTTTATTCTGTTCATTGTGAAGATTTTCCCAGCCAGCCTTTTGCTCCTGCCGTTAGGGCTTTGTGGCCCTTCGATACGCGGAGTGACCTGGTTCAGGGCTTCAACGATTACCGAACCTGGAAAGTGAGTTTGTAGTAGTACCTACCTCTAGACTTTCTATATGGTCGGTACAGTGTTCTCCGTTTGGCTTTTTAAGCAGACCAATTCCGTTTGAGTGGTTTTTTGAAAGAACTTTTTGGAGACGTTGAGCTGGGGCTAATTCGTCAATCCCCTCGCAGAATTGTCTCCATGATTTCCTTTTTGATTTTCTTAATTCACGGTTGTACTTGTCTATGGCTGTTCTATAGTCTGCCCAGTTGCCGTTAGTTTTTGCCTTGTTGAACAGTTTTCTGGCATCTTGTTTCAGACGTCTCAGCTGCCCGTTCCACCAAGGCACATCCCTGTGGACTGCCTTCTGTTTTACGGGACAACTGTTCTCATAGGAATCTTTTATCGCATTTGTTAGATTGTCAGATGATGCCTCTAGCTCTTCTATTGTATTTATGTCAGAAGGGAGTTCATCTAGACTCAGGCACAGACCGTCCACAAAAGGATACCCAGTTGGTGAGTTTTGGGATTCTTGTCTGTACTGAGTGATTTATAACTGCCTCTAGGTCGAACCTTATTGCTTGATGGTCCGACAGGGAGGGTTCATTTGACACAAGCCAGTTGGTTATTGTGTTAGATGTAAATGTGTCAGCGAGAGTCACGTCTAAGACCTCTTGTCTGACGGCGTTAATAAAAGTGGGTTTGTTACCTTTGTTGATAATGTCTACGTTGTTAGAGTTCAAATATTCAAAAGATTCAAAAAGGTACTCACCCCTTGCGTTTGTATCGGTGCTTCCCCATCCTACCTGGTGATGGGCGTTGGCGTCCGCCCCGATAATGTAGTGTCTGTTTCTCGCTCTGCACCACGTGATGAGTCGTTGGACGATCTCTGGCGGTGCTGAGTTATCATCACCTGGAAAGTAGGCTGAGGCTATGAGAATATGCCTTGAGCCCCCCTCCGTTGGCACTTCTACTAAAGCAGCTGCCGTTAATGTTGTAGATTAACTTACATGATTTGATATTTAGGCCTTTTATAGAGCCTCCATTGACCCAGGGCTCTTGAAGTAGCCCTACGTTGATTTTTTGTCCAAACATTCTTCTTCTAAGCTCACTAGTGGCAGCTTTTGAGTGTTGAAGATTTATTTGGATGCATTTGATGCATGGTGAGTTGCTTCTCTTTGGTTGCTTGGAGGGAGCCATTGGAGTTGCACTCACTTTTCGCACTCCACCTGGGCACTTTCGTCTTTATGACTCATTGAGTCTTTAGACGTTCCTGCCCTTGGTTCGGCGCCGCTTTTCTTTGGGGAGCTTGGTTGCTCCACAGCTGTATGACCGAACTTGTAACTTACCGCGTAGCCTCCGGATTTGAGTTTTTCTGCGGATGCACTGTCCGCAGAAAGGATTAGTGTGACCAGATGGCCCTCGGCGTTACGTCGGATGACTCGCCAATTTTTGGCCTTGAACGAGATTGAGGATTTTCTCCGTGGAGTAATCCATGCTGCTTGGGAATCGAGCAACCAGGACGTCAGAGTGAGGAATGTCAGATTCCTCTACCATCCTTAGCGAAGCTTCCTCCCAAGGCTTGATGGAGGCGACTGCAGTTTGCAGCCACTGCTTGGTGGCTATGTTTTCGCAAACTAGAGCGAGCCAGCCGGGTCTGTTGTGGGCGCTCAGAAACTTCGGTTTGACCGGGCAATCCGATGCTACCTCGTCCACGATCTTATCCATAATTGCCTCTTTGGTGGCTTGAATTTGCTCCACTGACAAAAGGCAATTGGGGAAGTCTGTAGGTAGTATTCCTACCTTTATGCCTCCAGCTATCTGGCTGAAGGTTGGTTTTGGAGCTCTGGAAGGCGGAGCACTGCTGCTCGTTTCCTTTTTTGTGGGCGGGGCATTTCTGCCCGTATCCCTTGTCCTAGCTCTTTTTTTGGCTTGAGCCTCGGGGGTGTTTCCTTCTGACCGGGCTCTTTTTTCGCCCTTGTCAGAGGTTTTAGCCCTTTCTTTGATTGGCTCAAGGGCCTTTTTGCGGGCTTCGTCTGCACTCATCCCTTTTTTTTGAGGAATTTCATCCTCTTTCTGGCAGCGCCACTCAGCCTGATCCTCACGTCGCCCTTCAGTCGTAGGGCACTCAAATCTTTGCCGAGTTCTTCGTCTGAACGTAGAAGTTCTTCTTCTACGTCAGTGGGGCTTTTACAGTCCCCTACTTCCACGTTTTCGGATGTGCTTGAGGCGCTATCATCCTTCGCCTTGATTGTTTTATTTTGTGTGTCCATGTTAGGTCGCACGAGTAGCTAGGGAAATAAACCATATACGGCCGAGGCAGAGCCCCGCTTGCCCCGGTCGGGCTAGTTAAACCGTGGGGTCGCCACATCCCTGGAGTTCGCATAGTATCGATTAGGCTCTCCCCTAACCACGCAGTCCTTGGCCTATGCTGTTCCACCGTGACTTGGAGGGATTTTTATTGTGGTTCGCCTTCCACTTGGCCGACCAGTTAAGGTAGGCCCTCACGCCCTAAGATACTTCCTCATCAACCACCGATCTTAGAGCGCGAGATATACCAGGCAGGTTTCCGCAGTCGACTCGGCCCCATCCCGAAACAGGGCCGCGAGACCCAGATTGCGGGCTGAGGCCGAGCCGAGTGTCCTCCTTCACGCTGTTTGTCTAGTAGACACCCAGCATACCAGGATGCTGTGTGTCTGCTTTCCCGGTATGGCGAGCCACCCTTGGTCACGACCAAACGACTCCACATCTCTGCAGCGACGTACGGCCGCTGAGCCTCTCCACCAATGACAAGGTCTCGTGGCTCCCCGGAGAGGTCTAAGAAAAATAAAAGTGTTTTATTCAAAAATGAAGTTCCTAAACTGCGGTACCAGATAATGCTTAATGCAGTTTTAAATACAGATGATTTAATAAGCAAAGCATTACATAAAAACTTTAAAAATGAGAAATAAAACATTCCTCATCATCAACAAATTGATCCACTTCTTCTTGAAAAAGAAATATCTTTAGCAGAAATAGAAACATATTTTTGTCTGGATTCTTATGATTTATTACAAAAACGATTTGGAGAAAAACAAAATAGTATTCTGAAATGGATTTGTGATATATGCAACAAAGTGATACCTACATGAAGATTGCTTACGGTGTGATTCATGTCTTCGGTGTAAACATAAAGTGTGTTGTTTAGTAACAAAGCTGCCTTCTAGTAAGAAAGCCTGGTTTTGCATGCAGTGCAGAAGAAACTAAGTCACACCTCACACCTCTTACCCTAACAACCCTTAAAATTAAGAAATATTTATATTTAATTATGTAATGTTTTAAAAAAATAAAAAGGTAATTAGTTTTGTTTTTTGTACTTTTCTGTTTGAAATTGCACCAACCAAATATTTTCGAGTAAACTTGATTAGTAATTCTATATAAAAAGGATTAGAGGATCCATTTTTTCTAGTATTAATCCTTAAAAATACAAGCATTTTATCAATTTTATCGAAATGGTATAATATTCCTCAATTACGACAGAATTAGAAATAAACATCTATTTTCGGATCTTCAATAATACCACTGAAGATCCGCATTTTCGGACCCCTAATATACAAATTGAAAATCCGAGAATTATCGGAACTTTAGTATGAACACTAGAGATCCGAATTTTCGGACCTCTATCCACTGCCTACTAAATTTTAGTTATTGACGTTAGTACTTGCTCAAGCTACTTGCACCGTGTAAATGAGGCTTTATGCGGCAACGCAAGCTGTCTTTGCGGCGTGCCGCTGAAAAACTCCAAAATGTTTTTCGACGACACCGCAGTAATGTGCGACGCCCCACCACCTGGCAAAATACTACAGTTTTTAGCTTTGTTCTTGCAGCCATTGCAGCCAACATGTCACATATAATATATGTAGGTATCCCCTTCAATTGCATTCAAAAAATAGTAAAACAGGTCAGGTGAAACTCTCGAGTATGCTCCAAATTGAGTTTCACTATCATTCAAGTGACGTTCAATGAAAATGATATACGCTTCTTAGACAGCATCCGCATTCTGCCACGTCAGAGTAATATCATCGGCAAATAGGGTCAATCGTCCACTTATCTTACCTTAGCAACGTCACTTATATATAATAAAAACAATATTTGGCCCAAGGACTGAGCCTTGTGGTACCCCACAGCTGACACGTTTATAAGCAGACGATTTCCTCAACTATAAAAAAAAATAGGATATAGTGACTTGTTACCCCGTACAAGGTACCCAGTACTGATAATGACATAACTGATGATAGAAAGAAAGTGCTATCATATGCTCGATTAACGTCAAATATTGAAATAATTTATCTCCAAATACTAGAATACGGGACTTCTAGTATTTGGAGATAAATTATTTCAATATTTGCCGTTAATCGAGCAATGATAGCTACTTTTCTTTCTATTAATACAAGAAGTCCCGTATACTGGTAGGTACTGTGCGAACCCCATTTTTGCAAACCATAAGACACCAACCAAACCCAAACCGTCTACTATTAATCCGTTGGGTCGTTTTAGACTCGACAAGTTTAGTGAACACATTTTTTTCAGCTATATTACTAATAGGTACCATCGTCACCAAAAGTAACTGGGACACAAAAAATGTGTAATAATCTCCTGGACTAATTCTACTGTCATTTATTTCAATGCATTTGATGCATAGTTTGACAGATATTTGACAATAAAATTCATATAATAGGACAAGAGCTAATGTGATGCTGTCCCAGTTACTTTTGGTGACGATGGTACCTATGATCAAATTATTATTTAACCCTAAGGGTTGAAAAAGGGTTTTACCAAAAATTTTGAAAAAGTACCTATAACTATATATCATAACTTTTTTGGAGCGAAACCAGCGACGCTGCCATTTCTGCTATTTGCGCACACCTAACTATCAAGGGACTGTCAGAAAACTCGGTTTTGGTCATCTGCGCATGTTTCATAAGGGCCTTATACTATGTTCTCAAATAATTCGCGATCTAGCAGTCCGATTCAAATAGTTCTTTCGCGAGAAATTTTGAAATAATTAAAGGTATCATATTCTAGACCAGGTTTTATATATTCAGGTACCTACTCATACGCCAATAAGGTCATCATCAATCAAATTTTCTCAAATAATTCCCACCCCGTATCTCATGCTGGTAACCTGAAATTTGGTACCCCATAACTCGTGACTTGTAACAAGATACATCGTAATGGACTGGGTCCTTCTATTTCCCGTGGACCCCCATTTTTCTAAACTAAAATCTGGCCACGATCAGACAATAATTCATGTCTCGTTACCTACCAATTATTTCAATGCGACATCATCATTCGAAATTTGGTTTCACGCCGCCGCCGAGACCCAAAACCATAGAAATGCGGGGCCCCAATTTGGGCCCCATTTTTTGGCAAGCTCCACCTGATAATAATAATAATAATAAGTTGTTCTATTTTTTTAGAGACAATCACGAATTTAGATCAAATAAACCAGGCGGCTTGTATTGAAGAAAAGCCCTATTTAAAATTGAAGGACCTACACCATTTCCAAAATCAAGCGGCAGTAAATGACATTTATTTGTCACTCATTTGTAAAACGTCATTTATCATGTCAAAACATAAACAACGAAATAGTATTTTACATTATTAGCCAGGTAAAACAGTTTTTACTGGTGATTGAAGGAAATGACTAGCGAGCCGTCAGGCGAGCTTGTCACCTTCAAGAGCCAGTAAAAACTGATACCTGGCGTATGATGTACAATAATTTATTTGTTACTCATTTGTAAACAATCTTAAACAATTAATAAAAAATTAATACATATAGGTAATACAATTTTAATAAATAATTCTCTGACCCTACTGACTTGTAAAAAGTTTTTACAGTTTAGCTGTCAATTTTACAAGTCAGTAGAGCCAGTAACTGGTAAAAATCAATTTTCGTTGTTTATGTTTTGACTTGTTAAATGACGTTTTACAAATGAGTGACAAATAAATTGATCTTTTACCAGTTACTGGCACTACTGACTTGTAAAATTGACAGCTAAACTGTAAAAACTTTTTTCCTACGAGCGTGCGCAAAGTAGTACTTTTCCGCACGCATTTCCGGGCTCAAAGTTACACTTTTCCGCACTCAGTGCGGATACAGGCCTTATCCGCACTGAGTGCCGAAAAGTAATTATAATTGTCAAGCAACAATAAGTGCACCTGTCGACTTTGACACATGATGACAAATTTTTCCTCTATTTCTATATCAGCCAACATCTATACAAACACCAATTATAAATTAACTTTGACACATCAGATTTGTTCTCTATTCATATGCAAAAATCTACAAACTTTCTCATCAAATTTAAACGCTTTAAGATGAACAGCTCTGACGAGGATTTTCTGTTATTTTTTTTTGTTATGTAATTTTTTGATAAATGCATAGGTTCCCTTCAAGTTAATTAAAAATAATTAAACAAATTATCGTTTTTTTTTTGTTTTTGTTATTACCTACCTGATATGAAGCTCGTAGGAAAAATTTAGTTCCTAACACGTGCGCAAAGTGTCTTTTCCGCACGCAAACACGTATCCGAACTCCGCTTCGCGTCGTTCGTATAACTGTGTTTGCGTGCGGAAAAGTAACACTTTGCGCACTTGTTAGGAAAATAACTATTTCCTACAGCCGTGCGGAAAAATCGATTTTCCGCACTGATATGCGTGCGGAAAATGAGATTTCCCGCACGGTGCGGTAAAACTTTTACCGCACGCATATCAGTGCGGAAAAAGTTTTTCCGCACGGCTGTCAGTGCGGAAAAAATTTTACCGCACTGATCTGTCAAAAAGAAAAGAAAAATTTTACATTTTTACGCCTGTAGGAAAAATATTGTACCTAACACTTGCGGAAAATATTTTTCCGTACTGGGCTGCTTCACCGAACTCCGCTACGCGTCGTTCGGTGAACGGCAGCCGCGTGCGGAAAAATTCATTTTCTGCACTTGTTAGGTAAATATAGCTATTACAAGTCAGTAGAATTATTTATTAAAATTGTATTACCCATGCATTAATTTTTTATTTATTGTTTACAAATGAGTAACAAATAAATAATTGTACATCATACGCCAGGTAGGTATCAGTTTTTACTGGCTCTTGAAGGTGACAAGCTCGCCTGACGGCTCGCTAGTCATTTCCTTCAATCACCCGTAAAAACTGTTTTACCTGGCTAATAATGTAAAATACTATTAATAATAACCTACTTTGTAAACAAACACCAAACACCAGCCTTCCTATTGGTTGAAACGCCCTACCTGGACCGGTGCGCATGCACGGAGGACATCTGATAGGTTGTAACAAAAGGACCAGTTTGTCATTTACTGCCGCTTGAATTTGGAGATAGTATAGTCCCAAATCATCTGTAAATATGGCAATTGTTAACTCTAAAGGAGAGGTAGCAAAAGTTGGAAAAATGTTAGAGATGGGCAAAACTGCTATTTTCAAGTAGCAGTTGAAGCAGTTACCGCTTTTTTGAAGTAGCAGCTATCAAATAGCTGCTTGAAAGAAGCAGTTTATCCGGAACAATGCTCGTGGGTATGGACACCATTGGTCTTTGGAGCACAGGGAGCATGGTGGAAAGCGAAGCGAGTGTTGCGTGCGTGCATGGTGCATGCATGCAAGCATGTTTTATTTAAAAACGGCTAATCGGGTGCGAGTGCATTCTTTTTTATATACCAATTGATCCACCGATGAGCATTCTATCTTTGTCTAGTTCATGGAAAAACGAAACGACTCTCTCATAATGGTAGATACTTCGGAGAAAAAAGAAAGCGCCTCTCGCTAGTGCTTGGCCTGGCATTTTTCTAACATTCGAATCTAGTTCTAGCTCAAAACGACGAAGTTGATGTTAGGTTAGCAGCTTTTTCCAAAATCGAGTAACAGTGATAAGCTGCTTCAGCAAAATAACTGTTAAAATATAGCAGCTTACGCGATAGCGACCCATCTCTAAAAATGTATCACATTTCTGCAACAACAAAACGTCGCAACAAGACCACCAACAAATAAGGATTCAGAGTGGAATGTATTTTTTGTAAAATTATTTGAAAAATAAATGCGTTTTTAGTAGGTAGCTAATCATTGTTTTATTTAGTCTATTTAAATTTTTATTTAAGAAAAATATCATACAAGTTATATTTATGCTCTAAAATTGAATCAAAATGAATTTCATTCCAATATGTAAATGTTTTTCATTGTTCGCTTATCCACCATAGTCAAGCCTTTACTTTCTTCCTCATTCCAATAGCCAACATAAATGAATTCGCCAATATAGGAGTTTTGTAGGTAAATTGAATTGAAGTGTCATTCCTGTGATGTAAGACAATGTAGGTACGTCTTTTTTTCCAGGATTAGGTATAATTAATCTGCACAATGTCTCTAATATTATATTCTTGATAAACTGGTTTTGGGACAATTTTCCGCTTACATGTTGCTGGTCCATTTGCAAATCTAGAAGTTAATGAAAATACTCCATCCCATTTCAAATCGATTTTTAAATTTTCAAAATTATTGAACAGTAAATGTTTTTCTTGGTAAAAGTTCAAGTTTTTTTTTTTTTTAATTTAGAGATATTTACTAAATATTTTAAATTCTCTAAGCGATTGTGTAGCTCATACCCTAAAGAAAGATTGTGCTTATTCGGTTGAATTTATAGAAAAGCTCCATTTGTTTTGAAAAAAAGTTTATTTGGTACTTACAATATAATTATACAATACATATACATTCTTAACACTACATGAACTAATACTAATTCTATGATATTTAAAATCAGTGAGGCTTATAATCCAGCTTGGGTACTTCACCTAGAAAGAAAATTCTAAATTAATTATAGTTAGAGGAATTACATTAATTTTAATATAAACTTTGATTAGAAAGTCTTGTTTAACATAGCCTTTAAGTATCAATGTCTTTTAAATTGTCCTGACTGAAGCACTTGATTAAGTTCTCCATAGTACACAGCCTGGTACTGGAATCCAGTTGCCGCCCAAACCTAAAAGTGCGATTGTCATGATGGCAGAATTCTTGGCATTAGAACAAACCAAAAAAGTTGATTCGGAAATGCAAAGTGAGAAAGCATTAATTAAAAAAAAGGCTATTAAAAGGGAAAATGAAAATTTCCTCCGATATTAACCATATTTGGTGCCCTTCATGCAGTGAAATTGAGAGTGATTCGCCTTGGATTCAGTGCGATACTTGTACTCGGTGGTGGCACGCGGTATCGTGGATCTGGCGAATTTCTGTGCGAAATATGTCGGTTCTAATCTTTGGATATTGTTTTCATTTTCCCTTTTAATAGCCTTTTTTTAATTAATGCTTTCTCACTTTGCATTTCCGAATAAACTTTTTTGGTTTGTTCTAATGCCAAGAGTTCTGCCATCATGACTATAGAATGACAATGACATGACAATCGCACTTTTAGGTTTAGGGTGGATTTTCATGCATCCGTTTGTCCGACGAAATATGTCCGAAAAATCTTCTATTTCGACATATTTTTATACGATTATGTCAGAATAGAATGTTAAACGGACATCTTTCGTCGGACAAACGGATGCATGAAAATCCACCCTTAGGCGGCAACTGGATTACGGGTTCGATTTCGGCTAAAGCCGGCTACACACGGTCCGGCAGGCCTGTCAGTTCGAACTGAACAGTTCGACTGAAGGCCGGTCGCCGGATGGACTGATGACCCTCCAAATGTTCAGGCAAATCTGATTTATTCTTCAGTCTCGATCATCACGGCCTCTACTGACGACGACCCGTTATAAGCACTTTTTGATTTAGGGACATAATACTTCGAGCATTCATACTGAACGGTTGTGCTTTCGTTCGGCAGCTCCCGCGAGTATTGAAAATTTGATTTGTTTTGACTTAGTTTGTTTTGACTTGATTTGTTTTGTTTGCATCACATCGTTGTGCGTGTATTTTATAAACTTGACCTAGTTACCTTGTTATTGATCCAGTTCTTTAAAGTTATTTAAACTTATTATAATGGCCGATTTCAAATGCGATTCCTGCCAAAAAGCCGTTTCTGAGAAAGACAAATACGAACTTCGCTGTAGTGGTGAGTGTCGCCGGTATTTCTGCATGAACTGCACTGGCTTGGACGAAACAACTACAAAAGTCCTTTATCAACAGAAGTACCACAACATTAGATTCTTCTGCAGTGTTTGTGATTCCCCTACATTGAAATACCTGCATGATAAAGTGACACATCTACATAATTCCCAGATTTCTATGGAAAATGTCGAAGCTCTCGGAGCCTGTTTAAAAAAAAACAATGACCTTCTTCCTGTCATTACAGAAATTTACGACATTTTGAGTAGTCACGACTCCGTATGGAAGCAACTGAACCAAAAAATAGACGACATTCACAGCCACCAAACCAAAATCTCGGACAATGTACAAGAATCTCTATTCAAATCTATAAGAGAAATGAAACAAGATATTTTTAATTTGTCATCTGTTTTCATGGACAATCATGATGAATCTATTAAGATCCAGGTACATGATACATCAAAAAATGAATTAATAAAGGAAATAGGTGACTTGCGTAAAAATATTGATCAGATATCACTTATGATGGAAAAATTAGCTGCTAAAGATAAAGCCAACATCAAGACCTCTCAGCTAGGGACAAATAAGTCAAATTCGACACAAACTGACACGCATCACAAGAAAGTGGCTACTCCAGTTGAAGTTAAAACACCCATAACTTATAAGACCATTAAAAAAGAAGATTGGCATTACTTGATTCTGTCTAAAATTCCCGTCTCTTACACTTCAAACCAAATTGCTCACTATGTTAAGGAAAAACTTGGAACAACAGACTTTATCCGTTGTTTTTCCATGCTGAAAAATTATGACAGTTCACTTTCCGAATTCAAAATTGGCGTGAAAAGCAAAAAACATTTTGAACAGTTGAAGGACATAAGTATGTGGCCGCCCGGTAGTTCAATAAACACTGCCTTGTCATCTTTAGCACCCTCAAATTTAACATCACCTGTACATACTATTTCTACAACAAGTCTTCAACAAATCGACCTAACCACTGCAGCGACCCGAAGCCTTCCTCCAGACTGCAATTCCAAGAAAAAGCCTACAGAGAATAAATCAATCAAGATTGGATCCGATAGAGAGGCCATTGCTGCATGTAAGTCTCATATTCACCAAAGTAACGCTGATATTATTGTAGAGTCAAATGTGAATAACGACACAATGCTCAACTTTGACCCGATGACCCCACCTATAGTGCGAATATCGCGAAACTCCGATATAGCAAATGGACGCTATCTACTGGCTAGATTGAGAGACCCTTCCATCTTAAAAACTCTTAGGCTTTACCTAGCCTATCTCCACGACCAGCCCCCCAATGTGTGTTTTGAAGGTTACACCAACACCAGCATTAAATTAGCGTTAGCATCAGAGGGCCTACCGAGTGACGTGGATTCCTTACGCAAGCTGTATTATCGTTTCCACAGCGCCTATGGCATCGATTCGGCTGAAGTTGAAGCGGATCTTTCTGCCTTCAGATCGTTTTTCTCTTCGGAAAAAATTCAACAGCTTCAAAAAATTAGGGAGAGTCATTCTAAGTACTTTTCTGGTGGTTCTCCAAATAACAAAAATTTTTAGATAGTTTGACGCGAATAGAGGAACAAGCACCCTCTGAAACAAAAACGATAGCAAGCTTAGTGTATTTCTCATCAATATTCAGTCCATTAGACACAAAACCGATGAATTATATTTATTATTAGAATACCTACATTTTCCAGAAATTATTGCCATAACAGAACATTGGCTCAATATTGACGAGCCTGTGTTTGTCAAAAACTACCCTACAGTATCTAGGTATACTAGAAGTATACTATCTCATGGAGGTACTGTAATAATGTCCACTAATAACAACTTTTCGGCGATAACCAAGTTCGACAATTTATTATCTGAAAAATTATTCGAATTTTCTATAGTCTACAACAATATCTACGACCTCTACATTGTTTGTATTTACAGAACACCTGACGCTGACTTGGTTACATTTTTTCAAAACTTACTATGCTTGCTTGAGTCCTTCCCTCTTAAGAGTAAATTAATTTTATGTGGCGACTTTAACATAGATTTTTCCAGTGTGTGTGCTGCTCAAGATTCTCTCCAGTCTATACTTGACTCCTTTGGTATGGTCATGCATGTTCAATCTCCAACCCGAATAACTAAAACCAAATCTAGCACTATCGACTACGTCGTGTCATCTTTTGATCCAAGCTTTGTTGACTGTACTGTCTTAAGTTCAGGGTTTTCAGATCATGAAGCAGTACTCACAAACTTTTCTCTAAAGAGCAATAGCAGGATTGCCCCACGTAAGTTTCGCCGAATTTATTCGGAAAAAAATTTCCTCAATTTCAAGCGCTCATGTCAAACAATTGATTGGGGTTGCCTCTCTGATGACATCAATAATGCATTTTCAACATTTTCAAATAAATTATCTGGTTTGGCTTTCAAAGCATTTCCCCTCAGGCCTATCAAAAATAAGCAACATAAACCCTGGACTACTAAAGGCTTGCGGACATCGGCAAAGAACATGCGCTCATTGTCACACCTAAAAAAACTTTCAGACAGTCTCTTCTTTCAAAATTACGTTAAACTCTATAGAAAAAATTATCATAAAACTATAAAAGCCGCCAAAGACACCTATTATAACAACCGGTTCGCTAGAACTGAAAATATTGCCAAAGAAACGTGGTCTATTGTCAACGACCGAGAAATAAGGCTATATCTCTTCCAGTATAACCTCTACCTCCCCTGAGAACCTGAATAATTACTTTGTAAATGTGGCAAAAAATTTGATGACCACTATAGCTCCTTCTCGCGATCCGCTTTCATATCTTTCCAGTACCAATATGAATTTACACAGTTTCTTCCTAACACCTGTAGAAACACTAGAGCTTTTCAGCACAATTAAAGACATAAAAAACAAAGTGTCATCTGGGACTGATGGACTAACTTTAAAAATGTTCTTCAATTTACCGGAGTGTACATTAAATCTCCTCACTGCTTTAATAAATAAATCTTTTCAACAAGGAGTGTTCCCAGATTGCCTCAAGATGGCTATAATTATTCCTCTGCAGAAGGGAGGTGATAGGGACCAAGAGTCGAACTATCGTCCAATTGCACTTCTTCCTACTTTATCCAAAATCATTGAAAGATTGGTTAAGAAAAGGCTTCTATCATTTCTGCATAAATATAATATACTAACTATCCACCAATTTGGATTTTTAACCAACAAATGCACTATTGATGCTATGTTCTCTGTCTTCAATAATGTCTTCTCTAGCTTGAACAATTTGCACTCCACAGCATCAATTTTCTGTGATTTTTCTAAAGCATTCGACTGCGTAAGTCATAATATCCTAATTAACAAATTGCAGCATTATGGAATTCGAGGCTCTCCTCTGGAATGGTTCAAGTCGTATCTTAACAACAGAAAACAGCTTGTGAGGGTTGATACGACGATGTCTTCATGCAAGCCAATAGAATGTGGAGTTCCACAGGGTTCCGTGTTGGGTCCAATATTATTTTTGCTGTTTATCAACGATATTGCTAGTCTAGACATCAGCGGTAAAATCTGTCTTTTTGCTGATGATACTAGTTTCACTTGGAGCAACCTGGATATTGTAGCTCTTCATAGAACCATGTCCATCGACTTGTTGGCCATTAAAACATGGTGCGACTCTAACTTCCTCTGCTTCAACGCTGCGAAAACAAAAGTTCTATCATATAGAAGTACGATGCAACCTATTGTACTTAATAACACTACTACTATTGACGTCATTGATTCCGTAAAGTTTTTGGGCCTTATTATAGACAAATCCCTAAAATGGAATTCGCACATCGATTCTTTATCAAAAAAATTAAGTTCCGCTTGCTTTGCGATAAGATCAGTTTCCAAGGTACTCAACTTGTCAACTTCTAGAACAGTCTACTTTGCCCTTTTCGAATCACATCTTCGATACGCCCTTCCATTCTGGGGTTCGTGCTGTGCGACTCAATTTGACCGTATTTTTAAATTACAAAAGAGAGCTATTAGATATTCCCTAAAATTAAAAAATAGAGCTCATTGCCAAGATTTTTTCAAAAAATATAAAATATTAACACTTCCTTCCCTTTTCATACTAGAATCAGTCTGCCTTATCCGCAAACACCTACCCAGTATTTCAGAAAGGCCATTGCATAACTATCCACTTAGAAACGCGGAGCATGATCTTTATCTGCCAACTCCATCCTCCGAGTTAATTAAGAGCTCCATTCTATACAACGCAAAAAAAATGCACAATCATCTGCCAGTAGTCATCAAGTCCATAGCATCTCTTCCTAAATTTCGCATGGCTCTAAAATCCTATTTATCAGAGAGAGCCTTATATAAAGTAAATGACTTTTTTCTGACTTAATTTTGAGCGTTCCACACACTGGATCATAGTTTATAGGTAATTTGTTCATTTTTATATTTGTTCATGTTATATTTGTTTATGTTTATATCATTTTATTTTGACTTTGTATACATGTAGATGTATATACTTAATATATATTTTTAACTTTAAGGCTTTGTCTACAAATTATGTTATAATTTTTTTGACAATAAAGCATTATTATGAGGGCCGGTTTATTCACCTTCTGATAAACTGTCAGGTATACAATCTGACGGATAAAAACGCAATCTATTGTAATCTCATTGGTTGGCTAGTTATCCGCCGACCAATAGAACTGTAGAACGGTGAATTTATCTTGCAAATAGCTACCAGCAACTTTGTGAAAGTTTTTCGCGATAGATTCCTCCAAACACATTTTTCTATTTCACGCGACATGGCGTAACACGTTCACTATTGAACTATGTGAACTGACAGTCGAACGAGCCATACACACGTTGAGACTTGCCTTTGAGTGCGTCAGGGGCCTTATTCTGTAAGGAACAAACGTTCGATTCGGTAGAATTTCTTCGATTGTGACGTCATTTTTGGTTTGGTTTTCGCGCTACCAAACCGAAAATGACGTCACAATCGAAGAAATTCTACCGAATCGAACGGTTCATTCCTTACAGAATAAGGCCCCAGGCAGGCCGGATGGACGAACATATTTTTGATTTTTCTCCGGTCGCCTGAACAGTCTTAACTAATAGATCGACCGGAATATATACACGTTCAGTTGGACTGTTTAGTTCGAACTGACAGGCCTGCCGGAACGTGTGTAGCCAGCTTTACGCTGAATACCGCTCGGCCCTGCTATTGCGGGAAAAGTATCACTTACCTTTGCTATGGCACGATCTGGGCGGGGGCGGTACATAATTTGGCGGTACCGGCGGATTGGTCCTGAAATGGTCCTAGTGTGGCGTCTTGCACTTTGGGGTCCTGCATTTTGGGTTCTTGCATTTTGGGTTCTTGCACTTTGAGTTCAAGCACTTTGAGGTCTTGCAATACCTTCAATAACGCTCGGCCTTTCAATGGGCGAAATACCATATGGAACTGGAACACCCTGAGTACTGCCGGGTTCTTGAACAGGCTCATCTATGCGCGTTCCTACAATAGACTGATTGCGTTGCTCTGGTACCATTTCGTCCCCTTACATGTTATTCTTTGATTAAAGGAGCACTTATTGAGACAAAAGCTGGGTTCTAACAGAAATTTAATTTAATTTTATATTAAAATAATTTCAGATTTAATATAATTTTACTTTGTGGCGTTCATATAAGCCGTTTTCCAGCTGTGTGCTTCAAGCACGGTGCAGCACAGTGTTCTGTGTTTGAAACGCAAAAGTTAGAAGCTCTCGAAGCGCAGTACGGCTGGAACACGAACACGCGCTTGAAGCATTTGCGCGCGCAAAAGCTCGATTGCGTGCTCAAAGCCGTCAGCTGGAAAGCGGCTATAGTAATTTTTTAACTGATATAGAAAAATGTCATTATCCGTCATCTGCCTTGTCAAACTGATGAAAATCAATGATCAACCGGCAAAAGTTCATTATCCCGTATATGAGAGTATGTAATTTAAAGCTTTTTAAAGTGCATTTTGTGGCTGTTTTGTGAATGAACTCTGTCTATTTTATAATTTTATTGACATCATTAGTGTTTCTTCCAATTAAAAATGCCACAAACGGGTCTTGAAGTTGATTGTGGAAGTAGTTTCAACAAGGTAACAAGGATGATGTCAGGCTTTTTTCATTGCCCTTTGTTTCAAAATTTTCCAATTAAAACGTGAAAATGTTTCACTACCACTGTTCCTGCATCTGAAATAATAGTTATTTATGATATAAGTGTTAAAAGTACATTTTTAAGGCACGCATGTGAAAGTTTGCAGAATGAGCGAAGCGAATTCTGCAATTCACATAAGTGCCTTAAAAATACTTTTAACGCAAATATCATACAATATTTTTTCTACAAACGGCAATAAAAAGCAATAACCACTAACAAATTGGATTTTTAAATGAATAATAAATTGGAAGCATCTTTCCTATATAAAATTCTTGAATTTGACATTTGTCAAAAAATCCATACAACCAGCACCTTGTTTTACAGGTAACGAAATGTCTTGTCAGTTTCTTGAAAGTATGTCGTGGTCAGGAATGCTTTTTGCTAAAAATGCAACAAAATACAGAAGAAAAAGAGGGTTGCATCGATCCTTCGAAAAATATAGATGAGGCGGCCAATCGGGCTACCTCAGTTGTTCAAATTTCACCATTAATATCAATGTAAATAACTGAAAATACAAACTTTTTTTGACGTCCGCTCTCAAAATTTGATGTTTCACTTTTAACACTAGTGCTATAAAGACTTTATGGCACTAGTGCGATAAAGTAACATTTTTAATGCTTCGGGGCGGTGTTAAAAATTGCATTTTTAACACGTTTGTAGAAAAAGTCATTTTCGAAATATTGGTAAGAATCTAAGCTTTTGTAGGCCTTCATTTGCTCATTAATTTGAACTGTGGATCAAAATGTCATCTGGACATTTTTTTAAACTAACCGTTCGCCCAGATCCCGATTTTCCTGCATTCAAGTCTTTGAATATTCACTCTGCATCTCAAAAAGTATATTAAGTAAACTGTAATTAGATTGAAAATATTCCAAATAAACTCAAGATAAACAAGCAAACGTCAAATTTTCCACGGTCGCCATATTGAAAAATCACGTGATTTGGAGAGCCTAATTAATTTAATCTGTTGTTTTTTTTTAAAGATAAAAGTCAAAATGACATTATGTTGGCAATACAATGTAAAATTGTCAATGCTTTCAAATTTTTATGTAGAAAAGGTTTGTGTTGCCAACATACCGGGTGCCCACGAGATCACTTTCCGGCTGCCATTTTTTTATTTGTCTATCGATATCAACGAAACTTGGTAGGGTTGATATTCTAACCAAACGCCATTTTTATGCATTATTGACAAGTTTTGTTGACTTTTACTTTTAATTTTTAAATGGCACACCCTGTACATTTTCTGTTTTTCGGATTCTACAGATCGTTTTACGTCCCAATGCACCATTTTTGAAACAAGTTTTGTCCAAATTTTGTTTCTAAATTAAATTTTAATTTTTTAACTAGAGTGCCATGATCATCCTAAAATGACTCTACATACTTTACTTAATTTCAGAAAAATACAAACTGAATTTTATCTTTGTAAACTTTTTTGATAGAGGGCTGTAATAGTATATTACATACCGAGGTGGAAAGTGTTTCATTATTGTCGAGAGATTTAAGTTAGACCGAGGTCTAACTGAAATCTCGAGACAGTAATGAAACTTTTCACCGAGGTATGTATACTATTTTATTTACAATCATTCGAATTTTGAAATTTTCATTTGGATTAAAACTAAAAAATACAATAATTAACAATTTCATTTACTTTCGGCCCACGGGTCGAAAGTAAACTTTCGACCCGTGGGCCGAAAGTAAAAGTCAAAAAAGTGAAATTTTCGAACTTTTTAAAAGTCAGTAAAGTCAACATTACATGTATGATTGTAAATAACTTCATTATTTTAGTATTTTTGCCCTAGCTCAAAAACTAGAATAGGAACATATCACTTTCATAACATTACTAAATGCAGTATTTTGAAGCGACTCCAAGGATATAATACACTAGGACATTTTTCTTAATTTTCGTTCAAATATTTTTGTTTTATTATGTAGGTTTTTTTTTTTTCTACTTAAAATTTAATTTGAAAATGGAATTTGGACAAAGTTCGATTTAAAAGTGGTACATTAGGACGTAAAACGATCTGTAGAATCCATAAAACAAAAAATATACAGGGTGTGCCATTTGAGAATCGAAAGTTTCGGTAATTTCCGGTCAAACCGGAAGTCAGGAAAAATTGTCATGAATGCACAAAAATGGCATTTCGTTAGAATATCAAGCCAACCAAGTTTCGTTGATTTCAATGAACAAATAAAAAAATGGCAGCCGGAAAGTAATCTCGTGGGCACCCGGTATAGTTACTAAATTTTTGACTTGGGGTATTATCTTAAAAAAAAAAACAGACTTTAATTTAATTTTGAAAGATAAAAGTTGGCCAACTTTTAAATTAAGTTATATTATGTCTCAAATTAATTTTTTTTATGAACGCCGTCATATGGTATTGTATAGTAAACTTTTTAAATTAAATTATATTAAATGCTAAATTAAATTAAGGCTGTTGTCCGAATATAACCAGGGTTGTGGTTCCGCGGTCCGAAAGTAATCAAATTATTCTGGTTCCTGGAAAAGTGGTTACTTTTGGACCTAGGTTTCCTGAAATTTAGTTAACCAAATGTCAAAATAGTTACCGGCCATCAAATGTCGGTTCCGTTGGTTTTATAGTTTTTCCTACAGCCGTGCGGAAAAATCGATTTTCCGCACTGATATGCGTGCGGAAAATAAGTTTTTCCGCACGGTGCGCTAAAACTTTTTTTTTGACATATCAGTGCGGAAAAAGTTTTTCCGCACGGCTGTCAGTGCGGAAAAAATTTTACCGCACTGATATGTCAAAAAAAAAAAAGAAAAATTTTACATTTTTTCGCCTGTAGGAAAAATATTGTACCTAACACTTGCGAAAGATATTTTTCCGCACTTGTTAGTTAAATAGCTATTATCTATAATTTCTGTCAATTATTTTTTATTTCATATTCGTGTTCCTCAAGTAACCAGAGTTTTCAGTAACCATCTGTCAATCGATTCGGTTACTTTGGTTAACATTTGGTTATATTCGGACTATAGCCTAAATGTCTGTTAGAACCAATGAACTATAAACTACACGTACCTGGAATGGCACCGACCGGGACTGGGACCCGGAATCTACTAGGACTCGTAAATTCGCGTAGTCTCCTTGTGATTTTTTCACTTTTGTTAATGCTGTAGCTAATAACACCATTTCATCTTTTCTGCTAGCGTGGTTTGTAGTTTGCTCTTTGTTTCGGCTCCCACGATGATAAGACTGATTATCTCCAGGTGATCTTTTTGGTTGATTTTTATTTTGAGGGAAGTCTACGTGAAAATGAGTTTGGTGAGCTTTATTGCAGATTCGGCATCGATCGGTGGAGGTGCATGTTATATTGTCATCATGATTGAGACAATTAGTACACAGTTTCTTCTCCTTAACAGCGCTCAAGCGTGCAGAGAGAGATAAGGCCTGAAACTTGGTACAATTATATTGTATGCGATTATGCGATGACTACACACAATATTTGCATCTAGCATCAATACTTTTGTTGGGTTTAACTGGTAAAATCTTCAGATAATCTGAGATGGCTTCTAGTGATTGAAATCTTGCCAGTAGAAATCTTTTCATTTCGACAAAATCTTGTAATTTATGGAGCTTTTTTAATGATTGTTCGTATAGTTTTTGTTTCGGAATCCCATTTCCGAGCTACTATGCGACTTATTATTGGACTTCATGACGCTGTGTCAATCTTGATGTTTTTGCTAAGAGCATTATAATTTCCCCTTTTAATTCTTTGCAAAATTAATTAAAATGTCATTATGCTCGAAGGCAATTAAATTTATGCAATAATGTTCCATAGTCAAAACACTCGAGTTATTAATATTTATGCAATAATTTTCCGAAGTTAATTCACTTCATAGTCATTCATCATTTATAAAGACAAAAAGTTTTACTAGTCACAAGAGTACTTACATTTAACTTTTAGAGTGTGAGATAGGGGCTGTTTTAGTGGAGTCATTTTTTTTTGTCTGGCATTTTGAGGGATGAATGTGGCTACCAAGCTGATGAGAATATGGGTGATTTTAATGCCGGCCTCCCGTTCGAAAATTTGCAGAAGAAAAAAATTGATTTACATGAAGAATTTTTTTTTAATGATCTCAAATTTTCTAGCTTTTAAATAAAATATTGACATTGATAAATAATTCACCCATAAAAAATATCAGATGCTTTTCAATAGCTGAAAAAATGGGAATGGGTGTCAACTTCCAAGAGAAAAGAAAAGAACCTTCCGCGTTTACTTTTTGTCTGGCAATCGAGAGAATGGAAGGTTTTGATGTGAAAATGACGCTGAAAAATCGCCAGACGGTAATCACAGTTCGAAATCGAGTTTTCCGGCGAAACATTCTGTGGACATTTCGAATAGGAGGCAGGCATTAAAACCACTTATATTCTCATCAACTAACTAGTCACATTCATCCCTCAAAATGCCAGACAAAAAAAAATGACTCCACTAAACAGGCCCTATCTCAGGGTCTATTTTCACATGTAAAATTTCCTAATTTAATTTACCTACTTCAAAAAATCTCTAGAGCAAGCACATAATGTTGAACGAATTTAAATGTTCTTTCTTTCACATTTTTCCGTTACTATTTAAAGATTCAATCAAACGCGTTTTCTCCCGAGGCAAAAATAAAAGAAACTCTTCGCGATTCGCGAATTTTTTTATCCGGACTGACTCATTAGGTACTGTACATAGAATAAGGTTTATAGTGGGTACCTATAGAATGGACAGTCCCGTTATACGGATCGGACCACCATTTGTGGTGCCATCTGTTTTCTATGAAATGAGCTCATCCCATTGTAGCAGCTTGTAGAGCAGTTTGCTTCTTATTTTTTTTAGATTTGCTTTTGATTCATTTTATAATAAAGACACAATTTGATGCAAATTTAACAAACAACGATTTATTACAAAGAGAGAAGAAAAATATGTTGGCTTTTCGAAATTTGTCAACAAAAGCCGCTTTCCAGCTGCCCATTTTGAGCACGCAATCGAGCTTTTGCGCGCGCAAATGCTTCAAGCGCGTGTTTGTGTTCCAGCCGTACTGCGCTCCGAGATCTGCTAACTTTTGCGTTTCAAACACAGAACACTGTGCTGCACCGTGCTTGAAGCACACAGCTGGAAAGCGGCTAATGTCAACACTTAACAACACAGAATTAAATAACAATAATAGTCTTTACCTACGAGCGTGCGGTAAAGTGCACTTTACCGCACGTATTTGCAAATGGAAAGTAGCACTTTACCGCACACTATGCGGTAAAGTTAACTTTACAGCATAGTGTGCGGTAAAGTGAACTTTACAGCATAGTATGCGGTAAAGTGGACTACAAAGTGTGCGGTAAAGTGCACTTTACCGCATAGTGTGCGGTAAAGTAGAATTTGATATTTATAATCAAAAATCCTTTTTTTTTTCTTTCAGAAAATGGATTTTTGATAATTTCTAAATCTAATCTAATTTCATTCATTAATCTGATTCAATAAATAATTTTATCAATGCCCTTTTTTGGAGATGTAGATGCTCATAGGTAAAATTTTGTACCTAACACATGCGGAAAGTGCCTTTACCGCCCTTAACGGCTTGACCGAACTCCGCTTCGCGTCGTTCGGTCAACTGCCGTTGCGTGCGGTAAAGTATCACTTTCCGCATTTGTTAGGTAAATAACTATTACACTAAACATAACACTGTGAAAGTCCACAAATACACACAGATAACGCTCTATCACTACGAAACACTTTTTCAACGAACAGAAATATTAAAGCAACAATAAGAAGCATAACGTTTTCCAGTTCATCGTTTTGACATCATTTGTCATTTCATGAATTTATGTCGGTTCATGTCATAATTTAATTAGTAATCACGTCACCCTTCTTCTGAAGCGGAGATACCTTGGAGATACAATCAACAACGCGTACGCAAATCAATTGATAGCGCCTCTACCGGGCATGAAACAAGTTTTTCATCGAACCAAGTGGTACATTTTGAAGATCGCGGGGTATGGTACTGTAGACTTTAACTCAAACTGGACTGAACCTAAACTCAACTCAACTGATGACTGCCTCTCCACTTCTAAATCCGCTGTATTTATATGTTTAGTTCCCCCAAAAATTCTAAATTTCATCATTCAATAACCTTCCTCTGTTATTTGTCTAAAATCGAATAATTATGTCGCAATTTCCTGGTTTATCGGGGTCAACAGATTTGGTTGTAAGAATTGGACATATAACTCAAATAATACCGACACGCTTGTGGTCATAAATCACCTATTTAATTACTTTGGCCTCGCTTTTAATAAGTTCATTGATTTGATTTAGGAGATGACATCACGCTTGATGACTAAATAATAAAATTTTAACGTATATAAATAATTTAATTAATTTGAGTTTGGGGTCAACGCTAATTTGTTTCATTTTCAATTTATCGATACTGATTTGAAATACCGGAAATTCAGTTTTTGATTATTTGATTACATTTAATTTTTCCAGTAAGAGTCTATTTTCGCGGGTCATTACAGTGTCATGCACTTGTTTTATTTTTGATGCTGATTCTTGCTGAATCGCAGGAATATCCAAGATTCTGACTATTATTGAGTTACTGCATCTTCTGAATCCGCGTCAGATTTTCGTTTTCATAGACCGCCTTCCTGAAAATGTCTCGAAAAGTTACCCATTCTTCGACCATCGAAAAACGGTAACTTTTTTGAGGAAGACTGATATTGCATAATTTATTTTTGTGCTTGAGTCGGGATATCCTGTCCTCGGATTTTGGATTCCACTGTTTCCAGAACATCTTCATATTTGAGCTCAATTTCTTCATAGGGATTTTTTATTGTTTTAGTACGGCCCTGAACTTGTAGCTCAATGTATATCTCAGAGTTGGTCTCCCAATGCTTCGACATTTCGTTGTATAATATTTAGTTGATAACGACTGAACTTCTTCTTCCCTCAGTGAGTTTGGCGGAGAAAAAAAACCCTGTACCTGTACCTAAAAACGAAATAAATTAATATACGTATAAACAACTCATAAGGCAAGGCTACGGTGGTCGTATGTGTTAACGCGCTTGGGAACGTTGCTGGTAGACCGGGCTCGAATCATGGTCAGATCATAAAATTATTTTCGGTTGATGGATCATAATGCCTGCATAAGCGGGCGTTATAGATCATACCACCCGCCGGGCTTATAATGTCCTCAGGTTGTTATAGGTATAATAACGAATTTCGTTTCCTAGGTATTATGGATCTATAATAATTAAGTAGGAAATAAATGTTCTTGTTTGCCCGGCTGCGAAATACGCATGCGTGACAGTCAGCGGGCTGGAATTGTTAACGTTCTGCCCGCTTCACTTGTTTCAAAAAGTCGCGTTATTGAGCAGGTTGCGCAAAAAAGGGTAATTACTACAACTATGTATATGAAAGAAAAATATATTCCAATAAGGCAATTATAAAAAGAATCTTAAATCACAATCAATTACACCATGGATAATCATCTTTTTTATAAGGAGTCAATGGTAAATCATACATAAAAGGAAACAGATGGCTGTTTTTGTTATCAGTACTATTATTAATCTTAAAGTATTCTTCATCGAAAAAATTTGGTAAAAACATAACTCCCATCTCATAGGATCTTATAGAGCTTCCCCCATCTTTTTGTATGGGATTGCCCCAAGCCGATTTTGACAAATTTGCGCTAGTTAAAAGAAAATAGGCTAATTTATTTAGATTCGGAGAAATGCGACAATAGGATTTTATATGAGGCATTGCTCTTGTACGGTGTTTTTCATCAGCTTTCCATTGACTAAAATTAAAATGTAAACTTTTATAATTTTTCTTAAGTCTACAAGCATTTAAGCACTCACTGCATATAATCTTGTAACCACCGTTGCTTCTCATTAGTGGCTTTCGAATACGGCAAACAACCACCACTTTGAAGACCAAAATATCCATGAGCTACATTATCCACACTCGGATATACTATGTTCAAAGTAGCAGCCGAGTTACTTGATGGAGAACTCTGTTTGTGACTAGCTAAAGATCTTAGAAGAGAACCTCGCAACCAATCTGCTGGTGTTTTACCCATAGAACCTTAAAAATTTCACTAAAAAAACTGAATCAAAAGCAAACTATCATTTACCTATGCTTGAGGCTTGTGCTAAAATACCCCAAGACAATGGACCTTCACTTTGAGGTGTAGTTTTCGCTGGAAGACTACAATATTTACTCAATAGGTCCCCAACTCTGTGCAAGTGATTTCCATTTTTTTTCGGATAATATTTTCCAGGAGCTGAATAAACTAGAGCAACCCTTACCTGACTAAAGTCGGCATTTTTCACATAATCAAGCCACTCCTTTAGAATACTGAGTTTGTAAGTTTCTAAATAAGCAATTAAATCTGATTTGAAACCAGTTATGGATTCACCATCTTTAGCATTACTTCCTTGGGGCAATTTTGGTAATCTTGGACTCAACCATAATCTAAAAATTATTAAATTGAAATATATATATATATATATATATATATGATGAATATTTTCAAAAACAATTACCCTTGATTATAATTATTCCAATCTTCATAATACAAATTAGCTGTAGAAACGACCAATCTTATGGATTCATCCTCGTAAACATAAATTCCTACTTTACTGAAAAAAAATAATTAGTGGTTTTCCTAAGGAATTAAACATGTGTCTTACGAATGATGACAACCAAAAGGATCTTTCATTTTAACAAAATGATGTTTTATATTTGGACAAAATCTGTTCATAAATTCTATCATATCTGGCCAATCATCACCATAAAGAATAGTCAAAGGTTTCTGACTAAAAATAGATTTTTCATTACAATAAAAATACTGTCTACGAGCATAACTCTTACTGTAAGTCTCTGGCTTTATACTGTTTTAGTAGCCAATCAATATCAATCATAAAATTAATTTGCAAAGAACATTTTAAGGGGCCTAAACTTGGACAAAGAAGATCTAAAATTTTGGATTTTTTAATTTAAAATTGACTAATTAGAATAAGTTTATTTTCTTGCCTGTAAATGAAACACTGTTAACTTCCTTGAATGTACTTTGACTCTTGGGAATCGTTGTGAAAAACAAATTATATGGAGCGTTTTTCTTCAATTTTTCCAACATCGAACCAGGGCTGCATGTAGCTTCTTCACTTGTTGATGTAAAAATTGTGGTTTTGCCTTTTTTAGAAACTTTTCCACAGCTAGAACTAGAACTTGCAACACTTTCCATATTATTTTTGACTGTTTCGACACGTTTCTTTTCAGTCTCTTTGGGTTTTTGAGCTGCCAGTATTGGTTTTAGGATTTCTATTTGTTCCAAATAAAGTTGTTTGGGTTGAGGCATGTTGTCTGGGATTTCTGGAGTATCACCCTTTTCAATTAGTTGAATTACTGAAATTTTGCATAAATAGGAAGAAGTTTTGAGGAAAATTATGCTTTCTTACAAAAAGGATGTTCAAACTCCTTAAAATGGTGGGGATTTTTCCTATAACACCGCTCCTTGTGTGGACATTCCTCACGTTTAGGCTTCTTTGCCTCAGCATCTGCTATAATGGATAGTATAAAAAATTAAATGATTTATTTAATAGTAACCTAGATAGAAAGATAGTAACTTAGTAAAGTGAGCAGCAACAATACATTTTGCACCTCCCAAGGTAGGTATAAGCCAAAGATATTCTGAACTACATCAAATATCAGGATATTTATAAAGACTGCGTTTGCAAGAAAATTTTCTAAAAAGCCTCCACAGCAAACAACAGGCAGGATGCTTTGCTTCAGACATCAAGAGGATCCAGTACGCCAGGTTAACTACTAATGCTAATTTGAATCTAGAAATACCTCCCTTAAAGTAATTCTTAATGAAAGCAATTTTGACTGTTTGTGTAATCTGTGTAAATTAGCAAAGGTTATCAATTTTTGATGAATTGTTAGCCATCTCTCTTAAGAGCTACATGATGGCATTATTGCAGACCTTTGGGGAAGCATTCTGGGATTGTGATTACATTACTAGATTAACAATCAACCACCATATCGCTGACCATCATTTACTTTCTCCTCACCATAAAACTTGGTTTTCTCATGGCCTATTACGAAATGTATTTAGGATTTAGAACTCAATTATTATCAATTACAACTGCAAGCACATACTGCGACCAGCACACGTTACAAACCCTTTTACTTTCAAACTACAAGTGCCATCTGGAAAATTTTAGGCAGAGATTTTGATTGATTAAGGGCCAAATTATGGACCAACTGGTAAGTGTCTGGTTATTACCTAGCAGGTACCTTCTATTCTCTAGTGCCTAGAAAGTACCTGCTAGGTACAACCAGACGTTTACCAGTTAGTCCTTAATTTGGCTCTAATGATGTAGTACTACAAACATCACTTAAATCTGGGGTAACCAAATCTGGTGTATAGAGCAAATATAGAAAATATTTATTTATATGAAATTGTATATGTATTGTAGGTGTAGGTACCTTGATCAGTGTTTTTTCTCTTTAAAAACGAGTCCATTGTAACAGGATATTGATGAGCCCTAGAAGTAGCCGAAGTAGGCCTTCACTGAACACTTTTCTACAGAAACAAGTTTAACTTTAATTGGGAATTTAAACTAAAATATGTAATTATATTCAAATAGAAGAATATAGATACTGTGAATGTAGACCCCTTTTCGTCTTGGTTTTCTGCTTCACTTAAAGATAAAGGACTAAGGGCCAAATTATGGACCAACTGGTAAGTGTCTGATTGTTACCTAGCAGGTACTTTCTATTCTCTAGTGCATAGAAAGTACCTGCTAGGTAACAACCAGACGTTTACCAGTCAGTCCATAATTTGGCCCTAAAAGGAGAATGTCAAATTGAAATAAAAACCAAAAAAAACCGCCAAATAATCAAATAAAACAGCTGTGCATTAGTTGTATTCCTTTCACACCTAGGAGGAGCTCCGGAACAGCTCCGGGGCTTCACGCGCTTATTCCTTTTGAAAAGTGTTTGTCGTACCACGCTTCTGTTCCCTGCAAATCAGGGGCTACTAAACACCGGAGCGAGTAGCTCGAGTGTTGCAAACTCTTGAAAGGAATACAACTATTGCTATTGCTATTGCCAACAATTACTGTATTCCTTTTATACATCGAGTTACAACGAACGAGCTCCTCGAAGTCACTCCAAAACACACAAATCAGATTTTATCATTATTTTTTAATATTAACATTACCGTTATTACCTAAAGGGGTTTCTTGCACCCCCCGCAAATTAGGTGCATCAGGGGAAAGGGGGATGCACTATGAGCGACTCGAGTGCTTAACGCACTTTTAAAAGGAACGTTCAAGCTTTTGACATTGAGCAGCTCCGAGTAACTCAACGGGTGAAGCCTAGTACTCATAACTGCGAAATTCGCATTTTTTTGACGTTGCTTCGACAATTTGACGTTTGATACACGCATAAAACGTCAAATTGTCAACGCAATGTCAAAAAAATGCGAATTTCGCAGTTATGAGTACTAGGCTTAAGGGAGGATTTTCATGCATCCGTTTTTCCGTCGAAATATGTCCGTTTAACCAAGAATCGTAAACTCTACAGGATTGCTCAATCGGCTAAATTTGTTCACAATTGCTGTGATGTCACGTGCATCCCTGATTTTCAAGATGGCCGCTGATACGAATGATGTTCAGTTTGTGCTGACAATTATTTTATCGTAAATTCGGATTTATCAAGTGTTATAAGTGTAATTTAAAGTTTCATTTAATGTGTGTAAGCATAAAAGACTCGTGGCTGAAAATACTCGCGAAAACACCAAGCATTTTCTGGTTTTAGTGGTTATTTATAATACTGGATTTGTTGTATCAGGACATAGCTTCCTTTTATTCGTGCGTGTATTGCTTAGTTTTCTACTGTTAGTATTTTCTAGTCAAGTATTCGTATTGCTTTTTTTCGTAAATCAAATAACTACTTAGCTGTAAGTTTCCTTTGCATGTAAATGTTTGTAATTGTATGCTTTCGTAATATTTGCTTATTGGGGGAAGATATCAAAGACGAAACTCCCGCACAGGGCGCCGCCGGAGGCGAAAAATTTTCTCGAATGCCACGCCCAAAAAAGTTTATTGAAGCCTTCAAAAACTTTTTTTTTTCGTGTAGCAGGCCGAAAAACATTTAAGTATTTTAAGCCTTATTACAACATCTCTGGGGACGCCTTGAAAACTAGAACACTTCCGGGAAAATCCGGACGGATGATAGCCCCACCCAACCCAATAAACAAATACCACATCAAACATCAAAACAGAAACTATCACCTTTCCTTTGATCGAACTGAACCATTTGCCGACAATGCCGACTTACGATAAAGATTAAAGAGTGAAGAGGTCAATAAAATAAATAAGAAACAGCATAATTTTATTTCTTGTTTTTTGCTTTTGTTTTTCAAGAGCGGTAGGGGCGCCATACGTGTGGGGGCGGGGGGGGGCCGTCGCCCCCCCTGGTAAAAATTCGATTTCTATGCTGCTTGGCAACCCCAGCGGCAGCAAAAGTACTTTTAATGTCGCTGGAGCGGCAGTAGAAGTACTTAAAAGTACTTTTACTGCCGCTCAACCATTCACTTGCCCCCGAGCTTACCCCATTCGTTTCGAGAAAAAATAGCGTGTTGCATACGGAGTAGAAGCACTTTTTTGTGCTTCAGCAGTATTGCAAGCCTCACTACGTTCGGCCCGCAAACCTACCGCTTCAGCACAAAAAAGTAAAGCTTCTACTCCTAATACAACAATATACTATTACTGGCGCGGTTACTATGAAAACGCATGGAAAATATGGGAAACTTGCAGTGTTTTTCTGGAATATGATTATGAAAATCTAAATTAGGTATCACTATTTGGCTTTGTGAAATAAGCTTACTTTGAATGTCCATATTAAATCGTTCTAGTACCTATTAAACTATTGAATAATAATTGAGAAGTAGGTAGGGGCAGTAAAAAATTTCCAGGAGCTAGAGATTTATTGGAACTATTAAATACTGCCTGGCAGTATTAAGGATCTACGTTATTTTATTAGTGCATCAGCACTATTTTTCCAAGAAAAAAACAGTTATTGGAAGACTGTAGTAGGTGCTATATAGAGTATTATCTTATTTTGTATTCATAATTTTGACAGCTGATAGCTATGTTTATAATGTTCAGACTCAAAAAGTGTTTATTTTTGTTTGTGATTTTCTGCTGATACCCATTTTTTAATGTTACCCACAGTAAAATGGAAAACTATTCTAAAAAATAAATTTTCCAAGTAAAATTACATCATCGTCGAAAAACAAAACGTCAAAGTCGTCCAAAATGTCAGAAATTTTAAATAAGGGAAGTTTACTGCCTTGCACTAACCATACACAAATAAAGACAAGCAGTAACCTTATTAAGGGAATCCTTATTTTCGTACGCAAATGCGCATGCGTAGATGTCAAAATAAGGCTAATTTAAATACTGCTTGTCCTTATTGCACGTCCAATAACTCTCTACTATTGCAACCACGTTTCGCTTATATTTTGATATCGATATGCAAAAATTAAACCGGCTCGCTCAAGTTGGCACCCACATTTGGTTTTCTATTGTTTCTCAACTATAGTTTACTGTAGTCAATTGTGCCCGTTTTGTGCTCAATTGTGCCAGTATTTATGCGAATTGTGCTTATTTCCATACACAAAAAAAACATTGAAACAAATCCGGGGGCCAGCTTGACTCCAGCCCTTTGTTTTTTTGACTTTTTGGCAATATGTTTGGCTAGTTGATAAACAAAAGCAAACAAACTCGTCTTTCTAATTAGCCAACCACTCAAACCTCAAAGACACAAACTTTTGAAGTCTGCTAATTTTAAAATTAATAAATTAATTACAAAATACAGTTTTCAAAGCAAATAACCTCAAAATAACAATTTTTCACGTTTGAAAATGCAAGGAAAGTGCACTGTCATAATAAAACACAAACCGATCAAGGACTGTGTGACGTCATTCGCATACCGCCATCTTCGATGTTTTTATGAACGTTTGCCTTATGGGATTGAGCAATCCTGTAGAGTTTACGATTCTTGCGTTTAACATTCTATTTTGACATATTTATATACGTTTTATGCGTGTATCAAACGTCAAATTGTCGAAGCAATGTCAGAAAAATGCGAATTTCGCAGTTATGAGTACTAGGCTTAAGGGAGGATTTTCATGCATCCGTTTTTCCGTCGAAATATGTCCGTTTAACATTCTATTCTGACATAATCGTATATAAATATGTCAAAATAGAATGTTAAACGGACATATTTCGTCGGAAAAACGGATGCATGAAAATCCTCCCTAAAGCCTAGTACTCATAACTGCGAAATTCGCATTTTTTTGACTTTGCTTCGACAATTTGACGTTTGATACGCATTAAACGTCAAATTGTCAAAGCAATGTCAAAAAAGTGCGAATTTCGCAGTTATGAGTACTAGGCTTAAAGCCTAGTACGCATAACTGCGAAATTCGCAATTTTCTGACATTGCTTCGACAAATTGACAAAGGAATACAGTAAATGCCAACTGTCTCGGTCAAAAGTGTAAATAGTTGTATTCCTTTCATACCTAGGAGGAGCTCCGGAACAGATCCGGGGCTTCACGCGCTTATTCCTTTCGAAAAGTGTTTGTTGCACGTTGCACCACGCATATCTGTTCCATGCAAATCGGGGGCGACTAAACACCGGAACGAGTAGCTCGAGTGTTTCAAACTCTTGAAAGGAATACAACTAAGCCGCTTTCCAGTATGCACATTGGCGCGCTCCAGAGCACCTCGGGGGCGCCACGCACTAGATTTGTACCGTTCCAGTATCATGGCGTGAGACGCCTGTCTTAGTGTCAAATATGTCAAATTTTAAAAATAATTTTCTGTTTGTTTGTTTGTGTAGTTTGTTTTTTTATTTATCAAAAATGAAAGAGAATCAAAACTAAATATTTTAAAATGTTCAATCTTGAGATATAACAAGAGATAAATAGATAAATAGCCACCCACGGATGTGACAGCTGATAGGTTGACGCGTACGTACAGCTCGGGAACTCAACGCCCCGAGTAGCTCCGGGCGTCACACTCCCATACTGGAAAGCGGCTCGGACACGCTTACCCTAGAGTTAAAACCAACCAATGTGAATAATGTACTACAATCCGTACGTTCGGGCTCTTTGAGTGAAATACCGAACGCAAGCTAAAACCAAGTATGCAAACATCTTACGTCTAGGTCAAGGCGAGAAATGCTGCTACGTCATCACTAGTACTTTGGCGTGGTGAACCTTGTGCGTGGTGGGTGGCTTGTGATTTATCTGCACAGGCCTTAGGAGGATCACTATTATATTACACACTACAGTACTACACTATCATGTGTAGTGTGTAATATCCTGGACTATTTCTTCCTATCTTCCTATCATTTAATAATTTTGACCAATCGAAATGTTATTCTCGACTTAAAAAAAAAATAAAACTGATAAATACATCTACTGACAAAAATATCAAACAAAATTAACTTTTATAGAAGAGTGTACACCTCTACAAAATAGGCAAAGATCAAGGATAAAACACACTACTACACAGGCCTGCTTATCGGCCTCGTTTCTGGGAATCGCGGCCATAGCACCATTGACGACATCATCAACCACGTCGTCAGCAGGGATGTGCGTCTACACGTAGACTTTCATTGTCTACTTTACGTGTAGACAATGTAGACAACGTGTCAACAACAATGTAAAATAATATAAATGACGTTTAATTCTAACCTCACACTTTCCTTTTTTTAAATTATTTTTATTTTATTATTGGTTTTTCTGATGTTTTATAATCAGTGAATGCTAATATCGAAGTGATAGTGATAGTATAGTAACTTTTGATATTTTTTTTCGAATTTTTTACAATAAGTTATTGTTTACGCCGCATGTAGACAATATGTGTAGACAAATGTTCACGTAAACAATTCGAATTGTGTACGCGTAGACAATCAATTGTTTACGTTGACATTGTCTACAGGCATATCACTGGTCGTCAGCTGTTTGCGCCAGCACCCAGTGGTCGTAGTTTAGAATATACATTTACAATGAAAAATAATATTCAATTTTGATTAACATCCACAACACAAATTTAAAATCACAAAACACCAACACCATTCCCCAAAATAATAACAAAAACACCAAAAAGCTGTAACCAAAAGATTAACCCAAGTCCAAAGCTGGGTTATAATCGGTTATAAGTAGTAACATCGATTAAAGGCGATTAACCGGTCGGTCATAGTTGACAGATAATCAATGGAGCAAACGTCATTTGTCAACCAATTGGTATAAAATGACGTTAAATGCATTGTTCATCTGTCAATATAACCGACTGGTTAATCGCCTTTAATCGACTTAAATAATGTCTGTTTTTTTTTTTAAGATAGAAGTCAAAATGATATTATGTTGGCAATACAATGTAAAATTGTCAATGCTTTCAAATTTTTTATGTGTAGAAAGAGCTTGTGTTGCCAACATAGTTACTAAATTTTTGACTTGGGGAATTATCTTAAAAAAAAAACACACAAGCAAATTAGCTGATCTGTGATGTCACAACTTCTCCTACTTTGGTGAAAACCGCGACAGCGGAAATGCATTGGTTGAAATCAAATAATAATCATTTATTCCATGCTAGGGTTGCCAGACCTCCTATTTTTAATATTTGAGACTCATATATTTTAACTGCTTCTCATATCTCATATTAGCATGTTTAATATGAGATAAAAAATGATATAAATATTTTTTTTTAAAAAAAATCGCAGTAAGAGACTATTTCTCATATATTTTCATCAAAAAAGAAAAGAAACCATGTACCTATATCACTACCATACATAGGCCGGAGTCTCATGCGTCCCGTCCGATGGTACGACGCAGCTCCTATTGGCTGAAAAATTTCCCGCCACTTTTTATCCGAACATTTTCAATTTTTTTCCGACGTCGTCGAATAAATGATATTTTATTTTTGTCGCTTTTGTAGGTACATAATAAATAAAAATAAAAGTAAAAACTGAAAAAAAAAAAAACAAAACCGGGTCAGGGATTTGTCTAAACATCAAAAAACCCTTAGATTATATATAGTTAACACTAAAAGATGAGTAATCAACTTCCAAATATGGTACAAAGATCTCTCTCCAAATATTTTGATTTTGTCTCTCTTACTTTGTTTACGCTTGTTTTCTATAGTAGGATTTCCAAAAATCCGTTTACATTTTGGATCTTTAGACATCTCTCTCTAAGGCAATATGTAAACGAAAAGAACACTATACAAGTCTAGCTAAACAGAGTATATTGTTTGGGTGGTTCCCAATAGCAACCAATTGACGTACCTGCGTAAATGTCAATATATATTATTGTGTGTTTATTTTATCGACTTTTTTGGGTGTTTCACTGCTTTAAAGTGGAATTGTTTAAAAATTTATCATTTATATGTTCATACATTTCGTTAAAGTTTCTTATTCAGGATTCAAAATGACTAATAAGTGTGCAGTGTGTCAGAAAAGGGGAAAACCAGCGGATTGTTTATCATTTCACCCGTTAGTAAACAAAACTTATGACATCGACATGATTGAAGGGGAAAAAAAACAGTGTTGGAGGTGCATGTAGGCCACAAAAATACAACATGGTACATATTTTAATTTTGTATTTCTATTTAACGCTATTTTTTAGTATTCCGGATAATTTATGATGTGGAAAAAACATGGTTAGGAGCATTAAATTTAAAATCCAGCTCAGTAAGCAAATGGACGTATGTTTGTGCAGGCCATTTTAGCAGTGGAGGGAGACTATAGATTTTCAAAAACTGATGCTAAAATTTTTAAAGCCCCTACTGTTCCTGTTGTTGCAAGCACCAGCGCTTCTAGAGTACTGTCCAGGTTGAGGGGTACTTGTCGAGGTACTCGTTCATAGGTTTAAGTATGTAAAAAAAATCATTAATTTTGATTTTAGAATGAATGAAATGAAATTCGCTCTGACTAGTTTGTGATTTCTATAGAAACAGACCTATTGTTTTGGTCCCATCTCATGTATTTTTTTTTTGGAAACAGTCCAGTTTGCTTTCAGTTTAAGTGCTCGAATTTATCATTTTTAAAAGTACCTTTTTCTGGAATTAAATATATATTTCAAGAAATTATTTTTTTATGGGTACGCTTATGGGAGCCTTTGCTTCTAATAAAATACCTCTACGTATTTCTTAGGAATACGTAGAGATTCTTAACACATGTTTGTGCCACCTTGCTCCAATGCTTTTAGATAGGGCGTTACCTATCTTGTCACGTTAGTAATTAGATATTAAAATCTATGAAAAAACACAAGGTGTTGTCAACAACTTGTTACAAGAAATGAGACTGACGAATCAAGAGCAGTATTTAAAACACGTTCACTGCCATGAGAGTCGTAGTAGTGCCTCAGAAAATATAAACTTTAGGGACTGCGACTCGACGTATGTGCCTCACTAAGTATCATGACTATCATGCTATATGGGTCTATGTTACTGCTGCAGTGTCACAGGCCGCCTGTATTTATATGAAACGATATTTTGTGTGGCCTGATGGGCCAGAAAAAAAATTTTTGTTTGAGTTTTGCAAAGAAATATTAGAAGTAAGCGATTATATTACATAATATAAGAGTGGCCTGGAGGGCTTGGTTTTGCCGGTTTTGGTCATCTCATGGTGGCGGTGTATGTGTTAACTACCTAAACGAATGTCCAGCAATACATTCCAAAATCTGCTAAAAATCATAGCTAATTGTCAAGATAGGAGCTTTTTCGGATTTGGGTATTTTGTAGTACATAAAATATTCTCATATTTTTTTTTTATATATTATTATCCAATCTCATATAATTTTATACAGGCTCTCCTATTTTCAAAACTCGAGTATCTGGCAACCCTATTCCATGCTGAAAATCGCCAGATCTAAAAAAGCATTTTTTTAGAATATTAATTAATGTACTTAAAACCAAGAAGCATAATAGGTTAAGCTGTGATAATAGCATAAAGCAAAAGCCCGCGGAATCATAACTTGTGGTGCAAACACACCCTACGTCAAGGCAAAAAATGACCAGTGGCGTGTTTACCATGGAAGCTAGGGAAGCACAGCTTCCCCTAGAGGATTTCTTAAAAAGAACCCCATTGTTGAAAATTAAATCAGAAATTTTCCGAATTTTGTCCATAAATCAGATTAATTCGAGTTTGTCCTAGTACATATTTATACTGAACCACTGCGCGCGGCCCAATGCGATGGCGCGACGCGACGACGAGAGCCGACGATTTCGTTCGGCGTTCCGACTCCCTTGGAAGCGGTAAATACTCAGCGTATCGCGGCTATATGAATTTTATCCAGATTCAATTTTAGGAAGGCGTGTCTAGGGGAAATTTTTAACCGTGCAAAATAATAGGGAAGAGTACGCTGTTTTCGGACAGATTATTGTTTCAATTATGGATGCTGTTGCAGGTACAAGTTCGAGTAAGAGTGAAAATGGACTCTTATGTGTATGTATTGTGTGTCAGATAGTGTTGAAAGGATTTTCCACTTATATTTTTGAAGAAAAAAAACAAATTATTTCCAAGGGTAGGCCAACTCCTGCCATTCCAAATTTAATTAAAAAAACTAAACTTTATGTTAGACATTTTCAGCAAGAAATATATAAAACTTGTGAATGGCTGACTGGTTGTGAAAATAAGTCTCTCCTGTTTTGCTGGCCATGTCTCTTGTTTTCTATCGAAAAAAATTTGTGGAATAAAAATGGATTTTCAGATTTAAATAATTTACATAAGTTGATTAAAAGACACGGATCTAGTAAGTCGCATTTGCAAGCAATAATTAAAGAAAAAATTTTTGGAAAAGTAAGAATAGAACACGCGCTAGACCAAAATCTAAGAATTGCGACTGAAAAACATAACCAGGAAGTAGCGAAAAATCGCCAAATAATTAAAAGGTTGATAGATGTCGTATGTTTTCTTGGCGAACATGAACTTGCTTTTCGGGGACACGCTGAAACTGAAACTTCTTCTAATAAGGGAAATTACGTAGATCTACTACATTTGCTTGCAAAGTATGACGAAACATTAAAATTTCATTTAGACAATTCTACAAGATTTAAGGGAACTTCTAATTTGATACAAAATGACCTAATTTTGTGTGTAGAAGAAGTAATATTGAAAAAAATTAAATCTGAAATAGAAGACACCAATTTTATTGCTATCATCCTTGACGAAACTACAGACGTCGCAAATATTAGTCAGTTATCAAAAGTCGTTCGCTATGTAACAAAAAATGGTGAAATCAAAGAACGTTTTCTAGGATTTGTAAACGTTTCTACGCAAAGAACAGCCCTTGCCCTGCACAATCTCGTTCGAACAATAATTGATGATGATCTCAACTGTGGCTCGAAGTTAATAGCTCAAAGTTATGATGGAGCCGCAGTTATGTCAGGTGAATTAGGGGGATTACAAACAAAAGTGAGAGAAACATATCCAACTGCACTTTTTGTACATTGCATGGCGCATCGGTTAAATTTGGTTTTACAGCAGTCGCTCAACATTATAAAAGAATGTAAGATTTTTTTCTCAACCCTAAGCGGACTTGCAGCCTTTTTCTCAAAATCTTCAAAACGAACTAGTGCTTTAGATGAAGAAGTTCATAAGAGACTCCCAAAAGTAGCACCTACTCGATGGAACTATAATGGCAGACTAGTACAAACTGTATCTGAATATCGTCAACCACTCATCGACTTTTTCAAAAACATATTGGATAACCAGGAAAAATGGGACAACGAGACTAGAGTATGCTCTAGAGGATATTTAAATATGTTAGAAACAGAAATTAACTTCAATCTTTTATTAATTATTTTCTCGGAGATATTTCCATTTTGTGACAGTTTATTTGCAGTATTACAAAACAAAACAAGTGACGTAAATTTCTGTATAAAAAAAATTAAAGAATTTAAATCTATTGTTTTGTCTAAAAGAGAACAATTTGACAGCCTGTGGACTAAATTTGGACAGTTAGAATTTGATATTGAGCCGCAAAGGAAAAGAATTTGTTCTGATGTTCTTGTAGAACATAGAACAGACCAAAAAGCGAGATGCCGAAAACTATTTTTCGAAATCATTGATAACATCTCAGCCCATATTGATTCCAGATTTCAAAATTTCAATAGTCTGAAATTTCTTGAGTTAACTAACTTCCTTGATAATAGAACGGTTTCTGAAGAAGCTTTCGAAGCATTGAAACATAATTATCCAGATTGTTTTGAATTTCCTGCACTTCGTTCTGAACTTTCAGTTATATACAATACCTCAGAAGGATTGAATAAAAATAGTGCTAGTGAACTTTGGAAATCTCTTAAAGAATGTGGATTGTATCGGGCTTTTCCCGAAGTACTTAAGCTATGTGAACTTGCAGTGACTATCCCTGCCACAAGTGCTTCTACAGAACGTAGTTTTTCCGCGCTAAAACGAATTAAAAGTTTTGTCAGAAATTCCACCGGACAAGAGAGACTTTCTGCTTTGGGATTAATCTCAATAGAAAAAGAATTAGTGCAAAAATATGCGAGCGAAACCAATTTTTATGACGAAGTGATTGATGTGTTTGCAAATAAAGACAGAAGAATAATCCTCAAATTTAAGTGAAGGTAAACTTTTTTTTTACTTTAAAAAAGTAGGTACACAATGTATTAGGCACCTAACACATCTTTTATATAACAACATGGAAATTTTCAAAAAAAAAGAATAAATGTCCCATTATTTTTTTCGCGCATTTTCACCGTCTTTCCCCACAGCTTCCCCCTCTGTTGAAGTCTGGACACGCCACTGAAAATGACACGCTGACTACGTCATCACTGGTACTTTGGCAGGGTGGGGGAAAGGACGGATTTGTTACACACAAGCCCTATGAGTACTACAAGATTGCTCATCGGCCTCGTCAAAGTCGTCAAGGTCATATGGTGTTGCACCGTTGCCGACATCATCAACGGTGTGGTTAGCTGTTTGCGCCAGCGGTCGTAGTTAAGAATATACATTTAAGATGAAAAATAGTATTTAATTTTGATTATTCTAGGCGAAGAGGAATATAGAAACGAGATCTAAAAAAAGATTGTTTAAGAATGTTAATTTGATGTACTGAATCCAAAAGGAATAACCGTTTGTAACCATGATATAAACGGTAACTAAACATGCAGAAACCTCTTGTAATGATCCGGGGAAAATAGTCCCGATAATAGTCGCTTTCCAGCTGACGCTTTTGAGCACACAATCGAACTTTTGCGCGCGCAAATGCTTCAAGCGCGTGTTCGTGTTCCAGCCGTACTGCGCTTCGAGAACTGCTAACTTTTGCGTTTCAAACACAGAACACTGTGCTGCACCGTGTTTGAAGCACACAGCTGGAAAGCGGCTATTTACAATGTCTTTTCTGTAAAAATTAAATTTAATCAAACAATCAAAAACTGAATTTCCGATATCTCAAATCAGTATCGATAAATTAAAAATGAAACAAATTAACGCTAACGTATTTCGACACCCAGCCTATGGCATCATCTAAATTAAATTCTTAAAAATAATAAAAACGAGGACAATTAAATCGAATGATTTATGGCATTCTTGAACCAATAATGTTTTGACCTCGATAAATCAGGATATTGCGACATAATTATTCGATTTTTTAGACTAAAAATGATAAAAATTTCAAGGAAATTGCATCATCTTAATTGTCATGGACAGAGAAATTTGGGGGGATCGATTTAATATAAATACCGCGGTTTTAGAAGAGGAAGGCAGTTGTTAGTTGTCAGTTGAGTCGCCAGTTGTTAGCAGTCCAGTCCAGTTTGAGTTAAAGTCTACAGTACCAATGAGTCAGTCTGAGTAAAATTCGCGAAGCTGCCTCGGAAAACGCTTTCGATATAACTTAGAAAAAGTACGGAAAATCGTGAAAGAAATAACATTTGAAATTCGTTCATAAATTACGTGCGGGCTCTAAGTAATAAGGAATTAAATTAGATTAGTTTTGTGTTTTATGGACAAAATGTAAGTAGGGTAGAGTGGGGCAGGTTCGGACATGGGGCACCTCGGGACATTTTGAATTTACCGCCTTCCAAAACTAAACGCGTTTCGGCATTTTAACAGTTGGTACCAGTGCTTGCTTTAAAACGCCAGACAAAATTTTGTGCCGGTATCTTGAATAACTTGGGAGTAATCACCAGAAATACATAAATAGTGACCCCAACCAAGTATTATGTCCTCTACTCGTAAGGTTTTGCACGATTTGGTGATGTTATTTTTAAGTTTTAAAGGGGTATACGTACAAAGTATGATAGTTTCATACCACATAACCTATATTTCAAGAATCAACAAGACATAATTTTCTGTTTTTTTAATTTTTTTAAAAATTTTGTACCTGTGGGGCACATACGGACAGTACAGGGTGGGGCACATTCGGACTATCAACTTCACATGCTGAAAATACTCGCATGGCTAAATTTTTGAAATTCATTGTAAATTTTAGTTCTTTTAATCTGAAACAAATTCTTGTATACTTTAATTATAAAAACATGTTTAATTCACGTTTTTTATTGATTATTTATTTTTGTTATTTTTATATTATTTATTTTTGTTGGCTAATGCCAAAATTTATAGGTTTGTATGTTTGAAGTTCCTTTAGATGATAAGTTTTGATGTTTAGATAGATGCTAAATTATTTAAAATATACCTGTCAAAAAATAAACTGTCTATAAATAAGTATATGTCCGGAGTTACCCCATGCGTGTCCAAAACTGCCCCACCGTGGGGCACCTTCGGACAAATGAAAACTTATTTTTATTTTAATTTTCACGAAAAATGGTGCAAGTTTTTTCTAAAATTGCTATGGTATTGGCTCAAAAACATATGAAGCAATATATTTGCATTTTTAGAATATTTAGTTTAGCTGGAATAAAAGTTCGGTATCACCTTAACCAAATCCGTCCGAAGCTGCCCCACTCTACCCTACTCTATAATAGTGACAAGATTTATTTTGAATATCAATGATAAACATGACTTTGTGTGATTAAACTTTGAATTTTAATGCCTAAAAACTTGAGTGATTTTGACTAGTAAAACTTTCTGACTTTTATCAATGATTCTGAATGATAAGAAGTGAATTGACAATGACTTTTAATGCCTAAAAACATGAGTGATTTTTACTAAAAAAAGTTTTTGACTTTATAATTAACTTTGGAACTTTATTGCATAACTTTAATTGCCTTCAGATATAATGACATTCTAATTTAATTGTGCAAAGAAAATATGAAGGGAATCTATAATGCATTTCACATAACATAATAAGTATCGAATTTTGAGTAGGAATTATGAATTAAACAGTTGGGTTTATTAGCTAGGCTAGGAATCCGAGAAGAGTTCTGATTAAATAAACTATTAAATGGAATAGAAAATTTTGAAAAGAAACTTGATGTTCATGAAATAGAATTGTCTTAAAATATTGGAAAGTTGTTAAAGGAAACTTATAATAGAATTTTTTCTGATTAAATAAACTATTAAATGGAATAGGAAATTTTGAAAAGAAACTTATTGTTCATGAAATGAATTTTGAATTAGTTTAAATTTCATGTAGAATTTATTGTAAGGTTTTATAAGAATAAGTTAGGAATACCTATATTAATAAACAAATAGGTAATTATTTTGGGTTTTTCATAAGCAGTCAGTAAAGGACTTAGAAATTTTAAAGAATTTATAGAGATAGGTGAAGGGTAGTTTATTAGGAATGAATCGAAAGTGCTGAAATGAGTTAACTTATAAGTTATAAGGAATAGTTAGAATAGGGCATTTTTTTATTAGCAGGGATATTTCAGTGGTCCGTAATAATAACATTTTGAACGGATGCGAAGTAATTGAATTTAGAAAAATAGATGAGGCTGTCAGAATTGGAAGATATTTTGCTGATTTAAATTTTTGGGTTTTATGTATAATAAAATATAATTTAGTAAACCTCAATAGTTTGTTTCTCTCTCTTGCAAATAGACCCTTCCACAAATTTATAGGTAGAAGCTCCAAGGAAATAAACACCATCAATATAACGCTCGCCATTTACCATCTAACTAATTACATAGAGTACTTGGGGCGTTTTGCTACACTCTACTGAAACAGCACTACATTACCTCGTCCAGCGGGTGAAATGATGTACTTTCAGTTACCGTTTATAATACGGTTACAAACAGTTAAGTCGCTAAAAAAGTATGCAAGCATTGCAAGCAAAAACCAGCGGAATCATAGCCTGTGGTGCAAACACCCCAAGGATGATACACACTACTTAACAACTACAGGATGGCCTATCCTCATAAAGCTTAATTCCCACCTGCGCGAAATTCGCTCTTTTTTGAAATTGCTTTAAAAATTTCACGTTCATTACACGCATAAAACGGCAAATTGTCGAAGCAATGTCAATAAAAGAGCGAGTTTCGCGCAAGCGAGAATGTGGCAAATGTGTAACAAATCCCCCTCTCGGCCCCCATTTATATTTGGTGGGAGTGCGTCGCACCGGTTTCACACTCACACTGAGTGTGTCATTCCTGAACTCGCCCCTGACCAAGAATCGTAAACTCTACGATTGCTCAATCGGCTTAATTTGTTTACAATAGTTTCCCAAATACTATTCCCTAAAACTCAATAATAACTTGGTGAAAAATGTTTAAAATTTCGCGCGAATTAAAAGCATTTCAAACGACCTTAAATCTGGATGACGTCACGTAGTATGATTTTGCGTTAAGCCGGCGCCACACGATGTCTCCAACCATTGGCCCCAACGTTATATCCAACGTTGGGTACAGTATTTTTTGCTCTAGCATTCGGCAAATGCACATACCTACTTACTTTTGTTACTATAAACATATCACAAATTATAGATTGGCGGATTGCCCTTTGGAATTTCCTTCTTTGGTCATAATTAATAGGTATATCGTTTTATTTATATAATGCTAGGCTAATCATTGAATTTAAGCGAAGTAAACCAATTCTAATATTGATAAAATTTTAAAAAATCAGAGAAAAACGTAAATAAACACAGCTAACGGGTATTTATTATGTAGAGTTCGAGTAAACGCTCGGAGTTGCTGTTTTGTTCTGTTATCCCTGTTCTTCTCATCATAAGAAAAAAAGACGGAAAATGCTCCGAGTGCTCAGTGTTTCAAGACGAACTCACGGTATGATGGACGGTTGCTGACAGACACTGACAAATCATACTACATGACGTCACGACCAGTACCAGAGCGTTTTTTCCCGCTGGAAATAATTTGAATTTTTTTGCATTTTCAATTCCTTATTGTGGCCGTTTGCGACAAAAAAAAATTGTTTTTTTCGCTGATATAGGTTTTAATTAATGTATTCTTATGATTTATAGTAATATTTTCATGTTTAAATTTTTTGTCAAGTTCCCTATTGTGACGTCACGTGCATCCCGGATTTTCAAGATGGCCGCTGATACGAATGATGTTCAGTTTGTGCTGACAATTATTTTATCGTAAATTCGGATTTATCAAGTGTTATAAGTGTAATTTAAAGTTTCATTTAATGTGTGTAAGCATAAAAGACTCCTGGCTGAAAATACTCGCGAAAACCCCAAGCATTTTCTGGTTTTACTGGATTTGTTGTATCAGGACATCGCTTTCTTTTATTCGTGTGTATTGCTAGTTTTCTACTGTTAGTATTTCCTAGTCAAGCATTTGTATTGCTTTTTTTTTGTAAATCAAATATCTTCTTAGTTGTAAGTTTCCTTTGCATGTAATTACTAAAAATTAGTGTTTGTGAAGAGTGAAATAAATAAATATGTAAATAAATTCCTCTACTGGCGCGTTTACTATGAAAAAGCATGGAGAATATGGGAAACTTGCAGTGTTTTTCTGGAATATGATTATGAAAATCTAAATCAGGAATCACTATTTGGCTTTGTGAAATAAGCATACTTTGAATGTCCATATTAAATCGTTCTAGTACCTATTAAACTATTGAATAATAATTGAGAAGTAGGTAGGGGCAGTAAAAAATAAAACACACTATTGCAACCACGTTTCGCTTATATTTTGATATTGAAATGTAAAAATTGAACCGGCTCGCTCAAGTTGGCACCCCACATTTGGTTTTCTACTGCTTCTCAACTGTAGTCAATTGTACCCGTTTTGTGCTCAATTGTGCCAGTATTTGCGAATTGTGCTCATTTCCATACACAAAAAAAACATTGAAACAAATCCGGGGGCCAGCTTGACTCCAGCCCTTCATTTTTTTGACTTTTTGGCAATATGTTTGGCTAATTGATAAACAAAAGCAAACAAACTTGTCTTTCAAATTAGTCAACCACTAAGGACACAAACTTTTGAAGTCTGCTAGACCTATCTATTTTATCAGACAAAGAGGTAATAATACGAAAACTTCATTAGATAAAAAAAGACACAGAATGCTCATTGCGCAAGACGAGGCAAAACGTACCAAATTATGTTAGACTTACGTATAGCAATCCGTCCGTCTTACTTGCTCGGGATAAAAAGGGAAGGAGAAAGACCGCGTGTTGTGCAACGTATTTGTCAATGAAAATTTCAAACAACTTTTAAATGACATTTGTCAACTTGAATATCAACTGTACATTGATTCTTGTCAGACCACGGGCAATGAACAAGGACAAGGAGATGCCCAGATGGCAAAACGATCACCTCTCACCTGTACTAGGTAGCCAATAAAAATGCATTGCCTCGTGTTGCGCGCGCATACCAGGTAAAAATAGATAGGTCCATAACCTCAAAATAACAATTTTTCACGTTTGAAAATGCGAGGAAAGTGCACTGTCATAATAAAACACAAACCGATCAAGGACTGCGTGACGTCATTCGCATACCGCTATCTTCGATGTTTTTATGAACGTTTGTCTTATGGGATTGAGCAATCCTGTAGAGTTTACGATTCTTGCCCCTGACGACTTAGTTTTGGGGGGCCGGATTCTATTTTACGAGTCGAGTTGAAATTCGTATCGAATTGTCAAAATAGCGATTCTATTTTTCGATTTTTCCATACGTATTACACGGTACGTCCGGAGCTGTCGTATTTGATATCGAGACAATTCGATTCGACTCGTAAAATAGAATCCGGGGGCTGACGTCGGAATTGATAATAGGAATGTCAATTTTTATTAAAACACCGGTTTTTCCATTAACCGGTTAATTGAGTAACAGTTTTAACTGCCCGGTTATAACTGATATTAAACACCGGTTATTCCGATTAACTGGTTGTTCGGTTATTTTTCCGAATTTTATCAGAATAATTGCATTATTAATTCTATAATGTAAAATTAATTAAACAACAACCTATCTTTATTGTAAAAAAAAATCGGGAACTGTTACGTGCTAAGAAAAATCATCAAAGAATACCTACACTTTTCTTCTCTTCTGTCATTTAAAACATGTACCCATTGAGAAAACAATCCGCTGCTGAACGAATGAACCAAAACTGAAATGAAAATGAAATACTACAGATAGGCACTACTATCGGTTAAAGAATGTGGAAATAGGTATTCGACTGTTGTCGCTTATTCAATATTTTACAATTTATTTAATAAGACAAGAGAAAAGTCTACATGTTTCACTTTTACCGGTTATTAGGTATGAAACCCGGTTATCCGGTTATAACTGGAAGCAAAAAACAACTGGTTTTAACCGGTTAACCGAAAAGTAAACACCGGTTTTTCGGTTTTAACCACCGGTTATTGACATCCCTAATTGATAACACACCAATATGGTGGCGATTACCAAAAACGAGGCCGATAAGCAATCCTGTAGGTGTGTATCAATCTTGCAAACACCCTACGTCACGTCGAGAAACGGCACGCTGCCTACGTCTTCACTGGTACTTGGCGTGGTGGGGGCTTGTGATTTGATCTACACAAGCCTATAATGATTTTGACCAATCAGAAGTGATTCTCGACTTAAAAAAAAACGAAACTGATAGAAACATTTACAGATAAAAATATCCAAAGAAATTATCTTTTGTAAAGTACATCTTTACAAAATAAACAGAGATGGCATCGGAAAAGCAATACGAATTTCCCAATAATATTAATTTTTTCACTCACAAAAAAGTAAAAACGTCTGCAATATTTTCGCGCGCTGTCAAATTTGAATATATGCGACATGGTAAAAGTTGTTGCGCGTGTCTCGAACCTATGGTTAAGAAATCTGTAGGTACTACAGAATCGGTACTAGTACTAATACTAGTTCAGAATCGACACAGAGTCGATTGTGTTTGAACCGCGAACAAAGAACCGTAATAAAAATTTGGAAACCTGTGCTCTGTGGGCTGCGGCGGCTGTCGATTCCGATTATTCGTAATTTTACAAGTGCCGACTTTCAGACATTTGGCTATGGACTATCATTATGTATGTGGCGACATCTATAGGTTGAGTAAAACATTATTTGCAGAACCAATCTCAAATCCGATCCAGGTGGATCGAGAAAACACAGATTTCAATGTCCATGAAATAATAAAAATTGGGATATATTTGCATCTTATCTTTACTATATTGCGATGTATGTTGGTTGAAGTGAGCATTTAAATTCACAATTATAAAAATTTATAATATATACCGGATAAATAACATTTCGAAGCTAATATTCTACATGTCAGGATGGCCGAGCGGTCTAAGGCGCCAGACTCAAGGTTACCTTGCCTACTCTGTAGGTTTCGAGCGTTCTGGTCCTCATCTGAGGGCGTGGGTTCGAATCCCACTTCTGACAAAACTTTTTGAACTTTTTTTATTGTTTAAATATCGTTTGCATGTTTTTTCTTCAAATATTGAATTTGTTATTGTCGGTAGAAGCATTGTCGAGTTGTTATTGTTCATAAAAATGGCAAATTCTTTAAAACATTTACTAATTTCACCTACATTTTTATCTCCTTTATCGCCTTCTAGAAATTTAGCGAGTTTCCCGCGTTTCCCCAAAAGTGAAGGAGATAAAATATTTATACGGCAAATAACCAGGTAAAATTTCAATTAATTAGGTAATTCAAAAAAGATACAAATATTATGAATTCCTCATTACAGACCAAAGAAAGTTGCAAAAAAGTTAGATTTTTCACAAACCAAAGAAAATTTTATTGCTAGAAGTAGTACCAATCTTCCAGATATTAGAATTGTAGATGATACTCGAGGGAATGTGCAACAGAAATTAAGGCAAAATCATATTTTAAATATAAATACTCCAGTTAAATTAGATTTAGTGAAAAATGGTTTGGAAAAATTCAAAAACAGTACCACGGTTTTAGGCAAGGGTACTTTTGGTACCGTTTTTAAAGGATCACACAGAGGTAAATGAGTTTTTCAAAAATATTATGAATTCATTGCAGCTTTAATGAAGATATTTTATTTTAGGGGAAACGGTTGCAGTAAAAATAGCTACAAAAGAATGTTCTTCCAGAGAACAAAACGCACTAAACCTAAGCCACAAAAACATCGTTAAAACCCTTGAAATAGTACAAAATGCAGAAAACAATTATCAAACTTATAGTTTGATAATAATGGAATATTTACCTAAGTGCAAAAGCCTTCAGGAGGTGCTGGAAAATTTGCACGAAGAAAACTCTTCTACGCTGGAGCAATTTGCCATAGACATTACATCTGGATTAGATTATCTACACAAAAATGGAGTTTTGCATTTGGATTTAAAGCCTAAAAATATACTGCTAGTGGAACCTGGAAATATTTGTAAAATTTGCGATTTTGGAAATTCTGCCAGAATAGATGATAATTTAGCGAATTTCAGTCATAATGTAATATGAACTTCAGCTGTAATGATTGATCTTTGAGATGCCTTTTTTTTAGGGAACTGTTATTTATACAGCTCCAGAAATACTATTAGGCAAACCACCAAGTGTTAAAAGTGATATTTATTCACTTGGTTTAGTTTTTTGGCAAATTGTCTATCAAAAGAATCCATTTTGTGAATACGACACCATGGAAAGTATCATTTATAATGTAAGTATGTAGGTACATATTTTAATTTTTATTATATGACTTTGATAACTAATTGCTATAGTTAGGATTAGTGGCCTTTGTGTCGAAAAATTTGAAACTCTACTGGTATCCAAGATATTTGTATTGTATAGATAAAATGTTTTACATTACACGTAGGGTAATGCTTATTACTACAATCGTATGGTTACCTACGTGGCAATATTCCATTCTTTAGTCAAACAGTAGGTATGTATAATACACGACTCATACCGCACTTATATTTTTGAATAATTGTAAATCAACAATAAGGTAGGTACTAAAAATACTATCCAGGGTTGCAGTTCCAAGGGCATACCCAAGATCTGAAATAGGGGGGGGCTGACCAAAAAAAAAAAAAACAATGGATTTTGCATTTCTCTTTTTAATTACTAAATTTTGACATAACTCGCTTAATTTTTACTTCAATAACAATTTTCTTGGATTTGTCGCAAATTTATTTAAAACTTGATTTTCAAATTGCTCTCGATTTGATTTAATTAAATCAAGATGCACACTCATGAGACATAATCCTGTTAACCTTTCCTCTCCCATGGTACTTCTCAACCAAGTCTTCACTCTTCGAAGAGTACTGAAGGATCGTTCTACAGTGGCCGTGGTGCATGGAATTGTGATTAAAATCAAAAGTGCCTGTTTTAGGATGGGATAAAAAACATCGTTCTCGTCGAGAAGGTCAGTTATTTCGACGTCTTTTCGCTGGTCCTCAGTTGACTTTTTTTCCTTCCACAAATTATACCATAGGTCCATTTCCGCAGTAATATCGTCCAATTTATAAAACTGGGTAAAATATTGTGCATTTTGTTCTACTTGATTGGTTTCCATGTCGAGCATATATAATGGATGTATTTTTGTTAAGGCAAACGCTGGAGTATGTTCTTGAGAAAAGCGAATATTTAAAGAGGCTATAATTGAATCCAGATACGGTATAATTAACGAACGCTTCCAGTAGTCACTATCACAGTCTGATGGAGGATTGTTTCTATGTATTTGCCTCTTGGTAATTCGAGGGATAGAAATTTCTATTTCCAATTCCAATGCAAAGTCTTGTGCTTTTTTAAGTACTTCATCAATAACTAGGTCGGCATCTTCACGGTTTTTCTTCAGAACGTTAAGGATTACGTTCAGATGTTCTTGCAACTTAATTAAATCCATAGTTTTTGCTTGCAAGGCATTAACAACCGGCTCCAGTAAAGCTGAATATTTTGCAATTATAGTTAGGGCAACAATTAGTGAGGGTTTGGTAACGGCGGCATGCAACTGGTACGCAGATTTTCTCGTGGCGTAGTTTCCTTCGATAGATAGTTTTTCAAGTGATTTCACAATTTCGAGGAAATTTTGTGCAAATAAGCGAATACTTTTGTATTTTTCAGACCATCTAGTCTCACACAGTCGTGATAGATTAGGAGCGGAACTTCTGCGAGTGGTGGATTCCCTGAAAAAGGTTATAACATCCTTTACGGTGGCAATAGTGTTTCTAATTTCCGGAACATTATTTGCATCATTGACAACAAGATTAATTTTATGGTTTGAGCAATGAAAAAATAATGCTCGTGTGTACTTTTTCCTTAAAATCGCTTGTACGCCACCCTCTTTGCCCGCCATCGTAGCGCAGCCATCAAAACCAAGTCCTACACAACTATGCGGTGAAAAATTATAGCTAACTAAAAAATTGTCTATTGCATTGGCAATTGCTGGGGCATCCTGTGCTGTCAGCTCCACAAAACCCACAAATTCTTCTCGGACTTTTTTTTTACTTTCATCATAGAAACGCAAGCCAATGGATAGCTGCTCCTTTCCTGAAACGTCGGCTGTCTCGTCGGCTAAAACTGTGTAGAACATGGCTTTCTTTGCATCATTTATCACACTCTCCCTAATAACTTCGCCACATAAATATATGAGTTGGTTTTGTATTTTTGGTGACGTATAAACAGCATTTCTACGACACTTTTCCAGGTGATTCTTTAATTTGATGTCGCCTGACTCAACTCGGAAATTCATTAGATCGAAAAAAACTCCCTCATCTGCTTCTTTTCCTCGTAGAGGCATATCGTGTGTGCCACAGAATACTACACAGGAAATAATAGAGGCCAATATTTGCTTGTTCTCTTCGATTGTTTTTTGGTGGAAACTTTGAACTTGAATGTCCACAGGTATATTTTCGAGAAAGGCCTTTGCAGCAGCAGATGCAGATTTGTGAAAGTTATTGGTGGCATGTTTACGACAATCTTCGTGCATATTCCTAAACTTCGTAAATGGTCTGATCATAAATGAACCTAACACTCCCCTTACTGTGCCAGTAGAAGGAGGAAATAAAACACAGTGCTTACACAGAGCACCCTTCAGTCGCTTGGAATACACTAACCATGGTGTGTATTGATCTAACCAAGCATAATTAAATTTTCTTCGCAAATGACTGGCATCGGCTGCAAAATCGTAATTCTTGGGTGGAACCCACGGATTTTTTAACAACTCTTTTTTTCTTTCCATCGTCAGGTGAAATGTTTGTCCTACATAACGACCCAAGTCATTTTCGTGGCAACCATCATTCTCTTCAATTTTGGGATTGACTACAGAGCCAGATGTTGACGGTAAAGATTCTAAATTAGGAGCAGTGACTTTGTTAGATCTCAAAGAATTTAGCGGTTGCTCAGATTCAGATTCAGTTTTAGATGGGCTTGGCGATGAAATTTGATCATTGTTATCATCGCTCCCGCTGCTACTGTCATGTTCTTTTTTCCTCTTGAGAGTTTTAGTAGCTGCAAAACACAATAATGCCGCTATTAGTATTTTATACAGTGTGAGTGATATCCATGCTAGTGTTTTGTTTAACATGTAACATGGAAAAAAACATTTTGTTTTTTTTAATTGGAATTTACAGATATTACACAAATGTCGTCGAATGTAACTTACTAACTGTAACTTACCTGTTTGAAAAAATTTCCTGAGGTAGATTCAGCAGATTTTCCAATAAGTACTGTAACGTTTTTAGCGTGAACTTGTTCGACTACGATGTGATAAAAGCTGCCAATTAATTAAAACTATACTTTTATTAACACTTAACTTAAATTCACTCTGATTAATTTAACTAAACACACTAACTAGTTTATGTAACGCCTTGTATCTTGTATTTATTTATAAAAGTATTCTATTCTTCAACCCGGCACTGGCGAAATCTGCCCTCGCCGCCCGACATTGTTCCTTTTATATCCGAAGCGCCTGCTTCTCGAAGATTCTCTCCGCAGCACGTACGAAGCTTCGCGCTGCGTCTCGAGAATTCTCCACGCGGCCGGGAAGAGTCAGAGGCGGACTCAGGGTAATTTTCGTTACAGTACAATCTAATATAAATTTCTGACAATGTTTACTAGTGTAACGTAACTGCTAACAACATAGCATAGACGTTTATCAACAAATAAGTAAATTAAGTTTACTAGCAGTACTTGCACAAACAAATTAACATTGAATAACAAATGAAAATAATCGAATTCCGTTAGAAAAACAACACAATACAACAAATTCGCAGGGGCCAGGATCGTAATAGAAAATTCATATTTCTTTGCTAATTCCGCTAATTGCAAATCTAGTAGGCTGTCCAGTGCGCTGCGTTTGACTTACGTAGGTATATGAATATATTTTAGTAGTATTTAGTAGTATATTTTTCGGGTTTGTAATTTTTTTAGTAAAACCATAGTGGTTTATTTTGATTTTTTTATTTTCTGCACTTAGCGGAGCCTTTTTATAATTTATAAAAAATTTTAGGGGGGGGGGGCAGCTGCCCCCCCTGCCCCTCGCTGGGTACGCCCTTGTGCAGTTCAGTTGCTACTACTCTTATCTCAGAAACGGAAAAAGTTCACGAGGTCGGTTACATTGGAAAAAGTGCCATTTAGGGCAATTACGTTTTTTCCAGTCTATTTAGTGAAATACATAGATATATCAGGTACCTTATCAGGGACGAATAATACAGTAGTGTCGTGATAATCCGGATCAAATAAAACCAGACCAATCCGGATTATCGAATTATTCGGATTACTAAGGCATTTTACAGTCTGCTTTTAAAATTATTTTGAGAATTTCATACATCTGTCAAAACTGGTATTCCAACAATAAATTGACATGTTTTGATTGTTGATTTGAACCAATCAGATTGTAATTACGTGATTATATGCACTAGTGCAAATTATCAGATAATTGTATACTAACTGGTGCGAAAACTGGTGTTTTGACATTTTTTGACAAAAAATTTAAATTTTTGATTTATGAAATTCTCTCATTAAATACAACTCGTGCAATGGAAATATATTTATAATTTTCGACAAATTTGCACTCATGCGTTTTTAACTGAAAAAGGCAATCGTGCACTACGTGCACTCGTGCTCTTTTTCAACTAAAAATGCATTCGGGCAAATTTCCCAAAAATTATCAATAATTTCCATTGCACTAGTTATATTACTATTGAAAATATAACATGCTGAATTTAAGCAAAAAAAAGCTTTATATTTATTTGAAAAACAAGACAAATGAAAAAAATAATTCTATATAGAGTGCGAAATATGTAAGTATGTACGTACATAAGTGTAAAAATAACTAGTCAATATTGTTCCAACTTTCGTTTACATTATTTTCACCATTTGAATTTTGTCCACCTTCTTTGACATTTTTCTGCACCGCTTGGAAGAAGTTGGTGATTTTACTTTGATGATTGCTGTGCTGTCGTTTTTCAAAAGCAATTTCTTTAAGGTTTTGTAGCATCATAGACATGTGAAAACTACCTATCCACTTGAACGCGGTCACAAAACGACAAGTGAAAACCTGTGCTTTTTTAATTAGTTAGAATTAAAACTTCCATGAAAAACGGTGGAATTGTTATACCACATCAAAAAATTCATAATTGCGAAATCCCAGAATGATGATAGCAAAAAACAGATTCGCACTGACACCAATTTTAAATAACTCTACCGAGCCTGAAACTTTAGATTTTTCACTTCACAAGCTATAAAGATAGAGAAATTGAATAAATACAAAATAGAAGAAATAGACTTAAATTATTTTAATAACGAATGTCCCAACCCCACAGAATTAGATCTCTCAAAATTTCACATAGACCCTTTTAATAAAGAGGAACAATATAAGATTTTGAATCTGATTAAAGAATTTTCCGACAAATTTTTCAATGACGAGGACCCATTAACCATTACAAGTAAGATAAAACGCCGTATACGCACCTCTGACGAAGTCCCTGTCTACACGAAATCGTATCGTAACCCTTTCATACACGAGCAAGTAGTGGAAAAACAAATAAGTAAAATGCTAGATCAGAAAATAATCAGGCCGAGCACGTCTCCATGGAGTTCACCTATTTGGGTAGTCCCAAAGAAATTAGATGCTTCGGGAAGATTGTTATTGATTCTAGAGGGCTCAATGCGAAGACCCTAGATGAGCGCTACCCTCTGCCGAACATCACTGACTTACTGGACAAATCAGGGAGATGTCAGTATTTCACGACCCTAAGATTTAGCGAATGATTTCCATCAGATCCAAATCTACGAAGACGACAAAATTAACTTTCCTTGTCATTATAATGATGATGTTCCAAAGACAAAAAAACTTTCGTAATACCTATAAGATCTGTGATACAATTATTTTAATGACAAGGAAAGTTAATTTTTAAATGTAAGTAGTAGTCAGTATGTTCCTAATGTCCACCTTTTAATTATTTATTTATTTATTAAATTTTTCACGTCTTTTGTAGTGTCCTGAGGATGCAAATAAATTTTGCGAAACGTCGACAATTTTGAAAAAAACAAACTTCCGTTGGTGTTTTTTTTTCCGATCCTACCCCAATCAAAACAAAGCAAAATATCTTAAGAATTCTGTTCAAACTTTTATAAACAACTAAAACAACTGGGGGGTACCTATGTCAGAGAAGCAAATACGAACGACATCCTATTATTATTAGATGAATATAACACCGGCAGCATCTAAACTATTCGAAATCATACACCTCGACACCTACAGACTCGAACAAACCAAATTTCACACTATAATAGATACCTAGCTTTTCTAAGTATGCTCAAGCATATCAGAATTCAAAAACACAGTTATCACGGAACTACTCAACCTACACAAAATCAAAGTACATTTTTGTTCACCTAATCACCCGCAATCTAACGGTGTGATTGAACGACTTTATTCTACCCTAGCAAAACACATTCGTTTACTCAATAATCAAGAATTTGCAAAATCATAAATCCTTCAAAAAATGGTATACGTCATCCTGGCCTATAATAACTCAATTCATTCAACAACGAAGTTAAAACCCACTGACGTCATTAATGATCATATTACAACCAACGACCCATACAACATACAACTAAACCAACTTCTTTCAAGCGATTATGTTAATAATTACAAAGAAAAAACCAGATTAATGTACTCGGACATCAATAAAAAATTATTAGAACACAAACAAAACGTAATTTCCAAAATAAACGTAAACCGTGATAAACCATCAGTTATATTATAAAACCCTATGTTATTATTATACAAATAATTCTCCTTACAATGATAATTTGAAACACATACAGCTTTGATTAAACTGACATATATTATATTTCATCCTCACGGGTACCGTTACCGGAGACCCCGACAAAATCGCAATCAGGAAATTTGAAGGCAACCCAGGAATTTTACCACTGCAATTAGAACACGCAAAAATCACACAATACAGTTATAGGTTTTTTATGTTATATTTAGGATGACGTCACGAAAAAGGACAGACAATGTTGTCAATATCTATTTTTTTTCTTAATATTTATCAGAATGTCTGAATGTCATAATGTGTGAATAAATCTGATGAAAGCTGAAAATAACGAAATGAAAATGTTTATAAAAGCTATGCAACGTCGCGCGCCGTAACCAACCAAAAACATCTGAAATTCCCCTACTTTGAATGCGTTAAAAAATACTTTTAGTTTTCTTAAGTTGGAAGCAGAAATTTACTAAATGTGACGTCATCCTAAATATAGCGTAAAAATCCTATACCTACACCCTTATACACTACTTTGATTTAAATCCAATTTTGTAAGCACTAAATAAACTACACCCATGATCCGAAAATATCATGAATTGGCTAATACTACACTATTAATGTTAAGATAGAAAATAAAATTAAGGAAATTTTACCGCATCTTAACAAAATTGAACCAGGTTTAGTAAATATTATAAGTTCCGTTTTCAAGTCTATCACAGGAAATTTAGATGCATCCGAGGACGAAAAATACGAACATTTAATAAAAAATTTAGAAAATAACCAAATTGATTTGGCTCAAAACATTGGAATTCGAAATGCTATTTCGGCTAGCGTCATCAATAATTTTAATGCCTCAATTTCCACAATAAACTAAAACCAAAAAATCTACATACCTATAGGGAAATAGTTATTTTCCTAACAAGTGCGCAAAGTGTTACTTTTCCGCACGCAAACACAGTTATACGAACGACGCGCAGCGGAGTTCGGATGAGTGTTTGCGTGCGGAAAAGAAACTTTGCGCACGTGTTAGGAACAAAATTTTTCCTACGAGCCTCATATCAGGTAGGTAACAACAAAAATTTAAAAAAAAAACGATAATTTGTTCAATTATTTTCAATTAACCTGAAGCGAAACTATTCATTTATCAAAAAATTACATAACAAAAAAACAGGAAATTGAAATCCTCGTCAGAGCTGTTCATCTTAAAGCGTTTAAATTTGATGCGAAAGAAGTTTGTAGATTCTTACATGTAAATTGAGAACACAAATCTGACAATGTGTCAAAGCTTATTATATTCAGTGTTTGTATAGATGTTGGCTGATACCTATAGAAACAGAGGAAAAATTTGTCATCATGTGTCAAAGTCGACAGGTGCTTGACAATTATTTTTACTTTTCGGCACTCAGTGCGGATAAGGCCCGTATCCGCACTGAGTGCGGAAAAGTGTAACTTTGAGAACGATAATGCGTGCGGAAAAGTACTACTTTGCGCACGCTCGTAGGAAAACATATTTATTTTATGGCCTTGCACGATATCAAAAATTCAATAACATATTCTAAACTTAAAATCTTTCACCCAAGTATCATAAGAGTTGAAGATCTCTTGTTTGAATTGCAAAAACTCGAAAAAGCAATAAGCCCTCATGAACTACCTAGGCCTGTTAATTTAGAGACTGTACTTATTTTTGAAAAATTAATTGACGTCGATTGTTTCACTCTAAATAATAAAGTACATTCTTGCTGCGGTGGGAATCATTGCAATTGGCACATACTCTTTCAACATCCCTCGTATTAAGTCAAAATTCTAAACAATAAATCCATTCAGTGCAGTGGTGTACGTGATATTTTAACCCTTATCGACCTATTTTCTCCTTAAATTCATGATCGTGCTACTGCCAAAACCTAGGGCTAAGGTAACTGATGGAATTGTCTCACCTTGTGCTATCATTTCAATTGGCGCTTACTTGTTTAAAATTTTGTCACATTATCGGGGATGCTCATAAAGTGTGTGCCAATTGCAATGATTCTCACTGTACCAATAGTTAATCATGATATTTTTGACTATTTCCATTTATACTCTTTTCCAAGTAGGCATAAGAAAGAGTCTGTTCATGCTCGTCATACCGCGTAAGAAATACCTTATTAAAAATCAATCGCACTATAAATATCAAGGCACACCTTGCAAAGAAATCCTACCAAACTATTCGAGAAATTCGAGAAACGCATAAAACACCTCTGCCTGCCGACAAATTGACGTCACAGATACCCGGCATATAATCAACCAATTAGAAGGATCCCATCAATGGATATATTGATCCTACCGAACGAGGTCCCTACCCAACTTAAATGTCCTCTGCAAGAAGAACATGATGCTTACCTCCATGGCAGTTATTTGGTCACGAAATACCCAGAATATCGAGTCTATGGACAATTATCATTTGTTTCATCCTCGTTATAAGCTGTCTACATTTATTACAGAAATAAACAGGATGCACAAAATGGTTGCAGAAGAAGAAGCCGCCCTCGATGGAAGCCACACACATTGATCTACCCCTGTTCCACCCAGAATAGTTGAAACTGAGGATGGAGGAGTTATCTCTCGGTCAATTCCCTATACAGGGTGTCCCAAATTCGAGGGTGACCATTGAGATATCGGAAACTATAAGAGATACGAGGTCCGTTAAATTATGTCAAAGTTGCGCAATTTTATGACTAATAAAGTGCCGTTTTGAAATTTGAAAAATTCCGAATACTTCCGAAGATATTCGGGAAAAACCGAAATTTTGCAAAATAATTTTTATTTTTTCCTGAGTCTATTTGAAGAGCAATTTTAAAATAAATGTCACTTCATCGTTGTCACTTTTTCCCCTTTACAAGATGTTGCTATAAAATTTCAATAAAAAATCTGAAATAAAAAATAAGGGTCCCTATTTAGAAAAATAAAGTTGATGATGGCCGCCCAAAGATGAAACGTCGAATCTGAAATATAGTAGCAACATCTTGTAAAGGGGAAAAAGTGACATTGATGAAATGACATTTATTTTAAAATTGCTCTTCAAATAGATTCAGGAAAAAATAAAAATGATTTTGCAAAACTTCAGTTTTTTCCGAATATCTTCGGAATTTTCCAAATTTCAAAACGGCATTTTATTGGTCAAAAAATTGCGCAACTTTGCCATAATTTAACCAACCTCGTATCTCTAATAGTTTCCGATGATATCTCAAATGGTCACCCTCGAATTTGGGATACCCTGTACATGCTATGAGGTTGCACATACTGAGGTTGCATTTTCAACCTCGATATAAGGAACATCCCAACCAGGCACGACTGGTTCTTCATTTTCTTTTTTTATATGCTGATTGCAATGGTATTTTTTTATACAGTTGTCTTTCCGATCGTGTACAGTCAACCCAAAACCGAGTTCGACATATCGAACAGTATTACAGTATAAGTGGGTAAAATACCATTTAAGGTTAATGGGCAGAGCGGAAGACGATCTCTGCAGATTCTGCTCAGACGCAATAGAAACCGCAGAGCATCTGCTCTGCGAATGTCCAGCCCAATTCTGCAAGAGGCTCAAATTCCTCGAGGGGGCAACACTATCACCAGAAGAAGTGGGCCAACTGACACCCAGGAAAATAGCTTCCTTCGGCAGAAGTCTACGCTTCCTGGAGACAAATTGAGATGTAGAGTCACGCACAAAATATCTGCAAAGGTAGCAGTGCTGAGCAGCTGAAAAGCCGAAACGACTCCCCCGAAATCTACAATCTACAGTATAAGTGGATAATAAATTTCCTGAAATTACCCCTCACGTAAAAATACCCAAGAATTCTCCAAACCCACATTCCATATTTTGGTAATTACCCCGAAATGTTGATTAAAGACACAATACATTTATGTCCACGCTACCCAAAGACCTTATAAAACTAGTTTTATGAGGTCTTTGACGCTACCCCTCCTAGAAGATAATATGCATAAAATACCCCATACTGAATATTTGAAAATTTAAAACTTAATCTCAGTCATCCTGTATATTCATATTTGGTTCCTACCGCGTCAAGTGCTGCCATAAACATGAGTCTTGTTTTTATTAAAAAAATCAAAATTTTAATTAATCAAACAGGTATTTACAGGTTTTGAAAATCTAATTAATAATAAACATTTAACCGATTACCAATAAAAGGGAGTTTTCTACTACGTTTAAAGTCAACAAATCTGGTTACGACTTATCTGACGTTTTATTTGCCATAATCACCTTGATATCTTCAGCGTCCAACGTTTCGTACTTCATCAGAGCCTCCGCCAGGGCTTTGTGCTCTTTTGCGTGAGATATCAGGATTTGTTTGGCCCTGTCGTAACTTTCCTTTAAAATCCTCTTGATTTCGTTGTCGATAGTTTCCGATGTCGACGGTCCTAATTGTTCCGGATAAAAACTCTTCGGGTTTTCCGATATGGTTCTCAGACCTAATTTCTCAGACATGCCCCAATCTTTGACCATGTGCGTTGCGATCGACGTAGCCTGTTGCAAATCAGAACTGGCACCAGAAGTGATTTTTTCCGGTCCAAAAATCAACTCTTCAGCGGCCCTGCCGCCCATCATAGTGTCCATCATTGCCTGCAATTGAGATTTGGTCACGTGATAACGTTCCTTTTCTGGTATGTAAGCGGTGTGGCCCAAACTCGGTCCGCGTGGGATAATGGTGACTTTGTGTAAGGGGTGGCTGTCTTTGGTGTTGAAGGCTACAATTGCGTGACCACCCTCGTGGTAGGCTGTAATTAGGTTGGTTTCCTCATCGGGGATGCGAGATTTTCCTTCTGGGCCCATGAGAACTTTGTCCCGAGCAGATTCCAAGTATTTCATCGTGACACTATCAGCACCATCTATTGCAGCTTTCAATGCTGCTTGATTAACCATATTTTCCAAATCAGCCCCTGTAAAGCCTGTCGTACCACGGGCCAACAGCTCCAAATCTACACCTCTGGCCAGTATTTTGCTCAAATACAAGCCCAATATATCTTTGCGCCCCGTATAATCCGGTGTCGGCACAGTAACCTCAACATCAAATCGGCCTGGTCGCAGAAGGGCCTGGTCCAAATCTTCTCTGCGGTTTGTGGCTCCCAAAACTATGACGCCTTCATTTTGATGAAACCCGTCCATTTCGCTCAATAGTTGATTGATTGTTTGATTAGCGTAAGGATGCAGGACGCTGTTGGTTCTTTTGGAACCCACAGAGTCGATCTCGTCGATGAAGATCACGCAAGGAGCGCGTTCCTTAGCAGCCTTAAATAGGTCCCTGACGCGTCTGGCTCCTTGTCCTACCAAAACTTCGTCAAACTCCGGTCCAGCTGCATGAAAAAATGGAACTTCAGCCTCACCTGCAACTGCTCTGGCCAACAGGGTTTTTCCAGTGCCGGGAGGGCCTACCAATAACACGCCTTTAGGTAATTTGCCCCCCAAAATTGAAAATTTGTCAGGATTTTTCAAAAACTCCACAACATCTTTAAGTTCTTGTTTGGCTTCATCTACTCCTTTAACGTCATCAAAAGTAACATGGATTTCCTCGGAGTCCACTTCCACTTGATTTCCTAGCTGAATCCTGAAAACCGATCCACTAGCGCCTGCCATTAGGGTAGCAACAATAGCAAAAAAAAAAGCTATGGTCAATACATGCTGGACAAGTCTGAGGTATCTTGAAGCCTTATTGCTATTACCTTTACCACCTCCAGTATTGCCTAATAAGTATCCTTCGGCAAAAGCAATTTTCATTCGTTGCTTTTCATTGTCAGTTAAGTGGATATCTTCAAGTAACATCTTCTTTAGTTGATCTCCATTATTGGGCGGAAGTTTCGCATCGTGCAGATTGATTTTTAATCGATTTATTAACGTGGGATTGCGTACTAGTTCTGCTTGTATATTCCGATCAGTCTTGAAATGTCTTATTTGAATGTTTATAGCGAACTTATTGTCATACAACCTTGGAATGAGTTTCTGAAGATTTATCCTATTTTTATTTGGAATTTTCATAAATTCTTGTTTGTTTTCGAAAAACGATTCATTTGATATGTAGGAGACGTCACTTTTGTTTTTGTGAAGTAAATTCAAATGTAAGTTGCGAGCAAAATCATAATCACAGTTTTTGAGGGTTTCTGCGAAACTCTCCGGGCAAATTAACAGGTTCTGCGGCTGCTGCTTGGACTTATGGACTTTCTTGTTACGAAGAAAAACTATCGAAGGGGTTTTAGATCTGATTTGAGTGAGCGTGGCGAATGCCCAATTCTGGTTTTGAAACGAAAACATAATTATTAAACGTTAAATTGAGTAAAAACTAGGAATTTTTTTTTGATATTTTTTTTGGTAACCTTACTTTTTTTGACAAAGTCAACATTGTTGACAGTTGGTGCATAACCGCGTTCAGTAATTGATTAGATGCGAAGTGATATAGGGCCGGTTTCTCAATAGCAAGTCACCCCCGGGTTAAGCATAATGCATTCACTGTTCTGTTGGCAACGTTGTCTGGGTGTTATGCATCAGGGTATTTATTCTTGAAATAGGGGACCAGCGTTCCCACGAGAACGAGCGTTCCGTCTTTGTCACTTTTATTCTGATTTGCATATCATTGAGAAAGACGAAACACTCGTTCTCCTGGGAACTTTGCTTCCCTGTTTCAAGAATAAGGACCCAGAGAATTTCTGTTGGCTTGTTGTTGTGCCGGTGAGTAGATGAATAAAACAACGGGTAGAAAACTTTCAGATGCAAACATAGTAAATTCAAAGTTTTCATAAGTCACTGCGACCTCCACTTGGTTAGTAAGTATAATTAGAAACTTTTTATTCTATTTAACTTTAATCTAATCTCTACTTGAAATCTGGATACCATAAACAGTCAACACTGCTAAAAGCCATCTCCTTACATCGTTGGCTTGGTGGCTCCAACAGTGTAGCCATCGTAAAACGCCGATGGAAAAAACAACACTTATGATGGAGCATCGACTGTTCTTTTGTTGAATTTAACAACGCTAGATGCTCAACACTGCCAACGTTGCTTCAACAGTTGAATAAAACAACATACGTATAACTCCAAGGTAAAGTCGTTTTTTTTTTAAAGATAAAAGTCAAAATGACATTATGTTGGCAATACAATGTGAAATTGTCAATGATTTCAAATTTTTTATGTAGAAAAGGCTTATGTTGCCAACATAAAGTCTGTTTTTTTGTAAAGATAATTTCCCAAGTCAAAAATTAGGAAACCATGTTGGCAATCAATATACAGGGCCGCCGAAAGCCGTGACGGTGACGGGCCCCGGTAAGCATCTAAACATTCCGGTATAGGATTCGGCACCTAGGCATATTTCATTGGTCCGTTTGAATTCGGACCGCCAATTGATGCGGAGTGCCGAAATCGGTACTTGAATGTTGAACGGTGCTGAGCCTCAGGTCAGAATTGGTCCATTAGCAACAGCCATGTGTAGTGCCGAATCTAAGGTCAAAATGTTAAACAGTGCTGAGTATCAGGTCCGAATGTTGCCATACGTTTGGCGCGGTTTTTATATTAAATCAGCTGTCCACCTCCTTCCTGTTCCTCTTAGCTACAATTTTGCGACGGATGCGGTTTATTTCGCCGTTGCTTCATGTGTTCTTGTGCTTAAACATGCAAGATGAGTTTGCCTAGATCCAGTGGCGACGCGTGACTTGCAGTCTGGGGGGGGGGGGGGTAATGGGAAGATGCGACCCCCCGCTAACGCGCCGCGGGCGAAATTTTTTGCCAATTTCAAGGTCATTGACTTTTCCAGAACGATAATTTACTTTGTGAGGAAAATAAAACAAACAAAAAATGTATTTTCTTTAATATTATTATGTATTTTCTTTTGGGCATCGTGATTTTTCCCTTGAATTTTGGATCCTGGGGGGGGGGGGGGTAATTACCCCATTACCCCACCCGACGCGACGCCCCTGCCTAGATCATTTAAACACTTTGAATGTGGTGAGCAAATTTACCGAGCCAACATTTTAGAGGAAAACAATATAAAGTAATTGATAGAAGAGTATAGTGATATAACATACACGAATTGGAATGTGAAGTCAGCGAAAAATAATTATAACAGATTCAAATGCAGGTTTGTGTTCAATGTCAAGTCAATGACGTAGAATCTTCTTGGATGCGAATAGACTTTGGAAAATACATTTTTTAGATATGTTTTTGCATGCCATCATAGTGCTTATAAAAAAGTGGATCAAGGCAATAATAAGAAAGGAAAATCCAAAAACTGCTGTTGCCTGGCTGCAATTGATATTTTAATTAAACTAAGCACCACGACACCAAAAAAAAAAGATAGGTACCTATATTAGGGTATTTATTTTCAAAATTTTCTATTCTAATTTGCCAGGTTTCAGGTTTTTATAATCCCCCCCCTGGGTCCGCCACTGCAAATTATTTGCCAAGATTTTTTGAAATGTATCGTTGAAATAAAATAGATGTGTAACAAAAAGTAAATAAAGTTTGTTTGTTGATTTTGTGCCGCGCTAACGGAGTAACATTCCAACCTGCAGCTGGGCACTGTTTAACATTTTGACCTTTGATTCGGCACTCTACATAGTATATGTATATACCATTCCGACCTGAGGCTCAGCACCGTTCAACATTCAAGTACGGATTTCGGCACTCCGCATTAATTGGCGGTCCGAATTCAAACGGACCAATGAAATATGCCTAGGTGCCGAATCCTATACCGGAATGTTTAGATGCCCCCGGTAAAGAAATAATAAGGGACCCCCCTTTTTTTTCCAAAATTTCATTACCTATATTTTTTATTTTAAGGTATAAAACTATGGAATTTGTTGTTGTTCCGCCCCCTCCCCTCTCTTGTCGGGCCTGAAATATGCGCAAATTATTTATTACGTATTGTGGAGCGTGGCTCCCGTTTTTATCTTCATTCTGCCTTTTTTGATTTAAAGTGTGTTTTTGTATTAAAGATAATTCCCCAAGTCAAAAATTTAGTAACTTTGTTGGCAACGCAAGCCTTTCCTACATAAAAAAATTGAAAGCATTGACAATTTTACATTGTATTGCCAACATAATTTCATTTTGACTTTTATTTAAAAAAAAAAACAGGCTTTAATAATAGTATATTCATGGGCGCCGCCAGGATTAGTTTCAGGGAGGTGCATACGGGCAGTGGCGGCGCGTGGATTAGTATATTGGTTCAAACTACTAATTTAAGAAGCTGAATGCCCGACGCAGGAGCTGCCGGAGGCGCGAAAATTTTTCCGGTCGCCACGCCCAAAAACGGTTATTTTGAGCTTTCAAAAAAATAATTTTTCTAGGCGATTAAGTACAACGTACAAAGACAACTTGTGGGGGGATATTTCTTGTACAAATGCCACTAGAGCACTCTCCAGTGGTCACAACTTCGTCAGAAGTACCAACCCCAAGTCAATTAGGGGAAAATGGGATTCGAACACCTATGTATACCTCCAGAAGTGGACGGTTGCTACACAGACCACGTCATCTCCAAGACTTCAATGTGAGTTATCCGCAATATCAACCTCGTTATGCGGAGGATAACCAATTTGGAACAAATAGAAGTAATAGAAACCAAGGTAGGATCGAAACCAATCTAATTAGTACTAACAATTACAACAATGGTCCCAATGCTGCGGCTGCGGCTTTTGAGGCAACTGCCACGCCTGCTCCAGATTGGATACGCTCGCAGATGCAGCATCCGGGGGCACAAGCACAATTTAATCCATCTCCAAGGCAAGTTCCTGGTGCTGTGGTTCCAGTATTTAGTGTTTCTGCAGAGGATGTCACCAGAATAGTGTCGCAAGTTATTGGAGCGATGCAAAATCTGAATTTAGCTAATATTAATTCTGGTTCATGTAATAATGGTAACAGTAGTACTAACACTAACAATGATAGGGATAACAATAATTATTTTAATTCTTTATTAAAAAATGTAGGAGAGCTACCCAGTTTTGATGATCGTGGTAATATACATCCAATTAATTTTTTGAATCAAATTGAAATGCGTTTGAAGACAGAAAGTTTAACTTTCAGAGAAATATATTGTATTATTATAGGGCTTTTCAAGGGTTCTGCAAAAATTTGGGCGGATGCTTTTTTGGCCAGTTTTATAAGTTACGGGGATTTTAAAAAAGCTTTCATAGAACAATTTTGGGGACCTACTAGGCAGTTACAGGTCAAATTAAAGATCGAATCGGCACGGTACGAGGACGGTGAGGGACCTTTGATGGATCATCTTAATTATTATGTCAGTCTCGCTTAGTATTTGACACCACCTTTTCCCGAGGCCCTTTTAATTGCTACTATTGCCAGACATTTCCCGCCTAACGTCGCGGCTATTTTGATAGGGGTAGACTCATTGGAAGGCGCATTATCTCGTCTATAAGGCAGGCCGATTATTATTTTAACGGGTCCACTAGAAGCTCTTTTCGGGGCGAGATTCGAGGTGGACGTTCTCAAAGAAACCCAAAGTACGTTCCCAATAAAGATCAAAGTGCCAAATTTGCAACCAGCAGGGGTTTTGATCACTGGCGTAGCCAGGGGGGGGGCAAGGGGGCATTTGCCGCCCCCAAGACCCTTAAATTTTATGAATATTTCTTCAAAATTAAGATAAACAGTCCCAAAAATAGCGTAAAGAAACCTGAAAAAGGGGCGTGGCACCCAAAAATTTCGCGCCTGCAGCGCTTTGCCTCCGGCAGCGGTCGCGGTAGGGCCGCAAAAGACGCTTCCTGCAAATTTGCCCCCCCCAAGACAAAATCCTGGCTACGCCACTGGTTTTGATACTGGTTTTAAGAAAAGTATTAATAGTTTAGAATGTCAGGAGGTCAATTCGGAAAACGACCAAGAGTCCGAAAACTAGACCCAGTTTCGGCTCGTAAAGTTGAAAGGGTCATTTTAAATTCAAATCCTTTTGTTAATAAAGAAGCCGTTTGTGAGTTGGAACATGAAAAAAATGAGTTTAGGTGTCCTTTTGGTAATGTAAATGTGTATGGCTTCAATTTTCCAGCTCTTGTTGATAGTGGCAGCGAACTATGCTGTGTTTCGGAAGAAGTATGGTCTCAATTGGAGCCTTTTCATTCTATTATTCCCAATTTTCCATGTGTGAGTATTAAGGTGTCAGGAGCTTTTAAGGGTAAGCACAGAAAAGTTGCTCTACAGACAGAGATGGTTTTTGGCTTGGGCGATGCTAAGTTAACTCATGAGTTTTTAGTTATAAATAATTTAAATTGTTCTGTGATTTTGGGAGTTGACCTTTTACGAAAAGTCCAGGCAAATTTGGATTTAAAAAATCGCCTGGTTTTGGGTTTTTTCGCCGGGCAGAAAGTGGTGGTTCCCGAGTTGCCGGATAATCATTTTTTGCAGGACAATGAGGAAGTCTCGATTAATTTATTGGGGAAAAAAAAATGAAATGAGCAAGAGCAACGGACAGGATGAAAGGGAGGATTTTTGGAGTGATCTGGAGGCGGCTATTCGTCCTTGTCAGTTGTCCGCACAGCTGAGAGACCAACTTGGCCAATTACTGGAAAACAATAGGTCAGTATTTGCCAACACCCCGGGGCTTATTTCCTGCTATGAGCACGAAATCGTCGTGAAGGATGCCTCAGAATTTTTCATTCGACCATATCCAATACCAGTGGCTCATAGGGCGGCTGTGGATAAAACCATCTCCAATCTGGAGAAGTGGGGTATTATTGAGCGATCTTCGACGCCATATGTTTCTCCTATCAGCACTGTAGTGAAGAAGGATAATACGGTAAGGCTTTGTCTGGATGCTCGGTGGCTCAACAGGCGGACTCAACGGGAGTTTGAATTGCCGCGACCCATAGAGAAGATTCTGCATACTATATCCGGGTCTAAGTATATGTCTTCGCTAGATTTAACCATGGGCTATTGGCAGATTCCTTTGAAGGAGGATTGTCGGAAGTTCACTGGCTTTATGGTTGGTACTAGGGTTTATCAGTTTTGTAGACTTCCGTTTGGGTTATGTAACGCCGTTTCTTCTTTCACACGTTGTATGGATGCCGTTTTTGGAAATGAGTTTAAATCGTTTTTAGTGAATTATATCGATGACCTGTTAATTATCTCCAGTTCCTGGCAGGAACATTTAACGCATCTTCAACGGGTTTTTGATCGCTTGCATGAAGTTGGGTTGAAATTGAACTTGAAAAAGTGTCGTTTTGTGAGAGAGGAATTACCGTTTTTGGGATATTTGTTGAATTTTGAAGGGGTTCGCCCTGATGATGGCCGAGTCCAGGCTATTCAAGACTATCGCGTTCCTAAAAATATGAAGGAAGTGCAAAAGTTCTTGGGCCTTTGCAACTTTCATCGCATGTTTTGTCCCAGTATGTCTGAGTTGATCGAGCCTCTCACGCGGTTGTTGAAAAAAAAGACTAAGTGGAGTGGGGGTTCGGAACAGGAGCAAGCTTTCTTGCAAATAAAAACGTCGCTACAGGAGGCTACTCTATTGTATTTTCCAGATTACAACTTACCTTTTCATGTAGTAGTCGATGCAAGTGATAAAGGTTTGGGTGCTCAACTTTACCAGATTGTGCAGGGTCAAAAGCGAGTGGTGGCTTGGGCCAGTAGACTTGTTACCCCGAGAAGTGCGATATTCGTCCAATGAAAAGGAAGTTTTGGCGGCGGTGTTTGCTTTGAACCGTTGGCGCGTGTATCTTTTGGGAAGGCACTTCCATTTACATTCTGATAATAAGGCCCTTACATATTTGCAAACTTGTCGTCTCTTGTCTCCGCGTATTGCTAGGTGGGCTTTATCGTTGCAAGAGTTTGATTTTTCCATCGAGTACACCCCTGGCTCTGAGAACGTGGTTGCTGACGCCTTATCCAGGTTTTTCTGTGTAAGACCTCCAAGCCCCCAGGATAAATGTTTCAAAATCTTCAGTCTTGCTCTACCCAAGAGTTTCCTTAGTCTGCTAAAGAATATACATACTGCACAGAGGGAGGATAAAAAGTTGGGGGACATCTTGGAACAGTTGCCAAACGACTCAAGGTTGCAGCAAAGGTTTCTGGTGAACAATCAGGTGTTGTATATCAGACATTCAGAGGATGAACCCTTCCGCCTTTGTGTTCCAAAATCGCTGACTAGGGTGTTTGTTGAGGCATATCACAAGTCTGGTGGACCAACATGTATGTAGAGGTTAAGAGAATCGTGCGGTCATGCGACCTTTGTCAGCGGAGCAAATGTGCTGATCTTCCTAAGCCCGCCATTCATCCCATAGTGCCAACAAACAAAAGGGAACTAGTGGCTTTAGATTTATATGGTCCGCTTATCAAGAGTCGTGGAGGTGCCACGTACCTTCTGGTAATTTTGGATGTTTTTAGCAAATACGTGGCCCTATACCCCTTAAAGCGTGCAACCACTAAAGCCATTTTGAACCGATTAACTTTAGATTATTTTCCCAAAATAGGTCGTCCTAAATCCATTTTAAATGATCATGGAACATAATTCACATCCAAGTCCTGGCGTGCTACTTTGGAGGCACTGGATATAAAGGTTATTTTCTCCTCAGTGCGTCATGCTCAGGCCAATCCCTGCGAAAGGATGATGAGAGAGTTGGGTAGATTGTTTCGAACTTATTGTCATGAAAAGCATTCGCGGTGGGCGTTTGAGGTGCAACAGATTGCGGAGTTTTTGAATAATTTGGTGCACGAGTCGACTGGTTTTGCTCCCATAGAGCTGCATTTTGAGCAGGATCAGTGCAGATTATTGCCTGTGTCACTTCAGTTGCCTGCCCCAAATATCGCTAAGGGCGAGAGAGTCCCTGCAAAATAAGGCCGCACGTCGTGCTATCCGTTTTCCCAGTAAACCCTATCGGGAGTTTCTCGAGGGGGATCTAGTGCTATTGAGAGCCAATGCCGTCTCGTCTGCTCCTAAGGGAGAAACGAACAAAATTTTGCTCTTATTCGAGGGGCCATTTAGAATTAAAAAGAAAGTGAGCTTTGCTACATTAGTCTTAGAGAGCCCTAATAGTTCTAGGGAAAGGGGTGTCTTTCATGCAAGTCACCTTAAGTCCTATCACCAGCCTCCTCCTTTGCCGAAGAATGAGCCTGAAGGCGCTTGACCACTACGTCTTCATTTTACTTAAGTTTTGTTTCGTCTCTTGGGAAAGACGACAAAAAAACTTGTGGGGGGGCAGATGAACCAAAATGCCTGTTTGGCTCTGTGATATTTTACCGAGTATTTTACTCTGTCCAATGGTTATAAGTTTACAGGCCACTAATAGTACAATGTATGAATTATTATAAATTGGTTCTACTGTTTTCAGGGACCTTAGTTAAGTACACTGCTTGATAGATGTCGCCACGCGTTCTATTTCTAAACTTAAAATACGACGTCGAGGTGAATTCTCTCTCCTTATCAGCAAGTGTTTTTTTTGGACTTGTTTAGTTGTCCGGTTTTTTGATAACCATCGCCATTCTTTGCTATTTTATCCTAAACTGGGCAGCTACAAAGATATACTAAATTGTGTACAATAATTATTAATATAAATTATTGGCCGCTTTTTGTCTGAGTGCCAGGTAAATAATTATTAATCTTATATTTTTATGCAATTACATTTATTATTGTAAATATTTCCAGTTTTTGGATTTCACGAGTGTGTGTTTGTGCGAATAAAATCATCTGGTCGCCTCGCTAAGTAGTCTTTGCTTTACAAAAACCCACACCCGAAGTTATTTTGCCACAAGTTATATGATGTTTTCATCTCGGTGGAAAGTGGCACGGACAGTGGCGGATCTAGGGACGAATGGCCCTCAGGGCAAAATTTATTTGGGGGCCCCTAGGCCTAACCTATCCCTTGAGCAGTGGCGCACCCAGAAAATATGTTTGGAGAATGGGGGGATCCTACAAAGGTTGTGGCTTGTGTCTAGAAATCTGAATAAAAAATTGACGTGTCAGGGTACCACGCCATGATGTCAAATTTTTTTGTACGTAAAAATACAGTTTTGGACGGATGGCCTAGGGGGGGGGGCTGGACTGATGCCTTCCCATGGGTGCGCCACTGCCCTTGAGTGTCACGTAAAAAGTAGGAAAATCAAAAATGCGGCCTAGAAATAGTGGTAATCAAATCACAATATATGGACGGTTGGGTCGGTCTGAGTTTCTCGGAATTATGGTCGGATATATTCGGAATACTTCGGAAGCACGCTCAGCGTTGCCAGCTGCTCTCAACCACAGAAACGAATATTATTACGCATGGGCGGTATGGTCGATGATATTTTAGAAGATAGGAATCCTTATTGAATGTAGCTTTATTAAAATGTTATTATATTTGACTTGCATGTATGACATTTTTTTGTACATATTCGAAATTTTCCGCAGCATCGTGAGCGCTTTCGGACCCTGGGCCCCTGGGCGGCGCACCGAACTGCCCGATGATATGTTATGTCCGCTCCTGGGGTACTCCCAATTTAATACTTTTTTCGAGCTATCAAATCGTAGAAGTTAAAGAAATGTATATCAATAAACTAGAATTTAAGTAAATTCGAAATTCCCGCCATGTATATCTGACAGGGGGGGTGCAAGTGCCCCTTGCACCCTGCTGCCGGCGCCCATGAGTACCTACTACCTATATTATTTAACGAGCGTATAATGTAGGCTATATTACACCAGCCGTAGCACATACCTATAGCCATTATACGCGAGTCAAATACTATGCTTTATTTACGACTATTCATTTTATTAAGAAAATATAAGTAATAATTTGCAGATTTGCAAAAAAGGTTGCAGATATGCAACAAAATTATTTAAAGTTGAAAATTTTCACAATAAATAATTAACCATTAACGTAAGTACAAGGTGATCTATTGTAAACCTCACCCCCTCCTAACTTTTCCATTTGACGTTTTTGACAGAAGTGTCAAATACAAAAGTTTTGAGAAATTATCAAAAGTTTTCAGCTTTAAGCATACAGAGGTTGCTTCAAAAAAGTGTAGCAGTGTGAAGTTATATTCTTCTAAATGGAACACCCTGTATATTGTGCGCTTATTAGTTAGACCCCTTCAACCAGATTTCAACGATATAGGATTTCAAATGTCTATCTTCAATAGTTATAGAGAAAAACATGAAAACAGTTTAATGTTCAAGGTGAAATAATATTATAATAAATCCAGATGTCTTAAGTTATTATTATAATTAAAAAAAAGGGAAGATCTAGTAAAGGATTTTTGCGTTTTTATTTATAACTATTGAAGATAACTCGAGAGATAAACATATAGAACTATATCGTGGAAATTAGGTTATCGATCAAAAGACGATTAAGGAACTAATAAATAAGAGCACAATGTACCGTCGTCACCAAAAGTATCTGGGACAAAAATAATGCATAATAATCTCCTGGGCTAATTCTACTGTCATTCATTTCAATGCATTTGTTTCATAGTTTGACAAATATTTGACAATAAAATTCATATAATAGTACAAGAGCTAATATAATGCTGTCCCAGTTACTTTTGGTGACGATGGTACATGGACTTCCATTTAAAAGAATATAACTTCGCTCTGCTACACTTTTTTGACGCACCCTATATGCTTAAAACTGACTTTAAAAACTTTTGACAATTTCTTGAAACTTTTGTATTTGACACTTTTTCACTCGAGTATTAACTCGCCACTATGTGCATACAATTCTTTCACCCACTCTCTGCTCACTTGACGCTCTGCTCTCCGCGCTGCCCGCTGCTCTGCTTACCGCTCCACTATGTGCTTAGCCTTAAGCTGTTTTCTCGCGGTGGAACTTGTTCGATCTGGTTCAATTAAGTTCCAACCTGTACATTCTTGCGTTGAACCAGTGACGTCACATTGAACCTGGTTCAGAAAATTTCGAACCGGAATCATAACTTGTTCTTCGTTAACATAAAACTGTGGTTCAAACCTTCCATTTTCTTGCGATCACAAGTAATAACGTCATCTACAAATTGGTTTAAACCGTAATTCAAACAATTTGCCCCGCGAGAAAACGCTTTCATTTTTTTCTGTGTGAGAACAGACCAAAACTCACCTTTTTCTGCGATTGACAAGAAATGTCAGCATTTTTGACCGGTTGACGGGTCGCAAATAGTTATTTATGTACCAAGGCTTGTAAGTGTTACTTTTTTGGTCGAGGATGCAGTTTGCAAGCCGAGGCCCGTAGGGTCGAGGTTTGCAAGCATTTGAGGCCAAAAAAGTACACGCTACAAGTCGAGGTGCATATGATATTTTTTGTGCTACCGTACATTCAAGATAATAATGTTTTTTTACTACTTACCTGAGAAATAGTCATTATTCAATCTATTTTTCTAGGAAAAAATTGAATTTCTCTCCCTAGGTGAATAATGAAAATAATGAAAAAGTCCCTAGGTCAATAATGAAAATGACGTCATGACGCAAGGATATTGTCATGTTTCTATTGGTCCAATTTCAATTTCATGCGTCAATTTAAAACAAAATACAGGTTTCTGTAGGTACATAGGAAGTTATCATAAGCTGTTGATAGAGGGCAGCACTTTCAAGAGGGCGTTCAAAAAAAAAATAATTGGAGCACAGATTTTAAGCAAATTTTTTATTTTCTACTAGCAGTAGTAAAAAAAATTCTATATATTCCTCGGTAGAGAAAGTCATTATATACCTCACGCATTATAAACCTCGGCGCTTTGCGCCTCGGTTTATAAAAGCGCTCGGTATATATAATGACCAACTTCTCTACCTAGGTATATAATATACTATTCTTTTACTTTCAAAATTACAAAGTAAATAACTATGAAGTATCTCATTTTTATATTATCACCTATTTGTTTATCCTAATTTCAACTTTTTGACATCTAGGTATTTTCTATTTGTTTCAATAAAATTGTATCCTTGATTTGTTTAGGGTTTTTTATTTAAGAAATCGAGTGTTTTTGTGACATTATTTTGACAGAGATATAAACCAAGCAATTTTCACCTTTCATATCAACACTTTTTTGACCCGGTCAAAAAAGTAACTTTTTTGACCCGGACTGTAAGTGACACTTACAGTTCATGGACGTAGGTCAAAAAAGTCAACTTACAGAATGGGTAGCACAAAATAGTTATTTATGTACCAAGGCTTGTAAGTGTTACTTTTTTGGCCGAGGATGCAGTTTGCAAGCCGAGGCCCGTAGGGCCGAGGTTTGCAAGCATTTGAGGCCAAAAAAGTACACGCTACAAGTCGAGGTGCATATGATATTTTTTGTGCTACCGTACATTCAAGATAATAAAAATGTTTCTTTTACTTTCAAAATTACAAAGTAAATAACTATGAAGTACCTATCTCATTTTTATATTATTACCTATCTGTTTATGCTAATTTCAACTTTTTGACGTCCAGGTATTTTCTATTTGTTTCAATAAAATTGTATCCTTAATTTGTTTTAGGTTTTTTATTTAAGAAGTCGAGTGTTTTTGTGGCATTATTTTGACAGAGATATGAACCAAGCAATTTTCACCTTTCATATCAACACTTTTTTGACTCGGTCAAAAAAGTAACTTTTTTGGCCCGGTCAAAAAAGTAACTTTTTTGACCCGGACTGTAAGTGACACTTACAGTTCATGGACGTAGGTCAAAAAAGTCAACTTATAGAATGGGTAGCACAAAAACTCAATATTCTGGTATTTCAATTATGCTTCAATAGTTGCTAAGGAATCAATGAATAACATAATACGGGAAACACTTTTCCGACCCAGGCCGGGAAAGTGATTGTCGTACTGCTGAATAATTGGAACTAAAAGACAAACATTTAACAGGTATTTAACCGATCGCAGAAAAAATAGTATGTGTATTTCGGTGGAAAAGCACATTCTCGGCCTTCGGTGTTTGCCGGCCTCGGCTACACCTCGCCTGTCAACTTAACCCGTCGGCCAAGAATGTGTCACTTTTCCATCTAAATACACAATATACTATTTCTACATTTAAAATCGACAAAATTTAACTCACTAGCACAGCCTGAATCGCAAGCACTCCATCGAGATCTTCGGGCGACGTCATCACTATAAGATGCTGATAGTGACGTCGCTGGCCCAGAATTTGATGGAGAGGGAGTTAGGGGAGTATGACACAATTGACGCATCACATAACCCATCATAATCACATGCAAGGTTGTCAAGCAAGGTATTCAAACCCTACCCAAACCCAATTTGGCCAACATACATAGGGAAAAAAGGAGAATTTAGAAATGTGGTACATATTACCATAAAATATCACCCAATCAACTTAATATTTCGAAACTGTGGTACATTTCCGTACTACCGTACGCATTGATTTTCTTGTAACGAAGATGCCCTAAACTGTCGTACAAATACCACACCTGTCGTACGTCTGGCAACGCTGACATAACCTGAAATTAGGAGCAAGGATATTACACCTCCTCTCCGTTAACTAACTAACCCAACATTCTTGACCCAACATCTACGCATCAATTGTCAAATTTCATAATGACCATGAATGAGCGCAAAATTCAAATTCAAATATTCAAATTTAATCCTACAAAAAGACAAAAACTATAGCCAAAAAATTTAGTTTAATACCAAAAATTATTCGCCTAAGGCGCTATTTAAGCCTGTGGCGCTGTCCCTCTCAATTTGACCCACCTGTGAAAAAACTCACGAGCCGCGCCTGCTGGATCTATCGAAAACTTGAGGAGACCTGTCCGATGGCAAAGTCTTGGTATTCAATTTAGACTATTTAAAGTCATGTTATTAGCTTAATCAATTTGCAGGGAATGTAATTGAATTGATTCCGCAACACTTTTACCAATCAGCCAGTTCCTAGCCTTATGTCTCCTATCGGTGTTGATAAGTGTTGATGGAATCACAAAAGCTTTCTGAAGTTCTATTGAATATATTTAACACTTTCTCGGAATAGGCCCCTTGCATCATTTTTTTTTATTGCGGATTTCGTTTGTCAATGAAAAATAAGTCAACACGTGTTTTTTTCTTTTTTTCAAATTGGCGGTATGGTTCCGGTACGTGAATGGAATGGCATCGTTATTGGGAATCATGGAAGAGAGAGACTCGATACTCGATCAGTTATTGGCATAACGCGATACAGAAATAGCGTTTGCTGATGTTCCTATAAGCAGGTCTGGCAGGAAACTAAGCCCTACAGTCGGTGAGTTCGGCTATTCAGCGCGGAGTTGGAGTGGAGTGAACAGAGCTAATGGAGAGCTGATACCGTAAAAAGCAATACTTGAACCTTAACCCGAACGGCTGGAGTGCAAATGGAGTCACTCCGAGTACACGGAGTGAGCAAGCCGAACTCACCCAATGTAAATACCGCAGTTCCACACACAATGACAGATATCTGCATGTACTATCCAACCATCACTACAGTCAAAAGTGTTGAATTATAACAACATTAACGGAACGTGCTCGAAGAATTTGATGAGAGCGGAAACCGAGATCGGAATTTCTCGTTGTCACGTAATTATCACATTCGATAGTCCCAGTGATTTTGTCTTGTTACTAGTATATCACTTCAAAGTTTTTATTACTTTATGGTAGCGTTGAAAGTACCTGCGACGTCGCTGATAGTTTTGAAATTCCTTCGAAGTTATGAAACTACGTAGTAATATATTTAAGGTGAAGTTAACTGTGTCGCTTCTCACGAAAACTACTTCACAGTAATTTTTACTTCTCACTGTGTCTTAAAGTTACCACAAAGTTCCAATTAATTTAAAAAAAAAACAATTCAAAGTAACAGTCTCTTTATAGGAACGAAAATATCTATACCTATTGTCGATTGTCGGCTACGTACGTCCCCGCTACGTAGTTGGATCGTAAGTGCAAAGTAGCGGTATAAGTTCCGGGGTAGTAATTTTCACGTAGGTACTTAACTATCACCTTCAAAATGTTACCCTTTATGGTCGTAGGCACGTAATTGGATCGTGGCATGAATAACGTTGCCATCGTTCGTCGTTGCCGTCACTAGTAATCACAACTTTATAGTTCCCAATGATAGTCACCGGGTCGTACCGACGTACCAACGTACCAACGACTAAAAATACTGCTTGGGTTCTCGGGTACGTCCAAGTTAAGATGATCACTGGCCTTTGATTTTAGCTAATTGATCACCCTATGTCTCAGAATTCAGGAACAACCTGACTAGAGCCTATTTTGACTTTTGAGCATACCGCAAATATTACATACTGTTACGTATTTACCTAATGACAACTCATAACATCAGTAGTAATATTATTTTGCCAAATGGCCAGATAAATTCAATTGGTTTAATTTCAAGCAAATATTACCTACCTACAATTATTACTATCAGTAAAGAAATAGTTATTTTCCTAACAAGTGCGCAAAGTGTTACTTTTCCGCACGCAAACACAGTTATACGAACGACGCGAAGCGGAGTTCGGATACGTGTTTGCGTGCGGAAAAGACACTTTGCGCACGTGTTAGGAACAAAATTTTTCCTACGAGCTTCATATCAGGTAGGTAACAACAAAAATCAAAAAAAAAACGATAATTTGTTTAATTATTTTTAATTAACTTGAAGGGAACCTATGCATTTATCAAAAAATTACATAACAAAAAAAAAATATAACAGAAAATCATCGTCAGAGCTCTTCATCTTAAAGCGTTTAATGGCGATTTCCATTTGTCATCAGTGCCGCACTGAGTGCATCCGCATCTTTTTCTAAAAGCATGTAACATGTAAGGATAAGGATACATTTTTTTGCCCTGTTTCGACAAATGGAAAACGCTATAAATTTGATGAGAAAGTTTGTAGATTCTTGCATATAAATAGAAAACAAATCTGACAATGTGTTGAAGTTAATTAAATTTGGTGTTTGTAGGTATAGATGTTAGCTGGTACAGAAACAGAGGAAAAATTTGTCATCATGTGTCAAAGTCGACAAGTGTACTTATTGTTGCTTGACAATTATTTTTACTTTTCGGCACTCAGTGCGGATAAGGCCTGTATCCGCACTGAGTGCGGAAAAGTGCAACTTTGAGAACCGAAATGCGTGCGGAAAAGTACTACTTTGCGCACGCTCGTAGGAAAAAGCTTTTTCCTACGAGCGTGCGCAAAGTAGTACTTTTCCGCACGCATTTCCGGGCTCAAAGTTACACTTTTCCGCACTCAGTGCGGATACAGGCCTTATCCGCACTGAGTGCCGAAAAGTAATTATAATTGTCAAGCAACAATAAGTGCACCTGTCGACTTTGACACATGATGACAAATTTTTCCTCTATTTCTATATCAGCCAACATCTATACAAACACCAATTATAAATTAACTTTGACACATTGTCAGATTTGTTCTCTATTTATATGCAAAAATCTACAAACTTTCTCATCAAATTTAAACGCTTTAAGATGAACAGCTCTGACGAGGATTTTCTGTTTTTTGTTATGTAATTTTTTGATAAATGCATAGGTTCCCTTCAAGTTAATTAAAAATAATTAAACAAATTATCGTTTTTTGTTTAAATTTCTGTTATTACGTACCTGATATGAAGCTCGTAGGAAAAATTTTGTTCCTAACACGTGCGCAAAGTGTCTTTTCCGCACGCAAACACGTATCCGAACTCCGCTTCGCGTCGTTCGTATAAGTGTATTCGCGTGCGGAAAAGTAACACTTTGCGCACTTGTTAGGAAAATAACTATTTCCTACGACTGCCTCTGAAAATGGAGTTTTTCGCACGCTAGGCAACCTCTGAAATTAGAGTTTTTCGCACAGCCTGCGAAAAAGTTTTTCACACGCTTCAAGTTTTCTAACAAATGAAAATTACATATTGTGATGATCCAGAAATTTGACCCTATAATTACAAAGTCTTTACTGTAAAAAATTTCAATTTTTATCAAATAATCAAAAACTTAATTCCGGTATTTTTAAATCTGTATCAATAAATTAAAAATAAAACTGTATTGCATCCAGCCATCATCTAAATTAAATTCTTAAAACAGATAAAAACGAGGTGATGACATCATTAATAACCGATCAATGAACTTTTTTCTTAGCCAAGGCCAGCATGTTAATTAATTTGATGAATTATGGCATTCTTGAACCAATAATGTTTTGACCTCAATAAATCAGATTATTGCGACATAATTAATTGATTTCAGGCTTAAAATGATGTAAAATTCCAAGGAAATTGCATCATCTTAATTGTCATGGACACAGAATTTCGGAGGGGAAACAAAAGATATAAAAAGCCGCGTTTGAGTTGCCGGGGGATATAGTTCCCAGTTGACAGTTGCCAGAAAACAGTTGAGTCGTCCAGTTGAGTTAAAGTCTGTCCAGTTTCGCGAAAAGTTAGTTTTATGGCTTATGGCCTCGGGTATAAATTAACTTAGAAAATTTACGGAAAATCGAGAAAGTAATAACATTTGAAATTTCGTTCAATAAATTATGTGCGTGTAGCTAAATATTTTGAGTAGTTAATTATAGTTATTGATGATACAAGTTCGATATGAACGCCATAATGAAACGCGTGTAACGTTAAACCACGAGGCGTTAGCCGAGTGGTTTAGTTACACAAGTTTCATTAATAAAGTTCATATCGAACGTGTATCATTCAAAATTTAATCTACAATGGTCCAAATAGATTTGATTTGCCTTGAAATAGCAAAAACTTTTCAAATTAAAATTTGAAATTTAGCAGGTGCCCGTACTAGTCGAGAACCTGCTTGTTGGTTTTTAGAATTTTGACTTTGGCAGCTTCAATATTGGAGTCCATTTTTGTGCCATAAATTCAATTTTATAGTGGAAAATAATATTATTATTGGTGATTCTGAGTTCGAAAGTGTCTTTTCGAATATAGAGACAGTATTATTGAAAAGGTTCTTCTGGCAACTAACTTTCTTTTTGTATATTTTTCATTTCAAAATTTGGGTGTTATTATGAATTCTTAAACGCACTAGTGCTATTATGAAGGACCTAATGACATTCAAATGACAATGCTAAATGTGTCATAATGACACCGACGTATATTAAGTAATTTTACGTGTGTTTTATGGACAAAATGTAAGTACCTACTTTATAGTGACAAGATTTATTTTGATGAACATGACTTTGAGTGATTAAACTCTGACTTTCTTTGCATAAAAACAAACTGAGTGATTTTTTCTAGAAGTACTTTTGAATTTATAAACTTGAGGATTGCATTACTAGAAAAACTTTTGACTATTAATTTAACAGTGGGACTTTATTGCCTTAAATAGTAATAATTCGAGTGTTTTATAAATGGAACATTATTGCATAACTTAATTACCTTCAGATATAATGACATTTAATGGTGAAAAGCGAATATGAAGAGTACTTATAATGCATTTAACAATATACAATTTCGAGTTGGAATTATGAATTAAACAGTTGAATTTATTAGCTAGGCATAGGAATCCGAAAATAGAATTTGTTCTAAGAAACTATTAACTGCAATAGGAAATTTTGAAAAGAAATTTGATGACATAAATTAGAAATGTTTTCTTAAAATATTGGAAACTTGTTAAAAGGAAACTTATATTAGAATTTGTTCATGAAATAGAATTGTCTTAGAATATGGGAAAGCCGTTAAAAGAATTTATTGTCCATGAAATGAATTTTGAATTAGGGAGTTTATTTTACAAGTAAAAGTTATTGTAAGATTTTATGAGAATAAATTAGTTGTTAAACAAATAGGTAATTATTTTGGGTTTTTATAAGTAATGGACTTAGAGATTTTAAGGAATTATTTGACTAGGTAAAGGGTAGTTATTAGGAATGATTCGGATGTAGTAAAATAAATTGAATTATAATTTTGAGAAATAGTATGAATAGGGCGTTTCTTATTTAGTAGGCATATTTCAGTGGTCCGTAAAATAACAATATAGAACGGATTGTGAAGTATTTGTGTTGCTACAATATTTGGTTGTTTTATTTTGCAGTTGTAGGAAAAGCATTGTAAAAAACTCGTTTGAAAACCTTTTCTCACACTTGCTCGACTTGTGGAACTTGCCTATCGCTTCAACAAACTGTTTCGCCGTGCGAAAAAAGTCGTTTTCAAAACTTGTTGTTTAAATAACTATAGCATTATACCTTATACCATTTATAAAACAAATATTTTTCAGGTTGGAAAATTTAATGCAAGACCAGTATACTCGAGTAAAGATGATGGAAATTCTGATGGAATTTTAGAATCAATTTTTATTAAATGCTGGCACAGTGATCCACAATTGAGACCCAGCACTGATGCGATTTTGGATGAGTTACTCAATATTTAAAAAAAGTATATATATTTTATTTGAAGATTTATATTATATTTTTATCAATGTTTTACTTTTGTGTTTTTTTTTATTCACTAATTGCCTGTATTTCGTAAAGCTAGTAATCGGTGTTGAATTTTAACTACTACTAATCCCTCAATACAAAAATGCCCTTTTCCCCAAAACATTATTATTTGTTGATTTGCCTGCACATCTGTCCCTTTGAATAAGGCTCAAAGCTCGTGTCAATTATTTCTAAATCAATGCTTAATTGGCTAGAAAACGCCCCTCTTCAATGTTATACACCCAGGGCCAGTTGCACCCTCTTTAATTTATTTGCTGCTGAAAGGGGGCTCTTTAGGTCGAAAGGAATTAATCCCTTTATTGGTTGAAAAAGATAACACAATATTTTATTAGTAAAACTAATTATTCTACGCTAAATATAAAAACAAATTATTAATAAAAATACTCTTCATTGCACTTTGGCTTCAATTGGTATGTTTTCTTTGGAAAATTTGGTTGTTTCCTAAAAAATGTAATCGGTACATAACTTTACAGTTAGGCTAGGACGAATTGCAAATTCATATCATTATTAAGCTAAGTCACTTTACCTTTTTTCCAACAACTCCAAATCCCCAACAGTATTAGGTAAAATGTACGCTTGGGTTTCAGGCAAAGGATATATTAATACAGCCTGTAAAATCGATAGAATTCCAATGATTAATAGAGGCAGGAAACTAGCTACGTTCTGAAGCGAAACCAAAATAGGAGCTATCATTGACCCCAAGCGACTAAACATCATTGCCAACCCCACACCTGAATTTCGCATCACTGTAGGGTAAAGTTCACCGGTGAATAAGTACATGGCAGGAATGGAAATCTGAAACAAACTAGCAATTAAGATTCCATTAAACATATTTCTCACTCACAGAGAGGCCAATTATACCGATACCAGCCAATATGACTCTGGGCCAATCAAAAACGTAAACTCCTTTTGGAAATGCCAAAATCAGCAATGAACATGTTGCAGTCAACAAATATGAATAACTTATAGTCATTCGTCTGCCATAATTGCTGACAAGAAAAACACAAATAATTGTTCCTAGAAAAAGAAATAAAATAAGTAGGTAGGTATATACAGGGACTAGGGTGTCCCACTAAGGTCGACGAGGTACGTTATTATGGAAACCATAGACCTTACGGCATCGGGATTTTTTTCTTCATCACTAAATCGGCTCAAAGAAATTGATGGAAATTATTTTCAAGTTTCTAAGATGGCCGCTAGGGGGCGCAATCACGATGATATAACTAAAAATTCATTCTCGAACAATCGCTATATCAAGGTACTGTTTTAACAACGGAAATCAAAAGTTTGTTAATTTTTGCGCCAGTTTGCTTATTAGCCTTTTTTCGTATCTCCACTAATAAGGGTGGGGGAAGCTGGGGAAAAAATAGTTTTAAAAACTGCTGTATCTTCCATACCCCTTATCCAAACTCATTCAATTCGGGCTTATTCGAAAGAGAATTTCATTGTTATTAAGAGCACCACTTCGTTCGGGGTCGATAGTTCCCACCGCGTCTTCTAGAGGGCGCTATTTAACCAAGATCCAGTTTTTTTTAAATTTTCTGGAAAAATCCAAATGGCATGATATATTTTTTTAAAACTCTGCTTAAAGAGCAAAAAATTATCTACATTTTGGCGCAGACCGCAATCCGATATCTGCATTCGTTTTCAAGTTATTTGCAAATAACTATTTTAATCGAATATCTCCCTCCTGTCATTTTAAATCAATCAAAAAATCTCATTTTGTGGTCAAAAATAATTTTCAAGTGGAAAAATTTTATGACATGACATGAAAACAAAATAAAATACTCATAAATGTTAATAAATCAATAAAAATTCATTGTTTTGCTCAGTAAGGAAACATTCTTAAGACCACTCGTGCTTCTAATTTTTCCTGTCGAAAAATCTAAAAAACTCGTTTGCAAGTAATTTGTTTACCAAAATACTGCCGTGAATTTTTTTTTATCTATGAGTATGTGGAAGGTAGCACTTTACAGCACATGTGCGGTAAAGTACTTGAAATACAAAAATATTGACACTCGAAGCTGAAATTTTGTACCAACACATGCCGAAAGTTCCTTTACCGCTCTTGACGCCATGACAACTGCTGTCGCATGCGGTAAAGTATCACTTTCCGCACTTGTTACGTAAATACCTATTATAACGCTCGTACCTGTTATAGTTATTCACCTAACAAATGAGGAAAGTGATACTTTACCGTACGCAACGGCAGTTGACCGGTCAAGCCGTTAAGGGCTTTATCGCACGCGACAGCAGTTGTCATGGCGTCAAGAGCGGTAAAGGCACTTTCGGCATGTGTTGGTACAAAATTTCACCTTCGAGTGTCATTATTTTTGTATTTCAAGTACTTTACCGCACGTGAGCTGTAAAGTGCTACCTTCCACACACTCATAGATGAAAAACATTCACGCCAGTATTTTGGTAAACAAATAACTTGCAAACGAGTTTTTTAGATTTTGCGTCAGGAAAAATTAGAAGCACGAGTGGTTTTTGTTAAGAATGTTTCCTTACTGAGCAAAACAATGAATTTTTATTGATTTATTAACATTTATGAGTATTTTATTTTGTTTTCATGTCATGTCATGAAATTTTTCCACTTGAAACTAATTTTTGACCACAAAATGAGATTTTTTGATTGGTTTAAAATGACAGGAGAGAGATATTCGATTAAAATAGTTATTTGCAAATAACTTGAAAACGAATGCAGATATCGGATTGCGGTTTGCGCCAAAATGTAGATAATTTTTTGCTCTTTAAGCAGAGTTTTAAAAAAATATATCATGCCATTTGGATTTTTCCAGAAAATTAGAAAAAACTGGATCTTGGTTAAACAGCGCCCTCTAGAAGACGCGGTGGGAACTATCGACCCCGAACGAAGTGGTGCTCTTAATAAACATGAAATTCTCTTTCGAATAAGCCCAAATTGAATGAGTTTGGATAAGGGGTATGGAAGATACAGCAATTTTTAAAACTATTTTTTCACCATCTTACCCCACCCTTATTAATGAAGATACGGAAAAAGGCTAATAAGCAAACTGGCGCAAAAATTAACGAACTTTTGATTTCTGTTGTTAAAACAGTACCTTGATATAGCGATTGTTCGAGAAAATTTGAATTTTTAGTTATATCATCGTGATTGCGCCCCCTAGCGGCCATCTTAGAAACTTGAAAATATTTTCCATCAATTTCTCTTGGCCGATTTAGTGAAGAAAAAAAAAATCCCGATGCCGTAAGGCCTATGGTTTCCATAATAACTTACCTCGTCGACCTTAGTGGGACACCCTGTATTTTCACAAATTAAATTGACTGTACCAGGTAATGAGATAAATCCTCCAACGGCAACAGTAAAAAATAAATTATTGCTGACGTGTCCTATATGCTGTATAAAGGCGTAAAACGATATTCCAGCAAGTGACCTGAAAAACCAGCACTATTGCAGCAATAATCTCAAACAAGATTCACTAAATACTAACCAATTTATACAAAGCAGATAAGTCCTTCTTATGAGTATTTTTGTGGAAAACAGCTGTTTAAAGCTCATTTTAGGTTGTTTGGTACATCCCTGCTTAGACAAATTGGTCATTTCATTAGCAATATCAAAAAGTTTCAAATTATTTTCTTTGGCAGCTTTCTTTAAAATCCTCAAAGCTTCCTTGTGTTTACCGATCGCTAAGAGCCAACGTGGACTCTCTGGAACCAACCTGAACAAAGATAATAAAAATCAAATTGAATTAACAAGGCAAAACCCATTACCAAGAAAATGACACATAAGGCAAAGACAATACACTAATGGCGACATGTAAATCTCTCCAATCTCTTATGAAGTAGGCAATTCCAGCCAACGAAGAATAGCCAAAGCCGAAAGGTATCTGGTACAAAATCGGTACTATGGTCCTCCATTTACCGCCAACGGCCTCCATGCAAATAACGAAAGAGGTTACCATTGTACCTCCATTTGCAAGAGCTAGACAAAATCTGAAAACAAATAATAAACGGCTAAAATATTGTTACAAAATTACATTATGCGGAAACGTGGATCAAGTGGATTATCTCCAGAGCCAACTGGAAACTATGCAAAAAAAGTTTGCCGATCTAGAGACAAAAGTTAACCAAAAAAAAGAGTCCAACATGGACTACCAAACCGACGAAGAGGAGTTAGCAAAAGAAACTGAGTGGATCAGACAAAAGGGAAAAGGCTGGAAAAAACGTCGAATGGATACTTCGCTATCACCACCACAAAAGAACGCTGGCTCGAACACTACTGGAGAATCCTCCAAGGCTAAAAAGGTGCCATTACCCCCACCGATTATGGTTAATGGCGTTAATAACTTTAACGATATTTACGATAAGTTAAATATCATACAAGGAGTCCAAATAAAAGTTTTGAATAACGAAAATATCAAAATAAACGTTCAGGATGCAGACAGCTACAGGCTGGTCACCAAAATGCTAAATGAAATAAAGCTTCAATGGCATTCATATGAAAACAAACAAGAAAGGCCAATTAGAGTGATTGCCAACAGGTTACACTTTTCCTGTGATCCAGAAAAAATTGTAGCTGACCTTAAAAATAAAGGGTTCAAGGCCCTAGAAGCCTCTAACAAAGTTAAGTCGAGAACAAAACAACCACTAAACATGTTTATGATAACATTTAGCCATGATGAAGACATCAACAAAATTTTCGAAATTCCCAAAATACTTGGAACTCAAGTGGAAATGAAAGCACTAAAAACTTCCAAACTAGTCCCTCAATGCAAAAAATGTCAATCTTATGGACATACTCAAAAATATTGCGCTAAAGAACCACGATGTGTGAGATGTACAGGAAAACATCGCACTGTAGACTGTTCGAAACCAAAAGATTCTGATCCAAAATGCGTCCACTGCGGCGACAAACACCCAGCTAACTATAGGGGGTGCATTGTAGCTAAAGAAATACAAAAATTAAGGAATAACCCGAAAAGGCCAACTCCCACACCACAAGCAAGCACAAATGGTCACAGCCAACAACCAAGAAACGCAGCTACGCAAAACTCTGCGACAAGGACTTACAGCCAAGCAGTAGCATCAGCTCTTGCCACTGGTAGTGGCAACTCTATTAACCAAAGCACTATGGAACAAACATTGCAATTGATTTTGGAAAAATTAAACAAACTTGATGAGCGATTAACTAAACTGGAAAATAGCAATAATGGCGCTATCATCAATCGTCAAAATGGTCAGTAACCTTAGAATTTTAGCTTGGAATGCCAATGGGCTCTTGCAGCATCAGCAAGAGTTGCAAGTTATACTAGATATACAAAAGATTGACATTTGCCTCATAACAGAAACGCATTTCACAAATCAATCCTATATTAAATTTAAACGATATAAAGTGTATCACACAATTCATCCTAGCAATACAGCACATGGAGGAAGCGCTGTCATAATTAAAGAAAACATATCTCACATTGAAGAGACGCAATACAAAACAATTGAAATTCAAGCTACAGCAGTAAGTGTAAAAACCAAAACATATACACTAACCATATCTGCTGCCTATATACCACCAAGGCATTTATTGAAGAAAAATCAATATCTCAGTTTTCTTAGAAAGTTGGGAAATCGATTCATAGTTGGGGGTGACTTTAATGCAAAAAATACCTACTGGGGTTCCAGACTAACCAATTCCAAGGGTAAGGAACTTCTGCAAGCTATTAATGAATATCAATGCCAGCCCCTATCCACAGGTAGGCCAACATATTATCCAGCCGATCCTGGAAAAATTCCCGATCTAATCGATTTTTTCGTAATAAAAAATATATCTCCAAATTTTCTGGAGATAGAAGAAAGTTATGATTTACACTCAGATCACTCACCTATTATCCTAACTCTGAGTGAATATATAATTAAGAAAAAAGCACCTATCTCATTAGTTAATAAACTGACGGACTGGGCTAGTTTTAAACAAAGTCTGTCGGAAAAGATAAACTTATCAGTACCGTTGCGAACGCCACAACAAATTGATGAAGAAGTCGATTGTTTTATCGTCAATATTCAACAAGCAGCTTGGGAAAACAGTCCCAAATTAAAAAAAATTTTTAGGGGAAAAACTACCCAAAAGAAATTAGAGATCTTATTATAGAAAAAAGGAAACTAAGAAGAAAATGGCAGCAAAGTCGAGATCCCCATGACAAAACAATTATCAACAATATGACGCAGCGCATAAGGCGAGAAATTCAAGAAATCAAAAATGACTCTATCAACAATTACCTAAGTGAACTCACCGGCGACAAAAGCACTGATTATTCTCTTTGGAAAGCAACTAAAGGCCTTAAAAGACCAGTTACCCAAATTCCAACCATAAGAAAGTCAAATCAGCAATGGGCAAGGAGTAACGAAGAAAAAGTAGAACTTTTTGCAAGTCATTTAGAAAAGACATTCCAGCCTAACGAAGCACAGGATGAAAATCTTCCCTGGAATGAACCTTATCAAGAAGAAGGCCACATTGAGCCTACTTCACCAAGAGAAATATTAACAGAGATCAAACAAAATATCAGTCCGAAAAAAGCTCCAGGATATGACCTAATTACTGGGGAAGTAATAAAACAACTCCCCAGGAAAGCTATTGTGAAATTATGCAACCTTTTCAATGCGTCCTTTAGGCTTAAATACGTACCTAAACTTTGGAAAGTTGCAGAAGTTATCATGATACCAAAACCCGGAAAACCACCTCATGATGTGTCATCTTATAGGCCAATATCATTATTGCCCGTTTTATCTAAGCTTTATGAAAAGATACTGCTAAAAACAATAAAGCCGATCATAGAAAGACAGGAAATCATTCCAACCCATCAATTTGGATTCCGCGACAAGCACTCTACGATCGACCAAGTACACAGAATAACGAATTTAATAGAAAAATCGCTGGAAGAGGGAAAAATCTGTTCCGCAGTTTTCCTCGATGTAGCGCAAGCATTTGACAAAGTTTGGCATGAAGGCTTAAACTATAAACTAAAGCTGTTTCTGCCAAAACAATATTCTGATATTTTGGAATCATATATGTGTGATAGACATTTCAGAGTCAAACAGGAAGATTTTGAGTCAAATTTACGAAAAATAAAAGCAGGTGTACCTCAGGGTAGCGTGCTAGGTCCCTTCTTATATTTATTATTTACATGCGACATCTCAAAACCAGAAAATTGTCATTTAGCAACATTCGCCGACGATACTGGTTTAATTACAGTGGAAAAAAGAATTGAACAATCAACAGAAAAACTGCAGAACGCTGTCAGCGAAGTTCAAAATTGGACCAAAAAATGGCGAATAAAATTGAATGAAACCAAATCAATTCACGTTGATTTTACAAACAAAAACGTAAATCACATACAAATCACAATTAATGACACCCCTATACCATATTCAAATCAAGCTAAATATCTTGGTATGACTCTTGATGCGAAATTGCGCTGGAAAGCACATGTTAAGAAAAAAAGGCAAGAGCTTGAATTTAAGTATAGAAAAATGTACTGGTTAATTGGAAGGACGTCCAATTTAACCATACATAACAAGTTACTACTTTATGGGCAAATACTGAAACCAGTATGGGTATATGGAATTCAACTTTGGGGTTGCACTAAAGATAGTAACATACAAGTTATTCAAAGATTCCAAAATAAAGTACTAAGAAACATTGTTAATGCACCTTGGTACGTTCGAAATAGTGATCTACATCGGGAACTAGGAATTGATACTGTAACAGAGACTATAAGAAAGTACGCAAAAAGCCATGAAGATAGACTACATCGGAATGTGAATGTGGAAGTGATTGAGCTCCTAGACAATACTGAGCTAGTTAGAAGACTGAGAAGGGTGAAGCCGTTCGAGCTAGTGAACTGAAATTGAAAAACACAACAAAACAGTGCTATAAACACATCAAAATTGTGATTTACAGTTTAAGCAAAGTGGGAAAAACTGTTGAGTGGACCTCAAGAATTGTAAACTTTATAGTAAATTAGGTTAAAACAAAATTGCTAATTAGTCTTACTGACTAGATTGTAATGTAATAAACACAATGTGTTTGACAAATAAAAAAAATAAAAAAAATGCGGAAACGTTCAAGAATTCGTTTCCTTGTGTGATTTAAATAAACACGAATATTCTGAGAATTCTAAAGAGATTCGGGTGATTGATTTTGTAAATAAAGCGCGTGCGTAGGTACTTTGTAAGTTGAAGTTTAAATGTTGTATAAAGTTAAATAAAAACGGTAGGTAGGTGAGTTAATTTTGGAAAGTCAATTAGTGCAATAAAAGTTGTTGTTGTAAAGTAGGAACTTTATTTATTGTAAGTAAAGTATATTCAAGAAAAATATGAAATATAAAGAATTATATGGAAAATACGACAGCGAATATTAGCTGCAATGAAACAAGTTAATCAAATATTGCTGGACTTTATAGAAAATATTACGGATAACAAGAGTATACCCGAAGATAGAAAAGAGAAAATAAAAGTCATAGAGAAAATATTGAAGACAAAAAGAGAAACAAGAAAAGGAAGCCCGAAGACAGAAAGTATTGAAATATGAATTTACATTGACGTTAGATCTTGGACTACTCTAAAATCTGTTTTTTTTTTAAAGATAAAAGTCAAAATGACATTATGTTGGCAATGCAATGTAAAATTGTCAATGCTTTCAAATTTTTTATGTAGAAAAGGCTTGTGTTGCCAACATAGTTACTAAATTTTTGACTTGGGGAATTATCTTTAAAAAAAAACAGACTTTATATTTTTTAAAATAAAGTAAAATACTTATGTCACAAAGTTTTTTTCTTAAAACTTAGCCAGAACGAACTGTGGGCTAGATTCTAGAATTGTAGAAAGAACTTCAGTTTTTAAAAGTAAAGACTCATTGGAGGCCGCTCTACATCCTCTAGCAATAAGAGCCAAAGGATCATTTTTTCTTACTACACTACCTAGCGAGATAGACAACATTATAGATAATTTAAAAACCAAAGACAACTTAACATATGATGACGTTTGTACCAGGCCAGATTATTAGAGTTATCCGTTGTAAATAATATGTCTGATTCTAATACTGACGATTATACTGCCAACTTCTAGAATGTTCATATTGCAAAGAAAATAAAAAATGATTTAAAAGACACACATTAGAATATTGTAGAAACAAAAAGAGAGATAATCGTGAAAATGAAGAAGACTGTAATTCCTTACATGAACAGGGAAAAACCTAAATCAATGGATGTTTGACACTGGTGCATCTTCCCACATGTCAGGGGACAAAGCTGTTTTCAAAAATTTGAGATAATATTCAAGTCAAATTTGATTGAGAAACGGCAATGTCATATATGTAACTCTTATTGGAGAAGTAAGTCTCGATACTTTACTGCTATCAAGAAAGTATTGAAGTTACTTTGTATTATGTTCTGTATGTGCCAGATTCAAAATATTCCTTAATGTCATGGCAAATAATGAGACCAGAGAGAAATAAAAATGCAAGCAGATAAAAATGAATCCATAATATTCACAATAGGATGGGTACTATACCATCTGAAAAATTTCAAATTTTCCAAGAAGATAAGAGCTATGGCTACAGAAGAAAAGGAACGTCAGAACGTAAGCGTTGTTGAATGGCATAGAAGATTGGTACCTGTACTGAGGAAAACCACCTATTTAAAATATTATTTCTTCAAATCTTAACTTTTTAAAAAAACGTTTACTGAATAAAAATAAATGTTGCCACCATGTATGCGCCGTCAGGTTTCTAGGAACAGGACGCGCCTCAGCGAAAAAGCGTACTGAACTGAATGGTAGATACCGAACGGGAGATAGGGAATACGCAACTAGACTGGAGAACAAGCTGGGCTGGTTCCTTAGATGCATGTCTGTAATTATTCATTATTCAATTTTTATTTTTATTTTGCATTAAACTGATTGTTCAATCCAATTTGTTAAGGTCGTTTTACAGCTTGCAAGAAAACTTGAATGCAATTTTTTGCATGCAAAAAAAGTGCATTCAAGATTTCTTGCAGGTCGTTTTTCACCTTGCAATTCGACTTGTTTCCTTCTCTAACCTTAACCATAATTTTGAGTTGTTGATGATTGCATTTTCCAAAAATGAAAAAAGTAATTATAAGTCGATATAAAAAGAAGAAAGCAATAGCAGCCACTTAAGCATTATAATTGCTAAAAATTCCCCAGCTTACGAGAAAACTTTCAAGAAAAATGGCACCAAATTGATTGCATGCAATGCCATTCAAGTTTCAAGAATCTTGCAGAAAACAATCTGCTGACCCACTTCTGCGCATGCCCTCGTTCAAGTTTCTTGCATTTTGCGGACAGAATTGCAAGCTGTAAAACGGCCTTTATTAGTGTGTGTGTCAAGGAGTAATCACAGGTCAGTTGAATAATTTTTATTTCGTTTTTGAGAGTTCAAATTATGCAAGTACCTATTATTTTGTTCATTTTTATGTATTTTTTTTGTTTGTTTATAACATTTTTTATAGCATGTGCATTGTTCATGTATTTAACAAAAATCGTTTAATGCTGTACCTAAACAACACAGATAAAGAGTAAATTAAAACCTAGAAAAATTAAGTGCTTTCTTTTTGTGCTAGGATGTTGATTTTTGGATTTAGAGCGTGCATTAGGACCTTGTGAAATTTACTAACGTTTTCCTACCCTGACGAGAGAATATCCTAGCAAATTGAAATAATCAATCTAGAGATATTGGCTCAAAAACAACTATAGCTGAGTAGCTTCCCGTATGGGACCTCAGTACCTGCTGGGAAACTGGCTAACTAACAAAAAAACTCTCCAGTATTGAATGTAGGTAGTGTGTGTAATTGGAATTTTAGCACAAGAACAGTGGCGGTACCTAATTTAAACTTTTATTGACTTAAATTATTGAATTAATGACTCACAATTATTATTAAAATGACACAGTATGTTTCGATTTTTGAGGAATGTTAGATCGAGGGTTTCTCTGCCGTGCTCTTTCCCCTTGTTAGTTCCAGGATGAGAACGGTACGATTTACTTTAATAATAAAGTAGACGTTTCACAAATTTTTCGTTTCTTTTACATATCACATCCTCCCTTAAATTTCTTCAATATTTGCTATGTCGGGTGCATGTCCAGTAAGTAAAATTGACTAAGTTTCCACAACGTAGGTCCTATTTGTTTTTCATTCCATTTTTCAGAAGATTGGTTGTTTGAAAGGTAATAAAAATTTTCATTGTTCAATCTTACTGAACGAACCCAGGTATATACTACATTGGAAAAGGTTAATTCGGATGTTGCCGGTCCCTTTGGTACTCAATAAATTGCGGGAAATAAGGACTATGTAACGTTTATTGATGAATACTCACGATATACAGAGGTTGTTTTTGTAAAGCATAAAAGTGACGTATAGAAGGCCACATCCGAGAGTATGTTCAGCGAATGGAACTCCACACTGGAAAAAAAATTGGTATCTTCAAAAGTGACAATGGTGGAGAATATGTGTCAAATTCCCTGAAAAATTTCTTTGAGTCAGCTGGAATAAAGCTGCAATATTCAATACCAAATGTTCATGAAACAAATGAAATGGCCAAAAGACCCAAAAGAACCATCACTACTATGGCCAGAACATGACTCATTGATGCAAATCTTTCGTATTCACTGTGGGCCGAAGCAGTATCACATTCACTCAACTGACTCAACCATAGATTTAATATCTACTAACGTGACAAGATAGGTAACGGCCTATCTAAAAGCATTGGAGCAAGGTGGCACAAACATGTGTTAAGAATCTCTACGTATTCCCAAGTAATACGTAGAGGTATTTTATTAGAAGCAAAGGTTACCATAGGCGTACCCATGAAAAAAGTCATTTTTTGAAATATATATTTAAATCCCGAAAGGTAGTTTTAAAAATGATAAATTTGAGCACTAAAACCGAAAGCAAACTGGACTGTTTCCAGAAAAACAAAAATACATGAGATGGGACCAAAACAATAGGTCTGTTTCTGCAAAAATCACAAACCTGTCAGAGCGGCTTTCATTGGTTGAAAGCAGTCAGAAAACTACTTTCAACTAATGAAATTCACTCTGATTACTAGTTTGTGATTTCTGCAGATTTTTTTTTTCTTCATTTTTTGGGGATTTGTATCAAAAAAGAGTAGCTTTGTAATAATTTAACAACAATGCAAAAAAACCAATGTTTATTCAGAATTTTAATAATAATATTACAAGAGTTGAAATACCTACTGATAACAAAAATATACCTAAAGCAATTTGATCAATAATGCAAATACTGAAAATATAATTCACTGAACTTTCAAGTGAATATTAAATACTTACGAAAAGTTCTGAGTATGAGTACCTACCTATATTTTTAAAGTTGACTATAGCATCAGAAACGCCATGTATGATTCAAATTTAGTACTAACCACTGTTTAGTAGTCGAAGTAGAGGCAGACCAAACCACTACTTGGCCAACCAATAATTTGGTTTATTTCTTGACATTTTTTAAATTTGTTGATAAATTATTTATCCAAATGAAAACTAATTTCTTGCTTTCGACAAGTTCCAAATTGAGCCGAACTTCATCCCTATTTGAAAGTTGGCAGACTTTTCGTTTTATTTCAATTAAATGGTGGACATAACACAATTAATGAAGATAACTCCAGTAGGTTTAATTCCTAATTGAGGTGTCCCAACAAATCACGAATATAGATTCTTCAAAAATCAAAATTAATGATTTTTCACATAAACCTATGAATGAGTACCTCGACAAGTACCCCTTAACCTGGACAGTACTCGAGAAGCGCTGGTGCTTGCAACAACAGGAACAGCAGAGGCTTTTGAAATTTTAGCACCACTTTTTGAAAATCTGTATTCTCCACTGCTAAAATGGTCTGCACAAACATACGTCCATTTGCTTACTGAGCTAGATTTTTAATTTAATGCGCCTAACCATGTTTTTTTCATATCATAAATTATCCAGAATGCTAAAATATAATGTTTAATAGAAATACAAAATTAAAATATGTACCATATTGTATTTTTGTGGCCTACATGCACCTCCTGCACTGGTTTTTTTCCCTTCAATCATGTCGATGTCACAAGTTTTGTTTACTAACGGGTGAAATGGTAAACAATCCTCTGGTTTTCCTCTTTTCTGATACACTGCACACTTATTAGTCATTTTGAATCCTGAATAAGAAACTTTCACAAAATATATGTAAATGTAATTAATAATTTTTCAAACAATTCTACTTTAAAGCAGTGAAACACACAAAAAAGTCTATAAAATAAACACACAACAATGACAACAATATGAATATTGACATTTACGCTGGTACGGCAATCGGTTTCTATTGGGAACCACTTAAACAATATACTCTGTTTAGCTAGACTTGTATACCTAGTGTTCTTTTCGTTTACATATTGCCTTAGAGAGAGATGTCTAAAGATCCAAAATGTAAACAGATTTTTCGAAAACGTACTATAGAAAACCAGCGTAAACAAAGTAAGAGAGACAAAATCAAAATATTTGGAGAGAGATCTTTGTACCATATTTGGAAGTTGATTACCTACTCATCTTTTAGTGTTAACTATATATAATCTAAGGACTCAACACAAAATAGGCTACCACATTCGTTCCATAAAAAAACACCATACGAGATGTTTTTCGGTATAAAACCGGAAATATTTCATTTAAGATGTTTTGGACAAAAAGCATTAATTCAATAAAGAAATACGACCGAGTGGAAGAACATTTTTACCTAGACCACAAGAAGCTTTAGTGGTGGGATATGGAGAGAAGAATGGTTGGCAGGGCCGTAGCTAGAGTCAAATTTAAGATAGGGCATGACAAATTCGACATAGGGCATACACTACTTTCCACCCACCCCCCTAAATTTTGTATACCTAGGTAAACAAAATTTTTCAATAAATCAAGGTTTAGGTTGTATGGTAATTGGTAACTTGATGACGCATCAAGGTATGTATAATGTATGGTAATGGGTAACTTGATGACGCATCTGATTTGGGATACCTTTTAGAGATTTGCATTATGTTGAGGCACCCCAGATGACGTCATAAAGTTACCAGGCATCCTACCTCTCACGCCTTTATCAAACAACTTTGCAATAAATAACATCTTTGGCAAGTAAACAAAATGGGGCGCGGATTTTCGCGCCGGCCGCCTGGGCCATTCATACTCTTTCAAAACAAAAAAACTTGCAAACGTCAAACATTGTTCATTACATTTAGGCATTTTCGGAAACATTCATCCTCGCTTACTCGATTTCAGGCCTATCTACTTCAGGCATCATCTACTCCTAAATTTTCTAAAGAAACCTTAATGTAGGTATGTTGATTTTTAAAGGTAGGGCATTACCATTTAAAAGATAGGGCATTGCCCCCCAATGCCTCCCCCCTGGCTACGGCCCTGATGGTTGGTACAGATTCTATAATACTCAAAACCGAAAAGTTATCCTTTCTAGGGACTATAGATTTTTGAGAGATGATGGTATTTTTAAAGAACCGATTTTTTCAAAAGAAAAATATGATTTGTCATCAGAAATTAAAAAAAATTGACAAAGAAGAAAAAGATCAAAAAGATCAAAATCAAAAGAGAGGAAACGAAACAGAAGATATTGGACCAAACATAATAGAAAAGAATGACGAAAATGAAAATAATCAAATGCATAAGAATGCTAAAAATAAAGAAGCATTCGACCTAAAAAGAAGTGATAGATCAACAAAACCACCAAAATGGTATGATTAGTTTCTATGCTTAGTAAGTGATGACCGAGGTCTTATAAAGAAGCGATTCCCTGTGTTGATTTGGACAAATGGATTTTGGCAATGAGAGACGAAATCGAGCCCATGGAAAATAATACAGTTTGAGCGATAGTAGAAGAACCTCCAAACTGTAGAGCTGTTGGATGCAAATGGATTTTTAAGAGAAAAAATTCAGAAAATGGAGAAGTGATAAGATTTAAAGCTAGATTAGTGGCTCAAGTTTTACATAGATTCCAGGCATTCCAACCTTCTCTCCAGTTATAAGATATGAAACAATAAGCATTTTGATGCCACACTATTGCACATAATGATATGATTGTTAAACAACTGGACATCAAAATAGCATTTCTCAATGGTGATTTAGATGTTGAACTTTACATGAAAATTCCAGAAGATCTTGACGTTAAGCCAGGGAGGGTTTGTTATTTGAAAAAAAGTATATACAGTTTGACACAGTCTCCCAGATTATGGAATCATAAAATTAGTCAGTGTTTTGAAAGAAATAAACCTGAAATATTCCATAGCTGATCCATGTATGTTTCTGTCACAAAATGTTAGACAGATAGTTGCAGTCTATTTGGATGATTTATGTATACTAGGCAAAACTGAGAAAGATGTTTAACAAGTGGAAAGTAGAAGATATTTTATCCAAGAACCTAGGTACACCAAAATTTTTATTATCGCTGCAAATTTGGAATGGAATCCTTCATCTGTGTCCTAAAATCAAGAAAGATAATTGGAAAAACTTTTGCAAAAATATGACATGATGAACTGTAAGACGGCTTCTGTTCCAATAGATTCTGGTACCAAAGCTCTAAAAGCAAGAGATAAAGATAAAGGAGCAGACGAAGAGCTATATCAGTCAAAGATTGGAAGTCTTCTATTTTTTGCAATGGGAACAAGACCTGACGTAGCCTATGCAGTGAACAAGTTATCACAGTTTCAAACTGACCCGATAGAAACTAATATTGGAATGCTTCAACAGATCTTAAAATACCTAAAAAGTTCCATAAGTAAAAGTTTAACCTACAACTTCACAAAAAATCCCGAAATTCATGTTTACAGTGATGCATCATATGGAGACTGTGCAGATACAAGACGATCCAGTAGTGGATATATTGGATTTTATGGTAACGCAGCAATCACATGGATTTCAAAAAGGCAGCAAAGTGTCGTAGTGTCCACTACTGAATCTGGCTTGTAGACAAAGCAAGTGGATGAAGCAGATGATTTTTGATCTAACAAACCCAAGATTTCTGTCAGGCAATCCAAAGCCGTGACAATAGGGTAGTGGACAAGATATGATTCCAGTGAAATCGATTATTTATTCTTCATCTATGAAGTAAATAAAAAATATTCGTATTGAAAGAAATTTTAGAAAAAATTACTAACTTTGTTTAAAACGGTTGTAAAACTAAAGTTTTGGGACACACTATTTAAACGAAAATATTTCGCCCCTCATTTGTCAATCAGAACAGTCCGAGTTTATCTGCATCTTTTTTTAAAAGTAGGTAAAATATAAGGCCGCGTAGACCGCGTCGACACAACAGCTATGACGTAATTTTCGGGGCGGTAAATCATAGCGTTTGAAATTAAGTACAAATTTGTTAATTTTTTTTAGGTTTATTTTTGTTTTCTACAATCAAAGAATCATCAATTACTATTTATTTTGTTATGGAGAATATAAAAAAAAAATCAAAAAATTGTCCACTACCCTATTGGTGTCAGAAGTGACACATAAAGGACTGCAGAGTGAAATTCAATTGCGGAAGTGCGGGGACACTAGTGTAGTGTAAAAACTGAACACTTACTGAACTGAACTAAACACTGGGACAGTTATTTAGTGCAAACAGTGACAATCACAAAAAGAGACTTAACCGATCGTGTAAATTTTTCCGGAAGTGACTCTATACCCGATTTTGACTGTAATAGTGAATCTTCGAGTGAGTTCTAGAAAATTCTATTTGGAAACTAAGGGAGATATCGAATTTGTGACTTCGTCGACGTATTCGGAACATCAATCGTCATTCAGATGAGGTTTTTCGAGAAGTTTCGCGAAAATTCTAGAACATTCTATTTGGAAACCAAGGGAGATATCGAAACTGTGACTTCACCGACGTGTTTGCTGTATCAATCGACATCTAGAAAAGAAGTTTCAAGAAAATTCCACAACATTCTATTCTAGAATAAAGTAAGTTATCCAATCTGTGACTTCACCGGCGTGTTTGGAACTTCGAGCAAAGACCAGAAAAGATATTTGAAGAAAGTTCGAGGGAAATTCTAGAACGTTCTGTATATGCCTATCACAAGACAACAAGCAAAAATGGACGAACAAAAAGTTGAAGAACTTCTGCGCAAAATGTTGGAACTTCAAGAGACCAAACGACAACAAGAAAAACAAGACGAAGAAGCCAGACGACAACAAGAAAAACAGGACGAAGAAGCCAGACGACAACAAGAAAAACAAGACGAAGAAGCCAGACGACAACAAGAAAAACAAGACGAAGAAGCTAAACGACAACAAGAGAAACAAGACGAAGAGGCCAGACGACAAAAAGAAAAACAAGAAGAAGAAGCTAGACGACAACAAGAAGAGGCCAGACGACAAAAAGAAAAACAAGAAGAAGAAGCTAGACGACAACAAGAAGAAGCTAGGTGACAACAAGAACGGCAAGAAGACCTTGGAAAACTGCAGAAGATCTTCCAAACCATACAAGGAACTGTCGCTTACCTAGACCAGAAGATTGAAAAAGTTAGAGACGATGTGCAAGAAGTTAAACACGACGTCCAGGAAGTAAAAACTGAAGTCAAAATCGATGTTCAAGAAGTTAAAAACGACGTTCAGGGAGTAAAAGCTGAGGTTAAAGCCGATGTTCAGCAGTTAAGACAAGAAGTTGAGGACCAAGTTCAAGCACTCGAAGATAAGATGCGTAAATTAGAAATACAGTCCATCAATCCAACTAGTGTTGGAGCATTCTCTGGTATGAAGATAAAACCACCAACTTTTGACGGTTCTACAGCCTGGACCATGTATATCCGACAATTTGAAGCTGCTGCAAATATCAACGGATGGAACGATCAAGAAAAAGCTACAGCGCTGATAGTGGCGCTACGAGGACCAGCCTTAGATCTTCTTCAGTCCATTCCTTCAATCTATCAACAAAATTACCAGCATTTAAGTCAGAAGTTAGAATTGCGCTTCGGAGACCATTACAGGCAAGAAGTATTCAGAACTCAAATCAAATCGAGAATTCAAAAACCCGGCGAGAGTTTACAAGAATTCGAATCAGAAGTTAAAAGGCTAGTGAGTTTGGCATTTCCTGCAGCTGGGGAAGACATACAAGAATGGATGGTAGTATCTACGTTTATTGATGGTCTCCGGGATTCCAAGATCCAGGAAAACCTAAGAATGTCCAAGTTCAGGAAAAGTAGCGAAGCCCTTGTCCGAGCATTAGAACTGGAAGCAATCTTTGGTGCCTCAAAACCTAGAATACGAGCAGTGTCCATTCAAGACCCAAAGGATGAACAAACGTCAAAAGCAGATGGTAGCTTCAAGAATCTTATGAGTAAGTTCACGGAGAAGATGAAGAAATTAGACAAATGGAAAACGTCTCCAAACAAACACCAATACCGAAAAACCGAGTAAAATGTTACCGGTGCCAAAATCTTGGGCACATGCAATATGATTGTGGACTAAGGATGTCGTCTCCATCTCGGGATCGTTCCCAAAGCTTTTGGAGGTCCAGAAACGCTAGTCCTGAACATGGACCTGGAAACCCGCATGAGAAGAACACTAGTCCAGCTGTGAGAAGAACGAGCCTGATCGTTGATGACAAGTGGACTACGAAACAAATGAGAGAAGATCAGGAAGCAGACCAGGACATCGGGCAGATTCTCCATCTGAAGGAAAATGATGAATGTAGGCCAGAATGGAGAGGAGTGTCAAACAAGAGTTTGATTTACAAGGCATTGTGCTCCCAGTGGAACTCCCTGGCCGTAGAAAATGGGTTGCTTAAAAGAGTTTGGGAAAGTGCCGATGGGAAATCCACTAAGAGCCAACTGGTTATCCCAAAAGACCGAGTGGAAGATGTATTAAAAAAAATAAACGACGGAACTTCAGGGGCACATTTCGGAGTTAACAAGACTTTGGACAAAATTCGGGAACGTTTTTACTGGGATTACTACCATGAAGACGTTAAAAGCTGGTGCCGAAAATGCGACATCTGTGCTACCAGTAAAGGACTTAAACTAAGATCTCGGGGGCCCATGAAACAGTACAACGTCGGTCTTCCATTTGAGAGAATAGCGATAGATGTAGCAGGACCGTTCCCAGAGTCAGAGCGTGGTAACAAATACATCTTAGTTATCATGGATTACTTCAGTAAATGGCCAGAAGTTTACGCTATTCCCAATCAAGAAGCCATCACTGTTGCCCAGGTGCTAGTGGACGAAGTTATTAGTCGTCATGGTGTGCCACTAGAGTTACATTCAGACCAGGGACGAAACTTCGAATCTGCCATCTTCAAGAAAATTTTTGAGATCATGGGCATTCGTAAGACAAGGACAACGCCTTTACATCCACAGTCTGATGGCATGGTAGAACGATTCAATAAGACCATAGAGGAACAGCTGACAAAAGTGGTCGCAAGGAACCAGCGAGATTGGGACAAGCATTTGCCTCTATTTTTAATGGCTTACAGAGCAGCTGTTCACGAGTCAACAGGTGAAAGTTCAGCCAGAATCGTCTTTGGAAGAGAACTCAGGCTACCTTGCGATCTGATGTTTGGGACACCTGAAGAAGAACGAAGGGAAATCCGAGATTATGCCGACGAAGTAAGGGCACGACTTTTGGGTATCCATGATTTTGCTCGGGAGCATATTCAGTTGGCCAGTGACCGAATGAAGACTAGATACAACTTGAAAGCCAATTCAGCCGGATTTCAAGAAGGTGATTTAGTGTGGCTGTATAATCCAGCTAGAAAGAAAGGAGTATCGCCGAAGTTGTCTTCAGCATGGGAAGGACCCTATAGAATAATCAAGAGGATCAATGATTTGGTTTATCGAGTCCAGCGCAACACCAGGAGTAAGATGAAAGTTGTACATTTGGACAGATTGACGAAATATCAGGGGCGCGAAGTTGATCGGGACGATCAACCTTAAGAGGAGGGCAGTGTGACGAGCGTCCGCCAATGTGTCAAGAATCCTTGCATCCGCCAGTCTGTCGAATAACCTGGAATCTATAGTGAATTATTCTACTTTAATCGAGAAAATAGGATAAACGTGTGTATTCTAGATTTTACATTAATAGATTTAGGGATATACAGGGTGTCCCACGGTGGATGGCGTATTAGACGTTTATGGAGAACTAAAAAGCGGATAATTTTGAAAATTTGGCAACCGGGATAAACGACCATGATCTACACTTTAAAAATATTTTTGACCATGCGGTGTTTCCGTTTCTACTCTAAACTAGTGGCAACATCACTATTTTAAATGGAACACCCCGTATTAAATTGCATATTTGGATTCTACGTAAAATTCTAAGCAGATTTCATGTGATATGCCCTATACCTAAGTTCAACTGTTTTGGAAATATTGACAGTTGAAAATTGACTTTTTGCAACTTTGACAGGCTGTAAAACCTAATTGGTTAATTTTAGAGGAAAACCGATTTCACATTCCTGTCTTAGATTTTGATAAACTATCATTTGATACGAACTAAACCAGAGACTAAATTTAATTGAAATTTTTAATCATGGATTTAATTCTAAGTTGGTGTCAAATGATAGTTTATAAAAATCTAACATAGGAATGTAAAATCGGTTTTCCTCTAAAATTAACCGTTCAGGTTCTACAGCCTGTCAAAGTTGCAAAAAGTCAATTTTCAACTGTCAATATTTCCAAAACAGTTGAACTTAGGTATATGATATATCACATGAAATCTGCTTAGAATTTTACGTAGAATCCAAATGTGCAATTTAATACGGGGTGTTCCATTTAAAATAGTGATGTTGCCACTAGTTTAGAGTAGAAGCGGCAACACCGCATGGTCAAAAATATTTTCAAAGTGTAGATCATGGTCGTTTATCCCGGTTGCCAAATTTTCAAAATTATCCGCTTTTTAGTTCTCCATAAACGTCTAATACGCCATCCACCGTGGGACACCCTGTATAAGGGACGCTATTGCTTTGTAGTTTTAAGTTTCAGTTTGACTGTGATACGATTTGAATAGTGATTGTAAAGAGTTTAATTGTTGAGTTAGTTATTAAAGTAATTACTGTCAGAGTGTATTGTTAAGTGGAATAAATTATTGCTGTGTTATTTGGACTTTGATTTTTGGAATAAACGAAACGAACCGAAGATTTCTGTCAGGCAATCCAAAGCCGTGACAATACTTTTCTGTACGAATCTCGAATATCTCTGGCGGATACTATACCTATATGTATAAAGGGCGTAGTTTGCACTTTACAGGTTGCACTCAGTGTTCAAATTTAATAAGAGAATTGTTGTAGGTAGATACTTATAAAGGCAATAGCTAACCTGTTAGCACAAAAGGTACGATGGACGTTTTTTTAAAGTTCGTGTAACAGTCTAACGTCGAAATGTGCAAGGACTAAAATAAAACGTTCCGTAAACGTTTCTTCAAAAACGTTTTTAAAAACTACATAAAAAACATTCGAAATAATAACATGTTCACAACATGTCCATAAACATAAAGTTCTTTTTAAGTTTAGGAAACTATTGTTGTAGGTCATTTTTAAAACAAGCAACAACAAACGTCTAATAAACGTTTTTTTATTGTCCATGTCAGAGTGTTTTTCAAAAAGGTATAAAAAGCACGTTTTTTAGACGTCAGATTTAAGTTGTTTTTAAAACTTAAAAAAATAAAACATCGTTTTCTATAAGTTTGTAAAATGTAGAATATGTTCCTATTGAAAAAGTTTTATAATGGTTTCTGTCGGTCGTTTTCAAGAACCTATTTTAGATAGGTATGAAAGTATGGATATATTAATGTCCGGAAATTACTTCGACTTGAGACGTTTTTAAAACATTTTATTTTCGAAGTCTACATGTTGTTTGCAAGGTTGTTTGTAACTGTGACATTTGCACTATAAAAAAAAAGACTATTGAACGAGAACGTTCTTGAATACTTAAAGAACGCCCAGTGGACTTTCAAACGTCTTTTATTTTTTAAAATGTCCGCAGCGTTTTTAAAACTTCCGTTTTCGACGTCTATGTGACGGTTGAAGCTGTGACATTTGCACTAAAGAAAAACGTCCACTGGACGTTCTGAGTTGACATTTTGAAAACGTTCTGAAGGACAAGTCATAGTTGATTTTTCCAAAAGTTGTCCTAGAAGAATTTGTTTAAGTTTTGTTTTCGAACAGATCGATTTGAAATTTTTCCATCTCATAATTTAAATATTTTTCATCAAATCCGTGGAACTTTTCCGCGCCGCATTGTTGGTCTAACTGCTTTCGCGTGGGAAAAGTACCATTTTGCGCACTTGCTATTTGAATAACTAGTAAAAGATAAAAAAATCAATTTTTACCTCAACAACACAAACATCCAAAAATGAGGACTTATCGAAGCTCCAATACCAAAAATAGACTGCAGCACCAGGCAAATTAATAAAATTTTCTTTCGTCCTCTTTGATCAGCCAGTATTCCGAAAATTATGTTACCCAAAAGTATTCCAAACATCAAGCTGACTTGAGAAAAATCTGCCAAATTTTGCCTGTCACACACTAAATCCCATTCTGATGTTATTGTTGATGTGAATACTGATTCGTTGTACGTGTATCCTGGACATGATAGCAGACTTGATTGATTTGAAGTTGGTTTCATGACACAAAACCCTTGATTGATACCATTCTACAATAGCATTATGATAAGCACTAAATACAAAAAACTACAAAAGTATTTACCTGTTTAGATGTTTGATTTTCTGATGGTAAAGTCAATCTTTTCCATTCCTGGTCTGTTATATTTTCTGATCCTGGTAGTTTTTGGCACCAAAATTCAACGGGCGGGGCTAAAAACACTATGCTCATTTGAAACCAGGCTATAGGGAATTTAACCATAGCCATTAGAAGCGAAATTTTCAATTGCCACCGTCCAAAATCACCAATTGTAGCTTTGATAGTGTCATAGCTGGTTTCTGATTCTACTGGATTTAGTTTAGTTGTAGCTGCGAGATAAAAAAAGAATAATTACAAGTTGCCCCAATAATTATCTATTATTTACCTTCTTGTTCCATTATTTTTAAGCCTTGAAATTCGCGTGATAACTGGTCGGGCTCTGACCGAATAACTAGTACAAGTACGCGAAATAAGTGGGCACCCAAGATCGTTGATACCTTCTTGTAGTGAAAATAGCCATTAAATTGCATTGTGAAAGTACAAAAGTGTCATACGAAACCAGAATATTAAGACGTTTATTTTAATTATTATTAATAGTTTATTGAAACTGATTTAATTTAAGAAAAGTTCTCATTTAGTGAATATATGGGATTTCCCCAAAAACTACCTAATTTTTCTGGACTAAATATAAAAATAGTACCTATTCATTTTTTTGGAAAAAACGATAAGTTTGAATTTTAAAAATATAGTTTAAAGAGCACGAAGGTTTAACGTATTAAATCATCAAACCATACAGAATTTTCCGCAGCGCCTCTAAAACTTGTATTAACCATGTATAAGAAAAAATGCAAATACATAATTACGATTAATGATAATACTTTTTATTTACAACAAAGCTATATATTACATGGCGACCTATTAAAAGTAACAATCAAATTTTAAATAAATAAGAAACAAAACATAACTTAATACATAAATGACCTAAACTGAAAATATTACTTTTCAAAAATTGCAGTAGTAATAAAACCATAGTTCTACAACTGACAACCATGCACGTAAGTGACGTTATGAAAAATTGCAGCAGCAGCGGAACTCAGAAACGAACACGGACTTTGAGCTCCGTATCGCACAGGCAAACTGGGCGGACAACAAATTTGCTGATCTGATGACTTCCTTAAATTGGAAACGTTCATAAGGTCTTTTTCTACTGACGCTTGATGACGTAACTGTTCCAGTCTGAGTTGATTTTGTCTTTTCCATTTTGTCCTAGAATTAGAATCATGGATGAGTTCTTTGACATTATGTTGAAAGATTTGTACCTACTTATACTAACCCAACTGGGAAGATTTATATTTTTCTAAAAATGTTCTCATGTCTGTTACTTTTTGAGTTTTTTTATAAATATGTAATAATAATAATAATAATAATAATAATAATAATAATAATAATAATAATACGTTTATTTTGCATTAAAATCAATAAATACATTTACAATTTTTTACAGGTACTTTACAGAAGTAATAATGCAAAAAAGGAGCTGGAATTCAATTAAAAATTGTTGAAGGTCCAGCCCTTGGACGGTATAGTTATAAAACAAAAGTATGATATACACTTTATCACAGACAAAAAAGGAGAATAGAGTTGAAAAGGCAAAAAAATTTGATATCAGTACAGACCTAAGCAAATAATTTTTTTTATAAAAGGATTAAAAAGAGAAACTTTGGTATCGTTACAATAATAAGCATAAGTAAATGATCATTTCTCTTTTGTATGTTTTTTTTTTGCAAGCCAGTGGTGGAAGAAGACTCAAATACATAGTAGGTACTTCACAGAATTGAGGTTGGGAGAAAAAAACTAATAATATGTCACTGCTCTTGGAGTAGTAGTTGTTTGACTTTTTTTTTAAAAGTCAACACTTTTAAATCTTTAAATTGTGCGGGTAAGCCGTTATACATGCGGTAAGCATTAAAAGAGAAACTCCGTTCAAGTACTGCTGTTGAATGCTGTGGTGGAGTTATCAAACCTCTAAACCTCAAATTTAGGTTGTGTATGTCTGTTCGGTGTTGGATTTTACTTGCGAGATATGGTGGCGTTTTGGTTGTTATTATTTTGTGGTAGAAAACAAGACAGTGTAGCTTTCGTCGTTTGGTCATGTCTAGCCAGTTAGCGTCTTTAAGTTTGTGTGATATAGGCATAAACTTTCTAATTCCATAGATCATTCTAAGACATGACTTTTGCACATTTTGGTCCAAGCATGGTCCATAAACTACATCTCCGAAATTAAAATGACTTAGGACTAAAGTTTCCGTAAGCTGGATTTTTTGTTGTACACTAAGGTGACGGTGAGGGTATAATAATTTCAGTGAAAGATATGCCTTTTTTATGTTTTCGTTTACGTGCTTTCGAAATCGAAGATCGGTGTCCAACATTAAACCTAAATTTCTCGCACAGTCGGATGTTGCAAGCTCATTTCCAGAAATATTCACTTTGAATGTAGTTTTCATTGTGTTTCTCTCTTTTCCAAATAGCATGACAACTGACTTGTTAGGATTAATTTTTAAATTGTGTTTTTCAGAGATGGTAACAGGGTTGGACGAACTTTTGGAAGTGGGCCGGGAAATTTCAGTCTAGCGGCCCATACATTATCATCCCTAGATGTGATCTAATAATATTTAAGTTCATTATCATCAACGCATCCAAATTTTCCATTGTAAGTCGATTCCTTGATCGGTTTTTTATGCATTAAAGTGTTGAAAACTGAAAAGCATTTTTCGCACCCTACTTATGTGCACGCTGAAGTGAGGACATACTGGTATGCCCTAAAGCAGTAGCGTATTTACCATAAGGCCATGGGGGCCATGGCCCGGGGCGGTAGGACTGCAAGGGGCGGCACATCCGCCCCCCCCCCTTCCAATGCTTAGGACTGCTATCAAATTACCAACAAAACAAAACTAAAACTTAATATTTAATTGATAACATTACAAGAATGATGATAGAATAAATAGTTATCTTCGTTCCTGTATAAGCGAAGACCGGACAGGACAGTTCAGCCATTCTTGATATAGAGGCCACTAGACAAAATCTGTCAATTATGATGGTACCAATATAGGTCTGTTCTCACAAAAGTTTCTGACAGTTTGCAAACTGTGACAAGCACATCACTCATCATGTTTTCAATGCCTTTGGTCCAAGATAAATCGGTTACTTAGCTGAGCGATTGTTTTTGACAGGTTGCAAACTGTCAGAGACTCTTGAGAGAACAGACCTATCATTGGACGAATTCGTCAACCAATTTGTGCATCGCAAAAAATACATATAAAAATATTCAATAAATAAATAGCGTTTCTTTTTTCGTTTGATCTTTTTCCAATATATATATATTTTTTTGTTAAATTAGGGCGGCAAACCTTAAAGGCCCAGGGCGCCAAATTTTAAAATACGCCACTGCCCTAAAGATGTCTGATGTGTGTAAGCACGGATGTAAAATCTGTATGTTTACTTATACAAAACCAAACATTGTTTGGAGCGTAAATGTGCAGAATACTCTATTCCATGCCCTGTATCTAATCCTCTGTCATTTACATCATCTTCATCTTCATCGTTTGATTCAGGGAGATCATACAACTTAAATCATTTAAAAATTTTAATTCATTTCCTATATCATCTTCATCTTCATCATTAAATTCAGGGAAGTCATACAGTACTCCGACTTTTTCAAGCACAGTTTTTTCAAGTCACCTACCTTATTTTATTTGAAGCATCGTCTGGCCTGAGTCTGGCATTAGTTCGGAAAAATTGATTATGACAAATTAGCACAAAACAATTATCTCTATGCCTTGCATAAGATGCCTCTATTTTTATTATGATGTGATCATTAGCCACATCGCGTATTTACACCTGAAATTAACAAATAGCAAGAGCTGGAGGAGTATCCTCCCTGCTTCCTCCCCTGTTACTTCTTTCTTTCATTTGCTTTCAGTACTGTATTTGCCTATTTGACATTTTTAGCACTTTCTAATATTTCTTCCATGTTGCGTTGTTCCTTTTTCAGTACGTCATGAATTTAATTGGCCATTAATTCTTTGTGCTTTCATAAGGTCTGTTCTCAAAGAAATCACAAACCAGTCAAATTTCATTGGTTGAAAATAGTCAGAAAACTGTTTGTTGGCGATTTGCACCAATCAAAAACGCTCTGACTGGGTTCGTGATTTCTGTAAGAACAGACCTTATGGAGATCGTCCGTTTAAAAATATCTTGATAAAGGTTCTGTTGTTCTAAAGATCGGCCCACCGGGAATTTCCCGGTATCCCGATGGGTTCATCCAACCCTGGATGGTAACGAGTTGGTGTAGATCTTCTTCTAGCAGAGTCTTTGCTTGTTGCCAGTCTTTTGGATAGAATGAGAGATATATTTGATTATGATTTGCATATTGGTGACCTTTACAGTTTTTCAGACACGAGGTTAGGTGACAGGTGTAAATGGAGAACATGATTGGTGCCAAAATTGCTCCCTGCGGGATTCCGCTGCTTATATGTTTCTTGTCTGATTGTCCTTGTTGTGTTTCAACATATTGGTATCGTCTGTCCAGATAACTATGCATTAAGGCAATCGAGTCACTTGAGAAACCTATGAAGTGGAGTATTGCCAAGAATAATTGATGATTCACCGTGTCGAAAGCCTTCGAATAGTCCAAAAGAATTAGTGCTGTGGTTTTGCCAGTGTCTGTTTGCTGGAAAATATCATCTGTTACGTGTGCGAGGGCAGTGGTACAACTGTAGCCTGGCCTAAAGCCTGATTGGTGTGGCGGCAGAATTTCAAATTTTTCGAGGTGTTCACGTATTTGCTTGTCCATCACCTTTTCTAGGACTTTAGATAAACATGGAAGTATACTAATGGGTCGCAAATCATTGTATTCTTGAACGTTGCTTTTTTTTGGTATGGGTTTGACCTTTGCAATCTTCCAGGTTGTCGGAAAAATATTATCAAGCAGACATGAATTGATAATATTTGTTAAGAACGGCAAAATCATAGGGCAGCACATAAGCACCATTTGTAAATTAATTGTATCCGATCCAGCTGCTTGTGATTTGAGGCTATATAAACAGTCTTTCACATCTTCGACAACTACTGTTTTAAAGGAGAAAGTCTCCAAGTTAGTTTTTTTATTTTGTGTGTAGACGTTTAATAGCTCTAGGTCTATGTTGGAGTTAGCACCTGTGAATTGAAGGAAAAATTTATTAATTTCTTGTGGATTGTTAAGTATTTCAGGCAAGGTTCTGATAGTGCTGGCGTTATTTACGATGTCTAATTGTTTCAGACGTTTCCATAGTAGTTTTTTGTCCGATCCGCGAGTGCAATATTCAAGGTAGCTTTTCTTTTCGTTTTGGATGGCTACGTTTGTTGTATTACGCAGTAGCTTGTAATATTGCCAGTGGCGCTCTGTTGCTGAGTGTTTCAATCTCTATTATATGCTTTTTCTTTGAGTTTAATCATTTTTATGATATTATCGGTTAGCCACGGAGGCTTTTGTTTTTTTATTAAGACTGTTTTCACTGGGGCCAATAGGTCAAATATTGAAACGATAATGTTATTTAAGATGTCTAACTTTTCGTCGATGTTTTGACAGTACAAAATTTCATAAAATGGAGCTTGTTGAAGCAAATCACTTAGCATGCCTTGATTGATCCTTTTGAGATTTCTAAAAGTAACGAAATTGGGTTCACATTTAGTTTTTTCTCCTATACTGCAGAATGTCAGACAGTGATCTGATACTCTATGTATTTTTGTAACCTGTTGCTTGCAATTAATTAAATTCTTGGGTATCAGTATCCAGTCTAACAGTGTTTTTGTCGTAGCTGTGATCCTTGTGGGTTCGTCAATTATTTGTTTTAACTCGTATATCTCGAGACATGTAAGTAGTTTTTGGGTATTTAGGCTATCTACATCGAGAAAGTTAGTATTAACATCTCCACCACAGATTAATCTGTCTGTCGTAATTGAGAACTGAGATAGAGTGTCTTCCAGAGTTTCAATAAAACGCGAGTAGTCTCCCCCATGTAACCTATACAAAGAGCCAATACAATATGATTGTTTATTCAATTTAAACTTAATCCAGATTTGTTCCATACTTTCATTAGATATCGAATCCAGGATGTTATATTTTATTGTGTTTTTTATAAACATTCCCACCCCTCTTCCTAAAAAATTTCTCTCACCAATTGCAGTTCTATCCTTACGTATGAGTTGATATCCTGGTATTTGTATGATATCATTGTTTATTTTTTTACTTAATAAGGTTTCCGACATGCAAAATATATCGAATTTTTCTCCCAATATCAATTGTTTTATGTCCCCAAAATGTGCAACAAGAGAGCTGACGTTAAAAAAAGCTATTGTAAATTGGTTCATAGTGATTATGGTTCTTTGAAAAAAGTACAGGATATCATTATTGTACAAATTTTAAATATACTATTAATCCTATCTATACAAAGTGAAGAAAAAATTATAATAATAATACGCAGTATCACAGACAGAAGACAAAAAACCTATTTATTTATTGAACATTAAATTTTTTTTTTTTTTTTGTTTTGTCGGGATATCAAAATTAAATAGAAATAATATTATTATCACATGCAGAGTTACGGAAGCGCTGGAGGATCAAGGTAATACATTTTTTTCAAGTCGACCGGTCGACTTATTAAGTTAGCCGGTCGACTTATTAAGTCGACTTATTTATGTCGACTTATTTAAGTCGACTTATTTAAGTCGACTTATTTAAGTCGACTTATTTAAGTCGACTTATTTATGTCGACTTATTTATGTCGACTTATTTAAGTCATAAGCCAGTCTGCAGTTAAGGTATATTTTCCGGCCGCTGCAAAAGGAAAGTGAATTTTCCAATGCCTAGCAGAAGTCCGGTCGCTAAATTTTCATTTTTGCAGCTCAGCACTGACATAATTTTCAGTGGTTGGAATCCCCGAAGAGAGAAAATCGGGCAGCAAAATCTGTCATTAGCTGACAGTCTGTAAAGTTAGGTGTGGGAGAGTCACTACGGGGGGAAGTGGATAATTTGTTTGAAAATTCTTGAAAAATTAATAATGCACTGTAGGGATTTTTTGTCATTTCAAGGAGAAAGAATTGACCCCTAATCACATCCGAGAATTCTTTCTCTAGTCAAGTTTAGTTTTGGGAAAGTCACTAGGGGACTAAAAAGGTCAAATATCGCATAAGTTTTTCCCCTCTCTGATATTTTCTCTGTTTGCCCATCAGTTGAAGGGCCTGATCGATAGTTCATAAATATAGATCTATCCCTCCAAATTCCTAAAATTCTCTTAACTTCACGCATAAATAGTTACTTATTTAAGTCGACTTAAATAAGTCGATATAAATAAGTCGACATAAATAAGTCGACATAAATAAGTCGACTTAAATAAGTCGACTTAAATAAGTCGACTTAAATAAGTCGACTTAAATAAGTCGACATAAATAAGTCGACATAAATAAGTCGACCGGCTGACTTAATAAGTCGACCGGTCGACTTGAAAAAAAATTTATTACCTTGATCCTCCAGCGCTTCCGTACAGAGTTGTACAGGACTTAGTTTCTTTTGTTTTGACGAGTTTCGTACGTAAATTTCTTGTTTTCCTTAACGTTAGCGGTGCTGGGTGTGGCTGGAGAGCTAGATCTTGAAGTAGATTTTTTGTTTAATAGCTCAGAAACCTGCAATTTGTTTTTTTCTCTGAGAAGCTGTTGAGTGAGTTTTTCTTGCTTCTTTTCCTTATACAGTTTTACTTGGGTCTTCTTAACTTTCTCCTGGCTGAGGATGTCTTTTTTTAAGGATAAAGAGGGCGGAATATGCACGTTGTTCTTTTTGGTTTCTTCTTCGGTCTCGCTGTCAGAGTCGATTTGTGTGGGAGTTGCTGGAGCACTAAGGGACTTCCTTGGAGGAGGTGATGCAAACTCGTTTGCTAGCTGGGGTGGAATTTTCTGGTTCTCTGTAATTTCTTCAAAACTGTACTAAATCCCATCGATCTCAACACTGTTGTGACCCTTGAGTTTTTTTTGGCAGTTTTTAAGTCTCTGGTCCTTAAGAATCTCTACAAGCGTTTTTCTTTGGTAAAGTTCTTCTTTGGTCAAGTCTTCACTGATGAAAACCTTAGATCCCCTCAGTTCTGCTCTCTTACTCAGGATTTCTTTTTTTTTGAGAAATGAGACAAACTCTACAAGTATTTGTCCGGGCTTACTGTTTTTTTGGCCTAGCCTAGCGCAGTTTGCGATATCACAGATTGTCAATTGGGCCTTAAGTTTTTATGACGTTTTCTTGTGGTGTTGATGAATTTTCTGCAACGCCGTAGAGGATTATATTTTTTCGTTTCAATTGTCGTTCGAAGTTTTTTACCTTGTCTTTCAACTCTTTATTCTCTTGCTTCAGCGTTTCTATGTTTTCTTGGACCTGCGAAAGGTTTTCGTTGCAGTGGCGGCTCGTGACAATCATGTGAGGGGGGGGGGCTCAGACAAAAATGTTTAAAAATTTGTCATCATAAAGTCTGTCTCTAAATATAAATTTTAAGGTCAAAATTTTAGGGGCAACATGAGTACTAGGGTACTAGCCAGTTTTTGACACATATCCACGAATTTTTATTGTATATTTCTTTGTCAAACTTTCGCGAAAACTGTACCTTATTTTTACATTTTGATTGTACCTGCACAATATTCGATATTGGAAATGGTCGTCCAGTATTTTTCAAGTCAAGTTTGTCGTTTAGACACAAAGAGCTGAATACGAGTTTTTGTAATTCACTGACCTTCATATTAGCAAATTAGATTAACAAACTTTCCGAATTCCAATAAAAAACTGATAAAATACTGATAAAAAACTTAATCCAAAAACAAAACATTGAATAAACGCCGGCAACCGTTGAATGCGCGAAAATTTCCTGATTCCGGGCGGAACATTTGGAGCCCAATAAACGCACCGCCTAGCGCGATGTTTGGGTGACGTCACACGTTCGTCGCCATGGCAACCCACGTAAATCGTGGCACTAGCCGGGACGCATCTAAACATTCCGGTATAGGATTCGGCACCTAGGCATATTTCATTGGTCCGTTTGAATTCGGACCGCCAATTGATACGGAGTGCCGAAATCGGTACTTGAATGTTGAACGATGCTGAGCCTCAGGGCAGAATGGTCCATTAGCAACAGCCATGTGGAGTGCCGAATCTAAGGTCAAAATGCTAAGCGGTGCTGAGTATCAGGTCCGAATGTTGCCATGCGTTTGGCGCGGTTTTTATAATAAATCAGCTGTCCACCTCCTTCGTGTTCGTCTTAGCTACAATTTTGCGGCAGATGCGGTTTATTTCGCCGTTGCTTCATGCGTTCTTGTGCTTAAACATGCAAGATGAGTTTGCCTGGATCATTTAAACACTTTCAATGTGGTGAGCAAATTTACCGAGCCAACATTTTGAAGGAAAACGATATAAAGCAATGGATAGAAGAATATAGTGATATATGATATAACATACACGAATTGGAATGTGAAGTCAGCGAAAAATTATTATAACAGATTCAAATGCAGGTTTGTGTTCAATGTCAATTCAATGACGTAGAATCTTCTTGGATGCGAATAGACTTTGGAAAATACATTTTTTAGATATGTCATAGTGCTTATAAAAAAGTGGATCAAGGAAATAATAAGAAAGGAAAATCCAAAAAATGCTGTTGCCTGGCTTCAATTGATATTTTAATTAAACTAAGCACATAAATATATTAGGGTATTTATTTTCAAAATTTTTTATTCTAATTTGCCAGGTTTCAGGTTTTTATAATCCCCCCCCTGGGTCCGCCACTGCAAATTATTGTTCAAGATTTTTTGAAATGTATCGTTGAAATAAAATAAATGTGTAACAAAAAGTAAATAAAGTTTGTTTGTTGATTTTGTGCCGAGCTAACGGACTAACATTCCAACCTGCAGCTGGGCACTGTCAGGGCCGACCCTACCATAAGGCGAATGGAGCGAGCGCTCCAGGCGCCAGACCTAGGAGGGCGCCAGGGCCGGCTCCAGATATTTCGGCGCCCCGTGCAAAAGGTATTTTTGCCGCCCCTCTTACCGATTACTTTCCTACTTTGTAGTTCCGCCATTACTACCTATTTGCTAAATTTACTTTTGATTTCAATTTTGTCCAGTGTTTTTATATGATATATACTAGGTATATTTTTATTATTTTTAAGTTTTTTATTTAATGAATTACCGAGGCACAGGGCCCCCGCCAGACCTGAAGCCGCCCGCGTGCGATTTCATATTTTGGCGCCCCTTAGCTAGGGTTGGCGAATAAAAAAGCGCAAAGATTTTTGGAGTGGCATTCAGTCAATTGCGTAGGTTGTCATGTTTTTTAATAACTACAACTACATAAATGATAATAGTCCAGAGTAATTTTGCAAGAACCAAAAGGAACATTCAACAGAAAAATTGGCTGTACGGAGCCTTATTCTTGAAACAGGGGAGCAACGTTCCCAGGAAAACGAGGGTTCCGTCTTTCTCAATGATATGTAAATGCGATAATATAAGTAACACTCGTTCTCGGGAACTTTGCTCTCCTGTTTCAAGAATAAGGACCCTGAAGCCTAATTATCGCTCGATATACACGAGGGCGCGGGGCATGGTTTTATTAATTTTCAGTCTTTGTCTGACTCACATGAGATTTTACATGGAACTGAGTAGGACACGGCACTTGTTCCCAGTTCCCAGATAAGCGCCTGGCCTTTGAATGGAAAGGAAAATAATTGAAACCCTTTAGGAAAAAAAATTAATTAATAAATATTTAATAAATTAAATTATAGTTTTTTTTGTATATATTTTTCTCTCGTGCGATTTGCCGCCCCTTGGCTATGCCGCCCGCGTGCGCCGCACGCCTTTGCGCTTATGGTAGCGGGGGCCCTGCCGAGGCATAACAGACTTGACGTCCATAAGGGACTGTGTGTGTATTTTATGTAAATTTCTGAACTGTTTTTATCAGTTGAGAACGTTTTCTGATAGAAATATTTATTTTTGGCGTTTTTAATTTATGTTATTGACATTTTATTTGCACAGCTTCTTGGGGTCCGTTTTGTACCCAATGCCCAGGTATTTTATTGCTGGATAAATATTTCAAGTAGGTAACTCGGTTTTAACGAACATTAAAGGAAATTGAAATAAATTGAAATTCATCAAATTAAACTCTCAAAAACAGGTAGAAATAACACACATTTATATGGAGGCAATGTTTGTTTACATTTAGGGCCTCGTCGCCATCTTGATTTAACAGCTGATTCGAATCGCCTAATTGGCGGCAACTCTCAAACAATGAACTATAAATTACACGTAACTGAAATGGCCTGCGGATCTATAAATTTGCGGCAGATTGAGATGGAGAATGTGGGGTATACCCATCTCTATTTATCTTATTGGCGAATCATGGAAATTTTTCCTTGTCTAAAAAATATTTTATTCGAGGTTAGGAATATGCCAAACCTAACAGCAATGAACTGGAGAGAGAAAGGAATCCCCCACTATGTAGCTTTTTTGGACGCACTAAGCGAGATGACAAATGCCATATCCGACAACGGTCGGTGCCATTCCAGATACGTGTAGTTTATAGTTCATTGCTCTCAAATAACATCAAAACATAACCTGCAAATTGTTTGCGGACGAAATGTCATTGTTGCGGACGCCTGAAACTAGAACCGACGTTCTTCCATGATTTCATGAACACAAACGCTTTCGCGAGTAACTCATGACGTCATATTGAACATAGTTCGCCAGAAGCATGAACGCAGCTTCTAACCAGCGTTCAACCTCATGACGTCACAAGACGAACCATGGTACGTCCTTGGATGAACTACATTCGTCGCGAAAATTCGGTTCAGGCTAGCGATAGGTGTTTTCGGGTTCTTGTGTTTCAAACTGTTCACGGACCATCCTGGAACTGCGCAGAACTAGTTGCGTACTTATTCAGTCCTTAGGACAACAATTCTCCCCGAGATTTTTGCCGCCCTTCGATTTTGCCGCCCTGTGCAGGGGTCCTGGAAGTTGCACAACGAGTGCGTAGCACGAGTTGTGTAACCACACAAGTATCTTAATGAGGGATAACTCACGTGTATTGTACAATATTTTATCTACGCCATACGCTCTTAACTTTAAAAACACAGCCAGCCCTGGAGGGCGCCTCCGAAGTCCGAGTCGTTGATGATAAAAAAAAAGAAGAAAATATATTTCGGTCTCCGCTTTTCGACATCCTGCTATTCTGCTTGCGAGCTAGCGTGTGGTTAGTATGTGAATCCCATAGAACGTTTAGGCCCGGTTTCTTCATTTCCAGATAAATTTTCTAGTGATTTTCTGCAAGACAAATTCACGAATCTATAATCCTATTGGCCGACCAAAGGGATTGCAGATTACCTTTTTATCTGTCAGATTGCATTGTTTGACAGTTTATCAAAAGGTAAATAAACCTGCCCTAAAATAGAAATAATGTGTTTGGAGAAGTTCTTAGACTTTTGTAACCATTCTTGTTTTAGTGAGCATTCACACCAAAGTAGCATGTGACGTGCGACTTGCTGCTAGGAAGCAAAAATTGATAAGATAGATAGGGACATATAGGTTTTGGGCAAAATTCATGCGAGTACGATTCACATTTGAATTTAGGGGCGCCAAAGTCGGATCTCGCTCCATCCTAAAAGTAGGCTCGGGCCGGCACTGGGCACTGTTTAACATTTTGACCTTTGATTTGGCACTCCACATAGTATATGCTGTGGTATATGTATATACCATTCCGACCTGAGGCTCAGCACTGTTCAACATTCAAGTACGGATTTCGGCACTCCGCATTAATTGGCGGTCCGATTTCAAACGGACTAATGAAATATGCCTAGGTGCCGAATCCTATACCGGAATGTTTAGCCGGGACGGATTTTCTAGCGCCCGCGTTCGGCTGGCATAAGTTGCCCGTAGTCCTCGTAGAACTAACGAAATGCGTTACTCATTCGATATAACTTGCCCGAATATCAGAATGTTTGAATTTCATTAATTTCAAATTTCATATTATTGTTTTATTGGTTTTCTGTATAAAGTATTTTTGGGGTTTCAAGAAAAACAAAAATAATTCATTTATCATTTATTGCAGGGAGGGCGGCGCCACAGAGCCCTTTATTACGAGCCGCCACTGTTTCGTTGTGACCTCTTAACTCGGTCTTCACCTCTTGAATTTCTTGAACAACGGCGGTTTTCACCGTAATCATAAGATCCCATAAACTCTTTAGTGAGATTTCCTCAGGTATATCAGCCATGCCTTGACAGATTATTGGTCTCGTACAGTATACAGGGTGCGGGTGCGGGTCAATGAAAACTTTCTACCACGATTTTTGGACTTGAAATAAAAATCTGGTGTAACGCTCGGACACGTTGGTTTTTGATTTGAGGGCGACCCATTTTTCAGTTCTTTTTCACTCTTGTAGCTTCAACCCCCTAGCTGGGGGAAGAACAACCCCCTAAATTTGAATAGGAGATACGGGTCGTGTCATAGCACTTTTTAAAGGTCTCATTGAGGTCTTTATGACCCTAGAATTTCGTCCTATTATTTTTATCCGTAACGAAATGACAGCTTGTCAAAACCATGGAAATAGACTATTGTTTAAATGAGAGTAAAAGCGATACTTACCTCAAAACAACTTTAAATGTGAATATTTTTATTAAGGGAGGTAAGTATCGCTTTTACTCCTACTAAAACAATAGTCTATATCCAAGATTTTGACAAGCTGTCATTTCGTTATGGATAGAAATAATAATACGAAATTCTAGGGTCATGATTAACTCGATGAGACCTTTAAAAAGAGCTATGACACGACCCCTATCCCCTATTCAAATTTGGCGGGTTGCTCTCTCCCCAGCTAGGGGGTTGAAGATATAGGGGTGAAAAAAAACTGAAAAATGGGTCCGCCTCAAAGGAAAACCGACGTGTCCGAGCGTTTTTCCAGATTTTCATTTCAAGTCCAAAAAATCGGGGTGGAAAGTTTCCATTGGCCCACCCTGTATTCTGGTTACGACAAACCGGCTCCGTCAAGTTAGCCCCCCACATTCGAATTTTCTAACAAAATTGCAACCATCACTCACTGTGCTTGAAGTGTGCTTTACTGTGCCGTTCCGATACCAAAGTTATAGGAAAAAAAGATGAGGGGCTAACTTGACGCTCAGCCCCCCCAAAATTTTTGGAAATCAGTTCAAACAAAAATGGATTCCTATTCAATCTGAAGTGTGCTGTATCAGGTTTTTCTCAAAATTTTCATATTCGGTAATTTTCTAAAATTTTTTTTTTTGAAACAGTATAACATCTCACATTATATAATTATCTTTCAAACCCGCTAATACCAAAAGTTATCAAACTACAAGACCCTCTCATATAATTATGTTTCAACTGTTGATTTTCCGTAATTCATTGAACATAGATTTACTGTCATCAATAGTTTAGGTAATAAAAATATGGTTATGCATAATAGCAGGTTTCGAGAAAACTCTCCCTCTTTCTTCACCAAACAAGAAGAATAAGGAACTTTCCAGAAATGTCTAGAAAATGTTGAAGCAATTTTTGTACGAAAATGCGTCGACAATCTGGCGCCGTCTTTCCAAGAAATTAAGTACTTTTTACATCTAGACAGGACTATAAAACGAAAAAAATAGGTTCTACATAGAATCAAATCGTGTTACTTTTGTGTTGCTTAGGTAATTTGGCCCCGCAAAATCCAAAAATGCCTGTTACCAACTCGAAATCGCGACCGAAAGTGAGATATTCAAGATGACGGTCAGAAACCTGGAATTAACAAATTTTTTGCCTTCTAAGACCTATGAACGTGATTAGGACATAAGTTTTTTATGGCGAAAAATACACAGAGGCCGAAAAAATATCATATTAGGTCAAAGCATTCTTATTATTTTTGTAAGTGTGAACTTAAGTAGGTAGTATATAGGCCTACTGGGCCAAAACAGAGACGAGACAAAGAGACACTCTCCCTACCACTCAAGATACAACCATCCCCCTACCTGTATCCCCCCCTTTTAGCGCTAATTAAGTATCCCTCCACCCTGTAATTATCTTGAAATAAATAGACTTATTTTCTTTACACAAATCATTGACATTTTGTCACTAATGAAGTATACCTTGAATAATGTTTAAATGTGACAACTGTGATAAATTATTCAAACATAAAACTAATGTCTATTAGACACAAAAAGGAATCGTGTATTTTTCGTTGTCCAATTAAATTAGCTGAAGAAAAATCAAAAATTCCCATACTAATCTTCAAACGTGTTGATGATATCTGGTATATAAAAAGCAGCCAATCAAAAGCCAGCATTTGTGCCAGAAAATAATAAGAACCTATACTATACATTTATTGGAGAAGTCAAAATGGAAAACCTAGAAAATTGTCCCATTTGCTTCGAGATCTTAGAGAAAAACGATGTCAGTCAACCAAATTTGTGCAAACATCAGTTTTGTTTAAAATGTTTATTTGAGTAGACTAAGACAAATGAAACTTGTCCCATGTGTAGAATAGTTATTTTTGTATCAAGGGCGCGAAATGCTACTTTGGCGGACCAAAGTATTTCGCGCCCGAGTTGCAAACAATATTTTTTCTACAACTCCATTTAAATATCAATCATTCGAAGCTAAAATTGCATTTTCAATCAAAGGTAGGTGAATTTTAATTATTTTTGATTTCCTGACAGGTATGTGTCACCATGACACCCAGTGTGCGAACTAGCTATTTCGCGCACACGTGCGCGAAATAGCTAGTTCGCGCACGGCGTCATGGGAACGTTAAAAAATCAATACCTGGGGAAAAAAGTGCCACTTCACAAACTGTCATGAGTGTGCGAACATCATCATTTTTTGACAGTTGTAGAAAAAAAATTTTTATGCAATAAAATTAAAGGACAAATATTTACCAGTTTTCAAGGAAAATGTACATGATCAAATGTTATTTTTGACAATATATTTTTTGTTAAAGTAGCAGGTTTTGGAAAGATTTATTATTTTTAGTTATAAAAAATGTATATTTCCAAATAAAGCAGTTTTATATGAACTTGTTGTTTATTTCCTGTAATTATTAGGCGAGCCATGCGAGCGACACATGAGGTCGTTAATCAAACTGCATATGAAATAGATATTTACGATACAAGTGAGTTAACAGCATCATTAAGATACGCGTGTGGAAGTTGCACAACGAGTGCGTAGCACGAGTTGTGTAACCACACAAGTATCTTAATGAGGGATAACTCACGTGTATTGTACAATATTTTATCTACGCCATACGCTCTTAACTTTAAAAACACAAAAAAATTTAATTTCAATAATAATTGTATTACTTATTCTAAAAAACAGCTACCTGAATCACCTCAATACCTTTTGTTCAAATCAATTTGATAATAAATAATATTGATGTCATTATAGTTTCAAAAACCTAAGAAAGAGTGCGGTAATGAAAATGCGTGACTTAAGAAGCGCTTAACTCACTCAAAATACGCGAGTTAGGAGCTTCTTAACTCACTGGGTGCGGTAATGAAAATGCGTGAGTTAAGAAGCTCTTAACTCACTCAAAATGCGTGAGTTAAGAGCTTCTCAACTCACTGGCGTAGATAAAATATTTTTGTTTTATTTATCAAAAAAAAATGTATAATTGTCTGGTCATATGGTATTTCCGTTACACCAACTAACATCTTAATATTATCAAACTTTTAGTTCAAAATTTTCAATCGTGTTGCTGGTCATACTAAAACCTTTTTTCCCAGAGATTGCAGAAACAATTTATTTCGTCTTGTTAACCCTTTTTGGGTAGGGAGATTCATAGGGGGCGCAGGGGATGGTTGTATCTTGAGTGGTAGGGGGAGTGTCTCTTTGTCTCGTCTCTGTTTTGGCCCAGTACGTCTATATACTACCCACTAACTTAAAAAATTACTTTTCCATCCAAAGTATCTGTTAAGACATCAATGTTAGGTATCTGCTGTAATATGTAAAATACTACTTCTATTATCATTTGATATTGTAGAATGCTTAGGATTAGGGGGAGCGACTGCAACACTCGCTTCATCAAATCATTGAAGGCTAAGACTTTCCAGAGAAGTATCAGCCTGTAGGATATTATTGTAGCTCATTGTATGCCCAGCACAGCAGCTTGGAACAGGTTTGCCAACTTTTTGCTTCTTGTTGCCTGATAAAGAGTATGACCGAGTCCAACATGTTTGGGTGTAAGTTTTTTCCATTTCTAACAGCGTAAACAAATATCTTGGGTGATTGAAAGAAGAAAGAATAGGTAACGCTATACTGGACTAAACATATACTACAGAAATGAAAAAGGTTTTGTATTTCTTGCAATTCATTAATTTTCAATTCAGTGCAGAGCGCTTTCGGCCTAGGCCATCATCAGTGCAACCTGAAAGTAAGAGAAAAACTTCTAACTATTTATAGTATTCAAAATGAGACGTATAAAGTTTTCCTCTTACTTTCAGGTTGCATGGATGTTGGCCTAGGCCGAAAGCACTCTGCACTAATTTGAAAATTACCAAATTGCACGAAATACAAAACCTTCTTCATTTCTATATTTCTTAACGTGCACACAGCCTTACACTTCATTCTTCATTTAAACATCTACTGGCGAATCAAATTCTTTTTCTGAGACATCATGATGATCAGCGCCCAAATTAGGTATAGTTGGGGAGCTGGCGTCAAAAATATGCAAGAGTTTTCGCAAGGCGGATATTTTCAAAATAGGTCGTACTTTAGTGCTAGAATGCTAGTGTACAGTCAGCACTCACAGTTCCGGGACAGCTGGCTCTGGGACGCGGGCAAAGTTGTAATTTTAAGAAGCATCTAAACTGTTTTCTCAAAGCTCAAAATTTATAGAAATTTTGCACATTATCTGTTTGAAGGTCACAGATAACGTATGTAAATAGTCAGACGTCTAGTTTGTTGCAAAAAGGGGATCAGACGTCCTCAAAGTTTTTATTTTATGGCATTTTTTTCGGTGTCCTGTCAAAATATATTTTTGCAGGTATTTGACAAATATATTTGAAGAAAATGCCATAAAATAAATACTTTGAGGACGTCTGACCCCCTTTTTGCAACGAACTAGACGTCTGACAACTTGTTGGCAAGACATAGAAGTTCAATCTACCAGACAGTAATTGAAGCCCATGGTCACATATATCTCACCGGTATGGTGGCCAATAACTGAGTAGGTCACCGCTCAGATCAAACTGAAGAAGGTACAAAGGTTAATCTGTCTGTTAATAGCTGCCCTACCGCAGCCTTAGAAACGCTGAACCAGGGCCCACGCTGAACATGCCTCAACTTTCCCTGAATATGAAAAAAGGGCCATGCAATCACTTGCGCTAATAGATTATTCCAGACAAATAAATTCAACAAAGAAAATTTGTGGAAATTAATTTCAATGAAAATTGAAAAATTGTTAGTGCAAGATTTGAACCTGCGACCATGGCATTGCTAGTACGAAGCTCTACCAACTGAGCCAACCAACCCGCACGCATTTTTGTATCGAGCGGCCAGTATACCGCATTCGGGTAACGTCGTATTAACCGAGGCCTGTCTCATAACGAGCGTCTGATTTCCCGATCGATTGTCAAGCTACCGTACGCTTGATACTAGTCTTCTGCGAAATTATGGATCGGCGTCCAACAATTCAGTTTTTTTTTTTTTTTAATTGTTTATCATTTATTATGCACTGGCCAGAAAATTATATGTACCACATTGTCGATTCCAGCGAAATACGAACTAATTTCAAGACTAAGCAGGAAGTCGAGGTAAGGGAATAAGTAAGAGCAAAATTATGTTTTATCTACACAACCTTACCATGAATAGAATACCATGGCGAGATAGAATAGGCCACTTTCACGTTTTTTCGAAAACATTTTTGAATTATTGTGTTAGCCATTCTTCCAATGACATTATCATCTGTATACTTTTTTCTCCAAAAAAAACCGCCTATTTTTTGAAATATGTTAGAACGATTTAAAAATCGAATTTTTAAAGCAGGTAAAAATTAACAAGATTTTTGCTATTTACTTAGGGATTTGTATACCTGCAATTGTTATTTGACAAATGCGGAGATTAGATTCAGGCAGATGTAAATAATTATATATGATGCTGTCTCTAAGTAACAAAACTAACCAAAACTAACCCAAATTGGAGCTGAGCAAAAGGTTAAGGTAAGGACAGCCTTAGGGTTAGTCTGGGATAGTTTGTTAGAGACAGCATCAAATAACTAGGCAAATAGCAAAATCTTATTAATCTTTAAGTTTTTTGCTACTTTCCATTCCACTTAGTGAACTACTAGAATTAAAATTGCTTTACGATTTGACTACCAGAACTAAAATTAAATTAATACATATTATCAAGTAGCTTGATGGTGAGGAGCCAGGAAAACTCAAAAAGATATTCGAGACTGTAGGCGCGAGTCGCGAGTATCGAGCATACGGTAGTCCGAGTGATTTTCGTACTACCGTGCGCTTGATACGTGCCGAGGTCGGGTACCCCGAATGCGGGTTGCTGGACGCTCGATACAAAAATGCAACCCGCACCTGGCAGATTTTTGGCGAATTAACTGCTACTTCGTTCGCCTCCAATACACTCCAATCATTTCAATCCTCCAACGGTTCACGAATGTGGCTAGCCAAAAATATACAGGGTGTTCCATTTAAAAAATGCTAGGATTTCTCATTAGGACAGTTGGCACCTCTCATTTGCCCATTTTGACATGTGCAAAAGATTGAGATATAGCCCTACAACTTTTGTATTTAACATTTTTTTTATTATTTTTTTTTAGTTTAAGTTGTAGAAGTGAAGTCGCACTAATTATAAGGAACAGATCCTGTACAACGATTCTATAGTCAAGAATATAGAGTTGATGATGATTTTTCGTTCGATAAATTTACTAGCTATGACTCGCAATTAATTGAAAAAGAATTTGAATTTTTGATAATATTTGTGAAGTTGTACAATTTATATATTGTGTACGGACCTCCAAGCTGTGACATTTCTTGTTTCAATGGGAAACTGTAGAATCTTTTATCCGGGTTTCATGTAGGCGCGAGAATTATGTTGGAGGGGGACCTGAACATTAATTTTGATGATAGGCTATCGTTATCTACACTAGCGTTGTGTAATATGTATATTTCAGTCATTCAATTTATTGAGAATGCATGTAACTGGACCAACTCGAATTGCTCAGAGTTCCGCCACGACCGCCACTACATTAGACTACATTTGTAGCAGTTTTGACACAGACGAGATTGAATGTAGTGTTTTCTCGGCTGGACTCTCTGATCATGAAGCCGTACTAATTAAGTTTCCCTTTGAACATCAACAATATCGTGAAAACCAAAAAATGGGAAGAATTTTTGGTGCTCGGAATTTTTAAAAGTTTGAGACAGAATGTTCTTTGGTACAATGGAACAACATTTCACAGTCTGCTAATCCCTTATAAATGTTTCATGAACAGTTGTGCCGTTCCTTTGATAAATGTTTTCCTAAAAAAAAAAAAAGTCCTAGAAATAAAAAGCCCTGGGTTACAAACGATGTAATGCCTGTTGGACTCTGTTGTAATGCTCCCGCTACTTTTGAGAAGTTTATGGAAATCGTACTACAAGGACCTTCGTGGAGAGTTTGCCTTGTCTACCTGGATGATGTTTTAGTGATGGAAATAACTTTTAATGAGCACCTACGAAACTTACAAGAAGTACCTATCTACTGAATACTCGTATCCGTGTAGAGAAATGTTCCCAACAGCGCGTTGATTTTCTTGGCAATGGAATTTCACCCAAAGGAATTCATACTGACGCGAAAAAAATCCAAGCAATTCGTGAATGGCGTCGACCTCGAGACAGACATGAACTCAGAAATTTCCTTGGGCTTTATACATACTACAGACGATTTATTGAAGGATTTGCTAAGGTAGCAGCGCCGTTGCATAAACTTACCGAAAAAAAACTATGACGTAGCTTTTGGGAGGCTATAAAGGCAGCTCTATGACCCAGTCCTTATATCAGGCTACCCACGGACTCACGGGTACATGGAAAATTTATTTTGGACACAGACGCGAGCAACACAGACATCGGAGCTATCCTGTCGCAAATACAAAATGAAGAAGAAAAGGTCATTGAATACTACAGCAGAGTGCTCACCAATCCGAAAGAAATTACTGCGTTACAAGAAAGGAACTGTTATCAATAGTCAGAGCAGTTGACCATTTCCAAAAGTACTTGTATGGACAAGAATTTCTTACTAGATCCGACCATGCAACGCTCAAATAGCTTCTAGGCATGAAACAACTGGAAGGACAGGTAGCAAGATGGCTGGAGAAGTTAGAGCAATACAATCAGCGCCGTAGCAAGGTGTTGATGGGCCCTGGTGCCACTTTTGTTAGAGGGCCCCCCCTAGTAATTTTTCTAGAAATAAATAAATAAAAATTAGTGCCTACTTATGGTAAATACTTCACAATATTTGAGTCTAGTAAGTATAGTCTGGCAAGTGGTAAGTTGATAGAGACGAAAGGGGGAAGAAAAGTGGGGCGTAGCCCAAGAATATTCACTGACAGCTCAACTGACACCGCTTGATGTCATTTCTTTGGGTTCAGTGGCACCACTGTGCTGTCGTTCAGACTCTAACCTTAGGCTCTAACCAATAGAATCATGCCTCTGAATAATCACGCCTCTCCACATCCATGATTTCGCAATGTTGCCGGATTTTTTTCTATTTCAAAATACCACAACACCACATACCACAGATGCCCATACAGGCCTAGCAAACCAACCCCTCACAGGCCAAGTTTCATGCAATAAAATGAAATGCCTAGAAAAAGTTTAAGGTTAAAAAGAGAACGGAAACAATTTCCCCTATTCCACCTCCAGCAAGGCGCGCTGGGAAATCTGGGAATGCTGGAGGTGGTATAGAGGAAATCGTTTGCGCTCTCTATTCAACCTTATAGACCTTTTCTAGCCATTTCATTCTTTAGCATTGAAATTGGCATGTATAGGATTTTCACGCTATATTTAGGATGACGTCACATTTAGTACATTTCTGCTGCAAATCTAACAAAACTAAAAGTACTTCTTAACGCATTTAAAGTAGGGGAATAGACGTATCTATTTTTACCTGGCATGCGCGCGCAACACGAGGCAATGCCTTTTCATTGGTTAACTAGTACAGGTGTGAAGTATTCGTTTTGCGCGCTCGTTGTCTTTGTTCATCGCCCGTGATCAGACAAAAATAAAAGTATGGTTGATATTGAACTTGACATAGCTTGACAAGTGACATTTAAAAATTGTTTGAAATTTTCATTGACAAATACGTTGCACAACATGCGGTCTTTCTCCTTCCCTTTTTACTCCGTGCAAATAAGAAGGACGGATTGCTATACGTAAGTCTAACATAATTTGGTACATTTTGCCTCGTCTTGCGCAATGAGCGTTCTGTGTCTTTTTTTATCTAATGAAGTTTGCGTATTATTACCTCTTTGTCTGGTAAAATAGATAGGTCTATTTTAGATGTTTCTGGTTGGCAACGGCGCGCGATGTTGCATGATTTAAATGAACATTTTCAAATAAATAACGCGTGTGGATTCATTTCGTTATTTTTAGCTGTCAGTGGTCTTGATAATTCATTATGACATTCTGGTAAATTATAAGAAAACAAATAGGCTTTGACAACATTGTCATTCCTTGTTCTCTGACATCATCCTAAATATAACGTAAAAAACCTATAAGATGTTCACTTGCCAGACAGGTATAGCAAAAAAAAAAATATGTCACCAACTTGTTTATTGCTGTTTCCGTCAAGTTTGGCAAAGCAGCAAATTCTATAGTTCGCCGTTTGGCTAGCCCGACAATATTACCATAGACAGAATGTCTGGCTGCGCCACTGGAAAAAGTGTTGAATTTTTGGCAACTTTTTGATTGATTCCTCCCATTGGGCTTTCTTCTTTCTTTTTGCTGCACAAGATTGGTGCTTCTTATTTAAAGTACTCATCGGAAAGAAACTCACCAATTCACAACAGCAGAATAAGAATATTAAACAATAGTGTTCGCGAGTCTTTGAAGTTTCCAAGTTTATACCAAATAAACTTTTGGCTACGTCATCACAGTCAGCCAGCACAGCGTTGCCGTCAACTGGCAGCTAACCTCTAAAGGTAGGCGCCCACTGGTCCGCGGCAAACGAGCCGCACGCGTCGCACGAATCGCAAGACAAGAAAACACCGTTTGGGCGTTTGGATTTCAGATTTTGAGATTTTTAACATGATGCAATCAAAGTAAAATAATTGATTTTAAGTCAGTGATTATCCTGCTTTTAGTGGGCCCCCCAAGGTGTGGGCCCTGACGCCACCTGGCGCCATGGTTGCTACGGCGCTGAATACAATTTTCAGATCAAACACCGTTCTGGTAAACTGTATGAAAACGCAGATGCCTTATCCAAGCGACCATGCCCAGCTCAATGCAAGCACTGCCTCAGAATCGACCAGCGTGATGGAGTTCCTATTAGAAGCCTTCGATTCGGAACGGATCAAGAATGGAGAATAGAAGTGACCAATTACAAGATAGTGACATCAATCCATTTTTGAAGAAATATCATCTAGAAGCTTAACTTTCAAGGCGCTGTGGGCTCAATGGGCCTCCCTGCTAGTCGAAAATGGTTCACAACGCAATGTTTAGTCTTAATCGCGACTATATAAATAGATCGTATTAATAAGCTAAGCTAAGTTTTAATTCGATATTCGTCGTGTATGCTTCGATAAGTTGTAAGTAAGTGTTTCTGTTAGTGAAGTGAGTTTAGTGAACCCGGAATCCGTGACATTATGTTGACCGCAAAACGGAGGAATTTGGTAGATCTCGACTAATAATGACAAAGATCTAGAAAAGAGCTATCCAACAGCCCTATAAGAAGGCCGACTAGGCAGAGCAGCAAAAATATGATCATGAGTGAGTTACTACGCATTTAATACGATATTCGTAACTTTGAATACCATATTAGGCAATTTTTCGCGAGGATGGATAATCAAGCATAATCTGATTATGCTGGGTTATGTGATGTTTCAATTGTGTCATTCTCCCATAACTCCCTCTCCATCCAATCTGGGCCTGCGAGTGACGTCACTACCAGCTTATAGTGATGACGTCACCCGCAGACCTCGATCTTGGCTGGGGATTCAGGCTGTGCTCGTGAGTTAATTTTTTCGTCGATATCAAATGTAGAAAAGGGGATTTTCGGTCTGTTGTCACAGAAGAAATTGAGTGTTTTTGATCCTCGAGTATCCCAGAATTTGATAGTGGGGGCGTTAGGGCAGTATGACACAATTATTGACACATCACAAAATCCAGCATGCTCGAGTATGCTTGGTTATTCTCGCGAAAAAATTGCCTATTATGAGATAGGAGAGACGCTCTATAGATAGGTACCTGAAACAAAAAAATATATACATATACTGTAAAAATTTTCTTCAGGGAAAAGAAAGACCAAACAGAAAATAGACCTGGATTTCAACAAGTGAAATGACATAAACCCCAATAGACTTCTTTCTATGTAGAAGTAAATGCATCCCTCCAGCTGTCACCAGACTCATCAAAGACAGGGATCATAGAGGTCTTAGAGTTAAAATCAATAAACTTGGAATTAAGTTTGAACTAGAAATGCTTTTCGATAAAGGATGAAGCTTTCCTCACATCAATTGGAATTGAAAGTGCGTTGAGAAGAGTTCCGAAGTTCAACGTTAAACGGCATTAAAGAAGAATCAGTAGTAGATGTAGATGACATAAACAAAATTATTGATGGATTGAAAGAACAACTTTCAGAAGCAGGAAAAAAAGTGATAAAAAAGAAAAACAAAAAGCATATAAGCAAAGAAATTGATGAGAAGTATTCTAAGCGATAAGAAAGGCAATACAACAGAAGAAGTATAGAGAAATCAAGAAAAACATATAACCAAATGTAATGATCCGAGAAAAATAGTCCCGATAATTACAATGTCTTTACTGTAAAAATTAAATTTAATCAAACAATCAAAAACTGAATTTCCAATATCTCAAATCAGTATCGATAAATTAAAAATGAAACAAATTAACGCTAACGTATTTCGACACCTAGCCTATGTCATCATCTAAATTAAATTCTTAAAAATAATAAAAACGAGGACAGGGTAATTAAATCGAAGATTTATGGCACGCACGTGTGTCGGCTTTGTTTGTGTTGCCCTCACATTCTTATACTAAAGTTTTTGACCCCGATAAAATCAGGAAATTGCGACATAATTATTCGATTTAAACTAATAAAATGACAAAAATTTCAAGGAGATTTCATCATCTTGATTGTCATGGACAGAGAAATTTGGGGAAATCAAAAAAATATAAATACCGCGGTTTTAGAAGTGGAAGGCAGTTGTCAGTTGAGTTGCCAATTGTTAGCAGTCCAGTCCAGTTTGTGTTAAAGTCTACAGTACCAATGAGTCAGTCTGAGTAAAAGTCGCGAAGCTGCCTCGGAAAACGCGTTCGATTTAACTTAGAAAAAGTACGGAAAATTGTGAAAGAAATAACATTTGAAATTCGTTCAACTTATGTGCGGGCTCTAGAGAATTTTTGAGTAATTAATTAAGTATTTAATCGTGTGACAATGGGCCACTTTCACATTTTTCAGAAGCATTTTTAAATTATTCTTTCAGTCATTCTAATACTATCTGTATATTTTTTTTCCGAAAAAAAAACGCTTATTTTTGAAAAAAAATATATTTAAAAATCGAATTTTTAAACTGGCCTGAAAAAATGCACTTGGTGTGTGACGTCACAGACCAGAAAATCAAGGATGCCAAATTTCTCATTAGTAAATCATTACATATTTCACTAGCTAGAATATATTTTCGTCCTTTACTACATTATAAAAAAATAAAGGATAGGTATAATCCTTATTAACTCATTTAAATTTTCATTTCTACATGTGGCAACAAAAATGTCAAAATCGGCTTTAGTCAATCACAGAGCGTTTTCAATCACGTGATTTTTCGTTCAAATTTTTAGTTTTTATTTATTAATTTATTTAATAATCTAACTAAAATCTTGCAAAATATTGTTCATTCTTGGTTGCATTGATGTATCTGCGTCAAAAAATATTATAATTTGCCATATTCCCGGTACGTGAAAGTGGCCCATTATTTAAATGTAAGTACTTTAAGTGATTATTAATGTTTTTCTGACTTTTAACAATGATTCTGAATGATAAGAGATGAACTAACAAATGACTTTTAATGCCTAAAAACTTGAGTGATTTTTACTAGAAAAACCTTTTGACTTTATAATTAACTGTGGAACTTTATTGCATAAATATCAATAACTCGAGTGTTTTGAAAGTGGAACATTATTGCATAACTTTAATTGCCTTCAGATATAATGACATTCTAATTTAATTTTGCACCAAAATTATGAAGGGAATTTTTAATGCATTTAACATAACATAATAGAGAATTATGTCACCTTCAAATAGCGACGGTCACTAATATAAACGTTCTTATTTTGACATTATTGACACCTACGCATGCGCATTTTTGACTAAAAATAGTGGCGGTCAGTAATAAAATAAGGATCATCCTTATTTGTGCCTGGATAGTGAAAGGCAGTATTTATTCCACTATTTTTTGAGACATGCGCAAATCTAAATCAAATGTCAGTTGTCCAAGAATTTTTCAGATTAGAGATGGGCAAAACTGCTATTTTCAAGTAGCAGTTAAAGCAGTTACCGCTTTTTCAAAGTAGCAGCTATCAAATAGCTGCTCAAAAGAAGCAGTTCATCCGGAACAATGCTCGTGGGGGTATGGACACCGACGACACCGTTGGTCCTTGATGTTGCGTATGCGCACGCACTCAAGCATGTTTCATTTTAAAACGGCTGTTCAGGTTCGAGCGCATTCTTTTTTACTCTGGTTGATCCACCGATGAGCATTCTATCTTTGTCTAGTTTATGAAAAATCAAAATGAGTCTCTCATAATGGTAGATACTTCGAAGAAAAAAAGACAAAACTACGAAGTTAGGTTATGTTGTTGGCAGCAGCTTTTTTCAAAATCGAGTAACCAGTGATAGCTGCTTCAGCAAAATAACTGCTAAAATATAGCAGCTTACGCGATAGCGACCCATCTCTATTTCAGATTCTAACCTTACATAACTTGTTTATATTTTTTGTTTGTGTTTTGTGGATGAATAAAACCGAAAAACATCATTTTCACCCCCTAGAATGGCAGCTTCTAACATTTCTTCCATTACAGTTGAGTAAACAACGCGACTGACGCGAAAAAATGGTCAAAATAGTGCCAATTTAACATGTTGTGTCATAATTCTTTTTATTCATAAGAAACAGTGACTGTCAGTAATTAAATAAGGCCGATCAGTAATAAAATCGATCACTATTTGGAAAGTGCCATAATTCTCTAATAAGTATCGATTTGAGTAGGGATTATTAAAGAATTTTGAATTAGATTGTCCAATTGAAGATTAAGGGCTATAGAAACGAACTAATAAGAATTTAAATAATTTTTTCTAATTTTGACATTTAAAGTGACACTTTTCAAAACTCGTTGACGTTATCAAATGTCTTACTTTTCATCACCAGTTACGAAAAGTAAAATTTTTCGCAACTGGTGATGAAAAGGTAATTTCACCATCAGTTGCGAAAAATACAGGAATAAAATTTGTGATAATTTTACCGCTAAACTACTTGAAGTATTGTTATTATATTCTTTGTAGGTACATATGGAAATTTAATTTGACCATGAACTAAATTTGACATAAGGCCAAATTATATTTGCTTTTTGACTTTTTAGGAATAATTTATTTTAGATAAAGCAGATTGAGCCGACTCCTCAATGTCACTCGGTACGTCGCTTCTTGAATTGATAGACATTAGAATCTAATAATAATTATTCTTTTACTCTATAAAGTTTGAGTGGTTTATATAAGAACAATAAGTATTAATTAAAATTTTTCACTTTTTCAAAAATTAGAGACACAGACTTGACACTATTGCTTCTGTAGCAACGAAAAACAAAATACTTAACAAATAAACATCTCTGAACTCACCTCTATGACTCACCTGACGCTTGACAATTAGACATAATTATTCGAAGTATGTTTTTTATATTTTTAATTTGAATTAAACAGGATCACATGGTCAAAATAAGAAAAAATATTGTGTGAAACTCGTTGGGAAACACTATTTTTCGTAACTCTCTTCCTTTTGCGCAGAAATCAGTTCGTTACGAAAAATAGTGCTTTTCCCAACTGGTTGCACAAATAACTATTGTATGTTAGCCAGGATGGCGAAAAATAGTAATTGTTCTAACTAAATGGAATAGGAAATTTTGAAAAGAAACTTGATGTTCATGAGATAGAATTGTCTTAAAATATTGGAAAGTTGTTAAAGAAAACTTATAATAGAATTTGTTCTGATTAAATAAACTATTAAATGGAATAGGAAATTTTGAAAAGAAACTTGATGTTCTTGAAATAGAATTTTCTTAAAATATTGGAAAGTTGTTGTTCATGAAATGAATTTTGAATTAGGGTTTTTATTTTTCAATTAGAAATTATTGTAAGGTTTTGTAAGAATAAGTTAGTAATACCTATATTGATAAACAAATAGGTAAATATTTTGGGTTTTTCATAAGCAGTCAGTAAAGGACTTAGAAATTTAAAGAATTTATATAATTAAGTGAAGGGTAGTTTATTAGGAATGAATCGAAAGTGTTGAAATGAGTTAACTTATAAGTTATCAGGAATAGGGCGTTTCTTTATTAGTAGGGATATTTCAATGGTCCGTAATAATGACATTTTGAACGGATGTGAAGTAATTGAATTAGAAAAATAGACGAGGCTGTCAGAATTGGAAGATATTTTGCTGATTTAAATTTTTGGGTCTTATATATAATAAAATATAATTTAGTATACCTCAATAGTTTGTTTCTCTCTCTTGCAAATAGACCCTTCCACAATTTTATAGGTAGCAGCTTCAAGGAAATAAACACCATCAATATACCGCTCGCCATTCACCATCTTACTAATTACATAGAGTACTTGGGGCGTTTTGCTACACAAATTTCGAAGCAGAAAGTTGGCATAAACAAACAAGGAGCCATGATATACAGAGTGATAGAAGACAATAATCCAATGTCATTGGAATAATCAGAAACCAAGTCTGGAGACTGGAGTTCAACAAAATCATGGGAATGAAAAGTAAAGATACAGAAGAGATGGACATGAGTAAAATTCTATACTGACATATTAGAGTGCAGAGCAAAACAATAACAAGCAAAAATCGGCTCTGAATAAGATACCTACCTATACCAGAATTACCAGATATAAAGCAATTTGAGATCGAGATATCAGCTGAAATCCGTAAGAAGAAAAAGAGGTTATCGTATCAACAAATTGAAGATATAACTGGAACTGAATTATGATACAGACAAATTATTCATTACCTACATCTACCCAGACCCAGACAGCACAGGAAGTCTTGAAGACGTTTTTTCCAGGTCTGCATTACGTCTGATTCTGAAGACCAAAAAAAGTCGTCCATAAGATTTCGTAAATTCACATTATAAAAACAATTATTTGGTGCAACCGGGCCTAAAAGTGAATAATATTTTTTTCTGTATTGAAGAGAGATTCGAAGACATCTTTGAGACATCTCGTTGAAGACATTTTTGGAATATCTTAGAAAAATATCCTAAAGACCTCTTACGACGTCTTTAAAATGCCTTCAAGGCGCCTTAAAGACTTAAACAAGACGTCTTGAATGTCGTTTGTCGACATTTTAGGGTCGTCTTTAAGATGTCTACAAAAATTTCCCACAGATTGGTTTCAATTCAATTTGGAAGTTATTGAAAACCATTTAGAATGGTACAGAACAGTTTGGAACTTTAATAAGCCTTTTGGAAAGTTCAAAACACTTAAAAAATTGAATTCAAAATTTCCGAAAGTATTGTGTAGACCTCCAGAACATTTTGGAAACTTCAGAACCAATATAATATAATATAATAATGTCCCAAAACATTCAAAAATCGATTTATAATTTTCAAAAGCATTTTCGAACAATTCAGAAGTTTGAAACCATTTTAGGACGCTCCAAAACAATCAAATACTCTCTAGAATCTCCAGAAACATTTTAAAAAGCGCCAGAATCTTAGGAATCAGGTTAAAAATTACGGAACGTCTTTCAGAAGGCGTTCAAGAGCGAATTTAAATTGCTGTAGAACTAAACCTTTAATTTTTTAGAAGTTTTTATCGTCTGTTATATAATTTATGGTATGTTTATTTTAGTGGCATGCAGACGTAATAATTAAAGGTTGATGAAAAATTTTAATTATTACTTCTGCATGCCTCTAAAATAAATACACTCACACTATAAACCTTTAATGTTAAGCTTTTGGATGCTTGCAGTTCAAATCCAAATCAGAATTTCAGGAGCATTTTGAAACAATTTAGAAACTTCAGACTTAATTCAGAACAAGTAGGATTCAATTTAGAACTGGAAACCTTTAAGAACTCTTGAATCAATATAGAACACTTTGGAGCTTCGATAGGGCTCTAAAATAGTCAAAAATTTCTCAGAACCATTTAGAAATTACTCAAAAATTTCTACAATGCTCCAGAACTCTTCAAGCCAAATTGGAACACTTTAGAACTTCAATGAGCCATTTAGAACGTTCGAAAACACTTTCCAGCAGATTTTTAAAAGGCTGCAGAACAATTTGAAAACCTCAGAATTATTTCAGAGAGCTCAGCGCCTGGAATAGACAAAAACTGAGAGTTATAGAATGAGTAATGATAAGGAAATATTAGTCCTGAAGACTTCTCTAGACAGGCGTCTGAAAAACGTTGGGATTTCTAACATACGACCTCTTAAAGATGTCTCTAAGACTGCCTTAAGATGTTGTTTGTGGACATCTTAGGGACATCTTTAAGATGTCTGTGTGCTGTCTGGGTACAGAAATGTCACAATAGAAAAGAACACCAATACTATTCCAATGGAGAAGAGACGGACATTGGGATGTGCAAGATATCACCGAAACTTTGCACGTTGGCAATGGAGGTCTAAACATGGCATACATATTATCACGGATTCCGGGTTTACTGCTATAACTCTCTCCACGGCAAACAATAAAAACTTTTATTGAACAAACTGACTATAAAAATTCACTCACTCATTTATTCATCAGGTAAGGTCCGTTTCACCAGGGTTCATACTTGACCTTGAAACTTAAAAAAAAAGGGTTGTCGTAGATCGATTCATATGACACATGCAATTTTTTTGACAAATTAAAATGAATGACTTTTGGTTAAGAACCGACAAACGTTTTTGACGTCAGTGATTTATTTCAGTCAATTTTTATTTGTTAAACAAGGAAGGTAAATGCTGGTGCAAGTACAAACCCTGGCGAAACAAACAGTAGGTATTTATCGAAACGTATACGCAACAAGTCTCGAACCTATTTGAAACTACATCACTTTTATTAAAACTGACTGAACAAAGATCTTATTTAGACTGACTAAAAACTCACTATCCGGATTTATCCAGAAGCTTTGATTACTTCAATAAAATTCTTGGAATAGTCGCTATAGACATACCTAAACAACACGATCCTTTCCTTGGGAAAACTCAGCGAATTTATCTACCTTTAGATTACTTATATTGAAACTTGATAAAAGCAAGCAAACAAACAAGAGCATGAAGAACAAAGCTATTATAAACACGCTCTGGTATAAGTTTTCATATGGATTCAAAAGATTATTCATTCCGCTTCACCTGGAGAGGCAGAGTTTCCAATTAATTATGTCTATATTACGTTATCGTCAAAGTCAAACAAAAAACCAAAGAACAAATGTCGGGAAACTATTTTAGACTCAAAAGGAGATAGAGTTGTGTTGCCAGGCTATGCACAATTTTCCCAAATTAGGAAAAACGTGAATTTGGCAACGTCATACTGTATATGTCTTATACAGTAATCGCAACGTGCAGCGGAGCGTCAACGAGTCAGTTTGAGTCAATACAAATTGCAAGATGGACTTATAAATTGGTGAATTATTACCTTCTGTTTTGGTACCAAGTTTTCACTTGGGTTTCGCTTAGATTCAAAGCATCTGCTACGTCACTTCTATCAGCTACTGAAAGGTATTTTTGACACCTGCAACAAAATCGTTCCTCTAAAAATTAAAAAAAATGCGAACAATTTTATTCTTACCTGAATTTTCTTTCCAAAAATGCCAATTGCGCGTGCGTGAAAGCAGTCCTGCGTCTGCGCGGCTTTCTGCTTTTGACTGCATCGCACTGTTCGTTGGCGTCTTGGATCGGCAACGGTAAGTAGCCGGAATCGTGGATGCTGATGGAATGATCGTCATTTGAAGATGGTTCAGATTCCAAATCGAAATCTGAAAAGAATTTTTTCGCTTGTTGGGTACAAAAGTTAAAAAACCTCCAAGGGATAAAGGTAGAAAATAATAGAGACAAAGCGAATTACTCGAGAAAAATGATTCAACTGTTTTAATTGGACATGTGGCATTGTTTTAGAGATGTCTTGTAACAGATGGGCTTGTTTTAATTAACACCTCTGGGCGTTTTAAGCGTTATGTTTTTAGTTTTTCTTGTTTGTGACGGGAGACAAAGGATTTTCAGGTTGTAATTAAACTGAAAATTCTATGGAAAGAAGCAAAGATAAAAAGCAATGGGAAGAAGCTTCGTATATATTTAATGTAACAAGTATTTTTATATTCTTAAAATTATCACCATTCGAAATTGGTTGTAAACAAGTCGCACATTATCTTCGGGAGGTAAAAAATCGACCTTTCGCAAACATTACAAAACTATTTTATAAACATTTCGGCAGGTTTTGAAGATATTTCTCAGAAGCAATATACAACTAAAATTCATAATAATTGACTATTTCGTACATGTTATTTTTTAACTTATAACTGTTTTATAAAGGTACCTACTTAGTTTCAGATTAAAGCGATCACTGAAACGACAATTTACTTTTAAAAATTAAATTCTTTTTGTAAAGGCACAAGGTATTTGAAAATTTGGCTAAATCTGATTCAAACCCGTTATAAAACAATTTAGTTTTATATAGGTTGTACAATGAAACGTTTTGTGAGTTTGTTCATAGGAACTTTTCAATGATAATTTTGTTATATAGGTACTTAGAATAATTATTATAAGTCATATATCTATAAAACTTGACAGAAAGAACAGGTAGTGAAATGAAAGAACCATCAAATTATGAAATAAATCTAACTTCGGACAATTTCTTGGGTTCTAACGGTTACAAGTGGAAAAGTTTTATTTTAATTTATTTTTGGTGAGTTCAACTTACACATAATCCTAAACAGGTGATTTAAAAAAAAAACATAGCCTAAAAAAAAATCATTCACCTACCATAAGTTGGAAAAAACACAAGAAATGAGCAGTTACTTCTCAAATCTCATAAACTTACCTTGCGCTGAATTAGTCAAAACGTCCCCCAGCAAATCTTTAATCATGAAAGATTTATGAGTTTCTTGCATTATTTCAAATTCTAATTCGTCTCTACTAAACACTTAACAACATTTTTAAACAATTACTTATTTTTTTTTTATCACTATCACCAGAGTATATGAATTTCCAGTCCAGATTTTCACCCTAGATTATAGCGATGCTGACACTAAACTAAAACGTCAGGCAGGGAAAATCCGGAAAGTTAAGGGAAATAAGCGTTCTAAACCGCAGCAAGAGAGAGTTTTACCCCTCCGTTTAAGAAGGCTTTTGCCCATTATTCGCAAGTCAAAACGCCGCCCTTTAAACGTTCCAAGCTCCACCCTTACAACGAAGGGTGGCCAATAGCACGTTCCGTTTCAGGAAAGTTATAGGGGTAGTTTTAGCGTTTTAGGATGGATATTTATATTTTATTGTGCAGGATAATGTTCTATTAGTGATAAAATGTTCACTGTTGTGGGGGAGTAAGGAAATGCTTATTTGACCATTTTATCTTGCTCAGATGCAATATGCATTTCGTCTATCAACGTGTGAAGATTTTATGATTGGGCAACTATATTTTAACCATTTTCTTTGAATTCCTAATCTTAATCCAAGTCAGCTTTAGCTGGGAAGAAGCTAGCTACCACGTATTTAAGCTAGTAGCTTAGCAATTTTTTTTAAGTTTACAATCCATTTAAGATACTTTTTTTGAAAGTAGTTACCTAGATTGTAGTTGTGTCTCTTGGTATTTTTTTTTCCATGTAACTATAAGTACTAGCTACTTTGAAAAGTAGCCCGTGCTGCTTATTAAGCTACGCCACTAACGTCACAGTTGGCAGTTAAAATTACTTTCATTGCTTGAAATAATATTTATTATTTTTCGAGAAAAATTTCATCCTGTCTGGCTTCTAGGTGTCTGTCTTTGTCGTGTCTTATTCTGATCAGGTTACTTAGTGTTAAAAATACAGTTTTTCTAATTTTGACATTTAAAGTGACACTTTTCAAAACTCGTTGACGTTATCAAATGTCTTACTTTGCATCACCAGTTACGAAAAGTAAAATTTTTCGCAACTGGTGATGGAATGGCTAATTACCTAACAAGTGCGGAAAAATATTTTCCGCAAGTGTTAGGTACAATATTTTTCCTACAGGCGACATATCAGTGCGGTATAGTTATTTTCCTAACAAGTGCGCAAAGTGTTACTTTTCCGCACGCAAACACAGTTATACGAACGACGCGAAGCGGAGTTCGGATGAGTGTTTGCGTGCGGAAAAGACACTTTGCGCACGTGTTAGGAACAAAATGTTTCCTACGAGCCGCATATCAGGTAGTTAACAACAAAAATTAAAAAAAAAACGATATTTTGTTATTTTCAATTAACCTGTAGCGAACCTATTCATTCATCAAAAAATTACATAACAAAAAAACAGGAAATTGAAATCCAGGTGCCTGTTTCATAAAAATGAAGAGTTGATGAGCGACGAGTGAAGAGTGAAGAGTTTGAGGAGTGAAAAGTAAATGTAGTTTTTGTTTTAAAATAAATTTGCGTCTACTCCTCAACTCTTCAAAACTTTTATGAAATGAAATGTAACATTATGTCGCTCCTCACTCCTCAACTCTTCAACTCTTCATTTTTATGAAATAGGCCCCTGGTCAGAGCTGTTCATCTTAACCCTTTCGCTCATGAATTTTTATTTTTCAAAACAAAAAAATTGGTTTTTTGTATATCAACTCTCTGATTTTTTTATGAATTTATGGAATAATTTTTTTTTCCGTATGGTGGGCCAATTTTTTGTTTTTGAATGTACACATTTGTGGACATTGGAAGTCAATGGTATAAAAGATAGACTAAACAAAACAATTATTTTGTATGATATATTGAAAAACAGTTGCTCTTTTTTGTGAGAGAGGTGAACATTACATTTTGGACACAAAAATCTAGATCTTCCTTTACATCCTCCGGGTTGTTCCAGCTGTTCAACCTCTTCAGGTTCAGGTTCAGCTCCAAGTTGTTCCAGCTGTTCAGCTTCTTCAACTTCTTCCACTTCTTCCTCCTCATCAATCATTAGCACTTCCGGTAATTCTGCGAGGTAGAAATATGTGTTATGTTACACACAATATCTAATAAACATTAGCGACAAGTAGTATACCTTCAGCATCAGAATTTCTCTGAAAGCCATCATCTTCATTCAATTCACCGTTGCTGAGTCCTTCAACGTCTGATAATCCGGTCTCTATCAATTCTATAGCAGATTATCTGTTAGCGGGCGATTTCGACTCATTATGAACCAGGATTCTATAATATTTAACTGTCTACCAATATAATTGGGAAAAAAGTGAGATCAAGTTTACCTTGTTATTTTATTCCACTCACTCTCAGTATACACAAATGTGTACGTGGCCCTAAGGACAAAAACAAAATACTTCCAAACAAAAAACCGTGAATGTCGCTATTTGCACTCATAAAACCACCTTTTATAAGTTTATTTTTATTTTATTCAAACTTTTTCTACCACAAAAAAACTGCCAGAAAAATCCAGGAAAATATGTTGTAGGCGGTGCTCAATTTATGTATGTCAGCTGTTGAAATACCAGAAAAAAATTTCCATGAAAAACCCCTAGATGGAAGCACTAGTAATTTATTTTAATAATATGACGTACACAAATGTGGACAACATGAACAAATAGCCGAAATCCTTTCTGAATCTATATAGGGGTCCTTAGAAATTGATGTACACAAATGTGTACACAGTGAGCGAAAGGGTTAAAGCGTTTAAATTTGATGGGAAAGAAGTTTGTAGATTCTTGCATGTGAATGGAGAACACAAATCTGACAATGTGTCAAAGTTAATTATATTCAGTGTTTGTATAGATGTTGGCTGATATAGAAACAGAGGAAAAATTTGTCATCATGTGTCAAAGTCGACAGGTGCACTTATTGTTGCTTGACAATTATTTTGACTTTTCGGCACTCAGTGCGGATAAGGCCCGTATCCGCACTGAGTGCGGAATAGTGTAACTTTGAGAACGGAAATGCGTGCGGACAAGTACTACTTTGCGCACGCTCGTAGGAAATAGTTATTTTCCTAACAAGTGCGCAAAGTGTTACTTTTCCGCACGCAAACACAGTTATACGAACGACGCGAAGCGGAGTTCGGATACGTGTTTGCGTGCGGAAAAGACACTTTGCGCACGTGTTAGGAACAAAATTTTTCCTACGAGCTTCATATCAGGTAGGTAACAACAAAAATTTAAAAAAAAAACGATAATTTGTTTAATTATTTTTAATTAACTTGAAGGGAACCTATGCATTTATCAAAAAATTACATAACAAAAAAAAAATATAACAGAAAATCATCGTCAGAGCTCTTCATCTTAAAGCGTTTAATGGCGATTTCCATTTGTCATCAGTGCCGCACTGAGTGCATCCGCATCTTTTTCTAAAAGCATGTAACATGTAAGGATAAGGATACATTTTTTTGCCCTGTTTCGACAAATGGAAAATGCTATAAATTTGATGAGATAGTTTGTAGATGCATATATATAGAAAACAAATCTGACAATGTGTTGAAGTTAATTAAATTTGGTGTTTGTAGGTATAGATGTTAGCTGGAACAGGAACAGAGGAAAAATTTGTCATCATGTGTCAAAGTCGACAGGTGTACTTATTGTTGCTTGACAATTATTTTTACTTTTCGGCACTCAGTGCGGATAAGGCCTGTATCCGCACTGAGTGCGGAAAAGTGCAACTTTGAGAACCGAAATGCGTGCGGAAAAGTACTACTTTGCGCACGCTCGTAGGAAAATTTTTTTTCCTACGAGCGTGCGCAAAGTAGTACTTTTCCGCACGCATTTCCGGGCTCAAAGTTACACTTTTCCGCACTCAGTGCGGATACAGGCCTTATCCGCACTGAGTGCCGAAAAGTAATTACAATTGTCAAGCAACAATAAGTGTACCTGTCGACTTCGACACATGATGTCAAATTTTTTCTCTGTTTCTATATCAGCCAACATCTATACAAACACCAAATATAAATTAACTTTGACACATTGTCAGATTTGTTCTCTATATGTATCCCTAAGTTTAATTGGGCTTACAACTTTTACAGATGGTTTCAAGAAATCGGAATAACCCACTTGTGGTCTTTAAATAACATTTCTTTAAAACGTAGTAAACCAGAGATATTAAAACATTTTCGTGAAAGATGTTTGCAGACCGACTATCGAGTGGCACGAAATTCTACGTATACTTTGTTTTATAGTCAATTTGATTTAAATAAGCATTCGTTGAAGTACCTTTATTCTGACTGTGCTTTTTACATGATCAGAGTTATTACACAAATACGACTTTGTTCGAGTTATAACTGCAATATATTCTGGAATGGCATAGCTTATAGAATTAATCAAGAAGAACTCTGTTCGGTTTGTAACCTAAGAGTGCCTGAAACATTTCTTCACGTTCTCTTTGAATGTCCTTTATATCGTAGTGTTAGGCCGGCAGATTGGGGTGATATACCGAACTTTGCTCATAATTTGGACAATCTAAACCCTCAACTGGTGAGGGTTATTTTCCAAACCGTTACTAGTATTCTTAAACTTAGATCGTTCTTAAGAAATGAATAGACCTATTCTTTAGATTTTAATTTTATCTTCCTATTCTCCTCGTACCTGAATTATTATAGAGTATTATTTTTTGTTCTTTTTCAATTTCAAATTTGGGTTTACATATTTAAACGTGTAGCTTATAAGTATGAGAAATGTAGCATTACTTAGATTAAGTTTATTATTGTGCAGAACCTACTGTTATAAGAATGTATATTCTTTTTAAACAATAAAGAATTGATTGATTGAATTGATATTTATATGCAAAAATCTACAAACTTTCTCATCAAATTTAAACGCTTTAAGATGAACAGCTCTGACGAGGATTTTCTGTTATTTTTTTTTGTTATGTAATTTTTTGATAAATGCATAGGTTCCCTTCAAGTTAATTAAAAATAATTAAACAAATTATCGTTTTTTTTTTAAAAAATTTTGTTATTACCTACCTGATATGAAGCTCGTAGGAAAAATTTTGTTCCTAACACGTGCGCAAAGTGTCTTTTCCGCACGCAAACACGTATCCGAACTCCGCTTCGCGTCGTTCGTATAACTGTGTTTGCGTGCGGAAAAGTACCACTTTGCGCACTTGTTAGGAAAATAACTATTTCCGCACTGACAGCCGTGCGGAAAAACTTTTTCCGCACTGATATGTCAAAAAAATAAGTTTTACCGCACCGTGCGGGAAAACTCATTTTCCGCACGCATATCAGTGTGGAAAATCGATTTTTCCGCACGGCTGTAGGAAAAGTAAATTTCACCATCAGTTGCGAAAAATACAGAACTAAAATTTGTGATAATTTTAGCGCTAAACTACTTGAAGTATTGTTATTATATTCTTTGTAGGTACATATGGAAATTTAATTTGACCATGAACTAAATTTGACATAGGGCCAAATTATATTTGCTGTAAATATAAAGCAGATTGAGCCGACTCCTCAATGGCATTCGGTACTAGTCTAGCGGCCTGGCCTGTGGCCTGTCTAGGAAGCACAAAAAAAAAACCGAGGTATAACCAAATGGGACCTTCACCAATTGAAAAAGCCTATTTTTTTACGTAGAAAATGGAAATTGACGACACTCTCCATTGGTCGAGACCAAAGATATGGGCAAAAAACTGAAAAAAAAGCATATATTTTTTTTTAAACTTTAAACGCTCATAAATTTTTTTCTAGACAAGGTAGAACAAAGTTTTTTTTTATTCCCCTTCCAGTTTCCTATCTTTTGGTATGTATTTTATTGAAAAAGAGTTGTAACCCATATTTGAAAAACTGTAATATTTAAAAAAAGTCAACTAATTGTCAAAAATTTTTTAAGCTCACCTTGCCATAACTTTCTTATGCAAGAAGCTATTCGCATTATTTTTTATTCAAAAACTGCGCAGTTTAATGGACTTTATTTTATCTCAATTAACATTTGGTCTATTTCTACAAATAAAACGAGTAGCAGTAGCAGCATTTAAGCGTCGGGGCGCGTGCCTATGCGACACGCTAAAGGCGGGTTTTTTCCATTGCGAACGAGTCGAACGACGCGACACTTCGCTTGCTGCACCATTTCTTTCGAACCAATGGTATTATAAACTTTGGTTTGTGCTTTTGTAGTACTTAGAACTTGTATGTTTTTTTTTAATTCAAAATAATTCCAAATCAAGCTCGTTTTCTTCGGATACTAAATCGGGAACAGAAGGGCGATTAGAGCATTCCATTTTACATTTGCAATCTTCCATACAAAAAACGCCTTCTTTAATGCACAGACATTTTTGATTTATGCAATTTTCTTTTATTGCAAAATATAGATACTATGTCTATCTATGCCTAATCTCTTCTGGAACTACAGGTTGACTCATCATTTTTGGCAAGAGAGAACTATTACTTTTTTCCCATCCAAACTTGATTAAATCTAATTGTGAAACCATATCAATATGGCTGTTCACCCAAATATGAACCTGGTAATACGACCTACAACAAAACGTTTCAAAATTCGTTAAAATTATAGGATTCCAGAAAAAAAAATTGTGGTGGAAAACGTCTATAAAAATCGTTTAAATATGTAGTTATTCACCTAAGTACATGCAAACCGAGATGCAATCTGAAGCTGTCTTCTGTTGGTGGCAACTCTTGAGCAGGTTGCCACCCGTCCCACAAGAAAAAAAAAAGTTATCATCTTAGGGTGTCCCAGGGAAAACAGTCCACCCTGATTTACTGGATGCGAGATGAGAATCTGGAAAAACGCTCAGACACGTCGATTTTTGATTTGAGGGGGAACTATTTTTCACTTTTTTTCATCCCCGTAGCTTCAACCCCCTAGTTAGGGGAAGAACAACCCCCCAAATTTGAATAGGGGATAGGGTTCGTGACATGTCTTTTGTTAAAGGTCTCATCAAGTTCTGTATGGCCCTAGAAGTCCGTCTCATGATTTTCATCCGTAACGAAATGACAGGACAGCTTGTCAAAATCTTGGAAATACATTAGTTTAGTGGGAGTAAAAGCGATACTTACCTCTCTTAATAAAAATACTTGAAATTGAAACTTTTTATTATTATTATTAATGAGGTGTACACGAGAATTGTAAATTGTAGGTATTTTTACAAGTATTTTTATTAAGGGAGGTAAGTACCGCTTTTACTCCTACTAAAACAATAGTCTATTTCCAAGATTTTGACAAGCTGTCATTTCGTTACGGATGAGAATGATAAGATGAAATTCTAGGACCATAAAGAACTCGATAAGACCTTTATAAAGAGGTAAGATACGACCCCTATTCCCTATTCAAATTTGGGGGCTGTTCTTCCTCTAGCTAGGGGGTTGAAGCTTTGGGGATGAAAAAAACTGAAAAATAGTTCCCCCTCAAATCAAACATTGACGTGTCCGAGCGTTTTCCCAGATTCTCATCCCAAATCCTATAAATCGGGGTGGATTGTTTTCCCTGGGACACCCTGTATAATATACTTTACAAAAGCCAGAAAATCTATAAATAAATAAATATTATTATTGCAAACTTTATAAATTACGGAATCTGACATTCACTTCTACTAAACTCCCTCCTTCTGAATTACAGGCACGGCGCGGGCCGCGGCGGGTGGTTGCGGGAATGGAGAGGAAGTCGCCCAATCCAGCCGCTTTCGCGCGTTTTATTGTGTTTAAATGGTTCTAGCGGGTTTGTTTTTAAAAATAGACCCTATAATAATTGAGACAAAATATTGCCTATAAAATTTCTCAGTTTTTCGTAAAAAAAATAATCTTCATATTGCTTTATACAAGCGAGATACCGCAGATTTAAATAAAGAGAACTGTTGTAAAATTATGCATCCGTCAAGATAATTGTTGCTAGTATAAACAATTATCATTTTGAACAAATGAAAAAACTGCTATTTGACAGGGAAATATAAGGGTTCACAACTGTGAAAAAATTATTACTAAAGCTTGATTGGTTCCAGAGTTATTTGGACCTAAGTATTAAAAAGAAAATCGACTCTTTTTTCATGTTTTTTATCCATAACTAATGTCTCGACCAATGGAGAGTGTCGTCATTTTTAGTTTCTTATGTAAAAAATCATGCTGAATCGAATGGTACCTGTTTCGATTGGTTATACCTCGATTTATGAAAACTCGATAAGGAGAAGGCTTTTTAGCGCGTGGCCGACGGACTAGTCGCTTCCTGAATTGATGGACATTAGAATCTAATAATAATTATTCTTTTACTCTATAAAGTTTGAGTGGTTTATATAAGAACAATATTAATTGAAATTTTTTACTTTTTCAAAAATTAGAGACGCTGACTTGACACCTCTATGCTTGACATGGACCTTTCTCATGCAATGAACAACAAAGATAGTTTATTAAGATTTCTGCATTAAAGAAAAAGACACATATAATGACGCGCGATACCTGTGTGGAATGACTTTGATTGGTTCCACTTGTCAAATTGTGCAATTTCGGTTATGTTTCTGTTTTTGTTTATTTTTAAACGTAAATATGACAAAATACGTATTAACATTAATTAGAAAGAAAACCCACCGCAGCAAAAATGTTTGCAGCAAACCTTTAATTGTACCATCGTCACCAAAAGTAACTGGGACACAAATAATGCACAATAATCTCCTGGACTAATTCTACTGTCATTCATTTCAATGCATTTAATGCATAATTTGACAAATATTTGACAATAAAATTCATATAGGACAAGAGCTAATGTGATGCTGTCCCAGTTACTTTTGGTGACGATGGTACATTATTATTGTATTGCTCTGTCCCAACTTAAATCGTCTTCATTCGGGTTGAGAGCACCTAACTATTGTTTTCTTACAATTTGATTGCCTGGGAACTTGTGATAAGAAAGGTTTGACAAGAATTCATTCAACTCATTTGAACCATTGTACAGGGTGTCCTTAGATAAACTGACACATTTTAGAGGTGAATATCTCGAAAACGAGAAAAGATAACGGGATGCGGTTTGTTCTGGAAGAATGAGGATTTTTTTAATTTTTTTTTCATGGCATTGACGAATCCTGAAATTTGGTTTTACAGACATTCGATTTTTTGAAATAATTACATACTGCCTTATTCTTAACGAAACACCCAGCATATTTTGTCATTCTCAGAATGCGTGACTTTTCTACTTCACAAAAATGTATAATTTTTTTCAATTATCATGAAATTGAATCGTAAAAATTGCACTTGGTTGAAGAGCGTAACGTCGACTGGCCAAAAAAAAAATGATAATTATTAATTTGTGTTTTATATGCACTTATTTGTGTTTAATACTTGTATTATTAGTTAACTATGCGCTAATTAGTTAATAAAAGTATTAAACACAAATTAATTCTCAAATTTTTTTTTTGGTTAGTCGATAATATTCCCTTCGACAAAGTGCAATTTTCACGATGCAGATTCAAGACAATTGAAAAAAATTATACATACATAAAAAGTAGAAAAATCAGGCTTTCTGACGATGACAAGAGATACAGGGTGTTTCATTGAAAATAAGACAGTCATTTTATTTCAAAAAATCGCATGTCTGTAAAACCAAATTTCAGCAAATTTCAGAATTCGGCAATAATGTGAAAAAAAACTTTGAAAAATCTCTATGCCCCCAGAACAAACCGCATCTCATTATCTTTTCCCGTTTTCGAGATATTTACCTGCAAAATGTGTCAGTTTATCTAAGGACACCCTGTATCATAAACAGTTTTTGTATTAATTTTCAGCAATATTGATTGATACTGATTGATTATTGAGGTTAGCTTAAATACGTCAGGGTCAGACCGTGTTCAGTAAATTGACGATTTAATTATCTGTCACCCACAAGATGCGCGCGCAGCACAGGTAAAATGAGAAAGGTCCGTTTTTTATATGTTTAACTTGAATCACATGGTCAAAATTAGAAAAAATATTGTGTGAAACACGTTGGGAAACACTATTTTTCATAACTCTCTTCCTTTTGCGCAGAAATCAAGTCGTTACGAAAAATAGTGCTTTTCCCAACTGGTTGCACAAATAACTATTATAAAGTATTACAAGCTTGTAGCTATACTTTGGTAATTGTTTCCTATTCATTAGAAGCACAGGGAAAGGAAAAAAAAAAGTCGAATACCATAAACCGATCATAAACCAAAGGCAGCCATAAGACCCAGGTTCAACTACGACAACTAAAAAACGAAAAACACCAGAATACAAAGGGACTAACAAAATAACTAGAAGAATAACAAAAGAAGACATTAAAAACTACCAAGAAGCATGAGAATTCGAAAACTGATAATAGAACAACAAAAAGGCTTAAAAGTTTCAAAAATGTTGCGTTAGAAGAGGAAGAGATCCCTGATAGAAAAAAAATTCAATAGGAAAATAGATAGGTATATCTAAAGAAAACCTCAATAATTTGTGATTTGCCGATGACATTGTTGTGATCCTTCAGTGTTTTGCCTTGGTTAAAACTACTTTTGTTTTTGGTTTGAAACTTGTAGCTTTATTAGGTAATGGAATATAGAATGAAATTGAACTACAGCAGAAGTAAGACTTATTTTAGAGAGAGTTTTAACAAAATGTGTTACTACGACTGAAGCTGTCTTAAGACTGTCTTCTTGCTTCACTAGATTTCTTACAAATCGACCTTTACATCCCTTCTAAAACGTTTCTAAAACCTACATAATTACAACTGGAAAACCCTAAATAAATATTGGCAATAAATGACAGTCTGTTCGCCCAAAGAATGACCATTAAGGATATTTGGGAATTTTGGGGTTTATGGTGGACAAATGTTTAATTTATTTACATACAATATCTTTGGGTTCTTTAACAGAAAGTCTGGGTCATATAATAATATTGCTTTCGGCGACGGCGAGACATTATTTGGGAATTTTGGGGTTTATGGTGGACAAATGTTTAATTTATTTACATACAATATCTTTGGGTTCTTTAACAGAAAGTCTGGGTCATATAATAGTATTGCTTTCGGCGACGGCGAGACATTATTTGGGAAAGTATTCGAGGGTCGTAAAAGGTACAATGTCATGATATTATGGAGGAATATGACACTTCCCCCTTGAAAAAAAAAAGAAATTTTCATAAAGAAATTTCTTCAAAACAAATCCTTTAAGAAATACAATTATAAAAAACTAACGTAAAATAATATGAAGCTTAACTTAATATAAAGGTAGGAATAAAAAGGAAAGAGAAAAAAAAAATGTAAACTAACTTATACCTAAGAATATACAAACATATCTTTTACTAAGACATTTTTATGGACGGTCTTGGGGTGACTGATCTTCGCATGGACATGGAATTCGTAGTGGATGTGGTTGCTTCATTGGAACTTAGAAGGTTATTTAGTTCAATCCCTTCGCCCATTTTTGTTCTGGCTTCTTCTTCTAGAATTCTTGATATGTTTTGACTTGTCCCTGGAGTGGTATTTATATTTGTATTGAAAAGCTTAATACAGCAGGAATCCGATATGTGCTTTGGGCTTTTAGTACAACAAAACATACTTTTAATGCATGATATTAATCCGCACCACTTAAGAAAATTGTACACTATTACCAAAAGAACAACTGACGCGATAAAAGAAATAATGATAATGAACCAATGAGAGTGTTGAATAATAAATGGCTTCTTCAATTCTTCATCCAGCAATTGGTCCAGTTGTCCAAGTTTGTGATTCGCAAACTGTAAATCGTCCAATTTGATATTGGAAAGTCTTATTGGTTGTAGTGTGATTGGTGTGTTGTTGAATCTGGCTTCTTTGGCATAGCAGCAATCGTCAAGTGCAATATTGATATCTGAAATTTGTTTTGAAATATTCCGTGTAATGATTCCTGAGCTTTCCAAGATAATATTTTGAGTATAGCCTCTGCATTTGGTTCCAAACTTAACAGCCCTGTTGATGCAATTTTTATATCTTCGACTGGAAAATTATCACAAGCCAGAGTAAGCTGTAAGGGCGTCGATAGTACGAAAAGCCAAGAGTTGTCGCTCAGTGGATGCCATATCTCGAAGTCTGCTTTGGAAGTAACGGTATGACAGTCAGCCGGGATTTTGGTAGAAAATGATGTAAACAATGCGACTTCGCACTTAGGAGGTTCTTGAATCCTTGTAGCTTGAGTGTTTTGGCAGATGAATTCCTCTTCTGTGATCCTTGTACACTTGGTAAGGTCTTTCATTTGCACATAACTAACCTTACTAATACTTATCAGCAGGTAAGGAAAATCAGGTAGGATATAAGAATGAATATCAGAAAAATTATGAGGTGTTGGAAGTGGCAATAATTTGAACAGATTGTAGGTCATTTCGTCAGTCAATGGAATTTCAATTGCAAAAATAATTACCCAAGTAACAACAGCACGTGAAAATGACGTTAAATACTGGTCATCAAGTGACGAGAAATGACGAGCTAAATGACTTAATTATGACGTGAAAATGACTTCCTAATGTCTGGGACGAATGACGTCATAGTTGGTACGTCATTTTTACGTGTTATTTGACGTCAAGTTTATGAGTTATTTAACGTGATATTGGCGTATTAATAACGTTCCATTCGCGTGATATCTATTTTATAAATGACGTCATATTTACCTGATATATTTTCTATAAATCCTTGTTTTTTCAAATTTATATGACCTGTAACGAAAATGAACCAACACTATATCACTTTTGAGAAAAATATATTTAAAAAAAGACAATATAAATATTCTGTAGGCGTATTAAACATATTACTTGTAGTACTTGCTAGGTGAGGTAACAACCAGACACTTACCTGTTGGTCCATAAGTTGGCCCTTAGGTGAACAAGCAATAATAATAATGTATATTATAATATAAAATAAGGTATATTAAAACAAAAGACATATACTTACGGTTGGTGATTGTTATTAGTCTCAACACAAACACGTGAATAAAACTCACATTCATATAGAGGCGTTTCACTTGGATGCAGCAGGATGATTCTGAAGAGAAATTAAAACCGAAAAATATATCAAGAATTAATAATTCCACGCGATACTTGCGTAAAAAAGAAATGAGGGAAACTTGGAGGGAAATGAGAAAGCAAAAAGCGAGGGAAAACCAAATGAAACACGACCACGCCATGCTACAACCACAACATAACCTCAACAAACTCCCTCACAACAATCAACGTCAACAGTCACACACACAGTAGCGAATTGGAAGGGTTAGTGCGCACTGAGTGTGTTCGTGTCTTTTCTACCGACTTCTATAAGAAAGAGATAAAAAAACATTTTTCTGCACTGGTTCTACCAATAGAATTCGCTGAATAGCATATTCGTTTCCCCACGCGGCGATGCAATATTTATTGTTGTCCCTTACTAATACTAAACTAATGCTAGAATTTCGAAACAAAAAAAATACAGGAGTGAGTGTATTTGTATTTACTCTTTTCCTTTTTCCCGTTGAGTTACTCGGAGCTGCTCAAAGTCAGAAGCTTGAACGTTTTTCGTTCGGTGTTTGTTCGGTGTCACTCGATGTATAAAAGGAATACAGTAATTTCCGCATTCACCAAACCGTTGACCAAACACAAAAACAAACCAAATACGTCCCCTTTCTGGCCTTTCCACAGTTTCTACCGTTTATTTCTATACTATTTGAAAGTCAGAGATGGAACTATGAGTATGAACTATGGGAGTTTTCCATTTAATTTTTATTCAAAGATGTGTTTTCAAACGCATCAAAGTTTTGCTGTAGTAAAAATTAAAAAACAGGATGTCGAAAAAATGCGAGGGTAGGGGTATTATTCGCATTCGATTCGATCAAAATTTTCGTGAGTAGTTACAAATGCGAAAAAAAATAATGATTTGTATCATCACTTTGTCTCCTATTCACTATAGAATACAGTATACACGGCACAACCCTAGGAATTCTAGGAATACATTCAAAACACATTGAAAAAAAAAACTAATTCAAAAAACCAGGTTTACTGAACCACAAGCAAAATACGTGAATATTACATGATATATATTGACGTCAATGTGTATTACATTTATCACCAGAAAAACGCGTCAATATTACGTGATAAAAAGCACGTCATTTGAACGGCATTTATCACACGTCAATATGTCGTCAGTTTTTGGTCAGGTGACGAGTATTGACGAATTATCACCATATAAGGACGTCAATATGACGTACCCTTGCTGGCTGGGTATGTTATCAGAATGAAAAACTTTTAGTTTACTCAAAATATTTGTAAATAGTTGAATAAGATATTGGGAACGGTAATTGAAGTCCGTTGTTCAATTTGATTTCCGAAAGTACATTTAATAATTGTTTTGGTGTTATAACTTTCGGATGTAGGATATTATGTCTGGCCATTGTTATAGCTGAGATTAATAAATCATATTCTTCGTTCAGATCTTCTTAATATTTGTGTGAGTAAGGCAATATGTGAACTGATGATAAGTTTCAGTTTGTTTACGTGAATACGTTTATTGGTATCTGCTGAGAAGGAGTTGAAAATTTTAATATTAGAGTTTCTTGATTAGATTTAAAATTTCGTATACTAGAATTAAAATTAGATATCGTACTAGAAATTATGCCAATTTGTTGTTTCATCAAAAGTTGTGTATTTCTATTACTTTGAATTAGAGTTTTTATCGATTTGTCATAAAATTTAGCATCATCGGCATCAGGCATGCCAAATAGCCAATTGAATGCGTAAGAAGCACCATCAAAAATTCCTCTTTTAGTCTTTTTCGTATTAGTACCGATTATTTCGCTGACAACTTCAGATTTTCCGAGCAATTTATTAAACCGAGATTGGACGACTTCTATAGTATCTTTGCATAGAAAATTTTCAGATCCAACAATTTCATTACTATAACATAGATCGAATGACTTTTTCAATATTCCAGAAATAAATTTTATTTTCTTTTCATATCCAGTTACATTAAGATGAGTAAATAGGACAAATTTAGAATTTGAAAGTTTAACTTGGCCAAGATTATTATAATAAAGACCGGCATGATCGTGGAGATTAGTAATGTGATAATTATCGCCTCTAACACAAACGGAAATGGAAGTTAGTACGAGTAGGAACAGTAGATTAGCGTTATTAATCATTGTTGCTTTGATCTGAAACAAAAGGTTTTATCATATTAGTATGATACGTAATAATTTTTTTTCCTATTTGTAGTTGAATATTATTGTTATTGAAAACTTTAGTGACTTTATATGGGCCTTTAAAGTTAGGACTCAGTTTTTTATTTAGACCAGGGGAAATATGTTTATTTACAATGTAAACCATATCTCCTATTTTATAATGATTTTTTTTTATTTTGTTATCGTAATAAGTCTTCGATTTTTCTTTTGATTTCAAGATGTTGTTACGTGCCTGTTCTTGAGTTATGTTAAGTTTGAGTTTTAGGTTGCCTATGTAATCGTCATATGAATATTTAAATTCGGGTCTGCTAGTTATAGAGCTTGGCAAAAATGGTTTGGATCCAAATAATAGTTCATATGGTGTATAGTTAGTAGAAGAGTGAGTATGTGTATTGTAAGCGAACATTGCAAAAGGTATAAATTCGTCCCAGTTGTTTTGTTTGTCGTTAATGTAGTGTTTTAAATAATCTTTCAAAGTAAGGTGTGAACGCTCCAAAGCGCCATTAGATTCAGGGTGGTAGGGTATGCTTGTGACATGCTTAGTTTTAAATAATTTTACGAGTTCTTTTATTAAATTGGACATAAAATCAGTACCTTGATCAGATAAAATAGTTTTGGGAATACCGAATAAAGTTATAAATTTGCATAATTCATTTGATACTGTTATTGCTTCATGATTCGGTATAGGAATGGCATACGAATATTTCGTTAAATCGTCTTGCATCGTAAGGAGAAATCTAGATCCGTTTTCCGTAATTGGAAGAGGTCCAACTATATCAATAGCAAGTTTTTCGAAAGGCTTTTCGCTAGTTGTTGTTATCATCATAGGAGCTTTACTGGGTTTGAAATTTGTTTTGTTTATTTGACAAGAAGGACATTTTTTTATATATTTTTTTATGTCAGTTTTCATGTTCTGCCATTTATAACGTTCTTTTATCCTTTTATATGTTCTTGTAAAACCTGAATGTCCTGCTAGTTTTGAATCGTGATTTTCTTTTAGAATTGCGGAAATTTCCTCTTTTGAACTAGTAATAATTTTTTCTGAACTAATAACACATATTTTTATATTCGTGTCCTTGAAAAGATAGTGTATCATTTCAAAATACATTGATTGTTTTAAATTTGGAGAATTTTTCGTTATGTCAGGTAAATAGAAGTATTTTATATTATCTCTGATTAGTTCAGTACGTAAGTTCCGGAGTGAATAAAAAACGTCTTTATAAGAAATATTTTCAAAATGAAAAGTCTTCACGAACATTAAATAGGATTTTTTATTGTTATTTTGTAACTTATAAGTTGAATATAATTCAAAGTTTGATTTTATGCTATCGTTGAAATCGAATTTGTTTTTTATGGACTCTGAAAACTGATTACTTTCGTCCAAATCAGTAGAGAAATAAACTGCGTTTGGAAAAAAATCGAATAGATTTCCATTTTTTATTTCAAGTTGCGGATTGATATCTAAAGTTTTGTAATGATATTCTATAAAATTTTCAAAGGTATCATTTTTAGAAATAATGTTGATATTTAGACATCGAGATAAAGCATCTGCGTTAGTATTAAACTTTCCTGGTTTATGAATAATCTCAAATTCGTATTCATTAAGTAATAATCCCCATCTAATCAGTCTACTTCCGGGATTTTTACAGTTTAAAAGCCAAGTGATTGGTTTATTATCGGTTACAATTTTAAACTTTCTACCATATAGGTAGCATCTAAAATGTTTAATGCTCCAAATTACTGCTAATAATTCTTTTTCCATAGTTGTATAATTTTGTTCGGCAGAATTTAACGTACGACTTGCGTATGCAATAGGTAGGTCCTGCCCGATCTCACCTTGACTTAAGACCGCACCAATCGCATAGTCTGAAGCGTCGGTCGTCAAAATAAATTCTCTTGAAAAATCTGGATATTGAAGTAAAGGTTCATTTATTAGAATTTCTTTAAAGGTGTCGAAAGATTCTTGACATTCTTGAGACCAAATAAAAGCAACATTTTTCTTTAGAAGATTAGTCAATGGTTTAGCAATTTTTGCAAAATTGTTGATAAATTTACGATAATATCCAATTAAACCTAGGAAACTTTTTACTGTTTTTTGATTTTTAGGAATGGGAAAGTTTTTTATTGCTATAGTTTTTTCTGGTTTTGGTTTTACTCCTGATTCAGAAATGATATGACCGAGATAAGAGATTTCTTTACGGAGGAATTCACATTTGTCGGGTTGTAACTTTAAATTATTATTTCTGAGTCTGTCGAAAACCGCTTCAAGACGTGAGACATGTTGATTTAGATCTGATCCATAAATAACTATGTCGTCTAGATAAACGAAACACTGTAACCCTTGTAAACCAGTAAGAACTGCATTCATTAGTCTTTGAAAACAAGCGGGTGCATTTTTTAATCCAAAAGGCATTCGATTAAATTCCCAGTGACCTAAAGGTGTAGTGAAAGCGGTTTTTGGTTTATCTTCTTCTCTCATTGGAATCTGATGGCAACCAGAAGCCAAATCGAGTGTGGTGAAATATTTACTATGGCCTAATTGATCTAAAATTTCTTCGATATTTGGCATTGGATATGCATCACCAACTGTAACTTCATTCAATTTTCTAAAATCAACCACTACGCGCCATTTTTGTTCCCCCGAAGCGTCCATTTTTTTGGTACTACCCATAGAGGGGCAGACCAAGGCGATGCAGACGGTTGAATTATTCCCTGTTGTAACATTTTATTGATTTGTTTATTAACTTCGGTTTTATGAATTTCTGGGTATCTGTACGTTTTTGTATGAATGGGCTTAGAATCAGAGATGTTTATTTCATGTTTAATAGTGTTAGTACAACCAAGGGTATCTCCAGGTAGGAAGAAAATATCTTCATAATTTTCACAAAGATTAGTTATGAAGCTCTTTTCTTCTTGGTTTAAATGGTCTAATCTAAGATTTTGTTTCAATAGTTGGCTCCTATTTTTAATAAAATTATTTTCAGTACTTTGTTCCGAAGCAAAATAACAGTAGCTTTCTTTAGGAATCTGTTCTAAATAGATTGAAATAGGTTTTAATTGAAAATCAATTACTTTTGAGTTTAAGATTGTTGCAAAAGCTTTATTATTTGAATTTACTTTAGTCAATGCTCGGGATAAATAGATTCCCTTAGATATTTCCATATCTGGTATGATCCCTTCTTTTATTTCCGGGTTTAGAACGTTGATTTCTATTATTGTTTCCGTACGAGATTTGAGAACAAAATAAGAACCAGTGTTAGGATTAGCGTTTAATCCGATAGGGATTTGAAATGGCAATGAGTTTAGAGATAGAGTTCGTTTTTTAAAATCGATTTTTGCGTTTTGATCTTGAATAAAATCCAATCCAATTAGACCGTCATAAGGGACGTTTGTAGCCTGATTTAGTATGTGGAATTTTATGTTCAAAATCTGATTGTTAATGTTAAAAGGAATAGTGGTAGTTCCAACTGTTTGAATTGGAGAATTAGGACAGAGTCCATGAAGAGATATTTTTTCTGAAGGAACAAATTATCAATGAGCAGCTTGCACCAGTATCAAGTAAAAATCGGAGTTTTTTGTTTTGATTTTTTGAATATTTACTTTCTAGTTCAATGAAACTTGAGCTATTTTCAGCAAGAAATATTGTTAGTTCTCGTCGTTCTCGAACACCGCTAAAGTTTTGAGATGATCCTCCAGTGAGGTGTTCGTCATTGGAGGAGCGTTGGAGTTTAAAGAATTTGAATGACTTGGTTGATAATTTGGTACATTAGAATTGTATTGAATTGAATTAACGTTCGCGTTCTGCCTTGAATTCGTATGAGGTGAGTCGCGAAAAACTGGATTATGATTTGTCGAATTTCGATAAGGTCTTCTATTAATTTGATTGCTCGAGTTTTGGTTTAAGTTTTGAGAATTAGAGTTTTGATTCCTGTTATTATGTTGATAGTTTGAGTTTTGGAAGTTAGAGTTTGGATTTCTATTATTACATTGATAGTTTGAGTTTTGGGAATTAGAGTTTTGATGAGATTGGTTAGTATGCTGTCGATTAACATGGAAATTCATCGAATTATTAGATCTTCCTGCATTATTATTATATTGTCTTTTTCTACATTCTTCAATAACATGCCCTTGTTTTTTGCAGTAACGACAAAATATCTGATTATTCGTAAACAAAGTTCTTACGTTTGCATCATGATTTCTTGTTTTGAAACAATTATTTGTAGAATGCGAGTTGTTTTTGCAATTTTTGCAAAACTGAGTTGAACTGCGCGACATAGCCACAGCGCGTTCTTCAGAAATAGCTGCACTATATACAGAATTAATCGAATCAAAATCTTTCCATCTCAACATTCGCGAAATTTCGGGTTTCGAATGATAAATAAATCTATTTAAAGCAATTTCGTTCAACATTTTCAGTTTTCCAGGAATCTCTTCCGGTTCTGTGCAATTTTGTTGAGTAGTAGATATCAATCGCGAGTTAATTGTTTTCAAAAGTTGAAAAAAGTCTTTCACTGATTCGTTAGGACTTTGTTTGCAATTATTTAGCTCTTCCATTAATTGAACGTAATGTTTTTTGTCTTGATATAAAGTTTTTAAAGCGTCTTTTAAGGTATCCCAATTATCAAAGTTTTGGGTAGCTAACTGTTCTTTAGCTTTGCCACCGATTCGAGATAAAATAAAATATAAAAGAGGATTTTTCTGATCGTCCTGTGCTAATACATTGGCATTATTACAATTCGCTAAAAATTGCCCTAATTCAAGACGATTGCCATCAAACCTACCATTATTTGGGTTGGAATTTGACGAAGGAAGTTGATTAAAAATGTTTTGAAAAGTTTCTAATAATATTGTTTGTAGGTCTCGGTTTACGGCAGGAGGAGTCATAGTGGCATATAAGTATTAATAAAGGAGTTAGACAAACAAAAGTAACCTCATTAAGAGACAAAAATCACTTACCAAAAAACTTGAAAGCTAGTGGTTACACAACAACTGTGATTCAATCCAATACTGGTCAACGCTGATGATAGCTTTGGCTGACTATGGTATGTCTTGAATCTTTGTATCCAAATCCTGCTGGATCTTGCTAGATAGTTCTGAATCGTACCGACCGCGCCAAAATCTGTTGTGATGCTTCAGTGTTTTGCCTTGGTTAAAACTACTTTTGTTTTTGGTTTGAAACTTGTAGCTTTATTAGGTAATGGAATATAGAATGAAATTGAACTACAGCAAAAGTAAGACTTATTTTAGAGAGAATTTTAACAAAATGTGTTACTACGACTGAAGCTGTCTTAAGACTGTCTTCTTGCTTCACTAGATCTCTTACAAATCGACCTTTACATCCCTTCTAAAACGTTTCTAAAACCTACAACTGGAAAACCCTAAATAAATATTGGCAATAAATGACAGTCTGTTCGCCCAAAGAATGACCATTAAGGATATTTGGGAATTTTGGGGTTTAAGGTGGACAAATGTTTAATTTATTTACATACAATATCTTTGGGTTCTTTAACAGAAAGTCTGGGTCATATAATAGTATTGCTTTCGGCGACGGCGAGACATTATTTGGGAAAATATTCGAGGGTCGTAAAAGGTACAATGTCATGATATTATGGAGGAATATGACAACATCGTAATATTCGCCCCGAATGAAACAGAATTATTAGTGCTAGCGGTACGCCTCAATATTTGGGAAAACCCTGCAAATTGTGATAAAAGCAAAAAACTTGGAGAACATGTTTTTAGGACAAAAATAAAACTTTTTGTCCGCAGCATCCATCATAGTTCTCATGTGGCCCCATTTTTGGCGTAATTTGGACCCGTAGTGGGGTTATAATTTCAAAATTGGCAATTAGTCACCAATTTAAATGCGAAAACCGTCTTTTTTAAACACGAAATTCCTATTTTCGAGTAAGTAGACTGTAATAAGCCTAAACTTTTTTTGTTACCCATCGGGCCCCTAGGAGCGTAAATTGAAGGGTTATATAAATGTTCTGTTTGAAAACACGGAAAAAATTATACTATGTTGTTATATTAGTTTTTTTTTTGTACCTTATTACACACATATTCTAACGTGAACTCTTTTCTATACTATATTCTTTGCTCAGGTGTTAAGGCCCCCACAGACGATCAGTTATTTTGCACAGGCCGACTGTGCAGGCCAATTCGCGCAAATTAACCTACTTGTACCCCTCGCACACACGTTCAGTTTTTAGCACAGTTCTTTTCCCACAAGACGACGAACGCAGATCAAGAATATTTTTTCTCTATAGTGAAAATGGTTTGTGCAGGCCAAATTTCAAGCAGATCTTGAATTTATTCAGGCCAGGCCAATGGCCAGTACAGTCGGCCGGAAGTTATCCACAGACGTGCCGATATGCCTGCGCAAACTAGGTTTGTACATTCGGCCTGTGCAAAATAACTGAGCGTCAATCCAATTATTTGGATAAACCACCACATAGACTGGAACACAAACGCTCCGCTCTAATTTTTTTTAAACAAAATAACACCAAAACTTGTAAAAAAGCTGTGAAAACCGCGTAAAACATAACCGGCCTAATCTACACGAATGTAAATAAATGATTTGTTTTTGTTTTACCTCAGGGCGATTGTCAAACTCATTTGTGACGTCACATGGACATGCCCTATTACATAGGTTGGTATGGAATGTAAGAATATTTTGACTTCTCACAACCAAATATTTTTCTTATTTCTTCTGAATCGAAAATAGGGTAGTGGACAATTTTTTGAAATATTTTTTTTATTATTCTCCATAACAAAATAAATAGTAATTGATGATTCTTTGATTTTAGGAAACAAAAATAAACCTAAAAATAAATAAACTTTGTACTTATTTTAAACGCTATAATTTACCGCCGGAAATTACGTCATGCTGTTGTGTCGACGCGGTCTACACGTCCTTATATTTTACATGCTTTTAGAAAAAGGTGCAGATAAACTCAGACTAGGCAATATTTTGAAAAATTTGGATTAAGCCGCGTTTTCTTCCACGGTCGCCGGTCCGGTCGTCGGCGACTACGACCCAGTAGCGGCGACCGATTCGCGAATAATTCTGTTTTCTTCCGCGTTGGTGACACAATGAATTTAAGTTAAAAAAATTGAGAAATCTTGTGACTTAATTATCAGGATAAGCAAATTATAAAACACAGTCTACTTCAAACCCGAAAAAAAAAAGAAAAGATGTTTTCCGATGTTTGAAAGAAGAAAATTGGAAGGGTTTCGTATATTTGTGGATAACTAGTAATTAAATAAACAAGTTGCTCATCCTCAGCACTAGAAAAAATATCCATTTTATCCTTGAGTCTGCAAAAGTGCAAAACACTACAGCATGTGTTTGCTTATTTGAAATTCGCCGCGAAATAGTCGCCTGTCTGCTTCTAGAGCAGTCAGTCGTTGTTGAACGGCGAATGTAGTTGGTAGCGGCGACTGGAAAATCGTAGGAAAGCAGTCACAATTTAAAAGCATTGCTAATGTCTTGATGAATCGATCGCCGCTACTTGGTCGTAGTCGCCAACGACCGGCGACCGTGGAGGAAGACGCGGCTTTAGAAAGTGACTTATCTCAAGTGTATATGGCATTCTTATTATTTTTGCCTATGACAGGTACCACTGTTGCACGCTGCTTTAACAAATTATAGTTTTATATAATAAGTGTGGTAACTAGGTTTATTACCGCACGCGAGAGAAATTTGCAAACCGAGCCGGTAACGCGTGACTTGCAATCTCTAAGGGTGGTAATAACCGAATTACCATACGTATTATATACAATATTTTATCTACAACCGTGCGGTAACCAAAAAATTATAGAAAATAAGGCTGTGGTCCGAATATAACCAGGGTTGTGGTTGCGCGGTCCGAAAGTAATGAAATCACTATGGTTCCTGGAAAAGTGGTTAATTTTGGACCTCGGTCTCCTGAAATCTGGTTAACCGAATGTCAAATATTTAGTTACCGGCCATCGTATGTCGGTTCTTCAAGAATCGGTTCTGTTGGTTTTATCTGTAATTTCTGTCAATTATTTTTTATTTCCCATTTGTGTTCCCCAAGTAACCGGAATTTTCAGTAACCATCTGTCAACCGATTCGGTAACTTTGGTTAACGTTTGGTTATATTTGGACCATAGGCTAAAATTGCGTCTGTCACTTTTAAAAGTGGACGGGTAGAATTTAGGTGATAGGTACAGTCGTGAGCATAAAGACCGAAACCCACTAGCAGCACGCCACCCCACCCCACGCCATGTGACTCAGGTTCACGTGGGACAGTTTGTATGCTAATAGACGGATGGCGTGGCGTGGTATCGCGTATGGCAAGTGTGTACGCAGCACATATAAATAAATGGAAGAATATACGCATACATTTTCGTCACATGGCGTGGCGTGGCGAAGCATGACGTGGCGTGTTGCTAGTAGGTTTCGGCCTTAAGGCTGGCCGTCCATTGGATGCGTAGTCGTACGACTTTTCGGTTGTACGTAGTCGTCCGTATAGACCGTAGACGTCCGACTCGAGGTCTGACTAATCCCCTTTAAAGGTAGCCTTTCGATGGTCGCGGCCAGTGCGACCGTTCCGATTGTGGCGACAATTCGGCTGGTCGTATGTGTACCGCTTTTATGTATTTACATAGGTCTCCTTTAAAACCATGCGACCGCGACAAGTGCGACAAGCAGTCGGGTCGCATTGTTCGTAGTGGCCGAATGCATTTAGCAGCAAGAATTCTCATTTATTATTGAAAATGGCTTCATTTTCCAGCGAGGATGATGAGAAATTGATGAAATATGTGACTAAAAATCCATCAAATGCATATCTAGATAATATTGTAAGACATAATATTTTTCTTTTTTTTTTTCAGTCACTGTGATGTAAAATTGAATCGTCATCATCTTCTTCTTCCTCTAGTAAACTTGCAATATCTCAACTTAGAATTCATTGTACTGGATACACCAAAAGTTAGAAATGTAAGAAAATAACTGATGACATAAGGAATCGTGTCGGTCGTGTCGTATACAAAGTCGCATCTGTCGAAAGGAGGCAAATAGATGCGACAGATCGCACTAGTCGCAAGTCGCAGCCGCATCAATCGCGGCCGCAATCTGCCGCAACCATCGAAAGGCTACCTGTAGCCTTTCGATGGTCGCGGCCCCTTTCGATGGTCGCGGCCAGTGCGACCGTTCCGATTGATGCGACAATGCGCCCAGTCGTATGTGTACCGCTTTTATGTATTTACATAGGTCTCCTTTAAAACCATGCGACCGCGACAAGTGCGACAGCGACGACCATTGCAACCAAGGCGGCCGCGACAAACCGCTCTACAAGCAGTCGGGTCGCATTGTTCGTAGTGGTCGCATGCATTTAGCAGCAAGAATTTTCATTTATTATTGAAAATGGCTTCATTTTCGAGCGAGGATGATGAGAATTTGATGGACTATGGGCGGAAAATCCATCAATTTATGACAATAGCGTCTCTGCATCTCGAGACAATATTATAAGAGATAATTTTTTTCTTTTTTTTTTAGTCACCAATACGTGATGTAAAATTGAATCGTCATTATCTTCTTTCTCCTCTAGTAGTTAAACTTGCAATATCTCAACTTATTAGAATTCATTGCACTGGATACACCGAAAGTTAGAAAACAATTGATGACATAAGGAATCGTGTTGGTCGTATCGTACACAAAGTCGCATCTGTCGAAAGGGTGGGTATAGATGCGACAGATCGCACTGGTCGCAAGTCGCAATTGGCCGCAACCATCGAAAGGCTACCTACATAAAAATGAATAGAACGCTCATCCACTCCACACGAATTCGGTCGCACGACTTGATCGGATTTCATATGACCAACGACTGGTCCCATTTGAATGGGATTTGTCGGACGTTTTCAAACAACTTTCGGTCAGTATTCGCAATTTAGCCAGTTCAGGTTTTCATTTCTTCACATATTGTGGATAATTATGGATTTTGAAAAGCTAATTTGCGAGGTGAGGGTGAGAGAAAGAAAAGCATTATGGGATATGAGACACAGCAGCAATCAGAACTAGTTTTCCAAAAAAAATATATCTTCAAAGTCCATTTTAATCAGTCTTATCTAAACACTACCAATACAAAGGCCGCACTGGAAGATACGCTACAAAATAAAGAAATGAACTATCTATTTTATTTACCAAACAGAAATCGTTTCTAATGGACGAGGTGTAGTCGTTCACATTCGTACGATCAAAGTCGTCCGATTATTCACGACCGCAAAGTTGTACGACTACGCATCCAATGGACGGCTAGCCCAAAAAGTGGGACACCCGACTCTACAATGGATTTTTTGTCAAACATGGCAATCCCTGTCGTTGCCGTAGGTATAGCTGATGAGCTCGTTTTACAATAGGAAAAAACGGGTGTCCCACTTTTTATGCTCACGATTGTAGGTAATTGAGGGCAGCTGGAGCGTGCGGTAATAAAATTACCGCACGCTCGCAGATGAAAATTTTTAAAGAATTATTAACTGGGGGCCCCTGCAATTTATTTGCACCGGGGTCCAACCTTGCTACGCCACTACAAGTAATGCAGCAATATCCGAAGAATGCATATGAACTTCCTCCTCAAATGAACATCTATATTGACGGCATAGAGTTGGAACAAGTAAGTCGCTTTAAGTATCTGGGCAGTATCATAACATGAGATGCAATGGTGGACGCTGATGCTGGTGAATACTCGAATTGCGCATTATTCAGATCATGATGTCAATCTCAGTGAGACATAGAAAAACCTCGCATCACAGAATATTGAATATTTAACGAAAAATACTCAAATTTTAAACTAAACACAAATCAATCTTATAGAAGTGATGTGATAATATAAATGATTAATTTGGCTTGAATGTCGTTAAATATTAAATCGAATACCTAGCTTAAATATAGATATAGATAATTAAAGAACCTACCTAATCTGGTTTCGCAGAAAACGATTGTTTCCATTAGAATCCCATAACGGGGAAGTCCGAGTTGGGTCCCAATTCTAACAGGTATATTTGATTATGGTCCGGTTGGGTCCGGCCTAGGGCCTAATTGGGTCCACAATAATATTCAAATAATTGAATAAAACTGAATTTTAACAGGACAGTGTTGCCGATTTAGGATAGTTTTCTGAATATCATGGTAGGTACCCCAAGTAATTAATTGGAGGTTCCAGAGGTTGGTATTACAGGTTTATTTCTTATTGTTATAAGGTTGGTACCCCATGGTTATTCAGTTCACTCGCTATCCAAATTCGTTTGTTGTTAATATTGAGTTGTTTAAAGTGTTGTTAGTGAGTAGATAAGTTAGAATAATGGAATGTAAACCCAACTTAACCCAATGTACGCTACTTTCAAGTGAGAAAGGAAAATCGCTGCTACTGATTAACGGGTACAAATTTTGCTTCCAAAAAGACTTGAAAGGTGGTGTAAAAAGGTGGATATGTACCATCGTCACCAAAAGTAACTGGGACAGCATCACATTAGCTCTTGTCCTATTATATGAATTTTATTGTCAAATTATTATGCATTATTCGTGTCCCAGATACTTTTGGTGACGATGGTACATGCAAAAAATCATTTTGCAAAGCCTGCGTGAAAACAACTGGGGAAAACTTCATAATCGAATCAACGTTGGAACATAATCATGAAAAACTACCAAATCATCTCTTAACTTAGAGAGCAGCTGTGGATAACCCTACGGAGAAACCCATGAAGCTGATACGTCAAGAATTATACAGGGTGTATATTTTAAGTGATACCACTATTGCTATATCCGAAACGGTAAAAGCTACAAGGTTGGTCAAATTAGAAAAAAGTCGTCTTTTTTGATGCCCATTTAAGATTCCTTTACAGTGTTGCCAAATTCCTTTCAGTTTCTGAAATACAGGTTCATAACTAGGTCCGAATTAAGGTAAAATTTTGGTAAAAATCACTGATGATCACTTTTTAGATCAGAAACGTCGACCAATAATACTTAAGAGGTATATCGTTGAAAAAAGAATAGAAGGTGCTTTCTTAAAATGTCATAAAAAATCCAGGTCCGTATTTAAAAAAATGAAGTTGATAATGGGAGCTTAACCACGAAACGTCGGATTCGAAATTTGAAGATGCCCTGTTGTAGAGCGAAAAAAATTATAAAACTTTCAAATTTAAATTGTGTCCCGAAAATAAATAGTTTTCGAAATATTTGATAGAATATTTTTGGGCGTTTTTTAGAAATCACCTTGTATGTCATAAACTAAAAGGAATTTGGCAACACTGTAAACGAGTCTTGAATGGACATCAAAAAAGGCAACTTTTTTCTAATTTAACCGACCTTGTAGCTTTGACCGTTTCGGATATAGCAATAGTGGTATCACTTAAAATATACACCCTGTATAAATCCGATTTATAGGTTATAAATAATTCAATAAAGTTGTAAATTTGTGTAGATATATTTTTTTTCAAATCCAACATAAACCCAAAATATTTTTTTGCGAATTTAGAAGTGCGGCAACAAGGCCACTTTTTCCCATTATTTTCCTAGAATCTAAGATATCTTCTTCGGTCCCAATTCGGCCCACACCTTTTTAAAGGCAGGTAAGTGGATAAGGTTTGGGACCCAACTCGGATGCGTCCCCCATAACTGATCCAGATGTAGTTGATCGCCTCTGGAATAACCACATGGAATCAAGCTCTAGGTCAGAAAAATTGCAGAAAGCTGACTATTTTCACCCTCTCAGAATCACTTAAATTGTCTAAACATTACTTAAAAAAGGTTCAATGAAGAAGATGTGCTGTTGAATAAATTTCTTCTGTTTCCGATGGATGTTACTTCTGGTTTGAGTCCGGAAAAAGGGAAGGAGAAAAAAAAAACATCCAATTCATATAAAATCAATTTCTAATTTATTCCATGCGAATCTTTCAAGCACAACAAAAAGGCACAAATATCTATACATTCGATTCCTTCAATATTGTTATTCAAAAAATTCAAATGGCTTGAAGAATAATCGATATAGTGTTTCTTAAAAGTAACCAACATATTAGCTAAATAATCACATTTCCATTTATTTTTATTAATGTTAAATCGTCGCAATAAACTCAAACTGGAAACCATCGAAAAGTGTCCGATCGATTTCAAATTGTTAAATTCCAAACTTAAATATTTCAAAGATTTCAATGGTAGAAAGGATTCGAATAGTAACGTGGAAATGCTGTTCTTTTGAAGGTCCAGCGTTTCCAAAGATAGAAAATTCGAAAATATGCCCACTTTGAATTCGGTCAAATTATTTTCGGCTAATGAAAGTTCTTGAAGAAAAGGAAAATTTTGAAGTGCACCAAGTTCAATATCAGTAATCGCATTTGAGTTTAAATTTAACTCACGCAGATTTTTCAAGCCATTAAAATAGCCATATTTTAATGTGACCAAAGTATTATTACTTAAGTCTAACTTATATAAGCTATCTAATCCACAAAAAGTACATTTAGGAATTTTTTCAATTTTATTATTACTTAAATCTAATACACTTAAGTTTTTTAAGCCACAAAAAGTACACATTTGAATTTTTTTTATTTGATTATTACTTAAATCCAATTCATATAAACGTTTCAAACCTTCGAATGCATGGGGCACTACATTTTCCAATTGCATATTAGAAAGATTAAAGCTTCTTATACTATAAAAATTCCTGAACATATTTCCAATCAATATATGTCTACCTTCAAGCACATGTTTTAAATCAACATTATTAGCTGCAAACAAACCATCTAAAGCACCAAAATTTAAAGATTGAATTTTCGTATTTTCAAATTCAAGATTTCGTAAATTGAATAAACCTTGAAAAGCTTTTTCGTTTATTGAATTTATTTCGGAATTTGAAAATTTCAATGTTTCCAAAAACATTAAATTCTCAAACGATTTAGTTTCAATCGTGCCCCTAAATGTTATGTATAGTTCTTTCAATTTTATATTACTCGAATATTTATTTGAAAAGTTTAATGTTGTTATATTATTATCCCTTATATCTAAAATTGCTAATTTTGGAACGTTAGAAAAAATATCCGAAGTTATTTCATGAATATTAGAATGTTTCAAATAAACTTCCCTTAATAAGGGCAAATTTGAAAAAGCCTCAATTTCAATTGACAATTTTTCGTTGTTATAATTCATATTTATAATTTGAATATTGCTTAAATTATAAAAAGCATTTGGTTGAATAGATCCAATCCTGTTTTCATTGATATTAAGCGAATTTAGGGGCAAAAAACTGAAAACGTACTCATCAATAATAGTTAATTGGTTATTGTTTAAACTAATTTCTTCAATTGCTTTAAGTGGTTTGAAAATGTTTGCATTTAAATATTGTATTGAATTATTATTTAAATTCAAATATGTAAGACTACTTAAGTTCATAAATGCTAGATCTTCAATTTGTGATATATTACTTGATGATAAATTTAGAGTTGTTAATCCTAGACAATTGGCAAAACTATAATTATTTAATTTGAGATTATTAAATGACAAATCCAACCATTCTAAACTAGCAAAACCAAACGAGCTTAATTCTGAAATTTTATTTGAGCTCAAATTTAATTTTGAAATAAGTGCATTCTCAAAAACTAAATTTACATCATCAATTTGATTAAAAGAAAGATCCACAGTTTCTATACTGCATTCTGCAAAAGTAGATTCATTTATTGTTTTGAGATTATTATAACTAAAATTCACACTATTCGTATATGAATGATGTAAATTGAAGTTATTTATAGTCGTTAAAGAACAATTTGAAAAATCGCCGGATCTATAATAATTTGAGAAACTTGTTATGTTTTCTGTTAAGTGTTCGATTTCGTTATCAGCCAAAATTAATTTCTCGAATGCAAAATTAAGTTTATTTGTGAAAAATATGTTCAGGTTAGGTTTGCTAGATTGATGAGATAAATCCAATAATCTCAGATTAATTTCAATATAACCTGATTTATTGAACTTTATTGTATTTATATCATTATAACCTAAATTAACTTGCAATGAGTCCAAAATTATTACAAAGTTATATTGTATTTTATGAATATAATTATTATTTAAATACAAACATTTGCTAATGGGAAAATATGGAGCATTAAAATATGTCCGAGATGTTATAGATAGGTATGTAATTTCGTTAAATGATAAATCTAAACAATCTATAATATGCGAAAACAAGTCAAAATCAATATTTTTAATTCTATTGTTAGTCAAATTCAAATACATTAAAGATGCAGGCAAATTTGAAATGAAACTAATATCTTCAATAGAATTGAAACCCAAATTTAAATTAATCAATTTATCAAAATCGTTAAACGCTTCTGGTTTTATAAATTTTATTTTGGAAGATTTAACAGCCAGTTGTTTAATGTCTTTTTCAAGATTATATCTGAGTATTATTGGTATGGGATTCAATAGGTATTCAATATGAGAAAAATTTGAATTTATTATAGTTAACTGTTGCAGCTTTGGAATTGGGAAGTCTCTTTTTTGTTCATCTGATACCAATAAGTCATTGAGATCCTGGATGTAGTTATCGATGGACGTATTGTAGCATTCTAGATTTCGAACTTCTTCATGGTTAATAATAATATAGGGTCCTCGAATATAGCATTCAGCGTAAATAATAGGTAGTATCGAGGATAGAAAAATGGTGATTGTAATTATCTGAAATATTTAAAATGACTTGAATCTATACGTTATATGATGGTTGTGTATGTTAGTATATAGTGCAATATTTTAACCTTTTTGTTCATTAGATCCGCAGTTTTTGTTAAATGAATAACACTTAAACCCTAAAGAAACTAACACTATTACAACGGTTTGTTTAACTACAATTAAGCTCGCTCAACAAGAATCACAACTCAGACTCTTATTATCGATTCGCGTTTCAGTAATTATCCGATTATTACTTTATTCGCGTTCAACATACTGATTCTTAACACATCACAAGGTATAATGAATACTGTTTATTGAGTCTCATTTTCATTGGAGATCAGCTACCTGAACTAGAAGTACGGCTCCATCTTCATCAGGTGATGGTCGACCAAACATAAGATCTACACGTTAAGCTTCATGTCTCTTCTAGTTAACAGATGGTACAAACAAGTAAAATGAAGACAGGGTCTCCATCTATTTTCTGGTCGGCACACTAAAAATTGCTACTAACAACCGTATAAACCAGTATTAAATTAGAGCAAATCGACTAAAATAGATGGAGACCCTGTCTTCATTTTACTTGTATTAAACCCAGTTCCGGGATGGAACCAAAAATGGGTTGTGTTTTCTCTCTGCGGGACCTAAACCGTGCTGATGAGCTGTGATACAGCGAAACGCGTCCACGGATGGTCTTGCAGAGATAAAACACTTCTCAATCGGTCCTTAATTGGGCCGTTACCTAATTAAGATGGTACAAAGCTGATTGATTTTTCTAATAGCGAAAAGGGGCACCAGGAAATATCCGTTTCGCCGGTGTTCACCACAAACATCCAGAGACATTATTTATTGATGGTTCGATTGTGCTTCTCTACCATTTCGACGGAGTTGTTCTCGTTTTCCTCTTTCCCAGTACCTCATTGTACTGTTTCCATACTTCGGACTCAAAATTCCTCCCCCGATTTGTAAGAAGTTTTATTGGTACTCGTGTTTGGCAATTATGTTTTTGAGAGTACCTACCTAATACTTAGGTAACTTAGGCAACAGTAGCCGCTGGGAATATTGCAACTACCATTACTTTGAAAAATAGTCCAAGTCCATAGTAGACGTAGCAAGTACCCCCACTGATAATACTTATTTTTCCGAACGAAAAAAAGTAATTAAAAATAAATAATGATGATTGTTTAAACTCTAATATTTATGTAACAACTAGCTGACCCGGCGAACTTCGTACCGCCTCCGAATTATTAAATACCTAATCGATCTGATCTAGGTCAATCAAATTCGGCTTATATAGAGATACGTGGTATTAAATCCAAGATCGGTCCAGCCATTCTCGAATTCAAGAAATAATAAAGTTACGTTGGTTGAATGCGCAAACCTAAATAAATGAAATGTGGCAACGTTGTTTCATGTCGTCAAAAAAAACGTGGGTTATGTTGTCATGTAATGTGAATGAGTTTGCTTATAATTAAATTAATAATTAATTCAAAATTAATTACTTTTTCCGAGATGCGTAACCTATCCACAAACCTTCCTTGAATTGGCCATAACAACCTACCAAAGTTTCATCGTAATCGGATAAGTGTAGGAGCGCATAAGGCGGAAACATACAAACATTGATTTTTATGTATACAGTGAGGGGCAGGCTACTAGGTATATAGGATGTAACCTGACGAATTTGCAGGCGTCCGCATGCCGCAAAATGACATCTATTTAGCGCTAACTGGTGACAACCAGGTAGACACAACCAAGGAGAAGGACCTATCGCTCAAAAATCAATGCTTCAAAAGCATTCATTACACCAGAGCTGCTTTCGGGTGACATCCTTTGAGCGCTCCCGAGTTACTCCGGCTACAGTTTGACCCGTTCGGTTTCAAGCGTTCGAGTGCAAAACGCATGGAGTATGACAGGTCACTGACAGGTGTAAAATGCTCTAGGAGCACCCGAAAGCGGCTCAAGTCACAGAAAGGAGTTAGGCCAGATTTTCATGCATCCGTTTTCCGACGAAATATGTCCGAAGGAGAAAATTATCCGATAGATTTTTTTCTGCATTGCCACTACTAGGGTTGCTAACAATTTTCAAAAATACGGGTGTGTTACTCCCCGAAACCATAACGTCCAGGAAAATAATTAGAAGCAAGAAGCAAAAGAAATTATGTTGTTGGAATTAGTCATTTAACGAAACTCCAACTAAATCGACTCGTGCGCTTGCGCACGAGATTGACTCAAGTATAAGGACGGCGAGTAGGCTACTGAAAAAAAAATAAGTATCATTCATACCAAGTACGAAACTCCCAAAAAATTGATCCTGAGGACAACTTCAGGCGAATAGAGTTTTGTGAAACTGTTATGAATAAGACAAATGAAAATGAAGATTTCCCTAGAAAAATTATCTTTACAGATGAATCAACATTTCAACTCTATGGTTGACAGAATCCTAGTCCCAGCCGTTATTGGTCTAAAGAAAATTTAGATAGGTATTTTGAGCTTAGAACCCAGCGTCCTCAGAAGGTAATTGTATGGGGAACATGTTATTGGGCCGTGATTCATTGATAGTAACTTGCTTGGTCCAAAATATATGTATCTTTTGCAACGGCAAACAGAAATTACAAGATAAGCTGGTCCTAGATTTAAAGGAACATGATTTGAACAAGAAGGTTGTCCAACCCATAATACGGGTTTCATTCTGGAGTATTTAAGTAATAATTTTCCAAGCCGTCTTATTGTTGCGTCAAGATCTGTAGCCAACCCGCTGTCCTGATCTTACACCTAACGATCTCGGTGGTTATGGCAAGACAAAAATTTATGTTTTGAACCTGAAGAAGCTGGTTTTCAAAATTCGAGTGATCTATCTATCACTCTTGTGATGCTAAATAAGGTTAGTAGAGCATTCTATGATCGTAGGTCATTGTTTAGCTCAAGAACGAGGACTATTTGAACATTTGCTTCACTAAATTATACGCTTGGAATGTTTTCTTTCCTAAGAACGGAAAAAATACTATCATATTAGACTTTGCTATGATGATTGTTTTCGGTTCGAAAAAAAATCTATTGATAACAAAGGCTCAGCTATCTACACCGTCCAGACGCTACGTTTTGTATAACGTTTTATCTGCACAGTTCAACACGTTGCAGACTAAACGTTGTGATCAGTAGTCTGTAACGTAGCGTCTGGACCGGGCTTAAGTCTGTATCATAGAACGTACTGAAGTCAGTGGCGGCCAGTGGCAACCTAGTGTGGTTGTGCGCTCTTGGAAAATTTTTTGGAGGTGCCACGTCCTGTTTTACATTTATTTTGTATGTTGATTTTTTTCTTTTTACTTTTGTAAGAAAACACAAGAAAAGGCCCGTTTATAACTTTATTAGCTTTGCCTTTCAGCAGTCGCTTAAAAACTAAACTCTCACATTTTGTCAAAACCAAAGACCCTTTCATATTTTATTACGGGCGTAGCCAGTACTTTTCCTTTCGATACAAGAATTTAGATGCAAACCAAAAGTGGTGTGAAAATATAAAAACTCTTATTGATAACTTATACCAACACTTAATGCTAAAATAATTACACATACGAAAATATAAGGGAACAATGGTTTTACAATTAATAATTACAACACTTTAGGAAAAATTATCGAAAACAAAAATATATGTATTTAAATGAGGCTTGAATGTTTGTATTCTAGCCATAATACATAATTGATATTGAAATTTATAATTAAAAAAAAAAACCGCGAACAACAGAGTTGTCAAACCGCCAAAATGGTGAAAAAACATCGAAATATTCTCGATTGAGTGGAAACAACATTGGAAGTGTGTATTCAAATAGCGCACGGCGCATCCCTTTCATCGGGCGACTTACCGTATATTCCCGATCAATCGCACAGCGAGAAAACACATCTACCCAGAGCGCCGAACGATTCCACACCGACCACCCGGACCACCAGCACAACCAAGCGGGAGAAAAAAATATACAAGACAGGCGCAGGGCGCGCTTTCGTTCCGTTCGTGCGAATTTAAAAATAGAAAAATGAGTAGATATTTATCCTAATTTAGAAAATTGGGTAGGTATTTTTTAATTGAAGTTTCTTTTCTTTCCAAAATTTTAATTTAATTTTCTTGCTTGATTTTTGGAGGCAGTGCGCGCGCACGAGCGCACTTATTGAGAAGCCGCCCCTGACTGAAGTGAACAAACTCAACGAATGTCAAAGTCATCAAACGAACGACAGCGACAGGTTTTCAAACGGCTGCGGACGATCGTAAATTCGTCAAGCTGGATCCTATATACCTAGTCGCTTGCCCCTTACTGTATATAGATAATAAATAGATAATTATCATTTTATAAGCTTGGTCTACATAGAAAATACTGGAATGCATGCATTTTATTTAGGTATCTAAGGTATCCCTCTTTTTTCCATCCTAATCCAAACAGAAATGTTATTGTATAGTATCTAGCTTTGATACTGATACTGCCGACTTTGCCGAATGTTTGAAACTATTTACTTTACTGAATACTGTTGATATATTATATGAAAAAATTAACTATGCAACTTTTATAAATTTTGTTAACCTAGTAACTAGCATTGGCGGCTCGTCAGGGAAGGCAGTGCCTCCTTTGACCTGAAAGATTTTCCAAATGTTTTTTTGAAGGCTTAAAATAAACGTTTTTGGGCTTGGAACCCGAAAAAAAATTCTAAGTGACAAAACCTAGGTAGGAAGGGGGCGGCAAATATTGAGTTGCACACGGGCGGCCAACACCTTAGCGGCGGCCCTGAAAAAAGGACCGACAATATCTATTTACTGCCATTCTCTCCAGTGGCGCACCCAAGGGGGGGTTTGGGGGGTTAAAACCCCCCGAAATTTAGCACTGGTACAAATAATTTTCCGGTGAAAATATTTTTTTTGCGATTTCGGTTAATAGGTACACTTGGCCAAACATAAAACTGGTACAGGCAATACAGGGTGAATCTGAAAGTGAGGTTTTTTTTTAACAGGGTATAATATCTCGCCAAAATAAGTTATTTGGCAAAAAATTGTTTACATAAAAAATTTAAGATAACGGAGGTAGGTACAGGTATTTTAGGGTTATGTGCATTAAAAATCTAATTTCAATAATCTAAGATTTAGTGTAGAGAAAATATGATAAAAATTATCACAAAAAATGTTCAAAATTATTCCCATTTGTCTGATGCTTCATTTCCCTCCTAAATTTTGTCTGTTTCACTTTAAAACGAAAATTGATAGGTTGAAAATGAAATTTTTTCTGATGGAATAATGCAACTGTGAGTAACCTATTATGGAATAAGACTCATTATGCTGGACTAATAATGGCTTTTTTGCGGCTTTTTTTCGGGAAAATTTAAACAAAGTGATTTATAGTGCAAGTCTCCTCTAACCTCAAAATAGCTGTACCTCCGTTATCTTAAATTTTTTATGTAAACAATTTTCTGCCAAACAACTTATTTTGGTGATATATACATCCTGTTGAAAAAAAGCCTCACTTTCGGATTCACCCTGTATACATATATTTTTAAAATTTGCCTAGTGATGTGAGTCAGGCTGATGTGAGAGACTTTTTGTCTCTTCTGAAAAACTTAGGTCAGACAGTTTTTGTCAATGTCAAAGCTGAACAAAAGTAAATGCAACATGTTTTTTACGTTATGTTTGGTTCAAAGTTGACACGGACTTGACTATTTTCATTATTTTTGAGGTGATGAAAAAGGTCGATTTACTCAATACAACACAATAGGTCGATTTACTCAATACAACACAATGCGTATCCGTTTTATGATTGGCCAAGTTTAAAGTCCGTCGTTTTTGATCTGACACTTTCCGTATGAGGAGCGAGGGGGTGTTTCATATGGCTAAAACAGGTGTGATGTCAGGTAACCATTGGCGTTCTAATGTAGGGAGTCACCAGCTCACATTCCTTTGGAGTAGGTATCAGATTAAAGTCGACAGTCTATACCTACAAACTTTCCATTTTACATAAAAAAAATATCCTATTTACGTTACGCGAAATCTGGAATCGAAACCAAGTCATGTAAAGGTGCATTTCCACAAAGCGCGCAAAACCATTGCAAATTTGCGAAAGATCAGCAATGTTTGTGAAGAAACTTATTTAATTGGTGGAGACGGAATTTAGAATATTTGCAACCATGTGGGAAACTCTCTTTCTTTCAAATACACATGATTATGAAAACAGTGGCGGTGACAATAGCTTTTTTTCGCGTAGCTATTTTGTTGCTAGCGTCCGTTTCTTCGTTTTAATTTTTTTCTGATGGAAATCACTTGTAAAAAGTTATTTTTTGAAGGCTTAAAATGAAAGTTTTTGGGCGTAACACCCGAAAAAAATTCTTCCTTTGGCGGCCGGCCTACGGCAGCGCCTGCCTGTGACGAGCCTTCATTATTATGAACCCCCCCCCCCCCCCAAATGAAAAACCTGGGTGCGCCACTAATTCTCTCCCAGGACTTCAAGGTAAAAGCAGACATTATATTATATCATTGTTTCTCGAGATCATGTTTTGTTCCGTTCTTCGAAGAACAAAAGTCGCATTTACCATTCTTCAACATCGTTACGAGTACGACAGTTGATCCTGGATCCAGTAATACCGATTTCTTACGCAAGTCAACGTCCTATTGACTCCAAAGTATGTCACCACTCCGACTAACTGCACCAGTCCGTGGCACAAAGATCTGATTTACTAAAATTAATTCTTTAACGACATTACAGAATACCACTGATGCCCCTGTGTCAATAGTAAAATCATGGTTTTTACTGTTGAGGAGGGTGCCTTTTGGCAACGAAACTCATAACTATATCTTTTGATATAGAAGATCCGTAATTTGAGAGTTTGACCGGAATCAAAGTGGTTGCTAGCTTTCGCTCTTACACTGGGGTCTGGGTGTCAGGGTTGTTACTGACATAAGTGGTGTAACCCCTTTTGTTAATGAATTAACAAGAGGCCCATAATATGCACGGTTTGCTCAGCGAATAATTATTAGAGGTGGGTTGATAGTTTAATAAGTACAGAATGACAAGGGCGCCACTGAATTTAAAAAAATAATAGTCTAGGAGGCAGTGACGATTTTCGGTACTTATTTTCCCAGTCAGGAAACATGGATAGAATTGTAGGGTTAGTAGTTCTAAGCAAAATACATATATTTTTAGGGGGGGTTTTCCTACTAATGAGAAGTATACTGAAGTTACGTAAAAAAATAGTCCGGCTAATCTGTGAGTATAGATAATATGTCTGGCAAGTGAAAAATTGAAGATCCGAAAATTTTCAGCCAGACTCACTTTCACTATCTGAGATAAGCCCCCGTTGGTACATTTGGTGTTTTCAACTTTGAAAATATATAATTTTTAAAACATTTTTTTTTGAAATTCATATATTTTCAGCTTTTATTTCCAATAGAAACTAAAATCGCGTATGTAGCCCTTTTCAAGAAATGCCATAAAATGATGTTTTTTATATAAATTAGTGCTTAATGGGCTTAATTGATGTTCTAAGGCTGTATTCTGGTTGAAATATCAATCCAATATAAATATACAAGTGAAAAAAAGATCACATGAAGATTTGACAAAATCATATTAATTTACCATAACATTGATGTTAGAGTCGATCTAATTATAACACAGAGTAAAATAATGCAAAATTTAAATAAAAATTTCTATTCGGTGTTAAACAAAATACCCTTGATATACTCTATCACGTGGAAATAAAAGCATTACCAAAAAGCTGTAGATATACAATGCTGTTGTGCTTTGTGTGAACAAACGCTGTGAAATAGTTTTTTCTCATATTCATCAAAGGTATTATTATTTAACTTAACCGTTTTTTCGAAAATTCCAAATGAATGGATTTTCTCGAAAAAAATCCTAATGGTCTTTGATACTGCTCTATAAATTCGGGTACGTGACATTTTAGACCATGAATTTCCGGTGTAGGAAGAATTTCAAGTTTTCCAGCTCTTTATTAAACTAATCAACAAGTTGTTTTGGACAGATTTTAGATGCAAACTACAAAATATTCATTGATCGGTTTAAGAAAGAGCTGCACAAAATCAAAATTCCTCCCACACCGAAAATTCAGCTCTAGTATATGTCACGTAATAGAATTTTTAGAGCAGTATCAAAGACCATTAGGATTTTTTCTGAGAAGATCCATTATTCATTCGGTATTTTCAGAAAACGTTTAAGTTAAATAAAAATAATTTTGATGATTATAAGAAGAAACTACTTCGCAGCGTTTGTTCATGCAACGCACGACAGCATGTATAGCTTTTCATATATAATATCACAAGAGAAAAAATAGGTATGAAAGTTTGTTGCTTGGCAATTTCGCGAATGACATTTTTGACAAAATCACGAGCCGTCAGGCGAGTGATTTTATCAAAAATGTCATTCGCGAAATTGCCTAAAAGCAACAAACTTGAATAAAACCTTGAGAACAATTTTGCCTACACAATTTTTTCTCGAGTGGTAGGTATTCGTCATGACTATTACACGTAAGATTTTGAAAATAAATAGAATGCAAAATTATTAATAAAAACTTCAAATTAAAAATACCAGTTTGTCAATGTCAAAAATGGTCTCTGAAATACCATGTTGTTGGTATTGTCCAGGTAGCATTATTGTTAGGTGAATACCGAATTTATTGCCGGTGTGAAATGTGAAATAGTCACTATAATCTACCTACATTTTATTTCCACGTGATAGAGTATATCAAGGGTATTTTGTTTTACACCACAAGAATAGAAATTTTTATTTAAATTTTGCATTACTTTATTTTGGGTTATGATTAGATTGACTAAAATAAAGCTTATGCTTAATTAATATAATTTTGTCAAATCCTCATGTTATCTTTTTTTCACATATTATATGTATTGGATTGATATTTCAACCAGAACACACCCTTAGAACATTATTTAAGCCCATTGACCACTAATTTATATAAAAAAAGTCATTTCATGGTATTTCTTGGAAAGGGCTACATACGCGATTTTAATTTTTATTGTAAATAAAAGCTGAAAATATATGTATTTCAAAAAAATATATTTAAAAAATTATATATTTTCAAAGTTGAAAACGCCAAATGTACCAACGTGAGCCAAATTGCTATCTTCATATACGTTATGTTCTATTGTAGTAAATGTGAAATATTTATATGTGGGAAAATAAGCGTACTTGTATTTTTCATTGATCTTGTGAATCTATCCGAAAATTTTAGCCAGACTCAAAAATTCTTGCTTTGTATCACCAGGAGAACAAACTATTTAATAGACACCAACTGGGAAAATAAGTGCTAAAAAATTTCACTGCATCCTGGACTATAATAATGAATTACATAAAATATTGGGTAATTGGTAATTCTGAAAAGGAAATAAATAAGTCATGTAACTTAACCAAACCTTGACCTAGGTAAACCAATTAAGACTATTAAGTAAGTTTCAATTAAATTAGTGTATACAGGTATGATTATACATTTTCAGTTGTTGCTGCGGATATGGCGTTATAACAAGGGTGTTACAAAATATTAGAGTGCATGCATGGGGATATCCGAAACCGTAAGAGATACGAGGTTGGTTAAATTATGGCAAAGTTGCGTAATTTGATGCTTAACAAAACGCCGTTTTGTAATTTGAGAAATTCCAAATACTTCCGGAGATATCCGGAAAAAACCGAAATTTGCCAAAATCGTTTTTATTTTTTCCTTGGTTTGTTTCAAGAAATATGTCAAAGTAAATGTCACTTCATTGTAGCCACTTTTTCTGCATTACAAGACGGTATCATCAAATTTAAAATCCGACGTTTCGTCTTTGGACCACCATCATCAATTTATTTTTTCAAATACGGACCTCAACTTTTTTTTCTGTTTTTTGTTAGTTTGTGACTTGTTGAATGTAATAGTGTATTGCAACAATTGATAGAAGAAATATTTCTGGGGAAAAATTAGGTAGGTACCTAAATGGTGTGGAGGTGCTCATCCAGCTCATCTTTGTCTAACGCGTTGTTTTTGTCATAAACTTTTCTGTCTGACACATAATTTTATGCAAAGCACTTAATAATTAAATTGTTATTATTTAAAACAAAAATTTAATTTCAGGCAGGCAAAAAATGATGCGTTTAAAAAAAAATCTAATAGGTAGGTAGGTGTATAATTTATTCAGGTACGAATTAAAAACGACTTAATTAAACAAATAGCAAACTAAGGACCGGTTTATCAGTGGACGGTTATTGAGTTAGGCTGTTGGTTAACTGATAACTATCAATTGGTTAACCGCCAGTTAAACTACATAACCGTCTACTGAGAGATGTCCGACATTAACCTCAAAATATACGAGATATTGTAAAAATGTTCGAAGTGCCGATCCCTGGCGAACACATAACTTTCTGCATCAGTTCATCTTTATTCAACACATTATTCTTGTCGATAGTAGATTGGGTTATTTTTTAGAATTTTTTTTTTCTTCAGTTTTTTGGGACAAATCCAGTTAAATAATAAATAAAATAAAAATAATACTGGAATAATATTTTCTCCACACTACATTTAATTAGGTACCTACCCAAAGCTTATCCAAAATTGCAAAAATTTTATATTATCTTTTCCCAATCCGATGTCCAAAGGAAAAGGTAAAATTTATCACTTTTCAGTGCTATTCGATAGGGAAAATTGATAAATTCACCTTTACCTTTGGACTACGGATTGTGAATAGGATATAAGTAAGTACTACAAACTTAGGAACTAATAAAGTCTAATCTAATCTAATCTAGGAAGTAAATACCTATCTAAATGAAAACTTGAAAAACTTAACCAAATACCTACATCAATTTCGTTGTTCAAAATATTACCGTTTGCCCTAATACAGTTGTGTACTTTTGTTTGAATTTTTTGAACTGCCCTGAAAACGTCCCTTTTATTGATTGTTGCAAATGCATTTATTATTCTGTTTCTTAGTTCTTCCCTACTATCAACAGGTCTTTTGTAAATTAAATCTTTAAGAGCACCCCATAGATAAAAATCGAATGGTGTGAGATCTGGAGATCTCGCTGGTCATTCTACAAAACCTCCATTTCCTATCCAGTGCCCTGGAAATTTACTATGGAGAAATCGGCGCACATTCCTGCTGTTATGCGCAGGAGCAGCATCCTGTTGGAATCAAACATTTCGTAGAGAGACCAACGGGATATCCATGAGGTACTCTTGAAAGTCTCTTTTTAAAAACCTTAAATAGTTAACCGAAATTAAATTTTCTTCAAAAAGATATGGCCCTAAAATGCGCGACCTCCCAATATTCCTGCCCAAACATTTATACTGAATCGAACTCGAGGCCGGATTTCCCTATTTTCTCGAGGATTTGCGATGACCAAATATGTTCGTTGTGACGGTTGTATATGCCGCAGTTTGTGAGCTTCGATTCATCCGTCCAAATAATCTTATGTAAAAATGCATCTCCGTTGCGATTAATCTGGTCGCGCAACCAAAATCAATATGTCAACCTCCTTTCAAGATCTTCTGGACGAAGTGATTGACTCACATGAATTTTGGAAGGTTTGAAGTTATTGCTTCTTAATATTCTCCAGCATTTTACTTTGTTCAGGGTCCGAATATTTGCTAATGCGGCAATCTGACGCGTGGAAACAGAAGGATTATTGTTTACCTAAAATAGAAAAACAAAACAAATTTGAAATTTGTCTATGTAGTTATAAAGGTATCTTGGTTGTGATACTAAGTTGACCACAATTTTTGGTATCTTGGTATTATTGAACTACAAACCTGGTTTAAAACAAAGAGCAACCTCTGCCTCTGTTGTTCCAACAAGATGGTGCTCCTGCGCATAACAGCAGGAATGTGCGCCGATTTCTCCATAGGGAATTTTCAGAGCGCTGGATAGGAAATGGAGGTTTTAAAGAATAGCCAGCGAGATCTCCAGATCTATGCGGAGCTTTTGAAGATTTAATTTGCAAAAGACTTGTTAATAGCAGGCAAGAACTAAGAAACAGAATAATAAATGCATTTGCAACAATCAATAGAAGGGACGTTTACAAGGCAGTTCAAAAAATTCAAACAAAAGTATAGTTCGCCTTACGAGTCTAGCACTACGACGTCTGAAGGACAAGGGGGAATAACGCCATTCATTTCGAGCCTCATGCTGCCTGTCATAGGCGTGCGCGCAGCGTTTTCAAATATTACTTTTTCCTTATAAATGTAGGTGTGTAAACATAGATAAATATTAAGGTATTTTCTATTGGAAGTCAAATAGGCAATATTGCAATTTTTTTATCGGCATTCTTTACATAGTGGTAGACTCGTAAGGCGAACTTTAAACAACTGTATCTATTAGGGCAAACGGTAATATTTTTGAACACATGCGCCGAAATTTATGTAGGTATGTATTTGGTTAAGTTTTTCAAGTTTTCATTTAGATTGGTACTTATACTTTCTAGATTAGATTAAATTATACTTTATTAGTTCCTAAGTTTGTAGTACTTACTTTGGGTAGGTAGGTACCTAATTAAATGTAGTGTGGAGAAAATAATTAAAAAATCCCATTTTCCAGTATTATTTTTGTTTTAATTATTATTTAACTGAATTTGTCAAAACAAATTGAAAAAAAAAATTGCTAGAAAATAACCCAATCTACTTTCGACAAGATCAATAATGTGTTGAATAAAGATGAACTGATGCAGAAAGTTATGTGTTCGCCAGAAATCGGCACTTCGAATCTTTTTTACAATATCTCGTATGTCTTGAGGTTTATGTCGATTTCGGACATTTCTCAGTAGATCGTTATCTAGTTTGGCTGGCGGTTAACCAATTGATAATTATTAGTTAACCAACAGCTAAACTCAAAAACCGTCCACTGATAAACCGGTCTTTAGTTTGCTATTTGTTTAATTAAGTCGTTTTTAATTCATACCTGAATAGGTTTACATATCCCACGTAACAAAATTGCATCCTTAGAATGTAATGGGAATGTTCTTTTTTTGGGAGGAATGTGCCTAGAATGTTCGCCAAAACCATTGCGAATGTCCTGAGAATGTTCTGAGAAAAGATTGTAGAAATACTGTTTGCAATACCCAAGAACTTCCTGGGAAATCCATTAGGATATTCCTAGAATATACCTATGAGATTCTCAGTACATCCTGAAAAGAATATTCTTGTTTGAACCCCCCACTCCGAGGCTAAAATTTCTTGAAATTTTGATTGGTGCAAACCGCATTTTGATATCTTCAACCGTTTAGCCGCTAGAGGGCGATTCTCGATTTTGAGCAATACTGTGAAATCTTCATAACTTCTTTGTTTATAAAAATAACTGATTTCCGTAAAAACTTCCTTAAGGCACTTTTTCAAGCAGAATTCAGTGACGTTTTCAGTTTTTTTCTGTTGGGCCTCGATTTCAAGATATTGACCAAAATCCGATTTTTTTTCAATGGGACACCCTATATATTAATAGCTCTCTTGAAAGCTCTGCTTTTCCCGATTTCAATGATATAAATTTCGATAGGTTTATCTCTAACAGTTTTCGTTTTTTTCCATAAGAAACATTGTGTTAAAAAAGGTCTTTATATTTGTAAGGAAAATGAGAAAGATCTCTTTCTAACTCATTGTTTCTTATGACAAAAACCATAATATTTTTTTTTCTGGAAAGCTGTTAGAGATAAACCCATCGAAATTTGTATCATTGAAATCAGCAAAAGCAGAGCTTTCTAAAGAGCTATTAATATATCGGGTGTCCCATTGAAAAAAATCGGATTTTGGTCAATATTTTGAAACCGAGGCCCAATAGAAAAAAACTGAAAACGTCACTGAATTCTGCTTAAAAAAGTGCTTCTAGGAAGTTTTTACGGAAATCAATTATTTTCATAAACAAAAAAGTTATGAAGATTTCACAGTATTGCTCAAAATCGAGAATCGCCCTCTAGCGGCTAAACGGTTGAAGATATCAAAATGCGGTTTGCACCAATCAAAATTTCAAGAAACATTACCCTCGGAGTGGGGGGTTCATTTTTTTGTATCTCGCTCAGAAATTGACCTTTCCTATTAAAACCATCCAAATTCGGACACCCTGTACAGTCCCATAACCAGACTTTGTAGACTCGCAAATAATTATTGTGGTGAATTTGATTTCTATAGCACCAATATAGGAGTTTTCAGACTAGCATTTAGGAGACTAGACTGGTCCAGTGCCTTGACAGTATTATTATTATTTCTATATTGTATTGACCTCACATCATTTATCATTTATTGTTTGCTGTTTTTTCTTACATTGTACTTTGTAACTTCAACATGGGAAACGGGTAATAATAGTAGATTATACCACGAGTCAATAATAGGTCTGTTTCTGCAGAAATCACAAACCAGTCAGAGTGAAATTCATTGGTTGAAAACAGTCAGAAACAGTCAGAAAACTAGTTTCAACCAATCAAATTCACTCTGACTGGTTTGTGATTTCTGCAGAAACAGATCTTCATAGCAATTATTCCCGAGGAATATTTACGAACTGAGCCGCGTTAGCGGCGAGTGAGTAACGTTCCGAGGGAATAATAGCCATTATTGCGAGTAGTATACTTTACTTCATTTATGACAAATTAATTTATTTGAGATTTTCCTTTTAAAAACGCTCGTTGTTTATCCATCTCAATACAAATACACAAGCACTACGCGTTTGACACTGACACTTTTGAGTTTGTGTATATTGTTTCCATGGTCTTATACTTGTTTTAATTTGAGAAATTTTGTGATTGGGGTGCAAGCGGGAATAATGACCATTAATCCCTGCGAGAATAATATTTGGCATTATACTGCCAAAATCACAAGTATATTGCTTACATTATATATTAGTCGTAAATAATAGCTATTTATATAACAAGTACATAAAGTAAGGCTTTATTGTACGAATAATTTTATGGCCGAGCGAGCTTGCGAGCGAGGCTATTAAATAATGAGTCAATAAAGCCTGTTTATGTAAGCGTTATATACATAATTTTATGTACGATTACGACTGATTTTTGTTAAAAATTAGAAAAATTTAATGTAGAAAGTAAAATTCGCGTAGGTATACCTGTTCCACCTTGGCAGGTTGTCAGGACCTGTTTCACCTTGGCAGGTTGTCAGGGCCTGTTTCACTTTGTCAGGTAGTCCAGGTAGGCAATAAAATAGCACTTTATTTTACTAGTAAAATAAAGTAGCACTTTATTTTACTAGTACAATAAACTGCTATTTTATTGACTCAAAACTGTTCTATAAATAGCACTTATTGATCAATCGGACATAAACATTATTATTATTGCAATTTTGAAACTCTGGCTGAGAGTCTTATTAGAGACAAAATAGTTTGTGATATTAGAGATCAGAGAGTACGAGAGAGACTGCTACGAGTGCCGAAACTAGACTAACAACATTGTGAACACATATGTAAGGCAACAAAATTGGCAGAAAATCAGAGTAAGAAGCTATCAGAAGAAGGTAACAGTGAAGATAGAGAAGAAGGTGGAAGAAAATTTAATAGAGCTTGTGGAAAATGTGGTACTGTGCATGAGTTTGGCAGGTGTCCTGTATATAGGAAAATATGTAATAAATGCAAATAGTATAATCATTTCGAGAAAATGTGCTCCAGTAATAATTAAGATAACAATTTTCAAAGCTTTCCTAGTCGTTTTTCTGAGTTTCCTTCAACTCGTATGCCAGGTAATTGCAATGCTCATGCTGTAAAGCAATCAGAAGAAGATAAATCGGATTTGTTTATTGGATTAGTAAGTTTACACAGAGGAAAACAAGTAGGATCAGTAAGGAAAGGCAGCTGGTATCAAGAAGTGCTTATTAATGATCAAGTTGTAAATTGTAAGATTGACACAGGAGCTCAAACAAACATTTTGAATAAAACCATAGCTACCAAGCTTGGGGCAGCCATGAAATGACTATGTCGTGTAAGATTAACTAGAAAGAAAGAAAGAAAGAATTTGCTTTATTGTCAGAAAATTTTACAATTTTGTGGACAATGCTGAAAAAATAAAAAACAAAACATACAAATGCAAAAGCACAGACAAAACCAAACACTTGAACAAATAGTTCATGGTCAAAATTTGATTAAAACTAAAAAATAAACATCTAGGTCTAACTGCTTATACTGTGCGAGTAAGCATATTATAGGTACTAAAAAAACAAACAAACAATAACTTATAATAACCTATCATGATACAGGAACAAAAACAAAACCTGTGAGTAAGCTGCTCAAAATTTAGAATTAGGAAACCATAAACAACTCGCTTACTGTGTACAAGGCTCTCCCCAGTAAATACACCTTCAACGCCCTGCGAAATTCGAGAAAAGATGCAATGGACCTGATGTTAGGCGGTAGATGATTATGCATCTTTTTAGCATTATAAAGTATTGAACTTTTAACTAACTCTGAGCGCGGGATTGGCAGATAAAGATCCAACTCTGCGTTCCTCAGTGGATAATTGTGAGATGGCCTCTCTGAGATAGCTGATATTAAGTGCTTACGAATTAAGCAGACGGATTCGAAAATAAATAAAGATGGAAGAGTCAATATACTAGACTTGATAAAAAATTCCCGGCAGTGAGTTCTACTAGCAAGTCCCAAAGAATAACGAAGCTCTTCTGCAGTCTAAAAATGCGTTCAAATTGAGACGCACAACACCTGCCCCAGAATGGAAGGGCGTAACGTAAATGCGACTCAAAAAGAGCATAATATACCATCCTGCAAGTTGCCGAGTTAAGCTCCCTGGAAACAGATCTCAGTGCAAAACAGGCCGAACTTAATTTCTTTGCTAAGGCGTCGATATGCAGGTCCCACTTTAGAGATTTATCAACAACAAGCCCCAGGAATTTCACGGAATCTCTGTAAGATAAAACTTTGGTTTTAGAGAGGTTGAGGCACAGGAGATTTGAGTCACACCATGATTTGATGGTGATTAAGTCACTAGATACGGTTCTATGGAGTTCCGTAATATCCGGGTTGCTCCAAGTGAAACTAGTATCGTCTGCGAAGAGACAAACTTTGCCGCTAATATCCAGACTAGCAATGTCGTTAATAAATAGCAGGAACAAAATAGGGCCAAGAACTGAACCCTGAGGCACACCACATTCAATTGGTTTACAAGAGGACATGGTCGAGTCCACCCTCACAAGCTGACTTCTGTTACCAAGATAAGACTTAAACCATTCGAGAGCCATTCCTCTGAAACCGTAGAACTGTAATTTGTTAATTAAGATATTATGATTAACACAGTCGAAAGCTTTGGAGAAATCACAGAAAATTGAGGCTGTAGAGTGGTGGCAGTTCAGGCTGGAGTATACATTATTGAAAAGGGAAAACATTGCATCATTAGTACATTTGTTACTTAGGAAACCGAATTGACTAGTAGTTAGAATATTATATTTAGAGAGAAATGATAGAAGCCTCTTTTTAACCAATCTTTCTATGATCTTTGATAGCGTAGGAAGGAGTGCAATGGGGCGATAGTTTGAAGGTAGCTCCTTATCACCTCCCTTATGCAGTGGGATAATTATCGCCATCTTAAGACAGTTTGGAAAAGCTCCATTTAGAAACGACTTGTTGATCAGAGTAGTAAGATGTTTTAATGTGCAATCAGGAAGATTAGAGAACATTTTGAGGGTGAGTCCATCAGTCCCAGATGAAGATTTGTTTTTAATATCTTTGATTGTACTGCGAAGCTCTGGAACTACTACAGGCGTGAAGAAGAAACTGTGTAAGTTCACCTTAGCATTCGGGAGATATGAAAGTGGGTCCTGGGAAGGAGTTAAGGTATTCACTAAATTCTTAGCCACATCAACAAAGTAATCGTTAAGGATCTCAGGTGAAGTAGGAATTTTGCTAGATGAAGAAGCCTTATTCCTCAAGTCATTAACAATTGACCATGTTTCTTTTGCAACATTTTTGGAGTTTGCCAGCCTCCTATTATAATAAATGTCTTTGGCGGCTTTTATGGTTTTCTGATAGACTTTTCGGTATAATTTTACGTAATCATTGAAGAAGACGCTATCCGAGAATTTTTTTAGATGAGACAAGGATCGCATATTTTTTCCAGAAGTACGCAAGCCACTAGTGGACCATGGTTTATGCCGTTTGACTTTGATGGGTCTGAGAGGAAAGGATTTAGTCGCCAGGTCAGATAGGGTATTTATGAATCTAGAGAACTCGGAGTCAACATCATCTGAGTGGACGACCCAGTCAACTGATAAGCAAAGTTGACTGAAATTTAAAAAATTTCCATCCGAAAATATTCTGCCCAGTTTGCGGGAAGCACCCTTACGTAAGGAATTCAATGAGAAATTCGTTAATACTGCTTCGTGGTCAGAAAACCCTGCACTAAAAATAGGACAGTTGACCAATTCTGGATCAAAAGATGAAGCGACATAGTCAATGGTAGTAGAACTAGTTTTGGTTATTCTGGTTGGAGAGTTTACATGCATCACAATCCCAAAGGAGTCGAAAATGGACTGGAGAGATTCTTGAGCAGCGCACACACAGGAAAAATTTATATTATAGTCACCACATAAAATTATTTTGCAATTCAAGGGCAAGGAGTCAAGCAAGCTCAGCAAATTCCGACAAAACATGTGCGCGTCTGTGTCCGGTGATCGATATAAACAAACAATATAAAGGTCAAAGCCACTATGATAGACGATGGAAAATTCAAATATTTTTCCGATAATAAATTATCAAACTTGGTTATTGCCGTAAAGTCATTATTAGTGGACATTATCATAGTGCCTCCGTGAGATAAATTACTTCGATTAAATCTAGCTATTGAGGTGTAATTTTTGACAAACACAGGTTCATCCATATTTAACCAGTGTTCAGTAATGGCGATGATTTCTGGAAAATTAAGCTCTTCTAATAAAAGAAATAATTCATCTGTTTTGTGTCTTAAGGACTGAATATTAATAAGAAATACACTAAGCTTGCCATCGTCCAACCTTACAGAGGGTGCTTGATCCTCTGGTCGCGTCACCTTATCTAAAAATTTTTATTATTACGTGGAGAGCCACTAGAGAAATATTTGCTCTGACTTTCCCTAATATTCTGTAACCGGAGAAGTTTCTCGGACGAGAAGTAAGACCTGAAGGCGGAGAGATCAGCGTCAACTTCAGCCAGACCAATGCCATACGCGTTGTGGAAACGGAAATATAACTTCCGCAATGAGTCCAAGTCACTAGGAAGTCCCTCCGAAGCTAACATTAATTTGATGCTGGTGTTAGTGTGCCCATCAAAACACACGGTGGATGGTTGGTCATGGAGATAAGCCAGGAATAGCCTAAGAGCTTTATGGTGGATCCTCTATCGACAGGGTTTATGGTGAAGCTTCAGTTCCAAGTAAAGTAAACAATCCAGAAGATACTGAGACATTTCAATAGTTGAACTGGATACACCCTGTATAATTGGAATAAACTTTTCAGAAAAATATGCTCTAATAATAGTTATTTATGTATCAAGGGTACTAAGTAGATGATTATGCCCTGAGGGCGACAGTCTTACAAAGCCGAGGGCCTCTGGCCCGAGGGTTCGTAAGTCGCCCGAGGGTATATATATCTATTAGTACCCGTGGTGCATACAAACTTTTATGTCATACCAGTTGGTTGTGAATAATAAATACCTGGGAAAAAAGTGTCACTTCGCAAATTGTCATCAGTGTGCAGAATCATCATTTTTTGACAAAAATAATATGTTTATAAGCGTAAATTTATATTTTGGTAATAAAGAATAAGTTAATTGAAAACTGATTTTTGCGTCTTTATGCCCGCGCGGGCCATAATGTGTACTTTATGCCCGCACGGGCATAAAGTAATGAATTATGTAGATGGTATCTAAGGTATAAAAACACAATAATGTATTGGTATGACATAAAGAGAATTAATGTGAATAATTTAGCAATAGATACAATTAATGAGGGCAAAATTTAAAAAAATTGATCACGAGGAATGAAGAAGTATTTTGAAAAATTGAAGGAATAAAAAATATAAGTTATAAAATAAAATTAAAATCAGATGTTGAACCACTGGCGAAAGCACCACGAAAAATACCAATTGGAAAAATGGACATTATTAGAAAAGTGGCGAAACCAACAGAATGGGTAAGTTCAATGGTCATTGTTAAAAAATCTAACAACTCATTAGGCATCTGTTTGGACCCTCAAAACCTGAATAAAGCTGTCATAAGAGAACGATAACAATTGCCTACATTTGAGGAACTTATTTCGAAAATAGGAAAAGCTACATTTTTTTTTCCATTTTCGATGCGAATAAAAAGATTTTATCAAATGAAGCTACCTAAAAGATTCACAACTGTTAACAACATTTAATGCAGGCAAGTTTGGAAGATGGGGTTATAAAAGAATGCCTTTTGGTCTTTGCTCGGCTCCCGAAGTTTTTCAACGTACTTTTTCAGATATTTTTGGAGTCTTACCTGATTTACAAACATCAAATTTAACCAGAATAAATGTAAGTATGGTGTCAAAGAAAGAAGTAAGAAGTGCGAAATATTTGGGACGTATATTGACTGCAGAAGGTCTTAGAGCAGATGATGAAAAAATCCAAGCATTCCAAGCGATACTGGAGTTGGAACTGTTGGAAGTGCCATAAAAATAAAAAAGAGCTACAGACAATTCTAGGTATGATAACTTACATCAGTAAGTTTTTACCGAATGTTTCTCAATTAACTAATTCTTCAAGGGTTTTGCTCAAAAAAGACATAGATTTTGTGTGGGCTGATAATCATAACTGTGATTTTCTGAAGTTAAAGCAAATGTTATTAAAAGCTCCTGTTTTAAAGTATTTCGATTGTGAAAAGTCAGTTGTGTTATCAGTAGAAAGTAGTACATGGTACGGGGTTGGGGGCAGTAATTTTGCAAGATAATTTTCCAGTAGCATATGCCTTTAAGAGTCTCACAGATAATCAAAAAATGTGGGCTCACATTGAGAAAGAGCTCTTAGTATTTATAGAACTATATTTGTTGAAAGTGATCACAAGCCGTTGGAGCAAATTTTAAAGAAACCTTTCAATAAAACTCCATTGCGTTCACAGAAGTTACGGTTAGGATTGCAACCCTATGACATTCTTGTCAGATACAAACATTACAAACCAGGAAAGAAGTTTTTACTGATGGCCCATGAGCTATCTGGATCTTTTAATAAAAAGTTGCCAGGTATGACTGAACTTGATTGATCAGGATGTAGAAATTGCATGTCAATATAATTGTTAGTATGTAATTTATCTTTCTCCAATGAAAAAATTGAACTTTTCAAACGCGAAACAGCAAATGATCCTCATCTTTTTATCTTAAATAATTACATAAGAAATGGATGGCCTAATATTGAAAAAAATCCTATTCAGTTAAAGTTCTTCCATTCTCTCTTTCAATAAAAATTTCCACGATTAAAAAAATAGAGGAAAACCTCTCGACTTTAGTAGCGGAGAAGTGGTCTATGTTAAGGACAGTGTTCATCAAATGACACTAGCACCAGCACAAGTAGTAGGACCAGCTGACAGACCCAGAAGTTACAGATTGAGTCTTCAAAATGAACATATTATCATAGAGAGAAATCGCGCACATTTGTATAAATCTAATCAAAAAAAAAAAAAATATATCAACTCTGACGACAAATGGAATGAAATCGTGAGTGATTCCAATAGTAATAAGGCTTCAAATGATTTTTTTTTCTGAGCCATCCCAGCTATCGGAGTTAAGGTCTCAGTCAACTCCTAACTAAACTTAAGAGGTGTTTTTACAGATTCATGTTATAATAGCTAATAGCTTTTTGAATGATAAGGAAAATCGTAGGGGAGGGTGGGCCACGTTGAGACAGTTTTTACTTTTTTGGGGATAAAATTGGTGATTTTAATTTTTTCGCTACAGTTTCGTGAGCTTCATAATCTTTCATCTTATTGCAAACATTTTTTGAATAAATTATAAGCACAATATTATTTATTTTATTTTATAGAGGAATCTAAAAAAAATTGATTTTGTCTCAAGGTAGCCCATGAGGTGGGTCACTTTGAGACATACATAAAAACCGAGAAAAAAGGAGAAAAATGAGGTTTAATCAAAAATAATACATCGTAAGGAGGGCAGTAATATAACTTTTCTTCATTATTTTGTGTTTTTTCAACATATCTCGCAAATGTTTGATGTTTCACGTTGTTTTTCTCTGCTGCATTCCTTAAAGCTTAATTTATGTTCAATCACATGTTCGACAGGCTTTTTTATTGATTCGGCACTAAACAGGCCTTTTTAAATTTTTATTTGCGTCCTCGTGACATATTTTGAACAAAATTTTGAGACACGTCTCAAGGTGGCCCAAACTTTGTGTCTCATTAGGTGAGTTCGGCTTGGCAAAACGGAGTTGGAGCGGATTAAGAGCAGATTCATAGTCACGTGATCACAGAGTGAGAAGAGTCAAATGGTTAAGCCGAACGCATCGCAGGGAGCAAGGTCAGCCGCCGCCCGCGAATGGCATGGGCATTTGTGCAAAGATGTTCAAGAATATTCAATTTTATTATTAAACAATAAACAATTGTTCCCAGATAAAAGAATCTAATAAGTAATATAAAAACAAATATTACTACTTTTTTCTTGTATTAGCATTTTTTCATTACTAAGAACGAGATTATTTCCATCACAAACCGAAATATGTATGTATTTTTGCGGATATTTTGGTGAGCGAAGCCATTTTTTCTACAAGCAGCTCCAGGAGGCAACCAAGCCCTAAGCAAAAAATCTCTTCTTTGAACTCTTTAGGTTAGGATCGTTAAAATAGTGAATTATTGAAAGCTTAAATTTTACCGCCATTTGGAAATATAGGAAATGCGCATGCCCGCTCCTCGAGCTTCATCGCTCGAGGTGGTGCTTGTGGAGTTAACTCTTTTCACTCTACTTGGCTGTACCCGAACGATGAAGAGCTTGCACTATTTGCTCCCAGTGGCGTGACCTGAACGATTTTGTAGTTAAAAGGGTCAAAGGAGTCAAAAGAGTTGCCAAGCCGAACTCACCCATTGTACCCCATGGTAGGTCTGAGTTACAAACCGCAATATTTTGGTAAAACATGAAAAAATCCACACGTAATATACATAAACAATGAAATTAATATCCACCTGTTGTATTGGAAACCTCAGAACAAAATGAAAATATATTGGGAACGGCTCATAAAGTACTGAACTTACGGCAAAAGAAATTTCACTATGGCGAAAACAAATCGAAACCGGCAAAAAATTCGGGGGCGCACGTGCAGCTTCTCTGGCAACAGAAATAAGACTAACATGTTTAATACTTAATGTACTGTGAAATGGAGACAAATAGCCCCTGTTATTAAAAAATAATGGCGACTGTCTCATGGTAAACGCGTCTCATGGTGGCCCACCCTCCCCTATAGCGTCTAGGTTGGGTCGGAATATAAGAAAACCTTTATTTCTTTCAGATTATGTTTAAATTTGGATAATTGTTTATTTTATTTTTTTTAAATCTCATTCATTCTTTTAGTTGGAAAAAAGGGATGTCAGCCTTAATACTGACAAGTGGTCAGCAGTCATCTCATCTCAGACAAACGTAGTTAGTTTAGTGAATTGCTAGAATACCTATTAATAAAAGTGTCCTGGAGTAATAAAAGTGTCTTTTACTGGGAGAGGCACATTACACTGGGCGAGGTGGCGTTTCTCTGATGCCTGGAGACACCTTCTTCCTGGTGCATTGCGGTCTTCTGAACGGGAACGTCGCCTACACTTTCTGTCTATATTTCTTTTATAAATTTTTGAGTGCTCTAGATGTTGAATCTTGGTCTTTTTTCATGCAGTTTTTTGTATCTAGCTTTCGCAAAATATCTGCCTCGGTGTTCCACTTTCTTTGAATATCTTGACCTCCCTAATTTTACTTCATTTATTCAGCTTCATACTCCAGCTGATGCTGCCTGATGCATATAAACAACGGTGTCGGCAAGGGTATTATGCCCCTATCTCTTACTCCATCAATGAACATTTATTTGTTCAATGAAGTCTTCTGGAACTTTTTTTTTTTTTTTTTTTTTTTTTTACGGATATGCGCACTTCCAAGGAAATGTCCTATCACGCTCGAGAAGCGGCAAGTGCGCGGAAATGTCGGTGTATGTTGGTCTTGAAACGGTTCAGGTTGTAACCTACAGGGAAAACCGTTGCAGGGAGTTTATTCCACAGCGATGCTGTTCTCCAGAGATATGAATTCTGATATAATGAGGTTCTTGGTGCCTCTAGTTTGACAGTAAATTCATGGTTACCGTCTGTTTGACGGGTTCGCCTGGTAGGCGCTACTCTCGGTGGAATCATACGTGCCAACTCTTCAGAGCATTTTCCGTGATAGTACCTGTAGAAGAGAGATAAATCGCCCACAGATCTGCGATGTTCGAGACCATCCAAGTTACGAGTAAGTGCGGGGTCATTGATCAGCTTGATAGCTCGTTTTTGCACGGTGTTCAAAAGCATTAAGGTATGTTTGGGTGCTGCACTCCATATATGTGAGCAGTACTCCATAGTTGGTCGAATCTGGACTTTGTAGAGTATCAGCAATTGGCTTGGTGTGTACAGATGTCTTGTACGAAATAGCACCCCCAGCTTTTGGGACGCCCTTTTAGCAATATCTGCCACGTGATTGTGCCAAGACATGTTGGTCTCTGCAGTAACCCCCAAGATGTTCAACTGACTCTGTAATGTGACAGCACTTCCAGATAGCATGATGTTTGGCTCACCGGTGCTGTTCTTTTTTGAAAACAGAGCTGCTTCGGTTTTCTGTGCGTTGAACTGTACAAGGTTTTTGTTACCCCAGTCCTCTATTATCTCCAGGTCGTTATTTATCTGCGATATTTGAGTTAGTCTAAGATGATGGAATTCACGTGCGGAAAGACCTCCCACATAACAGTGAAAGAACATTCATATTCTCAGAATATTCCCTCAAAGTACTTTTTGGAATGTTCTTTTAGGAATGTTCAATGAATATTCTAAGATTGTTTCGATTGAAATATTCATTTTTGAACGTTCTATTTATGTACTAGGAATGTTGCTTCTATGCACCTACCTGAAAGATTGTGCTAAGAATCTACTTTATATAACATTCTTTGAATATTCTCATACGAACATTATTATAATGTACCCTAAAAAATGTTCTTTAAGCTAATATCTCTATCAAGTATTAAGAATATACCTACCAAGTTGTGCTGAGAAGTTTATGTAGGTAGGTAACCATGATAAGAATATTTTCATATTGTTCACCTAATTATCTAAAATACCTACTCAAAAATCTTAATTATACAATTGAACAATAATACTCTATCTAGAACCTACTAAGAATATTATAGGTATATTCTTTTTATTTTGCTTTGTATGACTTCCAAGAGAGGGAGCGACGCGCTATTAAAGATCTACATCTTGCCTCGCATTTGAATCACCTTGGAACCTGTTTTTCTCAGTTGGCGTGCTTCGACGAGAGCATAACAAGCTCGAAACCGGAGCTTTGGTTAAATACTCGTGTTTTCTAGAGAACTTTTCCAACAACTCTTTCACTGCCTATAATATAGGTAAAAGGGCTGAAACGAGTATTATTTGGAAGCGAAAATTAACATTCCAAGTATATCCTTAGAATCAAACCAGAATGTTATGTCTAGGATGCATATTGAGAATGATATGTGTAGATATATTCTAAGAATATTTCAAGCATATTGGTATAATATTCTTTTGAGAACATAACTATAATGTTATAGAAACATTCTTTGAATGTGAGCATATAGGTACCTACGGTTCGAGCATATTTTTAGAATCAAACAGGAATATTTTTTTCAGCACGTACTGAGAATCTCATAGGTATATTCTAGGAATATCCTAATTGATTTCCCAGGAAGTTCTTGGGTATTGCAAACAGTATTTCTACAATCTTTTCTCAGAACATTCTCAGGACATTCGCAATGGTTTTGGTGAACATTCTAGGCACATTCCTCCTAAAAAAAGAACATTCTTAATACATTCTAAGGATGCAATTTTGTTATGTGGGCTGTGGGTGGTATGAGTGAGGAGACTACATTGCCATCGTCTGCAAAGCAATAAAGTGGATTTACTGTTTTATCTATGAGGTCATTTATGTAAATCAGAAAAAGAGTTGGCGAAAGGATTGCTCCCTGTGGCACACCAGCATTTATTTGGTAAGAGTTGGAGTTCTGGCCATCCAGTGCAACATAAATGGATCTGTCCTTTAGGTAACTTTCAAACCAAGTGCAAAGTTTCGGCGATAATCCCATTGTTTTGAGCTTGTTGAGCAGATTTTCATGCCAAACTTTGTCGAATGCTTTAGATATATCTAAGGCAATTGTTCTTGTTTCACCCCGCAACTCAATCGCTTTTTGCCATAAGTGAGTGACGCATGTAAGTAAATCGCCAGTTGACCTATATTTTCGAAATCCGTATTGCTTATCGTTGATAATTTTGTACTTTTCCAAGTACTTGGTTAGGTGATTGTTCACAACTCTTTCCATTACTTTTGATATCACCGGAAGTAGAGCAATTGGTCTATAGTTTAACGGATCTGTCTTTTTTCCTTTCTTTGGAATGGGTTGTACTGCGGCAGACTTCCATGATGATGGATATACTCCTTACCTGTAAGACAAATTGAATAATTTTGCGAAAGTTGGGGTGAGTTCGTTGGCGCAATTTTTGAGTACTATTGCGGGAATGCCATCCGGACCCATTGCTTTGTTTGTATCTAGCTTTTTAAGGGATTTTCGTATTTCTCTGTGACAAAAGGGTACCTCTGGCATACTATGGGAAACCCTTTCAATGAACTGTGGAGTTTTTCCGTTTGGCACTGTTAGGTTGGAGTTGGAGGAAAACATTTGGGCAAGCATATTGGCTTTTTCCTCTGATGTTGTGGCTAAGTGATTATTTTTATCTGTAAGTGGTGGTATGGATGACTTGGTGAAGTTAGATCCAACAGCTTTTGCAAGAGACCAAAAAGACCTAGAACTTCTTGGACAATTCAGCAACCTGTTTTTTATTCTTTGATTGTATGTTTCTTTAGCGGAGTCAATAGTAATTTTGCAACTATTTCTGGCTTCTATAAATTCTGTGTGGTTTTGAGCGGATTGTTGTCGTTTCCAAAGGTTATATGCTCTGTGTTTTTTCTGTACAGCCGTTTGACACTGGCTGTTGAACCAAGGTTTTGCATTGGCTCTACGTTTAGTTGTATGTGGGATATATGCATCCATTCCAGATAAGATTACTTGTGTTATTTCATTACAGCAAATAGTGGGATCAGCTGTTTTAAAGCAAACCTCTTGCCATGGAATATCCAGATAAAACTGTTTTAGGTCATTCCATTTTGCCGATTTAAAGTGCCACATTTTACGAGGAAGTGGTTGTTGCCTTGGTGGGATGAGCATTTCGCACTTTGTTATTATAAGTTTATGATCGGACGAACCAAGTGGAGCATCTACTTGAATTGTGTACGAGTCAGGATTTGTGGTTAGGAACAAGTCTAAAAGCGCTGCAAATTCGCCCCTTTCTGAGATACGGGTAGGTTCATCGACAAGCTGCGTTAGACCACAACTTATGGCAAAAGCTTCTGCTTCTCTGCCTTCGTTATCTGTTTTGTTTCCGTCTTCTTGACTGATATTCTGGAACAATCCTTTCTTCAATATCTCGCAGTCTTTGTTCTCATTGTCTCTATTTGTCTTTTATTCATCTGTTTTTGCAGAGTATCTAAAAGTCTTTCCTGTTTTTGCTACAAGAAGCTAGAGAGCTTCTTGTTGTTGAAGAATGTTCTGAAGCCGATTCTGTTCTTTGTTATTATTCTCGTCCGCAAGTTTCAATAAAGCCAATATATGGATTTATTTGATCTTTCATTTTCGACGGTTTTATGTCTCGTTTCTACATGCAATAGACGAAAATTTCTTCACTCACTTATACGATAACACAAACATCACGATGAAACTAGCACTTATTATAGAACACTTTGGTTAACTTCATTCAAGCTTCATTAGTCACAATAGTATATTATGCAATGATCATGTAATGATAGCCATTAAGGTTTAAAGTCAACCCCCATTTTCTGAACCTTGTGTTCAAAAATTCCAAAAAAAATATATGTTTTATGGTTATTGATATACTTTAATCCATAATTTTTGTAAGCAAATTTGACTCGCCATTTTTGAGTTATATCGCAAAAACTGAAAAAAAGTGGTTTTTCAGAGGTTTTTCACCATTTATTTCAAAACGAAGAGATGAAGTTTCCCGTTATTTTTATTACGAACTACTATTGCAATTCTACGCGACATATATTTTTGTCAAATTTTTTGAACTTTTAGTTTTCTCGCTACTGCAAGAATAATTGGAAATACGCCTGTAGCTACACTGTTTAAAAATAAATCCGACGGATGAACGTTCAAAATTATTTGTGTTGGTCCAAACTACAACCCTGTTTATGTAAAACAGAATAATACTTCGAATTTCCGCAAAAAAAAAGAAAAAACTTACCATCACACAATTTAACCAAATGCAGATTTCTATTTTTTTTGACTATCAAGTTAGGGCACACTATAGGGGCGACAGTACTGACATCTCGCGTTGCTGCAATAAACTATAGGCCTGACTTTAAACCTTAATACACGAGCATGTTGTAGGATACGAAACGAGCCGCAGGCGAGTTTCGTATATAACATGCGAGTGTATTAATGGCCATTACATGAGAGTTGCATACACTATTTTTTTCTACTGCCATTAATAAAACTTATGATATTCAGATATGTCAACAATATGCTTAACTTTGAATAGGGATTTTATAATTGAGTAATGCGTCCATACAGTTGAAGGTTTCATTTTTTGTTGTTATTCTTCAAAATATACTATCAAAACGTTTTCTGAGAAAGACGATGTGTTTTTGGTGTTTCTCCAATCCATAAATTCTCCATATAATTTTTCGTAAATTGTCTTGGACTTGTCCGGTAGTATATTATCACCTGCATTTATCGCCCTTTATGTTATTTCTGGAGGTGTTAGTGAAAATTCTTCGTTATCACTCAATATTTCCTTAATAATGCCTCATCCCAAACTTTAGGTAACTTTTAATAACAATTTGAAGTAGGTATTTTTTTTTTATAAAATTATTGTTTTTCGCTAAATTACCATGGAAAAACTATAAACAGAGTGCTGTCAACATTCAAAAAAAACAATTCAAAATTTCTTTACTGGTGGCGCCATCTATTAACAATGTATATTAATGAAAAAAGTAAAAATTCTTCCTTATCACTCATTATTTCCATAATAATTATTCTTTGTCCCAAACTTTAGGTAACTTTTAAACAATTCGAAGTCTTTTTAATAGTTATCAAAATAATTGTTTTACGCAAAATTACCGTTTAAAATGTTTAATATCTTAACTGGTGGTGCCATCTATCGACATTTTATAATATTAAAAATCTGTATTATAATGAAAATCTGTATCATAATGGAGTTCATTATGATACAGATATTAATGTTTTAATAGCGTATTATGAAATGTCAGTAGAAAAAACTAATTGACAGCTTATTGTCTTACTATCGACTCGTGTTCAACTGACTTATTCTTGAGACACTGCGGCGTTTAATTTATCACTGACTTCTCTCTTTGACCGACTCCGTTTAATAGCGCGTAGTTGCTTCTAGAATATTGGTGAAACTTCTCATGCGAATTTTCTAGTCAGTGTTGCAATTTTGTGCATAAGTTGCTAAATTTGAGGGATTCATGATTCGAAGTGTTGTAGTAGACTATAGTGATTTGTTACTGTTTTAAATTAAGTTCTCACTTATCCGCGAACCCGCATACATAACAATATGGAAACTAGAACTAGAAGTGAATTACAGAAAAACAAACTTTGCATACCTATAGCAGAAATGCCAGAGAGCCTTATTTTATAAAGTTATTTGTACAGGGTATTTGATAATATTTGGCACCATACCTACAGCCTTTACTATTTAAGATAGAAAAAAAATTTAAATACAAAACTTGACAGTTTTTTTCTATATTTTCTGATAAAGTTATCAGAAAAAACAAGATCGCATCGGAAAATGGAGAAACGTAAGCAACTTCGATTTTTTTAATAGAACACCCTGTATATTATGCGATAAAATGAAAGATCTATTCTTTCTGATCCCAAATATATATATATATATATTGATAACATTTGCGTGAGCAATTTTTGACATACCTCAGGTTAAATTATAAAGAATTTGCAGAGAAGTTCCATAAGGATCTCTATCTTTATAAAATTTCTTTGCAATTTAGTTATAATTTAAGCTACGATATGTCAAAAATGGCTGACGTTAATGTGGTCAACATATATATATTTGTAATCAGGAAGAAAAGGTCTTTCATTTTATCGCAAAATATATAGGGTGTTCCATTTAAAAAAGTCGAAGATGTCTACGTTTCTCCATTTTCCGATGCGATTTTGTTTTTTCTGATAATGTTAAGAGAAAATATAGAAAAAAACTGTCAAGATTTGTATTTACAATTTTGTTCTATCTTAAATAGTAAAGGCTGTAGGTATGGTGCCAAATATAATCAAATACCCTGTACATACGCGTACGATGATTATGTTGTATATTTAAAGGGGTAAAATCAAAGAACTAATTTAAAATAGAATAAACAAAGGAAAAGCCATAACTTCTAGAAAAGCTTTACTCAGTCTTGGGCTACAAAAAACTTCATTGTAGTGCTAGCGGTACACATAGATACACACATCGTCAAAAGTCTTGGCCCCCCTAGATATTTTCATATATAATATCACAAGAGAAAAAATTTTGTCGGCAAAATTTTCGAAAGGTATGAAAAGTTTGTTGCTTGGCAATTTCGCGAATGACATTTTATCAAAAATGTCATGAGCGAAATTGCCGAAAAGCAACAAACTTGAATAAAACCTTGAGAACAATTTTGCCTACACAATTTTTTATCGAGTGGTATTCGTCATGACTATTTCACGTAAGATTTTGAAAATAAATAGATTGCAAAATTATGAATAAAAACTTCAAATTAAAAATACCAGTTTGACAATGTCAAAAGATGGTCGCTGAAATACCATGTTGTTGGTATTGTCCAGGTAGCATTATTGTCAGGTGAATTCCGAATTTATTGCTGGTGTAATACATTCTAGTGAAATAGTCAAAAACAAAGAAGTTTAAGTTTTAAAACTTAGTGAAGTTTATTTTTTACTTCAACTCCAAAAAAAACAGACTATACATTTTTTTATTTACTTTCTATATAATGCAGTACAACAAAATAACGAAAAAAATGGCAGAAATTCTTAAATTAAAAAATTATTTTTCTTCGACAAAAAATGTAATGGACTAACAAAAACATACTCCAGTAGTCTGTATGATCTCCTCTTCTTTCGATCAATTGACCAACACGTCTGGGCATCCCTCTAATCAGGTTATCAATATAATCTACCGCCATATTGTCCCATTCTTCTTGAACAGCTGCAATTAAGTCTTGAAGGGTTAGAGGGGGATTTTCTCGGTTGGATATTGCTCTGGAAATGTGATCCTATACATGTTCAATTGGATTCATGTCGGGAGAGTTTGCTGGCCAGTTCATTCTTCGGATATTTCCTTCCCGCAGCATGTTTTGTACCCTTTGTGTGCGATGTGGTGTGGCATTATCATCTTGAAAAATAAAATTTTCTCCAAATTCATTGCGCAAGGGCTGAATGATTGGTTCAATAATGTTTTCAGCATATATGGCACCTGTCATTGTTCGCTGAATAAGGATAAGTGGGGTACGGCGACCATACATTATACCGCCCCAAAACATAACTGTTCCACCTTGATAGGGAACAACTTTTCTGGCAAAAGCAAGTCGTTCTGCTCTACCCGGACCCCTCCAGACCCTGTGCCGCCGACTGTCACTTTGTAGACCAAATCGCGACTCATCCGAAAAAAGGACGTTGCGCCATTGAGGCAAGAGCCAATCTCTGTGTTCTTGGGACCATTGACGACGTGCAGCTCTATGTTGAGGTGTAAGCCTAGGCACCCTTAAAGGTCTTCTTGCCCTTAAATTTGAGGAATGTAGTCTTCTGCCTATGGTGCTTGTCGAAACTGCCCTTCGGTATGTGCGCAAAAAGTGACTTCGAAGGCCTGTTGCGGTTATTGTTCGGTTCCTCCGTGTGAAATTAGCCATATAATGATCTTCTCTGTCCGTTGTCACTCTGGGTCTGCCACTGACCGGCCTTCTTGCAACGCTACCACTTTCCAGGAAAAGGAGCAGAATGCGCCTTACTGAAGTTCTTGGGATATTCAAACGACGTGCAATAAGATGATTTGATAAACCTTCTTGATGTAGAGCCACTATTATTGCTCGGTCGAACTGAGAGATTTGATTTCCTGGCATTTTTCTCAAAATTTAAATAAAACTGCTCTACCCGTATTTGCTTTTAAACTGTCTTAATTTAGAAACATCTGCATATTTTCTGAACAAGGCGGTTTTTTGCAATGATAATGTTTTTATGTTTTCAATAAGATAAAAAATGAATTTCACAAAAAAAATTATCTCCTTACTTTAAACAATTTAAAAGATAATAATGGGGGCCAAGACTTTTGACGAGGTGTGTATTTAGTGAAAAACGGCAAATTGTGTTAAAAGCATGAATTTTAGTATACTTGGTATTTAAGCCATAACAATTGATTTGGCCCGTAGCACTACCCCACAAATGTCATTTGTTTATATTTGTTTAAACAATTCACTCGATCTGTTAAAAAAGCACAAAATAGGCTCACCAGATACCAATGCCAAATAAAATTTAGTACATTGGAAGTTGATAAAAAAGACGGAAAGTCATGCTGATCCATCCAAAGGCCCATCCTGACCCAAGTCGCCATTTCAATTTTTTGTTTATACATATTGTTACTAATTTAGTTAATGCAAAATTATTGATTTTTCGAATATTGCATGTGGGGAATCGATTTCGACTAATTAGGGGTCAAGAAGCTCGACTATTAACATTAGAACTCGTTTCCGCGCATTTTTAATACTTCCATGATACAAATTATTGAATTATTATTTTTTTAATGGCCGTTTGCACCGACCATTTGAAGGAAGCCTTAGCGATAGGTATTCTCCACGTAAAAATGTCATTTAAAGGGATACTTATCGCTAAGGCTTCCTTAAAATGATCGGTGCAAACGGACATAAATTATACTATGCGCCGCTCTTATGTGAAATGACGACAATTCCAGTGCCAGAGTAAAGGAAAAAGGAAAGCGAGAACGTTTTTTGATAGGGTTCCACATCCATCTTATGATAGGTGATTAATATTTTCTTTATCAACATTGTGTTTATTTTTTTCCAAAATCGGTACGGTTTTAGGGCACTTATGACCTTTATGGGTTGAAAATATGAAAAAATTTGCTTCAAATTGAGCTTTTATTTTTTTTCTGAAGATTTTCGATAGGGTTCCACATTCATCTTTTGATAGGTGATTAATACTTTCTTTATCAACATCGTGTCAATTTTTTTTCAAAATCGGTACGGTTTTAGGGAACTTATGGCCCTTATGCGTTGAAAATATGAGAAAATTTGCTTCAAATTGAGCTTTTATTTTTTTTCTGAAGATTTTCGATAGGGTTCCACATCCATCTTATGATAGGTGATTAATATTTTCTTTATCAACATTGTGTCCATTTTTTTTTTCTTCGAAATCGGTACGGTTTTAGAGCAGTTATGGCCCTTATGGAATGAAAATATGAAAAAATTTGCTTCAAATTGAGTTTTTATTTTTTTTCTAATGATTTTCGATGGGGTTCCACATTTATCTTTTGACAGGTGATTAATACTTTAATAGCATTTTGTCCATTTTTTTTCGAAATCGGTACGGTTTAAAGGCACTTATGAGTTGAAAATATAAAAAAACTTGCTTAAAATTCAGTTTTTAGTTTTTTTTTCTGATGATTTTCGATAAAGTTCCACATTCATCTTTTAACAGGTGATTAATACTTTCTTTATCAACATTGTGTCCAATTCTTTTGAGAAATAGGACAGTTTTAGGGCACTTATGGCCCTTATGGGTTGAAAATATGAAAAAATTTGCTTCAAATTGAGCTTTTATTTTTTTCTGAAGATTTTCGATAGGGTTCCACATGAATCTTTTGATGGGTGATTAATACTTTCTTTATCAACATTGTGTCAATTTTGTTTCCAAAATCGGCACGGTTCTAGGGCACTCATCGCCCTTATGGGTTGAAAATATAAAAAATTTTGCTTCAAGTTGAGCTTTTTTTTTCTAAAGATTTCCGATAGCGTTCCACATTCATTTTTTGACAGAAGATTATTACTTTCTTGATCAACATTGTGTCTTTTTTTTTCGAAATCAGTACGGTTTTAGGGCACTTATGCGGCCCTTATGGAATGAAAATATGAAAAAATTTGCGTCAAATTGAGTTTTTTTTTCTGATGATTTTCGATAAAGTTTCACATCCATCTTTTAACAGGTGATTAATACTTTCTTTATCAACACTGAGTGTTGAAATGGGATTAAGAATGCGTTCCTTGTCAGTGTTGAAATGAGTTTATTTTTAAAATTTTAAATATTTTGAATAAATCACAAAAAATCGTGTATAAAACACGTCGCAGAATGGCTGGTTTTTTGCACACATTCGGGCCTATGATATATCCTGTCCTGTTATTTTAACGGCCGTGTTAAGGCTCAACATCTATTTCTGTCTCCATTTTGACGCATAGAATAAACAGTGACAGATAACTTAACGTTGCTGTTAAAATAACAGAAAATGATACATCATAGGCCTGAATGTGCTGAACCACTCGCTTCGCTCGTGGTTCAATCTTCACATTTAGTGCAAAAAACACGCTCATTTTACAACTTGTTACATAAATAGCTATTATGTAATGGTTTTATTAATTCATTTATCCTCAGTTATTCATCCACTGTCACTTGAGTGCCAAATTTTGTTCAATATTATCTTCTATACCTTATACAGAAGAACAATTAAAAAAGCCTTGCAAACGAGTTCTAATTTCATTATTCGAGATTTTTGACCCCTAATTAGTCGAAATCGATTCCCCACATGCAATATCCGAAAAATCAATAATTTTGCATAAACAAAAGTGAACAATATGTTTAAACAATTAATCAAAGTGGCTACTTGGGTCAGCCTTTGCATGGGTCAGCATGACTTTCTGTCCTTTTTATCAACTTCCAATCTAAATTTTATTTGGCATTGGCATCTGGTGAGCCTGTTTTGTGCTTTTTTAACAGATCGAGTGAATTGTTTAAACAAATATAAACAAATGACAGTTGTGGGGTAGTGCTACGGGCCAAATCAATTGTTATGGTTCAAAGACCAAGTGTACCAAAATTCATGCTTTTAACACAATTTGCCGTTTTTTTTTCATGTACCGCTAGGACTATTGGAGAAGAAACAGTTTATCAATAAGGTGATTCTCGAGGAATATACTGAAGACCGAAGACCTGAACGCACAGAAAACTGATTATAATTATAACAATATACTATCTTTTCTATTTTGGCTTTTGATATTTTGATTATATCGGCCTAATTCCTAATTTTGCGTACTTTCAATATTTACATGAATAAAACATGATTTTAAAATTAAAATATAACGAACAAAAAGGTTAAATATAAAAAATAAATAATTGTTTGCTTTACTAACCTTAGAACGCATTTCAATGTGTTAAACAAACTGATACTATCAATGGTAATAGGAAGGTATTGCTAAAATGATAACAGAAAAGATCAAATTTATAAGCCGCCACAAAATCAACATCGAATTTGGATTGTATGATAATTAAAAATAATCAATTCATTATGCAAGTATATTCGCTGTTTGTGTGCCTTGAAATGTAAACTTGACTATAAATAAATTTAGAAAAAAAAACTTTTTGAAAACAAGCTTCTATAAAATGGACTAAAAAGCATAAAATAATTTTTTGAGTGTTCTGATATCATAATAATAAAAGCGATGGGCGTATTAAAGGAAATTTACCCGTTTTTGTTTTAGCCTTGTTAACTCGAAGTTTAGTGAAAATCCAAATTCATTATATTATAGCAGAGAAATGTAAGGGTAGACAATTTAACCCAACTCAACCCAACCCTAATCAAGCTACCCTTACACCTTTCTGATATGGATGGACATTATTACGCCTGCTTCATATTAGGCAGATCATCCGCGACGGGCAGTGTGTCGATTTATTTTGTCACATTGAAAAAGAAGAGTCGGCCCATCATCGGTTATATGGACGATCCACCAAATGCGCATGGAAAGGCATTTACCTAATATTAAATACGCCCATCGCTTTTATTATTATGATATCAGAACACTCAAAAAATTATTTTATGCTTTTTAGTCCATTTTATAGAAGCTTGTTTTCAAAAATTTTTTTTTTCTAAATTTATTTTTCAATTTTTAGATTTGTCTAAGTCTATGAATTTCAGCTAGCGCATCGATATTGCAGGGTGTCTTTCCTGTCAATTTTGAAATATCTGTCTGCAGGAAATTGCACAGATTTCGGCTGAATCATATGAATGTCGTCATTACCAAAGTCCATTTCCACTGAAGGTATATCATTGTCGTACATCTGTGCTCGCCGAAAGCATGGCCAGATAATTTTAGTTACGTTTCCAATAGCCCCGTTCACTAAACCTTTTTTTACATCTTTGTTGGACCGCAACATAACTTTGGCGCCTTCAAATATTTAGGTAGGCAGTCAGTGATACCACATTATTGAATTGTCATCGGAACTATAACGGTATGCGAAATTTGAAATCAATCGGATACGTGGAAGTCAGTTGAAAGTAATCAGAAAAACTTGACATTAAATCGTCCATTTTGAATCCGCCATATTGAATTTTTGTAATCTGATCAAAAATTCGTAATTCTCATCCTCAAAAACCCCCAGATACCAATTTTGGTTGAAATCGGACAAACTAAAGTTTTACCCCCTCTCCACCCCCCACGTTAGGGGGGAGGTAGGTACCCGATGACACCATATTATTGTATTGTCATCGGAACTAAGACGCTATGCGAAATTTGAAGTCAATCGGATGTTTGGAAGTTCTTCAAAAACGAGTTGCAAGATTTGATTACATACATACATACCCACATACATACATACAGGTGAAGTTAAATAAAAGCTTGTAATTAGTGAAGGAGAATGAGATTCTAACCAACCAAATTTAACTCTAAAAGGCAATCATAGAAGATATAGTATTTTTTTTTAGATATAACATATTGACTTAATTTTCATTACTGGATCCTATGCATAAGAGCTTTTGTCCATCAGTCCATTTTTTGTTATTTTTTTTTAATAATCGTAGCATTGGTGGTTAATATTTTGAACTATGAAGTAAGGTACCTAGTTATAAATTAGTTAAAGCATTGTACGATAGAAATAAACGCCATGAATTTGATTAGAACAAAGTTGTGCAGTTACAAAGGTGGTCTACATATAGATTTGTGAGGAAATGCAAATGATGGAAAATTCAAATTATCAAATAATCATTATCGATACCTATAATATACCTTGTTTACATTCATTACACAATATGGAAAAGGACAATAGCATACTCCAGTACACTTATTTTGAGAGACGTGTGAACGCTAAACAAATTATTATAAAGATGGGAATGATGGGATGTATTTTAAAAGTTAGTGTTTAGGCTCCTATTGAACATACTAAAAGTCCCCAAGTGTCCGTGTTGCATAACATCACGAAATTAGGTCCGCCATCTTGTATTTTGGAATATTTTTAAGTTATGCCAAATAACTTAAAATTCTTAAGAGATTCGAAAAATGTCAATAAGAAATTTTTTTGTAAAATTGAAATAGGTAGGTACATTATGGTGTTTATTTCACTCTTCCAGGCAAAACCGTTTTCAAGATATAAAATTTTGAATTCTGCATAAACATGAAAAAATAGAGATTCAGGGAAAAAATTATCCTACGCATGACTGGACTTACATTCGCTGACATTCGACTTAAAAGAAGCGATAAAACACTAAAACAATTAAACCACAGCATATACAAAAACAATCAGCAGGCTAACTTGAGTGACAGCCTGTGTAATAATAGTAGATTATACCACGAGTCAATAATGATAGCTATTATTCCCGAGGATTATACGAACTGAGCCGCGTTAGCGGCGAGGGAGTAACATTCCGAGGGAATAATAGCCATTATTGCGAGTAGTATACTCTACTTTATTTACGACAAATTAATTTATTTGAGATTTTCAATGACAAATTTCATCCGTCTCATAATTTTCAATACAAATCCACAAGCACTACACGTTTGACACTGACACTTTTGTGGAATAATGACCATTAGTCCCGCTACTCGTCATTAATCCCTGGAGGAATAACATATCTCATTATACTGCCAAAATCACAAATATAATACGCACATTATACATTAGTCGTAAATAAAGAAATTATTCATCGTCGAAATGTCACTAGCGACCATTTTGGGATACGAAACAGGACCTGATTAATGATAATTTAGGTTTTTTCGTTCCTGTCACAGAGTGGTATTGGCTTTAAATAAACTAATTTATTATTACTTACATAATTAAATTTATATTTGCTAATTTATTATTATTATTATTAAATATACAACAATGATAACAGACAACACGGATATACTAAAATCACTTCGAAACTCATAACCAAAATCCCGCTTTACACCGCACGCCTATGATCTCCGTCAGAAATAAAGAAATAAAACAAAATTTCGGCGCCCCTGCCGCTTAATGACAGGATGGTATCCCCTAATGGCGGCGCGCGCAGGAAAGATGCGCGTGAGAGTTAACCTGCTGATTGTTTTTGTAAAAAGTGTGTTTTTTTTTTTTGATAATTCCCCAAGTCAAAAATTTAGTAACTATGTTGGCAACACAAGCCTTTTCTACATAAAAATTTGAAGGGTCAGTTAAGTTAGCCCCCCCCCCCCCCCATAGAGAATTTCTGGATGAAAATTATCCCATAATTTTGCTCTCATTTTGCTCCATTTTGCTCCACTAATTTTTGCTCCATTACAGTGGAGAGACTATGTGGCCTATTAGGTGGGGGGGGCTGAATTAACGCTAGCCCCGCCCCCCCCCCAGGGAAAATTAAGAAATTTGATCATGCTCATTTTGTTCTCCGAATTTTGCTCCACTATCGGCGAGTTTTGCTCCATTACCAGGAGAGACCTACAGAGCTCCAAAGAATCTCTCCCAGCCCCCCCAGCCCCCCCCCAGTGAAAATTCTGAAATTTGATCATGCTCATGTTGTTCTCCGAGTTTTGCTCCATTTTGCTCCACTATCGGCGAGTTTTGCTCCATTACCAGGAGAGACCTACAGAGCTCCAAAGAATCTCTCCAAGCCCCCCCCCCAGTGAAAATTCTGAAATTTGATCATGCTCATTTTGTTCTCCGAGTTTTGCTCCATTTTGCTCAACTATGCTCAACTATCGGCAAGTTTTGCTCCATTACCAGGAGAGACCTACAGAGCTCCCAAGAATCTCTCCCAGCCCCCCCCCCCCCCCCCCCCAGTGAAAATTCTGAATTTTCATCATGCTCATTTTGTTCTCCGAGTTTTGCTCCATTTTGCTCCACTATCGGCGAGTTTTGTTCCATTACCAGGAGAGACCTAAAGAGCTCTAAAGAATATCTCCCAGCCCCCCCAGTGAAACTTCTGAAATTTGATCATGCTCATTTTGCTCTCCGAGTTTTGCTCCATTTTGCTCCACTATCGGCGAGTTTTGCTCCATTACCAGGACAGACCTACAGAGCTACCAAGAATCTCTCCCAGTGAAAATTCAGAAATTTGATTGTGCTCATTTTGTTCTCCGAGTTTTGCTCCATTTTGCTCCACTATCGGCGAGTTTTGCTCCATTATCAGGAGAGACCTACAGAGCTCCCAAGAATCTCTCCCAGCCCCCCACCCCCCCTCCCCCCTGGTGAAAATTCTGAAATTTAATCATGCTCATTTTGTTCTCCGAGTTTTGCTCCATTTTGCTCCATGATCGGCGAGTTTTGCTCCATTACCAGGAATGACCTGCAGAGCTCCCAAGAATCTCTCCTAGCCCCCCCCCCCCCCCCCCCCGGTAAAAATTTCTAAATTTGAACATGTTCATTTTGTTCTCCGAGTTGTGCTCCGTTTTGCTCCATTATCGGCGAGTTTTGCTCCATTACCAGGAATGACGGAGAACAAAATGGGCACGATGAAATTTCAGAATTTTCACTGGGGGGGGCTGGGAGAGATTCTTGGGAGCTCTGTAGGTCTCTCCTGATAATGGAGCAAAACTCGCCGATAGTGGAGCAAAATGGAGCAAAACTCGGAGGACAAAATGAGCATAATCAAATTTCTGAATTTTCACTAGGGGGGGCTAGCGTTAATTCAGCCCCCCCCCCACCTAATAGGCCACATAGTCTCTCCACTGTAATGGAGCAAAAATCGAAATTAGTGGAGCAAAATGGAGCAAAATGAGAGCAAAATTATGGGATAATTTTCATCCAGAAATTTTCTATGGGGAGGTCTGACTTAACTGACCCAAATTTGAAAGCATTGACAATTTTACATTGTATTTCCAACATAATGTCATTTTGACTTTTATCTTTAAAAAAAAACAGACTTTATGCTGTGGTTAAACTTTACAACCAAAGATCACCTGTTAATCCAAATGACCTCTATAATAGAATAGTTTGTGTGTCTAAGGGCCGGTTTCTCAATAGCAGGGCACCCCTGGGTTAAGGATAACTCCAGGGTAAACATAGCAACTGGACACGCTTACCCTGGAGTTAAAACTAACCCGGAGGTGACTCGCTATTGAGAAATCGGCCGTAAGTCAGAGGATAATTTAAAAGAGTGTTTCAAATACGAACTGTCGCCGTTCCCACATTCCCTTTTAGAGGGGAGACTAATAAGAAAAATGAACAAATCGAGTTTATTTAGCTAAAGTCTTTTTTTTAAAGATAATTCCCCAAGTCAAAAATTTAGTAACTATGTTGGCAATACAAGTCTTTTCTACATAAAAAAATTTGAAAGCATTGACAATTTTACATTATATTGCGAACATAATGTCATTTTGACTTTTATCTTAAAAAAAAACAGACTTCACATGGATAAATTATCCTCCCTTTTAAATAAAGTCTGTTTTTTTTTTAGAGATAATTCCCCAAGTCAAAAATTTAGTAACTATGTTGGCAGCACAAGCCTTTTCTACATAAAAAATTTGAAAGCATTGACAATTTTACATTGTATTGCCAGCATAATGCATTTTGACTTTTATCTTAAAAAAAAAACAGATTTTGAGATTCCTGAAAAAACAATATTTGTCATTGATGGAGGCCATCTGCTCCATAAAATTTTTTGGCAATTTCCATCCACATGGTAAGGTTTTATCTGGATATATCAAACCTGTTTTACACCGTCATGGATCAAATTGTGTCATTGTATTTGATGGCTACGGAAAAGTGACAACGAAAAATCTAGAGCAGCTATAGAGAACCAAAACTTCTTGTTCAGACATTGTAGGTATTTACAGATACTATAGGTAGATACAGTATTGACACTAGCTAAGAATACATTTTTGAATTATTTCAACAATAAAAAGCATTTTGTTTCAGCCCTAATTTTCAAATTTCAAAATTCGAATATTTCCGTTCTTCAAAGTGAAAGCGATGCTGACGTTAACATTGTAAAGACAGCTTTAACAATGAAAAAAAAAAGACAATACAGTAACCTTGGTAGGAGATGACACAGGTTCAATAGGGTTATTAATTGAATATGTAAAATGTAGCGGTTTTTATATGGTCCGACCAGGGTCCTTATTCTTGAAACAAGGGAGCAGCGTTCCCAGGAGAACGAGTGTTCCGCCTTCCTCAATAATATGAAAATGATAATATAGCTAACAAAGACAGACCCCTCGTTCTCCTGGGAATGCTGCTCCCCGGTTTCAAGAATAAAGACCCAGGGAAGTTAGGAAAATTTGTCCGAGTTACAGATGTATACCAACTGCAATAGAAACTTGTTCCAATAAAAGAACATATTTTGTTTTTACACGCTGCAACAGGGTGTGATGAAAATCCAAAAAAAAAAGATCAAATGTTTTTTGTTCCAATTTGTGTGGCAACTGTAATGGGAATGCATGAGATAATATACCAAACTTACAGGTAGACTCGGATTCTGATTCCGATTCGTGAATTAGAGCTAGTTCTTTTTGTAGGTTTGGTATGTATATACATGTCGTTTTAGAACGTCTTTCTTCGTTGTCCGACACCTTATTTCCATCCTCTTCTATCGTCGCAATTCTCTGATGAGAGATTTCTTTCACTCATGGACTTTTGTATGGTCTTCTGCCATTTTGGTCTTCCTCGTTTTCTTCTACCTGTTGGTTGCAAATGCAGCATTTTCCTGGGCCACCTGTCATTTGGTATTCGTTCTACGTGTCCGTACCAGGTAAGTTGTTTCTTTTCAATGTTCTGAACTATCGTGCCTTCTATACCCATTTGTTGTTTTATATTGTCGTTCCTTATTCTGTCTCTTCGTGAGATTCGCATGGATCTTCTAATAGCATCCATTTCAACTGCTTCCACTTTTTTCCTTTGCCTGTCTGTAGTTCTTCAAGTCTCGGCTCCATATAGAAGGCTGCTCTTTATCATTGTCTCGTATATCGTCGCCCTAGTTGTGAATGGTCGTAATCCACAAAATGTCCATTCTTGAGTTGTGATTGTTAACCTCTCTGTTGACATACTTAAAAATGTTTAAATTTCATGTTGATGAATAGATCTAAGCCACTGATCAATATTTGACCTTGTTATAGTATATTTGCTAATTAAAAAGAATGTTTTCACCAAAAACAAAAATTTTAAATGCAGTTTATTCACAACTTACCTTGAGTGGATTACGACCATTCACAACTAGGGCGACGATATATTGAATTTTCTTGTCTTTGTAATTTCCTTGCTCCATAATATTCCATTTAGGCATCCTATTACTTTTTTAGCTATACCTATTCGTTTTTCTATTTCTTTCACGTCTGTTCCGGTGTTGTCGAATGTGATACCTAGATACTCATATTCTTGACATTGCGAATTTCCTGACCATTGTCCACTTCCAAGTTTCCGTTCTGATTGCGTTGCATACACATAGATATTTTGTTTTATTTATATTAACTCTCAGACCCCATTCTTGATACTCTTCTATCAGCTTTCTAATCATATATTGCATGTCCTCTTTGTCACTGGCCACTATGACATGATCATCTGCAAACTGAAGAGTAAACAAGCACCTATCATTTATTTCTATACTCATTCCATGGATCTACCTCTTCCAATTTTTCAGTGCTACTGCTACGTATATTTTAAAAAGCGTAGGAGAGATATAACATCCTTGACGTAGTCCTTTATTCACTATAAATGTGTCTGTGAGTTTTTTACCTATCTTAATTCTTGATTTTGAGTCTTTATATAGTTCTTTAAGTGCCGTTATGTAGGTGTGTGATTGATGTTTGTGTGTTCTAATACCTTCCATAGTCTGGATACTGGGACTGTATCGTATGCTTTTTGTAGGTCAACAATATCTAGCAGATCTCTTTTCTATGACTTGTTTTAGGCAAAATACGTTGTCCGTGCCTGATCTTTCTGCTCTTAAGCCGCACTACTGCTCTTCTTCTTCTTTCTCTTTATAATCTTCTTCAATGAGATCACGCAGGATTCTACCGTCTAGTTTGCTTAGTGTGCTTGTGACTGATATGCCTCGATAGTTATTGCAATCCAGCTTATTTCCTTTTTTGTGAATGGATGATATAAAAACCGTTTACCAGTCCTATGGAACAGGATGTCCATTTAGGCATTTATTGATAATACATGTGAGACCTTTGAAGAGCTTCTCAATTCCCCATTTCAGCATTTCTGAGTATATCTCTTCTGGGCCGCTAGCTTTACCTGACTTAAGATTCTTAACAGTCTTTTTTACTGTTTCTTCAGATATCAACTACTTCTCCATGTATTTTAATATGTCTTGGAGAATCTAATATATATTCCGGTCTACTTTCTTGTAATAGACCCCCCTTTCAGCAAAAAAACAACATAGAGTTAACTTTCTTACTCTCTTTGACATTCTGTTTCGTAATGTATTTTTAAAAACCTTCCATTGTTCATATCTGTTACCTAGGCATTGTAATCTTTAACATTAAAAGCTGCCCTGTTCATATAATTTTTAAAAGAGCTACTCTGGTACTTTGTCTGCCATCACAACGTCATTATCAGTTTTTTCCTGAATAGCCTCAGATGAGTCAGTTGAATTGAGTTCATCTTTGTTAAAATTGGCGTCAAGATCAGAGTTAATTATTTTTTTATGGGATAGTATGTCCGTCAAAACAGTTAACTGTATAATCTTGGATATTGTCTATTCCCAACATCTGAAGAACTGCGATGCAAACACGACACCAAAAAGAGAGACCGTAGGAAGGAGCGATAGAACAGGGTCCTCATTCTTGAAACAGGAAAGCAACGTTGTCAGGAGAACGAGTGTTCCATCTTTTTCAATGATATGCGAATGATAATATAAGTAACAAAGACGGAACACTCATTCTCCTGGAAATGCTGAACCCCTGTTTCAAGAATAAAGGCATACAGGTAAAGACAATCCCGCACCCATATTTAACAGTTGTTCTATTTTCCTACACTCGTAAGTTGAAGTTATAATAAAGTGCAACAAAAATTAAAATGCTTATTCAAATTTATACCCAACGAATGATAGACGCTGATGTATAGCTTTTGGTATAGAGATAGTTGAATGCGCATGCCATGTGCATTTGTGTCCCAATCAATGCAAAAATTTGAGCAACAATTAAATATATAGCATGCTACTGCAAAAATATTGTAAATAACTTATCAGATATAAAAAAAACCATACATCTTAGAGATAATCTCAAGGATTTTCATCGACAAGAGTATGAAAATTAAAGTGAAGAACTACTGCAAATCTGTTCCAAGCTACTGCGATAGTATTTTAGATTATTGTAATGATATTTTCAACTATTGCGAGCATATTGTAGACTATTGTGAGAGTATTGCTGGCTATTGTGAGTGTATTGCAGATAATTGCAAGAGTATTATGGAACATTGCGAATTATTGTAGACTACTGCAAAGTAATGTGCACTATTGCAAGGTATTGCGTTCTATTGCAAGGCATTGTGAACTATTGAGAAATTACTGACGCAATACTATACCGAAATTTGCACCTATATTGTGGCCAGTGAAATACCCCTCGGCACAAGCCGCGTCCTCAGCATTTAGGAATGCTATCAATTTACCAACAAAAGAAAACAAAAATGAAACTAAAACTTATAATTTAATATATAAGGTAACAAGAAATGGGACAATTCGGCGACAGTCCGATCATCCGATGAAAGAAAAAATAATTATCTTCATTCCTGTATAAGCGAAGACCGTGTGAACAGTTCAGCCATTCTTGATATAGATAGAGGCCACTAGACAAAATCTATTAATTATGTTGTTGTCAATATAGTTCTGTTCTCATAAGAGTTTCTGACAGTTTGCAAACTGTGACAAGCACATCACCCATACATGTTTTCAATGCCTTTGGTCCAAGATAAATCGGTAGAGTGTAGAATTGTAGATTGTATATGGAATCGTTACGGCTATTTCCAGCCGCTCAAGCACTGCTACCTTTCCAAATATTTTGTGCGCGACTCTGCTTCTAGTTGGTTTCCAAGATTTATAGGCTTCTCCCAAAGGAGGCCAGCTTCTTGGGTAATAGGGTGCCTACCTTATGTTGAGGAGCTGTTCAGATCTCTTTGCTGAGATGGATATGAACCGTTTTGCCTGTCTCAGACTCGGGACGGATCTCCAATGAGCCAGCATTCGGTTCCTTTCCCATTTGTGCAGTTCTTCGAAGGCGTGGCATTTTATTAGTCCGCAGAAAGGCTCTGAGCCTTGAAAAGGTGTTATAGCGTCTTCCTTTGCGAGACGGTCTGCCTCCTCACTGCCCACTATGCCCTTCAGGGTTATTTTGTTCCTACCAGCTAGTTGCTTAAGGATATTTTTACCCTCCCAAACTAGCTGCGAGGTGCACTTGATGGGTCCTAGAGCCTTTAGAGCCGCTTGGCTGTCGGACAGTATGTAGATGTGTTCTCTTAAGAGGCCCCTTCTAAGGCACTCTTGCGCACAGATAAATCGGTAACTTAGCTGAGCGATTGTTTCTGACAGGTTGCAAAACTGTCAGAGACTCTTGAGAGAACAGACCTATCATTGAACGAATTCGACAACCAATTTGTATATCGCCAAAAAATACATATAAAAATATTTAATAAATAAATAGTGTCTCTTTTTTCGTTTGAACTTTTTTCATTATTTTTTTTTTTTTTTTGTGGGCGCCAAATTTCAAAATACGCCACTGGACCTTCCCATTCTTCCATTGAAATCCCCTAGCATTATGATTTCTCTACTTATTCCAATATCTACTAGGACTTCATCCAATTTGTCAAAGTACACCTGCTTAATGCCGACTCTTTCGTCCTCTGATGGAGCGTAGGCTGCTATAATGGTGATGTTATAGACATGTAGTTTCAAGTTGACTGTTAGGATATTTTCGCCTACAGCTTCCCAGTTGCTAATTTTATTTTTTCAGTCTTTCCTTATCAATATGGTTACCTCCGGTGCCATTTTCTTTATTCTTGGTTTCTGTTAGTGCTACTAAATCGATGTTCAATTCCTAAATTTCTGTTGCAATGATATCCGTTTTCAGTCTAATACCCTGCACATTTCACGTAGCGAGATTCATAGTCCATTTTCTTTGCTGTGTTCGTCGTCTTGGTGATCCGTCCAATGTTCCGAGGCTTCGCTTAGGTTTTTTGGTAGTCTTGTATTTTTCCGAGTATTAGAGAACCAGTCTAATGCCTCAACCCCCATCCTGGAGGACCGGGTCAGTTTTTGTTTCACGGTGGGTATTTTATTTTCCCACTACCCTCTGAATCTGTTGGATAACCTACAGACCCAGCAAGCTTCCCCTAATTCCCATAGGGACGCAGGCTTGGTATATTGAAATGTTATTTATGTTATTATTTTAACTATATTTATAATTTCAGATAATGAAACGCAAAATTTTACACTAATTGTAGATTTGTATATTAATTAGTTGTATAATGTCAAAACTACCCATTTTCCACAGTTTATAATATTTGTTTGATGTAGAAATGTATTTAATAACTGTAAAAAAATTGAAACAAATATCTTATAATGTGTAATTTTTCATGTTCTTCAATTGTCATCTCTTGACTTTTTTTGAAAAAATTTGTATTTTATGAGATAATAGGCCTATTCGGGTTTGGAAAAAGTACGGTTCTAGAACGGTCCAGAAGAATCGCACAGTTTATTATTGAAATTTGTGATAGTCGAGTCGTTGTTATTTTGTTGATCAATAAACTGGACGATTGTTTTGAACCGTTCTAGAACCGTCCTTTTTCCAAACCCGAATAGGCCTATTGTCACTTTTTCTGAGAAAACCATAAAAAATCAAGATGGCGGCCTTGAATCATGACTTCTGCAAAACGGATGAATGGGGACTTTTAGGATGTTAATAAGGACCTAAAACACTAACTATTGAGATGGGTCACAGCTTTTTAATAATTTGTTAAGGGTCAACCCTAAGGTTTAAAGTCAGGCCGATAGTTTATTACAGCAACGCGAGATGTCAGTACTGTCGCCCCTATAGTGTGCCCTAACTTGATAGTCAAAAAAAAAATAAAAATCTGCATTTGATTAAATTATGTGATGGAAAGTTTTTTCTTTTTTTTTGCGGAAATTCGAAGTATTATTCTGTTTTACATAAACAGGGTTGTAGTTTGGACCAACACAAATAATTCTGAACGGTCATCAGTCGGATTTTTTTTTAAACAGTGTAGCTACAGGCGTATTTCCAACTATTCTTGCAGTAGCGAGAAAACTACAAGTTCAAAAAATTTGAAAAAAATATATGTCGCGTAGAATTGCAGTAGTAGTTCGTGATAAAAATAACGGGAAACTTCATTTTTTTTGAAATAAATGGTGAAAAACCACTTTTTTTTTTAGTTTTTGCGATATAACTCAAAAATGGCGAGTCAAATTTGCTTAAAAAAATTATGGTATATCAATAACCATAAAACATATATTTTTTTTGGAATTTTTGAATACAAGGTTCGGAAAATGGGGGTTGACTTTAAACCTTAAGTGTACTGGAATAATAGATGATATTAGAACATTTTTCTCGAACGTGTAGTTATGCAAAGAATAATCAATGTACCTACCATGAAAAATGAGCTGCTCTTCTCATTTCTCTTTAGAATGAAATGCAGCTCTTAAAAATTTACATCCGCCGTTACTGTCTCTGTATGGAGTAGGTATATCAATCATTCAATCATGATCTAATTCAGATCTGAAATTCATTATGATATATTAGGAATGAGAAGACTTGCATCACTCAGCTTCGAAGTATGTTCAGTCATCCGATCTACATTGACATAAGTCCACAATCCGCAAACTATCCACTTACCTACATCTTATACATCCAAATTTGCTAGGTCGGCAGAAGAAAAAAAAAAGCATTCTCACTGTGGAACATTCGCCGTAGTAGGTAAAGGTAATCATAGAGATCTGATTGATCTGAAGTTTGTCGAGAAGTATGCCTTGATCTACACAATCACCAGGTTTTAGTGAGATCACATAACACTTATCTCACCATTATTGATACATATATGGGGTGCAAATGCTCCACAATTGAAAATATTGCAGCGAGCATGTCCTTAAATTTTTTAAATTCTAATCTGCGACATGCAACTTTTCTAGCTACGAACGACTACTTATATCTTTATGGAGGAATCAAATCTTCAAAAATTGTAATTAAGATTATCAGTTTAATTATACAAAACAAAACTATCCTCGCAGTTAATGCCCTTAAGTCTTAAAGTGCCGATTCACACACGAATAAAAATCTCGTTATCTCTAACCCTAAAAATACTGGAAAAATAATCACTTGGACGCGTGCAGCCTCTTGACTGCAGGACCTTTTTATCCTGCGGGACTTGAGCCCTTGGCAGGACATCGTTATTTCACTGCAGGAATCATCTACGCTTTTGTGGGATGTTGTTTATTGGGGAAGTGTGGTGCGTTTTTTTACAAGGGAGTTCCTTTATACGATTGTTTGATTGTCTATAGATTAATTATCTTTTCTTTTAAAAGCTTCCTTTAATTGGAAGTTAGACGCTTGGTTAGATGTGAAGTGAGTGTTTGAGTAATGGAATATCCACTCGATTTCTGAACTTATGTTAGTACATTTTCCCATATCCAAAATCAAAAATTAAATTTTAAAACTCTAATATGGAGTCTACTAATGGACTAATGGTATATACTCATCGCCTTAAAATAAAAATTAATTAAAACACGGAAGTTGCCATTTTATTTTTGCAAACATTTAATATAAAAGAGGGAGGATTTTTAAAAACGCCTGAATATTATATTTTTCGAGTTTTAATCTCGTCTACCTGCCTGCGGTATTATAGAAGCCGCAGTCCAATTAAATTTGTTTTAGCCTCATTACAGCGACTTTTTGAGTCGGATAAATTTTCATTTAAAAAGATGCGGCTGCAGTATTATTTCCGCTACTTGAAGTAACTAACGCAGGAAGGACGAAAACGATCTGCGCCAATAAAGATCCAAACTTTTTTTGATCTAAATGGAGGTGCTCTTTTAAGAAATTGTAGGTTTGAAGAATCTTCTAAGCCTATTGGAAAAATATATTTCGTGTTACATGCAGAATTACTCTAAACGTGTACAATACACTATAACATGGCAATTATGAGCCCTATAAAAGTACGCAAACTAAGTCTGGTCTTCAAGGCTTCTTAAAGACATCTGAAATAGGGCGTGGCGTATGTTACAAAACTCAACGTCATTCAGACTTCTGCCTAAACACGACTTCAGCAGGACTCATATTTTATTATTATCACTTATCTTATAACTTTCAGTTCTGTCTATTCCAAACACTAGGATCTTAAATTCTTGATTTCTTTAAACGAAACCATACGAAAAATTTATTTTGGAAGGAAACCATTTGAAGAGACAGGACTGAAAATTAAAAAACAAATCAAGAGCCTGAAATTCTAAAATACAGGAATAATGATAATTCAAGAACTTGGAAAAACAAAATTCAACAGGCAAAAGAAAATTAAGAATTAGGAATAAAAAAGTAAGGAAAAATCAAGAGCTTGGAATAGAAAAAGTTATAAGAATTCAAGAATTTGAATTGAAAGAGGAACATTTTCTTGTTAATATTTTCCTATTATTTATGACTTATTTTATAACTTTCAATTTTCGTCTATTCCAGGCATTAGGCTCTGAAATAATTCTGAAGTTTGCCTAAAGTGTTCTAACTTGGCTTGAAGAGTTCTGGAGCATTCTAAAAGTTTTTCAGTAATTTCAAAATTGGGAACTCCGCTCCTTTGAAGGATCCATGTTAAATTTCAATATGTTCTGACAGATTTTTAAGTATTTGAGAGCCCTATTGAAGTTCTAAAGTGAAGTTGAATTGGTTTAAAAGCATTGTAAAAGGTTTTCAGTTCTAAATTGAATCGTTATTGTTCTAAAATATCTCTGAAGTTTCTAAATTGTTCCAAAATGCTCCATTCTAATAATGCTTCTGAAGATCTCAAAATTTTTTGAAGCGCTACAGAATGCTTTTGGAAATTATATTTTGAATTTTAAGTATTTTGAACTTTCGAAAAGGCTTATTATTAAAATTCTAAAGTGTTCCAAGCATTCTTAATGGTTTCAAGTAACTTCTAAAATTGGATGAAAAACGAATTCTGTAGAAATTTTCGTAGACATCTTAAATACGTTCTTACGATGTCCACCAACCGACATTCAAGATTTCTTGCTTACATCTTTAGGGCGTCTTAAAGACATTTTGAAGACGTATGTTACAAAACCCAACGCCTTTCAGATGTCTGCCTTTACAACTAACGCATTCTAAAGACGTCTTCAACGAGATTTCTAAAGGAAGTCTTTGAATCTCTTCTGAATATATGAACCATTATTCACTTCTAGGCCTGGTTGTACGAAATAGTGTGGCTCAGTTGTCCTCAAAATGTGAATTTAGGACATCTTATTATGGGAGTTTTTAGACTTTTTTTTTGGTCTTCAGACGTTCAGATGTATTGGAGAAGGCAGACCTAAAAAAGACTTTGTGTATGCTGTCTGAGTCTGGGTAGCTTCCTGTTCGAATGTTTCTCTTGTCATACGTGTATTTGATCCCTCTCAACAAAAATATTTAAATTTTCAAATTTATTGAATTTTTCTTCCATTAAATGTAGTTTTTCATTCTGCACAAAAAAAAAAACATACTTATCTGAGTTTTTTTTAGATGTTTTGAAAAATTCCATATTGCCAAATGAAATAAATTTCAATAACTTTCTCGTTTTTCAGCTAATACTCTTGAAATTTCTTTCGATATAGGTAACTTTTGATTCTCCACAAAAAAGTTCTCCTGAGTTTTTTTGATATACTGCATACTTTACGAAATATTCAATAAATTCCAAAAAAATTAAGATGGCGGCCATTTTTTTCCAAGTTCCACCAATGCGACAAAGTGCGATTTTTGAGGGATTAATAAGGACCCTATTGACTACTCATTTCCGCAGAGATCACTTTGTTACTAATTTTTTCTACCCCAACCACCTATTTTGACTAGGCTAATGTATACAAAGAAAGGAAAGGAGAGTTTCGTCAATTCCCCCTATTGATGGAAAAACGAAATGTTCTACTTCGTACCTTTCTTCGGGAAACGGACTGAGCGAACTTAAGGCACAGTTTGTTGGCGTCCATAGAACAAATTCACCTACCAAGAATAGTTCAAAAGCGGCGACTTCCTATAATGTGAATAGTAAAGTACTTTCCGAGAATATTACATTAAAAGCCTACATTTTGGAACTTGAGAACATGAATTTAAGATTTCCCGCCTTTCAAAAACAATAAAAACATGAGCAAAAGATTATTCAAGAAATTCCTATCCTTTCTTAATCATGTGTGACTGGCGGGGACATAGACTATGATGCACATTTCTGCTAAATGTGCGATGGTGAAAGACCACATACGTGCATCGTACATCCCTATTTACAAACGCGTTGTGCATAAACGTGACAAAATATTACTTTCTAGGAAACCTAACCAAAATGTTTAGCAATATACCTCTAAATCTGCACGTTGTAGTGCCTGGAATGTAGAAGGAACATTCGTTAAACCAAGGGGCATTCGTACCTGTCAAGCAGCATGAAACATGTGTAATCTAGGCAAGAAAGCAGGTACTTATCAGGCTCGATCATGAAGTAAATTTTAGGGTATAGCAAATTGTCCATCTTACGCCCTTGTTTTTTTTGTACCTAGTTAAAATTTAAAGTGCCTTTTATTAGAATTCACTATTTCCTGGTCTTCTGGATCCGAGAAATTTTTCTTAAGTCAATTTCTTGCACATTGACACAGGTCACAATCAAACTAACAAGAATGTAAATCTGGATCTGGAACAGAATAGTGAGAAACTAGTCTACTTCTGCTTCTGCGAAGACTGCAAAAACTTCATTTCCAGCAGAAGGAAATTGGGGATACGGGTGAAACCTTTGAGAAAAAGAAACAGTCACTAAGAGAATAATTTAAAGAGCTGGAGAATAGGTTGAAGGTAAATGCTAGGAAGCAAAAACCAAAAAACTGCCCTCATTAGATGCTATGAAGGCGGACAATAGAAACCTGGAAAGCAAAATTATTACCAAGGCAGCTGCGAGAAACTGCAATTTTGAACCAGCACAGAACGAGCTGCAGGAAAGAGAGGCAATAGCAATAGTATAAAACGTCCTCCTCTTTGGTCTAACGGAAATTGATGAATTCACTAATAAAGAAGATAGAATGGAAAAAGATTAAAAAGTGTATATAACGTTGCCAGATAAAACATCAACAGGAATAATCTTAAGATAATGAGAATAGGAAAATGCGAAGTGCAGAAAACAGTGTCGGACTGGGGGTCATTTGGCCCACCGGGCAAATAGTGAAGTGGCCCACCCAACCCATACCCCATTCAATAATAGTTATTTTTCTACAAACGTGTTAAAAATGCAATTTTTAACACGGCCCCGAAGCATTAAAAATGTTACTTTATCGCACTAGTGCCATAAAGTCTTTATAGCACTAGTGTTAAAAGTGAAACATCAAATTTTGAGAGCGGACGTCAAAAAAAGTTTGTATTTTCAGTTATTTACATTGATATTAATGGTGAAATTTGAACAACTGAGGTAGCTCGATTGGCCGCCTCATCTATATTTTTCGAAGGATCGATGCAACCCTCTGTTTCTTCTGTATCTGACCACGACAGACTTTCAAGAAACTGACAAGACATTTCGTTACCTGTAAAACAAGGTGCTAGTTGTATGGATTTTTTGACAAATGTCAAATTCAAGAATTTTATGTAGGAAAGATGCTTCCAATTTATTATTCATTTAAAAATCCAATTTGTTAGTGGTTATTGCTTTTTATTGCCGTTTGTAGAAAAAATATTGTATGGAATTGCAGAATTCGCTTCGCTCATTCTGCAAACTTTCACATGCGTGCCTTAAAAATGTACTTTTAACACTTATATCATAAATAACTATTTTCTACAAACGTCACTAAAAGTGTCATTTCTAACGGATGCTGTCAGTGTCTAAAATGCCATTTTATGACACTGGTGTTAAAAGTGATTACTTTTAGCACTGAGTGCTAAAAGTCATCACTTTTAGTGCGTTTGTAGAAAAAATAGTGTATGATATTCGTGCTAAAAGTGATGTTATTTTGTTCAAAGGGATGGAACACTCCGCTTTCGGCGTCGTGTCCCAAACTTCCCTTTTCACAAAATAAAATGTCACTTTTAGCACTTATATTATAAAAACAATTTTGATATTCATTTGTTGAATCTGGTAATCTGGTACAGTAGGAGTATTTCATACATCTGTCAAAACTGGTATTCCAACAATAAACTGACATGTTTTGATTGTTGATTTGAACCAAATTGGAATTACGCGATAATTTGCACTAGTGAAAATTATCAGATAATTGCATAGTAACTGGTGCGAAAACTGGTGTTTTGACATTTTTTGACAAAAAATTTGATTTTTTGATTTATGAAATTCTCTCATTAAATACAACTCGTGCAATGGAAATATATTTATAATTTTCGACAAATTTGCACTAATGCATTCGGGCAAATTTCCCAAAAATTATTGATAATTTCCATTGCACTCGTTATATTACTATTGAAAATTAGGAGTAGGTAACATTAAAAAAAACAACAGGATATATAATTATCTCAGAATTGGGGCTAGAGGTTAAATGTACTTCGGATTCAGATTGTTCTACAGCATATTCTTTTCTCCGCGAAGTCGAAGATGGTCCGGGCACTGAGTCTTCCTGGACCCTTTTTCGATTTTTTGGTATTGAAGGCAGGGTAGATTGTTATGCCGGATGCCGGGTTCAGACCAAACAGACAAAACAACGATAAGACTAAGACATTCATGTCTCGCGACAAATTCGATATATTTCTGCAACAGTTTTGTATTTTTTTGTTTTGTCTCCAAATTCCGAGACTTTTGAAAGTCCCGTCGTGAGTCGGTAAAGATCAAAGAGACTCTGTTTTTCCTGTTTATTTTACAAGTTGTCGACGCAGTGTGGACGGGTGTGCTGACAAAAGTAGGAAACCCATGTCAATCTTAAAGTGATTGCTAACCTTTCTGTTACACTTATAGCATTTCTGAAGTTAGTATGTCTCTTGGCAACTGCAGTACTAACAAAGCATATAGATTCTCGAAATCTTCAGTGGACATTCTTAGAAAATTCTTAAAGCTTGAGCTAATCTCACCACTTATTCCAATATCATCCTCACGTAACTCACCTAGGTAACAGTTTATTTATGGATAACTTTTTCGCTTTTTTAAGCTTGGTCTCATCCAAAAACGTTTCCATTTCATTTGTCCAACATTGGATGAAGATGAGAGAAAGATATAACAGCTAGCGGCTGGCAATAAATCTCCATTTTTTGAATTCTTATTCTGGAAACGCCACATGGTTGAGCAACTGATTCGCATCAACCAACAACTGAATTTTGTTGCACATTTCTGTCTTTGTGGTGTGAACAGTTCGTCTCAATTCTGTCTTGTCTCAATAGGTACCCAAATTTTTTATTTTTTTAAATACATGGAAATTGCTATAAAATTTCCTTCATTTTCATGTAATAATAAATATTATTGATATGACAACGCAGCAGTAGCCCATTGTTCCCTCTGTCTATTCAGTAGTCGTAGCTCAAAAACCATGCAACGGACTTTACATCCAGAACGATTGTTTGCTGCAACACGTCAACTCGCAAAAGGACTTGGGCATTATAGTACCCAGTGAAAGTGGGAGAAACAAATAACCTCAACTGTAAAAAAGCCAACTCATTCGCATATCTAGGAAGAACAGCTTTCGGCAATACTAGACCCCAGCCAGATGATACTACAGCTCTACAAAACGTACATGAGGCCCAAGATTAAATATGCCCACTCAGTGTGGCGTCCTTATCATATTATGTATAAAGGATAAAAATTGGAGGGTGTGCAGCGAAGATTCAGCAAGATTCCACAGCAGTTTTGCCACACCCATACGAAACATTCAAAATGGCAGCAACAATCACTATGGCAGCAATTTCCAGGAAATTTTCTTACTGAACCTAAAGAAGAAACTATATTTATTCATTTATTAACGTATCAACATTTACAAGTTAACTTAAACTAACTAACCTAAAACAGCCCTTTTTGCACAATTCTTGAATTTTTATGGGAAACATTAAGGAATTCTAGTGACTTACAAAACTTATTCACATTTGCTGTCACTCTGTTAACAGGACTATACAATAAGTACCAAGAATTGCAAATTGGTATATGCATCAAGGTCTGCCTACGTGTTGGATATCCAGGTATACGAAATCGAAAAGTTTCCAAACATTCTGGACTCTTGATATAGTGGTTCAGGCCATTAAATGCAAAGCATATAGTATTCTCTACTGCGAACAAGAGATGCTAAGTGTAGGTATAACGTATAGTCTGATCATTATCAAGTTCAATACCATTGCAAAAAAGTTTATATTTAGCATGCTTTATAAATTTAAGTTGAACATTTTCAAGTATGTTTATACCTGATAATATGGCTACCAAATTATGTTTGAAAATTCCAGGGTTGATTGAACCAGCGACGTATACAACACCTTCAAAGCAAACACACTTCTAAAGTCCATACTGGTTCTTTTGATAAAACCTGATATTCTATTAGCATTAGCCCTACTTATTATATACTCAAAGTGCTCGACGAACGTAAGTTTGGTGTCCAAGTAAATGACAAGGTCCTTAACAACACCTCAGTAAGAGTTACATTATTATTGGAATATTCCACAGGTATAGTAGGTATTCATCAGGCGGGTGAAGCGCATAAAGCAGCATTTGTCGATATTAAGTGACATGTTGAGTTTACACCAATCGTATACAATATCGAGGTCATTTTGCAGAAGAAGAATATCACAAGTTGATGATACTTTCCGAAATATCTTTAGATCATCCGCTAACATTAGAAAATTGGAGGAAAGTAGATTGCCCAGGTCATTGCTGAATAAACTGAACAAGAAAGGTCCCAAATGAGATTCCTCAGGAACCCCAGATGTGACATCTGACATCAAACTCATCCGAGATATAACCATCAATTCTCTACCTGACAAATAAGACTCCAACCAAAATATAAAAGTACCCGCAATGCCATAACCGGACACAACTTTGAGAGTAGAGGGGTATGATTGACCTTATCAAACGCCTTACTAAAGTCAGTATATATAGTATGTATCTCACAACCCGTTCTCGAATGATCTATTGATAAAGTTAGTGAATAGAAACAAATTGGTATCAACGGAGCAGCCGGAGGTGAATCCATGTTGCTGATTTACTATATTTGCAGCATTTAGGAAATCAACACCTACCTACCTTGCTAGGTAGCGGAGCCTTAATGAGAGTAATTGAAAATGAAGAGAAAGTTAAGGAAAATTGGAGGATTAAAAACTTTGGTTTTGGGCGGGATTCGAACCCGCGTCTTCAGCATTGCCGGTGCTACGCTCTAACCAACTAAGCCACCACGACCCTACAGATCTTTTTGATATTTTGTTTGGTGTTGTAAGAGGAAAATACGTGGTTTTCCGCCTATTACCAAACTTCTCAATCCCCCAATAGACACCATTATTGAGAGTAGTTTTGTTAACTCATCCTTCTGAACCAACAATAAAACGAACTACATAAATAACAGTTTCGACCGATTTGTATCCATCGACCATCGGCCAATGCCAATCTTGGAAGATGGAAGGTAGCAGGGTAGCACCTGAATCGAGAATATTGACATATTATTATGTTGAAAACAACTTCTTGTCTCAGTCGCTTACTTATAGAAATTCAGCAGACATTGTTTCTGGAAGTTTTGGCGAAAACAGTTAAGGACGATAATTTTAATAAAAACTAAAAGTAATACAGCCAAAACAGGTTAGACTTGCTTGTCTTAGTATTTTCTCGTACACAATCAAGTTTTGGACCGACCTGCCATGACCATGACTATCCAAAACGTTTGAGAGTTTAAACTGCAAGCCTTTCCAGTAAGTAGCAGATAAAGTAGTATTCTGACAACCCCGATGTTTTCAAGAAACTTCGGACGAACATTTCAATATTACAACCAAGATGTACCTTAGTTCAGATTTTGTTTCTCCTGAACAATACAGATTCAAAGTGCTCGTCGGCACGGTGTATTTTGTTGGGCTCTAGAAAAAAATTTCCTAGGTTGGCATAAACTATTGTAGCCTGATGTCTATGTTTTGAGAAAATAATTATTTTTTTCTTGGGTTTTTTGATAGTTAAGGAACAATTTTGGGTTAGTTTGTGTAGTACCTATGTATGTAAACAAAACATTAAGAAAATACCTCTGTCACAATCAAGAACACTTTTTCTCTTTGTTGCAGAACATTTACTGAAACAATTTTGGTGCAAACCATCAATTCCCATCCATCCATTTTCTGTATCTCGTTTTCCAGAGAGAAAAATAGGAAAACATTTGAAAACAAGCATCGATGTATAAAATGGTTTCAGTTTTATTTCGGTTTTTATTTTCCACGATGCCCCGGCCTGTACATAAGTACGAGAATAAAAGCGGAGGAGGGCTAGAAGGCTGGATTCGTGCTCTGGTGATTTTTCGAGTGGGGCCCCCACCCGTGGGACCCCCGAGGGGCAAAAAACGAGCCGAAGTTGCCACTGATTATTATTTTGGGAGTTTGCCTTAAAAGAGTGGTTTTTTTTGAAAAATTCCATAAATAAATGCCGAAACTGATGTTAGCGTACCTAAGGTATAATACAGTTTTCGAAAAAGCTCTGTTTATAATAACTTGCAAAATTATGACTCGTTTAACAAAGAATCTTTTCGCAGTCATGATCCGTCACGTTTCTGCCTCTTGTTTATTTAAATGAATGCCAAAAGAACGCAATTAGAGGAGGAAATATCCAAAACGAACTCTTTGGCTTATATTCTACGCAGGACCGGATTTTTTAATTTGGATAGATTATAAAGAATGCGGATCATTACAGTTTTAGTTACTCTATTGAAGAATATTGGGAATATGTATTTGGATTGAAAGGCACAGAAATACTCCTATTTGGCTGTATCTATGAATGAATACAATTATTTTAATGAGGTTTTTTGAGATTTCTTATGCGAAAAATATGCCGTTACTGGGATGGGGATGCGTAGAACTCTACGAAAGCTAGTTTACTTTTCAGTCTTTCCAAAATCGCAGTTCAAGGATTCATAAGTGATGGAAAAAAATGTCATCTAAATACCTACCAATGTATCCATATAATCAACTGAAAACCTCAGTGCATTCCTTAAATCAAAATGCCTCACTAAAAAATGCTCGATCCTAACTAAATGGAACACTCTCAAAAATATTTTAGGCATTTTCCAATAGCTGTTTTTAGATCAACCAAACAATAACCTCAAACAAGGAATTCGAAAATCACCCAACAACCTGGGTATAGTATTTACATTCCACAATTAAATCATAAATTTTCATGTAGATTACTAGACCACATTAGAATAGGTATCTGATGCAGAAATTATAGCCATCCATGATGCACTTAAAAAATGCTATAATTTTCTCAGACTCCTTGATTGCCATTCAAAAGATAAATAGTATTCTTCATAATGGTACAGTTGAGCTGATTATTGGATACAAAGAAACTTATTAACTCAGCTAGTGAGAATGGGTTTGATTTGAGATTGGCTTGAATTCCAGGTCATTTGGGTATACATAAAAATGATGTGGTTGATGTTCTTGCTAACATTGGTAGAATATTACACCTTCTAAAACAAATGTCGCTGCATGGATATTAAAGATGTAGGTACCTATATAATAGAATCAAACAATAACTGTACACTCAATACAAAAACGAGTGAAGAATCGCGGTAAAAAATAAAAATCACCAATACTACAAGGTACATCAGGCATAATTTATTGGAAAAAATGGTTTGCCACTTTTTCTTATAAAAACCGCAGACATATTTCCACCATAATAAGATAAATCTAAAAAATAATTCATTATGTGACTGCGGTTGTGTAAAGGATCTCAATTACATCATATTCGAATTAATTTCATCCCAGGTTTTGATATCTATAAAGAATTTATTGATTTAGGATTCAGTTCTTCCATGACAATGTAATCTATACTAGCATCCATTATTGAAGCCGCTAGTAATATCATAATGCTTTTTCTTGATCATAATAGAATAGAACACTGTAATGCTCAGCTTGAGTTTCTCCTTTCTCTAGATCTTCCAAAGTCTTTGTGTGTTGATGTGTTACCATTGAACCTCTGTTGTTTTGTCTATTAACTGCTCCACACACCACCCATATAAACCGCTTCAAGTTTTTTTGCTTGTTTATTTAATAATACATAATAGTTTGTATTTTAACACTTCGGTTACCACGATATGGTTTCAAGCCAGACAACTCATGGATATTAAGGAATCGTGCTGGCGATTGCCTAGCAGCAAAGCCATACACGGAACAACAACAATTACCCAACAACCTATGTTCAGTTCAAATTCTCTAATATAACTCAGCAATTTCAAGAAGTAACACGTCTCTCTGTCACCCAGAGAAGTTCCAATCATCAACATTGAACTATAACTTCTGATATCACCGAATCTCTTAATTCACTGAGGATAACTTTTATTAGGATTATTATCAAGAAACATTCCAATAATCGTTAAAATATCGCTACGATTATAATCAATATGATTCTGATGTGTCCGCCGCACATGTATAAAGTTGATTTATCTAAGTTTTCCATTTTCCACGGCATTTGAGAACCAGGACCACCCTTGGTACCATTATTGAACTCAAGAGCAACCAGCAATGTTGCAGGAAATCAAACAAAACTTTCTGTAAGTCCATTGATAACTACTGGAGCACAAGTAGGTATTTCTGTTTCCAAAAAAAACACAGCCCAAAACTAGATCCCTTGAAAAACGTCAGTATGCAAGGGGTAACAAATCAAAAGCTACGAATAGCCAAATCTAGCAGGAGACCCTTTCTAAAAAAAAGGCTTCGAAATAGAGTTTATGATGATACCTTAAACTTCCAGAGATATTCCAGTTTTCAGAAATCGCCTGCTTAGTTCACACAGCAGGAACATTGCGCAAGCACCAACGTTTAGTAGTTGTAGATAGATGGTTAATGCTTCGTTAATGGTTCAATCCGTAAATTAGCAACCCTCATATTTTCAGAGATATTTCGGTTTACTTCACACCCAGCAGGAACAAGGGAAGTACCAACGTTCAGTTACAAATAAATGGTTATAGTGCTTCGTTAGCGCTTCAATGTGCTTCAATTCTGAAATTAGCAACCCTTGAATTTTCAGATATATTCCGGTTTTTAGAAATCGCCTGCTTAGTTCACACATAACAGGAATACTGCAAGCAGTTTAGGCCCAAATTCACCAAAAATGCTGAAATCGCCGTTTTCCTAAACGTCGTTTATCGTAAACGACGTAAATTTAAATTTAGTTTTGATATGCGGTATTCACCGATATGTTAATGCGTTTATCAGCTGCAGTTTAACGAAACGACGTTTAAGTGAATGCACAGTTTGGCAACAGCGGAAATAGCACGAAATAGAAGAAAAAAGACGAGAAAATTCAGGTTATGTCGTCAAGTTTCACTCAAAAGGACCCCGCAATATTTAAATGGAAATTGGTTACCTGTGATATTTGAATGAAATTTAAATATGTTATTGGGGATGGCATAAGCAACATTTTTTACGATAGGCACAACCCTGTATATATGACAGGTGAGGCGTGGTTAGCTGTCAAATATTGGAATCTTATATCCAAAAGCAGAGTGACTATGGCAGATTTTAATGAACGAAGTATCGATGTCTACTAAGTGGAACAAGTTAAGTCGAAAAATGTCAACCATTTTGACACCTGTCAAAACCCTGCCAAACGGCAGCACTCATCTTTTGCCGTTTTCAATATTTTATCATGTCATTTGACATTTTCAACTTATATGTGAATTTTAAATTCAAAAATTGAAAAAAAAAAGACAGAACTGTCAAAACCTGTCATTTGTTTGAGTAGAAAATAATACTCTAATCTCGTTCTTTTTTGTTTCAAGGTAGTTTATTGGTGATAAAACATTACACAAAGTTCATGCATGTCACAAAAAGCTATTAACAGATTCTGACAGTTGTCAAAATGTGACATGCATGCACTTTGTTTATTGTTTTATCATCAATAAACTATCTTAAAACAAAAAAGAACCGGATTAGAGTATTTTTCTCTACTAAAACAAATGACAGGTTTTGACAGTTCTGACATTTTTTTTTTCAATTTTTGATTTCAGAATTTACATAAGTTAAAAATGTTAAATGACATCATGAAATATTGAAAACTGGAAAAGATGAGTGCTGCCAGTTGGCCGGGTTTTGACAGGTGTCAAAATGGTTGACATTTTTCGACTTTACTTAGTCGACTTAGTAGAAATAGATTTTTTGTCTATCAAAATCTGCCATAGTTACTCTGCTTTTGGATATAAGATTCGAATTTTTGACAGCTAACCACGCCTCACCTGTCACATATACAGGGTTGTGCCCATGGTAAAAAATGTTGTTTATGGCATCCCCAATAACATATTTAAATTTCATCCAAATATCACGGGTAACCAATTTCCATTAAAATATTGCGGGGTCCTTTATTGTTTTTGGTGTTGTGAGTGGTGACAAGTTAATTTGTATTGTTGTTGTTAATAATCCTAAAGTAAAACATAAAAAATGGCACAAGTATTTGGCTCATCAGTACTAGGGATACCAAAAAAAAGGATGAGAGTAGGAATATTTCAGCCCGTGGAAAGAATAGCTGTATTCCTTTAAAAAGTTTGAACCACTAGGGCTACTCGCTCCGATGTTAGTCGCCCCGATTTGAAAGGAACAGATGCGCTGGCTTTCATGCATTTAAATGGTTTTCTTGGGGCTTGAGTCCCAGGTGCAACAAACACTTTTCGAAAGGAATAAGCGCGTAAAGCCCCGGAGCTGTTCCGGAGCTCCTCATAGGTATGAAAGATCTGTGGGTGATTTATCTCTCTTCTACAGGTACTATCATGGAAAATGCTCTGAAGAGTTGGCACGTATGATTCCACCGAGAGTAGCACCTACCAGGCGAACCCGTCAAACAGACGGTAACCATGAATTTACTGTCAAACTAGAGGCACCAAGAACCTCATTATATCAGAATTCATATCTCTGGAGAACAGCATCGCTGTGGAATAAACTCCCTGCGACGGTTTTCCCTGCAGGTTACAACCTGAACCGTTTCAAGACCAACATACACCGACATTTCCGCGCACTTGCCGCTTCTCGAGCGTGATAGGACATTTCCTTGCGAGTGCGCATATCCGTTAAAAAAAAAAAGGAATACAACTATTATTATTGCTTGTGGAAGCAATTGCAATTTGCAGGATTCATTGCTGAAATTAGTATTTTCCATTACCTACACAAAAAAAGCACCAAATGTACCAAAGTATTTTCATTTTCTGTCACGAACTACGGTAAAACGTCGTTTTAATCTGTAAACGTCCAATGATGAGCCGTTTTGCTCCTGACAGTAGTTTTAGGAACAAACTACGGATTTAGGCATATGGTGAATTCCAATTGTAGCCGAAACTGCGTTTAATATCTTAAATCAGAGTTTTACGCATTGGTGAATTCGGGCCTTAGTAGTTGTAGACAGATGGTTAAGGCTTCGTTAGTGCTTCAATGTGCTTCAATCCGCGAATTAGCACGGTTTTAGAAATCGTCTGCTCACTTTACACTCAGCAGGAACAAAGGAAGCACCAACGCTCAGTTACAGATAAATTGTAAGTGCTTCAATGTACTCTAATCCCCAAATCAGCAACCCTTGATTTTCAGAGATATTCCGGTTTTCATAAATCATCTGCTTAGTTCATACCTACATAGCAGAAACATTGGAAGCACTAACGTTCAGCTGTAGTCAGATAGATGGTTAGTCCTGATCTAGGTATAACATTTGTGATAAGATGAATATAACGGCTGCTCAAGAGAAACTAAGGCCCGATTTATTCACCTTCTGATAAACTGTCAGGATTATTTGACGGATGAAAACGCAATCTATAATCCTATTGTTCGGCCAGTTATGCGTCGACCAATAGGATTATTGATTGGAAAATTTGTCTTGTAGATAGTTACCAGTAGGTTTATCGGAAGATGAGTAAACCGGCCTAAGCATTAGAAAGCACTTAGCATCTACTAATCATATTTATGAGTAATTAAAACCAGAGTTTATGCTGTTCATATTCTCGGTTCTCGGTCCTGGTAATGAAATCAGCAGACAATTGCAAAAAGTCAAAATATCTCTGGAAGTATAAGAGTTGCTAAAAGGTGATGTGTTGAAGCACTAACAATTTATCTACAACTGAACGTTGGTGCTTTCCATGTTCTTACTGTGTGTGAAGTTTCTGAAAATCGGAATATCTTTGGAAATATGAGGGTTGCTAATTTGGGGCTTGAAGCAAATTGAAGCACTAACCTTTTTTCTGTAACTGAGCGTTGGTGCTTCCCTTGTTCTTGCTGGCTGTGAGGTAAGCAGGCGATTTCAAAAAACCGAAATATCTTCGATTATTCCGCTCATGTGTTAGAAATCCCATAAGACAAATAACGATTTTCAAAATTACAGCGAAAATTATTTTTTCCATTAGTTTAACTAGAGAGAATTACAGCGATAATTTTCCCATGTTATCGTATTCATGGTTCTCATGCTCATTTTTGATACAAACAAGCGGTTGCTGTCAGCGTACGTCGCATTATTGTTTCTTCATTAGTCAGGATTTTTGACATGACATTTTGACATTAAAGTTCATTGAGAAAAATAAAGAAAAATATTGCTAAGACATACGTTTAAAAAACCGTAGCAATCTTTGATTGTTTTTTTTTTTTTTGAAAACCCGATATCAATACTAACAAATGGATGCTATGAGCAACCATATTTTTTCCTTATTTTTTGCATTTTCACTCGCCAAATAATCCTCTAAATACCACTCGAGATTCAAATTGGACCAGATAATTTTTCATCCATGCGTGTTTTCTCTGCAAATTTCACTCGTCCTACGGACTCGTGAAATTATGGAATACACGCAATCGTGAAAAATTATCGGTAATTTTGAAGCTCTCGTGGTATTCACGAAAATACAAGGATTGCTAATTTGGGTTTGAAGCACATTGAAGCACTAACGAAGCGCGACACGATTACGTAAAATTTAACTTCTTTGCTTCAAGTAAGTGTACCACCTTCCTATACTTTACAGAACCTTCCAGAAAAAAAACAAACTACTAAATAAAATCTGAAGGCTACACGCAAAGAAAATATATAAACTCCGATTCGACTCAATACATGCAGATTTCATAATCAAGACATGGAAAAGAAAAATTTTAATCCAGGAAACTATAATCCAGAACCAACAGAGATAGAGCGAAACTATAGGGTAAACCGAAAATGGTTAAATCACAAGTTTAAAAAATGATTGACTATGAAATCAGAGATAATATGGAATCGTACGTCATTCTACGTCACCGTGATCCTCTCCGGCTTAAAGAAACTTGATGCTTCTGGAAAGCAGGAAGGGAAGACAAGAAATTGAATGACTTGAAGGGGACGATAAATATTCGCTTCCTCACATCTCAGACCTAGAAAAATCAATAAAATGCCAGTATTTTTCGATCCTTGATCTCGCATCTGGATTCCACCAAATCGAAATTGTTCCGAAGGATATTCGAAAGACTGCCATTTCAGTGGAGAATGGTCATTACGAGTATGTTCCTGAGCCATTTAAAAGCTTAAAGAAGACCCCGTCCACTTTCGAACGCATCATGGACATTACGCTGTTAGGCATTCAATACTACGAGAGATTTCCTGTAAATATGGATGACATAATCATCTATTTTCCCCCTGAACACAACAAAGAAAGAGACTTAAGTCAAACTTCGTCGCAAGGGAAATCTTAAGATCCAACCAGACCAGGGCGACTTATTGCTCAAGAAAGTCGAATACCTCGGATACTTTATGACCAAACATGGTGTGGAGCCAGATTTGCATCAAATCAAATAACCATTTTCAAGAAAAATTGCCTTCTTCCATCGCGACTATAACTGGAAGAATATAATTAAAAAATAGGACACAAAAGACAAGCCTGGGAATTTTTTTTTTAAATGGTGATCCCTTATTCAGGAACAAATAATTCGAACCAGACCATGTAGTTAAATGATGACAAAAAAACGAAGAAATAACTGGATAGTGAGTATAGGTAATAGAATTATATAATAATTACCTATACAAATCTCAGATTATCCATACATAATTCCAAATAAAAGAAGTAAGCATAGCTAATAATGAACCAAAAACTAATGGATGTAGGTATATATATACAAAAATTCTGATCAGAAAATTTAAATTTTTGAAAAGTTGAAACATGGTTTTTTAAATAAATTCAGCTATGATAGCATAGCATATCTATGATAGTTTTATCATAGATTGAAGAAATATGATAAGAGGTATATTGTGAAAATTCAGATGAAAATTTAAAGTTAAAATCCAGCCCTGTATCGTGCCAATAGAGGGCACAACCACTTAAGGGCTTCATGTTTATTTTGGCATTTATGTATTCATAGTCTCGACTGTGCTTGGCTAACTTCTTCAATCCGTATCTATTACCATGTAAATAACGTCATTTTGGATTCATGTTATTCGCCGTCGCGTATTTCACACGACCCTCAACTTTTTTTGTATTTTATTTTTACTTGGAGAGAAGGGCGATTTGTTTATTGTTGAGATACATTTTTACACCAATATGTAATTCCCGAACATTAAACATAAAAAAATACTTTCCATCAAATATAGAGTTCCAAAATGAGCACCATATAATTTGATTCGGACAATTTCTGGCAAGAATCAAAGAGCAACGTTGAATAGACGGATAATTGCAAACAAACCGCTATCACTTTTCAGGGATCGGTTTTCGCAATTACATGGGAAAAGCTTCGCTGAAATTAGCCTGCAATATTATGAAACTGAGGGGTAGAGTTTTCACATAACGTTTGAGTTTTTAGTTAAATAACGCTGTTGCTGTTGTTTTTGCGTTGAAAAGGTAATGGTAAATTGGCACCAGTGTAAAAAAAGGAAGATTAACACTGCAAGATCAAAAAGGAATAGTTCATTAATGACTTTTCGAATCGAGAGGTATAAAAATTATCCATTTGATGAAGTGATTTTTGTCCTAAAACCCTCACGTAGGTAACACATTGAGATAGCCCTAGACTGGAAATCTATGTTTGATCCTGTCACAATAATTCACCCCTTCAACCTTTTATAAAGCCCATAAAATTCCTCCTAATTTTGGAACCATTCATGCTAAGTCTCCCCAGTTATTTATCCCAAACAAAGGGCATGATTTCCGGAGAAAATGTCTCCGTTGATTGGCCCTAATTCGACGCCCGGGTGCAAATTTGCAACTATTATCCCCCTAACGAGGCCTATTACTGAAACCGAGATTGCCAGAGCCCTTTAATGTATTCAAAACATCTTATTTACTGCATAAACTACCCTATAACTTTATGGCCTTTGAGCGGTTTTTATTTTGTGATTTAAATGTGACGTTATCCTGATTGCTATTTTAAAGGAAGTTTTTATTGGGATAAAAATTATTTTAAAACGCATACTGATATGTAAAATTCTATAAAATAAATTAAACAATCTCCAATTTCTTCATTTCTTGCAATAATTCTTCGCCCATCATAGCTGGCGATTTTGCAATGCGAACTCCTGCCGCTTCTAGAGCTTTCACTTTGTCTATTGCTTTACCTCTGCCTCCGGAAATAATTGCACCTGGAACACACATTTGTTTAGAAAGTCATTCAGTACAACAATGCGTATAGGTACTAAGCTACTAAGCGGGAAAATGACTTTTTCAATGTTGTATTGTAATCGATGTTATTTTGGAAAACTAAACAAGTTTTCTCTCAGCCTCAGCTTTTAAAACCTCTTTGACAAAAGTCCTCACCGGCATGTCCCATTCTTCGTCCAGGTGGTGCAGTCATTCCAGCAATAAAAGAAACCACCGGTTTCATCGTCGCCCCCTTGTTATGCTTCTTAAGAAATTCAGCTGCTTGTTCTTCGGCGATACCGCCAATTTCACCTATCAATATGATGCCTTTGGTTTCGGGATCGTGTAAAAATATTTCCAGGCAATCTATGAAATCGGTTCCGTTGAATGGATCACCGCCGATGCCTACGCACAAAGTTTGACCCAGGCCTGCTAAAGTTGTCTGGTTTACTGCTTCGTAGGTCAATGTGCCAGATCTAGAATAACAAGTTAACAACTATTATTATTATTACATGTACATTAGGAAGTAGAAACAGATGAAACTGGTTTTGTACAATTTCTTTTCCTAGGTTAAAGGATTATGGTTAATGAACGAAACTAAAAGCGATGATGCAGAAGATCCTATAATATAATTTATTAGGTGAATACAAATACAAAAGTAATTTTGACTGGACGAGTGGTTTACTGTGTTGGAGCAAAATGAAAATATTCATATTACCTGGACACTATTCCAATTTTTCCTCTTTTATGTATGACTGCAGGCATGATACCCATTTTGCATTGGCCTGGAGTAATTACGCCTGGACAATTTGGACCGACGATTCTGGATTTGGCTTGACGCAGCAATCTATATTTTACCTACAAATAAGTAATAGTTTTTAGGTCATATGATAAGGCGAGTATTTCTGGTTGAAGTGAACGAGTTTTAAACTATATGCAAATTTGTTTTTCTTCCAGAGAGTAGCAACTGGTTCAGCCTTTGACTCATGAAATCATATTAGGGTTTTCATGCAGATGACGCAAATTCCGTGTAAGTTCCAAATTATAATACAGACAGGAATATTATTTCGTTGGCTTTTTCACCACAAGCGACTCATAACTAAAGGGCATCCCAAAAATCGGAAAAAAGCTCTACCTCAGAAATTTGTAAAATATATGTACCCAAGAATAGAATGTGGCCCATTGAATTATTCAACTCAACAAAAATATCTCAAATAGCTGAAATAAAATATTACAAAAATGTTATCTAACTTAGGACCCATCACAGCTGCATAATTATTCAAGTATCAGCATCATCATCATCGAAACGTTAGTTCTGTGAGCTGTATAAGGAACTCTTAACATTCTCCCAGTCCACATTTCAAATGCGGCTATGCGGTGGCGATCTGCCTTACTAACAATTCAAGTCTCAGAGTCATACAAAAATATGGAAAAGGCACAAGACCGGACAAGCGACATTTTGGTGGCTTCCGTGATATGATTGTCACGCCATATTTTAGTTATTCTTGTCATGGCTGACCGTGCTTGTTGAATGCGTTGACGGATTTCAACCTCGCAGCCACCTGAATTGCCGATTAAAGAACCGAGGTATTTACCAAACTCTGGACTACCCGAAAACGGCTTACTGATGTTATTTCAAGATTATTGTCGCCAACAATCATGACCTTGGTCTTATTGTAGTTGATACTAAGACCAAAAAGCCTGATGATCGTACCGCACTTGGGCCCGGTCACCACTAACCCCCCGAACGAGGAAAAGCGCCGATTGCCAGTCGGAGAGTGAAACCTTTCCGAGATCTACCTGATCTCCAATGGAGTAGTATCCCATTTTGCTTTCTGCATCCTCATGTCGTTGACTAGATATCAGTTCATCCACCTTTATAGGGACAATTACTCATCCCTAGTAGGAGAAGACAGAACTTGTTAACTCCTCCACCCGACGCTGTTGGTCGACAAGAGGGTACCTCTACTACTTATACCGGTAGGATTTTGGTTCATTTTAGTCCCAGGATAAACGTTGGCAGATATTCTAACCGCTCCCACACAGTGAGGCATGGAACATTGGAATAATCCTATTGAGATTCCATACCAATAATGTGGACATTTTCCAAAAAAGTCCTGGTTCCAGATATCAAACCATCGAAACTGAACAAAATTAAAACTTATTAGACAAAAACAAGCTGGATTAGTATTCAGCGAGTTGGACAACATGGCCAGATATGGGTGAGTTTCACGCGGATGCATTGTGACTTGATTAACTATTTGTCCACAAGTTTTTGCTAAGCATTTATATACCTAATTGTGTTTCATGTTTCAATGTACCTATAGATTTATTTTGCTGGACGAAAAATACTACTGACAACAACTGATTTGATCATCAACGAATCCTTCGTAGACTGTCGACATCTATCCTGGTTTACCATCCCTGACATAATTATTGTACTTCTTGTCACCCTATATATACTGCTTTATTGTTACAGACGCAGGACGCAGAAGCCTACCTACCAATGAGTTAAATATTTTCTGCGCTATTTTCTTTTGAATAGTCAGGTTTATAGGATCTCCAGAAAATCAACGACGAAATTCTTCACTGGACATCCTTTCAGTGGAAGAAAGATATCCAAAATCCAGAACATGATATATCCTACCACCAACACTTTTTTGGAAAGCAAATAGTCCAAACAAAAGTTGATCAAGTTCATAAGTATATAAACTTTGTTTCACCAGGGTTCATACTTTTGACATAATTTGCCTCTATTTTTTACCAAATAGAAATCATAGAGAAATATAATAGTAGTAAACTACGAGAGACGTTTGTTTAATGTAACAATCTGGAAGTGTGTTTGTGTAGGTACATACCCGTAGCGTATTTCGCATGGTGTAGCAGATTATTGAACTAATTACTTCGATCGTTTCTAACAACTCGGTTTAATTTGTCTTTGTCAGCAAATTGCCCGAAAATGTTCTCTCTTTTTTTAACACATACAAAATACAAAATTTGACAAATGATTAAATCCAAAGACCATCAATCAAAAACTGAATGCTCATCATCATAACTTAAAATTTCTTCTATTATTTATATTAGAGAAATGAGAAAACATTCTTGTGATCATAAATATTAATTATTTAGACAAAACCGACACCAATAATAGTGTGTTTTCGAATTTGCGATGATGCGAGATGCAGTAAAAAGGTAAACACAAAGCTTATAATACAAACATTTTTAGTTACTGTATATTTATAAAATTGGAATAAAAAAATAAGTTTGTTTGAAGATATAATTTTTGTATTGTTCAATTACCTCCTTGACCCTCTTAAAGAATCTTATTGCATCTAATTTGGATTTTTTAAAAATAAGTTCTGTTATCGTTCTAAATAGTTGCTCGATAAATTTTAGCAAGTTTTTTCAACAAATTTATTGCTTTGCTTATGTTAATAATTCAATTATTCAAAAAAGTCGCCTTTTCACTGTCGGTAAAGAAGAAACCTGCATTCAAACAATGTTCACTCGTTTATTGGTTTCCGTAGCCACCAGGGGCGCTAACGTCGACATTGTGCCAGTTAAGTACAGGGGAATGACTTCTCTCGTAGTTCACTACTATTATATTTCTCTATGATAGAAATTGACTGAAACAAATCAATGACGTCAAAAACGTTTGTCGGCTCTTAAACCAGAAGTAATTCATTTTGATTTGTCAAAAAAATTGAATGTGTCATATGAATTAATCTACGACAACCCTTTTTTTCAAGTTTAAGTTTCAAGGTCAAGTATGAACCCTGGTGAAACGATCTTTAGATGCATGATACATAGGTATACATCCGATTTGTAGTTATACATATTTGTTGGCCTGCTTCTTGTAATAATAAAAGAGTCTTCCAAAACTGAAACGTGAAGGTGGATGATCGCTCACAATACATACAGACCGGACCACGAACAACGTACTATAGACACATAGGAAATAAGACGAATTAGCTTGTACCCGGACGATCCTGCAGTAAAATGGGTATGGGTATTAGTCAATTGACGTCCCATCGAAGCGCATGTGTCTAGTAGCCTAGCCTGGTTCTGACTATATAACAGATTTACGAATACGTATATTATATATACAAAATTTCAACTACAGTTTATATTTTCTCAAGATAGATTTCGGCATTGTCAACTTTGAAACATAAACAATGCCGCTTATTGGTCGCCATTTGCACGACATGCATTGTAAAACTGATGTCAACCTGCAGGGACACCTCATTTTGCAACCAATCAGGGCCAAGCGGTATTGTTGATGTTTCAAAGTTTTCAATGTCAAAATCCATCTTGGGAAAATATACATCATATGTATAATTTTTTTAATCCCATTTTGACGTTTAAAAATGACATTATTGAACTCATAACAATAAAGGTAAGTAGACGTTTATCACCTCAGTGATTTAAAAAGATTTTAACTCACTCTCGGCATTTTAAGTCACTCTGCCCAACTAAAAATCTGAAACCTCAGTGATTTAAAATATTTTTAACTCACTCCCGGCATTTTTCCTTCTACTTCATTTTTAAAATGAAGTAGATTTATGGAGAACTAAAAAGCGGATCATTTTTAAAATTTACACAAAGTGGGATAAAATTTTGTATACATCACGTGACTTAAAATGTTTATTCATTTAACTCACTTGGTGTATAAATAACTATTAAATATATATCCTATTCACAATCCGTAGTCCAAAAGTAAAGGTAAATTTATCACCTTTCCCTATCAAATAGCATTGAAAGGTGATAAATTTTAGCTTTACCTTTGGACATCGGATTGTGAATAGATAATAAGTACCAATAGAAGCAATAAATAAAAATTATTATAGGAATTAGGTTACATACCTTAACCATATCGTGCTGTGGAATACCTTCCGTAATGACAACTATCAGGCCGATTTCTGCGTCCATTGCTTCGTGAATTGCTTTAGCACAAGCTTAAATCAAATTAAAATGGTCAAAAATTCCTGACCAATGTTTTGAGGTCCTCCTATTAGACCTAATTGTTGCAAAATAAACTCTTTCCTACCTGGTGGTGGAACAAATATGACACTAGCCTCAGCTCCCGTAGCAGCTTTAGCTTCTTTCACACTATTGAAAACTGGCAAACCTAAATGAGTTTTTCCGCCTTTTTTTGGTGAAACACCTCCGACCATATTCGTTCCATAATCGATGCTTTGTTTGCTGTGAAAAGTGCCTTGTTTGCCTGTGAATCCCTGACAAATAACCTGAAATGGAGAAGATTACAGTGAGTTTGTGAGTTGCGACATAAAGTTACTTTGGTGTCTTTGTTGATTTTCAGATTATTTCTGGTTTTATTGTAGTTGAACCGGATTGATTTGCTAATGTGTATTCTAGGCGGCAAAAAGCCTACAAGGTTTTTCAATTGGAACATTATTGGTGAAATTTTGTTGATGTGTGTCAAAATTATCTATAAAACTGACAAAATGAATAGGTAAAATACCTACCTGGCCAATACCTTACCTTTTCTCTATGTACGTATGACAAGCGTGGTCACTGGTCACATTAAAAATGTCTGATATTCTATGATGCTGAGATCTTCCGTGGAAATGTAGAAATACATTCGGGATTATGAATGATCATTCCCAGATGAAGAAGTTTTCAGTTTTCCAGTAACAAACTGTCCATTGCGATAAACTGTAAATAAACTAGTCTCAATTTTCCTACATGTATGTACTTACAATTTTTCCTTATTTTCACTAAACTATTTTAATTAAACAAATCTTTTGATTACTTAGAGCACGCACATATTGTAGTTTAACACTTGTAAATTTTCTTCAATAAACTTCTTGATTCGTGACCGTCTAATGATATTTAATATAAATAAAATCTAATTATGTTCGCGACTCTACATTTCAAATTTTTCACTGACAATTAGATTCGCTTCTAGAAGAGAAATTAAGCTGGCCCGAGGAAAAAAATCAACTCTGTACTGTCTAATGACGCCTAATTTCCGATGACTGACGACTAGACTATTTCTCTATTTGATTGTATTTTGCTTAAATAGTTGAAAAGTTCCAGTTCCCCCATTCGAAGATAATGAATAAAAACGCGTGATTTCGATACGTTCCTAAATTCCACTCCTGCTATTTCTAACAAATATAATTATTCGTTTAACGTCGCCTCCAGCGTCGTCGATGTCGCAATTTCTTTGATTATTAGGGTCTATCTCGTCATTATACATGGCGACGTTGCATACTAAAATCCATGTCTGTAAACTATATGATTGGTGTATTTTAAGCATTCATTGTGTGTGTGTCACAACCCCTATTAGTCCCCAGTACATCGACCCTAAAATTTTGTAACTCATGTACACGCCAAACTTCCTGAGCGGCTTTATAACACCAAGTCGGACAATATTTTTCATATCTCCACCCTGGTGGCCGATCCTCGGGCCAGGGAGTAGAGCTCCCCGATAGAACGAATGTTTTGTCCTTGTCAACGTAATCGAAAAGTAAACGAGAATGATAAGGACGAAAATGTTGTTCTCTCGGGGAGTTCCACTCCCTGGCCCGAGGATCGGCCTGCCTGGGCGATGGGACATTGCCGCGCTAGCTCTTCGCGAAGTTGTCGTTCTGACGTCCCTAAGGAAGTTCATACATGTACGTGTAGTTTCAATGCCAATCGACTGTTTTTTATATTACATTAACGATATCACATTTGTCGGACAAAAACCATGTGGCTTTGGTGAAGTTCCGATGCCCTCAACATGTCGCTGTGGCGTCCCTGAGGAAGTTGATACATGTACGTGTGGTTTTGATGCCAATCTCGATGCCAATCGACTGTTTTCTATGTTACATTATTGATATCACATAGGTCGGACAAAAATCACGTGGCTCTGGGGGGGTCCGACGCCCCCAACATGTCGCTGTGGCGTCCCTAAGGAAGTTGATACATGTATGTCCGACAAAAATAATTATGAATAACAATGTAATTTTAAAACATGTGTAGTAAATGTCGGACAAATAAAATGAGTATTAAAGTCAGTCGGACAACAAAAGTCCTATTGATCAATTTCTGCCGAAATTCAGGATCTTCACTCCTGAGATTGCACAAAAAACACGACTGAATATCCATTCTTTCTCATACGCGTGGTTTTGAATGACCGCGTTTACTAAATAATTTCCGTAAATACTCGGAGAACTATCAGAAAAACAGATCAGGGAATATGACACAGGGCCCCACAGGTATTTGACAAAGTAGGTAAATAATAAACTGACTAATATGCACGTTGCGTTAAGGCAAACTTATTTTAATTTTTTTATTGATTGTCTCAAATTTCTTATCCGACAAATGTGATATCGTTAATGTGATGTAAAAAACTGTCGATTGGTATTAAAAACATACGTACATGTATCAACTTCCTTAGGGACGCCACAGCGACATGTTGAGAGCGTCGGAGCCCCCCGAAGCCACGTGATTTTTGTCCGACATATATGATATCGGTAATGTAATACAAAAAACAGTCGATTGGCATTAAATCTACACGTACATGTATCAACTTCCTCAGGGACGCCACAGCGACATGTTGAGGGTGTCGGACCTTCCCCAAAGCCACATGGTTTTTGTCCGACAAATGTGATATCGTTAATGTAATGTAAAAAACAGTCGATTGGCATTGAAACCACACGTACATGTATCAACTTCCTTAGGGACGTCAGAACGACAACTTCACGAAGAGCTAGCGCAGCAATGTCCCATCGCCCAGGGTGGAGACATGAAAAATATTGTCCGACTTGGTGTTATGAAGCCGCTCAGGAAGTTGGGCGTGTACATGAGTTACAAAATTTTAAGGTCGATGTACTGGGGACTATATATGTTTCGTCCTGGGACGTCACAACAGGAGCATGACCTGGAAGCGTAGGTGGGGTACAGGTAGAGAGAAACTCGCTTGGTATAGGTATAATAAGATACGTATTGAATAATAATAATATTACCTTAGAAATAGTATCATGGACGTCTCTTCTACGGGGGGCCACTCTGTATTATGTACACTCTGTACACTTGGCGTGACTGAAGACTGAAGCTGTGTTTGAGACAGGTCCAGAAGGGCGTTTCCCAATAAAGGTAGTTTGCACTGGACCTAGTCTGCTGAGTTCAATACTTCCAGAAGAAGCTAGGTTTCAGATAGGTCCAGAAGGGCGTTTTCCATTAAATGTAGTTTGCACTAGACCTAGTCTGCTGCGTTCAATACTCCCAGAAGGGCGTTTCCCATTAAAGGTAGTTTGCACTAGGAGGAGACTTAGCTAGAGGGGCTTTTCCCATTTGAGGTACTTTGCACTAGCCTTAGTCTGCCGGTAATGGATTTCGGCGCGATATTTATACCAAATAAATGCTGACTCGTCGACACACTTTAGTAAAATTGATGTACAGAGTGGGATTTACTTATTGTTGACATATGCTCTCCTCTGAAAAGCATTGGTCTCCAATGCTTTTAGAAGAGACATCAAAAATAAAAATAAAAAATGAATAGAATTACAATTTACAATACAATAAAATACAATACAATGAAATAAAGCATACACTGAAAAAAAAAGTACACAAATACAACGAAAAAGTGCATTAAGCCAGTGAATCTCGTCATTATTATTGAGCCGGTGAACGAATTTGTTTATATTATGAACAGATGTTCGTTAAATAGATGAAAAAAAGGTTCATTGATTTAACGGTTGAATTTTGAATTCATTGTCGCAGAGTAAGGATTCAATCATTTTGACGTATAGAATTCATTGCCTGAGTGAAATAACTTCTTCAATATAATGTACAAATAACATTGGTTTAATGAATCGAATTTTCAATTTAATGTATGCGGTTTCATTGGCTCAACATATGAATGCATTATCCTACGCTCAGTTTCATGAACTGTGATTAAACCCTCAAATTTATTAGGCTAATGTTGAATCATCATCATTATCATAGGCAATCACTCGATACCGAGTATGATTATCTTCTATTCTATTCTTTGTCGATTGTGCGTGTTCTGATGGCTATATAAACCAATTCTGGACCCGCACACTCTTCCACAGTCTTGGCCCACCCAATCTCTGACAGCATTGTCTCTTCCTCTGATCTCTCGCTCCTTCCTGCGTTCCCTCTTTCCGGTCTCGTGTCTGCGTCGCTGTTCTCCAAAAGTTTGTGGTCCATCGTGGACATCGACTCCACAAGGGCCTATCATTCGTCCTCGACTCCCAGTTGCTGATATCAATGTGGCACTTTGCCAAAATTTCCTTTAGAACATCTTTGTAGCGTTTTTGTTGATCTCCTTGATTCCGTTTCCATCTTTCAGCTGACTGTAGAAAAGGGTAGTATCCCACGTTCTGCAATAGTTTTCTGTACACTTTAAATTTAAAAAGTACTTTATATCGTCGAAACCATCTTAAAAGTAACTTTCCACTTCTTCCAACCTTTCTGATTGGGATAAACACCTTAACTTTGTCTCCAGCTTCAAAGTCCAATTCTCTATGTCTTTCATCAAAACGCCCCTTATCTTTCCCTTGTCTTCTCTGTATATTTTCCACTGCTATAGATCGTATTAAGAGTGCCCTTTCCCTGATTTGTAGTACGTCCGTTCCATTTTCAACAACAATAGCACAGCTTCAGCAGGTAGTGTGGGTTCCCTTGCGTACGTTAACATAAATGGGCTAAGTCGAGTCGTATCTTGCATTGCTGTATTATAAGCAAATGTAATAAACGGTAAATAGCTACACCAGTCTGTTTGCTGTGTGTTGCAATACATTGACAGCATGTCAGCTATGTCTTATTTAGCCTTTCTGTTAATCCGTTACAGCAGATATACTGTCGTAAACTGGCTTCTCACTCCCATTGAACTTCCTAATTCCCTTACTAACTCCGAGGAAGACTTTTCCCCTATCGCTAAGCGGATTTCTTGGCATTCCATCAGTGGAATTCTGTAACGAATAGAGATATTTTCGGTATCTCTATTGACATTCCCTCTCTATTCATTCCGAAAAGAGAGAAGAAGACAGCAAGTGCCATAACGATATCGCTAACGATCTCTATCCGTTACAGAATTCCGCCTCATGTATCAGAAATACTTTTTCTAATAAAAATTTTGCGACTCGTCCTGCTTTTCCATTTGGCAAGGCGGCTGTGATTTTGATAGCATATCTTGAGGCGTAATCAGTAACTACTACTATCATTGTTTTTCCCTTATTACTTCTTCCAAATGGACCCAATAGGTCGACGCCAATCTTGTCGAAAATCGTTCCTACTTGTATTGGTTGTAATAACCCTAACGCTGGTGTTTTTCTTTAAGGTTGCCCCTACCTTGCCTACTGGCAAGGAAGGACTATACCTTTGAATGTGTAGGGAATGTGCACACAATGAGACAAGCGTTGGAAGCTTGTCACAAAGGTTGGGGTGTGTCAACTATCGTGGGCGTGGCAGGAGCTGGATAAGAGATTAGTACGAGACCGTTTCAGTTGGTTACCGGAAGAGTTTGGAGAGGAACAGCTTTTGGAGGTCAGTTAGTACTTAGTAGGAATTTAGCTCCTTTGGCATCAAAAAATATTTTGTCAATAAGTAGTGTTAAACGTTACGTTACATACAAAGAATCCGGACATCCTTTCACGTATTTTCCTATATCCTTGAGCATTCCATCCCAATAAAATCTGCTAATAATTTTCTCTGTCGTTTTGCTGAGCCCTATATGTCCGCTTGTTGGTGATGCATGTGGTTCCCATAGAATTTCTTTTCTCATTGTTTGTGGCACTACCAATACTTTTTCTAATCCTTTCTGTTTTTTATTTACTTTATATAATAGGCCTCCTCCAATCCTGAAATTTCTTGCTCTTCGTCTGGTAGCAATGTCAATTTCTGGATCGTCTGGACTTCCTACAGCTTCAAGGAGTTGTTTCTTGTAACGTGGACATTTTCGATGTTTGTAGTGCAAATGTGGGGAGTTCTTCTTGGTCTTCTTGTTCGTGCGCTTCTGGCTGCAGTACCGGGTTGCGAGATATGCAATCCGCATCCTTGTGGGTCGAGCCTCTTTTATACACAACTGTATAGTCGAATTCGGCTAGTTTTAGTGCCAATCTGGCTAAGCGTCTGTTGCTTTCCTTAATAGAGCGCATGGTGATCAGTCACGATTTTGACTGGTCGGCCGTATATTAAGTGCCTAAGGCCCAGACTACGCCTTCTGTTTGACAGGCTGCGACTTATATAGGCTATTGAATGTGCTCCCTTATTATCCTCTTGTAAAAGAACTGCCCCTATTCCACAGGTTGCTGCGTCAGTGTGTAGGATAGTATCTTTGTTTGGATTGAAATGCTGTAGTAATGGTGCAGAGACAAGCTTTTCTTTGAGAGTGTTGAATGCTTCTTCTTGCTTTGTACCCCATTTGAAGCCCATGCCTTACTTCATGCAATGGTCTGACTATTGATGCAAAATTGTAAATAAACTTTCTATGAAAGTTGCACAGTCCAAGAAAGCTTTGTACATCCTTAACTTTCTTTAATGTGGGAAATTTTCTAATGCCAACCATTTTTTCTTTATCCGGTAAAATTCCTTGCTCATTTACATTAAAGCCTAGTATCTTGATTTCCTGTTTTAAGTATTCGCATTTGCTTGGTTTAAGCATAAAAGAAGCTTGTCTTAATCGTTCGAAAACTTTTCTTAGCTTTTGTAAGTGTTTTCCGAAACTCGAAAGTTTGGGAAAATATGATGATTCATCCAGGTAAATTAGCACTCCTTTCCATTTCATGTCCCAGAAGACCTGATCCGCAAGTTCTTGGAAGGTTGCTGGGGCATTGCACAACCCAAAACTTAGTACGTTAAATTCGTAGGTTCCATGCCCTTGTGCCACAAACGCTGTATATTGCTTTGAACTTTCCTCTACTGGAACTTGCCAATATCCAGAAAACATGTCGAGGGTGCTGAACCATTTTGCGTAGGTATGACAAGATGTCGTCGATCTGCGGCAGTGGGTAAGTTTATTTTTTTATTTTCTACTTTACTATTATAGATCCATAATACCTAGGAAACGAAATACGTTAACACACCTATAACAACCTGATCCATAACGCCCGCTTTTGCGGGCGTTATGATCTATAACGCCCGCTTATAATACCTTAAGGTGTTTTTGTTGTTGTTGTTCTATTAATTTGCACTTTACCCTAGGCAGCCACTAAATGTCTGACCGAAAATAATTTTCGGTCTAGCCAGGATTCGAACCCGGTCTACCATCAATGTTTCCCAAGTAGTCCAGCGCGTTAACCCACAGGACCACCACCGTTGCCTTGCCTTATGAGATGTTTATAGATATATTAATTTATTTCGTTTCTATGTACAGGTCGCAGGTACAGGTACAGGTCATAGGTGCAGGTACATGTCAAAATACAAAACAATATTCTGTCACACAAGTTTAACTGATTTTGTTAATAACAAATTGATGAAAAAACATTGTGTTGAGTAGAAAATAAAGCATTGTATGCACCACGGGGATTTCAAGATTATAATGCCCTTCAGGCGAAATATATCCCTCGGGCCATAGGCCCTCGGGCTAGTTTCGCCTTCGGGCATTATAATCTGCATAATCCCCTTGGTACATAAATAGCTATTGTTGCACTGTTTATTTTACTGTAATCTACGCAAAATCTGGTTTTCCCATCCTTTTTCTTCACTAGCACTGGATTGGCCCATGGAGAGTGGCAAGGCCTTATAACGTTGCTATCAAGCATTTCCTGAATTTGTTCGTCGATGATCTGTCTTTCTTTGTGTGATACCCCGTATGGGCGAGTTTTGATTGGTCTGGCGTCCCCAACTTCTATTTTGTGTTGTGTTTAGTTGGTTTAGCCCAATCGTTTTGTCGATTTTGCAAAAACGTCATTTTATTCAAGAAGTAGTTCTATTATAGTGCCTGTTTATTTTCCTCGTTTGGAATTCCGTCCACTTTATGGTCATCTAGCGTTACTTCTTCGTTTTCCTGGATCTTCTCTTCTTGTAGCATGCTACTGGATTCCGTTTATTTGATTTTACTTTTAACATAAGGCTGCCTTCGTTTGTGTGAATGTGCGTTTGTAATACCAGATGATTTTTGCTAACCAGTCCAAGTTATATCTGCATTGGTAGCCCACATTGTTCTCAATTTCACTATTTCTGTCCATAATTTTTAATTGCAATATCGTCACTTTACCGTATAATCTTTAGTAACACCTAATTTGTGTAGTTTATCTTAAGTTTCCGTACTGATTTGCATTAGGTTACTGATTTCCTCTTTGGGTTTTTCTTCTATTTTATGACTTATTGGTTCTTCTCTGTATATAAGAACAGTGACGCCCATGTTCTTAAATAGAAAATATAACATTTGTTTGAATCTCGCCCATTCTTATCCTAATCCCCATCATTGTCTTGGGATAACTCATTTCTCAACCGATTTTGCATGCGATGCTGGTCCTAAGTGCTCTTAGACATTTAAATATATTTCTTGGAGTTGGCTTTTCTCTCATGGATTTTCGGGGATAATACCACGAGAGCTCCAAAATTACCGATAATTTTTCACGATTGCGTGTTTTCTATAATTTGCAAAGAAAACACGCATGAGTGAAAAATTATCTGGTTCCTTTTAAAGCTCAAGTGGTATTTAGAGGATTATTTCACGTATGAGAATGCAAAAAATATGGAAATAAATATGTATTAAACGATTTGAACATCTCAACAATCAATATAAATAAATGGTTGCTATCAGGAACCGTTTGTTTGTATCAAAAGTTAGCATGACAACCATGTATACCATAACATGGGAGAATTATCGCTGTAATTCTCTCTAGTTAAACAAATGGAAAAAAGAATTTTCGCTGCAATTCTGAAAATCGTCACTTGTCTTATGGGATTCCTAACACATGAGTGAAATAATCTTGTAAATAGAAAAATTGCCGATTGTTTCCCATGTTTTGTTATCGCTAACTCTCCTATGGTCTTCTTTTGCCTGTTTCTAGGAAGCAAATGCCTGTATTTCTTGAGAATTGCCTTTTTCGCTTTGTATTCTTGAGTTACACCTACTGCTAAAACCGTGAAGAATTGTATGGTAACATATAATGTTTTTTTGTCGGCAATGATCGACTCTATCACTCCTTTCAGTTTGGACTATGACTTATGGAACACCCTGTATATTTTATTTTGTGCCCTGTTTTTTTTCCAATATGGTGACGTCAAGATTCTGTAGGTAGAGAGAAACTCGCTTGGTATAGGTATAATAAGATATGTATTGAATAATAATAATATTAACCTAGAAATAGTATCATGACGTCTCTTCTACGGAGGGACGTAGGTACTGCTTATAGGTCACTCTGTATTATGTACACTCTGTACACTTAGCGTGACTGGAGACTGAAGCTGGGTTTGAGACAGGTCCAGAAAGGCGTTTTTTTTTTTTTTTTTACGGATATGCGCACTCGCAAGGAAATGTCCTATCACGCTCGAGAAGCGGCAAGTGCGCGGAAATGTCGGTGTATGTTGGTCTTGAAACGGTTCAGGTTGTAACCTGCAGGGAAAACCGTCGCAGGGAGTTTATTCCACAGCGATGCTGTTCTCCAGAGATATGAATTCTGATATAATGAGGTTCTTGGTGCCTCTAGTTTGACAGTAAATTCATGGTTACCGTCTGTTTGACGGGTTCGCCTGGTAGGTGCTACTCTCGGTGGAATCATACGTGCCAACTCTTCAGAGCATTTTCCGTGATAGTACCTGTAGAAGAGAGATAAATCACCCACAGATCTGCGATGTTCGAGACCATCCAAGTTACGAGTAAGTGCGGGGTCATTGATCAGCTTGATAGCTCGTTTTTGCACGGTATTCAAAAGCATTAAGATATGTTTGGGTGCTGCACTCCATATATGTGAGCAGTACTCCATAGTTGGTCGAATCTGGGCTTTGTAGAGTGTCAGCAATTGGCTTGGTGTGTACAGATGTCTTGTACGAAATAGCACCCCTAGCTTTTGGGAGACCCTTTTAGCAATATCTGACACGTGACTGTGCCAAGACATGTTGGTCACTGCAGTAACCCCCAAGATGTTCAACTGACTCTGTAATGTGACAGCACTTCCAGATAGCATGATGTTTGGCTCACCGGTGCTGGTCTTTTTTGAAAACAGAGCTGCTTGGGTTTTCTGCGCGTTGAACTGTACAAGGTTTTTGTTACCCCAGTCCTCTATTATCTCCAGGTCGTTATTTATCCGCGATATTTGAGTTAGTCTAAGATGATGGAATTCACGTGCGAAAAGACCTGTGGGTGGTATGAGTGAGGAGACTACATTGCCATCGTCTGCAAAGCAATAAAGTGGATTTACTGTTTTATCTATGAGGTCATTTATGTTAATCAGGAAAAGAGTTGGCGAAAGGATTGCTCCCTGTGGCACACCAGCATTTATTTGGTAAGAGTTGGAGTTCTGGCCATCCAGTGCAACATAAATGGATCTGTCCTTTAGGTAACTTTCAAACCAAGTGCAAAGTTTCGGCGATAATCCCATTGCTTTGAGCTTGCTGAGCAGATTTTCATGCCAAACTTTGTCGAATGCTTTAGATATATCTAAGGCAATTGTTCTTGTTTCACCCCGCAACTCAATCGCTTTTTGCCATAAGTGAGTGACGTATGTAAGTAAATCGCCAGTTGACCTATATTTTCGAAATCCGTATTGCTTATCGTTGATAATTTTGTACTTTTCCAAGTACTTGGTTAGGTGATTGTTCACAACTCTTTCCATTACTTTTGATATCACCGGAAGTAGAGCAATTGGTCTATAGTTTAACGGATCTGTCTTTTTTCCTTTCTTTGGAATGGGTTGTACTGCGGCAGACTTCCATGATGATGGATATACTCCTTGCCTGTAAGACAAATTGAATAATTTTGCGAAAGTTGGGGTGAGTTCGTTGGCGCAATTTTTGAGTACTATTGCGGGAATGCCATCCGGACCCATTGCTTTGTTTGTATCCAGCTTTTTTAGGGATTTTCGTATTTCTCTGTGACAAAAGGGTACCTCTGGCATACTATGGGAAACCCTTTCAATGAACGGTGGAGTTTTTCCGTTTGGCACTGTTAGGTTGGAGTTGGAGGAAAACATTTGGGCAAGCATATTGGCTTTTTCCTCTGATGTTGTGGCTAAGTGATTATTTTTATCTGTAAGTGGTGGTATGGATGACTTGGTGAAGTTAGATCCAACAGCTTTTGCAAGAGACCAAAAAGACCTAGAACTACTTGGACAATTCAGCAACCTGTTTTTTATTCTTTGATTGTATGTTTCTTTAGCGGAGTCAATAGTAATTTTGCAACTATTTCTGGCTTCTATAAATTCTGTATGGTTTTGAGCGGTTTGTTGTCGTTTCCAAAGGTTATATGCTCTGTGTTTTTTCTGTACAGCCGTTTGACACTGGCTGTTGAACCAAGGTTTTGCATTAGCTCTACGTTTAGTTGTATGTGGGATATATGCGTCCATTCCAGATAAGATTACTTGTGTTATTTCATTACAGCAAATAGTGGGATCAGCTGTTTTAAAGCAAACCTCTTGCCATGGAAAATCCAGGTAATACTGTTTTAGGTCATTCCATTTTGCCGATTTATAGTGCCACATTTTACGAGGAAGTGGTTGTAGGCTTGGTGGGATGAGCATTTCGCACTTTGTTATTATAAGTTTATGATCGGACGAACCAAGTGGAGCATCTACTTGAATTGTGTACGAGTCAGGATTGGTGGTTAGGAACAAGTCTAAAAGCGCAGCAAATTCGCCCCTTTCTGAGATACGGGTAGGTTCATCGACAAGCTGCGTTAGACCATAACTTATGGCAAAAGCTTCTGCTTCTCTGCCTTCGTTATCTGTTTTGTTGTGGTGTTTCAGCCAGGGTATATGGTGGACGTTGAAATCGCCTAAAAAGACAATTTCCGCCTGTGGATAGTTTGACTGTATACTATCACAGCTTTCGGATAATGTCGCGAAAAAGTTTTGGTAATCGGTGTTACTTGGCGGTCGGTAGAGGCAGCAGATAAACTTGGTCGATGACTTTGAGGTGAATTTTAGCCATATGATATCAAGGTTCGCTGGTTCTAGCTTCTCCTCTCGATGACATGAAAGGTCATTTTTAATGTACACACAGATCCCAAAATTATGTCGAAATCGGTGGTGTAGATCATAGCCGGGATAAAGATAGTTCACAATAGGTGTTGCAGAACTGATTTTAGTTTCAGTGAGAACAAGGATGTCAGGTCTTTGTTCTTCAAGATGTTGGTGAACTGAATTCATATTTGTACTTATTCCTCTTATATTGCTAAAATCAATTCTGAGTTGAGTTTTTGATCTTCTCTTTATATCTTTGCATGAAGGACCCCCAGGATCACCCGACGCCCGGAGATCCGAGTGGTCGGGTATTTTACCTCCGGAATATTTTGATCCTGGAGGCGCCATCATGCTATCTGTTACTCATTGTTGGAACCGGACTGCCAGCGCAGTAGCGGAACGTAGTGATACCACTTAGCGCTACTCAATTCTGGCATGGTGGTATCTCACCGGTCGACGCCCAATGAGTAAAAAGCGTCTACCACCTAGTCGTTGTTTCCCAATAAAGGTAGTTTGCACTGGGAGGAGACTTAGCTAGAGGGGCTTTTCCCATTTGAGGTACTTTGCACTAGCCTTTAGTCTGCCGGTAATGGATTTCGGCGCGGTATTTATACCAAATAAATGCTGACTCGTCGACACACTTCAATAAAATTGATGTACAGAGTGGTATTTACTTAAGTAACTAGTTGACAACCTTGCAAATTTTTGTTTTGAATTTTTTTTAAAAAATCAACAAAACTTTATTAATAAAAATAAAAATACAAAAATATATGTTGATTTAATCGTTTCTCTTTGGGTAGGCCTTGTAAGGGTTTTTCAAAGGAACTTTTACTTCCTTTCTGGCAAAATCCATATCAATCCTCCTCATATTATTGCCACAATAGGCAACATCTTTTAACGCATGTTTGTTGAATTCTTCATCCCAAACAATTTTGCTTTTAATTGTTTCCAAATAAGCTTTAGGGATTGTTTTATTTATAATGAAATCTGCTTCCCCTTGTTCTTTGGCCAACCTTTTATTTTTAAGCAACAATTCACTAATTTCTTTTTGGTATTTAGTTTCATTTTTGAAAAGTTTTTCGTTCGCTTCGCAAATTTTCCTTTCAGCTTCCTCGATTTGGATGTCTAAAAGGGCGTCCTGCTCTAGTAAGGACATGCTTTGTCTCTCAAATTTAGATTTTTCTTGAATTTTAGCTTCCAAAGTTTCTTCAAGCTGTTTCTGTGAAGTGTCTAAAACATTTATTTTGCTAGCTCTGTAGTGTAACAGCTCATTTTGTAGTTGAGCTTTTTCCAGCAAATTTTCACCGCCAATTAAAATTTTACTTTGCAAAGACAATAATTGATTTTGAAGCATTTTTTTATTATTTTCAATTTCTTCCAACTGTATATCTACCTTACTGGTTTTCTTTTTGACAGGATTACTATTGAGTTTTTCCAATTCTTCTTGCAACATTTTAATTTTGTCTTCAAAATCTTTTAAAACGCTTTTATTGCTTTCATTCTTCTTGACGCTATTTTTAACATGTTGGGCTACATCAGCATACTTTAACGTTGAAACAGTTTCTTCGATATTAGCCTGACTAAGACTAATTGTAGCTATCATGGAAGTCAAAGAAGTACCTCCCAAAGAGTCTTGCAATAGCCTCGTAAGTTTTGAATTTCTATAAGGAATATGCGCGTTCTTTTCTATAAGAGCCAAAATGACTTTCCCTAAAGTACTTAGAGATAAATTAATGTTTACTGCTTCCTTGAGACAATCTCCGGTAGCTAAACTTTTGGAAACCCTTTCAGATCCAGCTAAATCGACCAAATTCAATTTACCAATATTCGTAGAACCATCCTGGTGTTTAGCTTCTAGGTAAATGGTAAATATAGCGTGGGATCTAGAGCTATGTTGGTTTAAATTTGTAGCACCAAGAGCTCTATTTTTGGTGCCGTTAGAGATAATATCGTAAACTTGCTCTATGGATTCCACATTTATGCCAGTTAAATGTTTGACGTAAACGCCCAAGTCAGCACGTTCTCGTATTTCCAATTTCTTCTTATTGTTATTCAAGAGGTCTCTGATCTGTTCGTTGTAAATTTCCATGAAAGTTACTGTGACTAAATAAGAGCTGGTTTCTTTAGCCAAGGAAATTTGTTTGAAAATATGTAAAAATACATTTGGGATAATGCCTTTTGATTGGTTATCTCCAAATATGGTAAAGGTTTTACCGGTGCCTGACTGTCCATAGGCAAAAATCGTACCATTGTAACCTTTAAGCACTTTATCTACTAAACTTGAAGCCACATTTTCGTATACGTCCATTTGCGTAGCATTTCCATCCAATATTTTGTTGTACTGAAAGACCTTCGCAACGTTACCTCTACAGACCTCTAAAAATATGTCGCCAAAAGAGCTTATGTTGCTGGGTTGTTCCGGAGATACAAGCGGTTTGAGGCGAATGAAAACTTTTATGTTTTCTGATTCTTTTTTCGAAGCTTCAGCCATACTTGAGAACCTTTAGGAAAATAGGAAACGTCAGTTATTCTGAGTAGGTACCAGAGGTTGTGGTAGGTACCAGTGACAGGTATTCGAACTTCAAAGTTTTCATAAGGCCTGTTTTTAGTTGACGTGACTCGCTTGGATACTGGGCAGAGGAGTTTTATTGGAAACGGATACGAAAGTCTTTTTTAAAAGATAAAAGTCAAAGTGACATTATGTTGGCAATACATTGTAAAACTGTCAATGCTTCAAATTTTTTATGTAGAAAAGGCTTGTGTTGCCAACTTAGCTACTAAATTTTTGACTTGGGAATTATCTTTGAAAAAAAAATCAGACTTTAAAAAGTAAGTATGTTTTCATAAAAAAATGATAAAAAATTACAAAGTGAAACATTCGATGACGCGGCGTGACCTGGGTAAAAACTCGTGGGACACCCTGTATAATCGGAGAGACAGAGAAAGACAGCCAATAGAGAGTTCTCGTATTGTCCAAATTTAAAATGCCATAACGCTATTTGACAAGAGAGAGTTCTCTTGCTGTCCAAATTTCAAATACCGTAAACGCTATTCGACAAGTATGACAGTTCTTACGGTATTAGCGTTAGCGGAGCCCCTATCTAACGGGACTTAGCGGATGCCTTACCGTAACGCTTAACGCTATGCTATGTCAAAATTAGGCGGCGTTCCGTATCTTAACCAGAGTTACCGATCGGTATGAAGCGGTTCGTCTATGGTGACAGTCTGGTTCCTGAAAATACGTTTTTGATCGGTAGATTCGGTGACAGTTGGGACCGAATTTTTCAGGATCCGCGTTTCATAGCCTAACCAGATTTCAGGAGTGGTTAGGTTACGGAACGGGAACCGGAAAAACCAAGAATCTTGGTTAACTTACGGAACGTCGCCTTATTTTACGCTCCATTTACGTCTGCAAGAACAGCAGTCAACAGCAACTGTAACTTCTAATAATTCCTTCATAAAAAAAAACCAAGGGAAAACTAATCAAACTCAGGAATCTTCAGGATGAATAAGAAGTTAGAAAACAAGCAAAAAAAAGTTGGATTGGATCTTGGATCACTCAACTCAGCGGTCAAAATGTAACAGAAAGGGATTAGAGGATTTTTGTGTCTTCGTTTCCGAGAACTCTAAAATACCATGTAAAATACCGTATTGTTAGCGGTACCCAAGAATCGAACAGGATTGCTCATCCTCATAAGGCGTACATTCGCCAATTCTTGAGTGGGCAAGGCCTGCGAGTGACGTCACCACTATTAGCAGCATAGCAGCTTATAGTGGTGACGTCACCCGCAAGCCTCGATGGGATCATATACTTTTGCGATTCAGGTTGTGCTGTGCTTGTTTTTTCGTCGATTTCAAATGTAGAAAAGGTGATTTCAAAAAGATTATAACGTTTAGGGATTCGTTTTTTTGATCTATACTGTTTTAGACTCGGCTCATGCATTTTACGAAGAGTTGCGGTCTGCGGCTGAAATGGCAGACAATAGGCCTTTCCGGAAATGCTGATCCGATTAACCGGATTACCAGCTGATATACTTTGTCTTTTTTTTAATCGTGTCCATTAAAGAAAGATAAAAAACAAGCAGCTTGTGATGGGGTTAATCGGATCAACTTTTCCGCTCAATAAGCAGTCCTATTTGGTTAAGTGCTCTTGCACTTCTTGGCCAATCATTTGCCGATTGTGTTATATTGTGTAAATCGACCTTAACATAAAACCATTCAAGATAGCGTGGCGGCCACACATGGGCCAAAAAACACAAAAAAATATCTAGTTTCCGCCCGAATTAATAGTTTAGGTACCTAGTCAACAAATATTTTATTAAATAATGAAAATCAAAGTTGTAAGTAAAACTGTATGCAAAATAATTTAAAATACGCATAAAAACATATTCAAAACAAACTTGCTTGGCCGCCACGCCACATTGAATTTTCCTTTTTGACAGATGGATTGAATTGCCTAATAGGTATTTTTTAAATTTGCCTAATGTGAGTCTAGCGTAACAATAAAATGTTTCTTCTAAAAAACCAATGAACTATAGCCAAAAACTGAAATGCGCACACATTGGCTATGTTCCGATATCAACTGCCAGTACTGGATTTATTGTGCTGATTTTACTGTCATTTGCTGTTCCGATTTCAACAGCGTATTCTTGTAGTCAATCAGTACTGAATCGACTGAATCCACTGTACTGAAAATAATATCGCAACGGCGCCCAGTAAATTCAGTACTGACAGTTGATATCGGAACATAGGCTGCCATATCTGCCAAAAAAATGAAGCCATGAAAGACAGATGCCACAAAGGGGAATTGTTAGGCGATTTCGCCCCAGATTTTCATCTGCTGTTTGGTAGGCGAATGGTTAACCAATTGGTACGTAAGTGACGTAGCTCAACAATCTCATCCGAATTCAGTGGATAGGGCGTTTGGTACATTTTGACGTTGACATGTTTATTTGGATATGAGAGAAAAAGAAACAGAAAGCTACCAAACCTCCACTACCCAGTCAAACCTCGGTATAGCATCTGACAGACCAAAAGGCCTACCAAAGTTGTTGTGACAGCATCATTCACCCATCCGAAATTGAATGGTACCTGTTTGACAGAACAAACTGGGTTACCCAATGGGGGTACCAAACTGAGGCGAAATCGCCTGTTGTTTTTTTCTGTTGCTCGTTGACATATGACGTTTTCGAAAGTTTTGTCATATTTACCTTCACAGGTTTCATCAATTGGAATACGTATTGGAAGCAATTTCCGCCATTTAACATAATGAGTGCGACAAAAACAGGTATCCCCTCCGCAGCAGCGGCACTAGGCTTCACATTCGTCAATATGTGTACGCCTTAGTGTACGCATTCCAGTTTTTGGTTATAGTTCATTGTAAAAAACTCAGGTTAGACAGTTTTGACATTCGACATTGTCGAATGCAATGAACTATAACCAAAAGCTGGAATGCGCACACATAATTGACGAACGTGATTCGTGAAGCCTAGTGCCGCTGCTGCGGAGGGGATACCTGTTTTTGTCGCACTCATTATGTTAAATGGCGGAAATTGCTTCCAACGCGTATTCCAATTGATAAAACCTGTGAAGGTAAATATGACAAAACTTTCGAAAACGTCATATGTCAGCGCATAGAAAAAAGATTTAAAGTCTGTTTTTTTTTTAAAGATAATTCCCCAAGTCAAAAATTTAGTAACTATGTTGGCAACACAAGCCTATTCTACATAAAAAATTTGGAAGCTTGACAATTTTACATTGTATTGCCAACATAATGTCATTTTGACTTTTATCTTTTAAAAAAAAACAGATTTTATATTGTTGATATAGAACGCTCACTTCTGTTGTAGTCGCCAAGTGACATTTGCGACGGTGCTGCCATAGCGGTGTAGTCATTGAACTAATATTTGGCGGGCAGTTTGAATCTCAGTTTTAAATGACTGGTTTGACATTTCAATTTTTTCAAAATAAAGCTCCGAAACTTCAAACTAAAATTTCATTTTCATATATTTATGTGAGAATCACTTAATGAATAAAATAGTCTTTAATCTAGATGATCTGGCGTATCTGACTCATGGAGCTGACTGAAACACTATTTCCAATCTGCTTTTTGAAAATGTCCATTTTCCCATTTGAATGGCCGTCATTGTCATCAGTGTTGTTAAATTAAACAGGATTTGGCAAGCTGTGGTTTGGCATTGGCATTAGTGAATTTTAATCACCCCATCCGTGGCGGTGCACCATTTTGGTGTTGGTGAATTAAGCAACACGCGGTTTTTCATTTTTGAGGTGATAATAAAGGTCGATTCACACAATACAACACATAGGAAAATGCATGTACCAGTTTTATGTTTGGCCAAGTGTACATGTATAATCCAATTTCATCACTTTCGCTTCAGTTTCGATCAAGTGACGGCAACTTAACTTATGGTATTTTATGGCATTTCTCGTTAGAAATTATTTCTGGTTAGGAAATGGAATTACAAAATCGGCAATGCCATATTTGTTAAGGATTTGTTAAAGAAATTGAGATTGACTCAAACCAAGGCACCTCCCACCTCCCAAGAAAGGTAAAAATTAACCAACAGGATTGCTCATCTTAGTAAGGCGTACGTTCTCCAATTCTCGAGTCGGCAGCTGGTCTACGAGTGACGTCACCACCATCAGCTGATAGTTGTAACGTCAACCGCAGACCTCTATGGAGTGCTTGCGATTCAGGCTGTACTTTTGGGTTAATTTTTTCGTCGATTTTAAATGTAGAAAAGGTGATTTTTACGTTTAGGATTGCGCCTATAGTGTTATAAACCGAATTTTTGCGACGAATGTAGTTCATGCAAGGACGAACTATGGTTCGTCATGTCACGTCATGAGTTTAAACGCTGGCTAGAAGCTGCGTCCATGTTTTCGGCGAACTACGTTCAATAAGACGTCATGAGTTTCTCGCGAAAGCATTTGTGTTCATGAAATCATGGAAGTAGTTCGTCGCGAAAATTCGGTTATAAAATCGAATATTAATTACACTTTACGCCAAGAGTTGAGGTCTGAGGCAGACACTTTCAACTAACAATGTATTCTTCTATACTATCAACTTTATACAAGTTATGCCCAAGGCACCTAGGTGTTTGAAACCCTGTATATGCCTACTATCTGACTATAAAATCGAGATGTTAGTTCAAGGTTGTCACCGCTTTAATTATGCAAATAAGGCAATCTGAATATAAAATCGATATGTTTATGTTAGTTCAAGGTTGTCACCGCTTTTGCATACATTAAGTGCTGACCCATAGATAGGCAATTACTTATACATAATTGAAGTCGGGTAAGTGTTTGGAAGAAGTCCGGACAGGTCAGGAAAGGGCTGGATAAGGTCTGGAGAAATCTAGACAAGTCTGGATAAAGGCTGGATAAGGCTGGATGAAGTCTAGCTAAGTCTGGAAAAGTTTGGATAAGTTTGGATAAAGTCTGGGAAAGCCAGAAAATTTCTGGAAACGTCTGGAAAAGGCTCTATTAGGTCTGGAGAAATATAGACAAGTCTGGATATGGTCTGGAAAAGTGTATTTGAAGTCTGGAAAGTGTTTGGAAGAAGTCCGGAGAGGTCAAAGGGCTGGATAAGGTCTGGAGAAATCTAGACAAGTCTGGATAAAGTCTGGATAAGTCTGGATAAAGTCTAGCTAAGTCTGGAAAAGTCTGGATAAGTTTGGATAAAGTCTGGAAAAGAGCCAGAAAATGTCTGGAAAAGGCTCTATTAGGTCTGGAGAAATCTAGACAAGTCTGGATCAAGTCTGGAAAAATCTAGCTAAGTCTAGAAAAGTCTGGATAAAGTCTGGAAAAGTCTGGAAATTTCTGAAAAAGGCTTAATAAGGTCTGGCGAAATTCAGACAAGTCTGGATAAAGTCTGGATAAGTCTGGATAAAGTCTAGCTAAGTCTGGAAAAGTCTGGATAAGTTTGGATAAAGTCTGGAAAAGAGCCAGAAAATTTCTGGAAACGTCTGGAAAAGGCTCTATTAGCTCTGGAGAAATCTAGACAAGTCTGGATAAAGTCTGGAAATTTCTGGTAACGTCTGGAAAAGGCTTGATAAGGTCTGGAGAAATTCAGACAAGTCTGGAAAAGTGTATTTGAAGACGGGAAAGTGTTTGGAAGAAGTCCGGAGAGGTCAGGAAAGGGCTGGATAAGGTCTGGAGAAATCTAGACAAGTCTGGATAAAGTCTAGCTAAATCTGGAAAAGTCTGGATAAGTTTGGATACAGTCTGAAAAAGCCAGAAAATTTCTGGAAACGTCTGGAAAAGGCTCTATTAGGTCTGGAGAAATCTAGAGAAGTCTGGATAAAGTCTGGATAAAGTCTGGATAAATTCAGCCAAGTCTAGAAAAGTCTGGATAAAGTCTGGGAAAGTCTGGAAATTTCTGGAAACGTCTGGAAAAGGCTTGAAAAGGTCTGGAGAAATTTAGACAAGTCTGAATAAAGTCTAGCTAAGTCTGGAAAAATCTGGATAAAGTCTGGAAACGTCTGGAAAACGCATGGAAATTTCTGGATTGGGTCGGAAAAATTCTGGAAAGGGTTGAATTTTAGCGGATCTCAAAGCTCACAATAATCACAAGCATTAGCGTTGAAGTTTGCTTCGGCATTTTCAATGTTCTCCTCGGTTGCATCTTTGTGAAGGACTGTGAATTTTTTATTTATGTGACAATTCTCTGACAATATGCCCATTAGCTGTGCTATTAGATATTGCTCTGTAGATGGTTGTTTTTCAAAGCAAGGAAGTGGTTTAATATTTTTTCGAGGTCCAATAGAAGAATCTAGGTATGTATAGGGTTTTCCAATAGTAACGCTCGATGTTTGACAATAGCCCATGAAAAACTCGATAGTCACACAGGTGCTATCTTTGGCAGCCGTATTCAATTAGTCTCTGCATTTTATTATGGAGCGGTACACGATTGAGCAACGCGTCGGAATTGTTAAAAATTATTATCATTATCAAAACCAATGTTCTATTCGGAAAGCGTTTCGTGCACTCCGTGCAATTTATGATGTCAACGATCGTTCTTCAGAATCCACAATTGGCCGACCTAACGTCACTGGATTTTTTTCTCTGGGCATTCTAAAATCCAAAGTCTATGTTGACAAACCTCGAACGGTTGCCGCCTTAAAGGCCAACATTAAGCACTTATTGCTGAAATTGAGCCATTTTTATGCGATAACGAACACTAAATGATTCTAACGACAATCTAAAATTGTCGGAGAAATGTATTGATAATTCGGATATTGTTGAAAACATCTATGGAGAAGTAAAGTCCGTCGATTTTAATCTAATACTCGAAAGGAATGTGAGCTGGTGGCACCCTACATTTGAACGCCAATGGTCACCTAACGTCACCCCTGGTTTTTGCCATATTCTTCACCCCCTCGCTCCTCATACGAAAAGGCGACGAACAATACTAAAAGAAGGAAGATTCAGGGACTTGACCAAATCTGCAATACTTTCTGCAAGAAATGTTGATGTCGAAGAAATAAACGAATAAGTTGTCGAACTGTTGGACGTCAAGACCGAAAAACTCTACACCAGTATAGATAGTGTCGAGAACTGTGATAATAGTGATCTAAATGATGCTATTCTTCCAAAATATTTAAATTCGCTTAATCCGCCGAATTCCCGCTCCATGAATTACGATTGAAAACGAATTCTATTTTATGCTTATTATAAATCTAAGCATCAGTGCAGGTCTTTGCAATGGTACAAGGCCTTTAGTTCTGGAACTTGGGGATAATCTGTTAAGCTGTGAGATATTGACTGTTCGACGAAAAAAAAAATGCGCAGGGGCATTATGAGAGGAATAAATGGGCTGCCGATTGTCGAAAACTGTCACCCAATATTTGGCCCCGTTTAGAAATTAGAGTGAATGCAAGAAAGGGGTAGTTTTCGATGCAATTTACAACTTCCTCGCACTTTAGACAAGTCCGTGCTCGCTTAATTTTCAAGTAAAAAATTCGAACAAAAAAGCATTGGAGAGTGCATTTTATTAGCAATAATGTGGTGTTCGAAAAATTGAAATCGGATTATGCATTCGGCCGCTGCTGCAACAAATGCGCGCAAAATAGCAAAACGTTGATTCAGTGACCTTGAACAATAACATGCTACTATTCAAGACGCTGCAGAAAAAAAAACTATAGAAGATAGAGGGGTGCTGTCCCTGAGTTTTTTATAGCAAAAAACATCAGGTACAACATTCATTTGAAACTTTTTGCTATTGGACCATCTCTTTGAGCAGCGTTCTCCATAAACCGCAAATTCCCCCTAAAAACCACCACTAACTAAAAACCCTATGGAAGTACAAGGTCGCAAACTTAATATATTATTAAGCACATGAAAATGAACCGATCCCCCCCAAAAAATTTTAACTTCTAATTATGTTGAGGTAAACTTCCTTCATTGCTTGGCCTATTTGATCACATTTAAAATTTATGTCTACCACGTAGGTACAAACAAAAAATCTTTTAAAAAAATTTTTTTTTCGATTGTTTGCAATAAAATGTTGATCGAGTAGACTTCAATAACTGGCCTAATAAAAAAAAGGAACTTCATGAAAATGTAAAAAAAAATTTAAGACTCGATATCTCGTACATAAATAGTCAATAACTCGGTTTATAATAACACCTTGATTATGGTTATGATTATTCTGTTTTAATTAAACCACTTCGAAAAATGTATACCTACGAGTTCCATAAAACAGAATGAGATAAGTAGACATACGCACACCGTACATTCAAGAAATGTGATCGATTTAAAATCATTATGATATACCATACAAAAATAATTAGTCACCAACTCCATCCATCGCATTTGAAATTTCTTCACTAAAATAACATCTATACAACTTATCTCACTACTGTTACATTTAATGTATAAAGCCGCGTCCAGATTAGTAAATAAATGCGTTGTGTTGAATTCGGGATTCGCCACACATTTTTTTGGCGCAAATTTGGTATCTTGAACCACATAAATATTTGTGTTGTACGCCGTGCGTTCTTGCTCAACGTCGTGTGGCGGTGGTGTATGGCTTTCCTAAGCTTATTGTATCCATTCTGGCAATTTTGGGCCCAATCTTGTGTATCAAAAATTCAAAATTATTTGAAGACATACGCAATTTTTTTTTCAAATGCCCTGTACTTTCATCCATAGATAGAATATTCAATAATGTGCTACCATCAGAGTTTTTCTTATGCTGATACAGATACTTAGTCCAATAGACCTGATGGATTTGTTTCTTTTTTTCTCTTCCTTTTTCCTAATGAGAATAAGGCACATAACTATGAAAGCAACACATTTTCTTGCAGTATTATCCATCCATCAGAAGACAGTAATCACGGATTCACAATTTGTCAAAATCGATGCGTTCGCGAAAAAATACGTCCACACCAGAACATGTTGCGCCGTAAATCTCTTTGATGTTTTGAAAAAAACCGACAATCCGCGGATCGCGTGCGTTGAATGCCGCGAAAATTTTTGCGTGCGTCCGTATGCTGCGAACAGGTCCACACTCGCCTATATTTGTATCGCACAAACACATTTGTGCCGAATGCCACGTACAACGTACATTTAAATCAAAAATTATGCTGTTTTTTGTACAACACCTAATAAATATTTTCCATTTTATAATTATTTTGATGGACTTGATTTAAAAAAAAAGCGCGCGAAGCGCGCTCATGACCTAGTGTCTATAAAGAAATATAGTTTAAAAAAACTAAAAAACACGCTTTTATAGTAAATTGAACTAAAAAGTGAAAAATAATTTTTAATATAAACAGAAAATATTAATGAACAAAAAATATTAGAATTATTTTCAAAAAAGCGTGGGGTGCTCATTGTACGAGAAATGTGGAACAAACCACCCCACGCTTTTTTCACAATAATTCTAATATTTTTTGTTCATTAATATTTTCTGTTTATATCAAAAATTATTTATCACTTTTTAGTTCAATTTACTATAGAAGCGTGTTTTTTAGTTTTTTTAAACTATATTTATTTTGCACTTTTTAGTTCGATGTATTATTTTGTTGTTGAGTTTTTTATTTTAAAGAAAAAACTTTAATTCTTATTTGTGTTTTGTTTATATTTTGTGGGATTATTGAGATTATGGGAGGAATGGTTGACATTGTTGACATAAAAGGCGGTTACACACGGACGTGGATGTCTTAATACATATACGTGCATACATCAACGTGCAAACAACAACGTGCATGCCGCTTTTGTACAGACGCTCGCACAAAACTGCAGTCTTGCTATTCTTGCTACGGTGTTCCGAGTGTGCATACAAAATTGCACATTCAAAAACGCGACGATATTTTACATACTTACACATTGATGTTTTTGTTTGCACGTTCATGTATGTGCGTACATGTTTTCATACATCAACGTCCGTGTGTAACCGCCTAATGACACAATCAAAAAATTATGCTGTGACCGGTGCGACACCTGCAGTCGGATTACAATTTCACTAATCGACACTCTCTATAGGCAACAACAAGGTTATTTCTGAGTTGCATCCTTCGACTTCGAGCAATTAGAATCCCCATCCAGGGGTAGTATTTTCGAATATTCTCGCATACGAAATTTGATTCGATTTCGAATACTCCCCATTTCATTTACATTGCTGTCAATCAACTTTCGTATACGAAATGTACTTGAATGAATTCGAAAATACGACCCCTGGAGTGCGCCCGAAGTACTTTCTGAACGGCACAGAGTGCGCGCACCATTTATCATTTATGAACGGCTAGTGCGTCGAACCAGTATCACACTCACACTGAGTGTGTCATTCCTGAATTCGCCCCAGAGATTTCCAGACTTTTGCAGACATTATCCAGACTTATTCGGAGCTTTCCAGAGTTTTCCAGATTTATCCAGAGTTGTACAGACTGATCCGGATTCTGGAAAATGATCCCCAGGTCTTTTGGGACTTTTTCCAGAATTTCTCCGACCTTTTCAAGAAGTTTCCAGGCCTTTTCCAGACATTTCCAGAGATTTCCAGACTCTTCCAGACAATATCCAGACTTATCCAGAGTTTTACAGACTTCATCCAGATTTATCCAGCCCTTATCCAGACTTGTACAGACTTCGAATTCTAGAAAATTATCCCCAGGTCTTTTGGGACCTTTTCCAGAATTTTTCCGACCCTATCGAGAAGTTTCCAGGCCTTTTCCAGACGTTTCCAGACTTTTCCAGACGTTCCCAGATTTATCCAGACTTGATCCAGACTTTTTCAAACTGATCCGGATTCTAGAAAATGATCCCCAGGTCTATTGGGACCTTTTCCAGAATTTTCCCAACCCTTTCCAGAAATTTCCAAGTCTTTTCCAGACGTTTCTAGAGATTTCCAGACTTCTACAGACTTATCCCGAGTTTTACAGACTCTATCCAGATTTAACCAGACCTTATCACGACTTGTACAGACTGATCCGGATTCTGGAAAATGATCCCCAGGTCTTTTGGGACCTTTGGCAGAATTTTTCCGACCCTTTCCAGAAATTTCCAGGCTCTTTCCAGACGTTTCCAGAGATTTCCAGACTTTTCCAGGCTTTTTCCAGATTTGTACAGACTGCTCCAGACCTTATCCAGTCCTTTGCTGACCTCCCTGGACTTCTTCCAAACATTTGCCCGACTTGTTCCAGCTCACTTGGCTTGTTCCAGGTTCTTGTTCATACACTTCCCAAGAGTCCAAAAGTTCGCACGCATTCCTATGTGCCCGTGCGATAAACATTTTCAATGTTACTTACAAACATACATACATACAAACATATATACAGGTGAAGTTAATATAAGCGTGTTAAATAATAATAAAAAGAAAGTTCTTTAAAATTTACTAATTAAGTCACGAACAGAACTATTAGGGTCCGAATTTATTAGTCGTTCCGCGAGTCTTCTTTGGAGGTCGTGAGTTTGGAATGAACACTTGCTACTATTTGACAGGAGCAATCTGCGAGCAGTGCCACGTGCTAGCCTGTGCCCTGTGGTGCCAGCACATTTTTAAATCTAGAAGAAAATTTGCGCTCCAAAATTTATAAGGGCCGGTTTCTCGATAGCAAGTCACCCCCGGGTGCATCTAAACATTCCGGTACAGGATTCGGCACCTAGGCATATTTCATTGGTCCGTTTGAATTCGGACCGCCAATTAATGCGGAGTGCCGAAATCCGTACTTGAATGTTGAACGGTGCTGAGCCTCAGGTCGGAATGGTATATACGTATACAGTGTGTCCCGCTTAAGGACTGACCACCCTTCTAAAATTTTTATTTTTCAACCGATTCAATTAATTTTTTTTTTGTCTTGTAGCTACTCGAATTTGGCACTTATTAGCCTCATAATTTTATTTCTACGGCTGCACTGGTTTACAGGGTGTCCACATTTATGGGCTCAAATTTCAATAGGTACTATTAGGGACTTTTTTAGAAAAAATCTGATAGCAGATTCTTGTTTAGAATGGTCTAAAACCCTAATGTACGAATTTTTGTTCCAGTGGGATACAGGGTGATCACAACAATTTTTTAAAATTTAATGGATCAAACCGTAAAAATTTTATATTTCGAGACAAGCTTACTACAAATTTTGGTTAAGGATGTTCTAAAACTATGTTGTATCAAGTTTTGTTGTTCTCAAGGCCTCAAAATATGAAATTTTTCCGGTTTGGTTTCATTACATTTTGAAAATTTGTTTTGATCACCCTGTATCCTATTGGAACAAAAATTCGTACATTAAGGTTTTAGACCATTCTAAACAAGAATCTGCTATCAGATTTTTTCTAAAAAAATCCCTAATAGTACTTATTGAAATTTGAGCCTATAAATGTGGACACCCTGTAAACCAGTGCAGCCGTAGAAATAAAATTATGAGCCTAATAAGTGACAAATTCGAGTTGCTACAAGACAAAAAAAAACGAAATGAATCGGTTAAAAAATAAAAATTTTAGAAGGGTGGTCAGTCCTTAAGCGGGACACACTGTATACGTATATACCATTCCGACCTGAGGCTCAGCACCGTTCAACATTCAAGTACGGATTTCGGCACTCCGCATTAATTGGCGGTCCGAATTCAAACGGACCAATGAAATATGCCTAGGTGCCGAATCCTATACCGGAATGTTAGATACCCCCCGGGTTGCATTTTTGTATCGAGCGCCCAGTATACCGCATTCGGGTAACGTCGTATTAACCGAGGCCTGTCTCATAACGAGCGTCTGATTTCCCGATCGATTGTCAAGCTACCGTACGCTTGATACTAGTCTTCTGCGAAATTATGGATCGGCGTCCAACATTTCATTTTTTTTTTTTTTTTAATTGTTTATCATTTATTATGCACTGGCCAGAAAATTATATGTACCACATTGTCGATTCCAGCGAAATACGAACTAATTTCAAGACTAAGCAGGAAGTCGAGGTGAGGGAATAAGTAAGAGCAAAATTATGTTTTATCTACATAACCTTACCATGAATAGAATACCATGGCGAGATAGAATAGGCCACTTTCACGTTTTTTCGAAAACATTTTTGAATTATTGTGTTAGCCATTCTTCCAATGACATTATCATCTGTATACTTTTTTCTCCAAAAAAAAAACGCCTATTTTTTGAAATATGTTAGAACGATTTAAAAATCGAATTTTTAAAGCAGGTAAAAATTAACAAGATTTTTGCTATTTACTTAGGGATTTGTATACCTGTAATCGTTATTTGACAAATCCGGAGATTAGATTCAGGCAGATGTAAATAATTATTTATGATGCTGTCTCTAAGTAACAAAACTAACCAAAACTAACCCAAATTGGAGCTGAGCAAAAGGTTAAGGTAAGGACAGCCTTAGGGTTAGTTTGGGATAGTTTGTTAGAGACAGCATCAAATAACTAGGCAAATAGCAAAATCTTATTAATCTTTAAGTTTTTTGCTACTTTCCATTCCACTTATTGAACTACTAGAATTAAAATTGCTTTACGATTTGACTACCAGAACCAAAATTAAACTAATACATATTACCAAGTAGCTTTGATGGTGAGGAGCCAGGAAAACTCAAAAAGATATTCGAGACTGTAGGCGCGAGTCGCGAGTATCGAGCATACGGTAGTCCGAGTGATTTTCGTACTACCGTGCGCTTGATACGTGCCGAGGTCGGGTACCCCGAATGCGGGTTGCTGGACGCTCGATACAAAAATGCCCCCGGGTTAAGCATATATAGCTCCAGGGATTCTTGGCTCCGGGGTACACATTGCAACTGGACACGTTTATCCTGGAGTTAAAACCATCCCCGAGGTGACTTGCTGTTGTATTCTTCTCAAAAGCTCTATTGTGTCACACAAGGCAATGTTTCGCGAGGATAACCAAGCATACTCGATTATGCCCATCAGATGTTATGTGTCAATGGGGTAGTATACTATATGTATAAAAATCAGTGAAAAAACTGCTCAACATTATTCTATAGGCTTAATGGTGATGATATAGATTATAGTGGGATACTAAATTATTTTATTTTTAACCATATACAGCAGCGGTTCCCAAACTGGGGGGCGCGCCCCCCTGGGGGGGCGTAAAGCAACATTGAGGGGGGCGTAAGTCTTCTAAACAATTAATACAAATTTTAAGCTTTAAAATAAAAAATCAGGTGAAATTTAAAAAAAAGATGTCTACAATCCTACAACAGCGCATACATAAGCCAAAGCAGCTTTGCCATGCGATCTGTTACTGTATTCCTTTTACCCGTTGAGTTACTCGGAGCTGCTTAGTGTCTCGGACACGAAGTCACAAAAATCCTCTATTTCCTTATTCTGTTTACATTTTGACAGCTGAATTGAGTGATCTAACCCAACTTTTTTTTACTTGTTTGTCAACTTTTATTTATCCTGAAGATTCCTGAGTTTCAATAATTTTTCCTTGGTGTTCTTTATCGAGAAATTATTAGAAATTGCTGTTCTTACAGACGTGAATGGAGCGTAAACTAATTTTGACATAGCATAGCGTTACGGTAAGGCATCCGCTAACTCCCGTTAGGTAGCGGGCGGCTCCACTAACGCTAATACCGTGAGAACTGTCATACTTGTCAAATAACGTTACGGTATTTCAAAATTTGGACAGCACGAGAACTCTCTAATATGTGAATTATTCTGAATTGTGTGTTTTTGAGTGACTCCGAGGAGCTCTAGAGCGACACGTTCGGTGTAACTCGATGTATAAAAGGAATACAGTAATTTCTACAGCGGACGCTCGCTGCCCACTGTCATGTCCATTCTTCCTCTGCCAAAGTCCAGTTCAGAGTAGTTACAGTAAGTAAAAAAAAAATGTTTTTGTATAATGGGGGAAAGAAGGGGGGCGCGACCACTTCTTGATTTCAGAAAGGGGGCGCAAAAGAAAAAAGTTTGGGAACCACTGATATACAGGGTGTCCCACGGTGGATGGCGTTATTAGACGTTTATGGAGAACTAAAAAGCGGATCATATTGAAAATTTGGCAACCGGGATAAACGACCATAATCTGCACTTTAAAAATATTTTTGTTTATGCGGTGTTGCCGCTTCTACTCTTAATCAGTGGCAACTTCGCTATTTTAAATGGAACACCCTGTATGTGATTGCATATTTGGATTCTACGTAAAATTCTGAACAGATTTCATGTGATATACCCTATACCTAAGTTCAACTATTTCGGAAATATTGACAGTTGAAAATTGAGTTTTTGTAACTTTGACAGGTTGTAAAACCTAAAGGGTTAATTTTAGAGGAACACCTATTTAACATTCCTATCTTAGATTTTCATAAACTATCATTTGACACCAACTCTGAATTTAACCGGAGATTAAATTTAATTGGATTTTTTAATCATGGATTAAATACAAAGTTGGTGTCAAATTATAGTTTATAAAAATCTAAGAAAGGAATGTAAAATCGGTTTTCCTCTAAAATTAACCGTTCAGGTTTTACAGCCTGTCAAAGTTGCAAAAAGGCAATTTTGAACTGTCATTATTTCCAAAATAGTTGAACTTAGGTATAGGGTATATCACATGAAATCTGTTCAGAATTTTACGTAGAATCCAAATATGCAATCACATACAGGGTGTTCCATTTAAAATAGCGATGTTGCCACTGATTAAGAGTAGAAGCGGTAACACCGCATAAACAAAAATATTTTTAAAGTGTAGATTATGGTCGTTTATCCCGGTTGCCAAATTTTCAATATGATCCGCTTTTTAGTTCTCCATAAACGTCTAATACGCCATCCACCGTGGGACACCCGTATGAAATGTTGTCATTACTGACTTTTTAAAAATTTGAAAATGTCACATTTCTGTCTTTTCATTTTTCTGCTCCATTACCTGTCCCAGGACGGGAAGTGAGGACGGGAAATTTTTTCCGTCCTCATTTCCCGTCCACGGACGGAAAATGGAGCAGGGAAATATTTCCCGTTCTCATTTTCCTCTTCATTTGCCTACCTCATTTGGTTGCCCCGAATTTTTTTTTTTCAAGAAATTATGGTTAAAAATAAAATAGTATACAACCCTCGACGGGAAACTTCATTGCTGTCTCGAGGTTCAGTTTATCTCGACGCTACGCGTCTCGATAAACTATAAAACCTCTCGACCAGTAATGAAGCATTTCCCGTCTCGGATTGTAATATACTATTCCAGCATAGTGTCTATAGAATTAGTCAGAGAAAAATAAACTGTAATTTGAATTTAGCGCCACAGCGGCGACCAATAGTATTTGAGCCGCTGACCATTTGGCAACGCTGCGCAAAATGACAGCTAACTTCAACAGTTCAACGACGTGTGGTGTCTTGTGAATCCAATGAACTATAAACTACACGTATCTGGAATGGCACCGACTGTTGCCGCATATGGCATTTGTATGGCATTTGTCATCTCGCTTAGTGCGTCCAAAAAAGCTACATAGTGGGGGATCCCTTTCTCTCTCTAGTTCATTACTGTTAGGTATGGCTTGTCGCAGAGCTGGGCAAAGCCCTCAGTAAAAGGGCTTGAAGCACTAAGCCCTAAGCCCTCTATCAAAGTGCTTCAATTTCAAGCACAAATTCCTTTTTATTTTTAAAAGTGCTTCACAAGCACAAAGCCCTCAAAGTGCTTTGGGCTTGACAAGCACAAAGCCCTCAAAGTGATTTGAAAAGTGCTTGAAGCACATCAAAAGTGCTTGAGGTGCCTTGAAAAGGGCTTCAAGCTCTTTAAATGTGCTTCAAGCTCTTTAAATGTACTTGAAGCTCTTTAAATGTGCCTAAAGCACTTTGAATTTGTAATAAAATTCTCAAAGTGGCATAAGCTACCGCGTAAACTCATCACACAGAATTGGTATAGTAGAGACGAACTTTACATTTCACAGAGTAGCAGTAGTATGTTTTTTTTTGAGATGTAGTTCTGGGGTAGGTACTTGGGGTACTACATGGTACTTCAATTTTAAGGTTTCCAAATTGTTCAATGGGGAAAAGTGGAAAAAATTCAGTGATAAAGTTAAATAGGGTAGATACCAATATAAATTAATTATTTATTTTAATAATAAGTTCATTCATTTTTTTTTTAAATTCCATTCTAAGCTCGAACCCAAAACCTCCATTGTTAAGAGAGAAAAGACATAAGACGGTTCAAGTTCAAATAAAAGAAAAAAAAATTAAGGGACAAAACACGATCGAAAATTTTTAAGTGGGAGGTTGAATGATGGTCAATTCAAATTCCTTTCAAAGTGCTTCAAGCCCTTTTAAAGTGCTTCAAGCCCTTTTAAAGTGCTTCAAGCCCTTTTAAAGTGCTTCAAGCCCTTTTAAAGTGCTTCAAGCCCTTTCAAAGTGCTTCAAGCTCCCAAAAGTGCTTCAAGCCCTCTTAAAGGGCTTCAAGCCCTTTCAAAGGGCTTCAAGCTCCCAAAAGTGCTTCAAGCCCTCTAAAAGTAATTGAAGCTCATTGAAAGGGCTTGAATTACTTTTTTCAATTACAAATTACCAAGCACTTTTCTAAAGTAATTGACTTTGCAAGCCCCAATTACAAATCTATAAAAGGGCTTGAAGCACAGGGCTTTCAAGCCCTCAAAGTGCTTCAAGCACTTTCGCAAGCACAAAGCACTCAAGCCCTGCCCAGCTCTGGCTTGTCGTTTGATATATTCCTAACCTTAATTATAATAATTTTTAGATAAGGAAAGATTTCCATAATTCGCCGATAAGATAAATAGAGATAGGTTTACCCCACATTCTCCATCTCAATTTGCCGCAAATTTATGGATCGGCGGGCCATTCCAGGTACGTGTAGTTTATAGTTCATTGTGTGAATCGTGTGTCATGTGACATTAGCCGCTTTCCAGTATGGGAGTCTGACGCCCGGAGCTACTCGGGGCGTTGAGCTCCCGAGCTGTACGTATGCGTCAACCTGTCAGCTGTCACATCCGTGGGTGGCTATTTATTTATTTATTTCTTGTTATATCTCAAGATTGAACATTTTAAAAACTATAGTTTTGATTCTCTTTCATTTTTGCTAAATAAAAAAACAAACTGCACAAACAGATAATTATTTTTAAAATTTGACATATTTGACAAAAAGACAGGCGTCTCACGCCATGATACTGGAACAGTACAAATCTAGTGCGTGGCGCCCCTGAAGTGCTCTAGAGCGCGCCAATGTGCATACTGGAAAGCCGCTCCTGTCACAGTATTTGTTTACATTAGGTCTGTTTCTGCAGAAATCACAAACCAGTCAGAGCGAATCTCATTGGTTGAAAAAAGTCAGAAACGGTCAGAGAACTAGTTTTAACCAGGGATATGCGTCTACACGTAGACTTTCATTGTCTACTTTACCTGTAGACAATTGTAGACAATGTAGACAACGTGTCAACAATGTAAAATAATATAAATGACGTCTAATTCTAACCTCACACTTTCCTTTCCGAAAATTATTTTTATTTTATTATCGGTTTTCCTCATATTTATAATCAGTGAATGCTGATATCAAAGTGATAGGTATTAGCTACTTAGGTAGTAGTAATTTTGGATCTTTTTTTTAAATTTTCTAAAATGAGTTTATTGTTACGCCACACACGTAGACAATGTGTAGACAAATGCCCACGTAAACAATTCGAATTGTCTACGCGTAGACAATCAATTGTTTACGTTGACATTGTCTACAGGCACATACTGGTTTTAACCAATGAAATTCACTGTGGCTTGTGATTTCTGCAGAAACAGACCTATAGTTTGATGTAGTAAATTTGACGTTTCGTTCTTGATCGTCAATGTCAGTGCAAATTGTGCGTTCTCAAAACCGTGATGTGTTGCCAGATTAGAAAAACTAACTACGTCACAAGCTTTTATTTTCACGTACAAGCGGGACAGTGGAAATTTAAAAAAAAAAACAGGCTATTGTGGTTTTTACAAAGCAACTAATTACACTAAATAGTACGATGCGTCAAGTATATCAATATATAGCAGTTAAAAATCACATGTATACTACCCCATTGTGTCATACTCCCCTAACTCCTTTACCATCAAATTCTAGGATACTCGAGATCAAGAACACTTAATTTCTTCTGTGAGAACAGACCGAAGATTACCATTTCTACATTTAAAACCGACGAAAAAATTAACTCATTGTCACAGCCTGAATCGCAAGTATTCCATTGAGGTCTGCGGTGACGTCATCATAAAAAGCTGCTGATCGTGATGTCACTCGCAGACCCAGAATTGGATGGAGAGGGAGTTACGGGAGTATGACACAAGACACAATTGACACATAAAAGTGCAATTGATAAAATAATGGTTGCAGGTCACATTGCCAATTGCAGTTTGTAAGAAATTAAAATTCCTCAGAGCTCAGAGCGCATTTCTCTTCTTTTTTAACCCTAGTTAAAAAGAGGCAGAATGGTGTTGAAGTGTGTTGAATCATATAACTGAATCTGTCGATAAACTGGTATTTAGGTTGGCACTCGTGGGTAATGTTGCCAATAGTTGGCTTCTGCAAATCTTTGGTTAGGTATTGATTTTAACATTTTGAGGTTTGTTGCCAGTTTCTAACGAGTCGGGGATTGATAGATGGGATATAATTTATTTGGAATTTCGTTTTTTGGTATTATAATTATTTTCATCAATTTATTCATAAAAATGTAACCTGGGAAAATGACAAACCTTATGGTAGGTATGTCAAAGTAAAACGAAGTTGATGCGGCAACATTGCGACATGCCAACGTCAGAAATTTTGATCCCCCACATACACTGTTCTATTAATTTCCCTATATCTGAGCCACAGCCTTCTGAGCATAATCAGATTTTTGATTATCCTCGCGAAAAATTGCCTACAATCGAACACGCGTCATTTTAATATACATTTTTTAATAATAATAGTTGCTCAGTTGCTCTAAAGTATTAATACTTGATAATAAGTTCTAATATACACATATCTCGAACAAACAATACCATATTATTTTAACTCAATACCAGTTAAATTTTCACGTTTGATTGCATTTAACCACCGTTGTCTTCTGATTTGTTTGTTTAACTTTATCAAACTTCAGGCATTTTGGCATTTTACCAATATTTTTGGGCACTTTAAGACAAGGAGAATACACACTTTAAGGAGTGCTTATCGGCCTTGTTGGTGTGCCACCATTGCCGACGTCATAACTAAGTCGTCAGCTGTTCAAACAGCCTACGTCAAGGCAAGAAATAACATGTTGCCTACGTCAAATCTGGTATTTTGGCTTGGGGGGAAGTGGGGGATTTGTTACACACAGACCTTATGAGGATAGGCCATCCTGGTAGTAGTAGTGTGTATCATCCTTGACTAACATTTGCCTGCCGGCCATTGGCCCTGGCTTACTTTTGACAGCCGCGCTCGGAGTCTAGCGAGTGTGAAGCCGAACTCAGCTAAAACGGAGCTGTTTTCTCGCGTTCACTTTTTTGGAACTGATTCAAAACAGGTTTGAAACAGTAGTCGTGATCGTTTTTGTCATCTTTTTCGTCGATTCGCTGCGAAATTTTGACAGGCAAATGATTTATGCAAATGAGCAAATCGACGAAAAAGATGACAAAAACTGAATTTTCGCGAGGAATGTAGTTCATCCAAGGACGAACCATAGTCCGTCTGTGACGTCATGAGTTTGAACGCTGGCTAGAAGCTGCATCCATGCTTCCGTCAAACTACGTTCAATATGACGTCATGAGTTTCTCGCTTTCTCGCGAAAGCGTTTGTGTTCATGAAATCATGGAAGTAGTTCGTCGCGAAAATTCAGTTAAAAACGAACACGGCATATTCTCGTGTTGAATCAGTGACGTCATGTCAAAATTGGTTCAAACCGTTTTAAAACCATTTTCTCGCGCCGAGAAATTATATCGTCATGTGACACTGTTTTAAACTTTGAAAATTGTTTTAAAGCAGTAGTTGTATTAGTTCGGGCTTGAGCACTCAGATGCAACAAACCCTTTTCCAAAGGAATAAGCGCGTAACACGTAAAGTCCCGGAACTCCTCCTAGGTGTGAAAGGAATACAACTACTATAGGATTTCTACGCTATATTTAGGATGACGTCACATTTAGTAAATTTCTCCTGCAACCCACCAAAACTAAAAGTACTTTTTAACGCATTTAAAGTTAAAGTAGGGGAATTTCAGATGTTTTTGGTTAGCAACGGCGCGAGACGTTGCATGACTTGTATAAACATTTTCATTTCGTTATTTTTAGTAAGTAGTAGTGGTAAATTATAAGAAAAAAATTGGCATTGACAACATTGTCTGTTTTTATTCGATGACGTCATCCTAAATATAACATAAAAAACCTATAGTTGTATACCTTTCAAAAGTTTAGAATACTAGAGCTTTTCGCTCCGGTGTTAGTGGACCCCGATTTGAAAGGAACAGATTATGCGCTGGCTTTCGTGCATTTGAATGGCTTAGTTCGGGTAGGTGCAACAAACACTTTTCGAAATGAATAAGCGCGTAACGCCCGGAGCTGATCCAGATCTCCTCCTAGGTGTGAAATGAATACAACTATTTGAGACGCAAGAAAACCCCTTTGACTTGACATTAGAGCCGCTTTCCAGCATGGGAGTGTGACGCCCGGAGCTACTCGGGGCGTTGAGCCCCCGAGCTGTACGTACGCGTCAACCTATCAGCTGTCACATCCGTGGGTGGCTATTTATCTATTTATCTCTTGTTATATCTCAAGATTGAACATTTTAAAATATTTAGTTTTGATTCTCTTTCATTTTTGATAAATAAAAAAACAAACTACACAAACAAACAAACAGAAAATTATTTTTAAAATTTGACATATTTGACACTAAGACAGGCGTCTCACGCCATGATACTGGAACGGTACAAATCTAGTGCGTGGCGCCCCCGAGGTGCTCTAGAGCGCGCCAGAGCGCGCCAATGTGCATACTGGAAAGCGGCTATTGTTTACCCTGGAGTTATGCTTAGCCCGGGGGTGACCTGCTATTGACAAACCGGTCCCTAGAAAGCTTCGGATGGCATTATTTTGGCATTTTCCACCCGTTCTTAACCTACCTTGCGTTCGGCATCTTGCCGTTATCACGTGACCAGCGAGCGAACAGAACAGTTGAACGCTGTATCATAGCGTTTTCTGTTGGTAAAACTCGTGCTGCCCGAGTTCTGCACTCAACACTGAATTAGTTCACGTTTAGTGCGATCCCAAAAGAACATGAATTTGGCGGGTTTTGTCATTCTTTTCAAATTTATTATTTAAGGATCCCTATCCCTAACCTAACCTAAAAATAAATAACCATATATTTTCAATAGAATAAAAATTAAAAACGTTTGTGTGTATGAAAAAGTTGAAAACGGAAGTTTTTCCTGTGTGTAAAGTACATAATTATGCTGTCTCCCGAGATGTGCAGCAATAATTCCAATGATACCTTCGTTGAAATTAATTTTTATGTCAATTTCAATAAAATTTTGAATTTATGTATATAATGTATATAATAATTTTTCCTCTTCATCGCTGTCGCTCGACGAAGATAAAAAATATAGAATTTCATCAATATCGATATTCATAATTTTTTAGTTTTGTTTATACACAGAATTTTCGGCACTTTACGCCATTTTTGTTGTGCTCTGACATTGGCACGAGCTCTCTGACCTCGTGCTGGAAAACTTGCACGAGGGCAATATTTGATTGCCCTGGTTTTCCAATAGAACATAAAAACCCGCTCGAGAACTGCCAACAGAACATAATTTTTGCATGAGTGCAGCACGAGTTTTACCAACAGAAAACGCTATCAGAGTGCCTGAAATTTTAATAAACGAGCGCGAATGAGCCTCCACCAAGTACACTATTTAAATGAACGAACGGTAAATTCGAACTCGGAGAACTCAGATCAAAATACCGAACGCACGGCTAGGATATGCCATATTGCCCGGACCCAACATATTTTGAAATTTTTATTTACTTTCAATAATGCCGGATTGTAGCACCATTGTCGACGTCATTTACTAAGTCGTCAGCTGTTTGCGCCAGCGGTCATAGTTTAGAATTTAAAATTATGATGAAAAATATAATTTAATTTTAATTGAACAGAGTTGTTTTAGAATGTTAATTAATATTGTAAAATCATTGCCAAGTATGCATAAAGCAAAAGCCCACTGATCATAACATGTGGTTCAAACACCCTACTTCAAGAACGAGAATCGCGTCAAGACGAGAAACGACCAATGAAGTAGTAAGAAGGTTGGAATTGGAATAGTCCTTTGCCTATCTACTCAATATATATTTTTGCGGCCAACATTAGAGTGAGAGAACAGGAGAGATCCGTGAGATTTTCTGCCCTTACTAGCGCTATCTCATCAGGGTTAGAGTGAGAGATATAGGAGATCCAATAGACTTTTTGCCCTTACTAGCGCTATCCCATTCTGGAATCAATTGAATGTCGTAACGCCCATTCCAAACCTTCTTTCTACTCATTGGAAACGACACGCTGCACGTCATCACTGGTGCTTTGGTATGATGACGGGCTTGAGATTTGAACTACACAGGCCTCATCAGGATAGGCTATCCTGTAGTAGTATTATGTATTATCCTTGGTTTGCACCGACCATTTTGGGAGGTTTGGTTTAACGCTTAGGGCTGGGTCCTCAATAGCAAGTAGGGATGCCAAGTTTTTGAAATGGAAAATCGGAAGGTTTGAGTGGGAGGTTTGAGTGCCACACCCAAATTTTTACGAAACAGTCGTTAAAACACCCTGTCAAATATTCGTTTTGTTAAACAAAAAAACAAACTATATACTTGCCAACTCGTTTTTTCCAATTTTTCCGATTCAACCATTGGCTTCAACATAATGCAAATCTCCATAAGGCTCCCTAGATGACGTCATAAAGTTACCCATCATTACCAGACAATAACTCTGGCAACAAAAACCCTAAATAATAAATAAAAATGCAAATGCCCGATAGCGAAAAAGAAATAATTCTTTTGCTAAATATTGAATTATAAGTCAAATGCGAAATTGTTGAAAAGCGGAAGTTAGCGGGAGGTTTTTAGAAAGCGGGAGTTTTTGCTGCGATGTTTTACGGCGGGAGGCATGACAAAAAAGCAGGAGTCTCCCGCCTAAAGCCTAGTACTCATAACTGCGAAATTCGCATTTTTTTGACATTGTTTTCGCAGTTATGAGTACTAGGCTTTAAATCGGGAGGTTTGGCAACCCTAATAGCAATAAGTCACCCCCGGGTTAAGCATAACTCCGGGGTAAACATTGCAACTTGAAGGGCCGGTTTCTCAATAGCGAGTCACCTCCGGGGCTGCGTTCAGGAATGGCTACAACCAAGCCAAAATTGATATTTTGCGTTCGAGTTCGGCTCCAACCTACGTGGTTCGGCATTACCGGTAGAGGGGGAAATAGTTATTTTCCTAACAAGTGCGCAAAGTGTCACTTTTCCTCACGCAAACACAGTTATACGAACGACGCGAAGCGGAGTTCGGATACGTGTTTGCGTGCGGAAAAGACACTTTGCGCACGTGTTAGGAACAACATTTTTCCTACGAGCTTCATATCAGGTAGGTAACAAGATTTTTTTTTTTTTTTAAACCCATAATTTGTTCAATTATTTTTAATTAACTTGAAGCGAACCTATACATTTATCAAAAAATTACCTAATAAAAAAAATAACAGAAAATCCTCGTCAGAGCTGTTCATCTTAAAGCATTTAAATTTGATGATAAAGTTTGTAGATTCTTGCATATAAATAGAGAACAAATCTGACAATGTGTCAAGGTTAATTTATATTTGGTGTTTGTATTGATGTTGGCTGATATAGAAACCGAGAAAAAATTTGTCATCATGTGTCAAAGTCGACAGGTGCACTTATTGTTGCTTGACAAGTATTTTTACTTTTCGGCACTCAGTGCGGATAAGGCCTGTATCCGCACTGAGTGCGGAAAAGTGTAACTTTGAGCCCTGGAATGCGTGCGGAAAAGTACTTCTTTGCGCACGCTCGTAGGAAAAATAGGTTTTGGCATTAGCATTGCCGTTCTTGAACGCACCCCGGGTTAATTGTAACTCCAGGAAAAGCGTGTTGAGTTGCTATGTTTACCCCGGAGTTATGCTTAACCCGGGGGTGACTCGTTATTGAGAAACCGGCCTGAAGACGTTAAAACCAACCCAGAGGTGACTCGCTATTGGGAAACCGATCCTCAAAAAGATTGGCATCGATATTACTAAGCAATATAAGCCGCTTTCCAGTTGACCATTTTGAGCACGCAATCGAGCTTTTGCGCGTGCAATTGCTTCAAGCGCGTGTTCGTGTTCCAGCCGTACTGCGCTCTGAGAGCTGCTACCTTTGCGTTTCAAATACAGAAGACTGTGCTGCACCGTGCTTGAAGCACACAGCTGGAAAGCGGCTATAATATCACTATCGATGTTCAACATCGATGTCTGGCGATCAGATGCCACATCACTATTCTCAACATCTCAACGATCTATAAAAGAAAGGATCTAGGATGTAGTGGCAACACTGTTGTGACGTCACAAATAGGCGTTGTCAAATAATCGGGCGAAACGTCAAACAAACTTTTTTGGCAGTGGCAGTTAGACGAAAAATCTCTTGTGGTTTTGTCATGTCCTAGCAGCAATGTTTTTATTATATATTTGTTTACTTTTGTTTTCACAAGTACACTTTTTCGCAGAAGGTGAGCCCTTTTATTAGATAACAATTTTATTATAATTTATTCATACAGTTTCTATTTATCATTATCAAAACTTTTTATATGTGGACAGGATAAGGTTATGAACAAAAATTTTATTGTTTATTTATCAGTAATTGTTAATGTATTTTGATAAAATATAAATTCCTTCTCATTTATCACTCAATACCACACATAAAACTCTCCGATTAACTACCTAAGCATTAATTTATTTTCATGACTCATTATTAATTTATTCATTATCACTTTTCTAGGTTCATATTATAGCGAATATGAATGCAACACTCCTTTGCTTCAACACTCCAAACTCGATGCTACATCTTCAATGAATGATAGAGGCCCGAATAATGCAGTATTGTATGGTAAGAATTTAATGTACCTTGATAAAATAGTGTTCTAAAAACTAATAGAAATCCCCAATCGGTAATTAGAAAGATTACATCGTAAATGAGCCTGTTCATAATTAAAGCCCATTTCCACTCAATGATTCTGTTTCTAGCCTACATTTTTATCATATAATAATTCAACCGAGAATTCAACTGATATTTCATTCCATTGCATTATGTTCTATTAAATTGAAATTATAAGATGTTTTGAAAACTTGCAATAGACTATAAACCCTCACTATTCTACCCATACAAAATGAATCTTATTTGTGTTAGGACCCTTCAAAAGGCACTGATTTCACTTGTAATTTCAAATTCCAAATAATGTTCTATGAAAAAAAAAAAAAAATAAGAAAAAAAGTTCCTATGAATATGGGTCCAGAAACGTTCCGTTTCCGAGGCATTGGAGCTAGAAATTCAAGAAAATAAAATGTTTTTTTGAATTATATTTCTCAATTTCTAAGACAAATAGCTCAAATTTCGTACAGAGTGTACATCTTTTGTTCTTTTCCAAAAATGGTCACAATCGTCACGATAAATCAAGGGGTTGGTCTTTTTGGGGGGGGGGGGGTGACACCACCCAAAACCACCCTAAATTTCTTATCATCAGCACATTTTCAATTAAATTTTTTTGAGTCACTAGCTTCTCCGTTTCATTGCAAAGGTTTTTGGTACATATCTTGCAATTTTTCCGTATCTCAATTAGTTTTGGCAGTGTTTTCCATAAAAGACAAAACATCCCTTTATTAATCGTAAAGATTATGGCTATTTTTGAAAAAGAACAGAAGATATATGCTCTGTACGAAACTTCCGAGGAAATCTCGGCTATTTATCTTAAAAATTCAAAAATATATTACAAAAAAAATATAATTGTTTTTTTAAATTTCTATTACCAATCCCTCGGAAGCGAAACGTTTCTGTCCTGGTTTCTGTACCTCGGAAACGAAACGTTACCGACGAAACGTTTCCGGACCAATGTTTATAGGAACTTATTTTCTTATTTTGATGAGTTATAGCCACCCTTAAAGTTTTTATCACTATTTCTGAAACACCCTGTATAGGTAATGCCAGCTTTTTACATTTAACTATTTGATAGGATGTACAGCATGTTGGCTTTATAGTTAGCGGATTAGCTAACCTATTGTGCACTTTTTGATAAAGGCACCAAATTTGGCACAGAGGTAGACCGATGTAATATGAACAAATTTGGATGTGGGGATCACCCCATTTGTGCTAATGTTCATTTGCTCTACCCACCCGAAGTCGCCTTCGGGCGGGAACGTCGGACGAGCCGAAGTCCGACCGGAGTATGACCCTCATCGAAACGAATGCAGTTGTTGTAGCGCAAATGGGTACAGCGTTGCCGTTCCCTCTCCATCTGGCGAGTATTTAAAATAGAAAATAGAATTCTATTTCGATATTTTTCAAGTATTGAGTGGGTGTGGTGTTTTGTTTACTTTAAAAATGGAAAATTTTAACTTTTAATATTTTATTGGTTAAATATTAATTTATTTTAACCTTCCATCGCGAGTTTTATAACATCATTAGTCACGCTGTATCACAGAGATACATATACTAAATCATTGATAAAAAAATTGAACCATCTGATGAATTTCGGTTTTACAATTTCTATGTATTGATTCGGGTACTCAACAATCAAAGATAGAACATTTTCACTGAGAAAGAGATTCCAGAAGTTGAATTCTATTTTCGCTATCTTAATGTTTCGAGCGCGCTCGGACTGCTCGGAGTTTACCGAGTGTAAAGCCACTGTGTGCAGAAGCTAGTTTCTGGATAGGAATTAGCAAATAAGCTATCCAAGTGCTCCTAAATAGTCGAAGAAGAACAGTCATTCAGATTTTTTTCATTACCAGGAATCACCTTTTCTACATTTAAAATCGATGAAGAAACAAGCACAACCTGAATCGCAAGCATCCCATCGAGGCTTGCGGGTGACGTCACCACTATAAGAGGCTATGCTGCTAATAGTACTAACGTCACTCGCAGGCCTTGCCGACTCGAGAATTGGCGAACGTACGCCTTATAAGGAAAAGCAATCCTATAGTTTATGATTCTTGCTATGCAAGTGTTTCCAAATAGTCAAAGAAAATTTGATCAGTTAATCATTAAACTAAATAGAGATTTTTTCTCATTATTAGGAAATGGAAATTGTTGGCTTCACGTTTAACTAGTTGGTGGTTAAAAGCTAAATTTTTTCTGGATAGGACTTAGGTGCTCAAGTGCTCCTAAATAGTCAAAGAAAAACATGAATTAGTTATATTATTTGAATTATAGATTTTTTTTGTATTATTATAGGGAACTGAACTACTGGCCTTACGTTTACTTGGGGGTGTAAATATTTGCAGCGAAACTGATAACACTGATAACAGTGGCTATAATGTTGTAATAATTGGAATTAGGTGCTATCTTAGTGCTCCTGAATAGTCGAAGAAAAACTTGAACTATCTAAAACTTCAACTTTTTGGGAGCACTTAAATAGCACCAAATTCCAATACAACATTTTAGTCGCAGTTTTCAGATTCGCTGCAATGCAAATACATCCCCAAGTAAATGTAAAGCCAGCAATTCCTTAATGAAAAAAAAATTTGTACTTCAGTTTAATAATTAACCGATTCAAGTTTTTCTTCAAATATTGAGAAGCACTTAAATAGCACTAATTCCTATCCATAAACATTTTAGCTCTGACACACCACCAACTGAACGTGAAGCCAATAATTTGCCAATAATGAAAAAAAACTGTAATTCAGTTAATAATTAACAGATTCAAGTGTTTCTTTGACAATTTAGGAGCACTTAAATAGTAGGTACCTAAATTCAATCCAAAAACATTTCAGCCTTTAACGGTTTAACGGCCAATTTCATGATAGAGAATTAAAAGTTACTTTAGCTAAATAGACTTTTAGGATGGGATTTTTCTACTTCAAATGGACCTTTATATTTAAAGTTTACTTTAAGTTGATTATGAAATTGGCTGTAAGCCTCTAACACACCCCCAATAAGTAAACGTGAATCCAGGAATTTCCTAATATTGAAAAAAAATCTGTAATTCAGTTAATAATTAACTGATTCAATTTTTTCTTTGACCAGGTATTTAGGAGAACTTTAAAAAGCATATTATCTAAATTCTGATACCAAAGAAAAATTTAAAAAAATATTTTTCACTACAGGGGACTGCTATATTTCATATTAACCTAGCAATCCCTTCGTTTTTTTCCATATGGGACTGCTAGGTTTATTGCCCTAATATTCTGGGAAATCAATAAATAATACAACCCCATATGATTTTAAATCTGGGGAGATACTTTGATAGGTATATGTATTATTGACTTTACATTTATAAATAATTTTACACGTCTGTATAAACTCTACAAGGACTCTACGCTTTAATAAATAAGTATATTATATATTTCTAAAATCTTAACTCTACTGTAGACTGTAGTTAATAAAAATAAAGTCCACAATCATTCACTAAATACAAATACATTTTTTAATTTATTTTTATTATTATCAGCTGATTACACCAGATGTTCCGCGCGCCCGCCGCGTACACAAAACCTTCATAAGCTTCAACTACTCTTGCTACTCCTCCGCGATCATGTTAACTGATCCCGATCATAGCCGATCGCGTTCGTGAGTAGACCATTTGCGGATTAGCACAAATGCACAGTAGCACAAATGGAGCCATCTCTGGATGTGGAGCCATTGGCCAACTGCCCCCCAGCAGCCGTGGTGGTGATTTTCCAAAATGGTTGCCAGTACCCCGAAAGACAATCTCATCTCCATGAGGCAAGCCTCTGCACTCCAGACGCGTTATCAAGTTACCCAATACCAGGCAACCTATCAACTTTAGGAACCTTGGTATCACTCGACCCCCTTTCTGTTTGTAATTTTGGGGGTACCTACCTGTCACCCTCGCTTAGGGATTGACAGGTAGGAGGGTGAAAATACCAATAAAATGGTCGAGTATCGAGCACCCTGTTTATACAAGGTGTCCTATGACGTTTTACACAGGTGATAACTTCGGCATGCCTTATCCAATATAATTGAAATTTTGAGGATCTGGGTGACTTTTTGTGCCGCTTCTACATATGTCATCCAATTTCACTTTCGCTTCAGTTTTGGTCAAGTGACGGCAACTTCAGAAGCTTAAATGTAACTGATGGTATTATATCATTTTTCGTTGGAAAATTAAATTACAAAATCGGCAATGCCATATTTGCCATTAAAAAAAATTATAGAAAGTTACAAAGTGGAACATTCGATGACGCGTTCTGAAGTTGTTCACCTGAATAGAACGTCGTGGGACACCCTGTATATACAGGGTGGGGCACGAAAAACGTCTCACCCAGGTTTTCTCAGGTGTTAGGTGATCAAGCAAAAATCGCTTGACCATTTTATTGGTATTTTCACCCCCTACCTAATGTCAACCCCTAAGCGGGGGTGACAGGTACCTCCAAAATTTCGAACAGAAAGGAGGGCGGGGTGATACGTAATTTGATAGAAGTTTTTATTGAGATTTTTATCCTCGAAATTTTTAGTTGCTACTATATTTACCATGCCAAAATTGCGGCTTGTCAAAGTTAGGAAATAGTACATTGTTATCGCTCGAACCTCCATTTGAAATTTTGTGGGTACCTGACACTCTCGCTTAAGGGTTAAGGCCACTTGAACTAAAATATAAAAGGAAGTAATCGAGAACTCGAGAAGTAATAATTTTAGTAGCCATTACTACAAGAACATTTGACATACACACTTCAACATTTGATGCAGTAAAGGAACTTTTTTTTATAAGTAATACCTAAATAATTCTAATTAAAATAATACCTCAATCACAATGCATTCCTAGGAAAAATAGATACTAAAAAATAAATACTTAAAAATAGAACATCACTTAAATACATTTATATTATCGATAGACAAATTAATAGAATAGGTATAAACTAACAAAGGTTCGACTTCAAATAAGGTATTTAAAATAAAAGAACATTCACATATATGACAAAATTTAAAACACATTCAAAAACACTCAAAACAAGGTTTAATCCGACCTTTATGTATAGAAACAAGGTTTTAAAACAGGACTCAAAAAAACAAACGAAAAGTACTCTCACACACAATATATGACACCTTGATATAAGCATTATTGTTATTCCTATTGTAGCAGTAATTTAATCATAAAACTGCTGAGTACTATAAAATGCTTTGGTAACCAAAAACCCCTTCAAAGAATCTCTAAATGTTTTGAAGTCTGCTATGTTTTTTAAATCCTCTGGTGATTTGTTGAATATTTTTATACTTTCATATATAATCAAGTTTCTTGTTAATGTGTACTTTGGAATTGGTAAGGGAAAATTGTTTTTATAATTCAAATTAGAATTCTCATTACCTATGTTTTGAACTTTTTAAATATTAAGCATGCTGTCTCCACAATAAAAATACAAGGCACAGTCAAAATATTCTCTTGCTTGAAAAGTTCTCTGCAAAAATTTCTGCGGTCGACATTACATAAATATCTAACTGCTCTTTTCTGTATCACAAAGGCCGATTGAACAGATTTTTGAGAAGAAAACCCCCCAGAAAGCAATGCCGTAACGGATATGCGATTCCATCAGTGCATAGTAAGCTATTTTTGCCTAGCTTTTTCCTAGCTCCCTTTCTTTAGTTCTTATTATATAACACCCTTGGGCTAGCTTTTTGTTCAACAAATCAATGTGTGTATCGAATTTTAGTTTTGAGTCGATATGCAGTCCTAAAAATTTAACAAAATCCCTATTTTGTATGGAGACATCATCCAAAACTATATTTTAGACAGAGCACTTAAATGAAAGAATATTTGTTTTAAGAACATTTGAGTTACACCATTCTTTTACTTTGTATAGATCGTTTTCTATAATATCCCTTAAAACTAGTGGGTCCTTGTGTTTCCAAATCATTGTAGTGTCAACCGCAAATATCACAAATATCCCCAATATATCCAGGGCTGGTAAGTCATTTAAATACAATAGAAAAAGGATAGGACCCAGTACAGAACCCTGCAGAACGCCATGCGTTAAATTTTGAAATTCTGAATCGTTATAATTTGCTATCCTAACAATCTGGCTTCTTCCCGCAAAATAAAATGTGTCCCCAAAAAACAAAAAATAACGTGTCCGAGCGATTTTTGATCAATCACCTCAAACCTGAGACGAGACCTGAGAAAACCTAGGTGGGAAGTTTTTTGTGCCCCACCCTGTATAACTTAAAAACGATCTGGCATGTTTTTATTCAAAACGTGTACTAAAACCTTCAGTAGCAAACTTTATCTCACTTCCGTTGTCTTTCGGAGTGTCCACAGGCGGCCATTTTAAAACATCGCCGCTACGGTCACCAGGGGGCAGTTGGCCGATGGCTCCACATCCAGATTTATTCATATTACATCGGTCTACCTTTTTGCCTTTATCAAAAAGTGCACAATATGTTGAAATATTCTAGCTAAGCTGTCGCACTATTAGTGGTTAGGGTGACCCGAGGGGTGACCCATAACAAAATATCAATAATATTATTTTTCCTTAAATAGAACACCCTGTATATTATTACATTTTTGGATTCTTTAGAAAATTTAATATATTTTTTGTGTATTATGTTTTATACTCGGTTCTATACCTATCTTCAACTGTTTCTGAATTTGATAATCGAAATATTTTACCTGAGATTTTACCTAATTTATTTAAATAAAACAAGAAACCCATAAAACAATCCGAGGGGTGAATAGCTGACCCAAAATTTGTACACCGACTGCCAAATTCCACAATCTTTAAGGAAATTTGCTAAGATTGTGAGTGATTGTATAAGATTGTGTACGATTGTGTAATGATTGTGAATGATTGTGACTGATTGTGAATGATTGTGTCTGATTGTGTAAGGATTGTGAATAATTGCGAGTGATTGTGACTGTTTGTGTCACAATTGTGAGTGATTGTGTAAGGATTGTGAATGATTGTGATCACTATGTATAATAATTGGGTTAGAAAAAAAACAACAAAATATCAAAACTAAGTTTTTCTCTGTAATTTTGAAAGGTTTTTTAGAAAATGTTGTATTTTGGGACGCCCCTTGTATCTTTCATAAGTGTTCCAAAAGATGACAACAGGTTCTTGTTCTTAGAGATCTTTCTACGGAGATTCCAATGGCGAAGTCAATTTTTCTCTAGAAGTGATAGTTTTTAAATAAGAATGTGTTTGAAAAGGACTTTATATCTGTAAGGAAAATGAGAAAGGTCTCTTTCTAACTCATTGTTTCTGTTTCTTATGACAAAAACAAGACAATGTTGCTCGGAAACTGTTAGAGATAAACCAAGAGATAAACCTATCGAACTTTATATCATTGAAATCAGCAAAAGCAGAGCTATCCAATGAGTTAATAATATACAGGGTGTCTTATTTGAAAAAACGTATGGTTCATAATTTAAAAACTGTCACTTCTCGTGTCACTTCTAGAAAAAGACTGACTACCCCACTGGAATCTACGTAAAAAGATCTATAAGGATTTGTTGTCACCTGATCACTTGTGAGAGAACTGAGATACAAAGGGCTGTCCCAAAATGCAACATTTTCAAAAACACCTTGTATCTTGAAAACAAAAAGGGCGATGACAATTCTGTCGGTGGCATCTTTTGGCTGGCAAAAAAGTAACCATTTGGGAAAACCGCATCCTACTAACTCTAATAGCAACCGAATTACCTATCTCTTATCTTATGTACAACCAAAATGGAACACCCTGTACAGGGTGGCTCAGAGGAGGATGGCAAATAAAAAAGAATTTGGTGTGAGGTAGATACTTGGTTTCAAATTGGGATTTCAGGTACTTGAAAATGTAAAATGCAATTTTGTTAGAAAAGTCGAATGGGGGGGGCTTACTTGACAGAGCTAATTTTTGAGCTTTCTGAAGTTATTTATAAGTAAAATACAATAACTTTAATGCAGCTGCTGCTGATCTATGCGTGTATTAGCGGTATCGCATTTAGTTGAGGTGCATGCGGGTTGCGTTCATAACTTAAAGTTTGCCAAAATTGACTCTGAAAGAGATAGACATAGACTGACTATAAGCCTCATCTTTATAGTATTGAAGAGTAATTTCCGTAAAAAGCCATTTACTATTTAATTTTATTTATTTTTTCTGATCTGTTTGTTTATTTTCCACCGCCCACTAATTTGTGCTTACCGCCCCCCAAAATCAGCTGAGCTCTTTACCACCCGCCGAGATGGTTGTAGCGCCCACTGGGAGGCGTTATCGCCCACTTTGGGAACCACTGGTGTAAATGGATAGTTTTTAAAATGGATTGTACCAAATACAGATATTTTTTTTTTACAACGTCCAGGTCTGGATTTTTAGGCCATCTCAAGACTTCTAAAATAGTTATATGTCATTCTACTTTTGTCAATTTTCCAATTTGGTATTTGTTAGAGAAGGCAACTGCATAATACTTTTCTACTTCAAGCTCTTCTTCAAGCTGCTGTTCTGGATCATTGAAATCTTCCTCTCCACTTTCTAAATCATGGAAGCTAATTAATGAATCGGTTGATTCTGATCGAGATTCTGATGTTTCATCATCAACCATCAATTAGTTTACATTTTGTACTTTTTGCATATTAGCTTTTTTGCGGTTTTAGTATTTTTGAAGTTTCTTTCTTTTCTTGGTTTTTACTATTTTTCTCTCTATTTTTTTTCTCAATTTTTTTATTACTTCTTTCATTTTTTTCAATTTGTTTTGTTGTCACTTTTTTTGACATTTTGATGATAATTTCCCATATTTTTCTGAAAATAGCCAATAGAAAGAAGTTTTCTTACTGTTAGTAGTTTTTTATTTCTCGATATTACTTGGATTTAGTGTGAATTCTTTTTGGTTTTTCATTTAAACTTTTTTGCTTTTTATTGATAATTCTTTAATTGAACATTGTCAACTGAAGAAAGTAAAGATAGGTCCTTTTCGATAATTATACATATTCCGATTCTTCCTCATATATTTATGCTTGTTTTAGGGTTTATGGGAATTTTCCTATACAGTATGACGGAGTTCAGAAATGTATGCTGCAGAGGTGGCATAGGTACAAAAGTTAGCTAATCAAAAGGGCTTATTAGCTAATTAGCTTATTATTATGGGCGAGAATAAAGTAAATAAAACTATTTGGAGGGACTCCACATGCGACAGATGGTGGTAGATTGTGTAGCGATTGTGAGATATTGTGCAACGATTGTGGGAGATTTTGACACGATTGCGAGAGATTGTGTAACGATTGTGACAGATTATGTGAAATTGTGTAACGATTGTGACAGATTGTGTGAGATTGTGACAGATTGTGAACGATTGTGATCTGATTGTGAATGATTGTGTAAAGATTGTGAGGAATATGTACACCGACTGCAAGAGCTATTCACCCCTCCAAACAATCAATACTAAATAAGACGATTCGGCACAATGAAATAAGATAATTCATGTCTGCAATGTCTTTTCGAGGAGTTGAATATTTGGAAAACTATCAGGAAAACTATTATTGTTGTCGAAAAGACTGCCCTTAAACCCCAAAAAAAAATCTATCCATTAGACTAAAATCTGGGCTGTTTGACGGCAATTTTATATTCCCATATCTTCCTTTCCATTTAGGATATTCAACTATATTATTCAAATATTTTGTTACATTTCCAATATCATCCAGGAAAGTCCCATCCGAACAAGGAAGCCCCATCCTGTTGCCAAATAACCTGTTTAAGTGAGCTAGAGGGATTTCTTTCAAATATCCTTGAATTTTGTTGGTTAGAAATTGTAGGTATCTTTCATCCGTCAAACTCCTCTCCTCTCATAAACTTAAATGTTCCAATATACAATTATTTATTCGCAATACTTACCACATCTAACGTTAATGGATCTACGATCCAACGACAAGCCTTATTCTTGTGATATCTTTTAAAAGAAAAATAAAGATACTCAAGTTAGAATTTTACCTCCCTCCAGTCCTTCCTAGTCTTGTTCCTATTTGAATTAACAAAAATAGGTTTATTTGATTTACTACATTCATAGAATTTTACCTTGGAAACATAATAAAAGGCATTAAGCTCTTCATTTTCATTCACAATATGATTCCTCTGTTAAATTTTTGAGTTGAATAAATACATTTTTAGTTGGTGTTTGACGGTTTTTGTACTTAGAATTGTAAAATCAAATTTTTCTTGTTCTGTGTAGCCCATTTTTATAGAAAATAATACATGGACAAAATCGAGGAGAAAATAAGTCAATTTTGCCAAAAATAACAGGTAAATCTGTTCTCTGTTACTTACGTACTTAGTTAATAAGTGACATAATGCTTATAATTATTTCGGAAACAGTTGAGGATAGGTATTAGGTATAGGATATTTATTATACATGGAAAAGATCTAAAACTTCTGAAGAATCCAAAAATATAGGTAATAATATACCTACAGGGTATTCCATTTTTTCTCGCTCTTTTTTATAACACTTATAAAGTCAAATTCCTTGTCTTTAAACCATGTGTCAAAATCTTCAAATTGCAAAGCTACCTATTGGTCAAAATGTGACCAATGATCCTGTACCTAGATACTACTGACATGACACCATAGGGGCCTGTTTCATAATAGTTATTTATGATATAAGTGTTAAAAGTACATTTTTAAGGCATGCATGTGAAAGTTTGCAGAATGAGCGAAGCGAATTCTGCAATTCACATAAGTGCCTTAAAAATACTTTTAACACAAATATCATACAATATTTTTTCTACAAACGAAATGAATAATAAATTGGAAGCATCTTTCCTACATAAAATTATTGAATTTGACATTTGTCAAAAAGTTCAAACAACCAGCACCTTGTTTTACAGGTAATGAAATGTCTTGTCAGTTTCTTGAAAGACTGTCGTGGTTAGTAATGTTTTTTGCTTAAAATGCAACAAAATACAGAAGAAAAAGAGGGTTGCATCGATCCCTTGAAAAATATAGATGAGGCGGCCAATCGGGCTACCTCAGTTGTTCAAATTTCACCATTCATATCAATGTAAATAACTAAAAATACAAACTTTTTTTGACGTTCGCTCTCAAAATTTGATGTTTCATTTTTAACACTAGTGCTATAAAGACTTTATGGCACTAGTGCGATAAAGTAACATTTTTAATGCTTCGGGGGGGTGTTAAAAATTGCATTTTTAACACGTTTGTAGAAAAAAAATATTAGTCTAATAATATTACTCTTTAGCAAATATTAATGATGAAAATTATGAGTTGGGGTTCCAAAAAAAATATTAGTAATACATATTATCAGTTATGACATTTCTTCTTGAAATATTAGTGATTTCTATTAGACTAATGAATTCATTAGTTTCATAAATAAATGAGTCTATTGATAAACACTGATATTATTTGTGAAAATCTATTACCATCGTGCCTATAATATTATCATTAGTAGTCAACGACTTCGTTGAAAAAAATAAAACTTAAGTTCTTTGACGTTCTTTCTCTTTACAATTGTGCTGCAAACAAGAGAAATAAAACTCAGTAATAAATTATGAGTAAATCAAGCGATCAAGAAATAAGTTTGGGTAAGAAAACCATGAAGTTTCAAAGGACGAACTCCCGAACTCCCTATTTATACATGGAAGAAACTTGCGAGTTAAATGTAAGATTTAGGTTGTCAACATAAAAATTTGATTTCGTTCTTGTCCGAATTGAGCATAGTTTGTTGTATGCTACTAGAAGAAATCATGCCCTAACACCAAAACAACAGATTATGGTTGCACTTCATTGGTAGTGAGGAGCACTTGCTACATTTGTCGAGCGCCACAGAAATAGTTCCTTAAACATCATGCTTGTATGTGGTCCATCCTTAAAATTTTATTATGTTTGTGCTAATTGACGGAATAGCTTGTTATGTGAAAGAATGGACGAGGAATGATTACCGTTTCATGGCAGCTTTTTGCTTGGAAATTCTATGACAATGTCAATTTTCAACTTCAAAACAAAACGCGTCACTAATGTGGTAATATTATTAGTGTTTGGATTTTATTAGTAGCAATGAAGTAGGTATTTATGAAACAGAAAAAGCTAAGCTAATAATTTTATTTCATTAGACTAATATTATTAGCTAATAATATTAGGAAGTTTTATGAAACAGGCCCGAGGCACTACATGACTTATGAGTAGACAGACGAATTATGCCAAACTTTTAGTCGTTTCTTGAGACTTCCTTGGGAGTCAGAATCGACATTTGTTACTATTGGACAAGTTTATCATGTCAATTCTAAACGTCCAAGGCTTCCTTGAGGTCCAAGGAAACCTCAAAGTTAGTCTATAAATTCGGTAATCTGTTCCCAAAATGACAACATCCATAAAAAGTATCTGATAGAACGTCATCATACTATAAAGGCATTTCTGATCACTTTGGGTAGTATTGGGAAAACACAAAAGACCAAATTTCCATGTTATTTCTAAATCTTTCGAGAAACCGTTCTTTTATCTGGACATTTATCTATACCTAGGATGCCCAAACAAAAAGTTCACAAATTTTCAGTTTTCTTTTTGGTTATTTTAGAAGAAATTTTGTTAAGTAGAACATATTTTTGGGTCATTTTGAAAAATCCGGAAAAATCCTAAAAAAGGCGCATTTTTGGTCGATATTCAAAAAAGCACTCCTGAATTTATGGGCACTTTTGATTTTATCATTTTCAGGTGGATATTTCATATTTCCAATAGAATATAAATCAAGTCAAGACATTGCCAACTCAATTGCCAAAATTATTTTATTTGCTATTTAATTAGAGTACCTATCGTCAGAAGCTCATATATTAAAAAATGAAATCAGTTTTTCGAAAATAAATTTTCGAAAAATCGAAAAATACTTGGCAGTATATCGAATCCAAGTTATTAGAGGATTTTTTGGAAAACACAAGTGTTTCGAAAAACTGATTTTATTCTACACCCAAATGGGCTGTTCTCGGTTATTGCATTGTTTGTGTCAGAGCAATACAACTCATAGTATGAGTAATTAGCATCGTATTGGAGCTTTGGCGAAACACTTGTGTTTTCCAAAAAATCCTCTAATAACTATTAAAAAATGGATGAGATTATTCAGGTTGTTTTTTGCCCAGAAATCATTTATAAACTTCTTATGTAAAAGTAGCATCATCAAGCAAGTAGTTGATATTGTTGATATTTATGTTTAGAAATATGTTTCAAGTTGGCTTGAAACTTCAATTAATCCTTAAAAGTAGTAAATTTGATCATAAATATGGGTACCTACACCTACCTATGTCCATACATTCTAGTTTAAATTATAGCATCTTTTGTCTCATAAGAGCTGACTTTTTAAATATAGGTACCTACTTGTGAGGCAAAACTGTAACTAATATGTTAAGCCCTATGTTAAGTCATTACTTGGAACGACCCCGAATCTAAATAAATAAATATAAATTCAAATCATTTTAGAGTTTAAATTCATCTTCTGACTCAAACTTTTATTCGGTAGGTTTCTAGCTGACTGGGAGGCCTGCTAATTCTCTAAAAATTCACAATGTCTAAAACCAGTGTCAGGTGGTGTTTTAACATAACCAAATGGTCGCCGACCTATCAGGAACTGTTGCTAGCAACTGCCTGTATTCAGCCAGAAGAAAAACTGAGATTGGGCAAGTTTGTGTTCAACAAAGACTTTAAATCTTCCTTAATCGGTAGATTGATGATGAGAAAATTTGTGTCCGAAGGGTGCAACTTGCGCTATAACGATTTGAAGTTCAGTAGGAACAGTGAAACTGGCCGACCAGTGTTAAGTGACTTTGCAAATGTTAACTTTAATGTTTCTCATCAAGGGGATTATACGGTTTTAGCTGGGGAAATTGGTAGTGATTTACTGTTAGGTATAGACTTGATGAAATTAGAATATACGGGGGGCAAGCCCCTTAATGAATTTTTCCGAATAATGACTAAGAATTTTTCTGCTCAAGAATGGAAACAAATATATGAATCTTCTAGTAAAACAGAGCAAACTAATACATTTTGTAGGATATGGTCTTTGAAAGAGAGCTATACTAAAGCCATAGGTGTAGGCATTACCATTAATTTAAACGATTTAAGTTTTGAATTAGCCTCTGCTTTATCCAAAGGGTGTTATGTTGATGACACAAAATTATTTGTTAGAGGCGACGAAATGACAGAATGGCATTTTCAAGAAACACTCTTAGATGATTTTCATTGCGTAGCAATAGCATCAAATAAGCAAGTCCCACAAGTTGAGTTTAAAGAGTTGAATTTTGAGGAATTAATGGAAAATGCTAAGACAATTTTGCCTCAAGATGAGAGTTATTGTTTGGATTATTTTAAGAAACCCGAAAAATCTTTTTAAGTTTCTCTTATTAATAAACTAGAATGTATGGATAGGGCACTGGAAATAAAAATCTTTTCAAAAAGCATAATACTTATTGTTATTTAAATTTATCCTTTTTCTATTGATTAAAGAAACTTTAGTCGTTTTTAGGGTAGGTGCCTGTATCTGAGTGGCACAGTATTTTTAGTAGCGATTGCATGTTCTGTGTTTTTACTTTGCCATTTTGCATGTTTTTATTTTATTTATGAGTTTAGATATGTTATCAAATTCCATGGGGATTTTGACTGGAACAAACTTTGATACGCAATATATGTTTGAATACTTACAATACTTACAAAATTGTGTTTTGTGTCACAATTATGTGTAGAAGTTTACTGGAGTAATATCCTATGCCAAACTTATCCTCCCAATGATTTTCTCAATAAAGATTTTCAAGGATCGGAAAAGGATTTGAGTGTATCATGAAAACGTCACTAGTCAGAGATAAAGAACTTGTTATTTGCGAAAGTCTACTATAGTATCCACAGGCTTGTCTATGATAAGAATTCCTTCTGCTGACGTTAAGTCACTTTTAACAATATCTCTAAGCAAATACATACACAAAAATCTTAATTTCTGTTCTGTAACCAAGGTACCAATGCCTGGACGGCTAAAGATAATGATTTCTCTCAATATCTCATAATCGATTTGGGCCAAGTTATGAACGTAACTAGAGTATGGACGCAGGGCAGACCTTTCAGTCACGAGTACGTCATGGAGTACCAAATCAGTTTTGGTACCAACGGACAGGATTACGTTTTTTATCGAGACTCTGAAGGAGATATTAGGGTAGGTATATTTTTCAAGAAAATAAGGTTTGACCTATTATAATGAAAATATCTGAAAGAAAAAGTCAACAAAATTTAAATTTTAAACTGATTGTAAGGGTTATGGGTCCAGTTACTTCCGGTTATGTAAGAGACATATAGCTATTTTAGCCACAAACCTGTTTAGCAAGATAAGTCCTGTCTATAAGTCTATTGCTTTGCTTTTTTAGTTTGTAGGAACTGTATAGTAATTTTAGTTGTATTTTAGAGTTTAGTAGCAGTCTTGTAAATAACTTAAATACTCACTTAAATAGCTCCTCATTAACTCATAAGCTTTATTTAATCTTAAATTACACTGCCAAGAGTCTGTTGGTGGTGGTGTCAATCTTTGAAATTTGCCTACATTTGGTTCAATTATATAATAAAGACTAAAGGTAAAAGACGCTGATCAAAGAATGTTTATCTTCAATAATAGTCATTCAACGTTTTTCCATCAGGATTTTAATTTTAAAAAAGGCTGTTGTATATTAGCTTTAACATGTATTCTGGTTGCTCTCTCCCATTGCTTATTACAGTATAATCATTATCTTTTTCCTCTAGTCTTCATGAATTGTATAACAAAACAATAGCGCCTAATGTAAATTTGTGAATAAAATTTCCCATCAGTAAAATTACTAAGTGTACTTACATGAAAAGTTATAAAATTCATGTTTTAATCAATCTGTCTTTCTGTTTCTTACAAAAACTAACATTTTCCAATTCCCTCCACCCAATTTCTTCTAAGGTGGCTCAGCATGGACTCCCAAGGAAAGTACCTACTTTGAAAAGCTAATAATCGATTTGGGTGGCAGATACGAAGTACGTTCCATAGCAACGCAGGGTCGCGCCATGACCCGAGAGTTCGTCTCGGAGTATGTTGTGGAGTACTCGCATAGCGGCAACGAAGGATGGAGGGCTTTCCGTGATTCTCATGGACAAATCGAGGTGGTTATTGTATATTTGATTTTAGAAATTTATTTCATACTGGGTGATTTAATATGACTAATATTTGTGATTTATGATGACGCGGTATCAAAAAGAATTTACCTATGCTAAGTCACCCAGTCGTTTTAAAAACTAAGTTCTTTTAACTGCTCTTAACTTCACTATCACTGCTTTTGCACCGCACTAATTTTTCCTATTTTTCTATAAAGGTTTGTCGTTAGAATTTCAATTATTATGAGCACATAGTTAAAAAGTAACATCAATATTCACGAGTCCATTACCGATAACCATTATCTTCAACTATTAATAATATTAGAAAAACCAAGATCTCTTATTTTCAATAATTGTAAGATTTAAGGTGTTTTACACCATCCCTCAAATATTTTCAAGTATATTATTTCCAAACTCAATTGGAACAAGGTACCAACTGGTGGTTGACTGGTCACTAAAAATTTCCATAAGAAATGCACTGCCACTAGTCAGCCACCAGTTATGATTTATGTTCACCTTGTTCCAATTGACTTTGGAAAAACTATACCTATTCATTCTAAGACATATAAGTCAAATTAGTAATATAATGTTTAATTAAAAATCAGTAATGGTAATATTTGTTAATGGACTTCCACAATTGATTTGTTCAATATTTTCACATAAAAATTCCACACTAGATGTTCAGAGGTAACGAAGACGGTGAATCAGTACAAAAAAACGAATTCGAAGTACCAATTATAGCCCAATGGGTGCGTATAAATCCCACTAGATGGCGTGACAGAATCTCGATGAGAGTCGAACTGTTTGGCTGTGAATATGGTAAGTAGGATGCACAACTGTATTTTAAAAGTTTATTTAATTGCAATATTTTCAGTTGCCCAAAATATGTACTTCAATGGTACCTCCCTTCTCAAACTAGACCTACTTAGAGATCCCATAGCTGCCTTAAGGGAAACCATCAAATTTCGGTTCAAAACTGCTTCGGCCAATGGAGTTTTGCTTTACAGCAGAGGCACTCAGGGTGACTATATTGCCTTGCAACTTAGAGAGAACAGGATGTTGCTTAATATCGATTTAGGTAGAGTGTTGCCAGGAAATAGGAAAACATTAATTAATGTAAAATATTTCAGGTTCCGGGATGGTAACAAGCTTGAGCGTAGGAAGTCTTTTGGACGACAATATTTGGCATGACGTAGTTATTTCGAGGAACAAGAGAGAGATATTGTTTTCAGTTGATAGAGTTGTTGTACAGGAACGCATCGAAGGCGATTTCAATAGGCTTAATTTGAATAGAGATGTAAGTTTTATTTTGGGACACTTTCTAAGGCGGAAACACATTATTTTCGCTTTGCGAGAGGACTCAATGGTCTCTAATGGAATTCATGGAAGGTATTCATAATCAGAACATAGTTGAGTAGTTGAGCATAGTCAGCCAGGGCAGCATCTCCAAACCTAAAATTATTATGCCTAAAAAAGCTGTTTGATTCAATGTAAGTATATGGGTAGTCTAATGAAGTTTCTATGCACATGAAGATATTGAAGATGGGCTCTCACCAGAAGCCCGATCCTCGAGCCAGGGAGAAGAGCTCCACGAGCCAGGGAGAAGAGCTCCACGATAGAACGAATGTTTTGTCTTTGTCAACGTAAGTAATCGAAAAGTAAATGAGAATGATAAAGACGAAAAATTTGTTCTCTCGAGGAGCTCTACTCCCTGGCTCGAGGATCGGCCCTCAGAGCTCAGTGTAAAGTTTAAAAAGATGTTACACAACTCCCCAGTATGACGCTTGACACTAACTATTGACTAACCCAATCATTCTTAATGATGTGCATACACGTCAAGAAAAAGAGTCCAATGTCTCTCAACGTATCAACCACTAGAAGAGACTGGCCATCCCACATGTACTGAAAGTTCTTACAGGATTGCTAAAAAACTTCATAAATTCACACCTTGAGATATTTAGAGCCATCCCGTTCTTACTTTCCTACACCAGTAGGAAACTCTGTCTACAGGGATGCTATCAGCACTAAAAAATTGTACCAGAAAGTAGGGAATAATTTTACTAGATTGGCGACATTGTGTACTAGCTGAAAGCGCATCAAATTTTAAATTTGAATACAAATGTAAGCTCTGCTAAATGGGTGAATATAATTTATTTTAGGGTCGGTTTCTCAATAGCGAGTCACCTGCGGGTTGGTTTTGACTCCAGGGTAAACGTGTCCAGTTGCAATGTTTACCTAGAGTTATCCTTAACCTGGGGGTGACTCGCTATTGGAGAAACGGCCCTGAATGATAGGAATAAATAAATTTCCACATATTTAGTTATAAATCGACTATCGATTAGCATGATCCGCTGAATAACCGAATATTCACCCATACATGACACACGTCAAGTCACAGAATGAAAAACTCCCCCACCATCAAATTCTAGGATACTCGAGGATCAAGAACACTAATTTGTTCTGTGAGAACAGACCGAAAATCACCTTTCCTACATTTAAAATCGACGAAAAAATTAACTCACTAGCATAGCCCGATTCGCAAGCATTCGATCGAGGTCTGCAGGTGACGTCATCGCTATTTTCTGTTGATAGTGACGTCTTTCGCAGGCCCAGAATTTGATGGAGAAGGAGTTAAAGCAGCATTTACATTCACTTCTAACTTTAAGTTAAAATTGACGTTTGATATTTTATCATTTACATTGCAGAACAAAATTGTCAAAATTCACTCAGGTTGATCGAGGTTTGTTTATTATTTGCGTTTTCTGTAGGTCTGAAAGTTTTTGAATTTTTGAATATGGACATGGACAATCAGAAAAAAATTGTGGTTCTGGGAACGTCTGCGGTTGTTTTGGGTGTTTTGCACCTAAAAAATAAGAAAAAAAGACCCCCCTGCAGAAAAAGATCAATATGGGTTAGGAATATTTTCCTACAAAGGAAAGAACAAGGGTTTTTTGATAACTTAATTCGGGAATTACAAATAAGTAGCCCAGAACTATTTCTCAATTTCACTCGTATCATCCGCCTCAACTAGATGTTTAGAAAGTCTTCTTTCATTATGTGGGCCATTTTTATGTCTTCTGTGTCTTCATCAACAATATAATAATTTTCAATATTTTCCTGGATATTTCCGTAATTTTCACTTCTACTACCGACACCCTGGCTTCCATCGTCTAACCAAATATTCATGATTGCTTTTTTTGCTTGTTCCGTTTATTTGGATATTGGAAATTGAGAAAAACCGTCAAGTCAACATGACAGAATTTTATGAGAATTTAAAAATTCATTTTACAAATTTCTCCTTGCCTTTGGCAAGCAGCTCGCCCAAATTTGAAGTGCACTTCGAAGTGAACTTCAAATTTATTTCAATGTAAATGGATCTGTGCTGTCGCCATATGGCAAGCACGTCAATTTCAAGACAAATTGGACTTCGAAGTGAATGTAAATGCACCATTAGGGAAGTATGACACAATTGACACATCACATAACCCAGCATCATTGCCCAGCACAATGAATATTGACGAACGTGAAGCCTATTGCCACTGCTGCGGAGGGGATACCTGTTTTTGTCGCACTCATTATGTTAAATGGCGGAAATTGCTTCCAACACGTATTCCAATTGATGAAACCTGTGAAGGTAAATATGACAAAACTTTCCAAAACATCATATGTCAGCGAGCAACAGAAAAAAACAACATTCCCCTTTGTGGCATCTGTCTTTCATGGCTACATTTTTTTGGCAGATATGGCAATGTGTGCGCATTCCAGTTTTTGGCTATAGTTCATTGGCCCAGCATAATCCGATTATGCTTGAATATCCTCGCCAGTCTAATACCAGGTATACCTAGCTTTAGCCGCACCATAATGGGACCGGAACGTGAAACCCAACCCACAAGTAGAGAGTGGAGCGCAGAACTCGGGTACAGTATAGAGTGAAAAGCGACACTCGACTCGTAATTTAAATTGTACTAGATTTATAAGAGAGGTACTAGTGTACTAGGTGAAACATAATTGTGCTAGATCTAGTACAATTGTACTAGAAATAGCATCCCTCTCTGTCTAGGTCATCCTGAAGGTCCAAACGGTCCCCAAAAGTATTGATCATGATCATGCTTTTTCTTCTTCATTGAGTCTTGTATGCTTGTCCGCACATTGGGATCATTTTATCCTTTCCTTTTCCTGATCGCACTAAGAGAGTATTGGCTTCAGCCTGGCAGAAAATTGTTGCTGCATCAGATATTCCACTCCAGTCTCTGATGTTACGAAGCCAAGAATGTCGTTTTCTTCCAGGTTCACGGCGGCCTTCCATTTTTTCTTGAAGAATAAATTTGGGGATTGCATAATCTTTGGTTACATGAATGATTCACCGTTTTGACTTTAATTGACCAAATTTAAGCTCGAATCACTCTAGCACAAATCCAATGATAGATCTCTAGGCAACAACATTGTCTTGAGTTTCCAGAATGCTGTTTTGGCCCTACCAACCCATGTTTTAACTTCCTCGTCAAAGTCCCACTTATTATTATTAACAGATAGTAGATATTTGAACTTTGAGACATGTTCTATTACTTCATCATCTATCAAAATGTTGGGCTCTGCAGTAGGTCTGCCAATACTCATAACTTTCGTCTATTCTATGTTTATATGCAGACTATAATGATGTTCCTGTTGGTTGATTTTATCAAGTTAATATTTTAGATCTTCCGAAGTATTAGCTATAATTCCTGTATCGTTAGCATATCTGATATAATTTATAGGCTTTCCGTTGATTTTAATACCCTTGGCTTCATTTTCTAGTTCAAGCTGAATCCCACATAAATATTTAACAGTAATGTGATAAAATACATCCCTGGTTAACTCCTTTTGAAATTTCAAATGGTTCAGTCAATAGATCATCTTGTATTCTCTTCTGCGGTTTGACTCCAGTATAAATTTTGTGTAAATTTAACGTTGTTGTCGACACTTATATCTCTTAACCTATGAATCAGTAGATCGTGCTTTACATTCTGAAATGCGCGTCTGTAGTTGATAAAGCAGACAGACATTTTTACGTTAATCATAGTATTTTTGAACTAATAGTCTCGAGGAGCACTCACTATGTCTCTCTAGTTCCCAATCCTCTGATAAATCCGAACTGTGTTTCCCCACTCATTTCTTCATTGTTCACACTAAACATCTTCATGTCGTCAGAGAGAAGTGAGAATTGACTTGATCGGATGCACGCCAAAAGAAGTTGTAGAGCAAGGGAGGGTATAGTGCTGATCATGCCTATATGTATAAAAGGTCTCACTCTTGATAAAGAATGAAAACTCGATATTGTCCAGGAAGAGTCTTCATTTTGAATTATGTGTAAAGAAAATATCCACCTGTCACCTATGACCCATTACATTTTTTCCAATGTTTCACAAGCTTGGGATTTTGATTCCAAAATGCTTAATACACGAAACGATTTTAGTCTTGTTCATTGCCACTACGACATCCTTTGTTAATACTCTTGGCATTTCTGTCTGTTCTGCAAGCAATCAACAATTTCTGTATCACTGAGTAATCCAACCAGGTCCCAGTAATAATAAAACCGTGTGTCTTGGCTGAACATAATAAGTCACTGATATTTGTTACCAAGCCCCAAACGTTTTCATAAAATTAACTTGCATGTTCTAGGGATCCTGAACTCTCTCCTTTCATAAGTAGGTAGTCCACCGTTTTTTTCAAAATCTCGCAATAAATAATGTGTTTCCACCTTCATTATTTTGTATTTTCAGTAATTTACTATGAAAGGAACAACAAATAATAACTTCTTTATGCTAAAAATATAAATCACTTTATTAGTTTTACATTGGAGGCGTTCCCAATCTGCAAGAAGGCCTAGTGGTAGTACAAAATTACACGGGCTGCATCGAAAACATCTACCTGAATTCAACTAACGTAATTCAAGAAGTAAAGGAAGCTTACGAATACGGCGAAAGCTACAAATACGAGAAAATAAACACCTTGTACAATTGTCCGGAACCACAAATAGTGCCTGTAACGTTCACCAACGCTCAATCCTATGCGAAATTGAAGGGATACGAAGGCATGTCTTCCATGAACGCGTCGTTTTACTTTAGAACTTACGAGGATAATGGCGTTATGATGTACCATGCTTTTTCGTCTTCAGGATTTGTGGCTGTAAGAGTTTCAATTCGAATTAGAACAATGTGATACATTGATCTGTTCCAGATTTATTTAGAGCAAGGTAAAATCAAAGTAGAACTCGTTACACCGGGTAACCCGAAAGTGGTGTTTGATAACTATCAAGAGACTTTTAACGATGGACGCTGGCACGTGCTGGTACTTTCGATCAAAACCAATGATATTACTTTTAGCGTGGACAACAGGCCGATGAAAACTGTTCGTTTGTTGAAAATAATGACTGGCAGTGTGTATTTGTTTGCTGGCGGAATAAGTCCGGCTTTGGGTTACTCTAATATTGTTTTCCAAGGTAAGAACTTCTTAGTATTTGTGACAATGATTAATACAGGGAAAGAGCAAATTTGTTCTTAAAAATCTATCCTAGAATTTTAACGTCATAACTTTCTTTTTTTTAGGATTCATAGGTTGTATGAAGACAATCCGTATAGATGGTAACAGCAAACTGCCCACCGACTGGATAAAAGACGAAGAATACTTCCACACTGACCATGTTAAAATCGACTCTTGTAGAATGACAGACAGGTGTTACCCTAATCCGTGCCAACACGGAGGTATATGCAAACAGAACGCTGTAGAATTTATGTGCGACTGTAAAGGCACAGGGTATGGTGGAGCTGTATGTCACAGTTCGATAAATTCGCTTTCGTGCCAGGCCTATAAAAACATTCAAGCTGTTGGACAAAAAGCAGAAATAAAGGTAACTAAATGAGATTAACCTGAAATCGTTTTATCAGTTAATTATTATATCTAGATTGATGTAGATGGGAGTGGTCCTCTAGCACCATTCCCAGTCACTTGCCAGTTCAGTGCAGATGGCACTGTATCAACAATTCTCCATCACTCCAGTGAAGCTACTACTACAGTAGATGGCTTTCAAGAGCCTGGTAGCTTTGTGCAAGATATCCAATATGAAGCTGACGATGATCAAATTGTGGCTCTCATAAATAGATCAGATACTTGCACTCAAAATATCCAATATGCTTGCAAACAAGCCAGATTGTTCAACTCTCCTTCTGAAGAGAACAGATTCCAACCATTCTCTTGGTGGGTATCAAGGAAAAACCAAAAAATGGACTATTGGGGCGGTGGTTTGCCCGGCTCAAGAAAATGCGACTGTGGAGTTTTGGGTACTTGTAATGACCCAACTAAATGGTGTAATTGTGATGGTGATGCTCCGTTCTGGTTAGTGGACGCAGGAGATTTAAGCAACAAAGAAGATTTGCCAGTTAAACAGTTACGCTTAGGGGATACAGGAAGTGCCTTAGATGAAAGAGAAGCCAGATATACTCTTGGGCCTTTGATATGCAAAGGAGATGATATTTTTAATAATGTGGTAACATTTAGGATTGCTGATGCCACCATTGATATTCCAAATTTCGATATGGGACACAATGGAGATATTTATTTTGAGTTTAGGTAATTTTTTCAAAAATAGAAATTAATTCGATTTATTTAATTTCTGGTTTTAGGACTGCTACTGAAAATGCAGTACTATTCCACGCCAGAGGGCCAACCGACTACATCAAATTGACCATAGTGAATGGAAATCGACTCCAATTCCAATATCAAGCTGGCTCAGGACCTCTAGCAGTAGTAGCTGAAGTGAGCTATCGATTAGCTGATGACCAGTGGCATTCGGTGTCTGTGGAACGTAACAGAAAAGAAGCGATGATTGTGGTGGATGGATCGCAAAAAGCTGAAGTTCGAGAACCGGCCGGGCCTGTGAGAGCCATTCATTTGGCTTCGGCTCTGGTTATAGGAGCTTCTGCTGATTACAGGTAAGAATTTGTGGTTAATTTAATATCGCCAAAAACATCATTCTTAAATACTGTGGAAATTTAAAAAATACAAGAAAAGCAAAAGATAGAACAATAGGTGGTTGTTTATAGTCTCCTAAGCTAAAAGCAAAAACAATGGTATGCCAACGGAAGTGTCTCACAATAATAGATCCTTCAGTGGCACACAAGAGATTGCAGATGCCTTTGCTCAATTTTTCTCGTCTGTGTATGAGAGACCATCTGCAGCTGATAAAAATATTGACTTTGGTAATTTTCACTTGTCTAAAATAATTGAGGAGGACGTTAAGCTGAGCATAAAAAAGCTTAAGGCAAAAAAGTCGGTTGGAACACACAATGAGCCTTCTTCCATTTCTAAGGGCTATAGTTCTAAAGTCTCTGAGTCATTTATTTAACCTCTCTATTCAAACAAATACTTTTCCAACAATACATAAATCTGGTTCCCACAGCAAAGTTAAGAACTATAAGCCAATTAGTATATTGAACACTGTAGCGAAAATCTTTGTAATGATATAATGTCAAATTTCAGCAAATGCTTTTCTAATTGTCAGTATGGCTTTTTGCCGGATAGGTCCACAGTATCAAATCTATGTACTATCACTACACGGGCAATGGAAGCAATAAACAAAAAAAAATCAGTTAGATGTAATAATGATAGACTGTGCTAAGGCATTTGACAAGCTCGATCACGGTGTAATGCTGTCAAAGCTGGGTGACTGGGTTCTCAGTTGCTGCTTGTCTTTTTATGCAGTCTTATCTGAAAGATTTCAAACAACTGGTTAGAATAGGTGACTGTGGCTCAGAGACTTACTCAGCGACATCAGGGGTGCCACAGGAAAGCAATCTGGGTCCCTTGCTCTTTGCTCAGAAAGCTTAGTATATGCTAATGATTTTAAGGTTATCAAACTAATTACCAAAGCAGAAGATTTCACGAGATTGCACGAGGACCTGGACTCTGTCGCTCGCTGGTTCATCTCAACATTGACAAGTGTTAATAACAATTCAATTAAGTTAGCATAGTGTGTGTGTGCATATCAGCTCTTGAATTTATTGGTGTTTTCAAAGTGTTGTCTTTTGTTAATCTATCTGAGTTTGGTATCGAGAGGAGGAGAAAATTGTCTGCTGTTACGAGATAGGAAGATCTTATGAAAACAATTTTTCTTTTTAAAAATTTCGTATTTCCAATCCTCGACGTCGGTTCCATAATTTGCATATTTATAATTTGCATATTTACAACAATTGTTCATTGAATCGTTGATTGTGGGGTCGACAGCTGTTTGTGGATTTTTGGATCAACTGTTCATTGATTATTATCAGACTCTGCAGCTGAATTGAGCCTTCAGTAGGCTGCAACTGATGACTGGGGTATTTAAAAAATGTTCTTTAGCATGTATCTTCAAAGAACCACCGAAGGGTAGTTATGAACTATTTGGTGGTTTATGTGTCGAATGCAAGGACATGCTATATAGGAACTGCGAAAAACGGTCAGCCACTGAAGTTGAAGTGCCCTTTTTATGTAGATCGTGTGCTGGTGATAAAGATCTTGATAATGAGCGTGTAGAGAAGAGGACAACAAGCTTAGTGTTATTATTAACGAATTGGAGGAGAAGAATGAAGAAATCACCGATCAGTTCCAAATTCAGATCAAAAATCTGAATGACACGTTAGAAAAAGAGATTAAAGTGCTAAAAAACTCTCTAAGTCTCAACAAGAAAAATCTAAACTTGACCGAGGAAAACATGAGATTCAAGAAACGAGTTCAAGGAAGTGAATTGACAATCGAACATATGACTGTTGGTAATGGAACCAAGATAAACCAGTTAGAGCAGTCATGTGAAAAGAAAAACATTTGGAAGAATTAGGAGAGATTAACCTTTGCATCGAGTGAATTATTAAAAAATATTGGGAATCTCGAACTTGAACTGTCTACTTCCGCCATAGTGAATAAAACTTTAGATCAAAAGGTTCAAGATTTAGAAGGGAATCAACAAAGTAATATTGATAAGCTAGGAAGTCAAAATGGAATAATTAAGAAGCTGACTGATCAAGCAAATTTGTTCAAGAATGTGAGACGCGCAATAAGTAAAAAATTAAAACAACAAGAGCAAGTGCTTCTGGAAAAAATCTCTAGATTGGAAGTCAAACAGCCACCATATGAAAATGATAAAGTATCTGGAGATAGAAAATATCGACTTGTTGGATCGATTAGTATTGAATTTTCTCACAAATAAAACTAGTGAATGTTAAGTGTTTTGGAATAGAGACCGGTTTGAGAGCACTTGCAAAAAAGGCCAGAGAGGTGCAGGGTGCAGGTCATAAATACAATTTCGAATTTGTTAGGTATATGAAATCAATGACGGCCTAAGGCAGGTCAATCGGATAGAGAACACGACAGTAGTCGAAAATACCAACTTATTAGATTCACGAAAGTTGACCACTAAGAACAGAATACTTTCCTTTCCAGACAAAGATGTAGATACAAAAATGTAGAAGATGATGATGAGACTACCAAGGAGTTGTGGGCGAGGAGACATCCATCAATTTACTAAATAAAAAAAGCTTTTAGTAAGTGGAGAATGTAATGTAGATCAGGTGAAGATGAAGTAATCCACAATAAATATAAAATCCTTCGTGCCATGACTAAAAAATCCATCGATATTGATTATAATAATTTTGTATCTGTAGTTCAGACCAATATACTGAGAAATCTTAGAAGATTGTAGTCCTTCTTTGTCGCTTTCAATCAGTGAAATTTTTCGGCTTTCACATGATAGAGGTTCTTCTTCTTCTTCTTTTCTGGGGTTATTGGCTTTTGCTCCCAATAGGGCAATTTGCCAGCACATTTGAACGTGTTCAGAAAGCCGTCTGGCTCATGGCCATGTTCCGAACACAGACTTTTCACTTTTTACTTTTTACTCCGTCGTCCGTTTGGTGATTGACAGGTTAGCTTAAAACATATACAACATAGGATTAACATTACAGAGTGTATAATTGGGATTTTGGGACTTGGGATTTTTCTTTCTGGGAGGTCTATCATTTTTTGTTTGTTCTCTTTATTATGTATCATTAATTTTTGTTAATTGGATAGATTTTGTTTAAAGGTCAATTTTATTATATTTCAAAAATTTGTTCAGTATTTGTATTTTCAGTGAGCATGGGTCTCTTAGTAAAGTGATCATAGATAGGGGAGCAGGAGTGTTTTGGCTTATTAATTCACTGTATATATCCTGATTTGGAATTTTATTAATGGGACATTCCAGTATTATGTGGTTGAGGTCTTCAATTTGTCCACATTCGCAGTTAGGTGAATCCTTTATTCCAATTTTATGAAGATATTTATTTGTGAGACAGTGTCCTGATCTCATGCGAATCATTGTAGTTATATGTTTTCGATCTATGTATTCAAATTGCTTGAACCACATTGTTTTGGGAAAATTGTCTTGTATAAGGGCATACCATCTACCTTTTATATTTAGGGATTCTTTCCAGACTTCTTGATGCTCTTTTGCTATTTGTTTTTTAATTGTATTAATCATGTAGTTCTTGTTCATCTGCACCTTTTTTGGTATCCTTAGATTTCTGCCAATGTTTGCAAGTTTGTCAGCCGTTTCATTTCCAGGAATTCCGGAGTGTCCTGGTATCCATGAGTAGTACAGCAACAGGGGTATGACTACAAAAATCCGAACATAACCTCAATCTTTCATTCTTGACACGTGGTGGATGCGCCGTCGTTGACACGAAGGTGGATGCATCGTCGGCGCCATCTTGTCAAACGTCATGGCGCCATCTAGCGTACATAGTGTGAAGTTCGTAATACAGGATGCTGTAGTTGGGACCCGTAGGGCTCCGCCCCCCAAAAAAGGGGGCCCGTAGGGCTCCGCCCCCCAAAAAGGGGCCCCCGGATTTTAATATGGGTACCAGAAAAAGGGGTGGGGGGAAATGTTTTCCCGCCATCTTGTCAACCGTCACCTGTCAAACGTCATCTGTCAAACGTCACCTGTCAAACGTCATCTGTCAAACGTCATCTGTCAAACGTCATGACGTCATAGCGGGAGTTTTGAGTCGTTCCGGGTTCTGTGATGACGTCATAGCGACCTGGGTCACGTCCGTGGAGTCATTTAGAGTACATAGTGCAAAGTTTGATTCATGGTTCCGGCTCTGTGATGACGTCATAGCGACCTGGGTCACGTCCGTGGAGTCATTTAGAGTACATAGTGCAAAGTTTGATTCAGGGTTCAGGTTCTGTGATGACGTCATAGCGACCTGGGTCACGTTCGTGGCGCCATTTAGAGTACATAGAGCGAAGTTCGTTTCATGGTTCTGTGATGACGTCATAGCGACCTGGGTCACGTGGGTTACGTCAGTGCGGGTCCGTGGCGCCATTTAGAGTACATAGTGCAAAGTTCGATTCATGGTTCGGGTTCTGTGATGACGTCATAGCGACCTGGGTCACGTCCGTGGCGCCATTTAGAGTACATGTGTCAAGTTTGATGTGTCCTATAACAGGATGCTGTGGTGGTGACGTAACTATGAGGGTCCAGCAGCTAGCTTCATGTTGTACCTGGTAGACGGTGTTCGAACTTAAGGATGATACACACCTACAGTATTACTCATTGACCTCGTGTGTTACCATTTACGACGCCATAACTAAGTCATCAGCTGTTTAAACAACCTACGTCAAGGCGAGAAATAACATGCTGCTTACGTCACAACTGGTGATTTAACGTTGGGGAGAGAGTGGATTTGTTCCACACAGGCCTTATGAGGATAGGCTATCCTGTAGTAGTAGTGTGTATTATCCTTGGTTGGAACCAACGTTTGATAGGAAAGGGGCCTCGTTTTTTTATTAAAAACATACATTTTTTAAGACAACGATTTCAAAAAGCGAATATTTTCCATCAATAAACTGCTTAATATGATCCAATCATTTTGGTGGTACGTCTTGGGAGCAACACTGCGTTATCGTCAAATTCGACGAGTATTTCAAATCCATAGCTAAAAATATGCCACAATTGTATCGATTACCTAAGTATATAAGATATTTACTTACTAGGTTAAAATAATAATTTCTGTACAATAGTTTTATGATCTACCTTAATTTGTATAGTTTATTGGTTCCAGTAAAGATTTGCAATTATTTTGAGGTCTCTATCGTAGAAAATATTGGGAACTTTCACTTTATACCAGGTCTTATAATTTTCTCAGTGTTTTTGATCCTTTGTTATAAAAAGACAGGTCTTGTTGATTGATTTCAAATCCATATCTAAAATATTCATAATTGTATCGATATCAGTATATAAGATATTCACTTACTTGGTTAAAATGATAATTGTTGTGCAATAATTTTATTGTTGTTGACGAGTCTCAAACAAGACTGAAAGAGCTTAATTATTATAAAATCCGATTCAAACTTCGAATTAACAACATAACATACAAAAAACGCTGTCAAAATATTGGGAATTTCACTTTCTAGCAGGCTTCAGGTCTTGTAATTTTCTCAGTGTTTTCAATCCTTTGCTAGGAAAAGACGTTGTTGATTGATATTAGTATATAAGATATTTACTTACTTGGTTAAAATCAAATTAATTGTTGTGCAATAATTTTATATTTTTCACTGGTGACCAGTTTGAGCGAGACTGAAAGAAGCTTGTTATTATAAAATCCGATTTAAACTTCGAAGTATCACATACAAAAAACACCGCTAAATGCAAACGCTTAATCGGCAGTTTTTTTATCTGAATTATATCAGGACCATTCGCAGAAGCCGCCCGAGAAAAACAACAACACATTTTAAAGATAATTTTTTAGTTTAAGGTGTAATTATTAAGTTAGATAGGTATTAATATGTCCATTTTTATTTTAAAAGGTGACAAATTCAAACAATTTATCAAAATTTAGAAGAATAGATTTAAATTAGCATCGTTGACATTTTATGAGCCAATACCCTTATGCAATACAAAATTTCAGTGGATACATTGTTACCTGTAAAAGATGAGGATTCAATTTTTTTTCTTTGTACAAAAAACGCAGCATCCAGTACCAGTACTTTGAGCCTGGATTTTCAAAGTTTAGTTTCTTGTGCGATAAGTGTCGGTTTCGAAAAACTGTAAGTACTATTTTTAAATATCTAAGTGATGTAGGATAAATCATGTCCTGAGACATATTCTGAATTAACACAAACCTCGATTTTTGAATTATTTTTATTTTCCTTAACACATAATCATATTGTTTGTTTTTTAAAAATACAGACAACCCTGAGTACCTACCTATTTCTTAATTTAATTCCAATAGTTTTTTACGCAGCAACTTGAATTTACTTTTATACTTACATTTGCACAAAACTCAAATTTCTTTTTTTAAAATTTAGGTAGGTTCTTTAACCAATTTAAACTGGTTTTATTTTTTCATTTACTTTAAAACAAACCTCCATAAACAGCGAATTTTTAATTTTGTGCACAAAATCGTTCACCAGGAAGGAGATAACCTGAAACGTCATGGGATTGCTAATCATCTTCCAAGATCTGTAACCAATGTGGTGGGATTTTTAAAGCAGAGGGGGCTATCCAACACCACCCAAACACCCAGCTCCAAGAGAGCCTCCAAACGAAAGGCTGGAGATCCCGCCGCCCCCATGCTGAAGCAAGCTAGACTTTTGCTGGTAAGTTGACATTAAGCGAATTTTTTAAATCTAATTCAATTATTTTCAGGACCTTCAATATCAGCCACATGCCGGTGGTGTGAGTATTGCGATTTGGAGGCACCGATAAATCAATGGGTTGGTCATCTTCGGTGTCTCTAGCACCGAGCCAACACCTGGTGAAGCAGGAGGAAGACGTTAGTCTTGTCAAAACATCTTTCAAGAACCGAATTGAAACATAGCGGCTTTCATCAAAGCAGGACCCTATCAGCGTGAAGCACGTTTTGAAATTAGCTGTGGCATACCTATCCAGTATTAGGACGGACGGAGGACTGAATGATTTTATGACACAATTACCAGGATAGCAGAAAATGCGTATGCGAAAAAATAATTTAAAGCAAACAGTTAAATAGCGCAAGGATATGAGAAAACTAACTTCGCACATTCTTGAGCAACCGACCCACCGAATTCAGCAAACATGCGTACACGTACACGAGAAGAAGGGGTTTTAGAACTGGTTTTTCCTTTAACAAATCACGGTAACTATGGAATAACATAATAGAGGACTAAAATATGACACAACCACTTTCAAGTTGAAACTGGAAGTAGCCTATAAGGGGCCCAAATAGCCTCAGTAAAGTGCTAGAAAGATACCGGTTGCCACTACCACCCCCTGCTCATAAATAAATTTGGTCATTTGGGTTTTCAGGCATCCTGAACAAAAAGTTCACAGAATTCCAGGAAAAAGAAAGCGGTGTGTATCATTTCAATTGCAGTGTTATATACTAAACAATGTCTCTTACAGGCTGGACGCTCAAACAACTTTAAGCTCTAAATATAAGTATCAATAGGATCATAACCCTCTAAAAGCCTATTCATATCTGCCAGTACCAGGATAACCTGTAACGTCATGGGAGTTGCCGAACATCTGCAATCAATGTGGTGGAATTTTTAAATCATGTCATCCACAAATAACATGGGTTGAGGAAAAAAGTATGCGGAAATTTGGGATCTGTTTCTATTTAAATACTCAATATCTATTGAAAAAAAAAAAATATTCAAGGGTGACGATAAAGACGTATTTCATTTTTATGATTATGAATATTGCTACAATTTAGATGGTCACAGTCCTATTAACCATATTGGCAATGATTGTTGAGAATAAAAATAAGCTTTAGTATAAACTATGTTTTATTCTCCTGAGAATGGCAGAGATGAAGCCACCATTGATCTCTGTAGACCACCAACCCAAACCCACAGTCAAATAGCGCCAGCACACACTTAAGATATCCTACAACTTTTATTTATGTTCCAAAATTGTATCAAGATTATTTCCATTTCAATAATTTTTGAAAAGAAACTTCTTAAACGGCGTTCTGCTATTTGGACGACAATGGAGAGCGATTTGAAAAACGCGTCACGGGCAAATTTCGTTACTCGAGAGACAAGAAAGATGTAACGTAAAGGAACAGAGAAAGACAGCTATTGATTGACACAAACCAAGGATTATAAGCGTCGAGAGGACTGTCCATTATTGACAAGCGCCGATATTGACGCAAACCAAGGATTATAAGCGTAAGGATGATTGCCTATTATTGACAAGCGGTATTGGAAAAATAAAATAATTTCTGGCGAATTTCGGGGTTTTCCGGATATCTCTGGAAAGCACTCGGAATTTTTGAAATATCAAAGCAGCATAATAATGAGCACAAAGTTGCACTATACTTTTTTCTGATTCAACCGACGTCGGGTCTCTTTCCGTAGGATTCTAATACAGGATTCGAATAGGATTCAAAATAGCTAGTATTCGAATGATACCCAAGTCTCCCAAAGTACCACGTGTTATCACAGGAGTTTATTCAAAACATGCCGCATTAGTAATAATTATCAAACTTCAAAATTGTATAACAGGAGACTTTCTCATTGAAATCAAGCATTACGTTGATAGACTTGATACTGTTTACAATGCCAATCCCCATTAAGTATACATGCCCCAGATGTAAGGGTGAAACTGATATACCTAATCGACTTTGTTTGCCTTGCGAATTTTCACAATTTGTTGAACAAAAAAGGATACCATCTCATTATTTTGCAAAACCCGAACGTAGAACCTAAATTATGAAGTTGTAAATTTTCTGATAAATAAAACTTTTGTTATTATATTTTTCTGCTTTTTATTTATGGCCTCTAGACTAGGTTAGGCTATAATAATTTAAACAAAATTCAACGAGAGCTTTGTGCACAACATTAGGATAGGCCATCGAATACTATATTGTTAAGCTTTTTTTCAAGTCGACACTTTCCGTATGGGGAGCAAAAGAAGGAAGGATACGGCAAAAAACAGGTGTGAGATCAGGTGACCGTTGACGTACAATCGTAGGGAGTCACACCAACTCATATTGGAGTATCAGCTAGGGGATTCTTATCTTGTCACAAGTCGCTATGGCTCGCTAGCTGTCATTCGATACCTATTTCGATATCGGATGGAGAGTGATTCATATGTATTATTGTCGAATTTCGTATCGACATCAAATAGACGGTGGTATGAAAAACGAGAGAAAAATCGACCTTCAAATTTGAATGATAGATGATAGATTATGTTTATTATTTTATAATTTATCTTTCGCTTCAATTCAAACTATTTTTACTTCTAAAGATTCCTTTCGCGTTGAAAATAATTTCAATTTTTAATTATTATGTTGCAACGAAATCTTAAGGCAGCACCGTCAACAGCAAAACCTTCACTTTAGACGCACGACTCGTAGGGTAGGAGAAACTTAAATTTACATTTTTCTTCTCGTCTCTCAACTCCACACTCCCGTATTCCTTATGTGAGAATGACCGCGTTCACCAGCACTCAACATGTTGAGTGATTAGTCAGCGGCTTTGTTGAAAAAGATGAAATATAACGAAGGATTACATACACAAACGACAAACATAAAACATAAACACATAACATGACACCACAGCTTGTCACTTCAAAATAAAAAAGGATAGCCAATCATTCGAACAAAGATCAGCAAATCGAAAAGCCGAAACGGGACCTCTTACTTACGTCAGAGAGTCGATCCGAACTAGCATAAGAATCAGCAATTCGACATCGAATTGGTCTTAAGAATTCCGCAGGATAATAAATGATGGACTGTATACACATGCAATTTAATTCATTTTACCTACTTATCAATAACTGATAGACTGTGCCTGACTCATCCATATAATATTATAGGTCCTGCAAAATATTAATGAAACCGAACAAACACACTGCATACATAAAACGTCCATTTTATGTCATATTCACGTTCATACGTCCATATGACCTATTCACTGATCTCGAAAATAAATGGATAAACAAAGAACGCTACTAATGCTGCTAATTCACGAGGTCAAAATCTAACAAAAACAACTGACTGGGACAGCTGTGAGCATGCGCAGTAGATACATGTATTGTGCGTACACAAAATCTGGCTAATGAAAATGAAGGAATTTCGAAACTTAGAACAGTTGTTCGAAAGATAAAACACTGCGCAGGCGTAAGGCTGTTCCGTTGCGCAACTGTTCGTAGAATATTGACCCCAAACTTTCGCACAAATTATGCAAATCAAGCCGTATGAATTGTTTATCCATTTATTTTTTAGATCAGTGGACCTATTCAGAACGTACATAAGACGTACATTTTAGTAAAAACATTCATATTACGTACATTTACATCCACCATTTTGGTTTTATGTTAAAGTGTAAAATACAAACAGGTCACTGTTTATTTATTTAATTCCTCGTGTCTAAGTTTAACTTTGTTTGAATCTCTGTTAATCCTAGTAATTCAAATCATTGGCTTAGAAAATCGTGTGTTTATTTTAGTGGCAGGCAGACGTAATAATTAAAAATTGATAAAAAAATGTCTTGCCTCGACTGGAATTTAAACCCAGGACCCCTGAATTTCCAGTGCAACGCTCTAACCAACTAAGCTACCAGGAGCTGTTTCATTTCTACCTTTTCGAATGTCGATCAAATCTGGAACGCGAAATAAATGAAAAATAGTATAGAAGGACTAACCACACAGCGTTTTTATGCCTAGGGAGTTTATCGATACCGTGGGAAAAATCTAGATCGACGATGCATTTGATCTGAAATTTCGGGGTTTGACCCGAACCAAACCCAAATTTTTTGGGGAGTTTCCCGGAATTCGACCGCAGCTCCTTATCTCATGCTATCATCCTCAAAACACAGTTATCGTCCCGCCATCGAGCGTCATCTTCGTCGTCGTCTCGTCATCGATCGATTGCAAAAATTCTAGCCGGGGAATCGAGTCCTCAGACCATCACACCAAAATCCAGCACTGTAGACAAGACACTAGATCCTTGAGTAATTATTGATAAAAAATGTTTGTAAGTAAAGTCTATACCAAGTCACTTGGACTAGCATAAAAACTAACTAAATCCCGGCATCCATCAGCTTTTTCTTTGTCAAACATGGGCGGCGTAATTTCAAAAAACAGTACTAAAATTAATAATCAATAGACAGTATGTCAATCAATCATGATCGGCAATGGCCAATCAGATCTATTGAGTCCACGTTTACTGGTATCGAACGTGTACATGGAGGATGAAGCCAATCAGATAATATACCTATCCATTCTTACTTGTCTGGCTTCCAACGGGTACGAGGATCAATCAGTATAAATTTTGCTATATTTTTCAATATGTAATGCAGTATATTGACCATACGTTTATTTTAGGCTTGGTCCAAGTAACTTCGTATAGACTATAAAACGTTCTAACTATACAGGTCCAGAGACAATTATAAGTGTGTAGACAGCTATACAGGTCCAGAGACAGGTCCGATACAGCTTTTCGAGACAGATCTGTCTACACAGACTGCTTTTCGAGACAGGTCTGTCTACATAGACTGCTTTTCGAGACAGGTCTGTCTACACAGGCAGCTTTTCGAGACAGGTCTGTCTACACAGATAGCTTTTCGAGACAGGTTAGTAGTAACGGGGGCACCTGAGCCTGAGAAATTTTTCGATACCGTGGAAAAATCTCTAAATCGGCGGCGCCTTTGATCTGAAACAGCTATACAGGTCTAGAGATAGGGTTGTATACACCTATACAGGGCTAGAGACAGGCCTGTATACAGCAATGGTAAGCAAGGGTTAGTTTGGGTTAGTTATAGGTTAGCATAGGACCCCCCACGTCGTTGGGTCAGTTAGGGAAGATTCGTAACTGACCCAACGATGTGGGGGGTCCTATGCTAACCTATAACTAACCCAAACTAACCCTTGCTTACCATTGCTGTATACAGGCCTGTCTCTAGCCCTGTATAGGTGTATACAACCCTATCTCTAGACCTGTATAGCTGTTTCAGATCAAAGGCGCCGCCGATTTAGAGATTTTTCCACGGTATCGAAAAATTTCTCAGGCTCAGGTGCCCCCGTTACTACTAACCTGTCTCGAAAAGCTATCTGTGTAGACAGACCTGTCTCGAAAAGCTGCCTGTGTAGACAGACCTGTCTCGAAAAGCAGTCTATGTAGACAGACCTGTCTCGAAAAGCAGTCTGTGTAGACAGATCTGTCTCGAAAAGCTGTATCGGACCTGTCTCTGGACCTGTATAGCTGTCTACACACTTATAATTGTCTCTGGACCTGTATAGTTAGAACGTTTTATAGTCTATACGAAGTTACTTGGACCAAGCCTAAAATAAACGTATGGTCAATATACTGCATTACATATTGAAAAATATAGCAAAATTTATACTGATTGATCCTCGTACCCGTTGGAAGCCAGACAAGTAAGAATGGATAGGTATATTATCTGATTGGCTTCATCCTCCATGTACACGTTCGATACCAGTAAACGTGGACTCAATAGATCTGATTGGCCATTGCCGATCATGATTGATTGACATACTGTCTATTGATTATTAATTTTAGTACTGTTTTTTGAAATTACGCCGCCCATGTTTGACAAAGAAAAAGCTGATGGATGCCGGGATTTAGTTAGTTTTTATGCTAGTCCAAGTGACTTGGTATAGACTTTACTTACAAACATTTTTTATCAATAATTACTCAAGGATCTAGTGTCTTGTCTACAGTGCTGGATTTTGGTGTGATGGTCTGAGGACTCGATTCCCCGGCTAGAATTTTTGCAATCGATCGATGACGAGACGACGACGAAGATGACGCTCGATGGCGGGACGATAACTGTGTTTTGAGGATGATAGCATGAGATAAGGAGCTGCGGTCGAATTCCGGGAAACTCCCCAAAAAATTTGGGTTTGGTTCGGGTCAAACCCCGAAATTTCAGATCAAATGCATCGTCGATCTAGATTTTTCCCACGGTATCGATAAACTCCCTAGGCATAAAAACGCTGTGTGGTTAGTCCTTCTATACTATTTTTCATTTATTTCGCGTTCCAGATTTGATCGACATTCGAAAAGGTAGAAATGAAACAGCTCCTGGTAGCTTAGTTGGTTAGAGCGTTGCACTGGAAATTCAGGGGTCCTGGGTTTAAATTCCAGTCGAGGCAAGACATTTTTTTATCAATTTTTAATTATTACGTCTGCCTGCCACTAAAATAAACACACGATTTTCTAAGCCAATGATTTGAATTACTAGGATTAACAGAGATTCAAACAAAGTTAAACTTAGACACGAGGAATTAAATAAATAAACAGTGACCTGTTTGTATTTTACACTTTAACATAAAACCAAAATGGTGGATGTAAATGTACGTAATATGAATGTTTTTACTAAAATGTACGTCTTATGTACGTTCTGAATAGGTCCACTGATCTAAAAAATAAATGGATAAACAATTCATACGGCTTGATTTGCATAATTTGTGCGAAAGTTTGGGGTCAATATTCTACGAACAGTTGCGCAACGGAACAGCCTTACGCCTGCGCAGTGTTTTATCTTTCGAACAACTGTTCTAAGTTTCGAAATTCCTTCATTTTCATTAGCCAGATTTTGTGTACGCACAATACATGTATCTACTGCGCATGCTCACAGCTGTCCCAGTCAGTTGTTTTTGTTAGATTTTGACCTCGTGAATTAGCAGCATTAGTAGCGTTCTTTGTTTATCCATTTATTTTCGAGATCAGTGAATAGGTCATATGGACGTATGAACGTGAATATGACATAAAATGGACGTTTTATGTATGCAGTGTGTTTGTTCGGTTTCATTAATATTTTGCAGGACCTATAATATTATATGGATGAGTCAGGCACAGTCTATCAGTTATTGATAAGTAGGTAAAATGAATTAAATTGCATGTGTATACAGTCCATCATTTATTATCCTGCGGAATTCTTAAGACCAATTCGATGTCGAATTGCTGATTCTTATGCTAGTTCGGATCGACTCTCTGACGTAAGTAAGAGGTCCCGTTTCGGCTTTTCGATTTGCTGATCTTTGTTCGAATGATTGGCTATCCTTTTTTATTTTGAAGTGACAAGCTGTGGTGTCATGTTATGTGTTTATGTTTTATGTTTGTCGTTTGTGTATGTAATCCTTCGTTATATTTCATCTTTTTCAACAAAGCCGCTGACTAATCACTCAACATGTTGAGTGCTGGTGAACGCGGTCATTCTCACATAAGGAATACGGGAGTGTGGAGTTGAGAGACGAGAAGAAAAATGTAAATTTAAGTTTCTCCTACCCTACGAGTCGTGCGTCTAAAGTGAAGGTTTTGCTGTTGACGGTGCTGCCTTAAGATTTCGTTGCAACATAATAATTAAAAATTGAAATTATTTTCAACGCGAAAGGAATCTTTAGAAGTAAAAATAGTTTGAATTGAAGCGAAAGATAAATTATAAAATAATAAACATAATCTATCATCTATCATTCAAATTTGAAGGTCGATTTTTCTCTCGTTTTTCATACCACCGTCTATTTGATGTCGATACGAAATTCGACAATAATACATATGAATCACTCTCCATCCGATATCGAAATAGGTATCGAATGACAGCTAGCGAGCCATAGCGACTTGTGACAAGATAAGAATCCCCTAGCTGATACTCCAATATGAGTTGGTGTGACTCCCTACGATTGTACGTCAACGGTCACCTGATCTCACACCTGTTTTTTGCCGTATCCTTCCTTCTTTTGCTCCCCATACGGAAAGTGTCGACTTGAAAAAAAGCTTAACAATATAGTATTCGATGGCCTATCCTAATGTTGTGCACAAAGCTCTCGTTGAATTTTGTTTAAATTATTATAGCCTAACCTAGTCTAGAGGCCATAAATAAAAAGCAGAAAAATATAATAACAAAAGTTTTATTTATCAGAAAATTTACAACTTCATAATTTAGGTTCTACGTTCGGGTTTTGCAAAATAATGAGATGGTATCCTTTTTTGTTCAACAAATTGTGAAAATTCGCAAGGCAAACAAAGTCGATTAGGTATATCAGTTTCACCCTTACATCTGGGGCATGTATACTTAATGGGGATTGGCATTGTAAACAGTATCAAGTCTATCAACGTAATGCTTGATTTCAATGAGAAAGTCTCCTGTTATACAATTTTGAAGTTTGATAATTATTACTAATGCGGCATGTTTTGAATAAACTCCTGTGATAACACGTGGTACTTTGGGAGACTTGGGTATCATTCGAATACTAGCTATTTTGAATCCTATTCGAATCCTGTATTAGAATCCTACGGAAAGAGACCCGACGTCGGTTGAATCAGAAAAAAGTATAGTGCAACTTTGTGCTCATTATTATGCTGCTTTGATATTTCAAAAATTCCGAGTGCTTTCCAGAGATATCCGGAAAACCCCGAAATTCGCCAGAAATTATTTTATTTTTCCAATACCGCTTGTCAATAATAGGCAATCATCCTTACGCTTATAATCCTTGGTTTGCGTCAATATCGGCGCTTGTCAATAATGGACAGTCCTCTCGACGCTTATAATCCTTGGTTTGTGTCAATCAATAGCTGTCTTTCTCTGTTCCTTTACGTTACATCTTTCTTGTCTCTCGAGTAACGAAATTTGCCCGTGACGCGTTTTTCAAATCGCTCTCCATTGTCGTCCAAATAGCAGAACGCCGTTTAAGAAGTTTCTTTTCAAAAATTATTGAAATGGAAATAATCTTGATACAATTTTGGAACATAAATAAAAGTTGTAGGATATCTTAAGTGTGTGCTGGCGCTATTTGACTGTGGGTTTGGGTTGGTGGTCTACAGAGATCAATGGTGGCTTCATCTCTGCCATTCTCAGGAGAATAAAACATAGTTTATACTAAAGCTTATTTTTATTCTCAACAATCATTGCCAATATGGTTAATAGGACTGTGACCATCTAAATTGTAGCAATATTCATAATCATAAAAATGAAATACGTCTTTATCGTCACCCTTGAATATTTTTTTTTTTTCAATAGATATTGAGTATTTAAATAGAAACAGATCCCAAATTTCCGCATACTTTTTTCCTCAACCCATGTTATTTGTGGATGACATGATTTAAAAATTCCACCACATTGATTGCAGATGTTCGGCAACTCCCATGACGTTACAGGTTATCCTGGTACTGGCAGATATGAATAGGCTTTTAGAGGGTTATGATCCTATTGATACTTATATTTAGAGCTTAAAGTTGTTTGAGCGTCCAGCCTGTAAGAGACATTGTTTAGTATATAACACTGCAATTGAAATGATACACACCGCTTTCTTTTTCCTGGAATTCTGTGAACTTTTTGTTCAGGATGCCTGAAAACCCAAATGACCAAATTTATTTATGAGCAGGGGGTGGTAGTGGCAACCGGTATCTTTCTAGCACTTTACTGAGGCTATTTGGGCCCCTTATAGGCTACTTCCAGTTTCAACTTGAAAGTGGTTGTGTCATATTTTAGTCCTCTATTATGTTATTCCATAGTTACCGTGATTTGTTAAAGGAAAAACCAGTTCTAAAACCCCTTCTTCTCGTGTACGTGTACGCATGTTTGCTGAATTCGGTGGGTCGGTTGCTCAAGAATGTGCGAAGTTAGTTTTCTCATATCCTTGCGCTATTTAACTGTTTGCTTTAAATTATTTTTTCGCATACGCATTTTCTGCTATCCTGGTAATTGTGTCATAAAATCATTCAGTCCTCCGTCCGTCCTAATACTGGATAGGTATGCCACAGCTAATTTCAAAACGTGCTTCACGCTGATAGGGTCCTGCTTTGATGAAAGCCGCTATGTTTCAATTCGGTTCTTGAAAGATGTTTTGACAAGACTAACGTCTTCCTCCTGCTTCACCAGGTGTTGGCTCGGTGCTAGAGACACCGAAGATGACCAACCCATTGATTTATCGGTGCCTCCAAATCGCAATACTCACACCACCGGCATGTGGCTGATATTGAAGGTCCTGAAAATAATTGAATTAGATTTAAAAAATTCGCTTAATGTCAACTTACCAGCAAAAGTCTAGCTTGCTTCAGCATGGGGGCGGCGGGATCTCCAGCCTTTCGTTTGGAGGCTCTCTTGGAGCTGGGTGTTTGGGTGGTGTTGGATAGCCCCCTCTGCTTTAAAAATCCCACCACATTGGTTACAGATCTTGGAAGATGATTAGCAATCCCATGACGTTTCAGGTTATCTCCTTCCTGGTGAACGATTTTGTGCACAAAATTAAAAATTCGCTGTTTATGGAGGTTTATTTTAAAGTAAATGAAAAAATAAAACCAGTTTAAATTGGTTAAAGAACCTACCTAAATTTTAAAAAAAGAAATTTGAGTTTTGTGCAAATGTAAGTATAAAAGTAAATTCAAGTTGCTGCGTAAAAAACTATTGGAATTAAATTAAGAAATAGGTAGGTACTCAGGGTTGTCTGTATTTTTAAAAAACAAACAATATGATTATGTGTTAAGGAAAATAAAAATAATTCAAAAATCGAGGTTTGTGTTAATTCAGAATATGTCTCAGGACATGATTTATCCTACATCACTTAGATATTTAAAAATAGTACTTACAGTTTTTCGAAACCGACACTTATCGCACAAGAAACTAAACTTTGAAAATCCAGGCTCAAAGTACTGGTACTGGATGCTGCGTTTTTTGTACAAAGAAAAAAAATTGAATCCTCATCTTTTACAGGTAACAATGTATCCACTGAAATTTTGTATTGCATAAGGGTATTGGCTCATAAAATGTCAACGATGCTAATTTAAATCTATTCTTCTAAATTTTGATAAATTGTTTGAATTTGTCACCTTTTAAAATAAAAATGGACATATTAATACCTATCTAACTTAATAATTACACCTTAAACTAAAAAATTATCTTTAAAATGTGTTGTTGTTTTTCTCGGGCGGCTTCTGCGAATGGTCCTGATATAATTCAGATAAAAAAACTGCCGATTAAGCGTTTGCATTTAGCGGTGTTTTTTGTATGTGATACTTCGAAGTTTAAATCGGATTTTATAATAACAAGCTTCTTTCAGTCTCGCTCAAACTGGTCACCAGTGAAAAATATAAAATTATTGCACAACAATTAATTTGATTTTAACCAAGTAAGTAAATATCTTATATACTAATATCAATCAACAACGTCTTTTCCTAGCAAAGGATTGAAAACACTGAGAAAATTACAAGACCTGAAGCCTGCTAGAAAGTGAAATTCCCAATATTTTGACAGCGTTTTTTGTATGTTATGTTGTTAATTCGAAGTTTGAATCGGATTTTATAATAATTAAGCTCTTTCAGTCTTGTTTGAGACTCGTCAACAACAATAAAATTATTGCACAACAATTATCATTTTAACCAAGTAAGTGAATATCTTATATACTGATATCGATACAATTATGAATATTTTAGATATGGATTTGAAATCAATCAACAAGACCTGTCTTTTTATAACAAAGGATCAAAAACACTGAGAAAATTATAAGACCTGGTATAAAGTGAAAGTTCCCAATATTTTCTACGATAGAGACCTCAAAATAATTGCAAATCTTTACTGGAACCAATAAACTATACAAATTAAGGTAGATCATAAAACTATTGTACAGAAATTATTATTTTAACCTAGTAAGTAAATATCTTATATACTTAGGTAATCGATACAATTGTGGCATATTTTTAGCTATGGATTTGAAATACTCGTCGAATTTGACGATAACGCAGTGTTGCTCCCAAGACGTACCACCAAAATGATTGGATCATATTAAGCAGTTTATTGATGGAAAATATTCGCTTTTTGAAATCGTTGTCTTAAAAAATGTATGTTTTTAATAAAAAAACGAGGCCCCTTTCCTATCAAACGTTGGTTCCAACCAAGGATAATACACACTACTACTACAGGATAGCCTATCCTCATAAGGCCTGTGTGGAACAAATCCACTCTCTCCCCAACGTTAAATCACCAGTTGTGACGTAAGCAGCATGTTATTTCTCGCCTTGACGTAGGTTGTTTAAACAGCTGATGACTTAGTTATGGCGTCGTAAATGGTAACACACGAGGTCAATGAGTAATACTGTAGGTGTGTATCATCCTTAAGTTCGAACACCGTCTACCAGGTACAACATGAAGCTAGCTGCTGGACCCTCATAGTTACGTCACCACCACAGCATCCTGTTATAAGACACATCAAACTTGACACATGTACTCTAAATGGCGCCACGGACGTGACCCAGGTCGCTATGACGTCATCACAGAACCCGAACCATGAATCGAACTTTGCACTATGTACTCTAAATGGCGCCACGGACCCGCACTGACGTAACCCACGTGACCCAGGTCGCTATGACGTCATTACAGAACCATGAAACGAACTTCGCTCTATGTACTCTAAATGGCGCCACGAACGTGACCCAGGTCGCTATGACGTCATCACAGAACCTGAACCCTGAATCAAACTTTGCACTATGTACTCTAAATGACTCCACGGACGTGACCCAGGTCGCTATGACGTCATCACAGAGCCGGAACCATGAATCAAACTTTGCACTATGTACTCTAAATGACTCCACGGACGTGACCCAGGTCGCTATGACGTCATCACAGAACCCGGAACGACTCAAAACTCCCGCTATGACGTCATGACGTTTGACAGATGACGTTTGACAGATGACGTTTGACAGGTGACGTTTGACAGATGACGTTTGACAGGTGACGGTTGACAAGATGGCGGGAAAACATTTCCCCCCACCCCTTTTTCTGGTACCCATATTAAAATCCGGGGGCCCCTTTTTGGGGGGCGGAGCCCTACGGGCCCCCTTTTTGGGGGGCGGAGCCCTACGGGTCCCAACTACAGCATCCTGTATTACGAACTTCACACTATGTACGCTAGATGGCGCCATGACGTTTGACAAGATGGCGCCGACGATGCATCCACCTTCGTGTCAACGACGGCGCATCCACCACGTGTCAAGAATGAAAGATTGAGGTTATGTTCGGATTTTTGTAGTCATACCCCTGTTGCTGTACTACTTCCATGCTAGGCGTATGTCAAAGTTAGATTGAGCAGCTGTTATTAGAGTTGCTTTAGTTTTCAGGGTAATTGTTTCAGCTTCTGGATTAATAAAATTCTGTTTTAATTTTTCAATAGCACTTTTTGAATCAGTTAGGATTATTGCTTTTTTCTTATTTTTTCTTAATATGTATATTATTGCCTCTTGTATTGCAACCATTTCAGCTGTACATATATCTAAATAGTCTGGTAGTCTTGCACTGAAGTTATGATCTAGATTGGAGCAGTGGATGCCAAATCCCGTCTTATCTTTTTTAGATCCATCAGTATATACGCACATGTAGTCTTTTTTATACTTATCTATGTTAGCAGTAAATTGTTGTTTTGTTAATTGTTCATTTTTATTTAGATTTAGATTTATTGTTTTTATACTTTTAATTTGTGTTTGATATTGAAAATCGTAGCATGGGAGTTTGTCAATTTTTTCTATTTTTTGAATATATGGCATCATATAGTTCAATGCTTGAACTAATATTGGAATATCTTTCCTTCGCCAGTAATTCGCATTAACCATGTAGTGCAATTTAATAGCTTTTATCAATGGAAGTGTAGGGTGATTTTGGAAGTTTTGTATTTTGGTCAGGAACTTTACTCCCAGCCATTTTTGTCTATACTCAAATTGTATTTGTCTTGCTTCAGCAAATAACACATTGGTAGGTGTAGATTTGGCACATTCCAATACTATTCTCAGTGCTTGATGTTGTATATTTTTCATTTTGTTTAAATTTTTCTTTGATACATTCAATAGGAAGGAGCCATATTCCAAGTGCGAATTTATTAACCCTGAATATATGTTGATTAACGAAGCTGGATCAGCCCCCCACCAAACTTTTCCAAATATTTTTAGGACATTTATTCCATTTCTAGCTTTCTTTGTGATACATTCTATGTGTTCATTCCAATTTAAATTACTGTCCAATGTCATTCCCAGGTACTTGATTGTATTTGAATATGTTACATCAGTATTCTGTATTTTGACCAGAGGATATTGTGTTTTTCTTTTTCCCTTAGTGAATATTATGGCTTGAGTTTTCTCAGGAGATAGAGTGAATTCATGTTCATCCAACCAATTAGTTATAGTCTCAAGAGCCCTATTTATTTTGTCAATGATTGTAGGGATGTTTTTTCCTTTACTGAATATGACTATGTCATCTGCATATGTCATTATTGTTATTTCTTTGTTTTGTATATTCATTAAGTCATTGGTGTAGATATTAAATAAGATTGCACTTAAAGGGGATCCCTGTGGGAGGCCCTTTGTGGCAGTTTCTGGACCTATTAGTGTGCCTCCAGAGCTTCTTATGAAAAGTTTTCTATTAGATAATATCACAAATATAGCATTGCAGAGTTCAATTGGGATCTTTAGGTCATTCAGTTTTTTATATAATTTATATATGTTCACTGCATCAAATGCCGCCTTGATATCAATAAATACTGCAACTACGGATTCTGTTTGTGCAAATGCTAAATTAATATATGTTATCAGGTGTGCAAGGTTGTTGTGAACACTGAATTTCTTTCTGAATCCAGCTTGCAGTTGAGGAAATACTTTTTTATTTTCTATGATCCAGTCAATTCGATTTTTTATCATAATTTCAAAAGTTTTTAGAACACAGGAGGCTAGAATTATAGGTCTGTAACTATTATAAAGATCTGGATTTTTATTAGGTTTTTGCAAGGACTAGATAATCTTTCCATTCTACCGGTATTTGATTATCAACAAGGATTTTGTTGTAAATATTGATTAAAGCACCTTTAGCTTTTAATGGTAGATTTTTTATCATGGAATATGATATTTCATCAAGACCTGTTGTTGTGTCTTTTTTGAATTTTATTGCTGAGTTCAATTCCTGTATATTAAATTCTTCTATGTTTTGTGCTGTTTCCATCTCAAAGTCTGGGTCAATATCTGTTATGGACATTTCTCGTATAACCTGTACCTTTATTTCGTTAGATGTTGGTTTGTATTTTTCTTGTTTATAATTTCCTGAGAATTTTTTAACTTTGCTCCATACGTCCTTTATGTTGGTATTTCTGTTTATGGAAGCTGAAAATTGTCGAAATTTTTCTCTTTTTTTTTTCTTGAACATCCTTCTTGATTTGGCCATAGTATGTTTTATGTTTATGTAATTTTCCATTGTTGGACTCTCATTGTATTTTCGTATTGCTTCTTTCCTTTCTTCCAATTTTTCTGAGCATTCATCATCCCACCATGGATTGCCTGTTTTATTCTTTTGACTTTCTTTGGATCTTGGTATTACTGCATCAGCTGTTTCTTGTATTATTTTGTGCAGAGTATAAAAATCCAAATTGTTATTATGCAGTCGGGTGTCATTCTGAATTTCATCATAATATGTATTCCAATTTGCTTTTGAAAAGATTCTTTTTGATGGTATTCTGACAATGTAGTCGGTTTTGATCATATTTCCATTTTTGTTGATTTTAATCATTGTAGGGTAGTGGTCACTGTAACCAGGATCCATGATCACTTCCCAAGAGCATCTAGCTGCTATTGGAGGTGTAGAAAGTGCTATATCTATAGGGCTTGGGTTTTCATGAGGTTTTGTAATTCTTGTTGTGCTCCCATCATTCAGTATTAGAAGGTTATTTTCGCTTAACAGTTCCTCAATTTGTTTCCCATTGAGATTTTGGTGGTTGCTACCCCAATCTGGGTGATGGCCATTCATATCCCCCATAATTATTGTTTCTCCTGTTAATGGATTTATGATTTTCTGAAGTTCAAGCTTTAGATTTGGTATTTGTCGTGCTGCATAACAGGTTATTATATTTAGATTGTTTATTTTGATAGTTAGATGTTCCAGATGATTGTTAACTATTATTGGTTGTATTTCATTGTATATGTATCCATTCTTTATGCCGATTGCAATTCCGCCATAGCCATCATTTCGATCTTTACGTAATATATTGTAATTTTTTATGTATAAGTGGTCGGTTTGTTTCAGCCATGTTTCATTCAGCAGTATAATATCTGGCTGATGTTGATATATAATTTTAATAAGGTTTTCTCGATTAGGAAGGATGCTTCTTGCATTCCATTGTATTATTTTGATTTCTCCCAACCTGTTTGTCATGTTTGAGTTGATTGTTGTTGTTGTTTTTTTTTTTTATGAATTATAATCTTCATCCATTTGTATGTTTCTTTCTAGTAGGATTTGGGATAAATGTTCGTATAGTCTTCTTTGAGCATATTGGCTAAGTTTTGTAGCCAATTGCATAGATTCATTTGCATTAAGCGTTTCAATAATTTGTACAGCACTCTCTGGCTTTTTGGTTTGTTTAAATTGTTTATTATATTCATCAATGTTTTGTAGAGCATGGACAGACGTTGAGGGTTGGTCTTTGTTCCATATTATTCTTTCTTGTTTTTGTTGATTTACTATACATTTTTCTGGTCTTGTGTTTGGAAAATATAGTTGTTGATTGTGTGCTTCTTGGTCGTATCCTTGTTGTGTTATTCTTTTTTTGGATGGATTTTGAAGGACTTGTTGGTATGACCTCTTATTATTTTGGTTGATGAATTTTTGTGTTGTGGCTCGTCTTTGATTAATTTGTATTATATTATCCTCAGTTGTTGGTTTCGGTTTTGGCGCTGGGAAGTCTCTCGGATCTAGTGTATATTTATTAAAGGAATTTTGATTTGTATTTTGATTTGTTCTGGGGCATAGCATTGCCGCTTCATAATACGATATATTCTCAAATATCATTGTTTTTTTAATATTTTCTTGTCTCGCAAATTCAGGGCATTTTTTGTCATTGGATTTATGATTTTCTGAGTTGCAGTGATAGCATTTGGTTATACAGTTTTTATGTTTGTCTTCTTCTTCAAGATTGATATGCTCAGCGCACTGAAAGCATCTTTGTCTTCCCTTACATAGCTTCTTTGTATGCCCATAAAGAAAGCATTTGTAACATTGTGTTACTCTCGGTATATATGGGATTACTGGGATTTCTAAGTTATATAAGCTAATGTATCTCGGTAAATTGGTTCCATCAAATGTGACAAGAATTGAATAAGTTGGTATATATTCATGTTCAATGATTTTATCTTGTGTAACATTTTTATTATCAAAATTTCTTCTTTGGACACGTCTATTCAATCTGACCACATTATTAACTTTTTGATTTTCAAATGAATTTATCATTATATCTCTTTTTAAGGTTTCAGGGTCTAAATCTGTGTCAATAGCTCTTACAACTCCTTTGCAAGATGTATAATTATATGGGATTGATACTTTTAGTCCTTTATTTTTTAATACTTCATTTTCAAGAAAGGCATTAGCTGTTTCATAATTCAGAAATTCTACACCTATTTTATTCTTCCCTAATACTTTTATTTTTTTAATATCATTAAATTTCAGTTCAAAGATTTCTTTAGCTATTTTAATTTGCGAATATTTGCCAATGTTTTTGTTATCCGCTTCCACTGTAAGCAAATAAATTGAATCTTTTTTATTGTACATTCTTTCGTACCTTGGCCGATTTATTATTTGACTATCTATAGAATTTAAATTTATATTTGTATCTGACCTTTGGATTGGCTCACTTATATTTGAGTTATAATTCAAATCAGGGAGTTCGGGGGGGACACCCCCCCCCTTCCTTAGGCATTTTAGAAAATACGATTTATATGTTTTGTTTTTATAATTTTCAATTGAAAAATAGGTAAAAGGAATGGGTAACACAAATTGTTAGTAGACTCACCAAAAAATAATGCTTTGGTAGGTTGATTTCAAATTTTTCAATTTAAGGCAGCTGCTCTCACGAAGGATGTCACAGCACTGACCATGATAGAGGTTACTTTCCCAAAATTTGGAAAACAGTCTATGTCACCCCGCTTTTTAAGGGAGGGGCCAAAAGTAACGTATTGGCGAAATTTGTGAATCGATAATGGCTGACGAGTTAAAATTTGCTTTTCGGCGTATTATTTCTGCAGACCAGCATCATAGGCGCCGGAACCATGGGGGCAATGGGGCGTTGAGCCATGTGCGCCGGCAGCAGGGTGCAAGGGGGTGCACTTGCACCCCCCTGTCAGAAATACATTGAAAAAATTATTTTTCATTTTATTATTATTTTTTTAAAAATAATAATTGGCTGTTAGAAAAAATTGGTGAAACGAGAAACGATGGCCCCCCGCACTCTTTGTTCCCTGAGACAGTCTTTGGGTCACTTCGGGCTTACTTTTCGCGCGCCATCAACCTGTATCATGGCGGGAGTTTCAAATTTACTTAATTTATAGTTTATTGATATAAATTTCTTTAAGTTTTAAATTGCGAGAAGCCCATGCCACTTTCCACCGACGTCAAAACATCATATAACTTACCCAATCACCTGATTTTTTTTTTTTACTACTAACCTGAGAAGTAGTCATTATTCAATCTATTTTTCTGGGTAAAAATTGAGTTTCTCTCCCTATGGTAATAATGAAAATAATGAAAAAAAACCTAGGTCAATAATGAAAATGACGTCATGACGCAAGGATATTGTCATAACGTACAGGGCCCGCTTTAGGGGGAGGGCGGCAAAATTTGGGGTGGCATTTTATCGATAGAACAAAATAAGAACCTAGGTAAATAAATAAAAGGTCTGTTCGCACAGAAATTACAAACCAGTTAGAGCGAATTTAATTGGTAGAAAACGGTCAGAAACATTCAGAAAACTAGTTTCAACCAATGAAATTCACTCTGACTGGTTTGTAATTTCTATGCGAACAGACCTAAAGCCGCCGCCGCCGCCGCCGCAGCCGGCGGCGCCGTAGGCGCCAGTACTCCAGTTACTATAATTTTTTGCATTTTTGCCCAGTAAGGCATTTAACATTTTAAAGATTTTTTAAATTTCTTTGGAAAACACAAAGTGTTTTAACCAAAGTTTCAACACACTGTTTATCACTCATACTATATGAGTTTGTATTACTCTGACACGGTCAGATTTATGTAATACGAGTGGTTTTGCTATTATAATGCCTGTATTACATCTGTGTATTTTTCCGTGTATTTATTCATGTAGTTCAGGGTGACAACCGAAAACTTCAAACGCAACATAGATCAGCATTATGAAAAACAAAATAATGTTGGCACCCTGAACTACATGAATAAATATATACACGGAAAAATACACAGATGTGATACAGTCATAAGATAGTGAAGGAACCTGAATTTTCATCATCATTGGACACTACCACCAATTGCAGACCGGTTTCGAGTTTGTTATGCTCTCATCAGTGCAATATAGGCGAAAGCACACAGCACAGAACTGAAACATATAGATCTTTAATAGCGTGTGGTTCCCTCTCTTCATAGTCGAACAAAGCAAAAACCGAAAACGACCCATTTTGGCCAGAAATTAGAAAAAATCAAGATTTCTGAAGACATCTGACCGTGTCAGAGTAATACAAACTCATAGGCTCATAGTATGATTAATTAACAGTGTGTTGAAGCTTTGGTTAAAAAACTTGTGTTTTCCAAGGAAATTGTGATTTGACACACTGTCTAGAATTTCTTTGATTTTGAGAATTTATTTTCAAAAATCTTGATTTAACATTTTCTTTGTGAACAATAAAATCTTTATTATGAATTTATAAAAAGCTTTAAAATCGGACTGTTACGCGGCGCCGTTTTTTTTTTACGCTGAATACGCGAAAATTCCTAGCTAAAAAAACTTCTAATTTTTCAAATTTTGCTTTTTTGAAGGCTTAGTATAAACGATTTTGGGCGTGGCTCTCGAAAAACTTTTCTTCCTCCGACGGCGCCTGCGTCGCGCTTTACCCTCTCCCGCGAATGAATTTACCATTTACCTACGACGCTAATATTTTTTTTAGGCTGTCTCCCTTAAAATAAAAGTCACGGGGCGCCACTGAATAACCCCCTCCCCTTTACCGCCAAATTAATTTTTGGGGCGGCAATTCTCATTTTTGCCCAGGATGGCCGAAAGGCTAGAGCGGGCCCTGATAACGTAACAGGTTTCTATTGGTTTAATGTTTAATTTGAGTTTCAAACTGTCAATTAAAAAAAAAACAGGTTCCTGTATATACGACATCATAGGAAATTATCAATAAGCTGTTGATATGGGGCAGCACTTCCGACAAGAAAAAATATTTTGAGCACATATTTCAAACTAATCTTTTATTTTCTACTAGCAGTAGTAAAAAAACTTCTATCTATATATTCCTCGGTAGAGAATGTCATTATATACCTTACGCATTATAATGGCCAACTTCTCTACCTAGGTATATAATGTACTATTTCTGGAAGTTCAAAATAACCGTTTTTGGCACCCAAAAAAAATTTCGCGCATCCGGCAACGCCTGCGTCGGGCATTCACCTTCTTAAATAAGTTATTTGAACCACTAGAACAATCCACGCGCCGCCACTGCCTGTATGCACCTCCCTAGAACTAATCCTGGCGGCGCCCATGGCTTGAGCCCCCATAGTAAATTTGCTATGGGGGCGGAGCTCCCATAGTGATTTTGGTATTGTATGTAGTAGGAAGGTACAAAAATATTGAGTTCCTAACTATTTATTTTTATATGAAACTTGTGTGTTTTATGTTTTTGTTGTTTTTGCTATTCCTATTTTAACAAACAGTTTGATACTTTGTTGTGTATAGTATTTAAACCTGTATTTTCAATAAGTCGTTGGATTATTATTTCCTTTCCGTTTGTTTTCATGATAGGTATGTTTACATCACCTGAATATATCATGATGTACCAATACATTGGCTTTTTTTACCTAGTTTAACATAGAAAATTTATATACAGACCATACCAACCTACTAGACACATAGGGACAGGGTGTAATAAGACGAATTAGCTTGAACCTGGTTAAGACGAAACGAATCGGTGCTGCCTACTGGCGTTGCCAGGGAGGGGGACTACTATAAATTATTATCCAAATTTGTTAAAATGGCTGCATCCTCGCCTGCCCCCACCATTAGAAGTCCTAAAAATACTGTAAAAAGACCCAAAAATTTCGCGCCAGTGGCGCTTTTCCTTTGAGGCAGTTACACACGGCGCGTGGATGGCTTGATACATACACGTGCATACATCAACGTGCAAACAAAAACGTGCATGGCGCCTTTGTACAGACGCTCGCACAAAACTGTAATCTTGCTATTGGGCGGTTACACACGGACATGGATGTCTTAATACATATACCTACGTGCATACATCAACGTGCAAACAACAACGTGCATGGCGCTTCTGTACAGACGCTCGCACAAAACTGCAGTCTTGCTATTCTTGCTACAGTATTCCGAGTGTGCATACAAAATTGCACATTCAAAAACGCGACAGTATTTTGCATACACATTGATGTTTTTGTTTGCACGTTCATGTATTGTCTGGCTAGCCAAACGGCGAACTCCAAAAGAATTTGCTGCTTTGCCAAACTTGACGGAAACAATAATAAACAAGTTGGTGACATATTTTTTTTTGCTATATGGGCATGTTTAATATTTTGAAATAGAAAAAAATCCGGCAACATTGCGAAACGATGGATGTGGAGAGGCGTGATTATTCAGAGACATGATTCTATTGGTTAGCGCCTGAACGACAGCACGCAGTGGCGTGGTTATCGGCGAAACTACAGTTTTTTTTCTAATAATTTTATTGGTTTATTTCCTTAAGGGCCCCACAGACTGCGTTTTTGTTGGACGGATTTGTTCGACGAGCAAATCTGGTCGAGCAAAAACGACGCAAAACCGAAGTGTGTTTGCGAAAGATTGTCGTTTTTGCTGGCATACAAAACCGATGCAAATATCTGGCTTTGCCTGATTTTGTTCGTCAGAGATGTTCGATATGTCAACAAATCTGAAGTGTGTGGACTAAAGAATTATAAAAACGACGGTTTTGTGTTGTGTGTGGTGCGTAGCTACGGAATTTTATATTATCGACTTTCCAACATGACTGATGTTCACCAAACTAAACCGAGGTCTGTGTGCAACTGCGATCCGTCGTTTTTGCTCGACCAGATTTCCTCGTCGAACAAAACCGTCAAACAAAAACGCAGTCTGTGGGGGCCTTTAGTGTTTTCGGTGCCACTGAACTCAAAGACATGGCTGTCATCAGGCGGTGTCAGTTGAGGTGTCAGTGAATATTTTTAGGTCACGCCCCACTTTTCTTCCCCCTTTCGTCTCTACCAAGTTACCACTTGCCAGACTATATGTGCGTACATGTTTTCAGACATACACGCCCGTGTGTAACCGCCTATTCTGGCTACAGTGTTCGGAGTGTGCATACAAAATTTCTAGCGATTGCACATTCAAAAACGCAACGGTATTTTACATACACACTGATGTTTTTGCGTACATGTTTTCAGACATCCACGTCCGTGTGTAACCGCCTTTGGTAGAGCTTACGGCGAGATCACAGGGATCACTTCCTGTAAATTTTCCCAAAACGATCTATGATTCAGTGTGGCGATCCTGCAATGAAATGGGTATCTGTCAACTAGTCCCATTTAAGCCTATGTGTATGGTAGCCTAGTCTTGCCTGTATAATTGATTCTACTTACCCCATGGTAATTTTGAGATTCTGACGCCTATGACCAGCATGGATTTATGTTGGCTCGTTCTTGCCAAATAAATCTCTCTGTTTTCGCAGACCACCTGGCTAAAATCATAAACAATAATGGCCAAGTTGACTGTATCTACTTTGATTTTAAAAAGGCTTTTGATCGAATTGACCATTTACGTTTGATATGCAAACTTCATGCTTATGGTATTGGTTTTCCCTCGCTCTCTGTTTTGAAATCTTATTTGACTGATCGCACGCAGAAAGTAAAAATAAATAACGTCATTTCTGATACTATAGATGTTCAGTCTGGAGTACCTCAAGGGCAGGGCCGCCGCTACCATGTGTGCAAAGTGTGCACCGCACACGGGCGGCCAAAAATAGGGGCGGCCAAAGCAGACCCCACTGATACATAATAGGTACACTGGGGTAACTTTGCCAAAGCCTCATTTATATGGTGCAAGTAGCTAAATTATCTTTTTTTTTCGTGCATGTGAGTGTCTACATGCATTTTACTGATTTTAAGTCGAATTTAGTGATTAGTGCAAATTGAGGTGAAATGGCAGCAAGTACAGTTGTTCGAAAAGAAATTCAAAAATGCATTTTGAGCGTTTGTGGAGAATTATCAGAAATTTTATTGAAAGAAATTGAAACAGAAAAATGTTGTTGGGTTCGACTATGGATATCTGGTTTGTACAGTGGAATTTTAGAGTTCCATAAACACTGATGTTCCCTGTACTGTTGCACAAATTTAATTGTGATTTCTTCCGTCCAACGAGACGACATTGCAAAGGCAATTAACAGATGCAACACAATACTCAAAATATTCAAATTCAAACCCTACTAATGTACTTCACTAATCACTAAATACAAATACTGTCTACACGCGTCCTGTCCGCTAAAGTCAGTAAAATAAACGAGAGTGGGGGAAGCCACTTGCTCAAGTAAATAGAACCTGCTTCTATTCACTTGACTAATCACTTGACTAAAGAGTTTACTTGCTCAAGTACTAAATTAAGGTGTTTACACGATTCAAGTTACTAAATTTCAGTTACTGGCGTTAGTATTTGCTCAAGCTACTTGCACCGTGTAAATGAGTCTTAAAGGGGTAACTTTGCCAAGCAATGCGTCTATTATAAAAATAAATGTTTTTTTGTGCAACCATCCGCAAAATGAGCTTTCGCGGCCGCCACACCGCCGTTGTCCTTGGTGACGGCCGCGAAACTATAAATCAAAATTTGACACTTTGACAACAACAGGTAAATTTTATTTCCAAATTCTTCAGAACAACATTTAGGATAAATATTAACACTTACATGACAGTTTGCATTATTACTAATATTTACTCCTGAAGCTGAAGCAACTAATAAACCAGTGTTTTTGAATTGAACTCTCAAAACTTCCCATTTCTGCATTAAATTAGCCAATATATTTTCAGACATCATTTTGACGTTTTGTTTGTCACACCAATTTTTTGAACTCGCAGTAACAATTTTCATATTGCCGCTTAGTTTTCCAGGTATTAACTCAGAAATAGCTGATTGAACCATATTTTTTTAGCTCTGGAGGAGTGCAAGAGAGTGAAACATCTGTATCGCTGTCGGATATTTTCACGATTTTTTGAGAACTGTCAAAATTTTTTGTGTATTTGTTTACTTGCAAAATATGTCATCCATGACATCCATAGAAATGCTGTGCCACTATAGCCACCAGGTTATACATCAAACTGATAATTAGTCCCACATGTTTGTTGAAAGGAGTACATTTTTTCTGTAATTCCACATAATTTTCATGGTTGCACAAAAAATAGTGTGTATACCATGAGAGCGAAACTTTTTAGCGTCCTCGAGATTATCTTGCCTCGGCCGCAAGCGGCCTCGGCGATAACTTTTCTCTACGTACGCTAAAAGGCACTTCGCGGCCTTGGTATACAAATAACTATTACGTGAAAGTGGCAATATTGCAAGCCTAGTAAACACTTTCCGTTCTCCGTTAGAAGCCGGTGCATACATCCCGCGCTTTTGTGAGTGGCAAACAAACCCAGTTAAAACTCTACAAGATATTTTCTATTTTGCCAAAATTGTCAACTTTCAGAAGCTCTGCTATACTAAGATGTGTATCACCAATATTACATAAAATAGAAACTTGAATTTAAAAAAAAAGTCTGTTTTTTTTTAAAAGATAATTCCCCAAGTCAAAAATTTAGTAACTATGTTGGCAACACAAGCCTTTTCTACATAAAAAATTTGAAGCATTGACAATTTTACATTGTATTGCCAACATAATGTCATTTGACTTTTATCTTTAAAAAAAAAAACAGATTTATGTTTTTTGTGTAGCTTTTGACGTTATAACCATTATAAAACGATGTTGCCAAAGTTATCAAAAAAAACTTGGGGCAACAATTTTAATTTTAATGGCAATGTTACACCATGAGATTTATTCTATACACCAGGCACTACAGCTGAAGTGTTTCATGTTATCAATGAAAAACCCCCAAAAGCTGGCAAAGTCACCTCAGTTTACGGTACCTACTTTTTTTTCCAAACAACAGAAAAAATTAATTCAAATTAAAAAATAATGATTCTATAAACTCCAATATTTATACAGGGTCAGTCCGAAATAAGTGCGCATTTTGTTATGATCTCTGAGACAATCACTTTTTGCATGGGTACATCCATTAGAATGTGGAGTTCCACAGGGTTTCGTGTTGGGTTCAGTATTATTTTTGCTGTGTGTTCACAAACAGCTAGTTAGACAAATACAGAGTGTTGAAATTTTCGGAAAATGTTGACTTTTTACCCTAAGATTTAAAATGGCTTTTGAGCAATTTTGTTCAAATTTTCACCTAGAGCGACTCTTATTTTTTTAAAGGAAAAAATTGGTACGCCCCTGAGTTTTTTGACAAATTTTTGATTCCTTGTTCAATTTCAAAGAAAAAAGGTATCTAGAGTTTTTCTTGTTCGATGCGACGTTTACGAGATAAAAAATAAATATCAATGTATTGTTTGGAAAATCTCGTTGTTCGATAAACTCCACTCTGTTAAAAAAATTAGAGTCGCTCTAGGTCTAGTCCTGAAAAAGTGGAACTCGAAAGGATTTTTTAGAAAGATGCTTGAGAACATCGCAAACACTTACTTGTAAATTCAAGGTTGGTGTCAAATTATAGTTTATGAATAACTAAGATAGGAATGTAAACTCCGTTTTCTTGTAAAATTAACCGTTCAGGTTTTACAGTCTGTCAAAGATGCAAAAAAGTACATTTTTACCTGTCAATATTTCCAAAACAGTTGAAGATAGGTATATAACATTGTAGAGGGTGGCCCAAATTCGAGCCTCATCATTGGGATCTCGGTAACCGTAAGAGATACGGAGTCCGTTAAATTATGGCAAAGTTGGTCAATTTTATGACCAATAGACTGCCGTTTTGAAATTGGAAAAATTCCGAATACTTCCGGAGATATTCGGAAAAAACCGAAATTTTGTAAAATCGTTTTTATTTTTTCCCGGGCTTATTTGAAAAGCAATTTTAAAATAAATGTCACTCCATCAGTGTCACTTTTTCCCCTTTAGGAGATGGTGCTACTGAATTTAAAATTCGACGTTTCGTCTTTAGGCGGCCATCCCCAACTTACGTTTTTTAAATATGAACCTAGATTTTTTTATTTGCGGTTTTGTCATCTTTGGGCATCCTAAAACCGATACTGTTTATAATTTTTCAATAACACGGTAAAAAAAGCAGGTCCGTATTTAAAAAAAATAAATTGATGATGATTCCAGGGGAACGAAACGTTGGATTTCAAATTTAATACCGCCATCTTGTAGAGAAGAAAAATTGACAAGGGGAATGTGAAATTAGTTTTTCAAGATCTTTTTACATGGAATCAGGAAAACATTTAAGAAAAAAATTCATGTTTTTTTCGTATAGTTTTCATTTTTTCCTGATTTTATTTGAAAAGATTGTGAAAATAGCTATTTACCTAACAAGTGCGGAAAATGAATTTTTCCGCACTGACAGCCGTGCGGAAAAACTTTTTCCGCACTGATATGTCAAAAAAAAAAGTTTTACCGCGCCGTGCGGGAAAACTCATTTTCCGCACGCATATCAGTGCGGAAAATCGATTTTTCCGCACGGCTGTAGGAAAAATAATTTTACATTTCTATTGTCACTTTTTTTTTTCTACAAGATGGCGGTATTAAATTTGAAATCCAACGTTTCGTTCCTTTAGAATCATCATCAATTTTTTTTTTTTAAATACGGAGCTGCTTTTTTCACTGTGTTATTGAAATAGTATATTGTGCAACAAGTGTTGAAAATAGCACTTTTCACACGCGTGGGGAAGTTTGGTAACACAAACCGCACGAGTGTAAAAAGTGCTTTTCACACGCGTTACACACTATACTTTTTCTACGACTGCAAAATAACTAAAGCCTGTTTTTTTTTTAAAGATAAAAGTCAAAATGGCATTCTGTTGGCAATACAATGTAAAATTGTCAATGCTTTAAATTTTTTTATGTAGAAAAGGCTTGTATTGCCAAGAAAAAATTTTTGACTTGGGGAATTATCTTAAAAAAAAAAAACAGATTTTATATTCACATTGAGATTCTATTTTTTTTTGTTAAAAATTATTATTTAAGGTTATAATTAACGAACTATTTTGGTACGAACGTTGAATGCACTCAGAGTTACTTGCAAAACAAAAATTCAGTAGAAGTGTCATTTTTATTTTAGCGTGTGAAAAGTTATTTTTCGCACGCTATGCGGAATAATTGATTTTCTAGGTAAGTTAGTAGTGCGTTTTTAATAGCTTTCTAGAGCAGTCCTAGAAAAAATTATAAACACTATCGGTTTTAGGATGCTCAAAGATGAGAAAATCGCAAATAAAAAATCCAGGTCCGTATTTAAAAAAAGCAAGTTAAAGATGGCCGCCTGAAGACGAAACGTCGAATTTTAAATTTAGTAACCATCTTCTACAGGGAAAAAAGTGACAATGATGAAATGACATTTATTTTAAAATTGCTCTTCAAATAAGCCCAGGAAAAAATAAAAACGATTTTACAAAATTTCGGTTTTTTCCGAATATCTCCGGAAGTATTCGGAATCTTTCTAGTTTCAAAACGGCATTCTATTGGACATAAAATTGCTCAGCTTTGCCATAATTTAACCGACCCCGTATCTCTTACGGTTACCGAGATCCCAATGTTGAGGCTCGAATTTGGGCCACCCTGTACATGAAATATGTCTACATTTTATTTTTTCTCAAGATAGATTTTGACATTGTCAACTTTGAAACATAAACAATGTCGCTTATTGGTCGCAAAATACCATTTGCACGACATGCATTGTAAAACTGATGTCAACCTACAGGAACACCTCATTTTGCGACCAATCAGGACCAAGCGTTATTGTTTATGTTTCTGTTTTCAATGTCAAAATCTATCTTGGGAAAAAATAGACTATAGAATTTTCCGCAGAATCCAGAAATGTCATAATATACAGGGAGAGTCATTTAAAAAAACATAACTTTGTGTCACTACTAGTTATTCCCAAGTAGCACATAATATGGGGTAAACATCGTTTTTCAGTTGGGCCAATATTTATTCATTTTTGTTGCTAAATCAACACAGTACCAATATTGGGGCAACGTTAGTTTTAACTAAGTGGAAACAATATTTGTTTTCATAGATTAATTAACTTTTCAGTAATTTGAATATTGGCCCACGACTTCTCACCACAATATTGATTTATGAAATATTGGCCAAATATTACATTTTAGATTATCGAAACAATATTGTAATATAATATTAATTCAATATTGGCATTCAATTCTTTATTGATATTTAAATTCACTTCAAAAACTTTGTACACCCAATATTTATTTTCAATTTTTTCACAATATTGATACTTTTTGAAAAGCCCAATGAAGGGCGAATATTTACATACTAATTTTTACCAAGGTTAGATTTTCTGAATTGAAAATGTTGGTCCAATATAGGTTATTCAATGTGCGCACTTGGTGTGTCGACCAAAAAATAGATGGAGACTCTGTCTTCACTTTACCTGTCTTAAACCTGGTTCCAGGATGAAGCCAAAAATTGGTTGTTTTCTCTCTGCGGGACCCTGGCGGGACTTTACCGTGCTAATGAGTTGTGATACAGCGAAAAGGGTCCACGGATGGTCCGGCAGAGAGAAAACACTTCTTAGTCGGTCCTTATAATTGGTCCGTTACCTTAATTAAAAATAATATAAAGCCAAGATTTACATACGTCTTCGGGCCAATATTGGTAATTTCAATTGGCTCTATATTGCATAAAGTTTTTGATATGATATTGATTACTTATTTCTTTTTGGGCCAACATTTGGTAACGTTATTGTAGCAACGTTGGTATTTGTTTTTGGGTATATATTGACAAACGCTCTTGGACAAATATTGCAGAATGTCCACATCTTTTATTGGGCCAACATAGAGAATCTGACTTGGGCCAATAAATCGTAGTTATTGTCCCAATATTGGCCCAACATGGGAGTGCTGCTTGAGTTGGGCCACCCTGTATACTGGAAAATAATTTAGGAATGTAGTACTCATGTTTATCTACAAGTTTTGCATTCAGTTTTTTCTTCGATCTCCGTTAGTGGAGATATGGACCACCGTGCGCTTATTAACTCACCCAAGTGCAACGTAGATTTGTTAGGTTTTTATTGTATAAATTAAACATAAGTAGAAATAATTTAACTTACGAAGATAGGTTAAAAACTCTCGGTGTAGAAAGCTTGGAATCGAGAAGAAATTTGCTTTCGTTAGCATTTACGCACAGAATTCTGACTGATAATGCTGATTGTAATGTCCTATTGAGTATGCCTAACTTCAAGGTGCCAACCCAACGTTTCAAACTAAATCAAACATGTTTTACAAAAATAAAAGTCGTACTAACATTGGTAAAAATAGTTTTAGCAACCGATTAATGGAACTGTATGACAGGTATTTTCCTCTCGATTTCAAGTTAGACTGCAAACCAGCAACTTTTAAGCTGAGACTTAAACGAATATTGAATGTTAATAGTCCAAGAAAAGGGGATATGAAAAGAGGGTTTACCTCAACTATAATTAGAAGTTAACATTTTTTGGGGAGGGATCTGTCCATTTTGACATGCTAAATAACATATTAAGTTTGCGACTGTACTTCCATAGGGTTTTCAGTTAGAGGTGGTTTTTAGGGGTAATTTGCGGTTTATGGAGAACGCTGTTTAAAGGGATGGTCCAATAACAACAAGTTTGAAATGATTGTTGTAGCTGAAGTTTTTTGCTATATAAAACTCCGCGACAGCACCCCTTTATCTTCTATAGTTTTTTTTTCTGCAGCGTCTTGAATAATAGCATGTTTTTGTTCAAGGTCACTGAATCAACGTTTCGCCTGTTTGCGTGCATTTGATGCAGCAGCGGCCGAATGCATAATCCAATTTCAATTTTTCAAACACCACATTATTGCTAATGAAATGCACTCTCCAATGATTTTTTGTTCGAATTTTTTGCTTGAAAATTAAGCGAGTACGGATTTGCCTAATGTGCGAGGAAGTTGGAAATTGCATCGAAAACTACTCCTTTCTTGCATTCACTGTAATTTCTAAACGGGGCCAAATATTTAGTGGCAGTTTTCGACAATCGGCAGCCCATTTATTCTTCTCATAATGTTCCAGCGGATTTTTTTTTTTCGTTAATTACTCAATGACTTATTGGCCTAAACATGTCGCGCGGAATTTTTCAAAAAGACAAAAAAAATTAAAATTATTGCGCTGAAAGGATTCCGCACATTTCTTATGGAAAAGTGATCTATGTGGAATTTTGCAGAATTTTTGATACGGTCTATCCTCTTCACTTTTGACTTTGACTATACTCTTCTCCTCTATGCTCTTCTCCTTTTAACATTAGGAAAAAAAAAAAAAACAACAAAAGGTACAAATGAAATCGCTATATGACAGACATCATGAGATGAAGTTGACGATTGCGGCAGGAGCTAGGTGTTGTTTACAATACCTACTTATTTGTCACTAATCGCTGTCGCTATCTTTTTTTTTCTTAATGTTGAAAGGAGAAGAGTAAAGTCAAAGTCAAAAGTGGAAAGGATAGTAATAATTTTCGTTGCTGTGAGCATACTGGTGACATCATACTGAAGAGTATCACATTAAAAAAGTTTTTTCCTACGACTGCCTCTGAAAATGGAGTTTTTCGCACGCTAGGCAACCTCTGAAATTAGAGTTTTTCGCACAGCACTGAAAAAAAAAATAATTTGGTCCAAAGAAAAATGGAGTTCCCTTAAATAAATATTTGGTTGATAATGGACAAACAAATATTTGTTTAAAAAAAAATCTGAATTTGTTTGACCGTTTCCATTCCGTTTGCTTGAATTAAATTATTCTTAGTTTAGCTCAATATCAATCATTTTGACAAAATAAATAAATATTTAGTTCTAGTAAATAAATCATGCATTAGTTAGCTCATAGCAAATATTTAAATTAAATAAATATTTATTTATTGTAAATAAAACAAGTATTTGTTTCAACTTCTTTTATTTTGCACCAAATAAACAAATTGTTCCATTTGAAGCTTGATTTGTTCCATCTAATTATGTTTTTATTCTAGTTAAATCAATAAATTATTGTGAAGCTGCACAGGAGGGTCGTTCTCATTCAGTCGTTCATCGTTATTCTCTTTTCCTGTCCCATCATCAATGTTTGGAATCTGATTCACTTCGATGGCACTTCTGAAAATTTTTGCAGGTGGTTCGTCCGATGCACAGTTTTTGTGGTGGCAAGTATCGTACATTGAATTAAATCCGAGGTCTTACATTGGAGCAACTCGATATCTGTCGAACGGAAAATATTGCTGGTTGCTCTAATGTGAGACCTCTAATTTAAATAAATGTAAAATACTTGCGTCCAATATTATTGCGAATTGCCTATTGCTTGTTGCCTCAGTGTGAGAGGATGTTTGTCTGGTCCAGGTAGAAATAAGTTCCCAATAAAAATTATATCGGCCAAGGCGACGTATTTTTTTTGTTCCTGGAGACATCATTTTGCTGAAATTTTTTGCATGATTTGGAAATATTGTGAATGATAACTATTATGTAAGGTATTATAATTTCAACTTACTGTGTATTAAAGGCCACAGATATTGCACACACACTTCTGCCAAAAGATCTTCCATCTTGCGGAAACCACTCCGAAAAATAAAAATTCAAAGTAAGACCATGCGACGCGTGCCAAACCAACAACAGGAAAGAGCGAGCAGTGATGCACACAGCACAGTATTCGGAACTCGAGCATGCGCGTAAATTGCCAAATGTCTACAAAGATCCCAGTTATTTGAATTTTAGTCATGTTTATTTTGTAAAAATTCCAGAATATTTAATTTAAAGTAGCTGTTATTTCGTTTAAAAAATTCGAATATATTAGATTTATGGCGTTCGTTCCAAATATATATTTATTTATTAATGCAACTCGTATCATTTTACGAAGTCAAACAAATAATTTGAAAAAACCAAATACGCAGATTTATTTAAACCAAATACATTGTCGTTGGTTTAACTAATAATTATTTGGGTGAAATAAAAAAAAATCAAATAAATATTTATTAGGCAAATGTTTCACTAATTTTTTCAGTGAGCGTGCGAAAAAGTTTTTCACACGGATTTTAGCGTGCGAAAAAGTTTTTCACACGCTTCAAGTTTTCTAACAAATGAAAATTACATATTTGGTTGTTTTATTTTGCAGTTGTAGGAAAAGCATTGTAAAAAACTCGTTTGAAAACCTTTTTTCACACTTGCTCGACTTGTGGAACTCGCCTACGGCTCGGTCCAACAAACTGTCTCGCCGTGCGAAAAAAGTCGTTTTCAAAACTTGTTGTTTAAATAACTATTAATTGATATCTTAAAAACTATTCGGTATTAAACATTAGCGCAATGATCACTTTTGTTAAGGACGACTCCCTCTACACTCTACACAATATTAAAAATTCAGCAAAATTCCACATAGATCACTTTTCCATAAGAAATGTGCAGGGTCCATTTGGTACGATTGTACGATGGCTTTATTTATTGTTTTTATGAATATACTGCAATTTTAATTGCTTCACACGACTGCTGCAACAATTAGAATTGCAGTAAATTCATGAGAACAATAAATAAAGCCATTGTACCAAATTTCAGCGTTGTGCGACAATTTTTTATTTTTTTTTGACTTTTTGAAAAATTCCGCGCGACGTGTTCAGCAGTGGGATCACGAAACTCGACTCGATATAATCGAGTTCACTCGTTATCGTGTCTATAATTTCATTCACGAACCCCGATCGAGTAGAGAATCGAGTTTCTTGATTTTGCCTAACTTCAGTTCGGTTTGGAAAGTTTGACTAGCAACCAGTACAACCGGCACAATTGTCAATTTTGTCTTTTTTGGCAAGTTCGAAATTCGAATTCCTACCTACATAACAACCTACATTCTCATGATAAATGAAGTGTATACTCAATGGGCTACTTTCACATTTTTCAAAAACATATTTTTCTACGAGCGTGCGGGAAATGGCTCTTCCCGCACGATTTGCTGTGCGGGAAGACTTTCTTCCCACACCGGTGCGGGAAGAGATTTCTTCCCGCACTCAGTGCGGGAAGAGTTTGAAATAATCATTGTGACATGGAATTGTTTGTATTGTTGATACACCTATACCTGTACCTTTACCTTTTTATAAATACCTTTTAATACATTTTTAATTCTACCTTCTGCATAATCGCATTTTATTTAAAGTAAACTCTTCGTAACATCAGCTTTAGTATGCTCGTAGAAAAAATATAGTTCCTAACTCTTGCGGGAAGAAATTTCCAGCACTCGGGCGCTTCGCACCCTCGTGTCGGAAATTTCTCTTCCCGCACTCGTTAGGAAAATAGCTATTAAATTATTCTTTTAGTCATTCTAATACTATCTGTATACTTTTTTCTGAAAAAAAACGCTTATTTTTGAAAAAAAAAAAATTTTGAAATTGAAGACGCGAACTTGGTTTGTGACGTCACAAACCAGAAAATCAACAAAAATGCGAGGATGCCAAATTTCTTATTAGTAAATCATAACACATTTCACTACCTAGAAACTAGTTTCGTCCTTTACTACATTATAAGAAAATAAAGGGCAGATATAATCCTTATTAACTCATTTAAATTTCGCATTTCTACATGTGGCAAAAAAAACGTCAAAATCGGCTTTAGCCAATCAGAGAGCGTTTTCAATCACGTGATTTTTCGTTTAAAATTCTTAGTTTTTATTTATTAATTTATTTAATAATCCGACTAAAATCTTGCAATATATTGTTCATTCTCGGTTGCATTGATGTATCTGCGTCAGGGCCGGATTAAGGGGGGGGCTTTGGGGGCTAAAGCCCCGGGCCCCGAAATTAGGGGGGCCCCAAAACACCAACTCACACGGGGAAGAAATCATGCATATAATTTTACAATTTCGATTTCGCCATCTATTATCTATCAATTATATCAAACACAACACTACCCTATAATATTATTATTGAGTAGCTGGTATAATTATTGATAGATGGCGCACTATCCGCATAAAAGCTACAGTGACTCTATAACCCACAGTGGCGACAATTGCTGTCTCATTTTTGATTGGTTCTAAAATCCCATATATTTATATTGAAAACACCGCCATCTTGTTCCCAACCCCTTGTTACTTTTAAATATGAATATATGGGATTAAGGTGAACATCCATCAAAATCATGGAAAACAACGTATTTGATGGACCTAATAATGGTCATCAAATACGTCGGTTCCGATTTTTTATGATAGATGTCCATTTAACTCCTATATATTAATATTTAAAAGTAACAAGAGGTTGGGAACAAGATGGCGGCCGGACCTCTATTGTCGCCACTGTATGTAAAGGTTTATTTAGCCACTGTAATAAAAGCCACAGTGACTTTATACAAGACAGTGGCGACAATAGGAACCTTGATAGGGCCCACCCGCCATGTTTTGTCAAAACAAAATTGCCTAAAACTCCATAGGATTAAATGCAGTGGCGGCTCGTCGTATAAAGCAACTGAGGCCGGGCCTCACATGTAAAGATTACAATATTGATATAAAATTTTGAAATAATATTTATTAAATATTTAACGTTTTTCAACTATTTTCAACCATTAAAAGTATCAAAACATCAAATTTTCAACAAAGTTTAATTCTATCTGTTGAATTTAGCGCGCGATTCTGCCTATTTATCCATATAGGCGCTCAAATCGTTGGCGGACAGCGTAAAAATAAAATAGCAATCCCAAAAATTGTTGCTTCATGTGCGTCATAGAACACCGATGCGATGCCATGCCACTCCTCACCACAACGCTTCAAATGTAGGCGAGAAGATAGCGAATTTTTGTAGGCATTGAGGCGCACAATTTTGGGCTTACTAAAGGAAAAACCTTGCATCTCTTGCTCTCGCGAAAGTAGCAAATGCCAGTGCGTGATTTAATTGGCGCGTACCTTTTATTTTTGTCTGTTGCGGGTTAAAATACTGTTAATAATAATTGATATTGTTGTATTGCTGGATGAAGGTGCCAATTATAATTTAATTATAATTTATAATTAGGTATTCTAGGAGTGTAAAATGAATCCCTCTCACGATATTGTTTTGTCTTTGCTAGAAACTTCCTTCTCTCAACCACCTGAAAGTGTGTTTATTTAATGAATTTTTGGATCAATAGGCGTGGCACTCAAAAATTTTGTTAAGGGTTTGTTTGGGTTAGCTCAGAAATGCGGCGGGCTTTGGGCCTCACCAGTTTGGATTGTCACGAGCCGCCACTGATTAAATGATAAAAACCTTAGAGCAGGAAAGCGCTGTCCTACGGACATAAGGAGTAGGAACGCGCAATTCTGCTTATGAAACTAAAGTGAAGCCAAATTCAGGTTACTACTCCTCTTTACCTTTACCTGCTCTAAGATAAAAACAAATTCCTTTTGTCAAAATATGGCGGATGAACTACGTAATTGACCTGTCTTGCATAAATAGAAAAAGAGAGCTTAATTGTAATAAATACATGTTGGAAGATGACATGCGCGCGCAACTCGTAGGTGCAGTGTAGCCAGATTGTATTGTTGCAGAACAAATGTAGACAATACAAATTGACATTATAACATTAAAGAAGTGATATAGTGTCAAGTGTTTTACAACCCCTTAAATCAGACAAAAGAAGCGCTTAGAAAGTGTATGTTAACATCGTTTGCACTTTCATTTTGATAAATGTTTCATCCGACAACACCGCATAATGAAATGGCATGTAATATTGACAGTTGAGTTGAAGAGGGCGCTTCTATACTTCGAGCGATTTAAATTTTGGCGCGTAAATAATTGATTGTAATTTCAACCTGAAAAGTTAAGTCTTATGTGTGGATTCAAGACAAGCGGACGCTGACACTTTTAAAAATATTCTCTAAGGGCCACTGAATGCTTTGGAAGATATTTTAAAATATTCATTGTCTATTGTTCATATTGTATTCGTCTTTCCTTCTACTTAATTTAAACGGTTTAAAACAATTGACATTTACCGCCAAAATTTGAAGCACTCCAAGTTCACTCGCGCCCTCTACAAAATTTTGGAGAACTTAACTGGATATTTGCTGCCATTGCAAAGGAATATGTCGAGTATAATCTAACATAACCTTAAATGACACTGCGGTGAGTTCAAGTAATACATAAAGTATTAGTTTGCTCTTTGTTACAAAGAAAGAAGGAACGCTTTATTCTGAACTGGCCCCTGAATTAGAATATGACGCAAGCTTGTAACAAACATGCTTCTCATTGGACGCTCACCTGCAGCCTACAAGCGACGCGCGCAGTCCAGGTGGGGGATTCTCATCCTCTAGTCGCAACCTATCGTCTCGACTATCCCATTGCCTTTCAACGGGTGAATCAGGACGATAGGTTGCGATTAGAGGATGAGAATCCTCCCTCAGGTAATAGGAGATCGGTCTATTCTGAGAAGCAATCAAAAATGAGACAACCCACTGTCACCACTGTCTTGTATAAAGACCCTCGTTTTTATTCTAATCGGTGACTTCACCGATGAGCTAGCTATTTTTGTTTAGGGAATAGAAAATGACAATCACCGACATAGAATGGTCGATCCATCGGTAAAATTTGATGAGAATAAAAACGCAGGAAAGTCACTGTAATAAATGCACCTGCAAGGTAAAGTTTTGTTTGAGTGACGTTTGAATTTATTTCAGGGATCTAGGGGCCCCTTTTGTGAAAATAGCCCCGGGCCCCAAGAGACCTTAATCCGACCCTGATCTGCGTCAAAAAATATCATAATTTGCCATATTCCCGACACGTGAAAGTGGCCCATTATTGTGTATCGGTCCTAGTGGTTTTGGAATTCCATTTTTCCACCGACCCTGAAACACTGGGAAATAATTTTAGATAATTTTTAGATAACCTGCATAGTTCAATAAATATTCCTTCAGGAAGTTCAAGTGCTTATTAATAACACAAAACTAAAACAAAAAGCATTGACAAAACCTAAAAATAATCAACTCGACTCCTCCAACACAGTCGAGAGATTTTCGTAGAGTCGAAGCTCGTGAACGAAATTTATCGAGTATCGACCAAACTCGATAGACGTAAGTCGACAATCGAGTCTCGTGATCCCCCAACAGGTTAATAAGTCATCGAGTAATTAACGAAAAAAAAAAATTCGCTGGGACATTATGAGAGGAATAAATGGGCTGCCGATTGTCGAAAACTGTTACCAAATATTTGGCCCCGTTTAGAAATTACAGTGAATGCGGGAAAGGAGTAGTTTTCGTTGCAATTTACAACTTCCCCGCATATTAGGCAAGTCCGTGCTCGCTTAATTTTCAAGCAAAAAATTCGAACAAAAAAGCAATGGAGAGTGCATTAGCAGTAATGTGGTGTTTGAAAAAATTGAAATCGGATTATGCAATCGGCCGCTGCTGCATCAAATGCGCGCAAACAGGCGAAACGTTGATTCAGTGACCTTGAACAAAAACATGCTACTATTCAAGACGCTGCAGAAAAAAAACTATAGAAGATAGAAGGGTGCTGTCGCTTAGTTTTTTATAGCAAAAAACTTCAGCTACAACAATCATTTGAAATTTTTTGCTATTGGACCATTTTGTTGAGCAGCGTTCTCCATAAACCGCAAATTACCCCTAAAAACCATCCCTAACTAAAAACCCTATGCAAGAACAAGGTCGCAAACTTAATATGTTATTTAGCACATGAAAATGGACGGGTCCCCCTAAAAAATGTTAACTTCTAATTATGTTGAGGTAAACTTCCTTCATTGCTTGGCCTATAATTCTTAAATGTTGAATTGTGGCTTGAGTGTTGAATGTTTTGAATTTGTTTTCTCCGTTTTGTCTTGTATCCATTTTGCCTTAAGATATATTGCAAATGATAGATAAGTAAGTATCCATGTACTAATTACCGGTGGAGGTTATCAATTAAAATAATGTTTTTTGTTTGTTTGTTTATAAGTTTGCATTTTGTAATTTAACGTTATGCAGAGACCAACATAGATCTTTTAGAGAAGGTCCAGAGGCGGTTCTTGAGATACCACTACTATAAAACTAATAACATGTACCGTCAAACTGGGTGACTTGAGACAGCCGGGCGAGTTGAGACAAAACTTTTGAGGAAACTAATTATATACCTGGCAATAATATATCCGACGCATTTGGGCGCCAATTATATTTATTCGACTTAAGGGTTGTCAAGACGTGTTATAGTAATGTTTGAACCACCTCGGAAACGATAAGTTAATTTTTGTGCAGTTTTTTACGCATGTATGTAATTGTTGAACTTAAAAATAGCTGAATAACTTTGCATACTGTCTCTATACTATCTAGGACTGCCTATTGAAACTTTACTCAGAAATAGATTGATATTTTGTGCATCTTTTGGAATATAGTAAGTTACTTTCCCTTTTTAAGAAAAAAAAAATATATATATATATATATGAAAAGGTAAAATGGCGGTTGTTGCGGGTGACTTGAGACTTGTCTCAATTCATCCCAAAACTATTCAGAGTGTTATTATGTGCCTGTTTCAATTGTTTTTATAGTGTTTTCAGCATATTATGGGAAAATACAAAAAAAGAAACTTGGCTGCAGGACCTATGCTGATTATGATAGCGGAATGTTGAAACCAGCGATTGAAGAACGAGTACCTAAATCCTATCGATTATTATCAGAAAAATATGGCATTTCCAGGTGCACCATTCAACGAAAAGTGAATAATCTCAATAAAAAAAATTCCGGTGGTCAAATAGTCTTTACAATGGAAGAGGAGCAGAGACTTTGTGGAAAATTTAGAAGTTGCTTGCCGTTGGGGCTTTCTAATCACGGGCAACGACTTGAAACCTTTAGTAAAGTCGTAAAGACGGACGGGGTGATCAAAAATTCAAAAAAAAAATAACTTGCCTGGGAAAGATTGGGTCCGGCTTTTTTTAAAGAGACATTGTCACATTTCAAACACTCGTTGGTGTGACAATATCAAGCCTGCTTGCGCCAGGAGTCAATAGCCACCTTTTAAAAAAAGTTTCTTTTGTCTCAAGTGATCCTTTTAGCTTGAAACATGAGCAAAAGCTTGAAAAATATGGTTGTCTCAAGTAACCCACCCTAGCATCCGACATGAGACAGTCAAAAAAAAAAAACCCTGGGTAACTTGTTATTCACATAAAACTCAACTTATAAAACCGATTCTACAGGTTAAGACTCAACTTTTGACGTGTTTAAGTCATCGCTAAGTTAAATAGTTTCGAAAATATCGCTTGCTGAAAGTCAAAATCGTCTCAAGTCACCCGATTTTACGGTACCCATACCTCGTTTCTTACAGGAGTATGCTGACAGGTTATCGCTCACTGGAGCGTAGCGCACGGCAGCGCGGCGGAGAGGAATTTTCAAATACATTGTTTTAAACGAAAGTACGTCGTAGACCGAGTCGTGGTAATCACACGAGTGGTGTAATGAGCGTTACCGTACGTGTGATATACAACATTTTATGTTCGACCCAGATTTTTTTCATAAAGGTATTCGAAATGGTTTTAATTTTTCACAAAAGATTACATTTATAATTTTTGATAAATGAATTTCAAAAAGTGCCGTTTTTCAATAAAAATGAGTTGTGTAATGAGAGTTCATTACATCACTGAGTGATGTAATGAGCTCATTACGTCACTAAGCACGGTAATGCAACTTGTTATGTAACTCAAATAGGCTAAAATGAGTTACGTAATAAGCTTTTACAGTGTAGGTCGTACATAAATAAATAAATAAGTAGTATTTATGATGTTATAGCTTTAACGGAAACCTGGTCAAATGATTCAATTTACTCCTCAGAAATTTAATTCTGAATGTTTTATTTCTTTCAGGGACGGGTTTACCGGTTGCATGAGAGCACTACTAATAAATGGCAAGCACGTTGATCTGAGAGAGTATGCACGAAGAGGATTATATGGAATAGCCGAAGGATGCTCAGGGAAGTGCGCCAGCAATCCTTGCCTCAACAACGGAACTTGCCACGAGAGATACGACAGTTACATGTGTGATTGCCGATGGACTGCGTTCAAGGTAAGAATCAAAGAGAGTATATGACTTGGCTTGAGTCCTATTTGTCAGGTTGTTTTGACCAATAGTGCATTTTCCAGCAGTACTGAAGTGACATGTTCCAGTTTTGTTTCTCCGACATACAGAAATTTTTTTGGTATAGTGACTTTGAGCTTACTGTCTGTGTATAATTTAAGTTTGTCTAAGTCCCGTCTATTTTTTGTAGGGTCCAATTTGTGCTGACGAAATCGGAGTCAACATGAAATCAAACTCTGCAGTGAAATACACTTTTGACGGTTCCTGGCGTTCCACAATAGCCGAACACATACGCGTCGGTTTCACCACTACAAATCCCAAAGGATTTTTGCTCGGTTTCTTCTCTAATATCACCCGAGAGTATTTGACCATCATGGTATCGAATTCTGGTCATTTAAGGATAGTTTTCGATTTTGGCTTTGAAAGACAAGAAGTTATTTATCCAGATAAACATTTTGGACTTGGACAGTATCACGATTTAATGTAAGAATTTGTTTTATGCAGTTTGATAATGTTATAACTTTTTCTAATTATTTAAGCCTTTCGAGAAAAAATGGTGGCTCGACGCTAGTAATTAGAGTAGACGGCTATGAGCCCAAAGAGTTCCACTTCAATATCAAAGAGTCTGCAGATGCTCAATTCAACAACATTCAATATATGTACATTGGCAAAAACGAAACCATGACTGAAGGTTTTATTGGTTGCGTCTCCCGAGTAGAATTTGACGATATTTATCCTTTGAAATTGTTGTTCCAACAATCAGGCCCTGGCAACGTAAAGGTTTTAGGCGATCCTTTAAACGAAGACTTTTGTGGTGTGGAACCAATAACGCATCCTCCTGATACTGTCGAAACTAGACCGCCCCCTCAAGTTGACGAAGACAAATTACGAAAAGCTTACAATCAAACTGACTCAGCCATTTTAGGAAGTAAGTCTTGAATAATATATTTTTGACTTCCATAACATGGATTTATTTATTAGGTGTTTTGGCAATAGTCTTCCTGGCCTTAGTAATCCTCTGTATAATTGTTGGACGTTATCTTCACAGACATAAAGGTGAGTATTTGACGCAAGAAGATGCTGGTGCCGATGCAGCTTTAGATCCGGATGAGGCTGTGGTGCAAGGAACTACAGGTCATCATGTTCAAAAAAAAAAGGAATGGTTCATATAGTTTTCAGGAATAGGCTGAACATATTTTCAGGGATCATTGAACAATTTCTTTTTCGAATAGAACCAACTGGCAACTATTTGAGTATTTGATACTAGATTAATATTTATTTAAGGACTTTGATGATTCTCAATTTATTTTTGTTTTACTTTCATGTAGATTCTTGGCCTAAAGAGTATAATCTCTCAGAGATTGAAGTTTTATGTTTGTATTATTATTTTCCGTCCAATTTTAATTTGTTCCAAAAAACTTCCATGACCTGATTTTTTTATTGTATATATTTTTGTTTGTTTTTTTTTTTTTTGTGAGTTTGTAACTTTTTTATAAATCTGTGCCTTTGGGCATGATTGGAATCAATTAGCAAATGTTTACATGTTCGCACTGATACCTTCAATTAAGTATAGTAGATTTAAACTTAGGCTGTATGTATTGTAATTTTTTTACAAATAAAATACTAGAAACAGTTTTTGTCTATTTTTAATTTACTTGATTACCTTGAAGGCGCCATCACTAGCTACTTTGTAAAGACATGCTGTCTGTTTTTTTGGTAGGATCTTGGGGGACAAATGCAAATGCAAATAAAATTAAACAAATATATTTGTTGTAGCACAGTTATTTACGTTTTTCATCACACAAATTCAATGCATAATAGTTTCAAAAAGAGAAAATATATACATCAATAAAATTCTTAAAACATTCATACATAAAATTAGTTATTGCATCAATTGTTTTCGACTAAAAAATATTTATATAATAAATCTGATAAAATATAATAAATTCCTATACTTGGTAAAAGTAAAAACATTGTAAAAAAACATTTTCAAAAAATATGGTGTCAATTAATATAGAATTTTTGGCTCAGTCTTTTGTTAAGTTACAAAATGCAATGTTTTGGACCCAATAATACTCTCATAATTCTTATAAAGTTTCATTAAATTACTGGGTTTCCACTCAAATGTGACTGGCTTCTATTTAAAGCCACATTTAAGCAACTCCCTAAAAAATTAAATTTAACACTGACTGCTTTGTTTTAAAATTAATATAAGGTTTATTTTTTTCCAAGATAGATTTTGGCATTGTCAACTTTGAAACATAAACAATGCCGCTTATTGGTTGCTATTGTGAAACTGATGTCAACTTGCAGAAACACCTCATTTTGCGACCAATCAGGGTCAAGCGTTATTGTTTATGTTTCAAAGTTTTCAATGTCAAATATCTTGGGAAAAAATAAAGTGTAAGAATATACTTCCAGAGAAACTCTTTCACTTATTAATTATTCAAAATTCAACCTTATTGTTTTTAAACTGTAAATAAAGCATCGTCAATAATTTGTAGTGAAAGAGCCATTTCTAGAGAACAAAAATACATAAAATTGGTTGTATACATAGAAAATAAAAACACATGGATACAGTTTGAGTTAATTCTTGTGAAGAATCCTTTTGGCAGCCCTAATCAATGGAGTCAAGCTTTTGAGTTCCATTCTTTCTTCTAAAAATTCATGCTGTAATAGGTCTTCGGCAATGGCTCGATTATCTACATCTACTTGTAGACACTGATCAATAAAATCTTGCAATTTTGGCGAACACGAGTCCCATCTTAATATATTTGGACGACCATTAACTAATAAACAAAATAATAGGTTTTCATTTTTCAACAATATTTTCATAATATCATTATTTTGAAAAAAAGAAGCTAAATATGTTACCTGTGATCAAATACAAGGCCCTAATAGGAGGTGCCTTCAAATATGGCGGTTCTCCGTCTAACATTTCGACGATCATAATGCCCAAACTCCAAATGTCGACTTTTTTTCCGTATTTTTGTCGAGTTACCACTTCTGGCGCCATCCAATAAGGTGTACCAACCATAGTTTCTCTGTGAAATAAAATCATCAAAATAAAATCAAACTACATATTGAAAAAGTCAGCAGTCACCTTTGCTCGTTGCCAATAACATTAGCACAAAATCCAAAATCCGTTACTTTAACAGTACCGTCCATACCAAGCAATACGTTATCAGATTTGATGTCTCTGTGAATGGTGCCTCGATTGTGTAGGTAATTTATGGCTTGTAATACCTGAAAAGAGTGAAACAGTGTATACAAAAAACTGCAATTTACTCATTCCAGACAACTACATAGATATAAAATATAGTAAAAACTTTGGTTAAAGCATCAAGATCATTAAAGATCAATCCTGATAATTTTTACAAGTTTCTTACAAAAAGCTTATTGTGCTGTCAATAATAGGAAACAACTTGACGTCATATATGTATACAGATTTCTCGAAGGCCTTTGATAGGTTGAATTATGGTCTCGTTGCCCAGAAAAGTACAACACTGGGTTTCATAAGAACCTGCTCAATCTATCTCATAATTGAGTTGGCAAACGCAATTTTTGGAATATACCGGTTTTCTATCAGCCTTAAACTGCATTTCAAGTGGCGCTCCTCAGGGAAGAAATTTAGCTCCTCTAATATTACCTATATTCGTGAATGATATTACTCATTGACAATGGACTAACTTTCAATGAGCATAAGGATCAAATAGTACAAACACTTTGCTTCATTATTAAGTCTACAAAAGATTTTACAAGTACGGAGAGCTTGAATACTAACTCATTGATAAAATCAAAATTACAATATACAGCTCTGATATGCTTTCTCAACCATGAAGTTCGTATTGACAGGCTCCAATATGTTCAACATATAGACTGTGGTGAAGAGGAGGCAACCGCCTTAGAATATACGACTGTGAAGCACTGGCTCGTAGAAGACGCAATTTATTTGGAGGAATACAATGCGGCAAGAAACTTGGGGGACGGAAATTGTTAAAGCAAGACAGGGGGTAGCACAATAAGCCTTAGGGCTGCAGTGCAAATCGGGACACAAGTCTGACAACGCCTTAAACCGACCAACCTAATCTGTTGTTATGTTGCATCTATTTACAGATTACTCCACAGAGGAAACTGATACAGAAAGGATTTCAGCCATCACAGAAGCGTGTTCCCTGAAAATTTCAGAGAGTTCAGTTATCCCCAAAAAAATTTGAGCTTATATAAATCAGACAACTCAAATTAACTTTTTTTAGAAAATCACCACTTAATGAATGCTCAAACGCAATCAGGTTGTAAACTTACCAACTCGTTTTAGAAATGATTAAAAATCGTTGCTTGATCTCATTCTGGTCAATGACAAAAAGCTAGTACAAACCTCTAGCAGACATTCGGAATGAGATAATGGAGAGTGGAAGACTACCAAACATATGGACACATGCTATTGTAACCCTACTTTACAAAAAGGGCGACAAACAGCTACCTTCTAACTATAGACTAATAAGTTTAATTTCCAATATTTGCAAATGTTCTGAGAAGGTCATTACAGGAGAATTAACACCATTCCTCCTTGAAAATGGGGCCATAACAGATCATCAACATTGATTCGTTCCAAAAGTGTCAACCATTACCAACTTCACAACTTGTTTAAACACCTGGACACAAAGCTTTGATAGGAACCTAAAAGCAGACTCTACATTTTGAGAAAGCATTTGACAAAGTGCCATTCAATAAAATAAAATAGACCACTATGGGTATTGGTGGTGATCTATTTAGTTTTCTCTCCTTCTTTTTGGAAAAAAAGAACTTTTCAAACAAGAATAAATGGAGTAGGTACTCTGTGACGTACAATTGAACACTTTCTCATGGAAATACCCTTTATTTGTGTCCAATGCAGTTTTCCCTTCATGACCACTAGCTCCACATTTATGACACAACATGGTTTTATCACTGATCTAAAAATAAATGGATAAACAATCGTACGGCTTGATTGGCTGAGCTTGTGCGAAAATTTGGGGTCAATATTCCACGAACAGTTGTGCAACGGAACAGCCTAACACCTGCGCAGTGTCTTATCTTTCGAACAACTGTCCTAAATTTTGAAATATCTTTCATTTTCATTGGCTATATTTTGCGCACGCACAGTACATGTATCTACTGCGCACGTTCAGAGCTGTCTCAGTTGTTTGCATTATGACCTCGTAAATTAGCAGCATTAGAAGCGTTCTTTGTTTATCCATTTATTTTTGAAATCATTGGGTTTTATCGGTGCAGTGCTTGGCAATGTGACCCAATCCAGCAAAATCACACATGCGTTATTCCTTAAGGAAGAAGACAGTCAGCATTCAGCACGGAACATAAATTGTCCCGTTTATCAAAAGAGATTAATGAATTATAAAAGCCAAATAAACTACTCAGATTGCTTTTTATAAACATGGAAACTGAAAAGAGCACCATCCATAAAAACAAAAAAATGATACCAAATGATAGTGGAAAACTTAAAAAAACCGCGAGAAGCATAATACACCAGGTACGTCCAGTCACTTGGTAATTCAATTCAATAGACAAAATAAACAATACAATGCTGGAACATGCAGAATGTCAAATATTCTGTATATCGGGACATTGGAAGTCGGAAAGTCAACTTAAATTACTTGGAATCAAAAACTTCAAGCTGGTATCAATGTTTTGTCGTGAAGAAGCCAACATGGAGGATCAGCAATATACAGGGTGGGGACTCGGGTGGGGACTTTAACTAATTCGCTGGAGTCTTCGGATAAAATATTTGGACCAAACGCAAAAACACGTCGATCAGGCCTTTTTGCTTAAGATTTTATTATATTAAATTACCAAAAAGCATCAAACTTGAATAAAACCAAGAGAATAATTTTGCCTACATAATTTTTTCTTGAGTGGTATTCGGCTGGACTATTTCACGAGAGAAACAAGCCAAATTTTCATTTGGAAAATTTATTGTCTTCAGGTGACACTTGTCAAACTCAATAGTTTTTTACATTAAACACACAAAATTTTGTCGCTGAAAAACCATCATGTTGGTTTTGTCCAGGTAGGAACAGGTAGGAGTTTTGTCAGTAGGAAACCGGCCGTTCCTATGACATTTTGCCAGTATAAAACACTCTAGTGAAATAGTCAATAGTAATATAACTAGTGCAATGGAAATTATTGATAATTTTTGGAAAATTTGCCCGAATGCATTTTTAGTTGAAAAAGAGCACGAGTGCACGTAGTGCACGAGTGCCTTTTTCAGTTAAAAACGCATGAGTGCAAATTTGTGGAAAATTATAAATATATTTCCATTGCACGAGTTGTATTTAATGAGAGAATTTCATTAATCAAAAATTTAAATTTTTTGTCAAAAAATGTCAAAACACCAGTTTTCACACCAGTTAGTATGCAATTATCTGATAATTTGCACTAGTGCAAATTATCGCTTAATTACAATCTGATTGGTTCAAATCAACAATCAAAACATGTCAATTTATTGTTGGAATACCAGTTTTGACAGATGTATGAAATTCTCACATTAATTTTTTCATACAGGGTGTTCCAAGAACAGCTGTACGGTTAACAATTTTATTTTTTTAAATGGTCGGGTTCATCAGGACGTAGCGCTACAATAGCGATCATCAGCAGTGTTGCTAAATTATTACAATTGTGGTAAATTTTATCCCTGTCCTTGTCACCAAAAAAAAAAAAAAAAGATGGAAAATGGTCCGAGCGGTCAGTGTTTCAAGCGGAACTTATTAATTTTAATAATTTTTGGTTAAATAAGTGAAAATATAATAGATTTATTGGAAATGTAATAATGTAAATAATTAACCTTTGATAAATGTAATAGATTTGCTACATTTGCAATAAACTGGCAACACTGTTGATGATCGCTGCTGTAGCTCTATGTCCTGATGAACCCGACCAATGGTAGATCCTGTATATTATGACATTTCTGGATTCTGCGGAAAATTCTAGACATATTTCTTTCAAATGTCATATACCTATCTTCAATTGCTTTGGAAATATTGACAGTTGAAAATTGACTTTTTTGCAACTTTGACAGGCTGTAAAACCTTGACGGTTACTTTTACAGCAAAACCGTTTTCACATTTTGGTCTGTAGCTTTTCATAGCATAGACTATCATTTGACACCAACTTTGAATTTAATTGGATGTTAAATTTAACCAGAATTTTTAACCATGGATTAAATTCAAAGTTGGTGTCAGATGATAGTTTATGAAAAACTAAGAAAAGAATGTATGAATTGTTTTGCGGTAAAATTAACCGTTTAGGTTTCACAGCCTGTCAAAGTTGCAAAAAAGTCAATTTTCAACTGTCAATATTTCGAAAACAGTTGAATTTAGGTATATGATATTGTAAATGAAATCAGTGATTTTTACCAAAATTTTACCTTGATTAGGCCCTGGAATTCGTCATTTATAACAAAGACGGTCTAACATCTAACAAGTACTATTTTCCTTTATTATTTAGAAAAAATTAATAAAATAATTTTGAATGAACACTTAAAATTATCTAATTGTGAACAATAATTAAAATAAATACTTAAAAATTAATTACGTACATACATATTATTGTAATTTCACAAATTCAGATTGGCATCAGTGATATGGAATATAAATAAATTTTATCAAAGAATGCCTTGAAAAAAATTACATTGACAGCTCTGCAACATGTCAAACATTATTCTTTATTATTTATTCATTTTATAATAATTGTTGAATGAATAAGAGTACAGTGATTTTCATTATGGAGTTTACGAAAATACCAGAGACATTAGAAGAATTCAAAGAGAGGATAAGGGCTGCATGTGCTAGAATAAATAATAGTTATGTAAACTTTGTTTCACCAGGGTTCATACTTTTGACATAATTTGCCTTTTTTTTTAACAAATAGAAATTGACTGAAAGAAATCAATGACGTCAAAAACGATCGTCGGTGCTTAACCAGAAGTCATTCATAATTTGTCAAAAAAATTGAATGTGTCATAATATGAATCTACGACAACCTTTTTTTTTCAAGTTTCAAGGTCAAGTATGAACCATGGTGAACGATCTGTATTTGTATACCAAGGCCGAGGCAACATAGTGGGTGGTATGAATAAAAACTGAGTTTAAACTCGGAGTATATACTCGTGAGTCGTGTATGAGTATGAAGTCTGAGCTTATACTCCATTTCGTAAGAATAAAAAAGATTTCGGTTTGATAAGTACATACTCCTAGTACATAGAGTAGATACTCAACATTTTATTTTGCTTTCCACCGCTCTTTCGCCTCTTATTATATCCGCAGGACTGCGAGAAAATTTGTTCCACCATTCACTTTGCTGAATTATCTTATCAGCTATTTCCGATACAACTTTAGACACCGAAGTTTGGTGAACATCAACATCCTCGCCTGCTCCTGCCTGAAAGCCCGGGTCACCCACGTATCTTAAAAATATTTTAAATTTGTCTTTGTTGCATAAAGCACCACCTCTTCTTTCTCCAGACTCTTTACCCAAAAATTGATTGGCTAACCACTCCACAATTTCTAAACCGGTACAACGTTTTAAAGTCCCGATCACACGTATTTTTTCTAGTTTTGTAAAATTTTTCCGAACGCAGGTTCAGATTGAAGAACTCTGCCATTGCTCTGCGTTCTACCAAGGAAAAATCGGTACTGGAATAACTTGAAGCAGAAAGTTGAGTCTACTGCATAGCAGACTCTAAAACTATGGAGTAGATTCTCCTGCCGAAGAGCACAAACAATTTACTATTCATACCAAAAGTGAGAATCTACTCATACCAAATTATACATAGGAGTACCTACTCAAACGAAATATCTGCTCGTAGTTTTTATTCATACCACGTGGAGTATTCACTTCAAAATTTGGAGTAGAAACTAGATGCTCATTTTTATTCATACCACCCAGTCTTGAGAATGCTGCAAAGTTTCGCGGTCGTGGTATGCACACCACGTAAGTTGTGGCGGCCGCGAAATTGAATTTCGCGGACGGTTGCGTGAAAAACAATACATATTAATTAATATTCAAAAAAAAAAATGTAAAAAATTGCAGATGATGCTTAAGGAATAATGAACTTCAATTTGAGTACATATTTATTTATTTATTTATTTATTCATTTATTTACGTATAAGAAAAATACATTTGAAGTTGAACAGAGTTTAAATCCAAAAAAAAAAAAAAAAATCTAACCTAAAACAATTCTCCTGGCCTTCGTCTTAAATTTATCCAGAGATAAACCAAAGAACTCAAGGCCCTCACAGAACTTATTTACATTGGCAGATATTCTATTCACAGGACTGAATAGTAGGTACCAGGTTCGACAGTAAGGAATGTGCAGTAAAGATTTACTTCGTGTCTGATAACTTTGAATGTGTAGATTAAAACATTCAAGACATTCGTGGCTTTTTATGTAGTAGTTAAGAATTTTAAATGCAAAACAGACATCAAAATATTCCCTTCTGCGAACAAGAGTAGATAAGTCTAAATAAGTCATAGTCAGGTCATCACTGAGAATTACACCACTCAAAGAAAGTTTGTACCTTGCAAACTTAATAAATTTGTGTTGAACACTCTCAAGCCTATTGATGTGGATCTTCTTCTTGTAATATTCACACAAACAATCAATCAATGTATCTAAAACCTACTACTCCTAAGGAGATTTGTGATGTGGTCAGTAAGATTAAGAACAAATATAGTAGCAGAGTAGACAAAATACCAACAAGTATTATGAAATATTCTTTCTGCTTATGAAATAAGGGATGTATGTACTATGTTTCTTAATTAATAGTTCCTTTAAAAATGGCTGTTTTCCAACTAATTTTAAAGTAGCTTTAATAAAACCTTTGTATGAAAAAGGGGATCCCCAAAATTTGGACAGTTATAGACCTATTAGTATTTTACCAGGATTTTCCAAAATAATTTAATTGGCTATATGTAACAGTACATTATATGAATATCTGTCACTTATTCAGTGTAAATCAACACGGTTTTTTGAAGGGAAAATCAACGCAAACGGCCATTTATCAGTTTGTTCAAACAGTTCTAAGTAGTTTTGAAAAAGGTAAGGCCACACTTGGAATGTTTCTTGATTTATCTAATGCCTATGACTGTCTAGAGATGGTATTATCGCTTGTAAAAAAGTTGGAGATGTATGCGATGAGAGGACATGCACTAAACTGGTTAATATCTTATTTGAATGAAATAACTCAAATTGTAGGAATAAACAAAAATAACAATGGAATTGTTCAAGGTAGTATTCTGGGACCCATAAATTTTGTCATATGTATTCATAAACGACATCGCCTCTAACCAATTTATCCCGTTGAATTTGTTAATTGATAGCAGAAAATTTCTTACAACAGCAACCAAGTGGTTCACTGAAGACAAACTGATTCTCAACCCAGATAAAACTAATCTTGTACTCTTCGAAACTAAACTATCAAGACAGAAAGCCTTAAACTACCAGTAACAGAAAACACAAAGTTCTTGGGTGTGTATATAAATAAAAATCTAGATTGGTCACATTACATAAGTCAGCTAACTAAAAAATTGAGTTCCGTTTGCTATGGAATACGCATAATCCAAAAATACATGAACGAGAAAACTTTAAAGAATGTAAATGTGTTTTGTCAAATATTTTGCTGAAAGCTTATAGGTTATCCTTATCAATTGGTACTTTTCCAGACTGTTGGAAAATCTCACATATTACTCAGATATCAGTATTGCCTCAAAAAATTTTGAATCTTTAATCAGTGATAGGATGGCTCCTTTCATTCAAGGTGTATTATGAACCAAACAGCATGGATTTGTAAAGGGCCGCTCAACTTTGACTAATTTGCTAGTCTATGGTGAGGATCTGTCAGAGGCATTGAAGAAGAGATGTCAGATTGATTCAATGTACAGGGTGCCGCAATTTGGAGTGTTTCAATAGGAAAAACACACTTCCAGACCAGATAGAGGAAAATTGACTTAAACGTCATGGGATCGATTTTTGTGAAACGTCAATTGTCAAAAACCGTATCACGATATCTTCAATGGTACCATTGATACAGGGTGATTTTCGATTTTTCCCTATTATGAAAAATGGCTATTAGTTTTTTATTTATCAATTTTTTTTTTATTTCTGTAAAAACATTATGGAGACACTTTTTTGAGCACAATCTAGTGGCGGACTCTGTTTTTTTTTGTATCGTTCCAATTTCGAGATACCGAACAAATTCCGATATTTTCAAATGAAACACCCTAAATATTAATAGCTCATTGGATAGCTCTGTTTTTGCTGATTTCAATGATATAAAGTTCGATAGGTTTATCTCTAACAGTTTTCGAGGAAAAAAATTATATCTGTTTTTGTCGTAAGGACCAATGTGTTTTTATATGTGTAAGGAAAGAGAGGAAGGTCTCTTTCTAACACATTGTTTCTTATGACTGAAACATATAAATTTTTTTTCTCGGAAACTGTTAGAGATAAACCTATCGAAGTTTATATCATTGAAATCAGTAAAAACAGAGCTATCCAATGAGCTATTAATATATAGGGTGTTTCATTTGAAAATATCGGAGTTTGGTCGATATTTCGAAATCGGAACAATATAGAAAAAAACTGAGTCCGCCACCGGATTGTGCTCAAAAAAGTGTCTCCATAATGTTTTTACAGAAATAAAAAAAATTTACAAATAAAAAACTTATAGCCATTTTTCATAATAGGGGAATATCGAAAATCGCCCTGTATTAATGGTACCATTAGGCAATTCAAACCACGTGACATTCAAGATGGCGTGGCGGCCACACATGGGCCAAAAAACACAAAAAAATATCTAGTTTCTGCCGGAATTAATAGTTCAGGTACCTAGTCAACAAATATTTTATTAAATAATGAAAATCAAAGTTGTTAGCAAAACTGTATGCAAAATAATTTAAAATACGCATAAAAACATATCCAAAACAAACTTGCTTGGCCGCCACGTCACATTGAATTTTCCGTTTTGACAGATGGATTGAATTGACCTTTTGTTTGAACGCCATATTGCGGTGCGCGAACATAGTTGCCAAAAGTAGAAAAAAAAAATTCACTAGCGTACTGTCAACATTAAAAACAAAAGTTACTGAATAAATTACATTTAAAATTTAAAGGACCCCGCCCGCACACATCTTATGGGTTTTTGGTTTTCTGTCCAACTCAATGAAATTTTGATGTGTGGTATATCTTGACTTACTGATAAAAAGTTCTCATGGGCCCAACCCGATACTATGATTAGTTTCCGAAATACAGGTGGTTTAATGTTCAAGAAATGTACACATTTTATATGCATTCACATCTCTGTCACCTATTATTAGGTCTGTCAGAGTGAATTTCATTGGTTGTAACTAGTTTTCTGACTAGTTTTCTGACTGTTTTCGACCAATCAAATTCGCTCTGACAAGTTTGTGATTTTTGCAGAAACAGACCTTTATTAGGTGACAGGTAGATGTGAATACATATAAAATGTATACATTTCTTGGACATAAAAGTACCTGTAACTCAAAAACTAATCATAGGATTGGTTCGGGCCCATGAGAACTTTTTATCAGGAAGTCAAGGTCTAACACATATCAAAATTTCATTGAGTTTGACAGAAAACCAAAAACCCTTAAGAGGTGTGCGGGGTCCTTTGCCGCCTATTACGAATGTTTTTGAAAAGAAAGGCCATCTCAGCTGAAATTGATGGCTTTTCTTTACAAAAACATTCGCAATAGGCGGCAAATTTAAATTTTAAATGTAATTTATTCAGTAACTTTTGTTTTCAATGTTGACAGTACCCTAGTAATTTATTTTTTTCTACTTTTGGCAACCAAGTTCGCGCACCGCAATATGGCGTCCAAACAAAAGGTCAATTGCCTAATTGAAGATATCGCGATGCGGTTTTTGACATTCGACGTTTCTCGAAAATCAATCTCATGACATCTAAGTCAATTTTCGTCTACCTGGTCTGGAAGTGTGTTTTTCCTGTTAAAACACTCCAAATTGCAGCACCCTGTACACTGATTTTTCCTAGGCTTTTGACAGGGTGAATTTGATATGCCATCGGACGTCCCTCAGGGATCTCATTTGACTCCTCTACTGTTTAATTTCTTTATTGATGATCTTGTTACTGTTCTGGATTTTGGCTGTAATTTATTTTTTGCTGATGATTTGAAAATGTTTATGAGGGTGGAAAATGAAAATGAGTGTCGTAAATTCGAGCCTAAATTGCAAAATGATATTGATAAACTTTATTCCTGGTTAAAGCTAACTGTATAGAATTGAATGTAAAGAAATGTAGTGTTCTGACAATATCCCCAAAAAAAAGTAACATACTCTTTCCCTATAATATCAATAATCAATTTTTGGAGAGAGTCGATAAAATCAAAGATCTTGGGATTTATATCAATGATGAATTGCGATTTGATTATCATATAAACTTTATCAACAATAAGGCACTAAAAATGTTGGGTTTTGTTGCCAGAACACAATCAAACTTTGATAACAAGTGTGAGGATTAGAACGACGAGGTTGTAGACCGAGTCGTTTTAATCATGCGAGTTTTGTAGTCATGTTTAAACGCACGTGTGATGTACAACGTTTTATCTACATAGCGAAAAATAAGAATATTTTTCCAATTATTTTCGTTCATTATTAGTTGTCTACCTGCATTTTACCTTTGACATTTGTCAAATCACTAAAAATAATTCTGTTATAGACTCATAACCTCGTCCATAACACCACTAGTTGTGTTATGCATTTATAACCTAGTCTATAACACCACTAGTTGTGTTATGAGTCTCATGACAACTCAAATACTAGAAAAATGGTTATGTAAAAACGTCATAACCAAACGCTTGTAGATAAATTGCTTTAGGGTACTGTATTGTAGCTATGTTAGATGAGGTCTGGAATATGAATGTCCAGTTTGTGTAGAATGTGTAATGTGGCCAATAGGGTAATAAATGAGCTTGATATTGATTTTTTCAACATAAGTTACAATACGCTTAAAAAAAAAGTCTGCTTGAACTAGAGATGGATGAATTTACCTAAACTATGGTTGATACTTTTAGTATAATGGTTAGGTAAGGAAAATTGTTTTAAACTGTGCTTCCTATTGTTGTTGATTGATGTTTTTTTTTATGTATGCTATGCTACCATACTGAAACTGATATTTCTATCTTTCTGTTTTTTTTTTAACCGTCAACACTGGAGTGCGTTTAGAAATGGAGTGTGAAGGTATAGTCCAACAAATACCATTTTAAAGTCACGTGATTTTTCTCTATCCTTGTTGAATACATCTCAAACAGAGGTGATAGTAAAATTGACAAAAAAATTGCTGTCTAATTATGCTTCATATTATTCTTACCTGAAATAGAATCCGTCACTGTCATCAATTAGTTTGTCAAAGTTATTTTCGTAAATAATACAATGAACGAACACAGCTAATAATTTTGACTATATTAACCTTTTTCTAACTCGAAAAGAAGCAAATAGAAAACGGGTACCCAGTTTAAGTTCAGAATGTATTAAACAGACAGCCGATACGACAAAAGTGAGTCTCGCAAGTATTAAAATTGCCCTCTGATTGGTTAATACTACTTTAGAAACGTGTTTGTAAAATGCTAGTGGGAACATATCCTAAAATTCAATAGTAATTAATCACCAGTAGCATTTTGTAGGTGATATGAACGACATAATCAATGGACATACGTTTTTTGTCACCAGTATCACGTGACTTTAAAATGGTATTTGTTGGACTATAGAGTAGTTGTTTGTCAGAGTGTTCTGACGTCATCACTTGGAGTGCACTCTGGGTGCGCTATTTCTGAAGCAATTGATGGCGTTTCCGATTGGTAGATCTAGTGCGGAACTAGTGCAATTTTTTCTATTTCTCTCTTTTTCTTCTACAGGACGATTGGAAGAATACAAATACACTCAGTGCGCACTAAATCTACCAATCGGAAACGCCATGAGGCATTGCGATGAATGTCAATTTTATGAATCACGTCAAACCCGGTAAAAAACAATGTTCCTGGGGGGGTTTATTTGAAATGTGCAATTCAAATTCGTCTGACTAAATCGCATTTTCTAGCATTGAAATACCGGCAAAAATTGCGACTTAGTCAGACGTATTTGAATTGCACATTTCAAATAAACCCCCCCTGAGTGGGGTAATTTGGGCGCACTCTGGACATGTCAACTCTCGATTTCTAAACGATTCCAGCATAAAGCTCCGAGTAAACACCTGTTAATTTATAAACGGTTTAGAGTTATTCTAGGGTCATTCTCACACCCAGGGTGCTATTTCTAAAAGCAACCCTGTGATTGTGTTTTATTCATTTATATTTTTATCTATCTTAATTATTTTTTTATCAATTTGTACTATGTACAGGGTGTTTTTTCATATTCTGACCCCTAACTACAGCTTTTACTATACAAGGTGGAGAAAAACTTAAGTAAAAAAGTTGTATGGTTTTATTGGTAGAATATTTTGGCGCTTCTAGCGATGCATATCACAAAATTACAATAAAAGACCAAATCATGTTTTTTTTTTTTTTTAAATGGAACACCCTGTATATTTTTAGTTTTAATTCTTTTCCTCCTGTTTCTAAATATACCATATACAGGGTGTATATTTTAAGTGATACCACTATTGCTATATCCGAAACGGTAAGAGCTACAAGGTCGGTTAAATAAGAAAAAAGTTGCCTTTTTCAAGACTCGTTTACAGTGTTGCCAAATTCCTTTCAGTTTATGAAATACAGGGTGATTTCTAAGAAACGCCTTAAAATATTTCATCAATTATTTCGAAAACTATTTATTTACGAGACACAATTTGAATTTGAAAGTTTTATAATTTTTTTCTCTCTACAACATGACATCGTCAAATTTTAGATCCGACGTTTCGAGATCGACCTACCATCATTAACTTCATTTTTTTAAATACGGACCTGGATTTTTTATGTCATTTTAAGAATGCGCCCTTTATTCCCTTTTTAACAATATACCTCTTAATTATGTTCGGCCGACGTTTCTGATCTAAAAAGTGATCATCAGTGATTTTTACCAAAATTTTACCTTAATTCGGCCTTTGTTATGAACCTGTATTTCATAAACTAAAAGGAATTTGGCAACACTGTAAACGAGTCTTAAATATGCATCAAAAATGGCAACTTTTTTCTAATTTAACCGACCTTGTAGCTCTTACCGTTTCGGATATAGCAATAGTGGTATCACTTAAAATATACACTCTGTATGTTGATATTTGAGTCAGCCATTTTTACGCTATTTAAGTTTAAAAATGCATTTACATTACCCTAAATTAGGTCTGTTCCCAGTTCCTTATACCAATGGTGAGGCTTACTTAATGCGATTTTGAACTTAAATAACGCAAAAACAGCTGAACGTAAAATATCAACATATGGTATATTACAATTTTCCAATTCGATTTTTTTTGTTTTAGAGGCGCCAAAATATCCTACTGATAAAACCATACAACTTTCATATTTACAGTTTTTTTTCACCTCTTAAAGCTAAAGTTGTAGGTAGGGGTCAAAATATGAGGAAACACCTCCGGGAAACACCCTGTACTCATTTGAAAATGGCAAGTCCGTAAATAAACATTTATTTATTTATTTACTATAATAAAAAAAAATTAAGTTTATACGTACTTCATAACACACAGCTGCTATCTGGCCTTCTTTCATCACAGTTTCGGTAACAACGTCAGTTAGAGGACCACCATCTAGCAATTCCATGACTACCCATAAATGATCAACATTTACCACAAAAGCATCCAAGAAATTCACTAAAAAATATAATTTTCTTAATTTCCTCTTTTGTTGAATTAATACCATAAATACCTAAATTCTTATGTTGAAAGTCCTTCATAATTTTAATTTCGCTAAGCAGCAAATCCTTTTTTGATTGCTTTTTCATATCAATATCTTTTATGGCAACTAATTCTCCTGTTCGTTTGTTGGTAGCAGCGAAAACCATTCCAGAAGCTCCGCTTCCCAAGTCTTTTAAAGTTTTTTCATAAAAATCAGAGGGGTCTCCCGGATTGCAAATCTTCTTAATATCTCTCATATAATCGTCATCACTCATATTGGATCTTCGTCTATAAATATCATTATCTGTTATACTAGGTTTCCTATATTCAATTTCATCAGCTTCTATAGTAAGGTTATCTATGCTTTGCGCTAAATTTTTAGTTTGCAATAAATTATTGCCACAGTCCTTCTCAACGTTTAGCGGAACAGTAGACCTATGATTACTATTGAAATTATTTGATTTTTCTGAGTCTTCACTAGATAAATCCGAATCTTTGCTCTTGTGTGCGTCTTTTGATTGCATATACAAATCCATCTCCTTGGATTCCTCGGCAATGTCATGCTCGGTGAAAATGTGCTTGACAATTTCCTGACCTGGCACCCCATGTTTCTTCACTGAAAAGTTGTAATACTGCAGCACTTTTTTGACCACCTCGGGGTTTTCGTTTTGTTCTGCTTTGGTTATTTGAGTGCCGATTTGACGTAGCCAGGATCCTGGCAGCCCTTCCAATGAACCGTCTGCTGTGACGCTAACGTGAATATCATGATTTACGTTGGTCGGAGTACCTAATTAGAAATTGAGGTGTTTATAATACGGAGTGGCAGATACATTTTTTTTTATTTGTAGGTATTATCGATTTTAATTTAAGGCTATTTTTAGGCAAAACTCACCTATGATAGCAGCAGTGGTTTCTTCCTTGGGCTTTCTTCTTTTGAATATATTAACAAAGCTCATTTTTAATGATAAATTGTGGTTATTTGGGAATAATTAAACAAATATAAAAGAAGAAGAATCCAAAAGCAAAACTATATGAAAATGTATGGCACTAAGATGACTACTACATATTCATATTAATGGTGGTTACTGCTAATTGTTAAATAATTACAATTATTTAGAAAATATATAAAAAAATTAATATTTTTCAAAGGTGACACACACCCTTTTGTTGACACATATTGACGCAGACGCATTCGGATTTGACACTTGACCGAGTGGACTCAAATTTCTCATCGGTTCCTCGTTCTGCTTGACGCTCCGTGGGTACTCCGAATGCTAAGAGTAAATAGAGTAACTACGTGCACGTTCTGCATTACTGCATAACGGCAAGGATCGTTTACGGAGTCTAGTGGAGCTCACTTCCATCTACATACCTCGCTTGCTTTCGGTATTTTCATTTGAGTTCTCCGAGCTTGGACTTACCGTTCGTTTATTTAAAAAGTGTGCTCGGTGCAGGCTCATTGGCGTTCAATAATTAAAATTTCAAGCGCTCTGATACGGCGTTTAGCTGCTCTGTGCGCTCGCTAGTCACGTGCTTACGCTGCGCTTCAGCACGCTCTGCTCTTTAAGCAGAATACCGAACGCAAGCTTAGAGAGTGTGATCGGTTTGGAGCCTTAGCTTGGAGCAGATACAAATGAAAGCCCCTAATGTCCCAGGCAATGCCCATACAACACGGAAACAAACCGAACAAACGAAAACAAAGTTTTCATGTGTGTGTATTCTATTCTCTTCTTATAGCCGCTTTCTAGCTGTATGCTTCAAGCATGGTGCAGCACAGTGTTCTGCTTAAAGCCTAGTACTCATAACTGCGAAATTCGCATTTTTTTGACATTGCGTTGACAATTTGACGTTTTATGCGTGTATCAAACGTCAATTTAACGAAGCAATGTCAAAAAAATGCGAATTTCGCAGTTATGAGTACTAGGCTTAAAAGTCAGGCCTATAGTTTATTACAGCAACGGTAGTTGTCATTGCTGTCGCCCCTACAGTGTGCCCTAACTTGATAGTCAAAAAAAATAGAAATCTTCATTTGGTTAAATTGTGTGATGGAAAGTTTTTTCTTTTTTTTGCGGAAATTCGAAGTATTATTCTGTTTTACATAAACAGGGTTGTAATTTGGACCAACGCAAATAATTTTGAACGTTCATCCGTCGGATTTTTTTTTAAGCAGTGTAGCTACAGGCGTATTTCCAACTATTTTTGCAGTAGCGAGAAAACTACTAAACTAAGTTCAAAAAATTTGAAAAAAATATATGTCGCGTAGAATTGCAATAGTAGTTCGTAATAAAAATAACGGGAAACTTCATCTATTCGTTTTGAAATAAATGGTGAAAAACCACTTTTTTTTTTAGTTTTTGCGATATAACTCAAAAATGGCGAGTCAAATTTGCTTAAAAAAATTATGGATCAAAGTATATCAATAACCATAAAACATATATTTTTTTTGGAATTTTTGAACACAAGGTTCAGAAAATAGGGGTTGACTTTTAAACCTTAAAATAATTAAACAGGTCTTGATAGCTGCTCCAAGCAAATCTACCTTTTTTTTTCGAGCAAGTATAAATAGGTACTTGTAAATATGCCTTTCAAGAGTTTGGAACCCTCGAGCTACTCAGCCTACTCGCTCCGGTGTTAGTCGTTAGTCGCCCCCGATTTGAAAGGAATAGATGCGTGATGCAACAAACACTTTTCGAAAGGAATAAGCGCGTAGCGCCCCGGAGCTCCTCCTAGGTGTGAAAGGAATACAACTAATGAAGACCCTAGTTCAGGGATTTTTGTCTTGTGAACATTCACAGCCTCCTATAGTTAACAAGCCATGAAATTGGAAATGACGGCAACGTCGCGTATGGTGCTTTTTTGTTATTGGGTTATGTGTTTCTGTGTATTGCTTTCATTGTGTATTGTTGCAATTTAGTATTTTTATGGGCATTATTGACGAAAAAGTGGATAGAAACACACCAATATATTGCCCATATTTAGTTGATACCTGTTCCTTTGTGCTTTGATTGCAAATTTTTAGCAAATGGGTACAGGAGCAAAAATGAAGGTAAGGTAAGGTAAAACAATAAAAACAATATTAATATTTGTCTGCAAGAGCATAGGTCTCGATATATTACCTAAGATATTTAAACTTGTTCCAGATGCCATGAAACTACTGTGTTCCTGGGTGCAAATCGAACTATTAGCAGTTCCTTAAAAACTGAAGAAATGCAAACATTTTTATTTCCAAAAAAATTCTGAAGTGCAAAAAATGTGGATGAAAGCAATACACCAAGATAATTATACCCGAGATTATACAATAACGAAAAATTCTGTGGTGTGTTGTAAACATTTTGAAGAAACCGAAATAATTAGATTTGAAACAAACAAGGATAAAGGCGTAGTTCGAGAGTTCAAACGAAAACGTCCAACTCTTAAAAGTAGTTACCTCTTATTTTCGAAAATCAGCTCAAGTATTTGAATGGACTTGCCTTTCGAAAAAATCCCGAAGAAAGAAAAAGTTAGATTTTCAAAAGACATACTGAAACATAGGCCTATAACACTTTAGACTCTAGAAATATATTCATTTAAATCAATTATTTACTGTTCTTATTTACACAAATAGTTAAATTATTCATTGAATTACTGTTTTTGGCCCTTTAGTACAATAAATTATGTATTTTTTGTGATTCATATTAATAAAATAAAAAATATATATTTATACAAACAAACACCACCAGCACCACTTGGCGGTAAGATTGCGGTGTTGCCTTTTTAACTTCATGGCTTGTTAAATGTAGGGGGCTGTGGAACATTGGTTGAAAATATTTATATTTGACAGGGCGCGAAAATATTAGTCTAAATGGCCGTTTCCACCAACTATTTTAGGGGAGCCCTAACGATAAATATTCCTTAAACTGACATTTCTCCATGTAAATATGTCATTTAAGGAAATACTACTTATCGTTAAGGCTCCCCTAAAATAGGGTGAATGTGCTTGTTTACGACCTGCTGAACAGAAAATTTGATTTTGAGATGTGATAAATGCCGGAAAATTAAGTCAAATTTCAACTGATATATTTTTTAAAATTTTTGACGTCTTAAGATAGGTTTACAATTGCATTTTTTGGGATTTTATTTCAAATTAGTAAATAAATTGAATAAATGTTGAAAAAGTGCATTTTATTCTATTTATTTTCTACTTTACTATTATAGATCCATAATACCTAGGAAACGAAATACGTTAACACACCTATAACAACCTGATCCATAACGCCCGCTTTTGCGGGCGTTATGATCTATAACGCCCGCTTATAATACCTTAAGGTGTTTTTGTTGTTGTTGTTCTATTAATTTGCACTTTACCCTAGGCAGCCACTAAATGTCTGACCGAAAATAATTTTCGGTCTAGCCAGGATTCGAACCCGGTCTACCATCAATGTTTCCCATGTAGTCCAGCGCGTTAACCCACAGGACCACCACCGTTGCCTTGCCTTATGAGATATGTTTATAGATATATTAATTTATTTCGTTTCTATGTACAGGTCGCAGGTACAGGTACAGGTCATAGGTGCAGGTACATGTCAAAATACAAAACAATATTCTGTCACACAAGTTTAACTGATTTTGTTAATAACAAATTGATGAAAAAACATTGTGTTGAGTAGAAAATAAAGCATTGTATGCACCACGGGGATTTCAAGATTATAATGCCCTTCAGGCGAAATATATCCCTCGGGCCATAGGCCCTCGGGCTAGTTTCGCCTTCGGGCATTATAATCTGCATAATCCCCTTGGTACATAAATAGCTATTACGACACCAGTCACAATTCTCGTCCACTTTAGGGTTGGTTCTCGACCGCTCAAAAGTCACACAAGAAGTCACTCCTTCATATATCTTTATAAGATGCCTAAGGTGGTCGATAAAAGGAAAAGATCGATCTGGTTTTCGACCGCCAATTTTCTAAGGTGGAGGGTGGTCGAGAATAGACTAGATCAATTTGGTTTTCGACCACTAATTTTCAGTAATTCTTTTAAAGAACATTTTCATAATTTTTCAATTTAAAATGGTGGTCGCAAACCAAAATTTAGGTTCTTGAAGGCTATTTATAAACAATAAACAAAAATTAAATTTTTTAAAGTCCTTCTTTAACATATTTTTTCAAATAAAAGTAATAGCTTTTGCATTTTTGTTTTCGACCAAGGCGGTCGGAAACCAAAAATCGTCAATTTTTAAAAGCTGGTTCTCGACTACCAAATAATAACGTGAGAAAAATCATTGAATGCAGTTTCTTCATGATAATTTCAAAATTTAACCCTTCCTCTACCCTAAAGAAAATATTTCATCCATTAGTTTAAAATAAAACATAAGTTATTCACTATTTTCAGATACGATGCCACTAAGCACTGCAACAAATTTAGATTACACGTGGGTTATCCGTACAACAAGCAAGACTTTACTGATTTTTCGCGATAAAGCAGAGATAAATACTATACCGGGTGACAACGAAATCGTTATACAAGGCGTCATTCAGTTGTCTTTAAAGTTGAAAATTTGAAAATTGGGTGGAACGGGTAAGTCATTGAGACGCACATTTTTCGTAAAAAAACCAATTGAATATCACTTCCGGTTACTCCGAAAATGGACCCAAGTCGAGAAATTTTTATGAAATCCTATATATATTTTTATTTGTCACTCATTTGTAAAACGTCACTTATCAAGTCATAACATAACCAGCGAAAATTGATTTTTACAAGCTACTGGCTCTACCAATGAACTATAACCAAAAACTGGAATGCTAACACATAAGGACGAACGTGAAGCCTAGTGCGGCTGCTGCGGAGGGGATACCTGTTTTTGTCGCACTCATTATGTTAAATGGCGAAAATTGCTTCCAACACGTATTCCAATTGATGAAACCTGTGAAGGGAAATATGAAAAAACTTTTGAAAACATCATATGTCAGCGAGCAACAGAAAAAAACAACATTCCCCCTTGTGGCATCTGTCTTTCATGGCTTCATTTTTTTGGCAGATATGGCAATGTGTGCGCATTCCAGTTTTTAGCTATAGTTCATTGGGCTCTACTGACTGTAAAATTGACAGCTAAACTGTAAAAACTTTTTACAAGTCAGTAGAATTATTTATTTTTGAAAAATCGGTTTTATCACAAGAATAATTGCTTGTAGGTACCTTCTGGGAGACTTTTCTGGTGATAAACTGTTGGCTACGACTGAGGCTTCATTAATAATATCTTGTAATAAATTCATTTCTGGAAAAAAATTGCAAAATGGAAATCTGTCAAAAAACCTATTTATAACTAGAAACAACGTCTTAACAACGTATCATTCTCATAGTTATACCAACTACCAAAACTTCTGTGAGAAAAAATCAAGGAAAAACATATAAATTTCAAATTTTTGTTATGTATTGATTTTTTATTTGGTCCTATATCTTTTACAAATGAGTAACAAATAAATTATTGTACATTATACGCCAGGTAGCAGTTTTTACTGGCTCTTGAAGGTGACAAGCTCGCCGCCTGGCGGCTCGCTAGTCATTTCCTTCAATCGCCAGTAAAAACTGTTTTACCTGGCTAATAATGTAAAATACTATTACACAGTTGGATAGAGCTTAAAATTTCCTTTCCAATGACATATCACAACTTGCATTTGTTTCCAAGATGGCGGCGTAAGAAGGTATTCTTCCTAAATTCAATACGGTGGCATTCTGACGTAACCGATAATGTTTCTGTCAAACAAACACTTTTAACAATCCATAATTTTTAGATTTGAAATGGTTTTAGATCAAATTTGAAAAAAAAAAAAGATTTTGCTCAAAAACAAGGGTAGGTACATATTTCAAAATTTCTTTGAAATGCAAATTTTTTAAAAATTTTGAATAGGAAGAGGTACTTATTAAATTCTAGAATTAAAGTGTGTCCAATGGCCTACCGAAAAATGTCTACCAAAATGCATATTCATTTTTCGGTTAGGTATTTAAAGGTTAGGTCAGAATGCCGCCATATTGAATTTAGGAAAGTGCCTTCTCACGCCGCCATCTTAAAAACAAATTTCACTTATCATATGTCATTGAAAAGGAAATTTTAAGCTCTATTCAACTGTGTGAAAAAATATACAGAGTTCCATAAAAATTTCTTGACTTAGGTCCATTTACAAAGTAACCGTAAGTGATATTCAATTGTTTTTTTATGAAAAGTGTGCGTCTCAATGACTTACCCGTTCCACCCGATTTTCAAATTTTTAAATTTAAAGACAACTGAATGACGCCTTGTATAACGATTTCGTTGTCACCCGGTATAAACTGTCGAGAATGGAATCTCAGTGTAAATTTTGTTGTCAACAAAATTGAGCCAAGCCAGCGCCATCTACCACATCGGAAAATCACTATTTACTGGTTTTGCATCGATGCTAAAGACACCTACTTTACATAGGACTTTTTATGATAGATGGCGCCCCGTTCGCATAACTGTCGGTCTGTTCAAATTCGTTTATTCTAGACTTTGGGGCATTAGTGTTTGCTTAAATTAATTGATAATTTGTTAATTAGATCAAAAGACTTCTCTTTATCGATGGTTAAGGGATCCTTAAGATATTTATTCAAAGTTCTGATTGATGTTTAATTGAACCTGTCATTTATCTAATCAACAAAGATAATAGATCTTCCAATCTATAAAGTTTGAAGTTCTTCTTGAAACACACAAAAATCACTTAAGAACACTTGACAACACAAACATAGTGCAAAAAGAGTTAGTAAGTTAGCAAGAGACACGCAGCTATAGGTAGATCGCAAAGCAAATAAGAATAATAAATACAAATACGAACGAAACGAAACAAACGAGTAAATACACAAAAATACGAACAAAAATTAGGGTTTTTTTCAACCAAAACCACAGAAAACTTTTTGAATTTTCACTTTAACGCGCGTGGGGACCGTGAGGTACACCAACACAATTTAAAAATTCAAATTTTGACTTTTAAAATGACAAAATAAATGACAAAACCAACCAACACAAATCACTGTCCACACCACAGATACCTGTAAATTTCTCTTATCTCTTGACAGTGTCGCCATCGTTGACTGAAAACCTAACTAAAAACCTTCGTCGCGATTCTCCCATTTGAGATATTTTTCTAGAGGTGATATGTTCTGTGGTTGACATGTCAGTTATCGACATCGGACGTGTTCTTGATGTGCTGGTATTTTCTAATTCTGACAATTCTGTGGTTGTTAGCGACATCTAGAAAAACGGAAAAGAGTTATTCAGGCCTATGATGTATCATTTTCTGTTATTTTAACAGCAACGTTAAGTTATCTGTCACTGTTTATTCTATACATCAAAATAGAGACAGATATGCTGTTGAGCTTTAACACAGCTGTTAAAATAACAGGAGAGGATACATCATAGGCCTGATTATGTGGTTTATAACTGGCAATGAGAGATCGCAGGGCCTGCTGATAAAGTGTGTTATTTTTTTTAAAGATAAAAGTCAAAATGACATTATGTTGGCAATACAATGTAAAATTGTCAATGCTTTCAAATTTTCTAAGGGCGAGAACCCACGGGCGTAATTGGCGAAAGCGTGACATGAGCGTAACTAATCATGTGATTTAATTTGTACGATTTCATTGGCGGTAATGCAGCCATCTTGAATTTTTGACATTACGTTGCCGCTACGGCAAAAAGTTGGGTTTTGTTGAACTTTTCGGCGTAATCGTGGCAAAGTTGTAACGTAATATATGAGGTGAGTTCGGCTTGGCAGAACGGAGTTGGAGTCAGGGCCGGATTTAGGCACAGAGGCAACCGAGGCAACCGCCTAGGGCGCCACGATTAGGGGCGCAACATTGCAAATAAATTTATTTCGAGTGAACAAGTTAATAAAAAAAATATTTCAAGATCGAATATTGTCCGATAACAAGGTTCCTGAAGCTAATAGGTTGTCTCGTAATGAGTAACTTGATGGCGTATCTGGGGTGCCTATGGAGATTTGCATTATGTTAAGGCAGCCCAGATGACGTCATAAAGTTATCAGGCAACCTACCTCTCTCAAACAACCTTGGTCCGATAATAGTTAATTTACGTGTCACCACTGTCACCTGTCACCGCTCATCAAGGCACTTCCGATCCAAGGAGAATACACAATCAAGGAGTGCTTATCGGCCTCGTTTTTGGTAATCGCCGTCATATTGGTTTTCAACCATTGCTGACGTCATAACTAAGTCGCCAGCTGTTTAAGCAGCCTACGTCAAGGCGAGAAACGCCATGCTGCTTACGTCACAACTGGTTGTTTGGCCTGGGGGGGGGGTAGGGGCGGATTTGTTACACACAGGCCTTATGAGGATAGGCCATCCTGTAGTATTTAGTAGTGTGTATCATCCTTGCTTTCGATTATCTTTTGTCTCAAGGCAGATTGAACGGACTTTCGCTATAGGAATTGAAAATGTTATAACCATAATTCTCGATGGTTTGATGGTTATAAAATATCGATGGTGACGATGGTGTAGATTACAGGCCTGTACTCACAGAAATCACAAACCAGCCAGAGCGTTGATTGGAGCAAATCGCCAACAACCAGTTTTATTTTCAACCAATGAAATGCCCTCTGACTGGTTTGTGATTTCTGTGACAACTGACATATCAACGAACTCATCTCTGACTTTGCAAGGCGTGAAGCCTGACGGGTTTATTTTTGATGTTAATAATGTAATCATCAGTTTTGAGAAGTTATTTTTGTGTTTAGTTAATTTGGAAAACTACATATCTACAGTATAGATCTGTTCTCACAGATATCATATCAGAGCGAATTTCATTGGTTGTAAACTATCAGAAAGCTGGTTGCTGGCGATTTGCACCAATCAAAAACACTCCGACTGCATGGTTTGTGATTTCTGTGAGATCAGACCTCATGTAATAAGTAAAGAAATATGATATATTGATAAACCTACTCATTTGGAAAAATGAAGTTACTTTTTTTGTCTTATTCTCCTACTCTCTAAGCGATAGCCTGAAATTCATTGTTATCATTATGATTTTCAACCATTTGACAATACAATTTGAGAAGAGGGGGGGCGCTAGAATCGAATTTTGCCTCGGCATATAAAAGCTATTGGACCGGCCCTGGTTGGAGTGGATAAAGAGCAGTTTCATAGTAACCTGATCATAGAGGGAAAAGAGTAAAATGGTTACCAAGGCGAACCGCGACCAATGAAGAAATGCCTCGGCCCCCGAATGCTTATTCCCATCACAAACCGGAACATGTGTTTCTCCGGATATTTTGGGGAACGATGCCATTTTTTCTACCAGGATCCCCAGGGGGCAACCAAGCCCTAAGCAAAAAAAAATCTTCTTCGAATTCTTTAGGTTAAGATCATTAGGATAGTGAATTATTGAAACCCTACATTTTTCCGCCTTTTGAAAATATAGGAGGTGCGCATGCTCGCGTCGCGAGCTTCATCTCTCGAGGTGGAGCCAGGGCCCGTTAATTATTTTCACTCTACTTAGCTGGACAAAAACGATGTGGAGCTTCCACTATTTGCTTCCAGTCGCCTGACCCGAACGATTTTGCAGTGAAAAGTGTCAAAGGAGTCAAAAGAGTTGCCAAGCCGAACTCACCTATGATAGAACAATCACAGAAAATCAAAGGAAAAGGACTACAACAACAACAAATAAAGTCTGTTTTTTTTTTAAAGATAATTCCCCAAGTCAAAAATTTAGTAACTATGTTGGCAACACAAGCCTTTCCTATATAAAAAATTTCAAAGCATTGACAATTTTACATTGTGTTGCCAACATAATGTCATTTTGACTTTTATCTTTAAAAAAAAAAACAGATTTTAAGTAAATTTTCGGGGATAATACCACGAGAGCTTCAAAATTACCGATATTTTTAAAGCTCAAGTGGTATTTAGAGGATTATTTCACGTATGAGAATGCGAAAAATATGGAAATAAATATGTATTAAGCGATTTGAACATCTTAACAATCAATACAAATAAATGGTTGCTATCAGGAACCGTTTGTTTGTATCAAAAATTAGCATGACAACCATGTATACAATAACATGGGAGAATTATCGCTGTAATTCTCTCTAGTTAAACAAATGGAAAAAAGAATTTTCGCTGTAATTCTGAAAATCGTCACTTTTCTTATGGGATTTCTAACACATGAGTGGAATAATCATTACAACCTGGCAAGGGCGTACCCAGGATCTGAAATAGGGGGGGGGGGGGGGGGGCTGACCAAAAAAAAAAAAACAATGGATTTTGCATTTCTCTTTTTAATTACTAAATTTTGACATAACTCGCTTAATTTTTACTTCAATAACAATTTTCTTGGATTTGTCGCAAATTTATTTAAAACTTGATTTTCAAATTGCTCTCGATTTGATTTAATTAAATCACGATGCACACTCATGAGACATAATCCTGTTAACCTTTCCTCTCCCATGGTACTTCTCAACCAAGTCTTCACTCTTCGAAGAGTACTGAAGGATCGTTCTACAGTGGCCGTGGTGCATGGAATTGGGATTAAAATCAAAAGTGCCTGTTTTAGGATGGGATAAAAAACATCGGTCTCGTCGAGAAGGTCAGTTATTTCGACGTCTTTTAGCTGGTCCTCAGTTGACTTTTTTTCCTTCCACAAATTATACCATGGGTCCATTTCCGCAGTAATATCGTCCAATTTATAAAACTGGGTAAAATATTGTGCATTTTGTTCTACTTGATTGGTTTCCATGTCGAGCATATATAATGGATGTATTTTTGTTAAGGCAAACGCTGGAGTATGTTCTTGAGAAAAGCGAATATTTAAAGAGGCTATAATTGAATCCAGATACGGTATAATTAACGAACGCTTCCAGTAGTCACTATCACAGTCTGATGGAGGATTGTTTCTATGTATTTGCCTCTTGGTAATTCGAGGGATAGAAATTTCTATTTCCAATTCCAATGCAAAGTCTTGTGCTTTTTTAAGTACTTCATCAATAACTAGGTCGGCATCTTCACGGTTTTTCTCCAGAACGTTAAGGATTACGTTCAGATGCTCTTGCAACTTAATTAAATCCATAGTTTTTGCTTGCAAGGCATTAACCCCGGCTCCAGTAAAGCTGAATATTTTGCAATTATAGTTAGGGCAACAATTAGTGAGGGTTTGGTAACGGCGGCATGCAACTGGTACGCAGATTTTCTCGTGGCGTAGTTTCCTTCGCTAGATAGTTTTTCAAGTGATTTCACAATTTCGAGGAAATTTTGTGCAAATAAGCGAATACTTTTGTATTTTTCAGACCATCTAGTCTCACACAGTCGTGATAGATTAGGAACGGAACTTCTGCGAGTGGTGGATTCCCTGGAAAAGGTTATAACATCCTTTACGGTGCCAATAGTGTTTCTAATTTCCGGAACATTATTTGCATCATTGACAACAAGATTTATTTTATGGTTTGAGCAATGAAAAAATAATGCTCGTGTGTACTTTTTCCTTAAAATCGCTTGTACGCCACCCTCTTTGCCCGCCATCGTAGCGCAGCCATCAAAACCAAGTCCTACACAACTATGCGGTGAAAAATTATAGCTAACTAAAAAATTGTCTATTGCATTGGCAATTGCTGGGGCATCCTGTGCTGTCAGCTCCACAAAACCCACAAATTCTTCTCGGACTTTTTTTTTACTTTCATCATAGAAACGCAAGCCAATGGATAGCTGCTCCTTTCCTGAAACGTCGGCTGTCTCGTCGGCTAAAACTGTGTAGAACATGGCTTTCTTTGCATCATTTATCACACTTTCCCTAATAACTTCGCCACATAAATATATGAGTTGGTTTTGTATTTTTGGTGACGTATAAACAGCATTTCTACGACACTTTTTCAGGTGATTCTTTAATTTGATGTCGCCCGACTCAACTCGCAAATTCATTAGATCGAAAAAAACTCCCTCATCTGCTTCTTTTCCTCGTAGAGGCATATCGTGTGTGCCACAGAATACTACACAGGAAATAATAGAGGCCAATATTTGCTTGTTCTCTTCGATTGTTTTTTGGTGGAAACTTTGAACTTGAATGTCCACAGGTATATTTTCGAGCAAGGCCTTTGCAGCAGCAGATGCAGATTTGTGAAAGTTATTGGTGGCATGTTTACGACAATCTTCGTGCATATTCCTAAACTTCGTAAATGGTCTGATCATAAATGAACCTAACACTCCCCTTACTGTGCCAGTAGAAGGAGGAAATAAAACACAGTGCTTACACAGAGCACCCTTTAGTCGCTTGGAATACACTAACCATGGTGTGTATTGATCTAACCAAGAATAAATAAATTTTCTTCGCAAATGACTGGCATCGGCTGCAAAATCGTAATTCTTGGGTGGAACCCACGGATTTTTTAACAACTCTTTTTTTCTTTCCATCGTCAGGTGAAATGTTGGTCCTACATAACGACCCAAGTCATTTTCGTGGCAACCATCATTCTCTTCAATTTCGGGATTGACTACAGAGCCAGATGTTGACGGTAAAGATTCTGAATTAGGAGCAGTGACTTTCTTAGATCTCAAAGAATTTAGCGGTTGCTCAGATTCAGATTCAGTTTTAGATGGGCTTGGCGATGAAATTTGATCATTGTTATCATCGCTCCCGCTGCTACTGTCATGTTCTTTTTTCCTCTTGAGAGTTTTAGTAGCTGCAAAACACAATAATGCCGCTATTAGTATTTTATACAGTGTGAGTGATATCCATGTTAGTGTTTTGTTTAACATGTAACATGGAAAAAAACATTTTGTTTTTTTTAATTGGAATTTACAGATATTACACAAATGTCGTCGAATGTAACTTACTAACTGTAACTTACCTGTTTGAAAAAATTTCCTGATATCCATTTATCAGTGTGGAGATACGGAGATGCCCGAAATAGGTAGATTCAGCAGATTTTCCAATAAGTACTGTAACGTTTTTAGCGTGAACTTGTTCGACTACGATGTGATAAAAGCTGCCAATTAATTAAAACTATACTTTTATTAACACTTAACTAAAATTCACTCTGATTAATTTAACTAAACACACTAACTAGTTTATGTAACGCCTTGTATCTTGTATTTATTTATAAAATTATTCTATTCTTCAACCCGGCACTGGCGAAATCTGCCCTCGCCGCCCGACATTGTTCCTTTTATATCCGAAGCGCCTGCTTCTCGAAGATTCTCTCCGCAGCACGTACGAAGCTTCGCGCTGCGTCTCGGGAATTCTCCACGCGGCCGGGAAGAGTCAGAGGCGGACTCAGGGTAATTTTCGTTACAGTACAATCTAATATAAATTTCTGACAATGTTTACTAGTGTAACGTAACTGCTAACAACATAGCATAGATATAAGACTTGCAGTACTTGCACAAACAAATTAACATTGAATAACAAATGAAAATAATCGAATTCCGTTAGAAAAACAACACAATACAACAAATTCGCAGGGGCCAGGATCGTAATAGAAAATTCATATTTCTTTGCTAATTCCGCTAATTGCAAATCTAGTAGGCTGTCCAGTGCGCTGCGTTTGACTTACGTAGGTATATGAATATATTTTAGTAGTATTTAGTAGTATATTTTTCGGGTTTGTAATTTTTTTAGTAAAACCATAGTGGTTTATTTTGATTTTTTTATTTTCTGCACTTAGCGGAGCCTTTTTATAATTTATAAAAAATTTTAGGGGGGGGGCAGCTGCCCCCCCTGTCCCTCGCTGGGTACGCCCTTGCAACCTGGCAAAAAATAAACAAGATATTTGTGTTAGAAAATGTTTTTGTTGTGGTTTTGATGCACTACATGCGGGATGTTACGTCAAAATTGGCGTAGAATTGACGTTCACGCCGATTGCGCTAATTACGCCCGTGGGGATTCGCCCTTTTATGTAGAAAAGGCTTGTGTTGCCAACATAGTTACTAAACTTTTGACTTGGGGAATTATCTTTAAAAAAAAAAGACTTTACGTGTTTTTCAGTAATGCCGCCTATTTTGAATGGGTCAAAGTAATCGAAAACTAATTCAACATTTCATAGCAAGGTTTGCCGGTTATTCCATTTATTATTGGCCCCTAAATAGCTGAATGGTCGAGATCTAGAGCAGGTCGGTGAACAGGCACATTCACCCTAGTTGGTGGAAACGGCCATAAGAGCCCGCTCATTTTTTCGACCTTGAAGCGAACCACATTTCGAATGTCACTGTCACGTATTCACGTAAAAGGTAGGATTTTTAACTATCCGGCATTGCGGTGTGCGGTAGCGGTGTGTGGCCTTGCGACGTGCCGGTGAATTCTCTATAGTTGTCGCCTCATATATTCGAGATTCCAACAAAAAATTATTTCTTTGTCGGCGATGCCCCCATAAATAAAAACCGCAGCAAACACTCTACAGATAAGGGTTGAGAATACATCAAGTCCAAGAGCTCTGTTCTGAATTCGATTGATTAGGTACTTAATTTCTTGCAATAAATATTTGAAAGATCTTTGAACTGAAGAAAACTGAAAAATAATTTTAAACATTATTTACAATAATTTAAACCGAATAATTTCAAACCAATATAATCTTGTACTCAAACGGTTCCTGACACGTGCTCCCTGACTAAATGCAGGCCGGCTGATAATATAAACATACTTTTTTGTACGAATCTCAAATATCTCTGGCGGATACTATACCATGTAACATCGAACTGTTTTGTTACCATGCGTTATGCGTCAACGGCACTGCGGCGTCTCAAGCTGTCTTTGCGGCGTGCCGCTGAAAAACTCGAAAATGTTTTTCGACGACACCGCAGTAGTTGCGGCGCCTCACGACATGGAAAAATACTACAGTTTTGAGGCTTGGTCCTCTTCAAATGCATTCAAAATATAGTAAAACAAACAGGTCACGTGAAACTCTAAGATATGCTTTAAATTGAGTTTCACTATCATTTAAGTGACGTTCAATGAAAATGCGCTCCTTCTTGTGCACGAATTTTATAGAAATGTTTGATATTTCACTGAGATTTACACAACAGTGAAATACAGCTTCTTCTTCTTGATCTTCTTCGAACAAGATAATCGCAGCAATACTACGACAAGTAACTGATCCCATTTTTTGATCGCGACTTCAAAAATATTTGCCTGACAGTTAAAAAACAAATTTGCCGCCAACATCATGCGGGTTGCGATATCCGCAACATCGCAGTACGCACACCGCTGCCGCATACAGAGCGCATACCGCAATGCCGGATAGTTAAAAATCCTACCTTACGATTCACCGTGAAAATTCGTACCTACCCGAAATGATAACGGTGCCCCTTGAGATTTTGCCGAAAGCATGTTTTTTAAATTAAAACATGGACCATTTTTTTATAACATGTACCTTTTTCATCACCGACACACGAAATCAACGCCAAAAAAGTTCCTTTTAATGCGTATGCTTAAAAAAACCTACGGTGCCACGACCTACCCTGCCGCAACCCCTGGCCTGGCACCGTGGCCATAAATGGGGTGGTTTAACGCAAGTACTACCTTTTTCCCTTGCGTTCGGTATTTTGCTCAAAGTGTAGAGCGAGCTGAGCGGAGCCGTAATCACGTGACCAGCGAGCGAACGGAGCAGTTGAACGCTGTATAAAAGTACCGGAAATTTTAATAAACGAACGCGAATGAGGCTGCACCGAGTACACTTTTTAAATAAACGAACGGTAAACTCAAGCTCGGAGAACTCAGACCAAAATAACGAACGCACGGTATGTCACCGACTAAAACACTCTTAACACAAATTATTGTAGATAAGGGCCTAAGGAATGAGAGCCGGACGTCTGTTACCCGGAAATCCCTGGCACCGTTGGCTGAAGTAGCGCTTGATCGGGCCGATTTTTTAGCTGACTGCAGGGTTTTCTCGTATATCTTTGCACCCCACCTGCAGTCTTTACCTTTACCCTTTACAGGTAGATGATAGGTGTAAATACAAAAGTTGTGCAGTTTTAGCTAAATTTTTAGAATCCATCGTTAGAAACAAAAATTTATTTTCAGAAATTTGAAATTTTGCACACTTGCAAATGGGATGCCCTATTTTTTTGATCCTATATTCTTGAAGAGCATAATTTTCCGATTCCAAAAATATATAGTTTCTCTATATTTGGTAAAGCCGTCTCCAACATATTCGGCTCGAAAAATTGTAAAAATACTATCCTACTGCCTTAGATTTTGTGAACCATTCTACCTGTCAAGGTGACAGCTGCAGGTAAAATATGAGGCACTGAGTTTCTCTAATAGTATTTTGAAAATGTTTAGAGCCAAATATGTTGGAGACGGCTCAACCAAACATAGACAAACTATATATTTTTGGAATAGGAAAATTGTGCTCTTCAAGAATATAAAATCAAAATATAGGGCATTTCATTTGGAAAACGTTGAAAGTACGCGAAATTGGTAGGTACAGGTGAAATCACCTTTCAATGCTATTTGATAGGGAAAGGTGATAAATTTACCTGCACCTGTGAACATCGGATTGTGAACAGGATATATTTATCTACACCTATCATTTACAGGTCCGTGAAGTTGGCCCCTAAAGTGTTAATTTTTTTTTGGAAAAATATGTTGTTTGTTAGTGCTTCGTTAGTGCTTCTTAGTGCTTCAATTGTCTTCGTTAGTGCTTTTTTTGTTTTCTGTATATCGATTTTTTGTAGTTTCAAGGTCAGCCCTGACAATCTATCAAAATGAACGAAATTTAATACTATGTTTTAGTGCTTCGTTAGTGCTTCTTAGTGCTTCAAATAGTTTCGAAAGTGCTTTTCTTATTTCTTAGTTATTTTAGATTTTCACTTCAAGGTCAGCCCCCAAAAATTTTCCAAATCACCCAATTTTGGTGTCATTTTTTTGCGCATCGTTAGTGCTTTTCAGTGCTTCAGATAGTTTTCTTAATGCTCTTTCCGTATTCTGATTTTATTTTTAAATTACCACCCAAACTTGTTCCAAAATGTACAAAAAACACAGGGACGCCACCTCGGATGCCACTGGAGCCAACATTGGTTTATAGTATGGAGGAAATCTAAGGTGCCGGCACGTGCCGGCACCTTAGATTCTCTCTCTCTCTCTTTTATGGTTATTTAGTTGTTTTGGAAAGGTCTATTTTAATTGGTCACTGTTTTAGCTGGCGCTATTTCGTTCGTTCAAACGCAGTTTTGACTGGCGCTTTTTTAGCACCGGGGCATCTCACTCCGGGGTAACTCGCCTTTGTTTTAAACAGAATGGCTCTGTCATTAAATAGGGCCCAACGAGGAACCGCACTTTACAAGTTGGAAAATGGCATATTTTTAACTATCAGTAAGTTAGTATCAGTCAATTTGATACCTGTGTCATATTCGATATATAATACGACTCCTGGGAATAAGGTGAGTTCGGCATCTAAGAAAAAGAAAAGTTATTACAGAATAAGGCCCCAGGGGCCTTATTCTGTAAGAACGAACTGTTCGATTCGGTAGAATTTCTTCGATTGTGACGTCATTTTTGGTTTGTTTTCGCGCTACCAAACCGAAAATGGCGTCACAATCGAAGAAATTCTACCGAATCGAACGGTTCGTTTCTTACAGAATAAGGCCCCTGGGCTGGGATCACGACGAGTAGAATTCTACTTTCATGACGTCATTCGCGACCTATTTATCGCGTACAGTACAGGCGATGATGATAGTTGCTAGGCAACCTGACGTCATGAAAGTAGAATTCTAGTAGAATTCTACTTGTCGTGATCCCAGCCCTGGGTTACATTCTGGCACAGCTTTTGACTGCAGACAACATAAGTAGGGGAGCTCCGAAAGAGAAATGGAGCTACTTATGGCAATTTACGCCGAAAACTCACGCACTGGGGGCGAATCCCCACGGGCGTAGTTAGCGCAATCGGCGTGAACGTCAATTCTACGCGAATTTTGGCTTAACATCCCGCATGTAGTGCATCAAAACCACAACAAAAACATTTTCTAACACATTAGGGAATCCAAACCACGTGACTTTTGCCAACCAGCCGGCATTTTGAAATTTTTGTGAGGTTAGAATACGGGTTGTTACAATGTCAACGATGTCAGAAAAGTGTCAGATTTGATGGATTTGATGAAGCCTAGTACTCATAACAGCGAAATTCGCAGTTTTTTGACATTGCTTCGACAAGTTGACGTTTTATGCGTGAATCAAACGTCAAATTGTCGAAGCAATGTCAAAAAAGAGTGAATTTCGCGGTTATGAGTACTAGGCTTAATCCAGTCAAAAAAAAACATATGTTTTTTGTTTATTGTTTGCCAACCAGACGCCATTCGGACAGGTCGTTAGATTGCCTAATTCACTATCCTAACGATCCTAACCTAAAGAATTCATAAAAGATTTTTTTTTTGCTTAGGGCTTGGTTGCCCCCTGGGGATCCTGGTAGAAAAAATGGCATCGCTCCCCAAAATATCCGCAGAAAAACATGTTCCGGTTTGTGATGGAGATAAGCATTCGGGGGCCGCGGCTCGCCTTGCTCCTAATGCGTTCGACTAACCATTTTACTCTTTTCGCTCTGTGTTCAGGTTACTATCCTTGCGTTCGGTATTTTGCTCAAAGTGTAGAGCGAGCTGAGCGGAGCCGTAATCACGTGACCAGCGAGCGAACGGAGCAGTTGAACGCTGTATAAAAGTACCGGAAATTTTAATAAACGAACGCGAATGAGGCTGCACCGAGTACACTTTTTAAATAAACGAACGGTAAAGTCAAGCTCGGAGAACTCAGACCAAAATAACGAACGCACGGTATGAAACTGCTCTTTATCCGCTCCAACTCCGTTCTGCCAAGCTGAACTCACCCCATATATTACATCATAGACTTAAATACTACGAATAGACGTCCAGTGGAAATAGCAGCACAAAAAATGCCTCAATAATTCATAAGATGGCGCCACTCGTATTAAAAATTCAGAGAAAACTGTGCTAGCACCCTTGTGTACGAGCAGCGTGTCATTGTTTCCAGGACAACCGCATTCCGCCTTTTTTCTGATGTTTCGGTGTTGTCAAGTTTATATGGGCAAAAAAGTAGACAAGAATTCTCTTTGCTATTTGCGACTTTCGAAGAAATAAATTATTGCTTGGATTTCAAAGAACTAATTTTCAAAATGTCTGGAAACAAATGTTGCTACTTTAGTTGTGGCAAAAGTCAGAGAAACGACGGGGTGAGATTATTTCCTGACCCTGACCCTGATGACGTTTGCCATCATCATAGAAAATTTTTGTTAGAATCTCTGGTTCTAACAAATTTATTAAAATTTTCAAAATGGGAAGCTACAAAATTGAAAACGTTAGAAGCCGAGAAAAAGAAGAAAAAAAAATCCATTTCAGCTTTCACTAGAAATAGAAAACTTAACAATTTACAAAATAAGTGAAATTTATTTATATTAAAAAAAAATCTTAACATTAACAATTTATTAATTGGCGTATAATATTTAGTATAAGATGCAGTATTAAAAAAAATTGGTGTCTTAATGTATGGTTTGGCCTATTTAATGATTTTGGACTAGTTATTTTAGAACTATTGGCAATAGCGTAACGCGCGAATTTGAATTATGACAGAAATGCGCGCCATCTCGTATCCAGCATCTAAAATACCAGAGCCTGAATTGAATTTGGAGGCTCGCTTTCGATAGCGAGCCTCCAAATAGCGTCGCAGATTTTTACCATTTGACTGGACGTCTATTCGTAGTATTTAAGTCTATGATTACATCATAACTTTGCCACGATTACGCCGAAAGGTTCAACAAAACCCCAACAAAACCCAACTTTTTGCCGTAGCGGCAGCGTAATGTCAAAAATTCAAGATGGCTGCGTTGCCGCCAATGAAATCGTACAAATTAAATCACATGATTAGTTACGCTCATGTTACGCTTACGTCAATTACGCCCGTGGGCTCTCGCTGGAGGTCGTAGCTTAAGGCGAGTTTAAACAACTTCATAACTTTAATTTAGTGCGTAATTCACAATTTAGTGCATAAGCTTTAAAGATTAAATTATGAAAAAACTGGACCTTTCGAGTTCTGTCAATGTCAAATTTCAAAATATCAATAGAAACATTTCAAAAATTATGTATTAAATTATGAAGTTGTTTAAACTGGGGTTTTGAGTTATGTATTAAATTACGCATTAAATTATGAAAAAATTACGAATTAAATTTATCAAAAGTTGTTTAAATCCGCCTTTAGAATAATTCAAATTTATGATAAAAAAATATTGTTTATTCTATCGCGAATGGTAAACTATCATTTAATCGACTCAAAACTCGTTGTTAATGTACCACTTTATTTGAAGTAGTGAAATCGAACAATCATTACCCCACTCATTTGTCAATTTTACCCACTCATACGTCAATTTTACCCACTCATATATCAATTTTACCCACTTGTTCAAATCTTTTATAAAAATTTAAGTGTTTTTGACAGAAATCTGTTGTTTTGTGGTTATGTTGCATGATTGACAATACCAGAGAAGTGTCAGTTTGTTAGGTACTTTGTCAACTTGTCATAATCCATGTAAAACTTTAACACATTTTAGCTTATAATAGACCTATCTATTTTACCAGACGAAGAGGAAATAATACGAACACTTCATTAGATAAAAAAAGACACAGAATGCTCATTGCGCAAGACGAGGCAAAACGTACCAAATTATGTTAGACTTACCTATAGCAATCCGCCCTTCTTATTTGCATGGGATAAAAAGGAACGGAGAAAGACCGCATGTTGTGCAGCGTATTTGTCAATGAAAATTTCAAACAACTTTTGAATGACACTTGTCAAGTTAAATATCAACCTTACGTTTATTCTTGTCAAACCACGGGCAATAAACAAGGACAAGAAGATGCCCAGGGTGCAAAATGATCACCTCACACCTGTACTAGTTAACCAATGAAAAGGCATTGCCTCGTGTTGCGCGCGCATACCAGGTAAAAATAGATAGGTCTATTTCAGTAATTGTGGTAAATAAGAAGTTGCTCAAGAATAAAATAGAATATTACACACGACGGTAAAAAAGCTTTACCTGTTCGTGGAATTGATCCACTCGCTCCTACGTCGCTCGTGAATCAACATTTTCCACTCACAGGTAAAGCATCTTTTTACCGTCTTGTTTAATAAATAACTATTAATATTGATCAATATAATAGGCAAAGAGGAAGATGAAAACGAGATCTAAATAAAGGGTTGTTTTAGAATGTTAATTATTAATGTAATGTAGTAAAACCGTGAATAAAACCAAGTATGCATATGAAGCCAAAGCCCGCGGAATCATAACCTGTAGTGCAAAAGGCCTACGTCCATCCGAGAAAGGACATGCCTACGTCACAACTGGTGATTTGGTGTATCATCCTTGCTATGAACCGATGTTGGCTTCAGTGGCGTTCCTGTGTTTTTTGTACATTTCGAATAAGTTTGGGTGCTAATTTTGAAATAAAAAATACTAAATAATCAGAATACGGAAAGAGCATTAAGAAAGCTATATAAAGCACTAAAAAGAACTAACGATGCGCAAAAAAACGATTCTAGATTTAACTCAATCCCATATAATTTGAGGGCTGACCTTGAAAATTTAAAGTTAAATATCTCAAAAAGTAAATATTCTCGAATGCAACTGTTTGAAGCACTGAGAAGCACTAACGAAGCACTAAAATCTGACAGCAAAATTGGGTAATTCGGAAAATTTTTGGGGGCTGACCTAGAAGTGAAAATCTAAAATAGGTATCTGAAATAAAAAAAGCACTTTCGAAACTATTTGAAGCACCAAGAAGCACTAACGAAGTACTAAAACATAGTAACAAGTTTCGTTCATTTTGATAGATTGTCAGGGCTGACCTTGAAACTACAAAAAAATCGATACACAGAAAACGAAAAAAGCACTAACGAAAACAATTGAAGCACTAACGAAGCACTAACAAACAGCATATTTTTCCAAATAAAATTTAACACTTTAGGGGCCAACTTCACGGACCTATAATTTACCTGTAAAGGTGAAGGCTGCAAGTGGGGTACAAAAATATAGGGGAAAACCCTGCAGTCAGCTAAAAAATCGGCCCGATCACGCGCTTCTTTAGCTAACGGTGCCAGGGATTTCCGGGTAACAGACATCCGGCACCCTGCACCCTTGGTTTTTCTCATTCCTTAGGTCCTTATTTACAATTTTTGTTAAGAGTGTTTTTGTCGGTGACGAAAAAGGTAGTAAATTGCGTTAAACCACCCCATTTATCGCCACGGTGCCAGGGCTTGCGGCAGAGTAGGTCGTGGCACCGTAGGTTTTTTTAAGCATAGGCATTAAAAGGAATTTTCTCGGCGTTGATTTCGTGCCTCGGTGATGAAAAAGGTATATGTTATAAAAAAACGGTCCATTTTTTAATTTAAAAAACATGCTTTCGGCAGAATCTCAACAGGCACCGTTATCATTTCGGGTAAAAAAATTCGTCTTTTCACCACGAATCGTTTACGTGACATTCGAAATGTGGCTCGCTTCTAGGTCGAAAAAATGAGCGGGCTCTTAGACTAGATTGGGGATCCCACTTGCAGAGGTAAAAACTCTACCCTCTGTACCCAAGGATAGTCTGTACCTACCTTTTACAATGAGTAATAAATTTATTATTGTAGAGGGTGTTCCCGAATTTATTGATACCCCACCTCTAAAAGCTATCAAATTTTGCATTACTTCGGGCTTGAGTACAACAAACACTTTTCGAAAGGAATTAAGCGCGTAACGATCTGGTGACCCGCGGAGCTGTTCCAGAGCTCCTCATAGATGTGAAAGGAATATAAAACCATATAAGTAAAAAATTATATAACGCGTGTTCTTGCTGTACCCTGATACAAAAATGTGTGAGACAGATATATCAACTTCGCATAAGTCTATCGCTCAGCCTGGTTTGGTCTAGTTCGCATGCGTAGAATGTCGTTGAGGTGATTGGTGGGTTGTAAGCATGGTTTTCAGACGATCGATAATCTCGTTTTCGTAGTGGACGGACGATGCTCGACGACCAATGTGTAATTATAGGCATGCGTTGATTTGACGAACCGAACTACAAGATAGACTTATGCAGAAAAAATTTCCATCTCACTCATTTTTGCATCACACGCTTCTCATTGCGTAAATGGAGTACATGCGTTATATAATTTTTTACTTATATGAATAAAACTAATGGGGGCAACCCGTCTAAAATATTTTCAATTTCACTTCCAGTTTTAAAGTGCGACAACTGAGTGAACCTTGGTAACGTATGAAGTAGCAGAGGGGAAGACGAAAACCTATACTATATGACGCGACGGGTCCCCGACGTGGTGCATTGCGAAAATTGCGATTACCCTGACGCGACGACCTGCGTATATGTATATTTAATCTCGCGCCAATCAGGAGCGTTTTGCCCGCATCCCTTCCACACAGCTTCACTCACTTGTCGCACTTTACTTGAAGTAGACGTCAACTTGCTTATTTTAAATGAGACACCCTGTATATGATTGCATATTTGGATTTTACGTAAAATTCTGAGCAGATTTCATGTGATATACTCTATACCCAATAAGAATCGCTCTATACCTATCTTCAACTATTTTAGAAATATTGATTTTAAAATTGATAAAGTATTGGGTTCACCGCACTACATTAAAAAATAAATAAAATACATAATATAGGATTGGAACTAGCCTCAAATTGAAGGATTGTTCTCCAGTATTCGCCGTTTTGCGTGCTTGTTCACAAGATAAACTAGAAACTAATCGCCAAATGACGCTGCATGTCAGATTGCTTTGCGCTTAAGTACTTCCTAACTGATTCTGCTCCGCCATCATAAAGATTAAAAAGCGCTGCACATCACCTTGATAGAGGATGCTGAATGCTGATTCTTGCATTCTTTTTTCATTAATGTAGGTATCCTTAATTATAAGACAGCCATTTCGATTTTCTATGATCTAGACAAAGATAGACTATTCATCGATGGATCCAGCGATGAAAAAAATAATGCGCCCTAAGTACTAACATGCTATGGACACGCAAACAATCGCGTTTCACGTTTAATTGTCGCAAAACTGGTGGGGGAAAAATCAAAGATGAAAATATTTTTTGTTAGTTCGTTATAGCCGATAACATTATCAAAATTTGATGGAGAAAATAGGTCGCTACATCCAAGCGCTCGTTATAAACGAGTTCGCTATAGCCAGGCAGAAATATGTGTAATAATGTTGAATTTTTTTCGGGATTTAATTTTTGTTCGTTATATGCCGTGTAACGAGTCTGACTGTATATCTTTTTGGAATTTCTTTCTATCTTTGGAGGTAAAAGCTGCAGGTGGGCTAGGGTGTCAATATATGGAGAAACGCCCTATAAACTGGCTAATGTAAAATACTACCTATAAAGGGTGAGTTACTAAGCGCGCGGTGGTCCATATCTCCTATACTAACGGAGATCGAAAAATATATATATACAGGGTGTCCCACGAGGTTCCTCCCAAATGATCATTTCGGAACGCATATTTCATGTACAATGTCATATACCTATCTTCAACTGTTTCGGAAATATTGACAGTTGAAAACTGACTTTTTTGCATCTTTGACAGACTGTAAAATCTGAACGGTTAATTTACAAGAAAACGGATTTTACATTCCTGTCTTAGTTTTTCATAAACTATCAATCTTGAATTTAATCCATGAATAAAAATTCCGCCTAAATTATTAATCTTCGGTTAAATTCAAAGTTGGTGTCAAGTGATAGCTTATGAAAATCTAAGATAGGAATGTAAAATCCGTTTCCCTCTAAAATTAAACGTTTAGGTTTCAAAGTCTGTTAAAGATACAAAAAAGTCAATTTTCAACTGTCAATATTTCCGAAACAGTTGAAGATAGGAATATGACATTCAGGGGCGGCTTCTCAATAAGTGCGCTCGTGCGCGCGCACTGCCTCCAAAAACCAAGCAAGAAAATAAAATTAAAATTTTGGAAAGAAAAGAAACTTCAATTAAAAAATACCTACCCAATTTTCTAAATTAGGATAAATATCTACTCATTTTTCTATTTTTAAATTCGCACGAACGGAACGAAAGCGCGCCCTGCGCCTGTCTTGTATATTTTTTTCTCCCGCTTGGTTGTGCTGGTGGTCCGGGTGGTCGGTGTGGAATCGTTCGGCGCTCTGGGTAAATGTGTTTTCTCGCTGTGCGATTGATCGGGAATATACGGTAAGTCGCCCGATGAAAGGGATGCGCCGTGCGCTATTTGAATACACACTTCCAATGTTGTTTCCACTCAATCGAGAATATTTCGATGTTTTTTCACCATTTTGGCAGTTTGACAACTCTGTTGTTCGCGGTTTTTTTTTAATTATAAATTTCAATATCAATTATGTATTATGGCTAGAATACAAACATTCAAGCCTCATTTAAATACATACATTTTTGTTTTCGATAATTTTTCCTAAAGTAAAAAGAAAAAAAATCAACATATAAAATAAATGTAAAACAGGACGTGGCACCTCCAAAAAAATTTTCAAGAGCGCACATCCACACTAGGTTGCCACTGGCCGCCACTGATGACATTGTACATGAAATATGTCTAAAATGTGTTTTTTTTTTTAAGATAAAAGTCAAAATGACATTATGTTGGCAATACAATGTAAAGTTGTCAATGCTTCCAAATTTTTTATGTAGAAAAGGCTTGTGTTGCCAACATAGTTACTAAATTTTTGACTTGGGGAATTATCTTTAAAAAAAAAACAGACTTTAGAATTTTCCGCAGAATCCATAAAATTTATAATATACAGGGGGAGTCATTTAAAAAAACATAACTTTGTGTCACTACTAGTTATTGGGCCAACCTGTATACTGGAAAATAATTAGGGAATGTAATACTCATGTTTATCTACAAGTTTCGTATTTAGGTTTTTCTTCGATCTCCGTTAGTATGGAAGATATGGACGACCGCGCGCTTAGTAAGTCACCTTGTATAAACATAAAATGCAACCTCTTTCCGCGTGATACTTTCAAAAATAAATTAGCAGCTTAATTATCAGGTGGTCAGAAGATGGAACGTAAAACCAAAGATTAATGAACGGTAGAACTTTATTGAAGATTTTTTAAACTAAAAAACGCAATTTTTTGATACATTTGAATAAATAAATATTTATCATCAATGAAAAACATAAATGTTTCTTATAAATAAAAAAAAAACCTAAGTGTACCTTTACATCACAAAATAAAAAACTTAAAAAATTGGTTAACTTAAAAGCCTAATAGGTTCCAAGGTTCTTCAAGTAGCACATTTTGGTCAGTTAAGAGGTATGAACCAGTTTTTCCTGAAAAATAATGTAGTTAGGTTTTTCCAAATGAAAAGTAACTCAAGTTTTGAAAACACGTTCAACCTGTATGGGTGGTCCAATCTGAAGAAAACGTATAATCGGAAGAGCCAATTTCTCAGCGAGGAAAAAAACGAACCCTCTATTTTGAGACCTAAATTCTATGTTGCAAACCGTATTTTGATATCTTCAAGCTTTGGGCGTTTCTCGATTTTGAGCAATACTGTAAAAGCTTCGTGACTTTTTTTATTTATGAAAATAATTGATTTCTGTGTAAACTTTCTAAGGGCACTTGAGCATAATGACGTACAGAAACTCAGTTTTTTTTCCCAATTTTGAGATATTGACCATAGTCCGATTTTTTTTAATAGGACACCCTATATATTAGTGAATCATTTGATAGCTCTTACCGATTTCAATGATTTCAGGTTTGAGAGATTTATCCTTAACAGCTTTCGAAAATAAAATTGAAATAATTTTTGGCATAACAACACATGCGTTAAAAAGGTCTTTCTGGACACACTAATAAATAAAATAAAATCTCACACTTGAAACTTACTATTGCTATCCTCTGATTCAAGAGGCTGTGTCTTTTCATTTAGAGATTCCAACTTTTCACGTTCTTCTCTAAGCTTATGATTCTGTTGTCTCAAAAATTCTATCTCGTCTTTAACCAACGCTCCTTCATCTGATGCCAATAAAATCTCGCTAGTTAATTCTTGCACGCTTTTCTTGTACTTTTCCAGCTCACTTGACAATAAGGCAAAGTCCTTTTTGGAATCAAATAAAGTGTGTTTAAGATCTTCAATTTCTTCACTAAAAATATATGATAATTGGTTGATGCAAATAATAAACCTAATAACTACCTTTGTTCCCTGTTGATTTTGTGTAGTTCTTGATATTTTTCATCAAGTTGCTTGATTTCTTCTTTTAGTTTTTTGTTTTGAACCTTAAGCTCTTCTAGTTCCTGTTGATAATCAGCTATTTTCCACTCCAAATTTTTATTTTTATCCTCTCCTTCTTCATCAGCAGACTCTTCACTACTTGATAACACAATTACTTCATCTTCATCTTTTTCAATTAATTCTCTTTTTAACTGTCTAATTTGTTGTTCTAATACAGCTTTAGATTTTTCCAATTCTTTATTTTTTTGTTTTAGGTTTTTCACCTGCTCTGAGATGAGATTAATAACTTTTTCATGATTCTAAAACAATGGTCAATTCCAAGAAGTTTGTTCACTTGATGAAAACAGATTTACTTACCTCGATTAAATAATTTCTTTCTTCTTCAATCTCCTTGTTAAAACGTTCTTTTTGTTGGGAAATTTCCAAAACCAAATCAGCCCTTTCATACCTCAATCTTCTTATTTCTTCATCTCTAAATTAAAAATGTATTAATCATAAATTAAAATTATTACAACCAATCAACTACTGCACTCACTGCTCGTCATATTGTTCTTCTTCTTTTACATATTTGGATATATTTGAATTGTATGCCGAATATCTGCTGCGTTTTAAAAATTGTGGTTCCAATTTGGTTGTAATTTCTTGAGCTATTGCAGAGAACGTCAGAACGTGTTGAGTATCATCATACATCTCAGGAGAAGGATTGATATTAACCTATATGAGATTATTATAATTAGACAATTATTAGCAAATAAAATAAAAATAGAAACTTACAATCATTGATATGTTTTCTTTGCCTTGCAAGGCTTTTTGGAATAGTATTGTTAATTTAGAATCCCTAAAGGGGGCAGCTGAAACGTTCCTTGCTTTTTGCTGCATATCTCTAATGCTGGATATACATCTAGAAATATTATAAATTCAAATAATTTTATAAATATTTACAGGCGTATTGAACATCTTTTGGAATCATTTTTAAATAAAATCGTTTTTCAAAGCGCTTTTAAAGTTAGAGGAAGATACTGAATAAGGGTGCGTGCACAACGGAGCTGTGATAAATACTTATAGCCTGGATGATAGATGGAAGCTATCGTCGATGCTTAGAATTATATTGTCAAGCCAAAAAATATCACCCTTTAAAACATTATTATTTCAATACGAAATAACCAAAGTTCATTGACAGGTAATGTTCCAATTTCGTTGGGCAATACGGATGTTATATCAAATAAAGCAAACGCATCAGGATGTTAGCAAGAAGCTTAGAGCCAACGACCTAGGTTTTAGGTCAATGATTTTTGCTGACATTTCTGAAACGATTTGGATCGATAAGGCGTCATTTCGAGTTAGTTGTAAATCTAAATTCGGGCGCTTAAGTTGTGCTACGGACTACAGAAAGATGGGTCTCCGGTAAGCATTTATTTATTCCGTACATGTATATGGCACCTAGCACAATCCCATTGGTCAGATTTGAAATTTAAACCAATCAAACTTCGAGTGCCATACACGCGTACGGAATATAAATTAGTGCCATATGCACTTACGGAATGTCATACAGATCGTTTCGTCAGGGTTCATACTTTTGATATCGAGCAAGTCATATTTTGAAAAGGGTTGTCGTAGATTTATCCATATGACACATTCAATTTTTTTTGACAAATTAAAGTGAATGACTTCTGGTTTAAGAACCGACGAACGTTTTTGACGTCATTGATTTGTTTCTGTCAATTTTTATTTGTTAAAAAAGGAAGGCAAAAAGTATGAACCCTCGTGAAACAAAGTTTAGGTACCTAGTTATTACAGCAGAAAATTTTGTTAAGCTGAAAACGACTTAAGCATGAATTATTCTTCAAACTATATCTATTTTAAACTGCAGTAGATACTGTATCTCAAATAAAGTGCTAGTATGGAGTATTTATTTTCCAATTTTTTTACGGAATTTCGAATGTAATAATAATTAGGTAGATATTATTAACACATTACAAACATGCGGTGTGTAGTGACGCGGAAATAAACCATCAAGAAAATAATTAAAGATTCTGATTATTCTAAACAACTAAAGACCTAGGATCCAACTACCGAAAATTAATCACGAATAACAAGGACTTACCAAACAACCATCCCAGGAGAGATCATCACTTAAACAGCACAACCAGAAATTTCAATAAAATTTATCTGAACATCGATATCCAGAAATTATTGAAAGCCGATACCCTATATTGACTAATACATTGGAAAGTGAATAAAGCAAAAGTTTTTGGAACTTTTTTTTAAGTGATTTCAACAATTCAATGAAGTTTCATTAACCACGTTTTTTGATATTTTTATGAAGTACTAGCTGACCCGGCGAACTTCGTTCCTGTGTGTTGTGTTAACGTATCTAAAGTGCGTTTTTTTAAAAGATAAAAGTCAAAATGACATTATGTTGGCAATACAATTTAAAATTGTCAATGCTTTCAAAATTTTTATGTAGAAAAGGCTTGTGTTGCCAACATAGTTACTAAATTTTTGAATTGGGGAATTATCTTTTAAAAAAAAAAACAGATTTTATTAACTGAATTAAATTCAGTTTTTTTCGATCGTGAATTTGGCTTTGGTTGAAGAAAATTAATTTTTACTCTCTGGATCAGAAGTCACCTAAAATTAAAATTTTACATCATCCCTTTTTAGGCATCTTGTGGGCATTATTCTTATAAAGTCTACCACCAAATAAATAAACTCAGGCACAAGAATGTTCAAAAAATGTAAAGAAAACAAAAAAAATCTCCAGCGCAGCCCTGTTTCATTTTATCTGCACTGCAATACTCCATCTGTTCTACTGTATCTGCACTATTCTATCTGATCTACTCTTTCTGCACCACTTTATCTGATCGGAATAGTGGAATAGTTCTGTTTGGAATAGCTCCAGTTCCTTAGTAGTATTCTGTTCTACTGTATCTGCAATGAAATTACCGCACAACGGCGAGCTTCGTTCTAGGTACCTATCATATATGGCGCCGTATACAAAATGGTTGTGGCGGACTCATAACCTGGCTCTGCCACTCGACACCAGCCGGACGGAGCACTCCGAACAGTCGCCACGGAACACGGCTGTCAAGGGATGCCTAAGAGGAGAAACGGAACTTAGCCACAGAACGTCAATGGTCAAGCGTCAAGAAATCACAGGGAGACCAGTTCGCGCTCTTTCGGAATGAACGAACCAACAACAAAATAAAATACACAATTAAAACATTGTCATTCTATTTATTTTTGGACATTTTTACTGTGAAGAACAATTAAAAATAAAGTGCTTTCTTCAAATTTTTTTTGTGCAAAGTGTGTGACAATAAAATCCACATGGTTTGCAATGAAAATGTGACGGTAAACTTGGTATCGGTTATAAGAGATGGCGCCGTATGCGGGCTTAGTGAGCTTTTTTCATAAATAAGTAAAATAGATATTTTTTTTTTGTTTTTTTTTTGGATTTTTTCGATTTATTATCGTAGGATGGACAAAGACAAATCCAATAAAGCAAAAATCATAAAAATCAGTCCAACCGCTCTCGAGTTATAAGTGCTCAACACCAACACAACTGTGTTTTATATATATAGATTACTCACATATAGTACACAAAAAAAAAATCATCTCAATTGGATAAATATTGAAAAAGTTATGCGGCTTTGAATATTAAAACATTATGCCTCAGAAATTCATCGCTGAGAGATGCTATGACGTCATCTCTCGAGTCAAGACGGGCTAAAGGCCGTCACACGACCAACGTAAGAGATGCAGTGACGTCATCGTGTGATTCAAAACTTTCAAATTTGGATCGTTTTGATAATTTATTTAAATATGAACAAGGGCTCAGAAAGTTGTGGAATTTTGCACAACTGCTAAACTCAATACTCTCTTTTAGAATATGTAATAAAAAAAATATGCTGTACAAGCCTATTAACATTCCAGGAGCCAAAAAATTTCTAAAAGGATCAAAAAATCATGCACGAGCCTATATGATGATACCCACTTAACAAACCACTTAGCGACGCACTTGATAATTAATTAAAAGGGGACCAAATACCCTAATTGATCGGATGATTCAACCACGAAAAATCGAGGTCAGAAAAAATAAAAAAAGTCAAGACAATGGAGGGATCAATGATATAAAAAGGCAACTTTGGCAGGAGAAAATCAGTGTTCGAGAAAAGAGTGTTCGAGAAAGAGCGAGTAAACCGGCAGAACTACGGCGTGAAGGACCAGTGTCGGTTGAGTAATCAAGAAACAAGTAGTAAACGAGAATCGAGAGACCTGTATCCAGAAAGTCAGAACTACGGCGTGAAAGAGTTGTCGAATTAACCGAGAGGAAGCACGACGTGAAGTAACAGTGCGAAAATATTCGAGTTTTTTATTAAGTGTTCATAATTTAAGTAAATTCCTTCGACCAATAAGATTTCCATGTAATTAGGTGTGGCCAGCAGTAAATATATTATTGTTAAATGTAAGTAGAGTTTTTTTATGTTCAGCCAGAAATTGTGAAGGCAAGAGTGTGAATCGAGTCAAACTGTAAATAAAAATCTTTACTTGGAATCATATAAATTTTCCTGATCAGTTAATTGATGATTATTAAAAATTTTATTGTAAGATTATTTATTACCGACGCCTGTTATTTAATAACAATATTGTCACGATATCGTCCGCCAGGCTGTCAAGTATCGATGGTGAAAATACTAGAATCTAGCGAATTATTCTACTTTAATCTGGAAAATTAGATTATCATGTGTATTCTAGATTTTACAGGAATAGATTTAGGGATATATAAGAAGGCCGGCATTGATTTGTAAGTTAAGTTTCAGTTCGACTGTGATACGATTTAAATAGTGATTGTAAAGAGTTTAATTGTTGAGTTTGTTAATAAAGTAATTAGTGTCAGAGTGTTTTGTTAAGTGGAATAAATTATTGCTGTGTTAATTGGACTTTAATTTTTGGAATAAACGAAACGAACAACGAACCCAAGATTTCTGTCCGGAGATGCAAAGCCGCGACACTGGTGCCAGAAGTGGGATTTAAAGGACTGCAGAGTGAAATCCAATTGCGGAAGTGCGGGGACACTAGTGTAGTATAAAAACTGAACACTAAGTGAACACTGGGACAGTTAGTGCAGTGCAAACAGTGACAATCACAAAAAGAGACTTAACCGATCGTGTGAATTACCCCGGAAGTGACTCTATACCCGATTTAGACTGTGATAGTGAATCTTCGAGTGAGTTCTAGAAAATTCTATTTGGAAACTAAGGGAGATATCGAATTTGTGACTTCGCCGACGTATTCAGAACATCAATCGTCATTCAGAAGAGGTTTTTCGAGGAGTTTCGGGAAAATTCTAGAACATTCTATTTGGAAACCAAGGGAGATATCGAAATTGTGACTTCACCGACGTGTTTGCTGTATCAATCGACATCTAGAAAAGAAAATTCAAGGAAATTCCAGAACATTCTATTCGCGAATAAAGCAAGTTATCCAATTTGTGACTTCACCGGCGTGTTGGAACTTCGAGCACAGACCAGAAAAGATATTTGAAGAAAGTTCGAGGGAAATTCTAGAACATTCTGTATATCACAAGACAACAAGCCAAAATGGACGAACAAAAAGTTGAAGAACTCCTGCGCAAAATGTTGGAACTTCAAGAGACCAAACGACAACAAGAAAAACAAGACGAAGAAGCCAGACGACTACAAGAAAAACAAGACGAAGAAGCTAGAAGACAACAAGAAAAACAGGACGAAGAAGCCAGACGACAACAAGAAAAACAAGACGAAGAACTCAGGCGACAAAAAGAAAAACAAGAAGAAGAAGCTAGACGACAACAAGAAGAAGCTAGGCGACAACAAGAACGGCAAGAAGACCTTGCAAAACTGCAGAAGATATTCCAAACCATACAAGGAACTGTCGCTAACTTAGACCAGAAGATTGAAAAAGTTAAAGACGATGTGCAAGAAGTTAAACACGACGTCCAGGAAGTAAAAACTGAAGTCAAAATCGATGTTCAAGAAGTTAAAGACGATGTAAGAGAAGTTAAACACGACGTCCAGGGAGTAAAAGCTGAGGTCAAAGCCAATGTTCAAGAAGTTAAAGACGATGTTCAGCAATTAAGACAAGAAGTTGAGGACCAAGTTCAAGCACTCGAGGATAAGATGCGTAGATTGGAAATACAGTCCATCAATCCAGCTAGTGTTGGAGCATTCTCCAGTATGAAGATAAAACCACCAACTTTCGACGGTTCTACGTCCTGGACCATGTATATTCGACAATTTGAAGCTGCTGCAAATACCAACGGATGGAACGACCAAGAAAAAGCTACAGCACTAATAGTAGCGCTACGAGGACCTGCCTTAGACCTTCTTCAGTCCATTCCTTCAGTCTACCAACAGAATTACCAGCATCTTAGTCAAACTTTAGAACTGCGCTTCGGAGACCATTACAGACAAGAAGTATTCAGAACTCAAGTTAAATCAAGAGTTCAAAAACCCGGCGAGAGTCTACAAGAATTCGAATCGGAAGTTAAAAGGCTAGTGAGTTTGGCGTTTCCTGCAGCTGGGGAAGACATGCAGGAATGGATGGCAGTATCTGCGTTTATTGATGGTCTCAGAGATTCGAAGATCCAGGAAAACCTAAGAATGTCCAAGTTCAGACAAAGTAGCGAAGCCCTTGTCCGAGCATTAGAACTGGAAGCAATATTTGTTGCCTCATGACCCAGAATACGAGCAGTGTCCATTGAGGACCCAAAGGAAAAACAATCATCAAAAGAGGATGGCAGTTTCGAGAACCTTATGAGTAATTTCATGGAGGAAATAAAGAAAATATTGCGAGAAGACAGAAAAACGGGAAACGACTTCAGACAAACACCAACACAAAGAAATCGATTAGAATGTTATCGCTGCCATAAGGTTGGACACATTCAACGAGATTGTAGAGTAAGAATGCCCTCTCCATCAAGGGATCGTTTCCAACGCTCTCGATCCAGATAGACTTAGAAGCCACAGATTTCATTTTGAAAGAAGCAGACGTATTTGTGATGGACAATCAAACCGGACGAACCAGCTTAATTCAACACAAAATTGATACTGGATTGGCACACCCAATTAGACAACCACCACGACGTATGCCAGTAGCTAAGCAACAGGAAGTGGAAAACCAAATTGATAAAATGCTTCAAGAGGGAGTCATTGAAGAGTCAAATAGTCCATGGTCCGCGCCAGTAGTACTGGTTACGAAGAAAGATGGGAGTCTTAGATTTTGTGTGGACTACCGAAAGCTTAATGACGTCACCAAGAAGGACAGCTTCCCTCTCCCAAGAATAGACGATACACTAACAACTCTATCGGGCTCTAAATGGTTTTCCACCTTGGACCTCAAAAGTGGATACTGGCAAGTGGCAATACATGACGATGACAAAGAGAAAACTGCCTTCAGTACCGAAAGCGGACTATACCAGTTTAATGTAATGCCTTTCGGATTGTGTAATGCTCCAGCTACGTTTGAGCGACTGATGCATCTTGTTTTGCGAGGCCTTACATGGAGAACTTGCCTGGTATATTTGGATGATGTCATGATTATGGGAAATTCGTTCCAAGAACATCTCAATAACCTGAAAGAAGTTTTTGACCGCTTCCGGAATGCCAACTTGAAACTCAATCCAAATAAGTGTTTCCTATTTCAAAAGAAAGTGGAATTTTTAGGTCACGTTTTGTGGAAGGATTCGCCAATATAGCTGCTCCACTTCATCGATTAACAGAAGAAAAATCAACATTCAATTGGACCCAAGAATGCGATTCCGCATTTAGAAGATTGAAAGGAGCATTATGTACGAGCCCAGTGTTGTCCTATCCTGATCACAAAGGCATGTTGATTTTGGACACAGATGCAAGTAACACCAGTGTTGGAGCTGTCCTTTCACAAATCCAAAATTCACAAGAACATGTCGTGGAGTACTACAGCAGAACATTATCAAAGCCGGAACGAAATTATTGTGTCACCAGAAGAGAGTTGCTTGCCATAGTAAAAGCAGTCGACCATTTTCATAAGTATCTCTACGGACGCAAGTTTCTAATTCGAACAGATCACGCAGCTCTAAAATGGCTTTTAGAAATGAAAACTCCTGAAGGACAGCTTGGTAGATGGATTGAGAAATTGCAGCAATACGATTTCCAAATTAAACATCGACCTGGAAACCTGCATAAAAATGCTGACGCTCTGTCTAGACGGCCATGTAAAGAAGATTGCAAACATTGTCAAAGAATCGATATACATGAGAAAAACACTAGTCCAGCTGTAAGAAGAACGGGCCTGATCGTCGATGACAAATGGACTACCAAGCAAATGAGAGAAGATCAGGAGGCAGACCAGGACATCGGGCAAATTCTACATCTTAAAGAAAATGATGAATGTAGGCCAGAATGGGGGGAAGTGTCAAACAAAAGCTTGATTTACAAGGCGTTGTGGGCCCAGTGGAACTCTCTGGCCGTAGAAAATGGTTTGCTCAAAAGAGTTTGGGAAAGTGCCGATGGGAAATCCACTAAGAGCCAACTGGTTATCCCGAAAGACCGAGTGGAAGATGTATTAAAAGAAATACACGACGGAACCTCAGGGGCACATTTCGGAGTTAACAAGACTTTGGACAAAATTCGGGAACGTTTTTACTGGGTTCACTACCATGAAGACGTTAAAAGCTGGTGCCGAAAATGCGACATCTGTGCTACCAGTAAAGGCCCTAAACTAAGATCTCGGGGACCCATGAAACAGTACAACGTTGGTCTTCCATTTGAGAGAATAGCGATAGATGTAGCAGGACCGTTCCCAGAGTCAGAGCGTGGTAACAAATACATCTTAGTTATCATGGATTACTTCAGTAAATGGCCAGAAGTTTTCGTTATTCCCAATCAAGAAGCCATCACTATTGCCCAGGTGCTAGTGGACGAAGTTTTTAGTCGTCATGGTGTGCCACTAGAGTTACATTCAGACCAGGGACGAAACTTCGAATCTGCCATCTTTAAGAAAGTTTGTGAGATCATGGGCATTCGTAAGACAAGGACAACACCTTTACACCCTCAGTCTGATGGCATGGTGGAACGATTCAATAAGACCATAGAGGAACACCTGACAAAAGTGGTCGCAAAGAACCAACGAGATTGGGACAAGCATTTGCCTCTATTTTTAATGGCTTATAGAGCGGCTGTTCACGATTCAACAGGTGAAAGTCCGGCTAGAATTGTTTTTGGAAGGGAACTCAGGTTACCTTGCGATCTGATGTTTGGAGTACCCGAAGAAGAACGAAGAGAAATCCGAGATTATGCCGACGAAGTAAGGGCACGACTTCTGGGTATCCATGATTTTGCTCGGGAGCATATTCAACTAGCCAGTGACCGAATGAAGACCAGATACGACTTGAAAGCCAATTCGGTCGGATGTCAAGAAGGTGATTTAGTGTGGTTGTATAACCCAGCAAGGAAGAAAGGAGTATCGCCGAAATTGTCTTCAGCATGGAAAGGAGCCTATAGAATAATCAAGAGGATCAATGATTTGGTTTATCGAGTCCAGCGCAACACCAGGAGTAAGATGAAAGTTGTACATCTGGACAGATTGGCGAAATATCATGGACGTGAAGTTGATCGGGACGATCAACCTTAAGAGGAGGGCAGTGTCACGATATCGTCCGCCAGGCTGTCAAGTATCGATGGTGAAAATGCTAGAATCTAGCGAATTATTCTACTTTAATCTGGAAAATTAGATTATCATGTGTATTCTAGATTTTACAGGAATAGATTTAGGGATATATAAGAAGACCGGCATTGATTTGTAAGTTAAGTTTCAGTTCGACTGTGATACGATTTAAATAGTGATTGTAAAGAGTTTAATTGTTGAGTTTGTTAATAAAGTAATTAGTGTCAGAGTGTTTTGTTAAGTGGAATAAATTATTGCTGTGTTAATTGGACTTTAATTTTTGGAATAAACGCAACGAACAACGAACCCAAGATTTCTGTCCGGCGATGCAAAGCCGCGACAATATTTATTTTAATAAAATAAACTTTATTTTAATTGACCATAATATTTCTGTGTTTTACTCTCCACCCGCAAATAGGACTCATTTTAAACTGTGTCTCCACTCAGAAACTAAAGTCACCACTCGCCAATTTAACATCTTGGCAAGTTTCTGAATTTGGGGTCTCACAGGTGTAATAAGTGGTATTTATCTAAGTTTCGGTGAGCACAGAAAATATACATACTCTATGTATCAGAACGAAAGCGAAAAGGGTCAGTATATTTATTGAAAAATATAATCAAAGAGAAATTCCCACCCACACAAGAGTGCCTTACTAGAAAAATAAAAACTTTATTTTCAAAAAGACACTAAAGGAAAACCCGATTAAGACACAAGGAAACCTCAAGCTCTAATAACACACAATATAAATAATAGCAAAGCATGAAAGAATTGCAATTTGCAACGGTTAGACAGATTCTTTAAAAATATCATATTTAGGAAATATCCTAGAAGGGCCTGCCAGTTACTGGTATAATGATTATTCAGCAGCAACTGCGAATTAAGTTCCACGACCAACGAAGTGACTTTTGAAAAAGTTTATTTTCGAAATAAAGGCCTTAACTACTTTACAATACTATTCACAATTAAGATGAACAATCAATTATGAACAGCAGCGAGCTTTGACCACTGATCTAAAATATAAATGGATAAACAATCATACGGCTTGATTGGCAAAATTTGTGCGAAAATTTGGGGGTCAATATTCTACGAACAGTTGTGCAAGGGAACAGCCTAACGCCTGCACAGTGTCCTATTTTTCGAACAACTGTTCTAAATTTTGAAATTGCTTCATTTTCATTGGCCAGATTTTGTGCACGCACATGTATCTACTGCGCACGCTTACAGCTGTCCCAGTCAGTTGTTTTTGTTTAGATCATGACCTCGTAAATTAGCAGCATTAAAAGCGTTCTTTGTTTATCCATTTATTTTTGAGATCAGTGGCTTTGACACGAAATCAATGTTACATATTAAACACAATTAATTCTTTTTATGAAAACAAAATGTACATTCAGCATTATTATTAATATAGCCTAGTTTACGGATATTTCTTCTCTAGCCTTAGAATTTTCAACGTCCTCGTTGATTATCTTCACGAGAGTTTTTATAGGGATGGTTTTCAAATATTTTTTTTGGGTTTCCTCCACTGATATATTAGGATGCTTAAACCGCATACAAGCAGGATACAGATTGTCGTTAAAATAAAGTAGTGACTTTGTTTTGGGGCAAGATTTTCAGTCAATTGGCTCTAGAAGGTCTTCTTGAATTTTGGTTGGATCCTCCAAGTGTCTGATTTGTAAGTTGATGGAAAAGTTAGTTGACTGGAGATTTGTGGCTGTTGGGTAATCAATGGAAATGTTGTTGATGGCCAATGAGTATTTTTGTTGGTTGATTATGACATCACATTGACTTTTAATGAGGGAACAATCCTGAAGCTGGCTTTTTGGAACTGGAAGCAGTTTTCCAAAAATGTTTTTGTAAAGAAAAGTAGAGATTTTTAGATTTTTTGTGAGTAAGGGTGTAGACTTGATAATTATTTTGTACGGTGGCATATTGACAATTTTTGGGCAATGAGCAGCCGCTGACAAGTGGGTTGGAACATATCCATCTGGAATTAATTTCTTCGCAGTTTTTATACCATAGGTCGTTGCAATAAAATTACTAATGTTATGTCGTTCTATTTGTGAATAAATCATAATTTAGTTAAAACAAACTGTAAATAAATTAATTCAAAAACATTCAAATCTTCCGCGCTAAACATAGACATTTGGAAGACGTGGCAACATTGCCTTCACATTGAAGAAGGAGTCTACGAGACGAGAAGAGTTCAGTTAGCAACAAGCGTCCATGTCGGTTAGTACAACCGAGCGCCAGCGTTGCCAGTCTAGTACCTTTTCAAAGAATCTGGTACCTACGTTAGTACGTTTGAATTCAAATCTGGTACCTTTTTGTAAAAATTTCGACACATAAATTTTCAGATTTTATGATTTTAGTATTGATACCGTCTCGAACCCTAAACATGTTTCGAAGGCGAGTTCATAATTACGGACTTCGGCTATATTTGCCTCTCTTTTCTTTTTTTTTTTCTGAACAAAGAACGAAAACATCTTTTATAACAACGCTCCCAAAACCGTGTTTATAAAAATGTGTGTATATTATTCCAAAATATACTTTTCGGAAACGCTCATCCAATAAACCAGTTGATGTTTTGTGTTATTTTTCAATCGTAGTCGTATTTATTAAAAAGAGATGAAAGACTGCTGTGATCGAGTTAATCGGATTAGGATTTCCGCAAAGGCCTTATATGCTTCCATTTATATTATTTTTTGAACTCAACCTCATCATAAAAAAAAATCTAGTACATTTTCACGAAATTGAGTACATTTTTCATAAAATTTTAGTACGTAACCTGAAAACATTCTGGCAACGTTGCCGAGCGCTGTTCTACTCAAAATTCCATTTTTTTTTTCACGAATTCAAGTCAAAATACAGTCCACTTTCAAATCAAAGTTCATTATTTAAACCAGCAACGCATCAACTTCTAAATAACTCAAAAAGTTGCCTCGTTTAAGCTATCAGATGCCCCAAAACCTATGACGTATCGCCTTTATTCGGAAAAATATCTCTATCACTTTTTATTAATTTCCTATCAAAATTACCTTTTCTGCCTCTCTCTTAACATATTAACTTCTCATGGAAAGTGCCAATAATATAAATTTTTTGAATAAGTGCATCTTATTGTTTTTGGAACATCCGAAGCTCTCAAAATCTAGAATAAAAAATCCAGGGTCATATTTAAAAAACTGAAGTTGATGATGGTGGCCCAAAGACGAAACGTCGGATTTTACATTTGATGGTAGCATGTTGTAAAAGCAAAAAAGCGGCAACGGTGAAGTGACATTTATTTTGGGATATCTCTTCAAATACGCCCAAAAAAAATAAAAACGCTTTTGTAAAATTCCGGTTTCTTCCGAATATTTCCGGAACTATTCGGAATTTTTAAATTTTCAAAACGGTATTTTATTGAGCATAAAATTGCGCAACTTTGCCTCAATTTATTGGACCTTGAACACCCTCGAATTTGTAACATCCTGTATAAATTTTTTTTTTTTTGTTACAGAAATAATATATTATTGTTAAGTTTCCACATTTTGGTGCGGCTAATTTTTTTTTAAAGACAAACCCGAATTTATAAAAACATTGGTGCGGCCGCACTGCGGCCAGCGTAAGTTCGCCAAATAACCTTGAACCACAGATTTACCGCTCTTTCGCATCTGTATGTAGGTAATCTGTGTCAATGCCTTCCCTATGTTACTTTTGCATATAATACTTGTAGGCAAGATATTACTACATTCTCTCCATTTATGTTAGTATATGGAAGAGAGCTAGTCTTACCGATAGAAACTACCCTTATGCCTCCCCCGAATCAGTTGGATAGTCATGAAATTAAGAAAAATGCCATTGCAGTTAGAAACATGGCGGTACAGAATATTAATGAGATATGATGCCAAGTATAGACATATAAATATAATACAGGAGACCAAGTAAAAGTCTTTACCCCTGTCAGAAAAGTTGGTAGAAGCGAAAAACTAACCTACTAAGATGGTTTGGACCATATTACATTGTTAGAAAAATGTCAGACGTAGACTATGAAATTCAGAAATGGAAATCTAGCTCAGCAAAGAAAGATATAGTTCATGTGAGTAGAATACTATACCCTATTATGACCCATGGATTCCAGATGCTACCCCACTAAGGACTAATAATTTTTTTAACGTGAGAAAAATATCGCATATACCATTGAAATCTTTAAAATGAATCATGTTGATTGAAAAAAGAAAACTACATTATCAATGTTTTGATAATACAATTCCTTAAAAGATTAGAACAGTTTTTTGCTTACCTTGACCTCACGTTTGCTGGTGATAATTAGCTCTTTGGCTCCGTGGCGGTAGAACATACGGTATCCAAACACCGTTTTGGTCGTTGTACGTTAATCGACGGCTGCCACACCGCGTACAAGACGGCCGCGTAAAGGGCCAAACGAATTCTATAAGGCACCCAAGTTGGTGAATATAGAGAATTCGTTCTAATCTGCACACCACACAGACCTAAACGGCACGATATGGGTCAGGGTTCATTTTGAACTAAATATAATTATGAACGTGAGAAATAAATTAATAAAAACCAGTCAGCAAAAATGTCGGCATCATGAATTCAAAGCCCGTAGGCATTTTTTTTTCAGGAATCATGGAAGATGATAATGCATTTTTGAAATAGCGGAATCAGCTAATTACATGGAATAAGGACTCTAACATTTCACAGTTCAAGAAACTTTCAACCTTGTATTTTATTTCATTAGCTTCAAGCATATTCCTATATATACAGGTGCATTTTTTTTCTTTTAAGGGCAATATAGGTACATAGAATATAGAATATAAAAAAAAAGAAAAGAAAAAAAAAACAGGTAAAGAATAGGTAAAACCGAGGGTAAAACAAAAACTGATCCAAGGGTTTAGACCAGAGGGTTTATTATTTTTTATCAAAGGAGTTCTTCACAATTATGTAAATATTTTATCATCTAATAGGTGGAGATGGAAATAACCTTTTCATTGTGTTTTATTAAAGCTAATTTATCTTTTATTCAGAATCGTAAGTTTCAAAATTTTCCAATGTCTTATGGGTGAGACCTTCCTGTTCAGCAACTAGCCTAATATTTGCACCTGCTTCATATTATTCATCCTTTACCTTCTACCTGATTCTACGATTTATTTACTTATTAAGTTATTTCACAAAAGGACCTCCCAGAAATCCAGAAATAACAGAAAAAAAATTGGAGAGAAAAACGAAGAAACTGACGCACAAAATAGAGAAATTAACAAAACGTCCTCGAAGAATAATTTCGAACTAAGTCTTAGATCAGAAAAGAATGATACATAAAGATATAGTCTTGAAATCAGAAACGTTAAAGACATCCCATCACTGTCCCCTGGTGATACAGTAAAAGCTGAAATAAAGCTTGTTGGAATAAATTATTGAATGTCCCGTATAAAGGGAGTATTCCTGAGATACTTAAGTATGCCTTCTACTCATCTCAAATTTTTAAGAAATGATTTATTAATTTTGAAATATTGAGGAATTTGTTAAATACATAATAGGTACAGGGTTATTGGTTATAAATGTCACCCCCTCTATCTTTTTTATTTGACATTTTAGAACAAAGTGTCCCAAATAAAAAAATTATGGTTGAAATTAAATTTTTTGAAAATCTCACTTTTGCCTATACAGGGTGTTTCAAAAAAGCTGGTCGTGCTCCAACTTTCTTATTTCAAATTGAATACCCTATACCGGGTGCCCACGAGATTACTTTCCGGCTGCCATTTTTTTATTTGTCCATCGATATCAACGAAACTTGGCAGGGCCGTCTTAAGGCATGGGCCCGCTGGGCCCGGGCCCAGGGCCTCGGCGCCAAGGGGGCCTCATCGCTAAGTCCACGCCCAATTTAAAATAAAATTTATAGAAAAAAAATGGAAAAAAAATATAGGCGATAGAATGCAACTTGAATGTCACAATTTACTTTGACTTTGTTCAAAACCTCTATATACGATTTCTTTTCCTCGTCAATGCACCGTTGGGAAATGAATTCAAATTTAAGTTCCGATCATAAAGTACTGAAAAGCTTATCAAAAACACGTTGGTCTTCACGTGAAGATGCAGTTACAGCTTTAAATTGTGGATACAGAAATCCAAATGAGCCTTAATACCTTAAGAATGACAAATTGCAATCAGCAGATACACGTCTTACTGCAAAAACATTAAACAGCAAGATGGATGACTTAGAAACTACTTTCTTAACTATTATTTGGAATGATATTTTGACTCGTACTAACAGAGTAAATTTGTTCGTCCAAAAGGAAAACTGAAATTGGTTAGTCCAAAACGAAAACCTAAATTTGTCTACAATTGTAATAGTTATTTACCTAACAAATACGGAAAGTGATACTTTACCGCACGCAACGGCAGTTAAGGGCGGTAATAGTTATTTACCTAACAAATGCGGAAAGTGATACTTTACCGCACGCAACGGCAGTTGACCGAACGACGCGAAGCGGAGTTCGGTCAAGCCCTTAAGGGCGGTAAAGGCACTTTCCGCATATGTTAGGTACAAAATTTTACCTATGAGCATCTACATCTCCAAAAAGAGGCATTGATAAAATTAATTAATGAATCAGATTAATTAATGAAATTAGATAAGATTTAGAAATGATCAAAAATCCATTTTCTGAAAAAGAGGATTTTTGATTATAAATATCAAATTCTACTATGCGGTAAAGTGCACTTTACCGCACACTTTGTATTCTACTTTACCGCATACTATGCTGTAAAGTTAACTTTACCGCACACTATGCGGTAAAGTGCACTTTACCGCATAGTGTGCGGTAAAGTGATACTTTCCATTTGCAAATACGTGCGGTAAAGTGCACTTTACCGCACGCTCGTAGGTAAAGGGACTTTCCGCATGTTAGGTACAAAATTTTACCTATGAGCATCTACACATCTCCAAAAAAAGGCATTGATAAAATTAATTAATGAATCAGATTAATTAATGAAATTAGATTAGATTTAGAAATTATCAAAAATCCACTTTCTGAAAAAGAAAGGATTTTTTATTATAAATATCAAATTCTACTTCACCGCACACTATGCGGTAGAGTGCACTTTACCGCACACTTTGTAGTCCACTTTACCGCACACTATGCTGCAGTGGCGACGCCAGGGGGGGGCCAGAGGGGGCCGAGGCCCCCACTGAAATTTAGCCGGCCCCCCCTGAAAACTTGCCCTCATGCCGTCAACTTGCCCTCATCATGCCGTCAACTTGCCCTCATGTCGTCAACAACATCAGTAGCCTCTGCCTGGTTAATTGGGTATTCGGCGGGCACAGGAAACCGCGACGCTGCTTTCGCTTTCGTGGGATTCTCCCCGGTTTCTCAATAGCATGTCACCCCCGGGTTAAGCATAGCTCCAGGGTAACCATTGCAACTGGACACGTTTACCCTGGAGTTAAAAACCAACCCGGAGGTGACTCGCTATTGAGAAACCGACCCTGAACTGTTAATGATTAGGTATCAAAAATGTGTAGGTAGGTACCTATACAGGGTGTCGGATTTTCGAGGGCATACCATTGGAATATAGGAAACGGTAAGAGATACAGTTTCTTGCTTAACAAAACGCTACTTCGAAATTTGGAATATTCCGTATACTTCCGGAGATACATGGAAAAAACCATAATGTTGCAAAATCGTTTTTATCTTTTCCTGAACTCATTTGGACAGATATTTTAAATAAACTTCACTTTATAGGGGCAACTTTGTCCCCTCTACATAATGGTGTAGCCAAATTTGAAATCCGACGTTTCGTCTTTTGCCGATCATCATCAACTTTATTTTTTTAAATACAGGTTCGCATATGTTTAAATTGTATTCGGAGTTTTTTGATCTTCCAAAAGCAGTTGGCCATTGATAAATAATTTTTTTCAAATTCAAATTAATGCACGACCCTCTGTTTATCTCTTTCCAATCATTCCAATACACTATTTTCACTTTACTTTCCGGAAGTATTCGGAATATTCCAAATTACAAAGTGCGCATTTTGTTAAGCAAGCGCAACTCTGTCCCAGTTTAACTGAACCTGTATCTCTTACTGTTTCCTATTTTTCAATGGTTGCCCTCGAAAAACGAACACCCTGTATACAAAATACAAATTAAAACCCTTTTGATGCCTATTCAATTAACCTGTTCAGGTGGGGTGCAAAAATATACGGGAAAACTCTGCACTTTCCATTTTTTATTCCAAAGAAAAAAAGCAATTAAGTAAAAACAAGTGCCCCCTCAAAATTTATCTGGCCCAGTCTGGCCCCCCCTAACATAAATCTCTGGCGTCGCCACTGCTATGCTGTAAAGTTAACTTTACCGCACACTATGCGGTAAAGTAACTTTACCGTGTGAGGTAAAGTTAACTTTACCGCATAGTAGACTTTGGTATTTATGATTAAAAATCCTTTCTTTTTCAGAAAATGGATTTTTGATCATTTCTAAATCTAATCTAATTTCATTAATTGATAATTTTTATTGATTAATTTTATTAATGCCTTGTTTTGGAGATGTAGATGTTCATAGGTAAAATTTTGTACCTTAACACATGCGGAAAGTGCCTTTACCGCCCTTAAAGGCTTGACCGATCAACTGCCATTGCGTGCGGTAAAGTATCACTTTCCGCATTCGTTAGGTAAATAACTATTAAATCATTAATGGCATATATAAGATAAAAAGAGACGATTTTGATTTTTATGAATCAAAATCCAGAGAAATAGTAGATTATACCACGAGTCAATAATGATAGCAATTATTCCCGAGGAATATTTACGAACTGAGCCGCGTTAGCGGCGAGGGAGTAACATTCCGAGGGAATAATAGCCATTATTGCGAGTAGTATACTCTACTTTATTTACGACAAATTATTTTATTTGAGATTTTTAATAGAAAATTTCATCCATTTCAATACAAATCCACAAGCACTACACGTTTGACACTGACACTTTTGAGCAATAATGACCATTAATCCCGCTACTCGTCATTATTCCCTGCGGGTGACATTAGTCGTAAATAAAATCTGTTTTAACGGAGTTCCGCGATATTAGGACACGAGTGATAAGACAAAGTAACTTTCCTTGAAGGTAACGGGTAACAAAATATTTGAAAGAATCGGTTTTTTTTGAAAAAATGTCTCTCAGTGAAATTGAAATTTCAAGAGAAGCGGTAAGACTGTCACAATTTTATGACAAAGAAACCGATGAATTAATTTTGGAATGTGACCATTTCAAATCCTATATCAGCATAGATATTGAAAAACTAAAAAAACAGGAAGTAGAAATGGGGAGGAAACATGAAATTGGTATGAGAATTTTTTTATCCATGATTTTTTGAGTATTGAAAGCAAAATTTTACAAATCGTTGATTTTGAAGACATAATTCACGATTTTGCCTCTGTAAAATCTAGAAAACGACCTTTGTAATTTGTTATTTTCTTTCCACAATATATACATTACATTTTCACATTTCAAAAGTTTTTCTAACTTATTCATGTCGAATGCCCTAGAGCACCCCCCCCAGTAGGTAAGGGGCCTCCTTTGACATATAGGCCCAAGGCCTCAAGAAGTCTTAAGACGTCCCTGAAACTTGGTAGGCTTGATATTCTAACGAAGCGCCATTTTTGTGCATCCACGACAAGTTTTCCTAACTTCCGGTTTTACCGGAAATTACCGAAACTTTTGATTTTCAAATGACACACCCTGTATATTTTTTGTTTTTTCTATTTCTATATTCTATTTCGATTTCAAATTAAATTTTAAGTAGAAAGAAAATAAATTACCTACATAATAAATCAAAAATATTTAAACGAAAATTAAGAAAAATGTCGTAGTGTATTATATCGTTGGATTCGCCTCGAAATACTGCATTTAGTGATGTTGTGAAAGTGATATGTTGCTATTCTAGTTTTTGAGCTAGGGCAAAAATACTAAAATAATGAAGTTTACAGCCCTCTATCAAAAAAGTTTACAAAGATAAAATTGAGTTTGTATTTTTCTGAAATTAAGTAAAGTATGTAGAGTTATTTTGGGATGATCATGGCACTCTAGTTAAAAAAATTAACTTTAATTAAAAAATAAAATTTAGAAAAAAATCGATTCAAAAGTGGTACATTAGGACGTAAAACAATCTAGAATCCGAAAAACAAAAAATATACAGGGTGTGCCATTTAAAAATCAAAAGTTCAGTCAGGAAAACTTGTCATAAATGCATAAAAACGGCATTTCGTTAGAATATCAACCCTACCAAGTTTCGTTGATATTGATAGATAAATAAAAAAATGGCAGCCAGAAAGTGATCTCTTGGGCATATTGATGGGTATATTATTCAATATTCGGATTCTACGTCAAATTCTGAGCAGTTTTCATGTGATATACCCTATACCTAAGTTCAACTGTTTTGGAAATATTGACAGTTGAAAACTTACTTTTTTGCAAATTTGACAGGCTGTAAAACCTAAACGGTCAACTTTTGAGCAAAACCGATCTCACATTTGAAAATCTTAAATTCACAAATTTTACATCAACTTTGAATTTAACCGAAGATTAAATTTAATTGGAATTTTCAATCATGGATTAAATTTAAAGTTGATGTCAAATATTGGTGCCAACTGATAGTTTATAAAAATCTAAGACAAAAATGTAAGATCGGTTTTGCTCTAAAATTAACCGTTTAGGATTTACAGCCTGTCAAAGTTGCAAAAAAGTCAATTTTCAACTGTCAATATTTCCAAAACAGTTGAACTTAGGTATAGGGTATATCACATGAAATCTGCTCAGAATTTTATGTAGAATCCGAATATCCAATAATATACAGGGTATTCTATTTGAAATAAGAAATTTGAAGCACGACCAGCTTTTCTGAAACACCCTGTATATGCGAAAGTGAATTTTTTAAAAAATTTAATTTCAACCATAAAACTTTTATTTGAGACACTTTTTTCTGAAATGTCAAATAAAAAAGATAGAGGGGGGGTGACATTTATAACCAATAACCCTGTACCTACCTAAATATAATTACGCGTACTAGTACAAAAATATTTGCTTTTTTATTTAAGTCTAAGAAGCCAGAAGGAGAACTCAAAAAATTGGTTTTAGAATAAATATCAGAGTAAATCGGAGAAAAATGTACTAGATTTTTATGCAGGCCTGACGTGAATAAAGAAATAAATATACAGGGTGTTCCGAAACTATTGTGCAAAAAATTGAGGAATGATACATCTCGCCAAAATAAACGTTTTTTACTCATAAACCCATAGGCGCATGAGCTTTGGTTAGGTGATAATAGCACATTACAGTCCGCACTGTGGTAGCCACCTTGCACACGGAGAAACGTGTTTGAATAAGCAAAACCTGTGTTATTAAATAATACAGAACCCAAAGAATGCTTGCAGTATTTATTTAAAATAATGATTCACATCAAAAGATGCTCAAAACTACAACCACTCGCCTCAATGCATGTGTAACAGCGTTGTAGCAGAAATATCGAGTAGATTTCTGCAGGAAACCCTTTCCGAAACTGTTTCCCTGTATGCCAGACAAAACATAGCGTACCAACACGACAGACCACCACCACATTACTTGTTAGCCTTATAGTTAGGGAGACGACCGTATTTTTCCTACCCCGATCGAGTTATGTGTCGACACTATTATCAATATATAGTATTATGTGCATCTATTAACCTGTATTCCTGCCTGAGAGCAAATGCTGCCGGAAATATCTTTTAACAAATTATTAACAAATTGAAAAAAACGTAACACTACCCCCATCGAGTTATGCCCTGAGTAGGGTATCAGATTGAAGGTCTCGATGTCCCCTATCTAAAAAGTCGATCCTGCCTCGTGAGAACTTGCCGGAAAAGGGTGGCAGGGCAGCTTATTGGAGCAAGGGCCCGCGGTTTCAGCTTTGACACCTATCAAGTTTTGCGCTGAATGATGTGTCAAATTAAAGGTTTCAATAAGTTGATTTAAGGTCTCTCCGCACAGAAATCCCAAACTAGAAGGAGTGAATTTCATTGTTTGAAACTAGTTTCCTGACTGTTTCCAACCAATGAAATTCGCTCTGACTGGTTTGTAATTTCTGTGCGAACAGACCTTAAATCAACTTATTGACACCTTTAATTTGACACATCATTCAGTGCAAAGCTTGATAGGTGTCAAAGCAGAGACCGCGGGCCCTTGTCCCAATAAGCTGTCCTGCCTCCTTTTTCCGGCAAGTTCTCACGAGGCAGGATCGACTTTTCAGATAGGGGACATCGACACCTTCAATCTGATACCCTACTTAGGGCATAACTCGATGGGGGTAGTGTTACGTTTTTTTCAATTTGTTAATGTAGTGTATTTCTGAGGAATTGAAGAAAACACGTTGAGTAACTTCTAGGATATATTAACTTCAGTATGAGGATAATTACTTTGGGAACTCAGGGCTAGGATATGTTAATGTACACACTACCTTTTTTAACTGTACCTGACTATCATCCTGGTTGCTAACCAACCTTTCAATTATATAGTCACTGGCATACATAACATTTCCTTCCCACTTAAGATAGGTACATAACTATAAATCTAAACGTTGAGGTGCTTTATGTTGTCTAGTACTGCGTCTCAAATTTACCTCATCAGTACTATTCTTAGAGAGAACTTCCAAATTAACAGGCTCGTTTATAGGTAACCTAACTGGACTTTTACAATTGATATTTCTATCATCTTGACTTAATGATTCTTTTTCTACACTGTTATTTGGTAATATTGGAGAAGGCACTTCTGACATTTGAGCATCTTGGATATTATCATATTTTAATTTTAATGGAACTGTATCAGAAACATTTGGTACATACTGTGTAGTCAAATTTTTATCCAGCACCTCACCAAAACTATGCATTTTTCTTAAACTGTTCACAATGCTTATATAAAAGTCTCTCACCTACTCTAACCAAATATGTAACAGAACTAATACATTTCTCAATAACTCCTTCAACCCATTTTTCTTTACTATAAGGACCTAACTTTCCAACTAATACTTTTTCGTTTGTTACAAAAATGATCGGTTTAATATAATCAAAATTTTATTAAACAATACTTTTCCTCTCGTTTTAGGTTTTAGTAAATCCAAACGAGTTTTAGGTTTAATTTTGAAAATCATTTCATTAGGACTAAGTCCTGTAACTGAACAAGGAGTATTTCTAAAACTAAAGAGAAAATTAACGATTTGCTGTTCAACTGTCATAGTTGAATTTTCTGCAATATACTTATTCAATGAAGCTTTTACCCGTCTGTACATGACGTTCTGCACATCCATTAGATTGCGGATGGTAAGGAGGGCTTTTTAGAACATTAATGCCATTAATATGACAAAAACGATTAAACTCATTAGAGTTGAACGGAGGACCATTATCAGATACTATTGTATCTGGTAATCCCAGCAAGCAAAACGTCAATTTTAATTTTTCTATTGTTTGACTAACATCTGTACCTTTATTCATAAAATGTATATCTATCCACCTAGACTTACTATCAACTAATAACAAAAATGTTTTTCCATTTTTATGAAAAAAATCAATATGAACTCTTTGAAAAACATTTTCTGTTTTCGGCCAGGATATTAACGCTCTTTCATGATCATTCTGAACTAATCTACAAGTGCTACAAGCCGAAACCATTGCCTCAATATCCTGCTGTAACCCAGGCCACCAGAAAACTGATCTAGCTAACATTTTTGTTCGCACTATACCAATGTGGTTTTCATGGATAATATTTAAAACGTCTTTACGTAACAATAGAGGAATCACAACCCTTATCCCTATCATTAAACACTTATCTTCAATAGATAGCTCATTTCTTTTTAAAAAATAAGGTTTTAAGTCTCCATCCTCAACTTTCTGAGGCCAACCTGTTCTAACAAAACTCATAACTTTTATCAAAATGGAATCTTTACTGGTAACTCTACCAATATCCTCATAAGATAGTGGTAATTCATTTGACAAATTGAATGAATTTAAAGAGCTATCTATTTCTGTAGAATCAGGCAAAGGCAAACGTGAAAGCATATCTGCTTCAAACATTTTTGAACCCTTCCTATACTCAATTTTATACTGATAAGCTGATAAAATTATACTCCATCTTACAATACGCGACGCCGACATTACCGAAATACTACGATCTGGATTAAAAATCATTTTTAATGGTTCATGATCGGAAACTAATATAAATGATCGCCCAAAGACATATTTATGAAATTTTTTTACACTGAATATAATTGCAAGAGCTTCTCGTTCCAATTGCGAATAATTTTGTTCTGCTTTCGACAGCGTTCCCGATGCGAAACAAACAGGCTTTTCCTGGCCAGCAGAATCTCTATGACTCAATAAACCCCCAACACCATAACTACTACTATCACATGATATTATCAGAGTTTTTTTTGGATCATAATGGGTTAAAACCTGATTATCTTTTATTAGCTGCTTACTTAGCTGAAAAGCGTTTTTACAATCTTTATTAAAGTCAAATTCTTTATCTTTTTCCAATAATTGATACAATGGATGCAACTGAGAGGACAACATTGGAATGAATTTCGAATAATAATTTAACAAACCCAAGTATGACCGCAACTGAGTCAAATTAACAGGCTCAGGTGCCTCCCATATTGCACGCAACTTATCATCTGTAGGATGTATACCTTCTTGATCTATTCTATGCCCCAGATATTCTACTTGATTTTCAAAAAATTTACACTTGTCCAAATTAACCTTGACATTATACCTATCTAATCTACCTAAAACTAACTCCAGTAATTTATATGCATGTTCGAAATCAGTCGCAGAAACCAAAATATCATCTAGATAACAATAGACCTTGAATACCACCTAGAATTTGATCCATTACTGATTGGAATAAAGCTGGAGCTGAAGCCACCCCATAAGTTAAACGCGTATACCTAAACATACCCATATGTGTATTTATAGTAAGATATTTTTGAAAATCGGGATGAACCCTAAGTTGTTGATACGCCCCTGTAAGATCAAGTACACAGAATATAGACCCCCCTGCCAAACTTGCAAATATATCCTCTGGTGTAGGTAAAGGATATTGATCTATATTCAAAACTTTATTAACAGTTAACTTAAAATCTGTGCATATACGAACATCATCGGTACCTTTCTTAGGTACAACCACTATTGGTGATGCCCATTCACTAAAAGAGACTGGTTTTATTATACCTACTTTTAGCATTTGCTTAAGTTTTGTTTCTACTTTGGGTTTTAAAGCATATGGCATGTTATAAACTTTTTTAACTACCGGAATTGCATTTTCCTTGATATTAAATTTAATTTCAAACTTTTTAATCGGAGAACATAAGTCACCATCAAAAACAGACTTATATTTATTTTTAATTTGACAAACTAAGTCATTAAAATGCAAGTTATTTATAAAATTATCTCCGAAATTTTTCTGCCACCCAGGAAACAGAATATTGAGCCAATTCCGCCCCAACAAAGGTGTAAAGACTTTCTCAGATTCAATAATCGTTAATGGTAAACCAGTATGAATTGTGCCTAACTCAACCTCAACAATACATTCCCCAATAGCCTTAATATCCTGACCAGAAACTACATTAAGTTTATAAGACACCGGACTTAATTTAATATTAAATAAATTACGAAACTGACAAATAGACATAACTGATCTACATGCACCTGTATCTACCTCAAAATTCACAATTATATTATTAATCTTCAACTTTACATGATATGCAGGAACATTATTACCTTGCATATTGTTTATACACCACAAATCACTACCATCAAAATCTACCTCTTCACTCTCAGATAATACTTCTACAGCACCAACTGTAGATTTTCCTTGTTGAGGACACAGTTGCTTGACATGGCCCAGTTTCAGACATCTGAAACACTTCCAATTCACAGCTGGGCACTTATTCTTTTGATGGGCTCGACCACATTTGAAACACTTTCCCTCAACAGGCTTATTTTGCTGAAAATCTCTTACTTTAGGCTCTAATTTAGAATTATTACTGTACTGTCCCTGATTAAATTTATACGGTTTTTTATAAAAACTATTCACTGTGCCAGCTGACGTATCTACTAGAGTTTTAACTTGCTTTTGTGCGATCTCCGAGGCTTGAGCCATTTGGCAAGCACTACTAAATGTTAACCCAACATCTGATAATAATTTTTTTTGAATATTTTCTGCGCGTATGCCACACACAAATCTGTCCCTAAGAGCATCATCTAAAAATTGTCCAAAGTTACAAGAACTTGCTAATTTTCGCAGTTCTATAATATAATCAGCTATCGATTGTTCACTCTTCTGATTACATTTATTAAAAACAAACCGTTCATAAATTTCTGACACTGGAGGTGAATAATGTTTCAATAGTTTATCCTTAATCTGAGCATATGTAAAGTCTGTAGGTTTTCCTGGAACTACTAAATTCTTTAAAGTTTGATAAACACTTGTACCTGCCAGAGTTATAAAAAGTGAAACTTTAAGTCCCTCTTCTACCACATTAACCTTAAACAGATGTTCCATTCTTTCCATATAAGATTCGAATTCTTCCCCTTGATTTCCCTTGAAAGGTTCAATGTGTCCAATTAATGCCATTTTCTTCCGTTAACTTTCAATTAAGTAAAAAAAAAAAAAATGTACTCTGGAACAGATAGTTATTGTATACTCGATTCGCTGTTCGTACCGTTCACCACTCAATGTCAACGTCTCTAACTTGACGTTCCCAAACTGCCAAACTTACCCTCAATTACCCTCAAACAATTTCAATAAAACCATCCCATCCTCGTCGCCAAATGTAGTGTATTTCTGAGGAATTGAAGAAAACACGTTGAGTAACTTCTAGGATATATTAACTTCAGTATGAGGATAATTACTTTGGGAACTCAGGGCTAGGATATGTTAATGTACACACTACCTTTTTTAACTGTACCTGACTATCATCCTGGTTGCTAACCAACCTTTCAATTATATAGTCACTGGCATACATAACAGTTAATAATTTGTTAAAAGATATTTCCGGCAGCATTTGCTCTCAGGCAGGAATACAGGTTAATAGATGCACATAATACTATACATTGATAATAGTGTCGACACATAACTTGATCGGGGTAGGAAAAATGCGGTCGTCTCCCAGACTATTAAGGGAACATCTCAACGAAACATCTGGAAAAACTGATTGTTAAGGGGGCATGGACTCCACGTTCACCAGACCTGACGGAATACGACTTTTTTTTATGGGGTCATATGAAAGCTCTTGTTTGAGACACTCCAGTTGAAACAGCTAGAGGAAGTTAGTTATCACATAACCAAAACGCATGCGCCTATGTGTTTATATAAAATAGGAACTGTCTAGAGTCCCGAACGCGGGATCGCTAGAAAAACGGAAAATCCCGAAAAGGCGTGGCTTAATAACTGCGTTCGGGACTTTCCATGAATAATTGTAATCCCGACTTCGGGACCATGATCGTAACAAAAGTGAACTCCCGAATTGGTAATAATTGTTTATGTATTATTTGCTTATCCTATACACCTAGGTTAGATTTGTTTTGGGCAGTTATGGCTGAAAATTTATATTTGTATCCTTTATTATGGGGTTGAACACAAATGACACATTTGGTTCATAGTTCATATAAAGAATTACAAGATGCTATTGATTTATATGAGAAAGGAAATAGGGTGCAATTTTAGAAACGGGATGCAAAAACTATCACATCCGCATAATGACCCTAATTTATACAAGACAGGTAAAGATAAACCTGACATAAGATGAAAATATGAAATAATTCCTAATCATGAACAAGTTGTTGTTGATAGGTACCCCGTGCCCCTATCGAGACATGAGATTCAGGACTATGATGAACAAGAGCAGCAGTTTGAAAATTCAGAAATAATCCCTAATCATGAACAAGTTGTCGTTAATACCCCTATCGAGACTTATGAGATCCACATGGACTATGATGAACAAAATCAGCAGTTGGAAAATTCTGAAATAATAATTACTAACACTCCTGTTGAAACTTATGAGGCACCAAGCAGTAGCGAAGGAGAAATAGGACAGAAAATACACAGCGACCGGCAAGAGTGGCAAGAGCAAAACCTTCTGAAAAATATATTTTTTTGGTATATATTTGCAATTTAGTGAAAACAAATTTCAGAACCTATTAAAAGTCGAGGCAGACCTAGAGGCAAGAATTTAACGGCGATAGGCCTGCCGGCTAGAAAGAAAAATAAAATATGATCTACAAAATGAGATGTCAAAGTTTCTTTTCCATTTTTCTAACCTACTAAGAATACCTACGCGATATTTGTTTTTTGCTACTTCCTTGTTTTTCCAATAATTGTCTGATAAAATTATAGGTCGGGAGTTTACTTCTGTTACAACAGTCCCGAGGTCGGGATTCGAATAATGTTTGGAAAGTTCTAAGTCCCGAACGCCGTTATTATGCCACGCCTCTTCGAGATTTTGCTTTTTTCCAGCAATCCTGCGTTCGGGACTCTAGACCTCGCTCTAGACAGTTCCTATAAAGTATACAAACCGATGCATAATAAATAAGTTTAGAGAAAAAGTCGTAGGTAGGGGGCAGAAGGGCATACATACTTGATCGGAACGGAAGGTTCTGAGAAATCCTACGACAAAATTACAAGAATTTATTTTTTTTTCTCTTTTGAACTATAAAGTAACTCACTATTTTATTTTCCTTTCTGTATGAAAATAAACTTGAATACGCATTAAATAAAGCATACACATTGCCTTATCACGGCAAATATTTGGTCAAACCGTCTTCACCTTAACCTATCAAAATACATTTAAAAATGGTTACATTTTTTTTAATATTAATTATTAATTTCTTTTAGTTGGTTTAAGGTTTTCATCTATTTATAGGATACAGGCTTGATTAATAGCACATACTTACACTTTGTTCTTTTTTCATGTAAAATACCTGTCAACGCAACACCTTTCCTGCCACATCAAGACTCCAAGATCGCTCAACAGGAGACCACCTGCATTGGTGCACTCACGCTCAGGACAAATATCTGTAATTTATTTCAATACCTGATACACCTGGCGCATTGAATTCAGCAATTCAAGTCAATGCCAAATGGTTCTTCGATGCAGTGAATATCTAGAATATCACAACGGCGAAAAATTCGAGACGCAAAAACCTTGATAACATTGACCAGACGCCGATAACCATCACTTCCATTTTACCATTGGGGATGAAAATCACGCATGCCCAGTATTGCCTAGTCATCGTTTGCTTGTGTGGAAAAGTAGCACTTATTGGTAATTTATGGCAATTTTGCCATCGCTTAACCACCCTGCCCTTAATTTTAATTAAAATGTTGGAATTGGAAAGTAAATGGTTCCATTCTCAAATATTGATAAAAACGATCAGGGTACCTATCCCTTCAACAACTGATATATGGGTGATGATCTTCCATTTCTTCACTGTTTTTGGTATTCTCTTGAGGGTAAATGCTGCAGAACATACCAACATACCAGGCTACAAGTTTGTGTCACAGCTCTGTTGTGCACATACCCTAAGGCTGGTAATCTTTAACTAGGTCTTTAACCAATGAGATGCAGTAAATCTTTTATGAGAAGCTCGATGTTTTTGGAGTTTCTTCACTCAGATTGTGACGCACTACGGTCTAGTACTTAAAAAATAAATCAATCTTACCTCCCCAATACACTCAACGACGAATTGATTTTGTTTGATTCTCTCAATCTCTCACCAATATTCAAAGTTTTCTTGAGACGTTCTGAGCCGGCCAAATCGCAAAAATTGAATATGGACACCTTACACTTTTCATGATCATATCCTGCGACCAATCTGATTGAAAATATACAGTGCGATCGACTCGAGTGTTCATTCACTGCGGTCGCTGCGTAGCTCAGGTTGTGCATCCCGTAGTGCATAAGCCTGTAAGCTTCAAGACCTGAAAAAAACAAAAATTAACTAAAAAACAATTTACCCATTAATTATCTCACCAGAGTGAACAAACACATATTTCAACCCTTTAATATAGGTGTCATCTTGTAGACCGCCAATTTTCAATCTGGGCCTTTCGTGGTGTCGGCCAGGATGGGGCTGTAGTAAATCGTAAATATTCTCATTGTAAATTTCCGCAAAAGAAACCCAAACACCAACAATAGGTGTAAATTTATTGAGGGTTCCTACTTTGGTAGTACTCAATCTCCTTTGCATGTGGCTAAAATATTATATTCAATAAATTATTATTATTTTTTTTAAAAACTTCCCAAGTTCCTACCTGAAAGTTCTACTATGTAAAGCTTGTTCTGCATATGACTGTGAATCCCCAAGAATATTTTTAAGAATCGAAATTTCTTGTTCAACTTGCAAGTTGGTCAGAAGCTGGACTCCACCATGAGGCAAAGGTTTTACAATTGGTTTTTTATTAACATGTGACCCTACAGTACGGAAGAAATAATCTAGAGATCTTGGGATAATTCCAGGTTGCTCTTCAGTGCCAATCATAGTAAACGTCTTGCCTGAGCCTGAGGCACCATAAGCCAAAACAGTGCTATTGTTTCCATTAATAAAATCGACTATTTTTTCTTTGATGATGCTATCGAAAACATATTCTTGGCTAGCATCTGGATCGAAAATACTCGAAAATTTGAACTTTCTCAACACCGTGCTGCCATCTCTTTTGTTTCTTGCAGCAAACGAGCCTTCCGGAACTGTGCAAATGAGAGTATTGTCTTCGATTGTGTAAATTTTTGTGTCGGCATTTGGCTTTTTAATGCGTAAGTAAACATTAATGCCATCATCCTAGAAAAAAAATTGATAATTGAATTACAATTTTTTAAAATTTCTTTTAAACATAAAAGAAATTTTAAAAATGGAGTGAGGGAAAAAGAAAGAGGAACCAAATGAGGAATTAGAGAGAAAAAAAAAAAACAAAGAAAATTTCCTTAAACAATATATTATTAGAAGTGATAGGTTTGAAAGAAATATTATACAACTAACAATTTGCCAACAATTATCGCATACGCTCAGAATGCAGACTTTGCCGGATACTCGGCCCGATATCTTTCACACATGGAGTTGACTAATATTTGAGTAAGTCTTTCATAATAGTTATTTATGATATGAGTGTTAAAAGTACATTTTTAAGGCACGCATGTGAAAGTTTGCAGAATGAGCGAAGCGAATTCTGCAATTCACATAAGTGCCTTAAAAATACTTTTAACACAAATATCATACAATATTTTTTCTACAAACGGCAATAAAAAGCAATAACCAGTAACAAGTTAGATTTTTGAATGAATAATAAATTGGACATCTTTCCTACATAAAATTATTAAATTTGACATTTGTCAAAAAATCCAAACATCCAGCACCTTGTTTTACAGGTAATGAAATGTCTTGTCAGTTTCTTGAAAGTCTGTCGTGGTCAGTAATGCTCATACCTTTTTGCTAAAAATGCAACAAAATTCAGAAGAAAAAGAGGGGTGCATCGATCCCTTGAAAAATATAGATGAGGCGGCCAATCGGGCGACCTCAGTTGTTCAAATTTCACCATTAATATCAATGTAAATAACTAAAAATACAAACTTTTTTTGACATTCGCTCTCAAAATTTGATGTTTCATTTTTAACACTAGTGCTATAAAGACTTTATGGCACTAGTGCGATAAAGTAACATTTTTAATGCTACGGGGCGGTGTTAAAAATTGCATTTTTAACACGTTTGTAGAAAAACATTTATATAACAGCCATGAATATTTCATATTTTTATTCTCTTTTTTTAATTTCTGTCTTGTTTTATTGTAATGTCTAGTTGATGTCTAAAGTATTTTGTTTGTTGCCTTCTAGGACTTGAAAAAGTATATGTAATAAACGAAACATCGGCACAAAATCAGTGGTCTTTGTCGCCTTTTCCCATAACCCAAGATCTTTTCTACATAATGAACCAGGGAAATGATATGCCAGTCATTCTCAATATTTGTTAGACTGCCTTATTGGAATTTCCATTAAGCTCAGTGCATCAAAGAATCGGATTTTTTTTTAAGGGATCATATTCTACTTCGATTATTATTAATGGCGTTGTGGATGTCTTTCAGTTGGTATTAGTATTAAGAGCAGTTTTTTTTTAGTTGAGGATGGATTTGTATTCCCAGTATAAGTTTGATTTCTGGATTCCTAAATAAAATCTAGGTAGAGCTGAAGGTAGAGCTTCAACTATTACCACACCATCTTAAATACTAAATCCCAGATTCTTCAAAAGTTTCGTATATAATTACTTTGTAACCTACATTGGAAATAAATTGGGCAACTCACCCAACTATCTAGCTAGACCAAATAGATTTTTCATTTTCTCATGATAGTATAAGAATCAAATCTTGAACATGGGGATTCTACTGAACAATTCTTAGTACTTACTCAGTTCTCTACCCAAGTGGAAAACCCTCGGGAACTAACTCAAAACTGAGTTACCTACTTAACATCATTAAATTACTTCATCAAAAAATCTGAGTGGGTTGAGTAGCTCAGATGGTGCCACTGCCCCGGTCCCAAGCCCGGATTAAGGAGGAGGGTTGGAGGGTGAGGCTAGCAACCTACCCTCCATAAAACAATCGCTATGCTCACAGAACCCAAGCATTGCTTCGGAACAGGACGGATTCAATGTTGACGACACAAGCGAGGACAAGGAAAATGAGACAGAACAAACACAAAAAGCAAATAAGGCTGGGATGTTGGAACGTAAGATCGTTCAGTGGAAAGGACCAAGAAATTATACTAGAACTACAGCACCATAAAATAGAAACATGTGCCATATCTGAACAGAACAATATGATGACTACATTCTGTTTACTCAAGCAAATCAAAAGACACAAGAGCAGCGTCAGGAGTTGGAATGCTGATCAACCAAAAATTCAGGGACTCCATAACCGACATTAAGTACACAAACGACAGAATAATAAAAGTAACCCTGAAACTAGACAAACACACTCTTCATATAGTGTCCGTTTACGCAGCAGATACTGAAAAGCCCGTCCAGGAGACCATCGATTTCTACGAACAACTCCAACTGCTGATAGAAACAATACCCCAACATGAAGGCATGATAATAATGAGCAACTTGAATGGAAGAGTAGGGAACGAGGTAATACCTGGAGTCAAGAATAGATTCAATGAGGAGACAGTGAACGAGCGAGGTGAGAAGCTTGTTGAATTTTGCGCTTACCAGGAACTAAGGATTAACAACACATACTTTAAGCACAAACCCCAACACAAAGTCACGTTTCAGGGCAATAGAGGGGTAGCGTCCACAATAGACTAAATAATAACAAATAGAGTCATTAAACCAGAGCAAATACAGTATGTTAGATCAGCAACATCGGCAAACATCGGATCAGACCATAACGTAGTAATGGGAATAATAACCATGGCAAGACCGCCAGCTAATAGGAAGAAACCGGACAACCCAATAACAAAGTTCAACATCGAGTCACTAAAAACCGAAAGCACGCTGGATCTGTACAAACGGCGCATTTCCCAAAAAATTGAAAGGGAACCCTTCCTCCAACAACACACAGTAGGCCGCGCATGGGACATCCTACTTAACAACATAAACCAAGCAGCGAAGGAGGCACTAGGCAAAAGAACAGTCAACACAACGACAAAACACAGAAATAATAAACCATGGTTCAAACCAGAGGTGAAGATACTGGTTCAGGAAAAAAAAACCTACCCAACATACACAGCCAACAAGACTTCAAGAAACCACATCGAAACAAGGAACAGAGTAAACAACCGCATAAGGGAAATAAAGAGACAGCATTGGGAGAACTTCAGTAGAGAAATGGAAAGTGTCTTTTATGGAACCCAAAAACGCATCTGGAAAATGCTTAGAGCAACAGGGAGAGAAATAAATGAGACAGTACAATTAAACATCTCAGCAGCCGAATGGACCACCTACTTTCAGGGCCTGTACACAAACCGGGACGAACAGGAACAACGAAGGCCCATTGAGCGGGGAGGTTGAACCGAGAGGAAGCCATAAACATCGAGGATGTAGAACAATACACGGTGGAGGAAGTGATATCCGAAATGAAGCACCTGAAAAACGGTAAATCTCCAGGCCCGGACAACGAGCTGCTGAAGTGCGGAGGAAAAGCTCTGGCGAGGCAGCTGGCCGAACTATGTAACAAAATATTAAAGGACGAAAATACACCAGCGAGATGGAGCCACAGCATGACAATCCCAATATTCAAAATGGGGAAAATCTCAGATCCGGCGAACTACCGAGGAATATCGCTTTTAGACACGACCATGAAATTGTTCACCCGTATGCTGCGCTGCAGCAACGCATTCTCAGTTATACCACAAAAAGCGAGGAGCAGCAGGGTTTTCGGAAAACCCGTTCAGTGTCAGGCCCGTAATGACATACACGGCAGAAACAAGGGAGCTGACACAGCGGAAACAAAAAGGATGACACGAACCAATGAAATAAGAACACTAAGAATGATCACTGGGAACACACTTTGGGATCAAAGAAGGAGTAACGAAATCCGGGAAGAGTGCAAGACAGAGGACGTGGTTAGATGGACTCGCGCTAGGAGACGCTTCTGGAACGGGCACATATCCAGGATAGAAAACCACAGACTGGCAAAAATCGCCAGAAATGGAAAAACTAGCATCCAGCAGACGACCAGGACGGCCTCCCAAGAGGTGGAAGGACAGCTGGTCGTCGGGTCGCATTTTTGTATCGAGCGCCCAGTATACCGCATTCGGGTAACGTCGTATTAACCGAGGCCTGTCTCATAACGAGCGTCTGATTTCCCGATCGATTGTCAAGCTACCGTACGCTTGATACTAGTCTTCTGCGAAATTATGGATCGGCGTCCAACAATTCAATTTTTTTTTTTTTAATTGTTTATCATTTATTATGCAATGGCCAGAAAATTATATGTACCACATTGTCGATTACAGCGAAATACGAACTAATTTCAAGACTAAGCAGGAAGTCGAGGTAAGGGAATAAGTAAGAGCAAAATTATGTTTTATCTACATAACCTTACCATGAATAGAATACCATGGCGAGATAGAATAGGCCACTTTCACGTTTTTTCGAAAACATTTTTGAATTATTGTGTTAGCCATTCTTCCAATGACATTATCATCTGTATACTTTTTTCTCCAAAAAAAAACGCCTATTTTTTGAAATATGTTAGAACGATTTAAAAATCGAATTTTTAAAGCAGGTAAAAATTAACAAGATTTTTGCTATTTACTTAGGGATTTGTATACCTGCAATCGTTATTTGACAAATGCGGAGATTAGATTCAGGCAGATGTAAATAATTATTTATGATGCTGTCTCTAAGTAACAAAACTAACCAAAACTAACCCAAATTGGAGCTGAGCAAAAGGTTAAGGTAAGGACAGCCTTAGGGTTAGTTTGGGATAGTTTGTTAGAGACAGCATCAAATAACTAGGCAAATAGCAAAATCTTATTAATCTTTAAGTTTTTTGCTACTTTCCATTCCACTTAGTGAACTACTAGAATTAAAATTGCTTTACGATTTGATTACCAGAACCAAAATTAAACTAATACATATTATCAAGTAGCTTGATGGTGAGGAGCCAGGAAAACTCAAAAAGATATTCGAGACTGTAGGCGCGAGTCGCGAGTATCGAGCATACGGTAGTCCGAGTGATTTTCGTACTACCGTGCGCTTGATACGCGCCGAGGTCGGGTACCCCGAATGCGGGTTGCTGGACGCTCGATACAAAAATGCCGTCGGGTCGGCATCCCAGGAGGGAGAAATAAATGGGTAAAACAAGCCTTAAGGCTTCCGCAAAGAAAAAGAAGAAAATCTGGCCCTAACGGTTAATGCAGATTTCTAAAATGGGGACTTCACCTGATAAAAACGCCATAATACCCTCATTTACCTCCATTATTCAGAGTAATCCAGGAACCACTTTGAACAAAGACATGATTTGGGTCTATATAAGCAAAGACATTGAAGTTTATCTTGGGAAAAACACATGTCATGTGTTTAACTGAAGATCCAAACACGCTGCTAATACTCATACTATGAACACAGGTCACAACCAGATTATACAATACATGTGGTTTTGCTTTATAAAACAATGGAGAAACCTGAATTCTAAAGCATTCGGTACTGACGCTAATTGCAGACCGGTTTTAAGCCTATCAGCTCTTGTCCTATTTTTCTGAGTTGGCGTACTTGTGCTTATATTGCACTGACGTGAGTTAATTAGCTTGTAACTGGTGTGCAATTAGCGCCAGTACCCAAAGAATGAGAATTCGGGTTTCTTCATTGTTGTATGTTTTGTGAATTAGATATTTTAATAACTGTAGAATTTATGATTATTACTAACCTAATTTCAGCTTCTTCCATCTAACGTTTAAACTATCCATTTGAACTAAAAAACTTGAAAAATAAATAAATAAAAGAAGTCCGTTACATTAGGTAAGTATGTTCCAACACGGCAAAAACCACTAGATTACCAGGAAATTATTGATTTATTTTCAAAACAAAAGGCTAGAAGAAAGTTTTTTTAACGTTAGGTATTTAGATATAAGTTAGTAAAGCATAATTAGGAAAGAAAATAAGAATTTCTATAACGATGTATTAAACAATACAAATTTGATTTTATTGTTTTTCCCCTTGGCTAAAATTTGGGAGATTTACACGGAATACCCTGGTACATAAGTCTGCAGTTAATTTAATAAATAGTACAATAGCCCTATTAAAAAAAAGTGTCCAACAAGAGTCCTCAAAATCTTCTAGCGTCTAGGGCCTCCTGTTGAGTGAAACCGGCCTGCCTGTTTGTGATAGAATTCCTGTGTAGAAATTTATTGAATCCTTCCTTCCAGAGAGGGCCTGCCTCGCAATGGAGGAGGTCAACATTGATTTAAATTCAATTTACAAGTGGTCATTTAATCATGGACTAAAGCTTAATACAGAAAAAAACTAACTTTATGATTCTTGCCACACCCTCGGTAAGGAATCGGTTTGATCTTTTTAATTTCAATTGCCTACAAGTAATATGTCATTAGTGCCATATAAGCATAGTAATACCATTCACCTCTCAACTCGACGCCAACCGACCGACATTGGAATCCGATGCAATCGTCAGCATCACCAATATTTGTAATAACTAATTGAGGACAATAACCGATGTTAATATTTTAATAAAAATTATAATTCAGTCTTGAGTTAGAATCCGTAGTTGTAACTTGCATAAAATAAATTGTTTTTAAAAACCTTTTCGCGAGTTTACGTATTATAACTGGTGTCGCGGCTTTGGGTTGCCTGCTGACAAAAATCTTGGGTTCGTTGTTCGTTCCGTTTATTCCAAAAATCAAAGTCCAATTAACACAGCAATAATTTATTCCACTTAAAAAAACACTCTGACACTAATTACTTTATTAACAAACTCAACAATTAAACTCTTTACAATCACTATTTAAATCGTATCACAGTCGAACTGAAACTTAACTTACAAGCTAAAATCCGTCCTTATATATTGCCGTAATTTATTCACGTAAATTCGGGAAGAACCGCGTTCGACCTTGTTCTTGAACATCGGCGTAAAATCTAGAATCCGCTACACATGGGCGGCTCGTTACCGTTACACTGGCGCAGTCGGATTAGGGCAAGTTCAACAGCTTTGGGGCAAATAAAGCTGGTTCGTTTCAACGATTTGTGAGCTTAACGAAAATTTTTTTCGGAAATTCGCGTTTTCGGGTTTCGCGGGTATACACCGGGTTTATACCAAGTGGTTGATTTGAGTAGATCACAAAGAAGATACGTACGAAACCGTAGATCCAGAAAACCTTCCCACCGGAACAATTTCAAGAGCAGATTGGAATTTGTGCTGGAATTTGTAGACTCCATCGTGGCCGTATCTATGAGGAAAGTACTGGCTCTTATGTAAGTAGTGTTTCATGTTATCTTGAGGTTTATTTTGTCAGGTTATTAAGAAAAATTGTCAAGTGTTGATATTTCTTGCGATTCTGATTCAGACTCACCCATTTATCTGTTTTAAATACCATTTATATTTTTATTTGTACCTACTCATTTTCAATACAAAAAGTTCATAAAACATGTCTCTTAAAGCAGAATATTTAGGCATGACGGTAGAATGTAGTGAATGTACGGTTCCCTGCTGAGTTGGAACAAAGCTATACCTTTGCAGTACACTAGACTCAGACGCCCGAACGAGCTACGCTCTCAGTCTTGAGTAGTTCTGTCTTCGTTTGAAATTGGAAACAAAGAAGGACAAATAATATCAAAGCGCACTCGCCTCTCGACGTTATTCGTAATGCAGTAATGCACCCCGGTTGCGCTGTGTTGCAGATTTATAGAGAAGTATTAAATTTATGGTCAAAGTAAACAAGAGCACCTAATTTAGAATCAATTTCATGTAGGTAATTTCTATTTTTGGGAAAAGCGGGAGTTTTGTTTAAGTACGCGGGAGGCGAGAGGTTTAGTAAAAAAGCGGGAGCCTCCTGCCTAAATCGGGAAGGTTGGCAACCCTAATCTCACTTCAATTATTTATTTCAAGATAGACACTTCAAGTTGGACCAAACACGTTAACGTAATCTTTAACCGTAAACCCTATTTTTTACTATAGCGTCGAGTGATCGTCGGTACTCACACATCAGTTTAAGTTAAATTTTCGCGTAAACGTTAACGTTATATCTCACAATCATGACCTAGCCTCTAAATTTTGTTGTGAAAGGACAAATTAGAAATAATTTTTCGTATTTTGATTATTTTGGATTAAATGGCAACTTTTTTTTAAGGTTAAAATACATTTGGCAAAGGTCGACACCGGCAATCAGGCTTTCAGGCCCACTCGGTTTAACGAACGTTTACGGATAAGGTACACGCAAAGACCCGTTAAATAACGTGACACGTAACACGCTATTTTTGGTGAAAAGAAACTGCGCATGCGCAGCTGTCAAATCTTACGTTAGCGTTAACGTATTTTGTCTAACTTAAAGTGTCTAATAGTAATATTGTTTGGCGGTGGCGTCGTTGCGTAATAAATATATACAGGGTGTCCCTGGGAAAACAGTCCACCCTGATTTTTTCGATTTGAAATGAAAATCGAGAAAAACGTTCGGACACGCCGATTTTTGATTTGAGGGTGAAATATTTTTCAGTTTTTTTCATCCTCGTAGCCAATCCCTTAGCTAGGGCTCGTGTCATAACTCTTTTCAAAGGTATTGTGATGATCCAGAAATTTCACCCTATAATTACAAAGTCTTTACTGTAAAAATTTTAATTTTTATCAAATAATCAAAAACTTAATTCCGGTATTTTTAAATCTGTATCGATAAATTAAAAATAAAACTGTATTGCATCCAGCCATCATCTAAATTAAATTCGTAAAACAGATAAAAACGAGGTGATGACATCACTAATAACCGATCAATGAACTTTTTTCTTAGCCAAGGCCAGCATGTTAATTAATTTGATGATATATGGCATTTTTGAACCAATAATGTTTTGACCTCAATAAATCAGATTATTGCGACATAATTAATTGACTTTACACTAAAAATAATATAAAATTCGAAGGAAATTGCATCATCTTAATTGTCATGGACAAAGTGATTTAGGAGCACCGGGTTTTATATAAATAGGGCGTTTTTAAGAAGGAGAGAATAGTTGCCAGAAAACAGTTGAGTCGTCCATTTGAGTTAAAGTCTGCCCAGTTTCGCGAAAAGTTTCTTTTATGGCTTATGGCCTCGGGTATAATTTAACTTAGAAAATTTACGGAAAATCGTGAAAGTAATAACATTTGAAATTCGTTCAATAAATTATGTGCGTGCTAGCTAAATATTTTGAGTAATTTCACGTGTGTTTTATGGACAAAATGTAAGTACTTTATAGTGACAAGATTTATTTTGATGAACATGACTTTGTGTGATTAAACTCTGACTTTCATTGCATAAAAACAAACTGAGTGATTTTTACTAGAAATACTTTTGAATTTATAAACTTGAGGATTGTATTACTAGAAAAAAAACTTTTGACTTTTAATTTAACAGTGGAACTTTATTGCCTTAAATAGTAATAACTCGAGTGTTTTATAAATGGAACATTATTGCTAAACTTAATTACCTTCAGATATAATGAAATTTAATGGTGAAAAGAGAATATGAAGAGTACTTATAATGCATTTAACAATATACTATTTTGAGTTGGAATTATGAATTAAACAGTTGTATTTATTAGCTAGGCATAGGAATCTAAAAATAGAATTTGTTCTGATAAACTATTAACTGCAATAGAAAATTTTGAAAATAAATTTGATGACATAAAATAGAATTGTTTTCTTAAAATATTGGAAACTAGTCAAAAGGAAACTTATATTAGAATTTGTTCTGATTAAATAAACTAATTAAAAGGAAATAGGATGTTTCGAAAATCAAACTTGTTCATGAAATAGAATTGTCTTAGAATATGGGAAAGCTGTTAAAAGAATTTATTGTTCATGAAAGGAATTTTGAATTAGGGAGTTTATTTTACAAGTAGAAGTTATTGTAAGATTTTATGAGAATAAATTAGTTGATAAACAAATAGGTAATTATTTTGGGTTTTCATAAGTAAAGGACATACTGCTATTTGCACCGCTACAACTTAAGGTCAGCCTTAGTCTTAAGTGGAACTTAAACTACGATTTTGCTTTGCACCGCTGTTTCGTGTCCACCTCAAGTCTAGTTAAGTTAAGCCCCAGATTTTCTCCGCTTAGTTGGATTCTAACCTCATTTTTGGGTTTGTTTTCTTTTTTTGACAGAATTCTGGTTGAAATTGATTATCGATGATTTTATATTTGTAATATCCAAGGTTCCAAGAGCCTTTTCTCCGAAGACTGCATGTTTAAAGCAAAAAAAAAAATATTTATGTTTATTTTCATAGCAAAAACAAGTTTTCCGAAGTTTTTTTTTATGGTTGTTGTTGCTGTTATTTAGTTATTTGTTAATGCTTTTATTTTTGTGCGTCGGGTAATTTTTACAGAATTTTGCACAAGAATGCCAAAAATATATTCAAAATAATATCCACGTGATATACCTACCTAACTTATGAAAGAAAAGACGAAATTAACGAAAATATTTATATTTTAATCGCAAGGATAAGTTAACGGATAAATTCCTTGCTTGAAATAGGTACCTCCATCTTCTACGCATTTTTGCTCAAGCATTATAAACCTCGGCGCTGCGCGCTTTCGGTATATAATGACCAACTTCTCTACCTAGGTATATAATATACTATTAGTGCCGCTCGTACTTTTACTGCCGCTCAACCATTCAGTTACCCCTGAACTTACCCCATTCGTTTGAAGAAAAAATAGTGTGTTGCATACAGAGTAGAAGCACTTTTTTGTGCTTCAGCAGTACTGCAAGCCTCACTACGTTCGGCTCGCAAACCTACTGCTTCAGCACAAAAAAGTAAAGCTTTTACTCCTAATACAACAATATACTATTTATTTTTTTTTGAAAATTTTGATTAGTGTTTGATAGACTTGAAAATATTATATTATGACTTTTAATAAAAATTTAAACATCTCCCTAAAAATAGGTACTAATGCTATTCATAAGGCCACGGACTATAAATTTTTGGGAATTGTACTGGATAGTTCCCTGAAATGGGAAAATCACTTAAATAAGCTGTCAAAAAATTTGGCATCTGCTACTTATGCTATTAGATCTGCCTCACAAGAATTGGGTGACGAAGCTATATCACTAGAAGTGTATTATGCTCTCTTTGAGTCCTACTTGAGATATGGGCTTGTGTTCTGGGGATATGCAACAATTACGCGACTTAATTCTGTTTTCATTTTACAAAAAAGAGCAGTCCGAATAATTTCAAATGCTGATCGGCTAGCTCACTGCAAACCACTGTTTCAAAGGTTGCAGATTCTTACAGTGTATGACCTAATTATCTTTGAAAGCCTATTTTTTTTGCAAACTAAGTCCTCAACAGAAGCAAACTACACACATAGTTACGAAACTCGAAATAGATATAGTTTAAGTTTACCCCAGTCTCAGATGGAAGTTACTAGGAGGTCAGTTTTTCATTTGGGTAGAGCTTGGTTTAATGCAATACCTCTTAATATTAGACAACTGCCAATTGGGCAATTTAGGAAAAGAATGAGGGATGTGTTGGTTTCCTCTGCAAATTATTCTTTCGATGAATATTTTCGGAATTCAGTGCCAAGGCTGCTTACTCTTCAATGATTGCCTGAGATGTTTCCTGGTCGCTTCTTTGTCTTTTTTAAATTGTACCTGCAGGTTTGTCTTGGATACTTGTAACTTTGTGGTCTTATCTGTATTGGATATGTACTGACAGTTTTACTGATAATTTTTTATTTTATTTTATTAACTGATGATAAAAAAAAAAAAACTGATAACTGCTATTGTTTAGCTCAATGATTTTATGTAAGCTCAGTATTCTTGCTGGGCAGTCATTGTTTTTGTATTATTGTATTATTATTCATATTGTTGTAGAATTAGGTGTGATTTGTGATCAATGCCATTATGGCTGCCCTGTACTTTTCTGTATGTACTGATCAATAAATTGAATTGAATTGATCTCTTGAATCAGCTAGTAATCCTATATAACAACATTCTAAACGTTTTTCAAGACATTGAGAATTCTATTACATTCTGTAAATTGAATACTTTACATCCTAGTATAATAACGTCGAAACAATTATTTGACGAAATAAAAAAACTATCTAATCACTATAAAAACCAATTCACCTTCAAAATTCGATATGAAAATATTTTTGATTTTGAAAATATTATAAAAATTAATTGTAAAATCGAATTAAATAGGATAGCCTATTTTTTATCAATACCTATTGACTTTGAAATTGACCTCAACCTCTACCATTTACTCCCTATCCCTACGAAGTATGAATCAGAATTCGTTAGCCTAATTCCTGATTCCCGATATGTTCTAAAAGCAGAAAACCTGATAAAACCCTTAAGTGGCATGTGTACTCGAACCAAGCCGTACCATTGCTCAGAAACTATCGTCACCAACGCCAACACAGCCTGTGAGGAAGCAATCCTTGTTCGAGAAAAACCCGAAAACTGCTCGCTCACAAAGTTAACCATCTCTGACAATGGGCTCTTTCACTAAAATTTAAATACGTAATTTAAGTATAAAATCTCAAAGGAGGGACTATTTTAGGCATATATACCAAAAAAAAAATGTTCTACAAGGTTCAATAAGTTTTTCATAGGCAATCAAAAGTGCCTAAATTCAAACTATTTTAAAACGCGCCGATTTGCCGACGTCACATAAATATTCTTCATTTCGCTTATGTCGTTGCAAGGAGGAAGGGCTCGGCTGTGTTTGCGCTCTGTAAAGATACGTAAAGGTTCGAATGCGCTGTTGTCGGTTGTGACTAAATGTAGTGCAGCGTAAAATAAATAAATAAAACTAAACATAAAAAATTGCATTAAATTGTATTTAAGCATAATTTAAAAAAAAAATGTTATAAAATCTTGAATCTATAACTAATTAATTTAACTACTTTTCATGAGATTTTGCCAACATTTCAGAATTAAATCTATTACAAATTTTCAATGTTGACAATTAGTGGCAACACGGTCAAATTGCGAGCTGCGACGTCATAGAAATAAATTCTGGGTTTTTATTTGGAGGCATTTCTTTGTTTTCTGTTTTCTCAAGAAGGACTTTGAATTTTTCAAAAGTAAAAATACAGAAAATTCTGTTTTTAGTTGCTTTATCCAAATATGCCAATTTCAAAAATTAGTGAAAGAGCCCATTATATGAAAATTGTTCCTGCGCTAAACCAATATCTTGCAGTGTTTCCACGACCTGAGAAAATTCAGATTAATTGCGACAATAGAAAAGAATCCAAGGAATTGAAGGGAATCCTACTTATAGAAAACCACCCATGTGAAGTAATATTCAGAGGAAACAAATTCAACTTTCTCGAGAAAAGCTACGGAAGACCAATGATATTCAGCGTTCCGGAACTGGAATTACAAAAACAAGAAGTCTCCACACTTAGCATTCCGCTAAGGAAACTCAGTTTTGAAAATCTTCCAACTTTCAGTTTTCCTGACATAGAACATTCGGAAAGCCTTTACGTTCCTAGTTTATGGACTGTAATATTGTATATCATTTTAACAGCTGTTTTAGTATATTTTAGCATCGTTTTTTTCAAAAAAATGGCTCGAAAAAACCAGAGGAAAAAGAAAAAGGACGCCCAATACTGCAGAAGAATTAGCAAAAACACTTCCAGGGGAAGCTTCATTCTAGTGAGGGAGGAGTTATATGCCATTAGTGCCATATAAGCATAGTAATACCATTCACCTCTCAACTTGACGCCAACCGACCGACATTGGAATCCGATGCAATCGTCAATATTTGTAATAACTAATTAAGGACAATAACCGATGTTAATACTGTAATAAAAATTATAATTCAGTCTTGAGTTAGAATCCGTAGTTGTAACTTTCATAAAATAAATTGTTTTAAAAACCCTTTCGCGCGTTTATCAAATCAAAAATCAAAAAATCAAAATTTTATTCACGCATATAGCATTTACAATAGTTAATTAATTATTTCTACAAAAAGTCAAAAAGGACAAAATATAATGTATCAAGGAATCAGTGTCTGAAACAATCCAAAAAACAAGACACAAGACACAAGATGGCGGGATAAAAACAAGACTAATTATCAATTATATAAGACATTCTTAAGTTTAGTCGAAAATCTTCCATAAGATCGGTCAAACATATCTATGTCACATTTAGTTAAAATAGCATTTGACAGCTTTGACATTCTACACAATGGAGAATTAATACTATAATTAGTTCTATGAAAATCAACATTAAACAGAATCCTATTTCTAACATTTATTGGGGAAACATGAATGCCAATAGCAGCTAGGAGGTCAGGTGCATCTATCATACTATTTATGATTTTATAGAAGGTGGAGATGTCAAAAAAATTTCTTCTATTTTCCAGTGATGTCAAATTCAAAAGTTTCATAATGTCAGCATAGTTAATTTCCTCAGATGGAATATGAAGTTTGTAAGCTATTCTACTCAAAAATTTATGCTGAATTCTTTCCAACCTTTTTCTATGTACACCATAGAATGGTTGCCACACACAACTGGCATATTCCAGGATTGAGCGGACAAGGGCACAGTAGAGTAACTTGAATGTGAAAATATTCTCAAATCCTCGCAGTGTTCGAAAGATAAACCCCAGCAAACGCATTGCTCTGTTGGTAATTACATCAATGTGATGAGCAAAAGTAAGTTCGGAGTCAAACCAAACACCAAGATCTTTTACTAGGGACTGTCTCTCAAGCTGTTCAGAATTAAGCAAATAATTGTAATTGTGAGGATTTTTTGATCTACTAAATGAAACAACTTTACATTTCTTAACATTCAATGAAAGATTATTATCAGTGCACCATACAGAAAAACGATCCAAGTCCTCCTGCAGCAACCGGCAATCATATATTGTTTGTACAACTCTGAATGGCTTTAAATCATCAGCGAAAGCAAGAAATCTACTATGCTGGAAAGAGTCTTTAACATCATTAATAAAGCAGTTGAATAAAAAAGTTGAGAGGTGTCCACCTTGGGGAACACCCGAGGTAACTCTTGTTTCAGATGAAATATAGTTTTTTATTTTAACCGCCTGCGTTCTACCTCTCAACATATTTTCAAACCAACCAAGCAGCTCTCCATGTATTCCAATAGCTTCCAGCTTTCTTAACAAGATGCCGTGATCAACCCTGTCAAAAGCCTTGGAGAAATCTGTGTAGATGACATCAACTTGACACTTATTCTCCAAGGCTTCCAACAGAGACTGCTCATAACATAGCAGATTGGAAATTGTCGATCTCGACTTCACAAAACCATGCTGCTCGCTGACAATTATGTGCCTAAAATGAGGTGTTATTTTATCTGCAATTATCGATTCAAAAATCTTAGATATCAGAGATATTTTTGAAATAGCACGATAATTTTTTATATCAGAGCGATCCCCATCCTTAAAAACAGACGTCACATAACATTTCTTCCAACACATGGGGAACATTCCACTACTTAAGGATAAGTTAAAAATTTTACAAAGAATTTCTGCTAAAACATATTTACAATTTTGTAATAGAATGACAGGTATACCATCTGGACCCGGTCCTAATGTTTGTTTCAAACCACTAATTTTATTAAAAACGTCAATAACAGACAGTTGTAAAGAACTAAGACTAACAGATTTATCATAGACAAACGACACATCTGTATCCCTGTATTCCGAGTATACTGAAGAGAAATGCCTGTTAAACATGTTAGAGATCATCTCTGGATTATTACTGGATTCATCATCAAGGTTCATAGACTGAGGGTATTCGGAATTACCCTTTTTAGAGTTCACAAATTTCCAAAAAGACTTTTTGTCTGTTAACTGAGCTTCCATAGATTTTATATAACTTTGATGACTAGAGGACGACATATCTCTACACTGCTTAAATATGAAAAAACAGCATAATCTTGAAGAGATTGTGAAGCTTTGAATATCTTGTGCGCTTTCTTTTTCTGCAAGATTAGATTCTTCAACTCATCATTCATCCATCTAGGAAATTTGGGTGACAAAAATCTACACATGGGAACAAATGAGTTAACCGCATAATATAGTATGTCATAAAATTCCGAAACAACCCACTCCAAATCAGTACACTCAGAAACGAAGGACCAATCAACAGTAGACAGAAAACAATTTAAATCATGATAATTCGCACACTTAAAATTATGATAAAAATAATCACATGACATATTCATAGGTTGACCGTTACCCAAATTAAAACTGCATTCGAAGGCTGGGTGAGGAGCATCCAGCCTCAGCAATGGCTTATCACAGATAGAAACATTAATATTCATATGGTTGGAAAACAGTAAATCCAGAAAATTGCCATATTTATTTGGAATCTGAATATTTTGATACAATCCCAGGTATGCAACACAGTCTGAGATTGCTGAAGATTCCATGAAGAGATTTCCAGCTGGTAATGTTCCATTTTCATCATTCACCCAAGATATTTTTGGAAGGTTGAAATCACCCCAAAGAAAAATGTCTGTGAAGGCAGCACCGTCCACCAAATACATAAGTGACCGACCAAAAGCCTCGTAGACATCCACACCTGATACACCAGGGATATAAGCATTCCCAACCAATATTTTCTTTTTGTCGATGCAAATCGAAACAAAAACATGCTCAACACTGTCAACTGGAGTGATTACGTAATAACTTGTATCCTAAATTTTCTCTATAAAAACCTACCCTTCTATCCCATTCTTCGGTTCAGCTTTTCTGGCCCTGTTGCCAAATAGAGGCTCAGCACACTTAAGCCTCGATTATAGATTGAAAACGTTGCACTTGATCGTTACAGTTAAAGGTTGTAGTTCCTGACGAAACATGACCAACTTTTGGACGTCGGGCTGACAGTAAATTTGTAATCAAGATAATATTTCAGTGTTACGTAAACATTGGTTCAACGGTAACTTCAGGCTTTGAACCGAAACGTTTTCCATCTATAGTTGGGGCTTTAATTTAATTTTTTTTTATCCAGAGAACGTTTAAGTATTTTTATTTATTTGTTGGCCTTTTGTGAGGCCCCCTTGAACAAGAGGCCCTAGGCTAGCGGCAAAACCAGCCCTGCAAACATGAAACTTGGAACTAGAACCAATTGAGCTAGGAAATAGTCTATGAAAATCTCTGAAAATACACTAGAAATGGAGTGGGACAGAGACTTAAATTGACTATTCAATAATTTCATTGCATACTGTTGATAAAAAGTAATAATATTAATAATAAGAAACTATGGTTCATTTTTTCCCAAGTAAGATTTTGGCATTGAAAACTTTGAAACATAAACAATACCACTTGACTCTGATTGGTCGCAAAATGAGGTGTCCCTGCAGGTTGACAATGCATGTCGTGCAAATGGCATTTTGCGACCAATAGACAGCATTAGCGGCATTTTTTATGTTTCAAAGTTGACAATGTCAGAATCTATCTTGGGAAAAAATAAACTGTAGTCAATATAAGGTCTGTTTCTGCAGAAATCACAAACCAGTCAGAGCGAATTTCATTGGTTGAAAACAGAAAACTATGTAGTTTCAACCAATGAAATTCAATCCGACAGGTTTGTAATTTCTGCAGAAACAGACCTATAATGTGCTCCTAAGTCAAGTCCCAAGTAATTGAGTGAATGATTATTTTGTAGGTGCTATTGCTACATTCATCTCCAGATACAATGACAGTGGTATGTAATATGAAACGGAAGAGTATATTATTTGATTATCAACAGACCATATAAGTACTTCAGTAGAATTTAAAAAAAAAACTTGAAATAGGCTTTCTGCCTAGGTATCAAAAAATGCTCACCCCTAAAAAGTTCAGTTCCACTGCCGAGTCATTAAAATCCGAGTTAAAATCCTTGTCTGAATCAGTAAGGTCCTCGGTAAGATCAATAAAGCTACTCATTTGACTAATTTTCAAGATAATAGCTTAGGCTTAGAGAAATACAGAATGTCTACTGACAAAATGAATGCGCTAATCTGGTTTTAAGGAATGCAAATAAAAAAACATACCTATAGAGACAAAAACCAACCAAAAAACTAATATTTACCTTTTTGCGTGGGTGATTAGGGAGAGGAGTACAATCTTCAGATTCGTCCTGTTCTTCGTGAATAGGCTGCTTGAAAGTGGAGACTCCTCCACTTGCCGAATATAAATTGTTCAAATTTCGACGTGACTTTCCTATATTCAAGCAATTCCAGCTTAAAATGCTGGGATCTCTGGCTTGTAAATAAGAAACACATGGAGAAGGTTGTTCGGAGTCATTGTCGAGTTCCTCCATATATACTGTTAATTTTCAAGTTTAATTCAGCCTTATTATTTCTCAAAAAAAACGGCAAAACAGCGCTAGAAAAAACCGCAGAAACTAGAAACAGAAACAGAAAAAACAAAGAGCTAATGCATTTGAAATCAAATGAAATTCAAATTATGAAATTACAAAATGTCATTTGTCAACAATTGCAACGGTCAGCATGACTTTTGGCGTTCTTAGGGGATTTCATTTGGCCTATCTCAAGAACACTAGGCCCAGTTATACAATCTTGGTTCAAAACAGAGTTCAGATGAACCAATGAAGTAGAAAAAGTAGAAAGAAGGTTTGGAATGGGCTTTGCGTCATTCAATTGATTCCAGAATGAGTTAGCGCTAGTAAGGGCAAAAAATCTATTATATCTCTCACTCTAACCCTGAGTGAGATAGCGCTAATAAGGGCAGTAAAATCCTTTCAGGGATCTGCTGGCCGCAAACAGTGTTGCCAGGCGTACCATAATTATGTATTTGTACCATAATTTTGCAGAAAAATACTTCGTTAAATCGCGAATGCGATAATACATAATTTACCATAATTTTGACCTCTTTGTATTTTTCTTAACTTTATAATACTCCTTCTTTTATTTTCTCATGTTTTTGCTGTTTAGAAGTTTGAGAATTATGCGTGACGTCATAAATCCGGTTGCGTGGACGGTTGATCGGTTGCCGAGCCGCAGTTCTTTTCTATCTCACTCTCACTCACGACAGCGGACTTTTATTTTCACCAAGAATTTAATATTTATTTTTGTTGTTTGCATTTTTAGTTTGTGCTATTTATTGTAATAAAGTTTATTCAAAAATTCATGTGTAGTGTAACATAATTCTTTTTCAAATAACATAATTTTGACCGCAAATATATGCATATGATATGCATTAGGTCGGCATACACACGCGTTATTTCGCGCGTTTTATCGTGGCGTGTTGGGATGTAGCGGTTTGCACGCGCGAAAGAACGGCGTGGCAAAAAAGTGTCTTGTTCCATACGCTTGACAAAGTATTCAAATGATTTAGCACGTGATTACGCGCGGCATATCAGTTGGAAAGGAAAAACCGTATGTGTATGGGTAAAAAGTGTCATTTATCGTGTCGTTTGGAAGTGCATGTTGTCATGTACTAATTTTCAACGTGATAGTTTGCTAGGCGGCGTTTATGTCTCCGTACTAGCCTCAAAACCGTGACGTGGAATGGCGTGTGGACACGGTTGTGAACTGCACTATCATGTACTTGAGTACTGAGACGTCACATTCCAGATGAAAGCACGTCTGAAATCCCTTCCCATTCTGGCAAACGGCTATTCCAACCATCTTACTACTCCATTGAGCTGAACTCGACTGGTACTTGAACTTACCCATTTGAAAATTTTAAATGCATTGTTGTCAAAATTGATAGAATTTGATTAATAGCTGACAGCAATGTATTTTAAATGGAAAAGCTTAAGTAATACCAGTTGAACTTTGTTTTTAACCGAGATTGTACAACTTTGTCTAAACATAGGACTGGTTCAATGAAAACTGGTTTGGTTATTGAGCTGAAAATGTCTTCCACAAAATGCATAAGCCGAGTTTAAAACAGTATAGGTCGAAAAAACGAAATAACGAACGTTAAAATCTGGTTAAAATCACCTTTTCTACATTTAAAATGGACGAAAAAACAAGCCTGAAACGCAAACATTACATCGAGGCCTGCGGGTTACGTCACCACTATAAGCTGCTAATAGTGGTGACGTCACTCGCAGGCCCTGCTAACTCGAGATTTGGCGAACGTACGTCTAATGAGGATGAGCAATCCTGTTATTAACGATTCTTGGGTCTACCCTATTCGATAGTCAAGACTATCGATATTAGTTATCGATATTTCACCACTTTTCCCTACCTACTCCTCCTTACAAATCGGATACTTCAAAAAAAGTTAACCTTGAATTTGTGTAAATTGTATAGACCAGTGTTGCCAGAATTGAAGGATTTCCTTCAATATGAAGGGTTTTGATCTAAAATTTTGACTACTGAAGGATTGAATGTTTTTATCCGAATTTGAAGGATTTTGAGGCAAATTGTATATTTAGCAAATATTCCACTCATTTCACCAACAAATTTAATATTTATTAAAATAAATTAATAAGTTGCATGAGAAAAAATACGAAACGGTAATTTCGACTACGCCACTGCGTCCTGCGTCAGAATATATCCCCTCGTTTTTATTCTAATCGGAGGACTTCACCGATTAGTTAGCTACCTATCTTTGTTTAGTGAATGTAAAATGACAATGACCGACATAGAATGGTGGATTCATCAGTAAAGTTTGATGAGAATAAAAACGCAGGGTACGTGTGCCTCATGCCGATGCCCGTATTAAGGGGGCAACATCGCTCCCATGCACACGATACAAAATACAGAAATCGGTTTTAGACTACAAAAAAAAACCGCACATCAGAATTTGCTGAAATTTGGCATAAACATTCCTTGATCGATTATCTAGAGAATAGTGCAGTTAGATTTTCCATATTTCTAATTTTGGCCTATATTGTGAAAATGAACTATTTCCCAAAAATAGAAAAATCCACGGTAAAAATTGAAAAAATAAGAGCACTATTTTCTAGATAATCGATCAAAGAATGTTTAGGCCAAATTTCAGCAAATTCTGATGTGCCGTTTTTTTTGTAGTCTAAAACCGATTTTGGAATAAAATTACAGATATTTTGGCAAATATAGTTCAGGCTTTTTTTCGAAGATGGCGCCACCAGTCAATTCGTGATGTCATAATTAGGCGTTTTCGAAAAACCCGAACCGTTGGAGCAGCAGCTGATGTAGGTTGTTCAGCGTTTCCAAAAAAGCCTATTGACAACGAACCTCTTTCTCACCTTGTGTATTTGTTTTGTTTTTTATTATTGGTTTATGAAATAATAGGCACAAAGCATGCTGTGCCCATAGTTTCCATTGAAAATAAAAATAAAGTATAGTCCAACACATACCATTTTAAAGTCACGTGATTTTTCTCTATCCTTGTTGAATACATCTCAAACAGCGGTGATAGTAGAATTGACAAAAAAATTGGTGACTAATTATTGTTCATAAAATTCTTACCTGAAATAGAATCCGTCACTGTCATCAATTAGTTTGTCAAAGTTATTTTCGAAAATGATACAACGAACAAACACAGCTAATAATTTCGACTATATTAACCTTTTTCCATCTCGAAAAGAAGCAAATAGAAAACGATGAGCACCCAATTCAAGTTCAGAATGAATTACAATGGGCAGCAGATGCGTCAAAAGTGAGTCTCGCAACAATTGCAAGTATTAAAATTCCCATCTGATTGGTTAATATTACTTCAGAAACGCGTTTGTAAAATGCTAGTGGGAACATATCTTAAAATTCAATAGTTATTAACCACCAGTAACTTTTTGTAGGTGATATCAACGACATAATCAACGAACATACGTTTTTTGCCACCAATATCACGTGACTTTAAAATGGTATTTGTCGGACAAGCTTGATTTATAAACTCTCAGTCACCGTTCGTTGTCACCGTTCCCGTTCGTTGTCACCGTTCGTGTCGTTTCTAAGCATTTATAAACTCTAAACCATTGCTCTAAACCGTTACACAACACAAACAAAAACACATCCTAACCCAATATATTTATCTTGAATCACATGACCAAAATTGTCTAATTTGATTGGCTACTGCACGAACGACGAACGGTCGAGTTAAAAGTTAACCAAGGTGGAACGGTGCCGTTCGCGAGGAAAACGACGAACGGGAACGGCAACGGTGGATATAAATGCTTACATTAATTTCCTATATTTGAAGTTGGAACGGGAACGGGAACAACGAACGGTGACGGGAACGGTGGAGTTTATAAATCACACTTATATCTATTTTACGTAAGAGCATTCAATTTAGGTATCTGGCGACTTGCATTTCTTTTACTAGCTCTTGGATCTTTTACCAATATCTGAAATTGTGTAAGACTCCTGGTAGGACTATTTTTTTATTATGCCTCCGAGTATTCCTCTATTTGTAAACCCATTCATGTGCCAATTGCTTCCTGAAAATCTCATAGGTACCTACACAGATTAACTCGTCCTAAAGATAGGAAACTTCCATGTAAAATGTTCGTTCGCAGCTGTCTAAAAAATTGCACGTATGAGAGTTTCATGACTGCCAAAGCTATGCGGCGCTAGTATAACAAAGCCACAAGCAAATGTCATCTGTAAAAGAATGTAATTTGTCATTGTATTTGCCATTAGTCAGCCGTTTGATGTGTGTTAGTGTTCTTCTTATTCTATGGTGTTCTTTATTTGATTTTCTATCAATTTTTAGTAAAACTTTGACTTCTTAATATGTTTTTAACCAAAGAGACTTTATGTTACATGTAAACATTGTGGAAATGGTTTTAGTGATGGTATTTATTTGCAATTTTTGACAAAGTTATTTGTGCACTAGACCCTTCAACTTTTTAGTGTTTTTTTTTTCAATACGGTTTTCTGTTGTTGTGTTAAAGTTAAAGAAGGAGATAGTACTGAAATGTTGTTGTTTTATTTTCAAAAAATAGGGCTTAATAATGGAATGAAATTGATTAGACAAATTATTTGAAAGAAAGCGGGAATCACGTGACTACTGCCACAATACTGGACACACCGAAGTGCACACTGGCGCCACCATGCTGTGGCAGTCATGCAACTCGCTGCATGAGTAAGACAAGGATAGGGAAAAAGGCCCGAGTTTCCTATCTTTAGGACGGGTTAATCTGTGGGTACCTACCACAACTAAACATACCTCAAAAACAAGCTCTACAACAAAACATCACTTTTACAGAGTAGAACAAAATTTGAAGTCATACGAGGCATGGAAATACAAATCCCTCCATATTCTCATTAGCCAATCAGTGCGAACTGAGTGAAAAAAGTTGCACTGATTCTGCAAATTGAAATCGCTATAATATTTAAAATGCTCCACTGTAAAAATGCTTTCATCTTGGCGCCATCTATAATTTTTTTTAGAACTAAAATATAATTTGAAGGGGGGGGCCGTTGAGGCCTTAAGCCGGAGTCTCATGCATCCGATTTCCGATGAAAGATGTCCGAAAAACCTTTCATTCTGACATAATCGTATATAAATATGTCAAAATAGAAGGTTTTTCGGACATCTTTCGTCGGAAAACGGATGCATGAGACTCCGGTCTTACATCTGTGTATTTTTCCGTGTTCAGGGTGACAACACCCGAAAAACTTCAAACGTAACATAAATCAGCATTATGAAAAATAAAATAATGTTGGCACCCTAAACTACATGACACCGGAAAATACACAGATGTAATATGGACATTAGGCAAGCTATGAGTACCTATTTTGTTTTTTTTTTTTTTTTTTTTTCATTCTTATTAAAAGAATTTCGTTCATGTTATAGTAGATATATATTTTTTTTTTTTGGTAAAATATGTCGTTGTGCCGGCCCCTCGCCACTGTTTTGAAGGATATGAAGGGTTTTAGCCACTGAGTTGAAGGAAAGTCGTCGAAAAACTCTGGCAACACTGGTATAGACAATTGTTACCAGATCTCCTGTTTTAACAGGAGATCTCCTGTTTTCACTCTCAACCTCCTGTTCTACTGTTTTCACTATGAAATCTACTGTTTTTAGCCTCAATGTTTATTTTTGTATTTTTCTGCTTTTTTCTATTAAATCTTTGGTTGATTTCAGTAATTTTCCCTAGAATATTAGACTACGACACTGGTCCCTATAGTTGTATTCCTTTCAAGAGTTTGAAACACTCGAGCTACTCGCTCTGGTGTTTAGTAGCCCCTGTGATTTGCATTGAACAGATGCGTGGTACGACAAACACTGTTCGAAAGGCGCGTGAAGCCCCGGAGCTGTTCCGGAGCTTCTCCTAGGTGTGAAAGGAATACAACTATTAGCACTGTGTTCCAACGACGAACGAAGATTGTCGATTTCAATTTTACCGTGTTTCTGCCCGCGGCGCGGTGCGCACGAAAGAAAAGAATAACAGCTGGGTCATTATTCTTGAAACACGGGAGCAGTGCTCCCAGGAGAATCAGTTGCACATTAACACTCGTTCTCTTGGGATCGCTGCTCCCCTGTTTTAAGAATAAGGACCCTGGAGTATATCCAGCTGTACGCCATTTTTTTGTTCGTTGTTCTGGATTGGATCGGTTTGGTACGCCCAATGAACTATAGTCAAAAACTGGAATGCGCCCACATTGCCATATCTGCCAAAAAAATGAAGCCATGAAAGACAGATGGCACAAGGGGGAATGTTGTTTTTTTTCTGTTGCTCGCTGACATATGACGTTTTCAAAAGTTTTGTCATATTTCTCTTCACAGGTTTCATCAATTGGAATACGTGTTGGAAGCAATTTTCACCATTTAACATAATGAGTGCGACAAAAACAGGTATCCCCTCCGCAGCAGCCGCTCTAGGCTTCACGTTCGTCCTTATGTGTTCGCATTCCAGTTTTTGGTTATAGTTCATTGGGTACGCCATAACACTAGACAGTCGAGACGTCGAGACATGGACAAATAGTTCTTTTCACGTGGCTCCGGTTTAACTAACCGGGTTACAAAACGGTTAGAGAAATGACATACCGTTTTCTAACCCGGTTACAAAGTGACGTGATGGATACCTACCCTACCACTCGAATTTGAGCGGTATGTTGCGGTTTATTAAACCGGAACCACGTGAAAAGGGTTAATGGTTTGATTTGAGGGAATCCCCCAAGAATCGTAAAATAACAGTATACGTGCGTTTTTATTCTCATCGAGTTTTCCTGATGAATTCCATCACCGATGAGCGCCGATGAGCAGTACGTCATCAAAATTCATCGCAATTTTGTTGATGAAATGAATCAACTAAAAAACACTTCGATGGATTTTGACACTTGAATTGATACTTTTGGCATTGATTTGTGTTGTTTGTTTGATGTGGCAAACTTATTTCTTCTTTTATTTGTTTAAAAAACCGTAGCCATACAATGATTGGAAGTCTACGTGTTAGTTGAGAATAATTGTGAGCTCTTCATCATCATCAAGTGATGAGTCTAGAAGCTCTTCAGATGAAATAGTTTTACTTGAATTGTAGAAAACATAAAAAAATACAAAATTATATTTCTTCTCTGTAGTTCCTTTGTATAGTGATTTAGATGTTAAGTCTCATTTTAGACTTACTAGGACTGTAGATACTGATATTAGAAATAAAATTATCTCTGAGACAGTTAGCTGAGCTTTAAGACCTCACAAATTAGTTTGATTTGATAGTTCAGTATATTTCTCACTTGTCACAAAGTTAGGTAATTTGGCGCTCTGGCGCTCTTATGCTCAGAACTCTTAGGTTTGGTATGGTCTCGGTTTTCACACCCTTCAGATCACTTGAACATGCCTTTTTCCCTTTTTTTTTTGTTAAGGTCTTCGCAAATCTTCACATAATGAATATAAATGCAAAACAAAACGATGCCAGTCGGCCATCAACAACCGTCAATATAATTTTGAGGTTACATTTTACGTTATAATTCATCAGTTCATCCTAAATGAACCTCGATGAATTCGATGGCTAATCGTACTTTCACCGATAAGTGTAGGATGAGAATAAAAACAGACCGATGAAATCCATCGATGTTTTACTGATGAGAATAAAAACAGCCAATTGACATTTTCGCTTAATCGATGAGCACATCGGTGAGAATAAAAACGCACGTTATTGCTCATCCTCATAAGGCGTACCGTACGTTCTTCAATTTTCGAGTCGGCAGGGCCTACGAATGACGTCACTACTATGAGCAGCATAGCAGCTTATACTAGTGACGTCACCCGCAGGCCTCGATGGAATGCTTATGATTCAAGTTGTGCTTGTTTTTCGATTTTAAATATAGAAAAGGTTATTTTCACAAGAATATAACTTTTTTGCGACCTATATTGTTTTAAACTCGGCTAATGCATTTTTACGCCAAGAGTTGACGTCTGCGGCTGAAATGGCAGACACTTTCAGCTCGATAAGCAGTTGGGAAACCCCTAATTTTGTAACTACTCAGTGCATGTACCGTGTTTCTCTTTCGAAAAATAGATTAATTAAAGGCAGTGGATAGAGGTCCGAAAATTCGGATCTCTAGTGTTCATACTAAAGTTCCGATAATTCTCGGATTTTCAATTATTATTGAAGATCCGAAAATAGATGTTTATTTCTAATTCTGTCGTAATTAAGGAATATTATACCATTTCAATAAAATTGATAAAACGCTTGTATTTTTAAGGATTTATACTAGATAAAATGGATCCTAATCCTTTTTATGTAGAATAACTAATCAAGTTTAGTCGAAAATATTTGGTTGGTGCAATTTCAAACAGAACGGTACAAAAAACAAAACGTACCTTTTTATTTTCTTAAAACATTACATAATTAAAAATAAATATTTCTTCATTTTAAGGGTTGATAGGGTAAGAGGTGTGAGGTGTGATTTAGTTCCTTCTGCACTGCATGCAAAACCAGGCTTTCTTACTAGAAGGCAGCTTTGTTACTAAACAACACACTTTATGTTTACACCGAAGACATGAATCACACTGTAAGCAATCTTCGTGTATCACTTTTTTACATATATCACAAATCCATTTTAGAATACTATTTTGTTTTTCTCCAATTCGTTTTTGTAATAAAACATAAGAATCCAGACAAAAATATGTTTCTATTTCTGCTAAAGATATTTCTTTTTCAAGAAGAAGTGGATCAATTTGTTGATGATGAGGAATGTTTTAGTTCTCATTTTTAAAGTTTTTATGTAATGCTTTGCTTACCAAATCATCTGTATTTCAAACTGCATTAAGCATTATCTGGTGCCTCAGTTTAGGAACTTCATTTTTGAATAAAAGACTTTTATTTTTCTTAGACCTTTTTAGTCCAATTGCAGTTAATTGATGTCCTTTGGGTCTTCCTTTATGGGTTTCAAAGGAAATTTAACACTTTTTATTTTTTCTTCTAATTGGTTTTGTGCAGTAGTATTTGGTTCTTGGGCTAGTTTCATTAAAATGGTGTCGCAAATATCTACAAAGAATAGGTAATATTCAAGATAAGTCTGTTTCTGCAGAAATCACAAATTAGTCAGAGCAAATTTCATTGGTTGAAAACAGTCAGAAAACTAGTATGAACCAATGAAATTCACTCTCACTGGTTTGTAATTTCTGCAGAAACAGACTTATCTCGAATATTAGCTTTGTTCGCGGGTCCGATTCCGAATCGGTTCAGAACTAATTCGGGATTGTCGTAGAGCGCATGCCTAGTTAAGAATCGGTTCAGGATTTCTTTTTACCGCGAATGATTTTGGAACCGAAAACCGAATACTTTTAAACATTATGTGATTTGTGAACCTTAGCTATTTGATTTCCATAAATCAAAAAGAATAACAGAACAAATATATTTATATTTATTCAAAATTCGAAAATGCTTTATACATTGTTCTTCCCTGAAATGTGGCATCACCTCCTCAAAATTACATTGCTTTTAGGAACTAAACAAGCTCTAATTCTTCCTTGTCCTCATCGTTAGATAACAAATATGGTCCGACTAGTAGGTACTTAGATGAAAAAAAAATCACTAAAATTGTGCATATAAATATAAATATATTAGATTAAATAGAGATAAGTAGGTAGGTAACTTACAATACTGTACTGCAAATTCAGTAAACTATAAACTCCGTAGAAAAAAAACTAGCGTATAAACAATTGAAAAACTCAAATTTCAATAACGCAAACACACATAAACACCAGTCATCTGACAAGTCTGACGAAATTGCGCATGAGCAGCCGAACCGAACTTTTAGTCCTAACAAAAATCCTGGGACTGCTAGAACCGATTCCGAATCAATTAAAATCAATTCTATGTGATCCGCGAACGTAGAACTGTTACTAAAAATTCAGAATTATATGAACCGCGAACGCCACTTTTTGCACTGCGCATGCGAATAGTCCCTGAACCGATTCGGAATCGGACCCGCGAACAAAGCTATTCTTTGTAGATACTTGCGACGATACTCCTTAATTAGACAGAATTAGAAATAAACATCTATTTTCGGATCTTCAGTATTACCACTAAAGATCCGCATTTTCGGACCCCTAATATACAAATTGAAAATCCGAAAATTATCGGATCTTTAGTATGAACACTAGAGATCCGAATTTTCGGACCTCTATCCACTGCCTAATTAAAATCTCTTGTTGAAAAAAGCAATCTCCTGTTTATTTGGCTACATTCCTACCACCAATGAACTATAACCAAAAACTGGAATGCGAACACATATTGACGAACGTGAAGCCTAGTGCCGCTGCTGCGGAGGGGATACCTGTTTTTGTCGCACTCATTATGTTAAATGGCGGAAATTGCTTCCAACACGTATTCCAATTGATGAAACCTGTGAAGGTAAATATGACAAAACTTTCCAAAACGTCATAGGTCAGCGAGCAACAGAAAGAAACAACATTCCCCTTTGTGGCATCTGTCTTTCATGGCTACATTTTTTTGGCAGATATGGCAGTGTGCGCATTCCAGTTTTTGACTATAGTTCATTGCCTACCACAGCCCCCTACATTTAACAAGCCATGAAGTTAAAAAGGCAACACCGCAATCTTACGGCCAAGTGGTGCTGGTGGTGTTTGTTTGTAAAAATATATATTTTTTATTTTATTAATATGAATCACAAAAAATACATAATTTATTGTACTAAAGGGCCAAAAACAGTAATTCAATGAATAATTTAACTATTTGTGTAAATAAGAACAGTAAATAATTGATTTAAATGAATATATTTCTAGAGTCTAAAGTGTTATAGGCCTATGTTTCAGTATGTCTTTTGAAAATCTAACTTTTTCTTTCTTCGGGATTTTTTCGGAAGGCAAGTCCATTCAAATACTTGAGCTGATTTTCGAAAATAAGAGGTACCTACTTTTAAGAGTTGGACGTTTTAGTTTGAACTCTCGAACTACGCCTTTATCCTTGTTTGTTTCAAATCTAATTATTTCGGTTTCTTCAAAATGTTTACAACACACCACAGAATTTTTCGTTATTGTATAATCTCGGGTATAATTATCTTGGTGTATTGCTTTCATCCACATTTTTTGCACTTCAGATTTTTTTTGGAAATAAAAATGTTTGCATTTCTTCAGTTTTTAAGGAACTCCTAATAGTTCGATTTGCACCCAGGAACACAGTAGTTTCATGGCATCTGGAACAAGTTTAAATATCTTAGGTAATATATCGACCTATGCTCTTGCAGACAAATATTAATATTGTTTTTATTGTTTTACCTTACCTTACCTTCATTTTTGCTCCTGTACCCATTTGCTAAAAATTTGCAATCAAAGCACAAAGGAACAGGTATCAACTAAATATGGGCAATATATTGGTGTGTTTCTATCCACTTTTTCGTCAATAATGCCGATAAAAATACTAAATTGCAACAATACACAATGAAAGCAATACACAGAAACCAGAAACATAACCCAATAACAAAATAGCACCATACGCGACGTTGCCGTCATTTCCAATTTCATGGCTTGTTAATTATAGGAGGCTGTGTTCCTACTGTTCTCAGAAATTTCCATCTGGCAACACTGTGTGTAGAGTAGACTCCACTATCAAGACAATATTTTCATGATAATAATAATTAAATTTAATATTTAGTGATAAATTAACAACATAACATAATATATCACACCACTTTTAATCCAACCTTTCAATCAGCAACAGCAAAATGTCCACTGTAGGTCAAGTACGTATTTAAACATTTATTTTTCAACCGCAAACTTAAAATTTAACCAAAATTTTATTTCAAAAATAGGTTATCAAATGTAAAGCGGCAGTAGCGTGGGGCCCTAAAGAAGACCTCAAATTCGAGACGGTAGAAGTAGCTCCGCCAAAAGCCCACGAGGTCAGAATTAAGATTTTGTACACCGCAGTTTGTCATACGGATGCTTATACTTTGAGCGGATCCGATCCAGAGGGGATTTTTCCAGTGATTTTGGGGCACGAAGGTTCTGGGATTGTCGAGAGCGTTGGAGAGGGTGTCACCAGCGTTCAACCAGGTAAAATGTTCATAATAGAAAATATTGTTTTTTATAATTTACAAAAGGAAATATTTTTTTTCAAAACAGAATACCTATTTCAAATTTCCATTCAAAATTCAGTTCACTGACTATTCAAAAAACTGCAAGTGACTTAAAGTATGAGTGGAATTCTGTGCCACTTTGTCTTTTCATATTTTTACCACAGCGGAAATCACAGAAAAGTTATCATCCTTGGATAAATCTTATCTAAGAAAGCAGGTTCTGATGGCATTCCACGGTTATTGTTGAAATCTTGTTGCACCTCCGGTATAAATCCATTGAGAGCACTTTTCCAAAGTTCGATGGATGCTGGTTACTTTAATTCCTTATGGAAAAAATCTTATCTTCTTCCTGTTTTCAAGTTGGGTGATAAGTCAGTTGTCAATAATTACAGTGTGCCATACCAATGGCCGATTGCACCGTTCACTAATCAACGTTTAGCGAACCTTAAACATTGATTGATCTAAACGTCCAATTTTTGGTGATAAACATCGATTAGACTATTCGTACTTTTCAACCTCAATCCATTTGTTGGTTTTTTCTTTTTATTGTTCCATTGCTTTTACTGAATATTCTAAATTAAATTAAAATGGATTAGGATTTCGATTTCCTTAAAGACGATATGTTTTCAAATGACGATCTTGATCTTCTGAACATTATTAGGACTGTTCCAACTTCCAAACTAGCAAAAAACCGCCCCAAGAACTTATTCGGAACCATTCTGTATACACATTTCGGATTCTACACACAAATTTAACGTTTTGCGCAGAATCCTGGCGGTAAAATGAACGGTTTTCTGCCGGGTTGGAACAAAGCTATGGGGGTCGGATTTCTCTGGAAGGTTTACCAGAGAAAAACCATTTTCAAGAGCTAGATAACCTGAAATTTTTCAGATATTCTCGGCTGATGAAAAATACAGTTTTGTACTTGCTGGAACTGATAGGGGATCTAGGTACTTAATTGTTTTTATTTTGTCTTGGTTCTTCAAATTTCACAATTTTTGTTAAAATGCATGCAGAAAATGAACATTGAATTGAGAAAACACCAGAGTTCAGTCAGGAGATCCTGGCACACACCGCAAAAAATAACATGACAAAAAATTTACAAGAACCCGAAATACTTTGCTAGTCAATTTGTTTGACAGTTTGACATTGTCAGACATAAACTTGTGGTTATGAATGTGCCTTTGAGCATTGTGAAGTTAGCCAAACAGAAGAATAATACGCTGTTGCCAAGTATTTTCTCCGTTTACCTAGACCAATGAACTATAACCAAAAACTGGAATGCGAACACATATGGCGAACGTGAGGCCTATTGCGGCTGCTGCGGAGGGGATACCTGTTTTTGTCGCACTCATTATGTTAAATGGCGAAAATTGCTTCCAACACGTATTCCAATTGATGAAACCTGTGAAGGGAAATATGACAAAACTTCATATTATGTCAGCGAGCAACAGAAAAAAACAACATTCCCCCTTATGGCATCTGTCTTTCATGGCTTCATTTTTTTGGCAGATATGGCAATGTGTGCGCATTATAGTTTTTGACTATAGTTCATTGGTTGATCCGTATTTATTGATCGGTCGATTATTATCAATTATTCATTCATTTATCCACTCTGCTTGCAAAATGTATTTTTTTTTTGTAATCCATCATCATCCGCTGCATATTTAATGCAACAAAAGTAAAAGCCACATTTTTTAGTTGCACTGTAATTATTTTTTTCTACTTGCGTGCGCAAAGTAATCACTTTGCGCACTTATTTGCGTGCGCAAAGTTGAACTTTGCGCACGGAAACTCTTTGCGCACTCATTTTTGTTACGCATAATTACCATAGTTATACTTGATTTTCCAATGTTTTGATGGTTTCTGAATAAACTAATACTCAAAATGCAAGGTTTAAGTTGAAATTAGCGCTTAGTCAACGTGATGTTTCCTATCAAAGGTATCCAAATTGGACCGCCTGTACTGCTAGGAATTTGCAGAATTTTTGATATCTAAGAGACTCTCATGAAAATATTCTAGCTGGTATTCTAGAAATTCCAGAAGATGTTAAAAGATTTTTGGGGATTTAATTTAAAAGACATTCTGAGGAATTCCAATAGATTTTAAACGATTTTTGAAGATTTTGATTTGATTGATTTTTCTAATATTTTAACAATTCAAAGTCTACTTTTTTAAGATACTCGTAGAAAAAATATTGTTCCTAACACTTGCGCAAAGTGTCTTTCCCGCACTCAAAGCTTATCCGAACTCCGCTTCGCGTCGTTCGTCTAACTGCTTTTTCGTGCGGGAAAATATCACTTTGCGCACTTGTTAGGAAATAGTTATTTTCCTAACAAGTGCGCAAAGTGTTACTTTTCCGCACGCAAATACAGTTATACGAACGACGCGAAGCGGAGTTCGGATAAGTGTTTGCGTGCGGAAAAGACACTTTGCGCACGTGTTAGGAACAAAATTTTTCCTACGAGCTTCATATCAGGTAGGTAACAACAAAAATTTAAAAAAAAAAACGATAATTTGTGCAATTATTTTCAATTAACTTGAAGCGAACCTATTCATTCATCAAAAAATTACATAACAGAAAAACAGAAAATTGAAATCCTCGTCAGAGCTGTTCATCTTCAAGCGTTTAAATTTGATGCGAAAGAAGTTTGTAGATTCTTGCATGTAAATGGGAACACAAATCTGACAATGTGTCAGATTATATTCAGTGTTTGTATAGATGTTGGCTGATATAGAAACAGAGAACAAATTTGTCATCATATGTCAAAGTCGACAGGTGCATTGATTGTTGCTTGACAATTATTTTTACTTTTCGGCACTCAGTGCGGATAAGGCCCGTATCCGCACTGAGTGCGGAAAAGCGAAACTTTGAGAACTGTAATGCGTGCGGAAAAGTACTACTTTGCGCACGCTTGTAGGAAAATAACTATTTCCTACAGCCGTGCGGAAAAATCGATTTTCCGCACTGATATGCGTGCGGAAAATGAGTTTTCCCGCACGGTGCGGTAAAACTTTTTTTTTTGACATATCAGTGCGGAAAAAGTTTTTCCGCACGGCTGTCAGTGCGGAAAAAATTTTACCGCACTGATATGTCAAAAAAAAAAAGAAAAATTTTACATTTTTTCGCCTGTAGGAAAAATATTGTACCTAACACTTGCGGAAAATATTTTTCCGCACTTGTTAAGTAAATAGCTATTTCCTACGAGCGTGCGGAAAAGTTGTACTTTTCCGCACGATTTTACTTTTCCGCACGATTTTACTTTTCCGAACTATTTTTTTACTTTTCCGCACGATTTTTACTTTTACTGAAAAGTGTACCCATATTAAAGTTCGGGGGCCCCCTATTTGGGGGGCACAGTCCCGCGGGGGCCCCATTTTTGAGGGGCACAGTCTCGCAGTGGCCCCTTTTTTGGGGGGCGGAGCCCTGGGGGCCTTTTTTGGGGGGCGAAGCCTCTTATTTGGGGGCACAGCCCGGCAGGGCCCCCTATTTTAGGTGGCATAGCCCCGCGAAGGTAGGGAATCCTAACAATTTTTTTGGCCAATTTAGATATAGGCCAAGGATCATGATAAAAAAATCCGGTTCCATTATTTTTTTGTCTCAATAACTGTGTTTCTTTCAACATGTCTCTTATTCTTTCATATCTATTGCACCTTAATATACATCTTAAAGCAAAGTTCTGCTTTTTTTGAAGTATATCAATACTCCCCTTATTAAACATAAACATTATTGATGCGCAGTAGTTAAGATGCGGAAATATTATTGTTTTATAGATGAGAAGTTTTGTCCATCTACTTAGTTCGTTTCCTATCCTGTAACAGATTAGTTTTCCTAGAAATTCTCTTAGTTATATAATCAGCATGACTTGAAAATGTTAGATTTTCATCTATCATTACACCCGAGTATTTAAATTCCCTAACCTGCTTAATTTTTTCATCATCTAAAACTATATTAACATGGCTTAAGTTATCACTTACATTATACTTACATATTACTGCTATTTAATATATTTGTTAATGACATTGTTGATTGTTTTTTATATAGTTTATGCTTGTTATTTGCAGACGATATTAAATTTTGGAAAACTATTGAGTCCATTTGCGACCAGCAAATGCTGCAAGAAGATTTAGATCGTGTGATAGAATGGTGCGTGTCAAACAAATTATTTTTGAATGTAAAGAAATGTTGCTTTATAAGTTTCACAAGAAAATCAAACAGAATCGAAACGGATTATACAATAGAAGGTCAACAACTCAAGTATGTATCATCCGTTGTGGATCTAGGCGTTATATTCGATGAGAAATTGTCATTTGTTGAGCATGTTATCTCAATAAGTATAAAGGGGTCAAAAATGTTGGGTTTTATTAGTAGAAACTGCAAGTATTTTTCTGTTGAGTCAGTTAGGCTTGTTTACTGCTCTTTAGCGCGGTCAGTGCTAGAGTATTGTTCAGTTGTGTGGTCTCCCTTTTTTCATGTTCACTCTGCATTATTGGAAAGAGTGCAACATAAATTTTTGAGAATATGTGCTTTTAGGTATGATTTTCCTACAATCATTGACCATGACTACGATGATATTGAGCGTCAACTATCCCTAAGTCCTTTGGGAAATTGCCGTGATGTGTTTGGTGCGATTTTCATTTATAAAATTGTAAATGGGTTGATTGACAGCCCAGATCTCTTAAATTATGTAGGTTGTACCATATTATCAGGGTCTACGCAACAATAGTATGTTCCATATTCCTTTCCATAGGACAACATATGGGGTTAACAGCCCTTTACATAGGTATATGTCCTTAATTAATTGTTATGATATTGATATATTTAATGTATCGATGGGGATTTTTAAAAGGGCAATTTTGTTATGAAAATAATGGTGTGGAACAGTATTACTTTAATTAATTTTGTTTTTGTTGATTGATAGTTAAGCTATTTTATTTTTGTTTTTTTTTTCTCCTTGAGTATATCGTTTATATAATATATATATATATTTTTTTTTTTAGTAGCTTGATTGTTTTCCTTAAGTTTAAATTTTTGTTGTTTCTTGTTTTTCTTTTAGTGGTAACGCTTACTTGCTGCAGGTTTTATAATGCATAGGTACCTAACCAAATTATTCTTTTTTGTTGTAATTTTGCTGTTAATGGGGTTATCCCGTATAATAAATAAATAAATAAATTATATTTTGATTTGAAGATCATTAATTTTGTTTTCTTAATATTTACACTAAGACTATTTTTGCACAGCCAGTCATAGAATCTATTTAAATCCTTGTTAAGTTTCATAATAACTTCCTTAACGCTACCACTTTTAACAAAGAGGACAGCGTCATCAGCAAATAACTGCAGCTCACATTTTTTTACCAATTTTACAATATCGTTTATGTTAAGGTTAAACAAATCAGGGCCCATTACAGTTCCTTGTAGAACTCCATTGTTATTTAACATCAATGGAGATACCACATCATTAAATTTTGTTTGTTGTGATCTTCCCTTCAGATATTCTGAGAACCATTTTATTACATTTTTCCCAAAACCATGTTTCATCAACTTACTAATTAGAAGGTCTCTATCCATAGTCTTGAATGCTCGACGAAAATCGAGAAAAACCACACCTACGATTATTTTTTTTTCACTAATAACGGTTTTCCACCTCACTGTTTGTAAGGCGCTTTCACAAGAGTGTTTCCTCCTGAATCCAGCTTGAAATGGAGTAAGAATTTTATTGTCATCTACGAATTTTCTCATTTGATTACTTACAACTGTTTCTAGGAGCTTTTCGTACGTAGGTATCATATTGATTGGACGAAATTCGTCAAATTTGTTGGTGTTATTGACTTTTTCTATTGGGATTATCACTGACGTTTTCCATTCTCTGGGGAAGTATCCTTTTACTAGACTGACATTAATGACTTCCAAGAAACGGCGACCAATAGCTTCAAATGAGCTTTTTAGTATCTTTGTGTTGATTCCTTCAATACATACTACTTTTTTTGACTTTCATATTCTTCACTATTTTCCTTAGTTCCATAAATTCTAATGTCTGAAAGTTTTCAAATTTGTTTATTGGACCTTCTATAGTTTCCAATAGTTCTTCGGTATCTGCCATTCTTAAATCCCTTACCAGAACATCGATAATATATATATAAAAGTATTGATTTAATTTTTGTGCAATTATTGTATTGTCAGATTCCAATTAGCCTTCAAAGATAATCCCTTTATTGTTTTTGCTTGTATTTTTATTTTTAATAATACTTTTCAAGCTTTTTCACATTTCTTTAGAATCTTCCATGCATTCATCAATTCTTTCATGAAAATAAATGTGTCAGGTTTTATAGCATAGATATTTGAAATTTCTTCCAATTTATCCACAAGAACTCACTGTCACTTGAATTTGGTGAGTGATAAACATTTAGAATGTTAAATTTTTGGCCATTAATAGCAATATTTATTCCTACTAACCACATATTTTTTCTAGCACTTCATTTATGACGATTTTAAAGTGTAACTCTTCTTTAATGTAAATTGACGCACCTCCTGTGTGTCGGCTTGTAGATAATGCATGTGTGTCATTGTACCCATCGATTTTGGCTCCATTCTCCAGCATTTCCGCACAAGAGTGCATAAACAATGTTTCAAAAAACAATTTGGAATTCCATCAGGACCCAAGGTGCTTTTATTGGGAAGTTTAACTACCTTATTGTATATTTCTTCTTTAGAAATGGGGTTGAAATTAAAATTTTCTGACATATTAGATGGGGTGGCTAGTTCCAATGAATCTACAGTATTTCCTGGCGTATAGACAGTTTCGAAGTACCCTTTAAGCAAATCTACAGTGTCCTGGCCATTATCAGCCAAATGCTCACCATAAGACCGCTCACATTTTGGTAATAAACCGCCAATGGGGACGCACCTAGTTTTCCTGTGGCGCCATCGCTTGTTTGGCAACAACAGATGGTACTCCATTTATGTAACTTATTACAAGGTTCTCACCCTCCTGATTTCTGCGGGTTAGTTCCTGTTTTGCAGCTTTGTATTGGTCTTGCTGCCTCTTTGTTGAGTCATTAGCTATTCTATAGAGACATGACTCAGCTTGGAGTTTTTTCTTTGCACTTAGTGCCTTCTGCACAATTTCTGAGTTTTTGCAGATTATTTTTATAGGTCTTTTCTTACCATCCTCCCTTCGACCAACTCGAATAACCTTGTCTATCGCCTCAACCTTATTTTCATATCCTAGCTTCTGGAAAATATTGTCGCCAATGGAGGTATTGTGCCTTATCTTCTATTATTTTGAACAAATGTATATCAATGACGCATTGAGCTAATTATTGAATCCTACCTTTCTCAGCGTCGTCAGCTCGCTTATTACTGTTTGTGGTTCTGTATCTTGTGACCTCTGACGTTTTCCAGGGATTGCATATCGGTCCTGTGCTCTTTTATTTTTTTTATAAATAAAAAAAAAAAAAATCTTTATTGCATGTAAAAATTACCATACAAAGGTGGAAAGTACCGCCAGGCGTATTTTAATAACCACCCTTTGCTATAATAATAAAATCTTAAACATATACTTAAAATTAGAAGTTAAAATTAACAACAGAGATAAACATTAGTTACAATAAATGAAAATAATAATAAAAACAATATCACAAAAAAAAGGTCCAGCATCACAAAGCAATCAGCAGTAAGCACCAATTTAAAATTAAAGACTGAGTGATCTATCCGACACAAAGCGTTTTAAATTATTTTTAAAAGTATAAACACTTAGACCCTTGAAATTATGAGGAAGGGAGTTGTAAATCTGGGCAGACAGATATGTGAAACATGATTTAAAAAATTCGGTACGATGATGTGGAATTGATATGGCATCTGTGAAATGAACATTCACCTGGTGCCTATCACCTCACTGAATTATTAACTCGGTTAGATATGCAGGTTCTTTCAATTTCAAAGTTTTGTGTATTTGGCATCCCAGATGAATATATCGTCTCTGAGCCATACCATGCCCAAATACTTCAACAACATGGTTACTTACATGTTCCGTTCTACACAAACATCTCACGTACCGCACACAAGCATTCTGCACTTTTTGTACTCTATACTTATTAAGATTTGTAAGGAACGGCCCGTAAACCACATCTAGATACCCCGGAATAGACAGCACCAAACTTTCAGTCAAGAAGTTTTAATTTGTAATATGATCTTTGGCATATATTACTAACATGTGAGTTAAAAATCAATATCGGTCCGCGAAAACAGTATAGCTTGTGTTTTGTTGGGATTTATAAGAAGAGAATTATCAGAAGTCCATTCTGATATATTTTGTAGATCTACATTGATCATTTCAATAGTGTCAGAAAGATCAGCTGGGGATGTTGGAAGATAAATTTGAAGGTCATCTGCATACATGTGATATTTACAGTGAGATATTCGATCTACAAGATCTGATGCAAAGATTGTGAAGAGAAGTGGACCGATAATAGATCCCTGTGGTACTCCCCTCGTCACAACCCTCCAATCAGGCAGCATCACTCCTTCAACCCCAGCCAGTCTAACTGCCTGCTGTCTCTCACAAAGGTAACTTCTGAGCCAGTCCTGCTCCCCAATGTTATAATACTGTAACTTTGCAAGTAGAAGATTTAAGTCTAAACTGTCAAATGCTTTAGTCATGTCTACCAAAACTGAGGGACAACAATGTGACTGATCGAAAGCAGCCGAAATGTCATTAGTTATTCTAAGTAAGGCAGTGGCACAGCTATAATGTGATCTGAAACCAGACTGAAATTTTGGTAGTATATTTGTAAGAGACAAAAACTGCACAATCTGACATTTAACCACCTTTTCAAGAATTTTTGAGGCAGCAGGCAGTATGCTTATTGGCCTCGGTTCATTAACGCCTGAAGGATTATTTACCTTAGGAAGCGGGGTGATGAGAGCCATTTTCCAGATGCTTGGAACCATACCAGTTTGTAAGGAAAAATTTATAATATTTACTAGTGGCCTCAGACAATATGGTAAACATACTTTTAACAGTTTTATAGAGATCTGATCCACACCAATAGCATTACTTTTAATACTTTTAATACATGCTAAAATATCATCATCAGTCACAAGGTTAAAATGAAATGGCTCCCAATCCGCACTTGAACCGAGGAAACAATTTAAGACTTCTAGATCAACACTAGTTTGAGGTATATTATCCAAAAAATGATTATTTATTACATTAGGTTCTCTAAAATTATTTAGAATATCTTTAGTGTTTTTAGGTGTAATATTCAGTTTTGACATTTTATCCCAAATTAGCTTGCTTTTATTTGTACCGGTACATTCATTTAATTCTTTTGAAAAATATGCCTTTTTTTCGGCCTTAACTGCATGAGCTATATAATTTTTTAGCTGAAGGTAGTACTGTTTACTTTCAAAAGACCTTATTGTCTTATATTTAGAAAATGCTTTATGTTTTAGTTCAATCATTTTTTAAAAATTATATGTAAGCCAGGGAGGTTTTGATTTCCTCAGTTCAATTTTTTTGAGAGGACAATACACATCAAACAAATCTAAGAAACTACTATTAAAAATATGGACCTTAACATCAATATCACAAGAAACATAAAGGTTATGCCAATCTATATTCCGTTATTCTGCCTGAAATTGCTCAGTGTGTGCCATTTTTAGGCTTCTACTTTCTACAATCTTATTAACATGTCTGGGCTTTTCAAACTTCAAAGAACAATATGCTGTTATATTGTATTTTAAAACATCCGATACGCCGACGACCTCAAACTCTTTAGCACGGTTGGCCCTGGTCTTGATAGCTTGAAGTCTGATGTGTTAGCAGACAGATGTGTGTGGTGTGAATCTAACTTCTTGTCAATTAATATCCCTAAATGTGAATCTATCTGTTTCCACAAACCTCCGAACCCATTGAATAATACTAATACCATTAATGATACAATAATTGAAAATGTATCATCTATTAATGATTTAGGGATAATTTTCGATATTGCCCTAACGTTTAATTCGCATATTGATAGCATTGTTTTGAAGGGATTTAGGATACTGGGCTTCATTAAAAGAAATTCAAAGCACATTAGAGATACAAAAGCAATCACTTGTTTGTATAATCGTCTAAACTGTATTTATTCCCAAGATAGATTTTGACACTGTCAACTTCGAAACATAAACAATGCCGCTTATTGGTTGCAAGATGCCATTTGCACGACATGCATTATAAAACTGATTCCTACCTGCAGGGACACTGCATTTTGCGACCAATCAGGTCCAAGCGGTATTGTTTAAAGTCCGTCGATTTTAGTCTGATACTCCAAAGGAATGTGAACCGGTGGCTCCCTACATTAGAACGCCAATGATCACCTGACTTCACACCTGTTTTTGCCATAAGCTTCACCCCCCCGCTCCTCATACGGAAAGTGTCAGATGAAAAACGACGGACAATATGTTACAAAGTTTTCAATATCAAAATCCATCTTGGGAAAAAATGAACTATAGTTTGTAGTTTGTTAGAGTGTGATCTGGTCATCTCGTTACGATTGTCATGTATGTACAAAGACTTGAAAGAGTTCAAAGTAAATTTCTGAAATACTTGTTTAAGCTTCACTTTCCTTATAGTAACGTTCCTTATGACACTAGACTTTTGGTTTGTAGTGTCAAAAGCCTTGAGTATTGTTGAAGAAATGTTTATTTGTTGTTTCTCCAGAAACTTCTTAACGGGGTAATTGCCTGCACTAATCTTCTAAACTTATTTTTAATTACAATAAGACATACAAGACAAGTGCAGTTATTTTACGAGCGTTATTACAGGACTAACTATGGTTTTAATGCTTTTGCAGATCGTCTAGTTTATAATTATAATAGGTTTTTTCCATGATTGTGATCTTTTTTCTGTTAGTTTGGTCTGTTGAGAGAATTTTGTGAGCCACTTTGCTTGGTTGTGTATCTTTGTTCAGCAAAATAGCTTTAGAAGTCATTGAACTATCGTTTTGCTGACAAATCAAAGTTACAATTATAATTTCTGATTAATAACCGAAATTGTTTACAGGAGAAAACGACTTGCAGTTTTTTGAAAAGTCAGTGAACTAAAATTCGAATGGAAATTTAAAATATTTAGTTTTAAAGAAAAATATTTCCTTTTGTAAATTATAAAATAAAGAATAATTTAACAATTTATAAGCCACATGCAAAAAAATGTTATTTCTAAAGGACATTAAATTGATGTTTGATTTAAATTCAATTCTGACCTTCAAGATTGTGATGGCAAAATGGATTTAAAATTATTTTCTGTTTCAAGGTGACCATGTCATTCCTCTGTACGTGCCCCAATGCAAGGAGTGCAAATTTTGCAAGTCGCCCAAAACCAATCTATGCCAGAAGATTAGGGTGACTCAGGGACAAGGAGTGATGCCCGATGGAACTTCTAGGTTCACTTGCAATGGTAAAACCGTTTACCATTTCATGGGTACTTCAACTTTCAGCGAGTATACCGTTGTCGCTGATATTTCTTTGGCTAAGGTATGAACTTTAATTTATAAACCGTACCCCATGAATGTTGTTATTGCTACAGAAAATATTGTTGGGTATAGGTTTCCTGCAACTGGTCGGATCGAGGGTCAGATGCCGGCCCTTCCTCGACCACATCAGTTGTTATCTTTAGAATATTATCTGGGGGCGGATTCTATAAGCTCAAAGCGAAACAATGACCTTCGTTATGGGACGCTTTGTTCGGTTTGCTATTCTATAACATCTTTCGGGAAGAATCGGGGACTCCGATCACGAAGCCGATTGCAAAGCGAAAGCGATGAATTTTGGCTTGCTTTTTCGCATGTGACACTAGGAAAACGAAGCGGAAGCGAAGCGAACACCTTATAGAATTTCAACAAAAATCGACTTCGCTATGGTTTAGCTTAGCTTTAGCTTGGTTTCACGATATAAACGAAAATTACAGAATTCCCTCGCTGTGTTTCAAACCAAAATATTGTCTAAAATTACTGGAGGCCCATTTCTAAATCGTGTTCGTTGATCTACTGTTACTGCAAACTGAAATATATTTAGCATTTCCTCGAAAGCTGCTTTTTCGCAATCTTCTCTTTTGAGATTTATGTTACAATCGCCACATACATTGAGCCTCGTTTTGGAAACCGCGGAGTGATTTTGAAAATGCTCCAGAAAGTTTTGCAAGTTAACATCCAGTGATCTTTAGATACATAAGATTATAATTTTATGAGGCCTAGTTAATACTGCTGATAGGACAGATTCCACAGTTTTAGCTTCCATATCACCATTGAAGACTTTCTGTTAACTTTCAGAAATACTTTTTTTTTTTTTTTTTAATCTAGGTGAATCCTAAAGCTCCCCTAGACAAAGTATGCCTTTTGGGTTGCGGAGTACCAACAGGTTACGGTGCAGCACTGAACACAGCCAAAGTAGAAAAAGGCAGCACTTGTGCTGTTTGGGGATTGGGTGCTGTCGGATTTGCTGTTGGCTTAGGCTGCCAACTAGCCGGAGCCTCTAGAATTATCGGCATCGATATTAATCCTAGTAAATTTGAAGTTGGTGAGAATCACTTTTTTCTAATTGAAGTTTCAAATTTTTAAATGTGTTTGTTCTAGCAAAAAAATTCGGTTTTACCGAATTTGTCAATCCCAAAGATTACGAGAAGCCTCTGCAAGAGGTACTTGTCGAATTAACTGACGGAGGATTGGACTATACTTTTGAATGTGTAGGAAATGTGCACACAATGAGACAAGCTTTGGAAGCTTGTCACAAAGGTTGGGGTGTGTCAACTATTGTGGGCGTGGCAGGAGCTGGACAAGAGATTAGTACGAGACCGTTCCAGTTGGTTACCGGAAGAGTTTGGAAAGGAACAGCTTTTGGAGGTTAGTCCTCTGGCTAATACAATGTGACATACAATAATCCTTTATTATAATGTACAAAATTTTATAAAAATCATATGGATAATAGAAAATTTATTTATTTTTAGGATGGAAAAGTATTGATAGTGTACCAAAGTTGGTGGATGATTATTTGGCAAATAAAGTGAAACTTGACGAATTCATTTCTCACACGATGTCTTGGGATAAGATTAATGAGGCTTTCCATCTTATGCACGTAGGAGAGAGGTAGGTTTTTGATAATCTCAGTAATATAAGTAGCACTTTCAATATTAATTTCATGCAAAAGTCATAAATGTACTTATGTCATAGTCAATGACTAATTTTGACTATTCTTGCTTTGCAGCCTACGCACAGTACTAATCCTCAACAAAAATTTAATAAATAATAAATTATAACAAATAGTTTGATTGTTGAAGTTTTAATGGTTTTAATAAAAATAAATATCGTTTGGCCTATTGTTTTATTACATAACTTTTCAAAAAATTAGGTTTATGTTCAAAACTAGATGCAACTTTTGCTGATTCAAATTTACATGATAATTACTATATGTATGGAGCACAAAAGTATATGTTAAGAAAAATTACTAATATTACTTGCAATTCATAATTAATTAAATTATATTTTCTTCTCTTTCAGTATCCGCTCAGTGTTAACCATCCAGCAATAAAATTCACTAAGCATCAAACCATTTTGTTGAAATATTTTTTTATTGTATTTGTTAGGGTTCGAATAAAAATGGTTACGGGTTGTATTTTTTTTATTTATCCTACTAAAACTAGAATAATTATTTAAAACAAAATTTCACAATAGCAGTAGTTTAGTCTGAGAGTAGGTACCATTTTGAAACTGTATAATTAATTTGCTAAATTAGTTATCTTTCACTTATCTCAAAGAACATTTTTATGGTAAAGGTTATCAGCCAGGTTATCAGTATTGAAAAACACACTTATAAAAATTATCAACTTTTATTTTTAAATAATATATTTTACCTCCAATTATTTGCTAGCCAAAATTTTCTGAGCCAAAGCTTTACAAAGTTGCTTATCGTTTATAAGTACAATCCGAGCTACAAACTCTTTGTCCCCAGCCAAAGACTTTAAAGCATCCTCCGGAAGAGCGTTTATCAAAGACATACCTTCAGTTTCTTTCAGAGGACCAGGAATGTGTTTTAGAACGCGACAGAGACTGTTGATCGCCAGTAGCTGGTCTTCTCTTGAATCTGAAGACTAAAATATTTACAATTAAGATAAAATATTACAAAAAATAATATTCTCTCACCATTAAAAATGCACCATAATTTTGCAAAGAAAATTTCAAACCTGCCAGATTCGCACTCTGTGGGGATTTTAATTGATTAGCTCCAAAATCGCATAGTAAAATCATTATTTCGGAAAGGACATTTAGAGTTACAGTGAGATTGTGCTTGGCCGTAGTTTCTTTCAGTAAAACCATCCATTCCGATGGGACGCATTGAGGTAAAACCTGGAAAGTTGTCTCAATAAAATCATATAAAACATGAACTATAAAATACCTTTAATAACTTTGTAAAGTTTTCATCCACTCTATTTTCTTGGTAATTGGAAAAATCCAAATTTGGAAGCACCCAATCCAAAAAACTAATATTTTCCTGGGACAAGAATAAATTTTTATAGTAATTTGACCATGGATCGTTAAGATTTGCACCTAAAATTCAAAATTAATTAATGATTTTGACCTGGTATGAGCATAAGTGTTTAACTGAGAACTGTTTTGCTTTGAGAGACAGATTCTTTGCACAAAAAAAAAATCACTAACCTATATGAGAAAAACTCTCCCTTTTACCCTCCAACTCTCTGAACGCAAGGCATTTATGCAAAAGATATTCCACACAATGATGCGTAATTTCTTCCCTAATAAGTTCAAATTCCAAAAAGGATTTACATCGATATTCTGCTTGGCACGTTAGGAAGTATTCAAACAATTCTATTTCTTTGGAAAGTGGACATTTCAAGTGCTGGAAATGCTACAAAAAAGCATTAATTTGGAACTAAAAATCAAATGCAAACTTACTTTTAAAATGCGCAGGCAACAATTTAACTCCTCTAAACACCCTTCATTTTTGAATTTCTCAATTAGCGTTAATATCACATTGGTAACCAATAATTCGTAAGTATAGTAGTGGCTTTTTATCATAGTATCAAATAATTGAATGTAATTGTTTAAATTGTCACTCGAAGGTACATTTTCATTTAAAACTTCCATAAGTACCTCTAGACCTATATTATTGACTTCCGCGATGTGTTTTATTAAATCAAACACTTTAATTAATTCTGAGCTCCTTTTAAATGCAGTCTCATAAAAGTGCTTGAAAAACGCTTTGGCGTTTTGTAAAATTAATAATAGGATTTGTTTTAAGTCTTCTTCGGATATATTTTGTTGAGATTTATTGAAAATAAGGATTAATTGATTGTCGATTATTTCTTTCCATTTGAAGTGCTCACGGTTGAAATGCATGTATAAATACCTAGACAGGTCTTCCGAGTTAAGATTTGATGTGCATTTTATGATTAATTGTCTTTTTTCAGGCTCTCCTGGTAATGGGTATTTCAATAAGGAATTGAGGCAACTTTCGTCGCAGATATTCCACCACCTAAAAAAGAAAATTGTGAGATAAGCCACAATTATAATGAAACTAGTAACCTTTCTATACAAGCCAAAGATAACTTATTCAAAAAAACGGGGGTATTCAGTAGGGCCCTAAACCATAATTTTTGATATTCGTCATTCTGATCGACCATTTTAATCATAGTGGGAATATTGGCGTCTAATATTTGTTCAGCAATCGGTTTTGGTTTGCGTGCAATCGAACATAGCATTCCTGTTAATTCTGAAGCGATTTTGTTGCCTTGATATTTTTCTTTCACCAAGTAAGCCTTGTGTGCTATGACTGCTTGTAATGGTTCAGATTCATATTCTACCTAGAAAATTGCTTTGTAATAATAATTATGAAAAAAATACAGTGTGTGCTTTAAATCATCTGCCATTATGTTATGTATGACAAGAAAAATTTCCAAATTCTTTTTTATTTCGGGGGTGATTTAGAATGTATAAATACCTCGACCCATGAACAAAAAACTTCCAAAGTAACACTTTTAATAATGTCACAAGCTATCGATACAATTGATGCCAGCAAAATTTGAAGTACTTTATTATTTTCGTCCATGTAAAGCAGGAAATCTAACAATTTCAATAAGCTAAAGCCCATGTCTCGATATACTTTACTTATTTTCATCGATTTTGCTTGATCCCTAGTATAACTCGTGAGATTTCGTATAATTATTGTTGATACTTTTACAATATCTGCTACAGTATCTTCTGTCTAAAATACAATTAATTAAAAATTGACAAAGCATTTTTATTGACTTACTTTATATGATAACTCAATTTGCCTCAATTTAGAAACGACAGCCCTCAATATAATAAATTCGTTGTTAAACTGGTCCTCCTGTTTTCCTTTTCTTAAACAATCAATTGCTGCATCCAAAAACTCTTCGGTAATTTCCAAAGGGAACTTTTCAATGACATATCCATATGACTCCACGAGATCTAGACCAAAACAAATATTGGCAAAAACGCATTTCGATAGTCGCGGTATTATGTCAATTAAATGGGCGTAGTCTTCCATGTTGGATAACGGTCTTTCAAATTCTGTGTTTATTGCTAGGAAAAATATTATTTCGTTCAGGGCTTTGAGGTTTTCCGGAAGAACTTTGTTTTCTTCTAGGAGATGTTTCTTGTTCAGAAACAGTGCCAGTTCAGTTGTAACATGGAGAAGGTGACGTTCATTACCTGAAAATAATCATATAAAGTTAATGTTTTGCCAGTTTAGCAACTGTATAATGATTTAACTATTAACTTCGACTTTTTATTATTGTTTTATAAAGACATGCAGGAGAAGCAACAGAAATCATAACAATAAAAGCTGCAGATGTTTTTGAAAGGACAAATATAGCTAACAAGTACGTCTAGATTTTCCACAAAAATAACATTTTGAAATTGCAGCAGCAATGGCGAAATTATCCAGAGTTTGAGTGTGTATGATACCAGGAATAGCATTGTCAGAGGATGTCGCGTTGATTTGCAAAGTTGACATTGTATTATAGGATGCTGAATGATGTTGAGACGATTTTCTAGCTGATCAGCTGCTTGTGCCAAAGTTGAGTATTATGCTTTAGTCTTTGTCTAATATGTGAGGAGCTTAAACCAGTTGTGAATGAATATCTGATGATGGAATAATCTTGATATTGGTCAGCAGCTGCATCAAATGTACCTACTGGTTCGTTGCTTCCTGGGAGAGGATACATGACTTAAAAAAGTTTCATTTTGGGTCTTGACAAATACTTTTTTCCAAGCATTGACAGCACTTTGGCAGGATCCAACAAATTTTTCTATGTGCATGGGTCCATCGATAGGCTGCTATCCATTAAATTGAATTTATTAAATTGTGATAAAGAATAACGACAAATATAGGTTGAAAGGGTATAAGGTATAAGTTATAATATAGGATACATTGTTTTGCTATTGTAAAAAATGGAGTTTTTTTGTTTGGGTTGAAAATGGGTCGATTGATGTTAAGTATTTGACGAGTCTTGCAGACTGAAGATGAGTTTATCCTATTTCTATGTTTTTCAAACATTAAACAGCATTTCCGAAGAAAAACATACATGGCAATGTCAAAATTGTATAAGAGATAAACAGTGGCTTACAGGAATCCCTAAACTCTTTCCTGCATAAATATCTTATAGCTCTCTTTCGTAAAACAAAGTAGGTATTCAACAAATATTGTGAGCAATTCCCCCAGAAACATATAAGATATCTTAAATAAGATTCTATCAGCAAAAAATGAGCGCTCCTTGCGAATTCAAATCCAAATTTTTAAAAATAATTCTAATCGCATAACAATTCGGAGGCAGTTTTTTGCTTAAATAATTAAAATGAGATTCAAGTTTGGGTTGGTCATCGATAAATATTCCCAAAAACTTATTAGACTTCAAACAATTTATTATTTGGTCTCCAACAGTACCACGATCAAAAGAACACTTAAATGTTAATATCATCAGGCACTTAAATGTTATTATTATCAGGAAACTAGAAAGGTACGGGTTGGGGGACGTTCCGTTGCAACTAATATCATCTGATCTATTTGATAGAAAGCAGCAAATTATTGAAAGACACAATGGGAAAACATTAACATCAAATTCTAGCCAGATCAAAAAAGGTGTATCTCAGGGATCAATCCATGGAGCACTGCTGTACATTATCTACACTAATGAGCTTGCAAATATAACTGATCACTCTACAGTTCAATTTGCAGATGACACTTCAGTAGTCTTCTCAGCAGAAGGAATGGAGGAGCTAAGTAACAAAATTCACGCCACTTTTTTGAATGTGGAGAAGACGCAATTGCTACGTTTTTCATATCGGCAGGATTGGTCTCCCACTCAGTTTGTTTGTGGTGATGGTCTAGCCTTGAACACTGCAAGATCTGCCAGTTTTTTGGGGGTAAAGGTGGATTCACAGCTGGACTGGAGATGGTCACTGCCTGGTTGGCCAAATATCTATACCCTAAGGGTACCTGGCAAGTGAGGTAAATCATGAGGTTGCAAAACTGCTTACCATGCTTATATTCAATCAAGATTGAGGTATGGAGTTGTATTCTGGGATAATACATAGTCCTGAAGTCTCTCGAGTTTTTATTGCACATAAAAGATGTGTAAGACCAATATTTGCAATGTACCAGACAGATAGCTGTAAATCCATATTTAAGGCTCAAAACATATTAACATTACCCAGTCAATATATCCTGAAAGCAGCATTGTTTGTTAAGCAAAATTCTGACCTTTTTCTTGAATTAGGCGGTATTCGAGGCGGAATTGCTATGATACAAGGGGAAGAACTGATCTTGTCAATGTGAGAAGCAATTTCACTCATATACTAAAAAACCTTCATTTTTCAATTATAAAAATGTATAACAAACTACCTACAGATTGGCAAAGCTTAAGTTGAAAAACCATTTACTTACTTCAGAGGGTTTACTATACTGGGTGGAGGAATTTTATGAGTGCAATTTAAACACCAAAAATTGAATAAGGTAACTTCCTGAAGAGATCCTACAACTGAACAGGACTCAAATCCGTCTAATAACCTGACTTATAACCGAACACTGCAGCCTGAGAAAACCCCTTTGACACAATGGGCCCCCTAAGAAGAACCCACATGCAGACTTTGTGACGAGTAGGATGAAACCGCCACCCACATAGTTTTCGAATGTGAGGCTTTAAACTGTAGATCTCTAAACTCACCAAAGGTCACATTGTGAAGAAGCTCCTAAACTTAATCAAAGTCACAAAACTTTTTACTGGCCAAACAGACAAATAGGACAATACAATAAGTCAACGGCTGCAGCGAAAATTCATCCTATTTTGCTTTAAATCTGCTCTTATATCCTCTCAAGACCTCTGCATATCATATTAAAAAGCTCATTCAAATCTGGCCACTTTCCAGAACATAGGAAGTCCAGTTATGTAGTTTATCTACAAATCCGGGGACCTCTAATATAAAAAAAAAACAGACCTATTAGCATTTTGATTACAATACCCAAACTGTTTGAAAATCCAAATATTTGACAGCTCTAATTATTAATGAACAGTTTGGCTTTTTCGCAGGTCGCAATGCTGAACTGAACCTCCTATCTCAAACAACAACTATCACAAAGGCCCTATACAGACTTTTTCAAGGCCTCTGATCAGGTACCGCACAAAGTCTTAATTGACGAACCTTAATTTTGGGGAATCTCTGAACCCATGCTCGGGTGGATAAAGGGCGACATAACTGATTATCAAAGTAAATAACTTTCTGTCGGATAAAATACAGGTTTCTTCAGGGCTCCCCCAGGGTCCTTATTTTTGAAACAGGAGAGCAGCGTTCCCAGGAGAACAAGTGTTGCGTGTCTTTCTCAATGATATGCAACTGCTAATATGAGTAATAAAGACGACACACTCATTCTTCTGGGAACGCTGCTCCCCTGTTTCAAGAAAAAGGACCCAGAGGTCACACATTGCCCCACTTATCTTCAACTGCTTTGTTAATAATGCTGCCTCCTGCTTCAAATCTTTTTCTTTTTCTTTTGCTGATGACGTAAAGTCATCATTTTTTCGAATTCGGGAGATTGCTCAAATCTGCAGAGAGATTTGAATAGGTTTGTGGAGTGGTGTGACTCAAATGGGATGAAGCTTAATACCTATCCTACATTAATTACAAATGTTTCAGAAACGAACTAACCTACCAAACATTACATCAAAGATCTTTATTTGCTTTTTAAATTGGCACACTCTGTAGTTGACTGTCCACATCTTACCAGTATGGTTAATATCTTTGTTGCCAATAGAAACCGGGGAAACCGAATGAACTATGGAAAATACTCCTTTTTTTCAAGAACTATTGTCCGTCGATTTTAATCTGATACTCGGATGGAATGTGAGCTGGTGGCTTCCGACATTAGAATGCCAATGGTTACCTGACGTCACACCTGTTTTTGCCATATGAAACACCCCCTCGCTCCTCATACGGAAAGTGTCAGTTAAAAATCGACGAAAAATATGTCACTTGCCAATGAAAAAACTGAATTTGACTTTTTCTATTCACAAAAACGCTTTCTTAGTGCGCTTTCACATTGACACCGCTCGAGCGGTGAGCGTTGCGCGGTGCCGCTGTAGTGATGCCCAAAAATAATTTCAACATTATATTTCAAATGAACAAGTTCACACTCAGGCGGCGTGTCGCGCGGTGTTAACATGTTCATTTGAAATATAATGTTAAAATTATTTTTGGGCATCGCTACAGCGGCATCGCGCAACGCTCACCGCTCGAGCGGTGTCAATGTGAACGCGCACTTAGAGCTTTGAAACACATTTTATGTGTAATTGACCTTTTGTTTGGACGCCATATTGCGGTGCGCGAACATAGTTGCCAAAAGTGGAAAAAAAAATTAATAGCGTACTGTCAACTAACAACAAAAGTTACTGAATAAATTACATTTAAAATTTCAATTTGCCGCCTGTTATGAATGTTTTTGCAAAGAAAAGCCATCAATTTTAGCTTGTGTGGCGGAAAATATGAAAATTGTTTAGTGGACTGTATGATTTGAAAAAAAATGGAAATAAATGTTTAAACCCGGTACGCACAGATCACTTACCATTAACAAGGTTTCTGTTGGTTCTCTGGGTACTGGTCCAAACTGAAGCGCGTTGACTGTAGCAGAGTACTCTGTAGCTTCTTAGGGCAGTAAAATAGGGACAGTTTCGCTGTAGTGACCGAACCGTCCGATACGACACGAATTTGTACGGGTCGCGTAGCGAGAGTGTGTTGTCTACTCTGCGGCCGAGAATATATTATTTTATTTCCGACTAATGTCACCCGCAGGGAATAATGACGAGTAGCGGGATTAATGGTCATTATTCCTCAAAAGTGTCAGTGTCAAACGTGTAGTGCTTGTGGATTTGTATTGAGATGGATGAAATTTGCTATTAAAATTCTCAAATAAATTAATTTGTCGTAAATAAAGTAGAGTATACTTCACGCAATAATGACTATTATTCCCTCAGAATGGTACTCCTTCGCCGCTAACGCGGCTCAGTTCGTAAATATTCCTCGGGAATAATAGCTATCATTATTGACTCGTGGTATAATCTACTATTAAAAATCTCCGACAAGGCAGCATAAAAATGCAGCTGCTTCCAGCAAGTGACGTGTGCGCATATGATAAACGAAAAAAGTCGCTAATGAAAAATATAGGCACAATCGAACTTTGTAGATTGCTCTACACAGACTAAAATAGGCAAAAATCCCTTTTGAGAGTTTCCTAAACAGCTTGTATTGGGCAGAATAGAAATAATAAAATATCTACCTAATTACTTTCATCAATCAGAGAGAGAAAGTAAACAAATAAAAAGGATAGCGAGGATCAATCATTTAGTTACTTTTGTTTTTAATGTTGACAGCCCGCTAGTAATTTTTGTTTTCTTCTTTTGGCAACTATGTTCGCGCACCGCAATATGGCGTCCAAACAAAAGGTCAATTGAATTTGTAATCATTTAGTTAGCCTAGTTAATTTTGTCACGAAGCCTCTCTTGTCCCGCTGCGCTGAGACACGACTCACAGAGTCTGGATCGTCAGATGAAATCTGCTCGGACAGAGATAAGATACACAATCCCTATTCGGCCAGATTGCTCCCGACTTTGAGACATGTCTAAACATCTACTGATACAGAAAAGCGCTGAGACACGACTGATTTGCCATAGTGTGGCCCGTGGCTTTTATATCCAATATTTGCTGACTATAATTAGGTTAATTAGTCTGGTTGTGTTTTCATGCTTAGTTTCAGTTATTTGTTTTAACCCGTGGTTCAGTGTATTGAATTTGGTTGTAGCTTGTGGTCCCATGTAGGGTTGACAATATGTATTTCTGAGATTTTATTAACTTGTTTATTATGTTACCTAGCTTTACCTATGTAACTTTTAGAGGCCTATTCTGTAACTTGTCGTTACATAACGATATCGTTGTTGTAACGACTGACTTGGTAACGACAATTTTAGAAAAGCTATTCAGTAACAAAGTCGTTAGCTTTCGTTGTTGTTATCGACCTAACGACTTCAACTTCGTTCCACACTACTTGAATATGGTGCATTTATGGCAAGGATCTTCAAATTTACCTCAAAAATTAGCTGACAATTGATGCTATAAAAAATTCTTTCTGTTCATGAAGAGGACCAGGGTGACCAAGTTGAAAATGCGTTGGTGAAAAAATTTTGATGTGTCTACCGTCGACACAACCAGCTATTCCTGGAATGCAAAATTTTGTAGAAAACCCATCTGGTAAAAGGGTTTTTTCGTTCGCGAAAATGTAGATGCACTATGCACTTGTATCTACCACCTCATGAATATAGCAGCCAACATTGCTTTGTGATGATTCTGCAAATCGATCAAATGGTTTCTGTTAACTTCCTTGTGCCAAGAAAAGCAAACAGGTGAAGAACCTTACAATTGGTAGTCGTTGAATCGTCTTCTTCGCCGACCGGTCCAAACATTTGACAAAAACCTTCCTCTGTATCTGGGACAAAAATAGTTCATATGAATCTCCTGGACTAACTCTACCATCAAACTCAAACTCAAACTCAAAATGTGCTTTATTGTGTAAATATGAATATTTGTTCACAAAAGCTGATCCTATGTCTAAAAATTGAAGTATACAGTTGTAGTAGCGAAAAATACTAAATGTATACATACTTAAAATAGAAGACCTCACAAAATATTTAAGATATAAAAATCAGTATAAAAAAATAAAACTTAAAAGTAAGAGTCATACAAATAAAACTCTAAAAAAACTTTAAATAAAACACAAAAACTGATTCTATTCAAGAACCAGAGAAACAATTAAAAATGTAAAATCTAAAAGAACAGTGATCATTTTTTACATTGAGGGCGATAAAACGTCTTGTACACAACTAATATTGAACACATATAGCAGGGCTAACAAAAACAGATAAAAAAAGAAAAAAGAAACTACATACAATACCATACAAAATCAAAAAGCATCAAAAAACTCTTCAATACTATAATAAGTTCCCGCAAGCAGCAGTCTCTTTACCTCCTTCCTAAATTTAACTGGAGTGAAAATCGATCTAATTGACTGTGGTAAGTTATTAAACATTTTCTTGCCATTATATATAATCGACTTTCTTACCAACTCGGAAGAGGGAATTGGGAGGGAAAGTTGATGTTGTTGTCTAAAATTATACGCGCGTTCAGCCCCTAATTGATCTTTGAATTTCTTATGTATAAGACATACACTCTCCAAGATAAACAGCGATGGAAGAGTCAAAATTCTATTGTTTAAAAATAAGGGCCTACACGAGTCCCGCATTCTGGCCCTAAACAAATATCTGATAGCTCGCTTTTGCAAGACAAACACACTCTGAAACAATTGTCGGGAACAAGTACCCCAGAAACAAATACCGTATCGCAAATGAGATTCAATCAGGGCGAAGTAAGCATTTCTGACGATTCCCACATCCAATTCACCTGACAATCCCCTTATTGCATAACAATTGGACGCCAATCTATTCTGCAGAGAAATTATGTGTGATTCAAACTTCAAGCAGTTGTCAATGAAAATTCCCAAAAATGTATTTTCAGTCAATTTTTTTAGTAAAGAACCATTCAAAAAAATATCTCCCAAATTGCAGCCAAATGACATTACATTAGTTTTGTTTATATTCAAAGTTAACCCGTTTGCATCACACCAGGATTTAATTATTTCTATGTCAGAAGCTACAACCTCGTCAAGTAAAGTTCCATCTGATTTTTGCCACAGTATAGTGGCGTCATCCGCAAACAAAGTGAATTTACCCGATATGTTAAGATTAGCCAAGTCGTTAACATACAGTAAAAATAGGATGGGCCCCAAAACGGAACCTTGTGGTACCCCATATCCTACTTCTTGCTGCTCCGATTGTGTACCGTTGAGTGAAACCCTCTGAACTCTGTGTGTAAGAAATGACTTGAACCATTTTAAAGCTCTACCCCTGAACCCATAAAGATCAAGCTTGTGCAACAGTATTTCGTGGTCAACACAGTCAAATGCTTTGCTTAAATCGCAAAACACTGCTGCTGCCACCTCCCCATCGTTCAGACCCAAATATAAATTTTGAAGAAAAGAAAATACAGCGTCATTAGTGCTTTTACCAGCTTGAAACCCAAATTGTCTAGTGTTTAATATGTTATGCTTAACGAGAAATGCATTCATGCGTTTTTTACTAATCTTTCAATGATCTTAGAAAGCACCGGTAATAAGGCTATTGGCCTGTAGTTTTCAGGTAGGTCTTGATCTCCACCCTTAAACAAAGGCACTACCACTGCCCGCTTCAAACATTCCGGAAAAATACCCTCACAAAACGACAAATCAATACACTCAGGCAAAACAGTTATTGCCTCATCTGGGAGCGCCAGAAACAGTCGAATAGAGATTTCATCCCATCCAGCAGCCCCATTCTGTTTAATTTCAGACATAGTCTCCCTAATTTCAACTGTATCAGTTGGAGAAAGAAAAAATGAAGCTTCGATGCCATTGTCATTCAAAAACTGTCTAAATAGTCCAGGAGGTGGCGTCAAAAACATGCAAGAGTTTTCGCAAGGCGGATATTTTCAAAATAGGTCGTACTTTAGTGCTAGAATGCTAGTGTACAGTCAGCACTCACAGTTCCGGGACAGCTGGCTCTGGGACGCGGGAAAAGTTGTAATTTTAAGAAGCATCTAAACTGTTTTCTCAAAGCTCAAAATTTATAGAAATTTTGCACATTATCTGTTTGAAGGTCACAGATAATGAATGTAAATCGTCAGACGTCTAGTTCGTTGCAAAAAGGGGGTCAGACGTCCTCAAAGTTTTTATTTTATGGCATTTTCTTCAAATATATTTGTCAAATACCTGCAAAAATATATTTTGACAGGACACCGAAGAAAATGCCATAAAATAAAAACTTTGAGGACGTCTGACCCCCTTTTTGCAACGAACTAGACGTCTGACGATTTACATACGTTATCTGTGACCTTCAAACAGATAATGTGCAAAATTTCTATAAATTTTGAGCTTTGAGAAAACAGTTTAGATGCTTCTTAAAATTACAACTTTGCCTGTGTCCCAGAGCCAGCTGTCCCGGAACTGTGAGTGCTGACTGTACACTAGCATTCTAGCACTAAAGTACGACTTATTTTGAAAATATCCGCCTTGCGAAAACTCTTGCATGTTTTTGACGCCAGCTCCCCAACTAAAAATCATCATTCATTTCAATGTATTTAATTCATAGTTTGACAAATATTTGACACAAAAATTCATATAATAGTACAAGAGCTAATATGATGCTGTCCCAGTTACTTTTGGTGACGATGGTACATGTCTATGGAGCAACCTCAGGTATTGCCTTAAAAACATTATCAGCCAGTTTCTATTTGATAGAAGTAATCTCTTGCCGTTTGTAAACTTCATCAAGAAGAGCAGCTTCTACTTATTCATGACCCATTTTCAATCAAAATCGCCAGCAAAATATAGTACAAACACTACCAGAGTATGTAACTGTAACGATCATTATGCTTATAACGAGAGCCACTGGGCTGTCGTAATCTAACGACGCTTTTGCGTCAATTTTATCGTTACGATAACGACAACCGAAAGTTACTGAATCGAGAAAGTCGTTAGCTAACGACAATCGTTGAATAATGACGTTGTTACGAATTACAGAATAAGCTTCTTAATCTAATTTATTAACGAATTGTTAAGTTCATGTAAAAAAATGGGCTTTGTCTGTTAATAAATAAATAAATAATAAAATATTAATCTCTAAGCACAACAAAGCTGCCATAATCAAGAACTGACTAGATTTTTCAGTAGCTTTGTGTGATCAGTAGTTGGTAACTAGTTGGCGATTTAAGTTGCCAATAGGTTTGGTTTCGTTTTAGTTCCTTAATGTGCGGAGGGCCTAGGATTCGGAATATATGTTATAGGGACTTTTTGATCAGAAATGACCTTTTCTTTCACCTCTTTGAGTTTGGACCATAAATTATGTATATGCTTTTCACCTATTATTGGCGTAGCATTATCCATGGAAATTTGACAGGTTGACCCTCGCATAATAATGACATTTGATGACAAAATAATTTTCAAATTTCAGGGTTATGAAACAGAAAGCCGAGTTGCCAGAATGTGTAAAATATCTGAGTAAATTCAAATAGTAAAATTATTCAATTTATTAATTAAACCTAACCATAACAGTAAGCTCAATAGCATAAATATGTTTTTGCAGTAACTTTTTTTTCGGGTTTGATCCAACGGCATTTCTTCTATTTTTATTTTTTGATTCTTCTTCTGGGCGTGCCTATCCCTTATGAATACGGCGATCATCGATTATTATGGCGGTGTCCACTTAATTCGCAGCAATATGGAAGAGTTGTGGCGAGCTTTTATCAAACAATATTCTGAGATTTTTCCGTCACGATATTCTTCTTCTTCCTGGTCCTCTCTTTCCAAATATCTTCCCTTGCATCGATTGTAGCAAAACCTTATCTTTTTGAAAGGGTTGTAAGGCATGGGAGGGTGGGTAAGATCTCGACAATTTTTACATAAGGCCATTTTTTGAGAAAGTGTTAATATACTTAAGCCTACATTTTCAGTTAGATAACCTCAACTATAGGTTACTTAAATGATGTATTAGGGAACCAATTCTGTAAAGCGCTTTCTTTGACAATAATCTTGTATGTTGCCTTGCTTGAGTCCAATACCTCTCCATCAGAAGGGAGACATTGGAGCAAAATAGGGGAGATTTTGGTCATTTTTGTGTTGAAGCTTTGGTCGAAGTCTATGTTATGTTTAACCAACCATTCCTGCATTTTGTCTTTCTTTGAAGAGAATGAAGGTGGTTTATCCTTCTGCTCTGAATGATATAGAGCGTTGTCCATGATTATTACACATTTCCCTTCAAATAAATTCAATGCAGGAATTAGTTGATCAACGACCCATTTTTGGAAGATGTCCGCGAATCTAGAAAAAAATCGCACCCATCTAAAAACCCAGAACTACTCCCCGCATGCAAAATAGTAAAACGTTTCACCTCTGACTTAATTTTGGATGGGTTGCTTTTCATATCAGATTCGTGTATCCATCGACGAACTTGAGATCCATTTTGGTAGATCCAAGTTTCATCTAAATACACGAATCTGATATTTTCGTTTGAATGTTTATATTGGAGGTATTTCCGCAAAAATGTAATTTTGGCAGCAAGAACATGTTTCTGCTGACATAAAATTTTGCGTCCATTTACTAATTTAAATTTATATCCTAGAGATTTTAAAGTTTTATATAAACTTGTTTGCCCTCCCTTAAATTCCAAATTTTCTTTTAATGTGATGTAAAATATTCATTTTTAGAATTGTATTTCCAAAAGTCCATTTGTCGTTGTAAATCTTCTTTAAACATTCGGTCCATAATAGTCTCTGTCTTTTTCGGTCGGCCTAAAGGTTTTTTGATTGTATATTGTCCAGTCAAAATTCTTTGAATAGTCCTGGTTCCCACCTAAAATTTAAGGAAAATATTGGTTGGGTAATAAATGGCTTCACATATACATTTAAGTTATACCTACCTCAAATATATCTGCAAGTTGGGCTTTAATTGTTCCCTGGAGAGCCTCTGGTTTATTTTTTTTTAAATAACCATGACATTTTAATATTTTCCCTTTTTTTTTCTTCTGAGATTATTTTCGGCATCTTCAATATGAAAGAAATTTGACAATGCCGAATTTTAAAAAATGTCATTAGATTTTGCAGGTACGCAAAATAGTTAGGTACCGTTTATAATATAGCATTATTGAAAAATGCATTGAAGTTACTAAATTTTTGACTTGGGGAATTATCTTTCAAAAAAAAAACAGACTTATGAATCACAATAGCTCGAGCTGTCGTACCGGACGGTCGTGTTCGGCAGCTCCGAGAGTTTTGCAAAGGACCCCGCAATATTTAAATGGAAATTGGTTACCCGTGATATTTGGATGAAATTTAAATATGTTATTGGGGATGCCGTAAGCAACATTTTTTACCATGGGCACAACCCTGTATATATGACAGGTGAGGCGTGGCTAGCTGTCAAATATTGGAATCTGATATCCAAAAGCAGAGTAACTATGGCAGATTTTGATGAACAAAAAATCTATTTCTACTAAGTCGACCAAGTTAAGTCGAAAAATGTCAACCATTTTAACACCTGTCAAAACCCTGCCAAACGGCAGCACTCATCTTTTCCAGTTTTCAATATTTTATGTTGTCATTTGATATTTTTAACTTATATGTAAATTCTAAATTCAAAAATTGAAAAAAAAAAATGACAGAACTGTCAAAACCTGTCATTTGTTTTAGTAGAAAAAAATACTCTAATCTGGTCTTTTCTCGTTTTAAGGTAGTTTATTGGTGATAAAACATTGAACAAAGTTCATGCATGTCACATTTTGACAGCTGTCATTTTTTTTTCAATTTATGAATTCAGAATTTACATATAAGTTGAAAATGTCAAATGAGAACATAAAATATTGAAAACTGGAAAAGATGAGTGCTGCCGTTGGGCAGGGTTTTGACAGGTGTTAAAACGGTTGACATTTTTTGACTTAACTTGGTCGACTTAGTAGAAATAGATTTTTTGTTAATCAAAATCTGCCATAGTTACTCTGCTTTTGGATATCAGATTCCAATATTTGACAGCTAGCCACGCCTCACCTGTCATATATACAGGGTTTTGCCCATGGTAAAAAATGTTGCTTACGGCATCCCCAATAACATATTTAAATTTCATCCAAATATCACGGGTAACCAATTTCCATTTAAATATTGCGGAGTCCTTTGTTTTGTTTTGATTTGTTTTGAATTGATTTGTTTTGTTTTGCATCACATCGTTGTGTTCGTTTTCGATGTGCGTGTATTTTTGTAAACTTGGCCTAATTGCCTTGCCATTGATCTAGTTCTTCAAAGTTAAAGTTCAATGCAATTTGTGTTTGTTTATGTTGCATTTACAGAAACTTTAGAGAATAAAAATTAAAATGGAGAGGTTTTGTTCAAAATGTTTTAAAAGTTGCGTGCATAAGGCCCGTCCAGCTGAAAATTAATTATTTGGAGCAACATGTGACTCTTGTAAGTTACTTTATTGTAAAAGCTGTGCAGAACTTAAGACAACTGAAGCTCACACATTAGCCCTCAGTGAAAGAGTTTTATTATTTTACTGTCAATCTTGTAAAGATGAATTTAGAAATATGTGTTTTAATGAAGAAAAATTGGAGAAGTTATTTAACGAAAACAAAAGACTAAATGAAGTAATAGAGCTCTTGGAGAGTGAACATGAAGATTCCGTCGCAAAACTAAAAAAGCAGATTACTGAATTAAACGAAGTTATTATTGCGAAAGATGATATTCTGCAACGAGAGAGAAGGAAAACCATAGACTTTCAGGACGATGTTTTTTCTGTTGAAAATTCACTGGAAGAAAAAATCAAGAATCAAGAAAAAATTATTAGAACTTTAGAAAGGGAAATTCTTGGCACAAAGAAAGATATTACTATACATCAAAAGAAATATGAAGAAGTTCTAGTGAAAAATAAAAGTTTAGATAAAAAAATCAAAAAGATCAAGCTATCTAGTAAATCTGACACCAAACGTATGGATGAACTGATACAGAGGAACGAGAATTTGCAGCAGATAATAGTGGAGGAAGATGAGAAACGTGATAAACTGGTAAAAGAGCTAGATGATTTGAAGTCAATGAAAAATCAAATGCTAACAACAATTAGTACACTTGAGAATGATAATGATGTATATGCTAGTGAGAATAAAAAGATCAACAAAGAATTATTCCAGTTCAAGCAGCGTAAAACGCCTTAATTATGAGAAAATCTTTAATTTTTTTCTTAAATTCGGAATTATTTAGTTGTATTACATGCTCTGGTAGTTTGTTAAAAAGTTTTACAGCATGATATCCAGGTCCACCCTGACATCTCTGTAAACGATGGTAGATGGGTCTGAAGTTATTTTTGTTTCTCGTGTCATGGCTGTGAAAATCACCATTACACATAAATGAATCATAATGGTCCCTAACATAAACCAGATTTTGCAGGATATACTCACAGGGCAATGTCAAAATTCTGTTGTCAATAAAAGCCTGCTTGCAGTCATCTCGATAGCCCAAACCAGCCACTATTCTAACAACAGCCCTTCTCTGCATAGAGAAAACCCTTTGTGCTCCATTTGCATGACCCCATATTAGCAAAGCATAACCTATATGTGAGTGTAGCAAAGAAAATTATGTTTGTTTTGTAACTCTAGATGAGACACATCTTGCCAAATTTCTTAATAAAAAAGTGTTTTTACAAAGCTTATTTGAAATTATTTCAGTGTGTGCATCCCAAAGAAGTTTTTGGTCAAGATGCACTCCTAAGAATTTTACACTGTTGGTCATGGGTTCTATATTTTTTAGAGAAAAAGTATAGTTTTGGGTTTTAGATTCATTCAAAAAGAGTTTGTTAGCAGCAAACCATTGCCTAGCCCTCAACTGTGCCTCCCCCGACATACAGACAGCTGTTGGTAGATCTGGATGCTGAACTTGACCTGTGGTATCGTCCGCAAATTTTACATACTTTTCGAACTCCGCTATTTTGGGTAGATCATTAATATAGATTAGGAATAGAATAGGACCGACAATTGAGCCCTGTGGTACGCCTATGTTTATTTCTCGTTCGCTCGAATTAATGTCATTATAGTTAACAATCTGAGTTCGTTTAGTCAGATAGGATTTTATTAGATCCACACTGTCGTTTGAAAATTTGTAAAAAGGCAGTTTTTTAAGCAGGATATCGTGCGAGACACAGTCAAAGGCCTTGCTCAGGTCACAGAAGGTGGTAACTGTGTGTTGAGAGCTCTCAAAACCTTCCATTATACCTTCTACCAATTTTAAAATTGCTAAAGTTGTATTCTTGCCCCTCCTAAAGCCAAACTGACTATTACTAAGTAGGTCATTTTGCTCTAGGTAACTCGATATTTGTATAGCTATGCATTTTTCAAGAATCTTCGATAAAACTGGCAGGAGTGAGATCGGTCTGTAGTGATGACAGATCAGAGGCACAGCAAATTCTGTCTAACTTGTTTTTATCATTTGACCTAGGGATGTATGTTAACGAACCTACTAGAATAACTGTTCATTCTCAAACGAAAATCGATTATCTGTGTTCAAATTTTGTCTTAAAGCAAATGTTTGTTAGCTTTAGTGTAATTCCTGTAGGCATTTCGGATCACGAGGCAGTATAAGCAAAATTTCAACTTGCGATAAATAAACCACCAAAATATAAAGTTGGTAGACTACTTAGCAGCAACAATTATAAAAAATTTAAAGATATTTGCAAGGAATTAAATTGGCCAGCAGTTTTGAATTGTCAATCACCACTAAACGAATACCAAAAATTAGTAACTGATGCATTTTTTAAATCTTTTCCATTACAAAAAATTAAGCAAAAGAAAAGTAAACTTTGGATTACTCCCGTTATTAAAGTTTCATCAAAAAACATGGGTTCGTTACAAAACATTCGCAAATTTACTGATCGTCCTCAGTTCATAAGTTATTTCTGCAGATATAGAAAAATTTACAAAAGTGTTTTAAAATCAGCTAAGGAAAAGTTTTATCAGAATAGAATAAACTCCTCCAAAAATGCCAGCAAAGAAAACTGGAAAATAATTAATCAGTTAACTGGTAAAAACTCAGTTCTTCAAACAGATGTTAAATTAGATCCCAATATTCTCAACAACTTCTACTGTAGTGTTGCTGATACTTTACAACAAAACTTGAAAAGTAATGTGGATCCTGGTTCTTATTTATTGGATGTTAAAATAAATGACACATTTGTACTGGAAACTACAAACATATTAGAACTTAATGAAATCTTTAGAGGAATAAAAAACAATAAATCCAGTAGGCACAATAATGTTTCAATAAATTTGCTTAGAAACTTGCCTGATAATGCATTATATGTCTTGTCTGAATGTATTAATATTTCATTTTTAACAGGAGTATTTCCAGACTGCCTGAAAAAAGCTATTGTGTTGCCTCTTTATAAGGGTGGCGAATTGGACAACCCATGTAATTATCGACCAATATCACTTCTCTCGACGTTGTCAAAAATAGTTGAAAAGTTAGTTTAAGAAATAATGTTAAAATATTTTTCAAAACACAACATAATAAGTGACACTCAATTTGGATTCCAACCATTAAAGGGCACCCATGATGCAATGTTTTGGAACAGGTATTTGTCAGTCTTAATGAAAGTGAGCTTGTCGCCGTTGTGTTTTGTGATTTCTCTAAAGCCTTTGATTGCGTAAATCATAAAATAATGCTTAAAAAACTAGAAATTTATGGCTTCGGAGGAATCTCATACTCATGGTTTGAATCTTATTTCTCGGGAAGAGAACAATTTGTTAAGATTGGTGATACTCAGTCATCAAACTTGGCTGTGACCAATGGTGTTCCACAAGGATCTGTGTTGGGACCAATATTGTTTTTACTTTATTTAAATGATATTAATCACCTCCCCATTAGAGCTAAAATAACATCATTCGCTGATGACATTACTCTGTCCTGAAACGGAAAAAATATTGAAGAGTTGAAAAAGATTATTTCTGAAGACCTAAATCTTGTAAAGAGCTGGTGTGACTCTAACTTGCTTTGTTTTAACTCTAAGAAAACCAACATATTGATATTTAAATTTTTTTTTGATGATTTATTATTAGACACACACACAATTGAAAATAAAACTAGCTGTAAATTTCTTGGTGTTCATGTTGATACTCAACTTAAGTTTAATGAGCACGTTACAAATCTAAACAAACGATTGGCAAGTGGTTGCTATGCTGTAAGAATAGCGTCAAATGAACTTGGTTTGAATACTGCTAAGTTGGTTTATTTCTCGTTGGTTGAGTCTCATATCAGGTATGGCATTGCATTTTGGGGTAACTGTTCTAATAAATTGTTTGATTCTGTTTTTGTCATTCAAAAGAGGGCAGTGCGCTATTTGTGTAAGGTTGGATATTGGGAGCATTGCAAGCCACTATTTTTAAAACATAAAATACTTACAGTATGCTATATATTTATCATGGAAACTGCTTGCCTTATGCACAAAAAACATTATGATGAGTTAGAATATCCAAGAACTTATCCAACTAGGCAACTTCTTAAAATTCAGCTTCCTATACTCAAGACTGCATTGACGCAAAATTCACTAATTTATAAAAGTAGGCAAATTTTTAATCATCTGCCTGTTAACTTAAGGCAGATAGGTGGTTTTAAAAAGTTTAGACTAGAGCTCAAAACATTTTTACATGGAAAAGCCTACTATCATATTAATGAATTTTTAAATGAAAAATTTTAATTTTGTTTGTTTCATTGTTTTGTTTTATTCTGACCGCAACCTTTATGTTTTTTCTGTATTGGCTGTACCTTCTATATGACTCTATAGTTTGATGTAGTAAAAATTCGAGTAAAAATTGTACATGTGTTGCTTAGGATTATGCTTTGACATTTATGTTTATGTTTATTTTTTATTTTATTGATTGTACCTCTTTTTTTTTATAACCCGATAATTTTTAATTACTTGCAGATTATTTAAGATCATGCTTTGTCAATGAAATTTATTTTCCGACAATAATAGCTATTTATGTACCAAGGGGATTATGTAGATTATAATGCCCGAAGGCGAAACTAGCCCGAGGGCCTATGGCCCGAGGGATATATTTCGCCTGAAGGGCATTATAATCTTATAATCCCCGTGGTGCATACAATGCTTTATTTTCTACTCAACACAATGTTTTTTCATCAATTTATTATTAACAAAATCAGTTAAACTTGTGTGACAGAATATTGTTTTGTATTTTGACATGTACCTGTACCTGTACCTGTACCTGCGACCTGTACATAGAAACGAAATAAATTAATATATCTATAAACATCTCATAAGGCAAGGCAACGGTGGTGGTCCTGTGGGTTAACGCGCTGGTCTACATGGGAAACGTTGATGGTAGACCGGGTTCGAATCCTGGCTAGACCGAAAATTATTTTCGGTCAGACATTTAGTGGCTGCCTAGGGTAAAGTGCAAATTAATAGAACAACAACAGCAAAAACACCTTAAGGTATTATAAGCGGGCGTTATAGATCATAACGCCCGCAAAAGCGGGCGTTATGGATCAGGTTGTTATAGGTGTGTTAACGTCAGTGTTACCAGATTGGGGGATTTTCCCCCAAATTTGGGGGATTTTCAAGTCGATGGGGGAAAATCTGGGGGATAGTTTTTTCTAGGGGATTTTTTGGGGGTAAGAATTTTCGCTATTGGGGGAAATTGGGTATATTTCAATGAATAAAACTAAAGTAAAAAATGTATTAAAACAACTGCGCCATCTATTTTTTCAATCAAGTTCCAATAAAAATGATACAGTTTGCTTCTTCTCGAGAGGAACGCAAACGCTCAGTTCTAGATCTATTTTAATTTGTAATGACAAATGACAGTTGACTTGACAAATCGGATCGGGGGAATCCCCAACGACCGACGTTGCTTGCATTGTTTATTTTTTATTTTGCGTTTTGCATTTCTTTGCGGTTATAGTGCGTAGTGCTCTAAGTTGCTGTATTCTAAATTTTAATACAGCTTAATAATATAATAATAAACTATCCAAACTTCTTGGTACAACTGTACTTATCTGTTCTGTCACCAGTCACAACATTTTATTTCATTTGTCATTTGTCAATTGTCATTTTATTTTTGGGATTAGAAAAATATAAACAAATAAAAAAGTGGTAAGGGTATGAGTTTTATTTTAAAATATTTAACGAATTTGTCTTTTTTTTTTTTTTGCAAGTATGAGTCGAGAATAAATCTATATTTATTTATTTGGGGGATTTTAGTTGACAAACAGTGATTTTTGGGGTATTTTTGAAATCCTTTGGGGGAAATTAGTTATAACCATCTGGCAACCCTGGTTAACATATTTCGTTTCCTAGGTATTATGGATCTTTAATAGTAAAGTAGAAAATAAAGTATATTTTGATTGATTGATTTGATTAAATGTGTCAAAGTTGATTTGCCAGATAGGCCAGAAAATTTTAATACCGCGGCACTTACGAAATTATGTACACCACACTTAAAGCCGTCTGGAATTTGATTTGACATATATACTGTCATTATTATACGAGGGTCAACCTGCCAAATTTCCATGGATAATGCTACTCCAATAATAAGTGAAAAGCATATACCTACCTTGTATGTTATATTTTTGTATGTAGGTCCAATTCCTTTATCAATGAAATTTTAATTTTTGATGCTGAAGCATATTTCAAGCCTTCAAGGCTTATTTAAAATTCAGTTCCAGATTTGTTACATAGTTACTAAGTTCCTACACTACACTGGATATGACTTGCTGATGGTCCATTTTAGCTTATTTTATATATTGACTACCGGCTTTTTGAAAGTTCACTGAATGTATTTTATGTAGATTAACTTTGTATTATTTCGTGTATTTAATGGTGAAATAAATTTTATAAAAAAAACTACAAGAACACAGGTATAATTTTTCGAAGCCTTCCATTCCTTCAAAAAAAAAAAACAAATCTTCAACTTATGATACATAAAACAGAACTTACCTGACGAATAATTAATTTTTGTAAACTCTCCGGTGTGTTTCACGCAGTTCGCAAGAACGCTTTGAACGCCAATTAAATTATTATTCAATTCCATTTCTATGCAAGAAAATAACAATAATTATCTAAAAATTATTAATGAGAAAAATCGAAAGGGATTCACATCACATTCCTCAAATCAAAAATATCATATCAACAAAACAAAACCTAAAGTCCTTTGTTGTTGAAGGTTAGGTTGTAGTAAGATCTGCCTAAAAAAGAACAAGTAGCAACGTAGCAACGGCCTATATTAAAAATTAGAAAAGACGTACTCCGATTATTGTGATTTTTATGTTTTGTCTCTTTCATTCTTTCCTTGAAAGAGAAATAAACATGAATGTTAGCACAAAGAAAATCCTTGAAGAAAAAAAAAACGTAAATACAAACACCGTTTTTTAGTGTTGTTATATGTTTTGTGTTTGTATTTTGAACTTGGAAAAGGGCTAGAAAGCTCTAGGTAAGAAATATACTTTTTTTTGGTATTTTCTATTCAATAATTTGAATTTGAATTTGAATACCTACTACACATCATAAAAGAAAAAGTTTGTAGCTTTGTTCATACTTTGTAATTGTAGCCGATTGCCTGTTGCTTTTTAGAGCTTGTATCTGTAATCTGTACATGTATATTTAAATGAAATCACATTCATGATGCATGGTTGGCGGAAGACCTATTGGGGTAGGTACTTAAAGGGAACGGAACAGGAAACAGCAATGCTGCCCTTGGCTGGGTAATTCCCCAAAAATCGGGTATTTCCGACTAGTATTCGGGTAAAATATTTATGTGGGTAAAATCGGGGAATCTGGAAATACAGCACTATTCTTCTTTTATTTTTTATTTTTAAATAATATTTTGAAATTCTGAATACGCGGGCCAGATTTTCACATTGAAATTGAAAGTGCAACTGTGTAGACGGCAAACTAAGACGACGTTCCGTAAGTTAACCAAGATTCTTGGTTTTTTCGGTTCCCGTTCCGTAACCTAACCACTCCCGAAATCTGGTTAGGTTATGAAACGCGGTTCCACACATAAACCGCATTCTCAGGAACCAGACTGTCACCAGTCACCATAGACGAACCGCTCCATACCAATCGGTAACTCTGGTTAAGATACGGAACGCCGCCTAAATTGAACTGATAGCGATTTCCATTTGCAGAATCAGTGCAAAATGTGTCTTTATCCTTTTATTTCACATAATTTTAGAAAAAGATGCGAATACATTCAATTCGCAGTTTTCAGTTTCAATGTGCGGGTAAAATTGGGTATTTTGTGAGATTGGAAAGGGTAATGAGAATTTTCAGGTCCGGCAACACTGGGAAACAGGGAACTCACCACCTGAAAAAATTTAGAATTGATTTGAAGAAATATTCTTGAAGAGCAAAGTTTTCCGAGTCCAAAAATATATAGTTTTTCTATATTTGGCTGAGCTTTTTCCAACATATTTACCTCTTGAAAGGATAACGCCTCGGATAACGCACACCTAACATGGGATTTTTGGGCTCTATGGATTTTGCCCATTTTTTGATATGTTGTAGAGGATTTAATTTTTAACAACATTTAAATGGGACGAACTCTTGTAGATATTACGGTCTTTGAGATATGAGAGTTGAAAGATGAACTTTTTTACGACTTTTTGTGTGGAAAGTATATTAAATACAGCAGGGGGGGTTTATTTAAAACGTGCAATTCAAATACGTCTGACTAAGTCGCAATTTTTACCGGTGAAATACAAAAAAATGCACATGTGGCTTATTTGAAACTTTCGTCGACGCATTTCGCTAAATTCGTCGACGCAAGATTGCATTTGACATGCGTCACCTCTAGAGCTCGTGCATTTCCAAATTGCACGCGAAAGTTATTAAAAATTTAAGTTTAGTCGACCAAGAATATTCTTGGCCTCATGGAATTCGAAAATATTGTTAATTTAAATGCTCTAGAAAGGGCCGAATTGTATAACCATAAACGCAAAGGCTTCAGAAATCCAAGAATAGATGTATGCATTAACAATGCTTAAGTAATGATGGGGAATTTATAAAAAACTTTCGACTTTCAAAAGAATGTTTCGAGATTCCTTCCATGAAAAGCAGTTCGAAAATTTTCTCGACAAAAGGGCCGGATATTTGTGCAAAAATTCGACCAAGAGTTCTTTTTGTTTTTTGGTAACAAATCCGGACCTTCTCTTATTGGCACTTGCCCCCGCACTTTCCATCCTTTTTGCGGTATTGCCTACACTTATAGAAAGAATAAACTAAGATAATATCAAGAAAAAAAAACACAAAACTCCAACTAAACACGAAACTGTATGCACGGAAATAATCAAAAAAAGTTGTTTACATTAAACAATTTCAAATTTGACATTTCAATGCATCGTTCCGTTTGGTCATATGAAATTTTCTAACAATTTTGAAACAATAGATAGAGAATCATTGATAATGAAATTAAAACAAATTGGCATAAATAATAGAGCACTGGACTGGCTTAGTGATTACATGAATAATAGAAAGCAGGTAACAAAAATAAATAACCATATATCTTCAGAACTATCAAATACCAGCGGCGTACCACAGGGAAGTACATTGGGCCCATTGTTATTCTTAATTTATATTAATGATGCAGTTAAAGAGATTAATAATTGTTCAATACATATGTTCGCAGATGACACATTGTTATGTTTCAGTTTGAATGATTTGAATCATTTAACTGAAACTATTAATTTGCAGTCTCGTTTTGTCCTCGCCAGAGTGTGGGCGGTTGGTTTAAGGAGCTCAAAGAGCTTCACCGGGTGGTGCACTAGAGGCGTGTAGAGACCAAATTTTGGCTCACCTCCGCGAGTAAAAACCGAGATTCATCGCCATCCGTGGATTTGTTTGCGTCTTTTTGACTAAGCCGGCTCAGATTCCTAGATAAACAGAAGGTTCACGCGTGGTTACGTTGGCAAAATGGCGGCCAGAGTCTGAGACTCGTGAAAACGCTGTTTGTTTTGACAGAAAATGGTTATATCCGGTTTCAGCGATTGATCTAGGCAAATCCTGGATGTGCCTTTCACATTAAAAAAAAAAATTGAAGATAGAAGAAAAGAGTGAAATAAATAGGGGACCTATGATATGGCCTAGAGCCAGACAACATCAGGGTCGCCACGAAATCGTGCTGGCAAATTGCCTCAGTAGCAGCGCCATTAAAACAAGCAAGCAAGCAACTATTAATTTGGAGCTTGCACAACTACACAAGTGGTTTAATAGCATGTCATTAAAGTTAAACATACAAAAAACAAAATTTATGCTTATAGGGAGTGATACATTTCAAAAACAATTTAAATTGAGTAACTTGAGTATAAAAGTGGAAAACACTACTTTAGAGGTAGTAGAAAAAACTAAATATCTTGGTTTTATTGTGGATAATCATCTGACTTTTAAGGATCATGCATTGTATATAATTGACAAAATAACCAAAAACGTTAATTTTTTGTCGCGAGTGTCGCCGTTCCTGTCACGATGGTCGAAGGTGGCTGTCTTCAATACACTGGTCCTGCCACATCTTGTTTTTAGTTCATCTATACTCTATCTTGCCAATAAGAATGAACTGAATAGGTTACAAAAACTTCAAAATAGGAGTATGCGAATTATATTAGCTGCAAAAAGGGATACACCCATAAAAAATATGCAAAGGGAACTAAACTGGCTATATGTGGAAGTATTTTTACAATATCAGATATTAATACTTGTCTATAAAATAAAAAATCGTTTAACTCCCAACTACTTATCAGAGAAACTTGTTACAAATGAAACTGTACATACATACCCAACAAGAAGCAAACACAATTTTTATGTAACAAAAAAGAATAGAGCAAGTACTGAGAAAGCGGTATTCCACAAGGGCTTGATTGTGTTTAATTCTTTACCTGATCATATCAAGAATATTTCAAAATTAAATTTATTCAAAACAAAATTGAAAAAACACTTAATAGGGGAATGATAAGAAATGTATTGGCATAAGGTTGAATTTTTAATTTAGGTCAGTTAAATAGGTGTAGCATAGGGAGCAAATTTGTATAACACTTGTTTCTTTATTTTATTTTTTAGTTTTAAGTTTTTTTTATTAGTCTTTTTTGTGAAATTGTAAAAAATAATGTATATTAGCCAAGTGCTAAATAAAGAAAATTATTACAATGTCATTGCTTAGAATCTTTTACAGGACACGTTGCCAAGTTGAGTAGTGCAAATTTGAAAATTCACGATTTACAAAATGCACAAGCTTTCAAATAAGCCGATCGTGAATTTTCAGAATTCGTCGACGCACATATTTCGACCGACTGCGTCGCATGTGACAGATTTGCACGGATTTCAAATAAACCCCCCCAGTCGGTCGAAATATGTGCGTCGACGAATTCTGAAAATTGTCCATCCAATACCGCAAAAAGGATGGAAAGTGCGGAGGCAAGTGCCAATAAGAGAAGGTCCGGATTTGTTACCAAAAAACAAAAAGAACTCTTGGTCGAATTTTTGCACAAATATCCGCCCCTTTTGTCGGGAAAATTTTCGAACTGCTTTTCATGGAAGGAATCTCTAAACATTCTTTTGAAAGTCAAAAGTTTTTTATAAATTCCCCGTCATTGCCCAAGCATTGTTAATCTATTCTTGGATTTCTGAAGCCTTTGCGGTTATGGTTATACAATTCGGCCCTTTCTAGAGCATTTAAATTAACAATATTTTCGAATTCCACGAGGCCAAGAATAGGTATTCTTAGTCGACTAAACTTAAATTTTTAATAACTTTCGCGTGCAATTTGGAAATGCACGAGCTCTAGAGGTGACGCATGTCAAATGCAATCTTGCGTCGACGAATTTAGCGAAAGAATAAACTAAGATATCAAAAAAAAATACGAAAAACTCCAACTAAACACGAAACTGTATGCACGGAAATAATCAAAAAAAGTTGTTTACATTAAACAATTTCAAATTTGACATTTCAAGGCATCGTTCCGTTTGGTCATATGAAATTTTCTAACAATGTCATTGGTTAGAATCTTTTACAGCACACGTTGCCAAGTTGAGTAGTGCAAATTTGAAAATTCACGATTTACGAAATGCATAAGCTTTCAAATAAGCCGATCGTGAATTTTCAGAATTCGTCGACGCACATATTTCGACCGACTGCGTCGCATGTGACAGATTTGCACGGATTTCAAATAAACCCCCCCAGTCAAAATATTGACAAATTCACATATTTCACGTCACTGTACAAATGTCAACACAGGCTAAGGCCGAGACGTGCCGGAACCGTTAGACAAGGAAAGAGAGGGGACTCGTATCACAGCAGGTGAAAATGAAGCAATTTGCCACCAAAAAATGGCTGCTTTTTTCATAACAAAACCTAGAAAACATATTGTTTTTTGCCTGTTAAATGTAATCCCGTCGACTTTTTTTTTCTCTGCGGGTTTTGCAGCCATATTCTAGCAATCCACCATGCTGAATATCACAAAAAATGTTAGTCTGAACTAAAATTCGCATAGCGACACAATGAAAGTTTGTCGCCATTATTTGGTGGCATTTGGTCACAACCAGCTGCTAGTGCAGGTAAAGGATGTTACGCGTCCTCTCTCTTTCCTTGTCTAAGCCGGGACCGCACTGGAGCCAATGTTGGCGTCAGTGCGGTCCCGGTCCACATTTGTTGACTGAGGTAAAAATATGTGAATCTGTCAATACTTTGACCAATGACATTGGATCTATGCATTGGATAAACACCAGTATCGACCAGTATTTGGTATAGGTACTCTCCACACAAAAAGTCGCAAAAAAGTTCATCTTTCAACGCTTATATCTCAAAGACCGTAATACCTACAAGATTTTGTCCCATTTAAAAGTTGTTAAGAATTAAGCTAGAGAGAATTAGCTAAATCCTCTACAACATATCAAAAAATGGGCAAAATCTATAGAGCCTAAAAATCCTATGTTAGGTGTGCATTATCCTTTCAAAAATACCGAGAAAAATACTATCAGGAAACCGAGTGCCTCAAATTTTACCTGCAGCTTTCACATTTACAGGACAGGTAGAAATAAGGTTTACAAAATCTAAGTCAGTAGGATGGTATTTTCTCGAGTATTTTCACAATTTTTAGAGCTAGATATGTTGCAGACGTTCAATTTTTGTTTCTGACTTGATTCTAAAAATTAAGCCAAAACTCAATAACTTTTGTATTTTCACCTTTCTTCTACCTGTAAAGGTAAAGGCTGGGAAGTCAAATTAGAACCGGACATCCTGTCGGAGGCGAGTGACGATTTTCAGTACTTATTTTCCCAGTCAGACAATATGGATAGAATTGTAGGGTTAGTAATACTAAGCAAAATACATATATTTTTTGGGGGGGTTTTCCGATGGGTTGAGGCGCAAAATGCGTTAAAGCTTACGAATGCATGGTCCTTTTTTTTCTCAGTGATAAAAATAGGTCTACTAATGAGAAGTATACTGAAGTTTCGTAAAAAAATAGTCTGGCTAATCTGTGAGTATGGATAATATGTTTCGCAAGTGAAAATTTGAAGATCCGAAAATTATCAACCAGACTCACTGCCACTATCTGAGATAAACCAAATTGCTATTTTCATAGACTTTATGTTCTATTGTAGTAAATGCGAAATATTTATGTCTGGGAAAAAGAAGCGTACTTTTATTTTTCATTGATTTTGTGAACCCACCCGAAAAATTTTGCCAGACTCAAAAATTCTTGCTTTGTATCTGGAGAACAAACTATATACTAGATACTAACTGGGAAAATAAGTGCTAAAAAAATTCATTGCCTCCTGGACTATACCTATAAAAAAAATCCTATTCACAATCTGTAGTCCAAAGGTACAGGTAAGTTTATCACCTTTCCCTATCAAATAGCATTGAAAGGTGATAAATTTTACCTGTACCTGTGTACATCGGATTGTGAATGGATAATATATGCTTTCCACTTATTATTGGCGTAGCATTATCCATGGAAATTTGACAGGTTGACCCTCGTATAATAATGACATTTGATGACAAAATATTTTTCAAATTTCAGGGTTATGAAACAGAAAGCCGAGTTGCCAGAATGTGTAAAATATCTGAGTAAATTCAAATAGTAAAATTATTCAATTTATTGATTAAACCTAACCATAACAGTAAGCTCAATAGCATAAATATGTTTTTGCAGTAACTTTTTTTTCGGGTTTGGTCCAACGGCATTTCTTCTATTTTTATTTTTTTATTTCTTCTTCTTCTGGACGTGCCTATCCCTTATGAATGTCGGCGATCATCGATTATTATGGCGATGTCCACTTAATTCGCAGCAATATGGAAGAGTTGTGGCGAGCTTTTATCAAACAATGTTCTGAGATTTTTCCGTCATGATATTCTTCTTCTTCGTGGTACTCTCTTTCCAAATATCTTCCCTTGCAGGATCGATTGTAACAAAACCTTATCTTTTTCAAAGGGTTGTAAGGCATGGGATCTTACCCACATATCGGCAATTTTTACATAAGGCCATTTTTTGAGAAAGTGTTAATATACTTAAGCCTACATTTTCAGTTATATAACCTCAACTATAGGTTACTTAAATGACGTAGGTATTAGAGAACCAATTCTGTAAAGCGTTTTCTTTAAAAATAATCTTGTATGTTGCCTTGCTTGAGTCCAATACCTCACCAGGGAGACATTGGAGCAAAATAGGGGAGATTTTGGTCATTTTTGTGTCGAAGCTTTGGTCGAAGTCTATGTTATGTTTAACCAACCATTCCTGCATTTTGTCTTTCTTTGAAGAGAATGAAGGTGGTTTATCCTTCTGCTCTGAATGATATGGAGCGTTGTCCATGATTATTACACATTTCCCTTCAAATAAATTCAATGCAGGAATTAGTTGATCAACGACCCATTTTTGGAAGATGTCCGCGAATCTAGAAAAAAATCGCACCCATCTAAAAACCCAGAACTACTCCCCGCATGCAAAATAGTAAAACGTTTCCCCTCTGACTTAATTTTGGATGGGTTGCTTTTCATATCAGATTCGTGTATCCATCGACGAACTTGAGATCCATTTTGGTAGATCCAAGTTTCATCTAAATACACGAATCTGATATTTTCGTTTGAATGTTTATATTGGAGGTATTTCCGCAAAAATGTAATTTTGGCAGCAAGAACATGTTTCTGCTGACATAAAATTTTGCGTCCATTTACTAATTTAAATTTATATCCTAGAGATTTTAAAGTTTTATATAAACTTGTTTGCCCTCCCTTAAATTCCAAATTTTCTTTTAATGTAATGTAAAATATTCATTTTTAGAATTGTATTTCCAAAAGTCCATTTGTCGTTGTAAATCTTCTTTAAACATTCGGTCCATAATAGTCTGTCTTTTTCGGTCGGCCTAAAGGTTTTTTGATTGTATATCGTCCAGTCAAAACATGGTGCATTTAATAAAAATAGTTTATTTCAAGGAAAAGGTAAAATATTATATTTCACCAAGTAATTATTTTGAAAAATAACTAGAACAGATGAAACATATAAATTCCTACATTCTACATTCTACATTCTTGAAAATTTAAAAAATAGAAAAAAATTAAAAACACAAATAAAAAAATCATCACTGCAAACCAAATTACGTCAAATCTAAATTGTAATTATCTTTTTCTACTTGCGTGCGCAAAGTTATTACTTTGCGCACTCATTTGCGTGCGCAAAGTTGAACTTTGCGCACGGAAACTCTTTGCGCACTCATTTTTGTTACACATAGTAACCGCATTTATACTCGATTTTTCAATTTTTTGTGGGTTTCTGAATGAACTTATATTCAGAAAGAAGGGTCTGATGTTATTTTTGTTCCAAGAAAGGCATTCAGGTAATGTTAAGTTTTTTTAATTTGACACTTTCCGTATTAAGGAGTGAGCGGAGGAAAAATCCAGCAAAAATAGATGTGAGGTCAGGTGACCGTTAGTATCACTTTGCGCACTTGTTAGGAAAATAACTATTAAGAACTGTGAATCTATTTGATGCAACGTGACGGTCTAAGAAGTTCACTTCATATCAATCAACTCTTCTGATAATTTTCGCTGCCTAATTTCTGACACTACTTTTACCGTAAACTTTGTTATTATGGAACATGTTTCTGGAAGTTCTTTGTAATCAAAATTTTTCTCGTCGTTGATGAAAATTAATTAACCTTCTGATAAATTATCTTTACATTCAATTCGATCCTCCTCCATATCCCTAATCGCTGTCTTCGGGAGTGTCAGTGGCAATCATGCATCTACCATCTATGGCACAGGATAGTTTTTTGATGTTGATGGTTGTGGCTCTAGGTTGCCTTTTTGATGTGGATAGTTAGTTGCGGCTCTGGATTTGAATAATTATTATAGATGATGGGAGCCGGTTGATCCATTACGTGAGAGGAGAAAAAGTCTTCTTCTTTGAAGATGTATCGATAAAATGGCATTATTTCAGTGCATCTGAAACCTGATTTTTTTGTTTGTTGGTGCAGCGGTTCTAACCCAAGCTTGTTAACATGTCACAAGCAAATCCCAGAGCACCACATCCCGAAACACCTTGCATCATTCTCTTGGCGTCATAGCGTATGCGGCGAAACGGAAATACTCAAATTGGCGGCAAAGCTGTTCCGCTGGAAGAGATTATTCCTACTTGCGCAATCAATTCACCTCTTTCACGAGAAGTGGCTTCTTTCCAAAAATTTCAGGAACTCGTTGTACCGTCGTTACACCAGTCTACAAAAAATAATTTAAAATAACATGAGTGGTTCAAAAAAGATTAAATTTTACCTCATCTAAATTATAAATTTGCATGAGTTCTAGAGTTCGTTTGGGCATATTCATAAACTAATCGCCTTGTTGCGTTTGGCTTCAGACCGTAAAATATAGAGGAACATTCCAGTGGATATTTCTCTTAAGCGTTTTTCATCTGCATAGAAAATACTTATGACGTTATAAAATTTGGTGTAACATAACATTTTCGAGACCTTTTTCTTGGACTTGTCTGACATAGTTCAACCCGGTTACCAACCCTGGATTTCTTTACTCCATTTTTTTCCTATCTGGATAGGACATGTTATTGTCAATTCAACTAGCTTGTTTCATGGAATCAAGTCAGAACTCCCTGTCAGTCTTTTTCTATGTTCTTATGAGTGTTCTTATTGTTATGTTCTTGCTGAACTGAAATGGAATATAATAATATGTTTCAACCATCATGTTGCCTTAAGTTTTTGTTGCAGTTTTTCTTTTTGAAGGGAAGCTATGGACAACAAGGGGAGATCCTGTGCAGCCTCTCCCCACTTTATCGGAATAGCCTAAAAATATCAAAACTTCCCATTGGTATTTTCGTTCTGTGAAAACATAAACCTTATCGGTTAACCTTGCTTTCTACTCTGACACAAAAAGTTAAACAAATACCATTAAAATAAATAATAAAATACTTACCTCGCGTCTTTGAAATATTAGATCAACAATGCCAGAAAAACAAAATTCCCATGAAAAGCTTTTTCAAGAAAAAAAAATATTTCACAAAAACAATCTGATCTGTGCCAGTTGACCATTCTGGAGATATTGTTGACGCCTTGGCGTGATAGATCAGAAAGCCGCAAGAGGCGGGAAATATTAGCGTGTCCATTGTCTCCCAGTGTCCCGATTCTATCCACCCTCCTCTTATAGTTTTGTCAAAGTAATAGTTCAAATTCAGATCCGTTTTTAGTCCGTCTTATTCAGCTTTCACCATTTCACTTGAAGAATTAGATACCTCCTCAGATTCAAACAACATTTCTGAATCCGAATCGCGAATCGGAATCGGATTCTCCAAGAGAAATAATGAAAGGAGGAATATTTTTGAAAGGTAAGTCTCCCATGTATTTTGTCCAGTCTTTTGGAATAATTCTGTCACAATGTCTACAAAAATTCGTTCACATGTCTGAGGTACATTTTGAAAGAGATTCACGCCATACCCTCGCAACCCTATCCGTGGATGGTGGCTGCGAAGTTATAGTTTTATTATAGAAGTTAGAAGTTATTACAAATCCCCCATGCCGTTTCAATAGGATTATATTGGCAATGATAAGGAGGTAATCTAAGAACTTCGTGGCCGTGGCTTTTCAAAATGTCAATTTTGTATTGTTTTGGTCTATTCCGAAATGGCTGAGTTAGGTCCCATAGTTGTTTTTTGGTCATTTTTGTGTCGAAGTCTACGTTATGTTTAACCAACCATTCCTGCATTTTGTCTTTCTTTGAAGAGAATGAAGGTGGTTTATCCTTCTGCTCTGAATGATATGGAGCGTTGTCCATGATTATTACACATTTCTCTTCAAATAAATTCAATGCAGGAATTAGTTGATCAACGACCCATTTTTGGAAGATGTCCGCGTTCATGGTATTGTGGTAGTCTCTCTCATTGATTCTACCCAGAACTACTCCCCGCATGCAAAATAGCGAGGGGTCAACCACTTCCCGAAATACATGTACAATTGGCCCGAATTACCTCCGAAATACTTCGAAGTGCCTATAAATACCGTAAAGTACGTCGAAATACCAGGTATTCCCGTCCAAGTACGAGAAATCCCATGGAATAACCGTCGAAGTACCCGAAATACCCTCAAATTACCGCGCGAAGTCCCGCAATACTAAAAAAATTCTCGTTTATAACGATTCTTCTTGTGGATCACAGTGAAGAATTTTTGCTTGGATTTTTGTATCTTTTGATATGATGGATTATATTCGGATTCGGACACACAAACAACAATTAAATCAATAGTTGCAGGAATAAGAATAAAACATTAACATCAACGGAATGAGAAGTGTGACTTCTCCAAAAATCATACAAAAAACAGGCTGTTCCATTCAAAAAACCGCTCATGCATGGTGTAACTCTTTGGTTTTTGGTTCAAATGATTTTTTAGTCTCATTTTTGAGTTCTCCAGAAAAAAAAATGTTCCAATTGGCTATTTTCAATGTTCTCAAAAATACAGGGAAAGTCAAAAATAATCCCTTGTCAACTGAGTTGTCAACCCATATTCAGTCCTCGTTGGATGACCGATGATCTTGTACTCTTAACAACTAAAGGGTCATTTACATCCACTTAACGTAACTTAACGTACGGAAAATTATAATTAACGTACGACACTGATAATTTACAGACTAGTGCAATCTGTGTGTCATTCATAATTATTATTGAAATCAACGTACGGATTTCCTCAAGTTGAAGTTGGTTCAGTTTTCCATGTGGTACGTTGATTTTCTTAATTTTTAAGTGGATATAGATATAAACAACTACAGATATACATGATCATCAACTTTTCTTTATTATTAATTTTCTGTATGTTAAGTTGAGTGGATGTAAATGACACTTTCATAATACGGATTACTGATACATATCAGGTAGTATATCTTTCCATTTGTTTCAATTAATCTGCAGTAAATCCAAATTATGTAAGTAAGCATGTTTAGCCCTCGATTTAGCCTGTTCGAAGATGGACTATAATTTTCATTCTATAATATTTCAATTTTGGGTGATAAAGAATAAATTATTCTCGGTGCATAAAAAAAAATACTTATAATTTTAAATAGCGCGAAATAACTCGGCTTACCGCGAAATACTTCCGAATTACCTCGAAATACTTCGAATTACCTCGAAATACTTAGAATTATCTGCAAATATTCCGAAATACTCGGCAATACCACAAAAAACTGGGTTCGAATTATCACCACCGAAATACTTTGAATTTCGCGAAATACTTGCGAAATACCGACATTTTCGCAATACGTGTACACATTTTTACAGAGTAGTTGACCCCTCGCAAAATAGTGAAACGTTTTCCCTCTGACTTAATTTTGGATGGGTTGCTTTTCATATCAGATTCGTGTATCCATCGACGAACTTGAGATCCGTTTTGGTAGATCCAAGTTTCATCTAAATACACGAATCTGATATTTTCGTTTGAATTTTTATATTGGATTTATTTCCGCAAAAATGTAATTTTGGCAGCAAGAACATGTTTCTGCTCACATAAAATTTTGCGTCCATTTACTGCTTTAAATTTATATCCCATAGATTTTAAAATTTTATATAAACTTGTTTGCCCTCCCTTAAATTCCAATTTTTTTTTTTGCGTATGTCAGTAATGTTTGTAATGTAAAATATTCATTTTTAGAATTGTATTTCCAAATTTGTCGTTGTAAATCTTCTTTAAACATTCGGTCCATAATAGTCTCTGTCTTTTTTGGTCGGCCTAAAGGTTTTTTGATTTTATATTGTCCAGTCAAAATTCTTTGAATAGTCCTGGTTCCCACCTAAAATTTAAGGAAAATGTTGGTTGGGCAAGAAATGGCTTCACATCTACATTTAAGTTATACCTACCTCAAATATATCTGCAAGTTGGGCTTCAATTGTTCCCTGGAGAGCCTCTGGTTTATTTTTTCTTAAATAACCATGACATTTTAATATTTTCCTTTTTTTCTTCTGAGATTATTTTCGGCATCTTCAATACGGAAGAAATTTGACAATGCCGAATTTTAAAAAATGTCATTAGATTTTGCAGGTACGCAAAATAGGTACCGTTTATAATATAGCATTATTGAAAAATGTATTGAAAAATGTGTTAAATTTGATTTGCCAGATAGGCCAAAAAAGTTTCATACTGCGGCACTTACGAAATTATGTAAACCACACCTAAAACTGTCTGGAATTTGACATATACTGTCATTATTATACGAGGGTCAACCTGCCAAATTTCCATGGATAATGCTACGCCAATAATAAGTGAAAAGCATATATATATCTGTTTCGCCTAGGTAAAGGTCACTGTTTCCGGCAGCCCTGATCAGATGTATTTTTCTATATCTACCTTTAGTACTAATTGAGTATTTCCTACCGACTCCTGCACTTTTTTTTAGCACCTGTTTCAGTAGTTATGCAAAAATTTAGAGGGCTCATGTCTGCCATAAAAAGAAATCTACAAACTAATCCAATTGTAGAGACTAACAGCCAATTGACAATCCAATTGGAGAAGGGCGCCGAAGCCTACGTCGCTTTTGAGAAGGTCGATGAAAATACTTACAATTTAGTTCATACCGAAATACCTGAACAGTACCAGGGCCAAGGACTGGGACGGGAACTTGCTAAGGTTTGTTTTTTTTTTTAAATTTATTTATTTCGTTTATTTAGCCATAGCTTATCGTGCAACTTACATAATATATAAAATCACCGAATTAACATAAGTGACAAAGACAAAATGAATTTTAAATTTAACATATAAACAACAATTATTCTGAAGGTAATATTGAATTTTTAAAAAACTGTAAAATGTTAAGCCTATGAAACTCCTAAAAGTATGGCTACCTATACATATATTCCTTTTTCCTTTCACAAAATACAAAATCAAAAGACTACAAATAAAAAGAAATTCAAATCAATAAAAACAATGTTACTTATTCGTGCCTTACTCTGGGACATACATATCACATTGAGTCAGTAGATGAATTTTTAATTTTCTTTTAAAATTGCTAAGAGTATCACATGACTTCATTTCATCCGGTAACTGATTAAATTCATTCATACCCGTAAAGTATACCGATCTTGTTGCGGATGCCCCACATCTATGTTGTGTATAAAAGTTGTTCTGTTGTCTAGTGTTATGATCATGCACCTGGCTATTATAAACCTTGTTGTCAGATATAATGAACAAGTCCAATTTTAGTTTTAAAAATAAACACCAGTACATTATATTTAGCATATTCAACAACTGGAAGCCACTGAAGCAGTCTGAGCATGCTCTTTACAGAAGTATACTTGCTACATGAAAGTATAATTCTTATAGATCTATTTTGAAACTTTTGCAGTCTTTGGATTTCATTTTGGTTAGGGGCATAAAGTATTACAATGAAGGAGAAACAAAAAGTCAAATCTCACAATTCCAAAAAAGAGAATATATTTTTCAATAATCACTCATTTGACTACCATGGTTTCGGGGTCAAAACCTTACACTCCATCTTCAGGTCGAAAGGAATTCAGGTAACAAAGTCATAAATGTGTAAAAAATGTAAAAAAGGTGTAAAAAATGCAACAACATACAAAAAACAGTTAGGGGACGAATGGCCATACAAGTCGAAAACTCTAACATGTAATAGGTTGTATTTTTCGTTTTTTCATAATAAAATTTTTAAAATTTTTCATTTCTAAGGCACATGGTATCAGCCTGATACTATGTGCTCTTCTATTGTATTACACAGTATCCCAAAGTTATTATCAATTTTTTTTTTTTTTTTAGAGAATATTTGACCATCTAATCGTCCAAAGAAGCCTTAAACTACAACTAAGCTGCGAATTTTTACAACGCTTCTACTTCCAAACACTCCCCACTTACAAAGGACATGTCATAGAGGATTTCACAATTGACTAAGAATACCTGTCATCATGGAGCCCATAGATTATTTTGCAAAAATCTTTTATCACTTTCAACATAAATATCATAATTTATTGTTAAGCACCTGCAAAGATGCTATTGCAAAATTTCCATCAAATGCAGCATTCAAATTGTACCATTCTCTGGGCTTGATGCTTACCAATCGACTCGAAGAGGGTGTGCACGATCTTGAAGGTATTACTCAAGAAAATGATATTAAACTTGCATCTACTATAGCGCTAATGTACGGACATAAATTTTTGGGTGCGGCTGGCAGGGATATTTTCGTAAAGTTAGACATTCAAATGAAAGAGTACAGAAAAACTGCTGAGGCTCAGGATTTCTATAATTCAGCTTTTGTCCTGGTTACGTTGAATAAAGCTGAGAAAGCTTTGGATTACGCTGAAAAAGCTGTATCAATTAAAACCTCCTCGGAGTTTTTAACTTTAAAAGGCTGGATACTTCTAATGCTAAAAACATTAGGAAAGCACAATACTACAAATATAAAAACAATTTTCCACAATGCTTTGCAACAAAATTCAAAAGATTTATTGGCAATATTAGGATACACCGAGTGTTGTTTGCACTTAGGCGAGTTTCCAGAAGCCTTAATTTTTATTAATCAAGCTGTAGTGAAATTTCCAACGACCAATTTACCATTGATACAAAAAATAAAAGTACACTTTGCTTCACAAGACTGGGACCAAACGTCTGAAACAATCAGCCGTTTTAGTATTATGGAAGGAGAAATTCTCTATGGCCTCAAATATGAAGTTTTGATTAGTCTATGTCATAGACAAAACTATAAAGAAACTTGTAGTAGTATCAGAAGATTTTTGGAGTTACTAAGAAAATTTGAACCAAATAATACATTAGTACTACTAGAGGCTTCAACATTATTTTCAAAACTCTGCAGTAGAAGAGAAGATATTTTAAAAGAAACTATATCAATGTTAGAAGCTGGTATACAAAGTAACATAGACAGCGCTGACTTAGTTGTTGAATTAGGATATCAAAACTTTTTACTAGGCAAAATCAAAGAAGCAATTCGTCTATTTAAATCAGCCACTAAAATCGATGAGGGTTGTTTTGAAGCATTTCTAGGCCTTTCTATTTGTGAATACGCAGAACACGGAAAAAGTGATCAGCTTCAAAAACAAATCCAATATTTATTAGAACTTAAAGACGCGAATAACTCCTTACCTTTACATTTGCTTCAAGCTAAAACTGCTGAAACTTCTGCTGGAGCACTCAATCACCTAAAAGTAATATTCGATATCAAAACTCATTTACTTAAAGCCAATTATTACTCAGATAAATATTTACAAAACTTAGATCCTGATTTTACTTTGGATGTTATCAAAGAATATTTACAACACACAACCTCTAGTAAAGAAGTTTTGGAGTATGCGCTGGAGTTGGCTAATTTGATAGCAAATAGCTGTCCGAGCATTTCTGAGTCATTATATTTCAAAGCTAAACTTCAACTAATAAAAGGCGACAGTGTTTCGGCTTTAAACTCTTTGGCCATGCTGTCAGATTCAGCATCCAGTGAAGCAAGCTTGCTTATGGCACAAATACAAGTTAAAAATGGTCAATTCGATCGAGCAGCTCAAAGTTTGGAAACTTGCATGAGCTCTAATTTTAAAATAAGAGAAAATCCTCTGTATCATTTCATTAATGCCCTAGTCGATAAAAACAGCGGCAATTACGGGGATGCTATCAAAGCACTCACAACAGCTTTGAGTTTGTTGAATACAACTGTGAAAAATAATGATGTTTCGTTGGTAGATAAAGCTTCGATTTATGTGGAGTTGATAGATTCTTTGAATATTGTCGGACAAACTGATGAGGCTTTGAAAATTTTGGAAGAAGCGACTCAAGATTTACAAGGCACGCCGGAGGAATCGAAAATACTGATTCTGAGCGCTGATAATTTACTCCAAAGGAATAACGTCCAAGGGGCTATTGATTTGCTCAATAAAATTGGCAAGGAGGAAAACTGTTATCGGGAGGCACGGATTAAGATAGCTGATGTGTTTTTGAAGTACCGAAAGGATAAATATGCATTTTTAGAGGTGAGTACTATTTTTGTTATGTGCGACCAAGAACCATTTGGCGTTGCCACTTTGAGTTTAGTATTTATTCATAAGATTTTATTTTTGCTTACTTATTGCTTCATTAAGCTGTGTCATGGTCCATTAAAAAATTCCGCTTTTATTGGGAGAACAAGTAGGTATTACGTATTGCTGTCTCTTGACCCTACAGAATATTGATTGAGCCCATATAGATTTAACAACTGTCTTCTATGTCTTTGACTGAGCCGTATATATGTTACGGTTAATATGCAAACTTGGCTAGTTTGTAAACTAGCTGGATAGTTTACAAACTAACTAACCCACTGGCTATTTTGATAGAAAACACAATTTTCACCAAAATAGCAGCTAGTTTGCAAACTAACCAAGAGTCTTGGTCAATTTACTCGAAATTATTGAGAATTCTATCTAAACTGCTGGTTAGTTTATAAACTATCCAATGTAGCCTGGCTAATATGAAAACCATATTTTCTAGTAACACAAAATAGCCAAACCTTTGACTAGTTTGTAAACTAACCAACCAATTTTCTGGCTAATTTACAAACAAAGTTAGGTAAAAAATTCGACGCTTCTTTAATAGATCTGTATAATAATAAAGCGAGTAATTTCCAACTTTACAACGAATGAAATCTGGCAAAATATTTGGTTGTATGGAGGATTTGTTTGATATTATTAAAGAATCTTACCAATTAACTGGGCACTGCGGAAGACAAGTTACAACAAAGCTAATAAATATTTAAATATTACCCAAAAAATTGTAACTTTGTTCCTCGATGGATGTGAGATTGCTAGTTAACAAAGAACAAAGCAAAAATTGTATTCTTTTCATCTCTAACTTATCGAATAAGAAATATCATGAACATTAAACTTTATTCGTAAATTAGCCAGAAAATTGGTTGGTTAGTTTACAGACAAGCCAGAGGTTTGGCTATTTTGTGTTACTAGAAATCATGGTTTTCAAATTAGCCAGGCTGCATTGGATAGTTTATAAACTAACCAACTAATTTAGTTTTCTCAATAATTTCAAGTAAATTAGCCAAGACTTTTGGTTAGTTTGCAAACTAGCTGCTATTTTAGTAAAAATTGCGTTTTCTATCAAAATAGTCAAGGAGTTGGATAGTTTACAAACTATATACATTCATTTAGGTGTCGTGACCATTATTGTATAGTATATTTACATATTTTGGTTTTAGCCCTATTCTGGCAAATGGCAAATTTATAGAGAGTAACTTAAACTTGCTCTCTGTTTTCTTCTTCTTTGGATTTTGTGAGCTCGAGTCTTCTTGGACCATCGTCCAATCTGGTTTTACTATGGAAGATGTACTGGTTAGTACGTATGAGTGATAAGTACCCATGTCTTCCATAATGTTGTTCATTTTCCATCTATTTTCACGTTCCTAGGATTTAGGAAGGGAAAAAATTAAAAAAAAAACATGACACGCTTCTCGCTCTGTGGCTCTCAGAGCATTACACAACATTAGCCAGGAAAATGAAAGATATAGCTCTTTTAGGATGATAAATTATTGAAAGCCGGTCAAAGTTTTGAAACATTTTTCAAAACTGGTTTAAAACAGTTTCACAATGACGTCATAACTTCTCTTGTGCGAGAAAATGGTTTAAAAACGTAGATTGGATTATATTTCGAAACGGTTTGTACCAATTTTGTGTGGAATCATGGGTTCATCGCGAGCTATACTATTTCAAACCTGATTTGAACCAGTTTCAAAAAAGTGAACGCGAGAAAACAGCTCAAATCTGCCGAAAATGACAGAAGTAGCGGCGGCAACAATCTGCTCTTCATCAATGTCCATTTGAACTAAATAAACGTTATATGCATGAAACGCCACTGAAAATCGACGGCACTCTGCTTGGAAACTTTGCCGAACAATTGTCAAGCCAAACCTTCGCCATAGCACCACGCGGTATGGGAAGGCAAATATCCGTGCGAATGACGAATATTCGGCTATCCGCCAAATACACGTAGCGTCTGGGACCGGCTTTAGGCAACCTAAGCAAACACACTATTGCTCATTTAGGCAAAAATGGGCAAAACTATCTACTAAGCTAAAGCCCGTATGACATCTGTGTATTTTTCTGTGAATTTATTCATGTAGTTCAGGGTGACAACCGAAAAACTTCACACGTAACATAAATCAGCATTATGAAAAACAAAATAATGTTGGCACCCTGAACTACATGAAGAAATACACGGATAAATACACATATACGGGCTAAAGCTAATAGTTTTATAACTTTATATTTTCATTAATAAGAAAATTTATGATCTTGTTGTTGTTTTTTGATATCTTGAAGGGCAGTCAAAGAGAATGTGATTTAAATTTCCTTTGCTTCCACATTTGCAATTTGGGTTATCCTTTATTTTAATTTTGTATAAGTGTTCTACTGGGGTTAGACAATGATTAGTTCTCATTTATACATGTCATTGTTATACTTTTTCTCGATCTATATTTTATTTTATGGAACCATTGTATTTTTTGGGGTATAAGTTGGTTGTCAGAATAATATGCACTACCCCCCTGGGACCACTCTTGATATAATTCAGTCCACTTTCGCCATAAATGGTCTTTGATCAGTAAAAGGTGTATGGTGTTTTGTGGCTTACATTTAGTAAACCTTTAACGTCAGAAATCTCATTTCCTCCTATGCTTGTATGATGGTATACAAATTAGTTCAATATTGCCATTAGCGGTCAAAAGTTCTTGTCTTGTACTCAGGGTAATACAGTCTCTTTCTCTGCATATTCCCATCCTCGCAATAGCCTGTAGTGCATTCAATGATTCTAATACTTTGGTATGTACTCCGTACTGTTTCCCGAATAGCTAGCATTTATCCTGTGCAAATTGATGTTTTGTCCTTTAGTCTATTATAGATGTTTGTGTTATTTTATTTAGAGAATTTCATACATTTGTCAAAACTGGTATTCCAACAATAAATTGACATGTTTTGATTGTTGATTTGAACCAATCAGATTGTAATTACGCGATAATTTGCACTAGTGCAAATTATCAGATAATTGCATACTAACTGGTGCGAAAACTGGTGTTTTGACATTTTTTGACAAAAAATTTAAATTTTTGATTTATGAAATTCTCTCATTAAATACAACTCGTGCAATAGAAATATATTTATAATTTTCGACAAATTTGCACTCATGCGTTTTTAACTGAAAAAGGCACTCGTGCACTACGTGCACTCGTGCTCTTTTTCAACTAAAAATGCATTCGGGCAAATTTCCCAAAAATTATCAATAATTTCCATTGCACTAGTTATATTACTATTGAATATATACCACATGCCAAATTTTGGGGATCCACTGAAGCATCCATAAATGCTATGTGCAGCAATGCTAGTTCAGTTGCAGCAATGTGATTGAATTCTTTGCTGTTATTAGTGTTTTATTTTGGAACTGAATTCTTTTGGTTTGAATGTTGTATGGGATGGGAAGTTATAAGATAGTAGTTTTGTGTCTTTAAACATTATCATGATATTGAAGCATATTATCAATATTGCTGGTGTTATTTTCGTCGCCAATAAGGAGGGTCTTCATTTAAATTTGGTAGAAGTTGAGTATTTGTCGTTTTATTTTATCATTGTTTAAAGCTATTATTCTAGACGAAAATTTAGCAGCTAACCAAATTCTACGAAGGTCTAGTGGCATTTCCCCTACGTCTGATAGCAAAGCAAAGCTCTAATGGGTGTGGATCTCATAGACCCTGTACTTATCCGTATCTCATGATGTTTAATCCCTTTTGCGCTTCATTTATACTGCTATTTATCTGTGGTGTCCATCTGAGTTGGCTGTCAAATATGATACCTAAATATTTATACTCCAGGACCCACTCTATTGAGCTTGATTGTAGTTTTTAAGTTTCTTGTTGATCCTTTGGAAAATATCATTGCTTGTGTTTTGTTGATTGAAATGTCCAGTCCGTAATGGTTAAGCCACATAGCAATTCTCGTGAACTTGTTTCGCATTTTTCGAATATCCTCTGCTATGTTAGACGTTTGTATAAATACGGTTAAATCATCAGCATATTTCAATAGTTGTATAATATCCTTATCTTCTGGAAAAAAATCAATTATTGAACACATGATTACGTTAAATAATACTGGGCTAAGTGGCGATCCTTGTAGGAGTGCCTCCTTGTTTATGTACCTAGGACCTATGACTTCTCCGGTATTTGGGGATTCAACATAATCAAGTCGGTTTGTAAGGATATTTTGAATAAATCTAATAATCCTTCCTGTAAGTAGTTCATTAAAATTGGGATGATAATATCATAAGCTGCTGATATATCCAGAAAAATAACAATGACCTTATGTCCACTTGTATGTATATTGCTGTTGATAGGTATATTGCATTCTCAATAGTGCCTCGACCTTTCCTAAACCCAATTTGTAGGCTATTAAACACATTATGAAATTCTACAGTGTGATCTAGCCTCATCTGAATGATTGATTCCATTAACCCTCCTACACAGGATGAAAGCCTGATTGGTCTATAGCTTAAATGATCCACTGGGTTCTTACCATGTTTTAATATAGGGCAAATGACTTGGCTTTTTCATTCCTTAGGTATTTGCATTGTGGCATTAAAAATTTTGCTAAATATGACTACTAATTCCTGTTTGTGCTCATCTGGTAAATTTTGCAACATCTCATTGGTCACATCGTCCATTCCTGGGGCTGACTCTCTCTTATTTTGTAGGACAACTTCTAATTCCTCTGTTGTTATTGTTTCTATTAGATACACATCCTGTTCTAGCAAAAATTCTTGTACTGAATTGTCTGTTTGTGTCATTTTTATTAACAAGTTATTCAGCCAATTTTCTTTTTCTTGCCTATGTGGTTTTTCCATGTATGATCGGTCAAATATCTTGATATTTGGTTGTGATTGGCGTGCAGCGGTTCAGGTTGCCACAAAAGTCCTGGAACTCCTGAGTTTTTTTTTTTCGATTTTGCCTACGAAAGTTTTAGATTCAGTTTACTTAGATTTGCAATTTTCTCCAGAATCATCTGAATCAGTTTTGTGTTATTAATCTTTACTCTTTCTGCTGGTTTTGTTTGGCAATAAACGGTCATTGCAATAAACAGCATTCCTAATGCTTTTCTATTTCAGTTCAAACATTTCTTCGTCGCTCCATATCATGTTTGTGCAGCACTACCTAGGAAAATATGACCCTGATATGATTGACCGACTTATTGATTGACGAGTCAGCGATAAACGAATATAAATAGTGGCCGGCAACACACCGATAGACAGATTTGAACCAGCGCAATTACCTCTTTTGGGAAAGCTCTTCTGGCCTCAAGTCTCCACCCAGCGCAATTACCTCTTTTGGGAAAGCCCCTCTGGGTGTCTTCAGTCTTCGTGTCGTCCAGTGCAATTACTTCTTTCGGGAAAGCCCCTTTGGACGGCCCTTTACTTTAATGAATCGTACCTATTCAGGTAGCTCCTCCTGTGCCCTTATAGAAGAGGCACTTTGTACACTATACAATATATACAATATACCTTAAACTAAATACCAAGCGAGTCTCTATCCTCCTGACCCTACGCTAAGTACCCTGTCACAACAGGATAAGTTATGACATTTGGTGGAGGCGCCGTCTCAAACCCGACGCCCAAAAACCGAGAGAAAGTTTCACGACACCGTAACAAAGGCACTCAAAAAGAAGGAAAAGTACACAAATCCCGCAAACAAGTAGTACCATTAGATCGATGGGTGAAGGCGCAAGGGTTATCAAATACAAATATAGGGAAAGTATCGCCAAGATAGGAGAGTGAATCAACTAACAGACATACCGCCTGTACAAATTCACATCCTCACAGATAACAAAATGGCCAATACAACTATCGTCGAAGCCATGCAAACGGAGAAAAAAGCAGCGGTATCAGATCCTCTTCTCAACCTTTGACACAGATCAATGAATAATATCTATTCTTATCGGCTTAATATCACAATCGTTCGACTTATTGTTATGTGAGCCTGAGTATTTTATTTTAAAAATTAAGTTTTTTAAAAACAGATTTAGACTACATATTCAAAAAAATTTACAGCGACAAACATATTATATTTGTTACTCAAAAAAATCGGGAAGAAATTGAAATATTTTTCTTGCAGTAACGCTTTTTTTATCCAAATAAGTATATCTTTAAAACATTTACTATAAAATTCTGTTATTCAAATTTGGTTTCTGGAGGTATTCATAGTGTGCTCTTTTAACAAAAAATGGAGCGATGGTGATATTAAGGCGATAATAGCAGATATTATTCATTGATCTGTGTCAAAGGTCGAGAAGAAGATGGAAATTTCAGCCTAAAAAAGATCCTGCATATTTCATAGAGACCTGAGGCCTTCAAAGATGATTTCTAAGTTCGGTATTGACATTTTCACGATTCATGCAGCAAATCAATAAATACAGGGTGTCCCACGGTGGATGGGTATTAGACGTTTATGGAGAACTAAAAAGCGGATCATTTTGAAAATTTGGCAACCGGGATAAACGACCATGATCTACACTTTAAAAATATTTTTGACCATGCGGTGTTGCCGCTTCTACTCTAAACTAGTGGCAACATCACTATTTTAAATGGAACACCCCGTATTAAATTGCATATTTGGATTCTACGTAAAATTCTGAGCAGATTTCATGTGATATACCCTATACCTAAGTTCAACTGTTTTGGAAATATTGACAGTTGAAAATTGACTTTTTGCAACTTTGACAGACTGTAAAACCTAATTGGTTAATTTTAGAGGAAAACCGATTTAACATTCCTATCTTAGATTTTGATAAACTATCATGTGACACCAACTTTGAACTTAACCGGAGATTAAATTTAACTGAAATTTTTAATCATGGATTTAATTCAAAGATGGTGTCAAATGATAGTTTATAAAAATCTAAGATAAGAATGTAAAATCGGTTTTCCTCTAAAATTAACCGTTCCGGTTCTACAGCCTGTCAAAGTTGCAAAAAGTCAATTTTCAACTGTCAATATTTCCAAAACAGTTGAACTTAGGTATAGGGTATATCACATGAAATCTGCTCAGAATTTTACGTAGAATCCAAATATGCAATTTAATACGGGGTGTTCCATTTAAAATAGTGATGTTGCCACTAGTTTAGAGTAGAAGCGGCAACACCGCATGGTCAAAAATATTTTTAAAGTGTAGATCATGGTCGTTTATCCCGGTTGCCAAATTTTCAAAATGATCCGCTTTTTAGTTCTCCATAAACGTCTAATACGCCATCCACCGTGGGACACCCTGTATAGGTACCTATGTATTTTTTCTCTGATTGTGTATATTAAAATTGCATTGCATTTCAACAAACAAAATAAGAGATGTGCGGTTCTGTCATATAAAAGCAAAATTTATTCCAATACTTTGCGCGGTTTTGAATGTAAACGCTATTTAGAATTTTGCGCGATAAAAGGTATGAGCGGTTGTGACATAAGCGATTTTGGACGACGCGGTTATTAATTATGTGCGGTTTTGGTCTTGCGCGGTAAAATTTTGCGCGATTTTCAGTGCGCTGTGATGTCGCGCGCGGTTCGTGTTTTAGCAGTGGAGTCCGTGAACCCCCAATTTATAAACTCTCCGATCCGACGTTCCACACCCTTGCAGAAGTAGTGCGAGTAGTGCGACAGAATTTTTGAGGGCCTATGAAAGGACGGCCACAGCAAACGGCTGGAATCACCTACTAAAAATTACCTATTTTGAGACATTTCTAGATGGCGCAGCTAACCTGTGGTTTCAAGAATACAAAATAAATAATCAGGACAAAGAGTGGAAAGACATCATTAATGAGTTAACGAAGGAATTTGAAGATTCAAACAGAAACTTGAAAATAGAAAACAAACGTCTAACGAGACAATCCGAGATTTTCTATACGAACACGAACTAAAAGTGCTGTATCACCATTATAAACAGACCATGGATATCAACAAATTTGTGACCATCTTTAGCGAAGTGCTAACAGAAGAAAATTTCTAAGGTCAGTAATAAAATGGGAATCCTGTACATCACAAGTAGAATAAATAATGAGAACATAACTCACATAACTGCGATAATAGATACTGGAGCCCAAAATAACGTCATGTAAAGAAATTTGGCAACAGAAAAAATTCATAGGAGTCATAGGAGAAGTAACAATGCCAATGGAAATTTCGGAAAGCACGGTGTGTAGATGCACCGTTAAAGCATAAGTAATTTTAGCATCCATACAATAAATGATCCTAGGTATGGAATTTCTAACAGAAAATAAGGCTATTATAGATCTACCACGGAAGCTGCTTATACTGAATAATGTATACAAGATACCCCTACACCAAGATCTCAAGGAAAAAATCAGTATGTCTAGCCTCATCACAACAACTCAACCGATAAGCAAACAAGCAGGACGAAAAAGATGAAAAATAATTTGACAAATTTCTCAGAGCCCATTCACAGATAAAAAGAAGCTTCTAAAACAGCTTCCTAAAAGAAGAAATCAAACACAGACACCAGGTACATAGCAATACCACCATGGTGTTCGGGGTAACACGAAACTACAAAACAAAGAAAACTGTCTACAAATTCTACAGACACATGCAGGGCACAGTCGGGCAATTATCAGTAATAAACCACGACAGAAACTCAACAGTGTTCGGTAAGAGGGACAATGCAGACAAAACCCACATCAAGAAACATGTATAAATTTTTGACAGTACTGAGAGAAAGCATAAAAGAGCAACCCTTCAAAAAACTGATATTTCCCAGACAAGGAGGAGGACTGGAAAAAGAATGAGAAAGACTCAAACAGATGCTGTAATTTGTGTTCAAAGACACGGGAGTCGAAGTCAGCATCCAGAGAGTTCAACCAGACTTTCGGAAGATAGAGTTAAAAATTGAAGATGAAATTAAGCCTCTAATGCAAATAGTCATGGACACCCAAGAAAAAGCAGATAAAATAGGAGTTAAAAAGGACTACACGATAACACAGAATAAGATAAAGACAATAGAATTGGCAACACCAGCAACCTAAACGAGACAGTGGGCTACAAATGTAAATATAATTTAAATTGGCTGGCAAAAAATCGACTGACACTGAAAACACACATTTATACAGTTAGGGCCTCATTATTAAAGTACAATCCAACACAAGAAATCCAATAGCTTTATACGCAGGAACCACGATAGCATTTTTAGAGGAACCGGAATACGAAATCCCCGCCTATCACCTAGTAACACAGGAAGAAATTGTGAAACAGGAACAGACAGAAGCAGTAACACTAGGCGAAATTAAATTGCCACTAGAAAAACTACTACTGGAGTATAATGACGTTTTTGCCAAATCAACAAAGCACAAGGGAAAGACAAATCTGACAGAACATAAAATAGAAGTAGGGTAAGCAAGTCCAATGAGAAGCCGTCCGAGTATCCAAGAAAGAAAGGCAAATAATCGACGAGCAAATGAAAGAAATGCTAGACAGCAATGTAATAAGGCCTTGTCATTCAGGCTAGTCCGGTGGTCCTAGTGAAGAAAAAAGATGGAAAAATCTGTTTTTGCGTCGACTACGTAAAAATAAACCGTAACAAAGAAATCATCATACTCTCTAACCACAAATCGACGATATTCTGCCATATTTCGGAAATGCATTCTATTTCAAAACTCTTGGTATGTTTTCTGGATACTGGCAGGTACCCGTCGAAGAAAGCTCCAAACAGTATACCGCATTCGTAGCACAAGGTCACGGATCCTACGAATTTAATGTTCTCAGCTTTGGACTATGTAACGCTCCCGCAACCTTCCAATATTTAGCTGACCACGTTTTTTGGGACATGAAATGGAAGGAAGTATTCATTCATCTTGGCGACATAATATTTTCCCGAATGTTCGAAGAGCACTTGGCAAAATTAAGAAAAGTTTTGGAAAAATTACGACAGGCAAACCTAACTCTAAAACCAAGCAAATGCGAGTACGAAAAGAAATAAAAATCCTGGGTTTTAATGTGAATGAAAAGGGCATACTATCAGACGAAGATAAACTGGTATGCGTAAGGAACTTCCCAACTCCAAAGAAAATTAAAGATGTACAAAGCTTTCTAGGATTATGTAATTTTTCTAGAAAGTTCATATCCAACTTCGCAGCAATAGCAAGACCATTACATGACGTAAAGAAAAACATAGGGTTCTAATGGGGCACAAACCAGAAGGAAGCTTTCAATACTCTTAAGGAAAAACTTCTAGCAGCACCAGTACTAAAGCACTTTGACCCAAATAAAAATACTGTTTTACACACAGATGCAGTAACATGTGGAACAACACACGTAACATCCAATAGCCTATATAAGTCGAAGTCTATCAAATAGCGATTGAAATTTTTCAATAAGCGAGTTAGAGCTATAAGGTGTAGTATGTGTTCAAGTTCGTTTATAATAGTGGACTGTATCGATTGTTAGGCCTGGTTCAGCCTCTTCTATCGTTAAAATAAAACAATTCCTTTCGAAAAACTGAATAAACTAAACTTTAATTTTAAAAATTACAAGAAATTGCTAAGTTTGTAATGAGAATTCGAAAAGAAATGCGTAAAAAATCGGAGCACCACTCGCATGTATGTTCTGCGAAGGGTTCTCGAGTACTGGCTGTTCAGCTAGACCGCCGCTGTTCCTGGGACACATTGTTGCAGAAGGGCTCGTCGTTCCTCGGCACCGCACTACCTCTTAAAAGTTTTATTCGCATTTTCTTTTGTTGGATGCCCGGTTGTCAAGTTTATAAAATTTCTGAACAGTATGGGCCCTAAGCTATCTAAGACATTTATTCTACGGTAGACCAGTGAAAATTATAACAGACCACCACGCACTATGCTAGATGGATTCTATCAAGGAGACCAACAGACGTCTAGCCAGATGGCCATTCAAGTTGGCAGAGTTTGAGTACACGGTTGAATACAAAAAAGGCTCAACCCACAAAGATGGAAAGATGTTGATTGTATGTCCCGCAACCCAGTCTTGCAACCCGATTGCAAGAATAAGGACTCAGGAAGGCAGTAGAAAACCTGGACAATTCAAATACTAACATCGGATCAAGGAGAAGAGCGAAAAAGTTTACGATCGAGAATGATCTAACAAAGTAAGCAAAACACAAAAAGGCCTCAGCAAGGTACTGGTGGTACCAAAATCAATGAGGGAGGAGATTCTGTGGGAACTGCACGCGTCACTGATATGCGGCCACTAGGGTTGAGCAAAACAACAGATAAAATACAGAACAAATTCTTCTGGGACGGAATGCTTAAAAACATCGAGAAATACGTTAAAGGGTGTCCAGAATGTCAGTCGAGAAAGGGCCAACCATACAGAAAGACGCCGGTCCTCTTATCACCAAGACAAGTAGGCACGATTTTTGACAAAATTGGCATTGATATACTAGGTTCGTTGAGAAGAAGCAACCAAGGAAAACAATGATAGTAGCAGTCACAGACTATGCATCAAGATACGCCATCACTGCAGCACTGCCTCATGGGAAAACAGGACCAGTAGCGAAATTTTTACGAGAGAAAGTATTTCTAATATACGGGATGCGACGACACATGCTGAGTGAATAGTGATAGAGGAAAAGTCTGCCAGTCAGAGCTAGTGCGGGAAATAGGAGATATAATGGGAGTAAGGAGACAGTTAACGACGGCATATCACCCATGCTGTAACGGCCTAACAGAAAAAGTGAATAAGACTATAGCAGATATGTTATCGATGCATTGCAACACACAACAGACGGACTGGTGCAGCTACCTACCATTTATGACATTTGCATACAACACAGCCACATAGGACACAACTCGATTCAGTCTGTTTATGCTAACTTTCGCAAGAGAACCCATACTACCTGCGGAGGCAACTCTTATGAACGCTGAGGAAGGAAGAGATTCACTCCAGGGAAAAGGCACTCTTGATAAGAGCTATAGCGGTGGAAAATATAAATAAAAGGAAAAGAAAAGATAGGGAGCGATTCTACGAGAGATTAAATTTTAAGGTAGGAGACAAAGTGAAAGTATTTAACCCAATAAGAAAGCTTCGCAGCAGCGAGAAGCTGCTTTTGAGATGGTTTGGACCATAAAGTTATTAAGAAAATGGGAGAACTAAATTTCGGGGTAGAAAAAATTGGAAGCAATAAGAGGAATAAAGATACGGTCCACGTAAGTAGGATGTTGCCTTACAACGACCCGTGGACAGAGGCGCTCCTATGGAAGGAATCAATGGAGATTCAGAAGATGAGATAAATATGGAAAACAGTGCGTCGGAAGTAGATTTCGATAGTGATGAAAGAAACAAGTTAGGTTGAAAAAGGATACACAGAACCGGACTTTTTTGTTGACTGAATAATAATTCACCCATTCCCATCCCCTTTTATATGTTGTATAAATCTCGTTATGTGATATTTTTAGATTTAAGTATATTTTATTATTGATTATGATGGTGGCTCTTCTATAGCATTGGGGTCCAATGCTTTTCAGAGGGGGAGCATATATCAACAGGCAACGCTACCTTGGAAAATATGACCCTGTATATGATTGACCAACTTATTTATTGGCGAGTCAGCGATCAACGCATATAAATAGTGGCCGGCAACCGGCAACACACGGATAGGCAGATTTGAACCAGCGCAATTACCTCTTTTGGGAAAGCTCCTCTGGCCTCAAGTCTCCACCCAGCGCAATTACCTCTTTTGGGAAAGCTCCTCTGGGTGTCTTCAGTCTTAGTGTCGTCCAGTGCAATTACCTCTTTTGGGAAAGCTCCTCTGGACGGCTTTTTACTTTAACGATAATCGCACCTAACGTAGCTTCGTGTCTTTCAGGTAGCTCTTCCTGCAAGGAGTACCATAGGGCCAACCTTTGGTAATTACCTACTATTATAACCCTTACAATATACCCTTAATTAAATACCAAGCCAGTCTCTATATCCTCCTGACCCTACGCTACGTACCCCGTCACGACAGGATAAACTTGTGACAATATTATTATTTCTATGTTTAACTCTCTAGTGCAATAAGTCTTTTTGATAGTTTGGTCTTGCATCAAGACAAGTTGCCTACATACGTATAACAAAGTTATTTTTATTTTCCCCAGGTTTACCAGAATTTTATTGAAGAAAAACCCTGTTCAGAATCCTACGTATTACTAGGTGACGCTTACATGAAAATCCTAGAACCAGACGAGGCTTTGGAAAATTATGAAAAAGCTCTTAAAGAAAATTCTTCTGATCTTTATCTTACAACCAAAATGGGCAAAGCCTTAGTGGAAACTCACTACTTTAATAGAGCTGTAGAGTATTACAAGAAGGCCATCCAAGAAACTAACGATTCCGAATTAAAGTTACAATTAGCTGATTTATATCTCAATCTCAAACAGTATGAAAATGGGGAGGTACTGTTACTAGATGAACTTGAAAACGATACAGGGAAGCTTAATATGGAGGATATTGGTAATTTACTTTACAGGTACCTAAAAAAAATATATTATTTACTATTACTCATAATATACCTATTTATTAGGGCAAAATTATATTATCTTCTGTCACAAATACAAGAAAAATCTGGCAATTTCACATACGCAATCAAAAGTCTTAAAGACTCAATGCAAAGCCAAATAAGGGTCAGAAAAAGAATTGCTGTAGAGCAAAATGGATCTACTGACGAAATTGACAAGCAATTGATAAACATTTCCATGAAACTAGGAGAAATGGCAATTGCAATGAAAAACAACGACCAGGCAATCAATTATTACAAAGACGGCCTTAACGTATCACCAAATAATATCTCGATTTTGGTAGCTCTAGCAAAATTGTACATGCAAATGAATTATTTGGAACTTTGTCAGCAAACGTGCGCTATCATTTTGAGAATCGATCCGGAAAATGAAACAGCTTCAGTCATAATGGCTGATATTGCTTTTAGAAAGGTCGATTTCGATATGGCACTGTTCCACTTCACCCAATTAATTTCCAAACAACCCACCAACTGGAACGCTTTAATCCGGACAATAGAAATTTCGAGACGATTAGGAAACATCCAGGAATGCGAAGAATATTTGGACAAGGCTGAGAAGCATTGTACGAATTCTCTAAAAGAGCCAGGTAGTGATAGTAAACTAATGACTTATTTTCAACTCACTTTGTTTTTTTTTTTGTAGGTTTTCTCTATTGCAAAGCCTACTACCAATGGCACTCGGGAAATAATTTGAATGCAGCATTAAAAAATTTCAACCAAGTCCGTCAAGATCCAGAATATGGCACTAACGCTCTCTATAATATGATTGAAATATGTCTTAATCCTGATGGTGAGATGCTTGCTGAGCAATTTATGGATAGCGATGATATTGAATACAGAGATTCTAGATCATTAGCTTTAAAGACAGGTAAGAATTAATGAAAAATTTGTATCTTGAAACTCAATAACTATATTTTTAATAGCTGAGAGGCTTATAAAAGAGCTAAAACAACGTCTAGAATCCAATGGTGAAGACTTACTCAAATATCGTCTCCTATCAAATTTCCGTTTATTAGCCACAAAGGAAAAATACAACATTGAACGTGCTCTAGAAGATTTCGTAGCTATAGCTTCATACAATCCTAGCAAAGAAAATCTGGGAGCTATTTTAGGCATGTCGACAGCCTACACCTTATTAAAGCAACAACAGCGTGCTAAGAATCAGCTTAAAAGACTTGTAAAACATGCTTGGAATTTCGATGACTCTGAATACTTGGAAAAATGCTGGTTACTTCTAGCTGACCAGTACATTCAAAACAACAAACTCGAGTCAGCCAATGAATTAATAACAAAAGTTGTCCAGCACAATAAAGCTTGCATAAAAGCTTTTGAATTGTTGGGATATATAAGCGAAAAGGATCACAGATACAAAGAGGCGGCAAATAATTATCAGCAAGCTTGGAAAGTGGGACAAAAAGCTAATGTCAATATTGGATTTAAATTAGCCTATTGTCTGATGAAGTGCAAAAAGTATCCCGACGCCATCGATACTGCAAATGAAGTTTTAAAACTGAATCCAGATTATCCGAATGTTAAAAAGGATATTTTGGATAAGTGCGTAAATAATTTGAGGATTTAAATCTGCTTTAGTAGAAATGTTCAATAAAATGGTTAAAATTATATGTATTGCAAATGTATTGTGTAAACGTACTCATTTAACACCAAGTCGTGGGAATTTTGTGAATAATGAAAGTTCTTAAAACAAAATTAGCAATAATTTTCCAATTATCTCATTATTAATGCCATTGGTTTTTATGAATACAATAAGACAAGTTGTTTATTATCTGTTATTACATTGCAAAGTAGGCAGTAGCAACACTATTAAATGTCAATTGTATAGTTTTAAAGATAACTTCTTAGTATGTTTTATTTTATTTATTTGAATAAACCATTTCACAAGTAATTATGTAAAAACAATATGGGATTTATTTCATCCATTAGTGATAATGAAGGCAAATATAGTGAATTTAATACCCGTTTATCAATTCAATTCCTTAAATCTAAATTCAAACTTTTGCTATACTTAACAAATTATTTATCGATACCAATATTCTAATAGGACGTATCCCACAACTTTTGGGATTTAGCGTTTTCAATGAATATGAGTTCAATGGGTCTTTAATTCTAGTATATCGTATGAAACATTCAACTGAAAATATTATAGTATATATATATATATATATATACAAAATCCTATCATTGCTGCGTCCATAAACTTCCTCAACACATACACTATTGCTTCCTTCGAATTACTGCGTCCGAATATCGGACGCAACAATGTCAACTCATGTTTTTGTGACTTCCCGTCAATTTTTAAACAAAATTTAGGCGCCAACAGGTGACAGAAGTTTCTAAGTTTCCTTTCCACAATAAAAAGTGGAAGCATCTATTGGGATTTTTATGATTTTACTGGATTTTCTGTTTGGTAGTGGACGCAATAATATTCGTGTTATAGATAAAAATGTATACTATTAGTTCATCGATTCTCCGGTAGAGGTGCGAAAATAATATACAGAGTCAAGTATACAGTATATAAACCTAGTATGTTATTGCGTCCGAAGCTTGGCAACATGGCAATCTATTTTTAGCTCGGGATTTTTGTGTGGTGTGATGTTTTGTATCGTGTCATCATTTTAGCAGAAGCCAAAGCCATTGTTGCTTCCAGTCAGCAAATATGAAACGAAGTGTGAGAATATTAGGTTTATGCTACAGAGGACCCAGAGAGTCATAATAATATACAACTTTTTTAACAATAATAGTGTAGGTGCTGGATGGAGTTCGAGAGGTCATAGCTGCTTTGAAAATATTATGCCCTAAAACACTTGCTATGATTTGTATTTAATTTGTAAGTTTTGATGAAATATTAAAATATTAGTATCAAATAGGTTGCATTTTAATATCTTTGTAATAGTATTTCTACAATTTTTTTTTTCTTCATATACTTATATCGCTGGCATCAGTGAACTTCAACGCAAATATTGAATTTCTAAACTCAAAAACAATCGAATGAAGCCGCGTATAATAGCTGGGTTCGGTAATTGCATCTGCGAGCGAAGTGAGCAAAATTTGACAGACGTCACGTGATCACTTATCTCTTTTCGCGTGTCAATTATCGAACCCAGCTATTATACACGGCTTCATTCAATTGTTTTTGAGTTTAGAAATTGAATATTTGTGTTGAAGTTCACTGATGCCAGCGATATAAGTATATGAAGAAAAAACTATAGAAATACTATTACTGAGATTTAAAAATGCATACTATTTGATAGTGATATTTGAATATTTCATCAAAAATTACAAATTAAATACAAAACCTAGCAGGTGTTTCACATTCAGAATGTGTTAATTTGTGTCTATTTAAACTTTCTGTTTGAATTTTGCATTGCAAGTGTCACATTCAAATGGATAAATATCCGACTGTGTTAGTCTGTGAATCTTTAAGCGCCGAATTTATAGTCGTTCCTCGAATCTTCCTTGGAGTCGCGAATTTAGAATGGACACTTGCCACTATTTGACAAGTCAGTCATGTCAATTCTAAACGTTCAAGGCTTTCTTAAGGTCTGAGGAAACCTCAAGGACCTACAATAAATTCGGCCCTAAATCGACTTTCTGTTTAAATTTTGATTTGCTTTTTCACATTCAAAAGGATAAATATCCGAGTGTATTGATACGTGCCTTTGCAAATTACCTTTTTCTTTAAATTTTGCATTGCAAATATCACATTCAAAAGGATAAATATCAGAATGTGTTAGTTTGTGTCTCTTCAAATAATCTTTTCCTTTAAATTTTACTTTGCAAATGTCACATTTAAAAAGATAAATATCCGAGTGTGTTGAAATGTGCCTCTGCAAATCACCTTTTTGTTTAAATTTTGCATTGCAAGTGTCACATTCAAAAAGATAAATATCCGAATGTGTTAGTTTCAATGACCTATTATCACAGATAGACAGAGCATTCCATTCATAAAATACTATTTGTTGTGTTGACAACATGTTTATGGGCCAGGGGGGATTTGGGGTGCGGGCGGTCCATGGTGGGGATAAGTCGCCCGATCTAAGTCCGGCCTCAATAGCTGTTCCCTGCCATGGAGAGACCCAATTGATCCCGCCCCAAAACCAAAACGATGATATTCGAAAAGTATTCCAGACTAACACGAACATATCTTATTTATCGGTCTTTTTTTAATATTATACTAATTATCATCGCATAAAATAGAGACAACAAGACACTCTGGGCGAGAACGGAACGTATTACTACGAGAAGCAGGAGGCCGATATTAGTCTAGTGCTGTGTTGCCAAGTGTAATTGAAAGCCAGGACTTTATACCTGCGTTAGAAAGAGAAAATAAATATTCCTACGATTAAATGTGGCATTTTAGTAGTGGGGGACTTTGGTCAGGATAGAAAGAATCGGAGATGTTGTCAACAGATATTTTTGTTTATAAATCCGTCTATCTGTGATAATAGGTCATTGGTTAGTTTGTGAATCTTTAAAATGTGTTTCCGTTTGAATTTTGATTTGCAAGTGTCTCATTCAAAAGGATAAATATCCGAGTATGTTGATACGTGTTTTTGCAAATTATATGGTATGCTGGGTTCGGTAATTGAATCTGCGAGCGAAGTGAGCAAAATTTGACAGATGTCATGTGATTTGACACGTGAAAAGGGATAAGTGATCACGTGAAGTCTTTCAAAATTTGCTCATTTCACTCGCAGATGCAATTACCGAACTCAGCATACCATATAATTTGCAAAGACACGTATCAACACACTCGGAAATTTATCCCTTTGAATGTGGCACTTGCAAATCAAAATTCAAACGGAAACACGTTTTAAAGATTCACAAACTAACACTTTTTTTGTTTTCTTTATTTGAATGTGACACTTGCAATGCAAAATTTAAACAAAAAGGTAATTTGCAGAGGCACATTTCAACACACTCGGATATTTATCTTTCTAAATGTGACATTTGCAAAGCAAAATTTAAAGGAAAAGATTTTTCGAAGAGACACAAACTGACACATTCTGATATTTATCCTTTTGAATGTGAATTTGCAATGCAAAATTTAAAGAAAAAGGTAATTGGCAAAGGCACGTATTAACATACTCGGATATTTATCCTTTTGAATGTGACAGATGCAAATGAAAATTTAAACGGAAAGGCGATTTAAAGATTCACAAACTAACACATGCTCTTGTGAATTTTAGAGTTCTGATCGGGATAGGACAACACTCGACTTGTACATAATGCTCGTTTTAATTTTCTACATATGGAATCGTATTCTTGAGTTCAATTGAATGTTGACTTTTCTTTCGTTAATCGATGAAGCGGAGCAGCTGTATTAGGGAATCCTTCTACAAATCTTCGATGATAAGAACACAATCCTAGAAAACTCCTCAGTTCATGTTTGTCGCGTGGTTTTGGCCCATCTCTGACAGTATCTATCACTCCTTTCATAACTTGTATGCCAACTTCAGATAACACGTGACCTGAGAGTTCCACTTTCTTTTGAAATAGAAAACACTTCTTTGGATTGAGTTTTTAAGTTGGCATTCTGGAAGCGGTCAAAAACTTGTTTCAGGTTATTGAGATGTTCTTGGAATGAATTTCCCATGATCAGACATCATCCAAATATACCAGGCAAGTTCTCCATGTAATAAATTTCTTAACCAAAAATAAATGGAAGCATTTGAAAAAAATGCTTATGCTAAAGTCACCAATATAAGCATTACATTCAAACTTACATTTATCCAGCTGAATGGGTCACTGAATGTCACTTTAAACAAATTCTCATTTGAGTGTGTTAATAAATGACTCTTTAAATTGTATTTAATTTTTGAAATTTTTCAGTGCAAGTGTTACATTCAAATAGATAAATATCCAAATGTGTTAGTTTGAGAATCTTCCAATCGCTTTTCCGTTTAAATTTTGATATACAAGTATCACATTCAAAAAGATAAATATCAGAATGTGTTAATTGGTGACTATTCAAATTACCTTTCTGTTTAAATTTTGCTTTGCAAGTGTCACATTCAAATGGATAAATATCCGACTGTGTTAGTTTGTGAATCTTTAAATTGCCTTTCCGTTCAAATTTTGATTTGCATTTGTCACATTTAAAAGGATAAATATCCGAGTTTTTTTGCTCATGTCGCTCGCAGATGCAATTACCGAACTCAGCATACCATATAATTTGCAAAGACACGTATCAACACACTCGGATATTCATCCTTTTGAATGTGGCACTTGCAATGCAAAATTTAAACAAAAAGGTAATTTGCAGAGGCACATTTCAACACAGTCGGATATTTATCTTTTTAAATGTGACATTTGCAAAGCAAAATTTGAAGGAAAAGATTATTTGAAGAGACACAAAATAACACATTCTGATATTTATCCTTTTGAATGTGAATTTGCAATGCAAATTTAAAGAAAAAGGTAATTGGCAAAGGCACGTATCAACATACTCGGATATTTATCCTTTTGAATGTGACACATGCAAATCAAAATTTAAACGGAAAGGCGATTGAAAGATTCACAAATTAACACATTCGGATATTTATCTATTTGAATGTAACACTTGCACTGCAAAATTTAAACTTAAATACAATTTTGAAGTCATTTATTATCACACTCAAATGAGAGGAATTTTAAATGCAACATATGCCATGCCAAATTTAAAGCTAGAATTTGTTTAAAGTGACAATCAATGACCCATTCAGCTGGATAAATGAAAGTTTCAATTTAATGCTTATACTGGCGAATTAAGCATTAGCATTTCTTTCAAATTCTTTCATTTATTTTTGGTCAACAAATTTATCATTTGTAGCTTTAAAGTTGTATAGTTTGGTGTTTATATAAATAAATAAATATAATGATATGAAGAATTGTTTATAGTTTTTAACGCCCTAAAATACCAGCTATGTTTTGTATTTAATTTGTTACTTTTGATGAAATATTTAAATATCACTATCAAATAGGATGCATTTTAATAGCTCTGTAATAGTATTTCTACAATTTTTTTTTCTTCATATACTTATATCGCTGGCATCAGAGAGCTTCAACACAAATATTGAGTTTCTAAACTCAAAAATAATTGAATGAAGCCGTGTATAATAACTGGGTTCGGTAATTGCATGTGCGAGCGAAATAAGCAAATTTTGACAGACGTCACCTGATCACTTATCTCTTTTCACGTGTCAAATCACGTGATATCTGTCAAATTTTGCTTACTTCGCTCGCAGATGCAATTACCGAACCCAGCTATTATACGCGGCTTCATTCAATTGTTGTCATAAAAAGTGTCACATTCAAAAGGATGTGTTGATACGTATTTTTGCAAATTATATGGTATTTCAGTCCCAAAAGCCATTTTAGAGCTGCGTGATCCCTTCGAATCACAAAATTACTTCCGACTTCCGTAGAGATACTCATGGAAATGGTCGCCTGCTTTTACTATGGCAAGCAATTCTCTTCTTGTGGCACAATAATTTCGTTCCGGCTTTAATAAAAATCTGCTGTAGTACTCTACGACATGCTTTTGTGAACTTTAGATTTGTGAAAGGACAGCTCTAATAGTTGTTGCTTGCATCTGAGTGCAAAATCAACATGTCCTGATCGGGATAGGACAACACTGGACTTGTACATGATGCTCGTTTTAATTTTCTAAATGCGGAATCGTATTCTTGGGTTCAATTGAATGTTGATTTTTCTTTCGTTAATCGATGAAGCGGAGCAGCTATATTAGCGAATCCTTCTACAAATCTTCGATAATAAGAACACAATCCTAGAAAACTCCTCAGTTCATGTTTGTCGCGTGGTTTTGGCCCATCCCTGACAGCATCTATTTCTCCTTTCATAACTCATATGCCATCTTCAGATACCACGTGACCTGAGAGTTCCACTTTCTTTTGAAATAGAAAACACTTGTTTGGATTGAGTTTTAAGTTGGCATTCTGGAAGCGATCAAACACTTGATTCAGGTTATTGAGATATTCTTGGAATGAATTTCCCATGATCATGACATTATATAAATATACCAGCCAAGTTTTTTATGTGAGGCCTCGCAAAACAAGATGCATCAGTCGCTCAAACCTAGCTAGAGCATTACACAATCCGAAAGACATCACGATTAACTGGTATAACCCGCTTCCGATACTGAAGGCAGTTTTCTCCTTGTCATCTTTGTATATTGCCACTTGCCAGTATCCACTCCTGAGATCCAAGGTGGAAAACCATTTGGAGCCCGATAGAGTTGTTAATGTATCATCTATTCTCGGGAGAGGGGAGCTCTCCTTCTTGGTGACCTCATAAGGCTTACGGTAGTCCACACGAAATCTAAGACTTCCATCTTTTTTTGTAACCAATACTACTGGCGCAGACCATGGAATATTCGACTCTTCAATAATTCCCTCTTGAAGCATTTTATCAATTTGGTTCTCTACTTCCTGTTGTTTAGCTACTGGCATACGTCAAGGTGGTTGTCTAATTGGGTATGCCAATCCAGTATCAATTTTGTGTTGGATTAAACTGGTCCGTCCGGTTTGATTATCAATCACAGATACGTCTGCTTCTCTAAGTCTATCTGGATCGAGGTGTTTCCATGATATATTCAAAGTCTGCATCAATTTGTCTGTATCCAATTTCGGTTTCACAAAATGTCATTTATCTGGTAGGTCACAGTTCGAAATTTGCTTAACTGGTTCGAGAGTTCCAATAATATCTCCTTTTTTATTTTTACTGTTTAAGAAGAAATATTGGCAATTCTTATCCTAATGTCACCATTTATTCTTACTAGAGTCTTTCCAACGGAAATTTTTCTGGTTTATCTCCAATAAAATTATTTGTGAGTCCAACGTAGCACCCAGATCCAGGGCGCAAAAGTTTTTCGTACCTATCAACCGATGATCTGGCATGTTCCACTTCCGCTTTCTCTTGCCTATTTAGAACAGAAAAGTCAATTTTCGTGAGGTGGGGGGGAGTAAGAAAAAGTATTAGTATCAGGGGGGCTTTATTTGAAATGTGCAATTCAAATTCGTATCAGTAAGTGGCAATGTATGCGATGGTATACCGGCAAAAATTGCGCAATAATTTAACGCTCAATAAAATGGTACTCTGACATTTGAAAAATTCAGAACACTTTCAGAGATACCTATCTGGAAAAAACCGAAATTTTGCAAGATCGATTTTATATTTTTGTGAGCTTATTTGAGGAAATAGGAAATATTTCAAAATAAATGTCGCTTCACCGTAACAACCATGTAGCAACTTTTTCTACTATACAAGATGACATTTTCAAATTTCAAATCTGATGTTTTGTCTTTGGAGCCAACATCAACTTCATTTTTTTAAAAACAGTCCACTATTTTTTATTTCAGATTTTAGGAGCTTCCAGGAGCTTCTGTCTGATGTCCCAAAACCTATGACGTACCTACCCATCGCATTTATTCGGATTTTTTTTTTTTTTACTTTCAAGGAATTTCCTACCAAAATTCTCTTCTCTGTCTCTCTCTCTCTCTAACACATTAGGTTCTTATGGAAAATGCCAATAGTATAAATTTTTCCAATATAAATGCAATACATCATTGGTTTTGGGACCTTTATTTTGAAATGTCTCTTCAAATAGGCTCAGGAAAAAATTAAATCGATTTTGTAAAATTTCGGTTTTTTCAGGATATCTTGGAAAATGTTCGGAATTTTTCAATAATGTCAAATCTAGGGTTTCATCGAGACGAGAAATCTCGTCTCGAAGGCAATTTCTCGTCTCGTCTCGATCATCGAGACGAGAAATCAATAAAATCTCGTCTCGATGTTTTTCTCGAAGACAATTTCTTCGAAATTTCGAGAGTCTCGAAAACAAAAACTGAATGTTGTTAAAATATACAGGGTGTCCCAGCTGAGAGTGACCCATTTTAAATGCTTATTACTTTTAAACTTTAAATGGTGATAATAATAAATAATTATTTCCGTTCCGTTTAAAACTGTTTTTTCGGGCGTCTTAGTCAAGCGATAAAGTTGTGTTTTGTGTCATCAGGTTTGTCGTCTTAACGTCTATATTTCGATATTTGCGGACCCTCCTGGTTTGGATCTGTGGCCCTTGGGCTCCCAAAGTCTGGTGTTGCTGCGACATTATAAGTATTAAAGTTCTCGGCATTATTGTTTATGTTATCGACTTTTTGTCCCAATAAACCAGATTGGGCTAAAGAGAACAAGCAAAAAACTTGGACATTCCACTTGGCTGTGTTTGCGCCCGGTATTGTGTTGTACTATATTAAGTACAATTGACTGCTTGATCCGTTGGACTTTTATTTTATTTTTATTTTTTTTTTAAACGGTGATAATCGAATAAGCTCCAATAAATACGCTTCTGTAGGTTTTTGTGGTCGACCGTAATTTGTGTATTCAAAATGGCAAAATGCTATAACTGCGATGAGACATGCGTCCAGAAGGAGGATAAGGGTGCTCTTTTCGGTTTCCCCTGCGATTTATGTCAGAGAATAGTATGTAAAAACTGTACTGGCTTGATGGCTTCCGAAATAAGAGTTGTTCCTTCAGCGTCTCGAGTCCTACTTCATGTATGCCCGGACTGCAGAGGATATCTGAGTATGGTGCCAAAATTAATAAATAGAATTATTGTCTTGGAAACTGAAATGAAGTCAGTTCGGAAAGATCTTGATGATCAGCAAGAATCATGGGCTGCAGAAGTTATGGAAATTAAAAGATCATTTAATGAAAACCGTAACGAGGGCGTGTCCGATGAGCTAACGCGTGCCGGTGAACCCTCCCAGTTACCTTTGAGTGGTGATTGTAGGGAATCTATATCCGAGTTCATGTCTGAATTGAAGGGAGAAATCTTGGAGGGGTTGAATGCGCAGGCAGTAACCATTGAATCTCATCTATCCCGAGTCGCGGACAACATAGTTTCTGCAAACAAAGACCTAGTTAGATTCTTGACAGATGGGGGAGCATCTAATGCTGCCCATCAAGGAATTTTGAAAGAGGTTAGTCGTGAGAGGGTTGCATGGGCGAGTGGGAATACATTAGCTGCTAAAATTTCCCATTCTACTGAGGCAAAAACCGATAGAGTCCCTGGGGTACCACCCAGTAGACTGAAAGCTGCCAACAAATTTGCTAAAGGCATTAAAAATAACAACATACAATCCGCCCATCAACAAAGGCCTGTGCTACCCTCAACCAACCCGCGATTGAATCCCACAACCAACCCGCGATTGAATTCTACTTCTAATTCTACTTCTATTTCTGCTGCCACATCTGAGCGTGTGATTATTGGAACGGGCACTGTGAATGGACCTTTCTCGGCTGGTGAGAGACGTCAATGGTTATATCTTGGCCGATGTGATCCTGCAACCACTGAAGGAAACATAATTGATTATATGGATCAACAGCTTGGCATTTCGGATGTTAAATGTTTTATTCTAGATAAAAACGAAGATGTGATATCATTCAAGATTGGGGTCAAGGAATCACTCTTGAAGGGCCTGCTGGAGCCCAATCTTTGGCCTGTTGGGACGGCTATTAAGGAATTTAGAGCCCGGCGCCCTCTTAATAATAATATTAAGTCAACGAATTTTCAACAGCGGGATTTGGGAGACAATCAGACTTAGAATGTGCATCAATCTTCTATCAAAACGTCAGAGGCCTGAAAACAAAGCTCAAGGATTTATTCTGCGCTGCACTTATTGAGTCATATTCTGTCATTGCATTCACTGAAACTTGGTTGGATTCATCTGTCAATGACTCCGAGTTTCTGGATCCTTCTTACACTGTGTATCGAACTGATCGAAATGCCATTAATAGTACGAAGTGTCGGGGTGGTGGTGTCCTACTCGCAGTAAAAAATTTCTTGAAATCTAGCCTCCTGTCACTTGGTGATTCTACAATCGAAGAAGTTTGGGTATCCATAACGATTGGAAATTCTGTATACTGTGTGGGCTGTGTATATGTGCCACCATCGATGGATATTTCGTATTATGAACTTCACTTGAAATCGGTATCTTCTGCTTGTAATAGTTTTAAAAATGTTTTGGTTGTAGGCGATTACAATTTGCCACAAGTAGCTTGGTCTGCGGGAGAGGATTATCTCAAACTTGTGCCAGGTAATGTCAGATCTGCAAAAGAAATCTTGCTGTGCGATACTTCCGCATTCTTGGGCTTATCTCAATTTAATCGCATATCGAATGGAAATAACTCTATATTAGATCTTTGTTTTGCTAACTTTGACCTAAATTCAATCGATGAATGTGTTGGTTTGGTAAATTGTGATCGCTGTCATCCTGCTTTATTACTGTCAATTCAATTTGAGGAAACAAATTATTTAAAAACTGCTAATAACTTTTTTTACGACTTTAAGTCCGCTGATTTTGAGCTAATGAACAATTATTTTTTGTCCTATGATTGGTTGTCGATTTTAAACGATAATTTAGAGATTACCATAAGTAACTTTTACTCCGTTGTATTCAATTGTTTTGATTTGTTTGTGCCTATTAAGCAATGTCGCTCCAACGACAGATTTCCTATCTGGTTTTCAAGTGAATTGAAATCCCTAATTTTTCAAAAAAAAGTAGCTCACAAAAGGTTCAAACAATCAAATTCAGTTATGGATTATAACTTATTTTCTCTGCTTCGCAGACAATGCTTATCCCTGTCCAAGGAATGCTACAGTCTTTACATAGCAAACACTGAAGATTCAATCAAGGAGAATGCCGGGTACTTTTGGAACTTTGTTCGTTCGCAGTCAAATCAAGGCTCCATCCCTAGGGAAATGTTTTCTGGCTCAAATAAGGCTGATAATGGTTATAACATAGCCAATCTCTTTGCTGATTTCTTCTCATCAGTTTATAATCCTAAAACCATTTCTGATGCAAGTGTTTCTTCCGTTTCTTCAACACACACCTTTCAATCAATTTCTGACATTCAGATCACTGCATATGACATTGAAAAATCGCTCTCTGAACTCGACATAAATAAAAGAGAGGGACCCGATGGAATCCCAAACAGAGTGTTAAAACTTTGCTCCCATTCTCTGTATCTTCCCCTCTATTACGTATTTTCCAAGTCTCTTATCTCTGGAGTGTTCCCGAAAGTCTGGAAATTGTCATATGTTTGTCCCATCCACAAGTCAGGAAGCAGGAACAATGTGTCTAATTATAGACCAATTAGTATCCTCTCAGCAATACCCAAGCTATTTGAGCACTGTATAGAAAAAGTTTTGTCGGTTGCCTTCCATCAAGTCATAGTAAATCAGCAACATGGATTCACCTCCGGCCGCTCCGTTGATACCAACTTGTTTCTATTCACTAACTTTATCAATAGATCATTCGAGAACGGTTGTGAGATACATACTATATATACTGACTTCAGTAAGGCCTTTGATAAGGTCAATCATGCTCTTCTACTCTCAAAGTTGTCCGGTTATGGCATTGCGGGTACTTTGATTTCTTGGTTGGAGTCTTATTTGTCAGGTAGGATTCAGCAGGTGAGAATTGATGGTTATCTCTCGGATAAGTTCGATGTCACATCTGGGGTTCCTCAGGGATCTCATTTGGGACCTTTCTTGTTCAGTTTATTCATCAATGACCTGGGCCATCTACTTTCCTCCAATTTTCTGATGTTTGCGGATGATCTGAAGATATTTCGGGAAGTATCATCAACTCGTGATATTCTTCTTCTGCAAAATGATCTGGACATTGTATACGATTGGTGTAACCTCAACGACATGTCACTTAATATCGACAAATGCTGCTTTATGCGCTTCACCCGCTTGATGAATACTATACCTGTGGAATATTCCATTAATCACGTTGCTCTTGCTGAGGTATTTGTTGTTAAGGACCTTGGCGTTTACTTGGACACTAAACTTACGTTCATCGAGCACTTTGAGTATATAGTAGGTAGGGCTAATAGAATATTAGGTTTTATCAAAAGAACCAGTAAAGACTTTAGGAATGTGTTTGCTCTGAAGGTGTTGTATACATCGCTGGTTCGATCCATCCTTGAATTTTCAAACATAATTTGGTCGCCATATTATCAGGTTCATATAAATAGACTTGAAAATGTTCAACTTAAATTTATAAAATATGCTAAATATAAACTTTTTTGCAATGGTATTGAACTTGATAATGATCAGACTATGTTATACCTAGACTTAGCATCTCTTGTTCGCAGAAGAGAATACTATGACATATGCTTTGCATGTAATGTTCTGAACTACTATATCAAGAGTCCAGAATGTTTGGAAACTTTTCGATTTCGTGTACCTGGATATCCAACACGTAGGCAGACCTTGATGCATATACCAATTTGTAATTCTTGGTACTTATTGTATAGTCCTGTTAACAGAGTATCAGCGAATGTGAATAAGTTTTGTGAGTCATTAGAATTTTTTAATGTTTCTCATAAAAAATTTAAGAGTTGTGCAAAAAGGGCTGTTTTAGGTTAGTTAGTTTAAGCTCACTTGTAAACCTGTAAATGTTGATACGTTAATAAATAAATAAATAAATAAATAAATAAATAAATAAACCAGGTGAGCTAGCTACCTGCGGTTTGTGCCATTCGATTTCTCTTGGTCTAAAGTTTTTTCCAGTAGGTTTCAAATTTTTTTGAAACTTATACAGGGCGAGTAAATAAATAAAAAATCCGTTTTTCAACATCGAAATTCTCCACTATTTCTAATGGAACACCCTGTATATCACAACGTCAAAAAAAAGATTCATGTTTAAGGTTCCCATGAACCAATAGACATCGTCCCTAAAACTTGAAGTTTTAGCCGAAAAAAAATGAAAATCGAAATCTTTGTATCTTTGCAAACGCATGCAACTTCATGTTGTAGGAACTTGATATCACTATGGCAAACAATTTTGTAACTGTCTATTAGTTAGATATCAATTAAGTTAAGATACATTTTGCAAGAAAATTTAACGAGTTCCAAAGTATTTTCTCTGGAACTCATGGAATAGAGATAGTAATAGTAACAGTTTGGTGTGCAATCTCTATTGAAAAAAAAAAAAACAGACTCTTTCCATTGATGAACCAACAATAACAGAAAATGTATACACTGATATGTTCTTTTTCCCATAGTTAAGACAGGAGGTTATCTTGGATGATATCTATTTTCAGCAGGATGGTGCCCCCACCTCATTATCCATTGATAGCAAAGGAATCACTAGATATGACATTTGGGGAAAGACGGATACGGAGAGCTGGCTGGACACCTTACTCTCTTGATTTGAGAGTTCTAGACTTTTTTCTCTGGCGTTATGTCAAGGAGAGATGCGGTAATACTTTGCTAAAATAGCCTGGAAGATCTTAAGCGGAACATTTGTAATGTCATTGAAGCGATTCTCCAGAAAATGTTACACAATTCATTCAACCATTTATTGATCCATAAATGCCTGGAACAGAATGGCTAACATATACATATAGGTACCTACAGCATTTTGTATAGTTTTATGCAGTTGTTATTAACTTTTTATTTGTTAAACATAAGGTCCAAGCTTTGAAAATAGGTGTTTGCAAAAATACCAAGATTTCGAATTTGATTTTTTACGGTTAAAACTTCAAGTTTTAGGGACGCGATGTCTATTGGTACATGGATACCATGTTGAAAAACGGATTTTTTTTTACTCGCCCTGTATAAGTTTCAAAAAAATTTGAAAACTACTAGAAAAAACTTTAGACCAAGAGAAATCGAATGGCACAATCCGCAGGTAGCTAGCTCACCTGGTTTAAAAGTTATAAGCATTTAAAATGGGTCACTCTCGGCTGGGACACCCTGTATTATATGTATATAACCATTGTATATACAATGGTTATACAATGATATGTCTGCACTAAAAAGAAAGGGAAAAAGGTTCTCTATTAAAAAAATTCCGGTAATAGTTATTTAAACAACAAGTTTTGAAGACGACTTTTTTCACACGGCGAGACAGTTTGTTGGACCGAGCCGTAGGCGAGTTCCACAAGTCGAGCAAGTGTGAAAAAAGGTTTTCAAACAAGTTTTTTACAATGCTTTTCCTACAACTGCAAAATAAAACAACCAAATATGTAATTTTCATTTGTTAGAAAACTTGAAGCGTGTGAAAAACTTTTTCGCACGCTGTGCGAAAAACTCTAATTTAAGAGGTTGCCTAGCGTGCGAAAAACTCCATTTTCAGAGGCAGTCGTAGGAAAAATATGTATAGAGCTATATGCTACAAAAAAAAAACACCGATTATTGGACCATTAATAAAAAAAATATTTTTCCAAAAAGTGAAAACCCTACAAATCCTTTATCTTTTTTTAATTTAATCTTTTAGCCATGCATCTAGAATTTACCTAGATAGGTAGGTACGAAAGTTTAAAATTCTTTCTTTGTTCGTGAAGAATGCACCTGCAACAAACTGATTATACAGGGTGTCCCACAACGTTTTTCCCAGGTGATAACTTCGGAACGCGTCATCCAATATAATTGAAATTTTGAGGATCTGGGTAACTTTTTGTGTCGCTCCTACCATTGTCATCCAATTTCACCACTTTCGCATCAATTTCGATCAAGTGACGTCAACTTTCGAATCTTAAATGTAACTTATGATATATCATGGCACTTTTGGTTAGAAAATTAAATTACAAAGTCGGCAATGCCATATTTATTAAGGCTTTGTTAAAAAAAATGATAAAAAATTATACAGTGTATATGTAGGGGAGAGTGGGGCAACTTCGACATGCGAGGCAAGTTTGTCACCGTGCTTTACTAGGAATCGGTTGGATTCGGAAATTCCGAAACTGGCTTGAGGGTGCATCGTACGTATCAGTTAGTTGCTCGACTACGACAGACCACCACCACATTACTTGTTAGCCTTAGAGAACATCTCAACGAAACATCTGGAAAGTGTGATTGTTAAGGGGGCATGGACTCCACGTTCACCAGACCTGATGGAATGCGACTTTTTTTTATGGGGTCATATGGAAGCTCTTGTTTACGACAATCCAGTTGAAACAGCTAGAGGAAGTTAGTAGGAAGGATTGTTGAATTGAATTTTTCAACGTGTTCAGGAGGCTATGCTGGGTGGTCGTAGCTTTGAGCATCTTTTGCTGTGAATCATTGTTTTTAGTAAATACTGCAAGCATTCCTTGGGTTTTGCATCATTTAATAACACAGTTTCTGCTTCAAAGACGTTTCTCCGTGTGTAAGGTGGCTACCACAGCGCGACCTGCAATGTTCTATTATCACATAACCAAAGCGCATGCTCCTATGTATTTATAAGTAAAAAACGTTTATTTTGACGCGATCTATCATCCCTTAATTTTTGGCATAATAGTTTCGGAACACCCTGTATAATAGGGAACTTGCACATTTTTTTTTTATTTCAAAAATGTGTTCTACTACACTAAAGACTTAGTCACAGTGGCGCAGACAGGAGGGGGCAGGGGGCCAGGCCCCCGCCCCAAGGCTTCAGAGAAAAATAGAAAAATAATGAAATAGACAAAAGCTCATATTATAGAAAGTTTAAAGAATAGTGGTCTGTGTCTTTTCCTATAATTTTATCTGCATGGCCCCCCCCAGAGAAAATGTCTGGCTGCGCCGTTGCTTAGTCATACCAAATATCAAGCAGTAAAAATCAGCCGTTAATTTTTTATAAATATTCAAAGTTACGCTTCGAACATCACCATTTAAAACGATCAATTAGTGTGACGTCACTCGGCAACAAAATTCCTTTGACAGTGACGAGCACTTCGAACTTCGAGCAGGTAGATTAAGATTATGGTTATGTTGTTATGTATGCCATTTCCGATAGATTTGACATTGGGACAACAGCAGCACATGGCGTGGCAGCGGCGCAACCCGATTATTACTGCCTTTTGACGTCACGACCCACAGAAACACGTTTTCGATCGCGTCATGAATTTCGAATTATTTGGTATTTTCAATTGAAGATTTTGGACACCAGAGATAAGATATTACTTTTTTTTCCTAACTGCATCAATTATTAGGATGATTGTTATTGTGTTTTATTATTTATTCCATTTTCAATTTAATGTGCAAGTTCCGTATTATTAACTCATTATGGAATATAAATTTTCTAGTTTCGAGAATGTAGGTAGGTACTCAGTAATTTCTTGCTCAGGTAAAATGATGATTTTATATAATAATTATGGTGTACTCCAACTTTATTTTTTTTTTAAACTTCTAGAAATTGTTTTCTAAAACCTTTGACCCACCAAATGTTTTTCCTAAAAGGTTAAAATTTCATGACCGCCCAAAAGGCCACCAAATATTTTGTATACCTACCTGTTGCTGTTAACTTTGGTTTACATATTTATTATAATTTTACATAAATTATTTTATAGGTAAGATGGGTAGGTACCTATTTTATTACTGAGGGATAAATAGAAAAAAAAAATAAAAATTTATGTGTATGCTGAGATTGAGAAACACTCGATTTTAAATAAAACAAATGTTATTATTTATAATAATGAGTAATAAATTTATAAGTATTTAACTATAATCACATAATTTTTTTATTTGGCATAGACAATTTGTTTAATATTAAAAGAGCGATTTGGATAAAATGTATAGGTAGGTGACTACCTACCTAATTTAATAACAAATGCAATTTATTAGGAAAAAAGCTAAACATGAAAACGCGGATGCGGAGAAATTATTCCGAGTCGGATGACGATGATGATAATTCATCACCATCAAAGTTAACAATCAGGGGCTCTATTCTGGTTTCCATCATAGCATCTATAGTCCACATACTTGCCTCCACTTTCAGCACCTGCCCAACAGCATTTTTCCAATTTTCAGGACTAACGTTGTAGACTGCTTCATTAAAAAAAAATTTAAATTTAAATTTTGAAGGTTGTATTTTTTCGGGCCACTTCTCCTTTGATTTGTGCCCATATCAACTCAATAGGATTTAATTCGCAGTGGTACGGATGTAATCTTTCGACTGTTCTATTGCAAGCTCTGACCATTTCATCAATTACGTATTGGTTCTTGGGAAAACTTTCGTTTACGAACGTTAATAGTTCTGCCTTCACCATATCCTCTTCAAAGCCGATATTTTTCCTAGTTAGCCAGAATTGTATATCAGCTTTTTTCGTAGATGATGTCGGTTTCTTATCAATTTTTCTAGAATGGTAAGATGCATTGTCCATCACTATGACACAATTTTCTTCCAAGCGAGGTAAAATATTTTCAAACCATTGCTCGAAGACTTGGGAATTCATTTCCTCGTGATAGTCTCCAGTTTTCTGTGACTGAAAGAGGAGCAAGCCGTTCTCAACAAATCCATCGTCTGAACCAATATGTAATATAATGAGTCTTTGTCCCTTACCTGTGGGATTCTTCAGTCCTGTAGATAGTCCATTAACGAAAGCTTGCCTCGCCGTAGTGACAGTTTCGTCGCTCCATACTTTTGGAGTGACATGGCCAGAATTAATCCAGGTTTCGTCCTGATAATAAATCTTTTTTCCACTCGCCCTTACTGCTCGGATATTCCGTAAATAGCGTCGCCTCCAGCTCACAATTTCATTTTTTTCTTTTAGCATGCTATTTCGACTTCTACCATACGAAAAACCAAGTTCATGGAGCAACTTTTTAAACGAGCTTTTCTTGAAATTAGGGATGTCCTCTCGCTCTTGAATAGCTGCTAATATTGCCTTTACATTAGGAGACTCGTTCTTGATAAAAAATGAATGAATTAATCTCCGAACTGAATTTTTTGTTTCCATATCTATATTGTCCAATACAGATTTTTTCTTTTGTAAGCTTTGGCTGGCTTCAGTTCATGCTCGTTTTTGTGTTCCCGAAGAACGTTGTGAACGCTGGCTACTCCAATACCCATGGCCTCTGCTGTGAAATTCACTTTCTCAGTTTTTGTACAATCTGCATGATTTCGGTCACAAGTTTTGAAGGTAAAAAACAAATTGAATCGCAAAAAAAAATCTAAAATAGCACAATTCGAATCACAGCACAATGTCACAGACGAACAACATCAACTAAATGCGCTCCACTATGAAATGATCTGTTCTTCATAGGGTTGCGGGATAATTTATGGGCGTCGGTTAGCAGGTAATCGTTTTACAACTATATTTCTTCGGTGGCCCGACTATAGTTTCACTACTCCCGGATCTTGTTTTGTTTATTGTTTGTAAAATTGGATCCAGTTTCTCATACCTTTTATTTCGTAGATGAAAAAATCTCCTAGTGGAAAGGAAGATATAGATCAATACAAGCAAAGAAGTATACAAAGTTAATGGTTATATACCATTTACTATTTAGACTGCCAACACCTCTCAACTTTTGTGTGATTATTTTTAAAGCTCAACATAAGATTACGATATCAAGCTTAAAACTTCTATGCTTCAAACATAAACAAATAATCAGCTGCTGGCTAGAGCTGACAAAGGATGCGCGCGACTCCGAAGCTCTGTGACCGGGATAGGTACGGCCTCTATGGGTACGGTACGGCTAATGTCTTGAAAAAACTTACCATCAGCAGGTATTTCCAATATCGTGAATTTTTTAATGACTACCTAGTTAATTATTCCTTCGCCAAACTTCCCCCACTACATGTTGCCAGACTATTGTTTTGGATCATGGGGCCTAATAATAATACTACATCACATCGTTTTTAAGCAAGAAATTGTCCATCGGCAACTTTTTACATAAAAAAATTCACTAGCTCTTCGTAGAAAATTGACTGGAAGGGTTTGAAATATGCCTCAATGATATAAAATTCACAAAGTGTTCGCTAGAATTAGGACTTTGAAACTGCAACGATGATGAGCACAGAAAGCAGAGGCGAAGTTCGAGCGCGTGGTGCTAAAAAAGTTTTTAATTAGGTACCTACCTACCTTATTCACTTTAGTTTCTGTGAATTCACTTGATTCGATACATCTGTCACGGTTGTGAGATGGATCCAGCATACATTCCTCCAAGTTCTCCTGAGCTGACCTATAGGTCATTGGTATCACATTTAAGAAAAAAAAATATGCAAAAGCCAGTTTTATGATATTCGGCGACTTCAATCTTCTATCTTCTCAATGTCAACAGGACCGCAGAGGATGATTTTCTGATGCCGGAATCTACTCACTCCTTGGCAGAGCAAACTCTGATAAATAATATATTATTTGTTCTTCATGGAACTTCAGCAATTCTACAATGTGAAGAATAGCTACAATAGATCCCCTGATCTTATTTTCGCGACAGAAGTTTCTCTACCTGTGATCAAAACCAGTGACTCTCCGCTGTGTAGGGTGGGTGATATACATCATACATCCACCTTTGGAGCTTAGTTCTCAAGCGGAAGTAGACAAACGCTAAAAGTCGAAGATCTACTATCTACCTATTTGAACAAGCGAATTATAAGAAACTGAATAATTATAATACTTCAACAGTATTGACTGGAATCTAGGTTTAAGTGATAGTCACTCTTACGAAGAGGTCGTTAGTTTGTACGAAGTTATACCTACAGCAAGGAATTAATCAGTAGAGAAGTACAAAAGATCAAGACGGCAAACGGACTATGAAGCTTACTCTGAAGTCCGGAAAGTCGTGAAGTATACCGTGCTATCTGTTACATGTTACCAAAGCTCAGCTTTTAATTCCCTCAAATGTGAAAAACTTCTGGTCATTTATAAGATTTTTGAAGAGAGATGCAGGCTATTACCAAATCAGATGCACTTTAACAATATCCATTCTTCGGACCCTCAACAGATTGCTGAACACTTTGCCAGACACTTCAAGAATTGTTACTCTTACCACAACGATGTTGAGATCAAAGAAGACTACTCAATCCCTTTTGGAACATACCTCTCCGATCATCTCTTCACGCCTCACGGTCGAGGAAATACAGAGAAAAATTCAGGATCTCGAAGCTTTAAAGAGTCCTGGACCGGATGGTCTTTCCCCAGTGTTTCTTAAAGGCTATTGCATATCTCTAATAGAACCTCTGAAGCAAATATTCCAACTTTCCGTCGATACTGGCATTTTTCCAGAAGTTGGAAAAACTCAACACTTTTCTCTATCCACAAATCATAGGAGATAGCACTGATGTTGATAATTTCTCGTGATACTCTACTGTTATCTTAATATAACACGAGCGAAATCGAAAAGGTATATTTAGCGACCGCCCGCCGTTATTTATCCGCTGACCGGTTGAAAATAAATAACAGGCCGCCGGCCGTTGAAATAACGGCTGCCAGCCAGGAGAGTGTTTTTTTTTGTCGGATTGAAAGATATCTGCAGTATAACGAAAAATCTAGAACGAAACACTGCCGATAACTACAAATAATAACAGCCTTGGCTGATTATGAAACTTCAGCCCGGCCGTTCTTCGCTATTTATCGGCCTTATAACGTTAATAACTATCAGAGGCACATCTCTACTATCGCACATTCCTAAAATTATGAAATCCATTCTATAACAGACGATGTGAATTCATGCTTTAGTAACTAGGTACCGGGTAATTGTCTATATTTTGCACCCTCACCTATATCTTACCTGTTTGAAGAGATACCCAGAAATGTCAAATGTGAAACTTGTAGGTATCAGAAACTTTTCAATGATGTTAGCTATACAAGTCTACAGGGTGTGTCACAGAAGTGTAGTGAAGCAATACTTTTTTAAATGGAAAACCCCGTATATTATTGTCCCATTGGATTAGCCTTTCAAACCTGATTCCAAATATACTAGGTTTTTTAGGTTTATTCTTCTGAATATCCCATTTTGAAGAAATAATATGGATTTTTTACATGTTGAATGATTACCTTTATAATTTGCTGGAGGTCTCTATACTTCATTTTTTTCATCAATAAAAATGCAATTATCCCACCCTTTTTTGTCCTATTTTCTCCTGGTCTATTAGGAATAAACCTAAAAAACCTAGTACCATATTTGGAATCAGGTTGGAAAGGCTAATCCAATGGGGAGATAGGTGTGGATGCAAAATATAATCAACCGGTCCATTGCTAATGAACAGCACGGTTTTTACAAGGGAAAATTCACTGTTACAAATCTTGCTGTCTACCAACAGTTTCTAGCGAAAGCTTTGGAATCAGGATAACAGGTGGACGTGATCTTCACGGACATTTCAACGGTTTTTGATAGTGTATGCCATGAGTTGTTACTAAAAAAACTCTCAGATATGAGTTTCGGTGCACGCTTCTTAGAATTTGAATTTATAGACTCGTACCTAATGGAAAGATGTCAAAGAGTTGGTGTGTGCGGTGCAGTATCCCACAAGTTCATAGTTCCATCCGGATCCGGGGTCTCTTAGGTCTTAAAAATTAGCACAACGAAAATGGCACACATCGGAGAAACTAGAGTACCAAACTCGGGCCTATTTAGTGCTAATTTAGTATGAAAAAAAAAATGTATATAGTTGGATAAGGTCGAATCTTTGAAAATCTGGTACCTCATATTTAGTGCTGATTTAGTACATTCATGGCACGCCTAAAAAACTAACAATGATGTATTTATTACGAAATAACTAGGTACGGAAAAATGTTAGCTTAAGACTTGAAGTAGCACACATACATCGAATCGACCGCGCGAGAACGGAATTCGCATGCACATATTTAGTTCTAATTTACTTCAAAAACGACGACCCGAAACGAATTAGTATCACAAACTAACCCAAACTAGTCGAAACTAACCCAAACTAACTTCCGAAATTAGCACTAAATATGTGCTAATTTAGTACTCTAGTTTCAACGCGTCATCGGTGATAAGTTCGTTAACTTAAACACTAAGCCAGCACCCAAGCTAGCTCTGTGCTGATGTGATACTAATTCGTTTCGGGTCGTCGTTTTTGAAGTACTAAATTAGCCTCGAAATTAGCACTAAATATGTACATGTGGTTATTTCGTAATAAATACATCATTGTTAGTTTTTTAGGCGTGCCATGAATGTACCTATCAAATTGGCACTACATGGAGGTACTAGATTTTCAAAGATTCGACCTTATCCAACTAGAGTGTGCCAGCTTAATCTTAAGCTGGCACACATGCACGTAATTTTTTTGTAAATTAAAGTTATAGATTTTTTTGTTTCGTACTAAATTAGCACTAAATAGGCCCGAATTTAGTACCTACTCTAGTTTTTCTGATTTGTGCTATTTTCGATGTGCTAATTTAAAGTACCAGGGTCTCTTAGGGATCGCACATTGGACCGATTCTGTTTGTTCTTTCCATAAATGACGTCATCCAATGCTTACAATATGCTGACGACTTGAAGTTTTTCGCAGATGTGGACGGGCACTCTACCTCTCTCCAGCCTGATTTGGACACGTTAGTTGCCTAATTGGTGCAACGCAAATCATCTCAAACTTAATGTTACTAAGTGCAAACACATGTTTCTTCACAAAACCATAAATCCTGTACTGCCCACATACACCATCAACAACGCCAATCTGAGAACAGAATTTTGCAGAACATTATTAACTCGCCCGAACGACAGAAATTGGATTTCTGGTTCCTGAAAGAAGAACCCGACAGCGGCAGGCTCTTTTTCCAACCTGCGCATAGAACTAAGTATGGTCTGAATTGCCTCATGAGGCGTCTATTCACTAATTACAATCAGGACTTTTCCCATGTATATTATTTCAATACCGCTCTGAATGTAATAAAAAGAGAAATCAGTATATAATTGCAAAGGCTGTATTCTTTATATTTTCAATAAGTTGTGAATTTGCATGTCATTATTTAGGTTTATTCTCTTCAGTGTAAGCACCATTAGACATTTGTTCTGTAAAGTGCACTTAAACATAAATAAATAAATACAATCTCAACTACTGCTTGATCGCGTTTGCGTACCGCGGTTAACCTCCATCTGCACCTCTGGGAACACTTTCTTTGAATTTGTATTTTGAAAATGTAACAATTCGTAATTTTTTCAGGACTTCTTTAAATTCGATCGTCTCAATGCGATTTTTGCAAATTGAGATTTTGCTTCGACGACGCGATTGGGAACTGAGAAAAAATCACAAATATAGGTAGACCTATTCGTTCAGTTCAGCTTGAGAAGAAAGTTTAACCCACGAGCCCTAGCGAGTGGGTTAATTTTCTTCGAATGAATAAATATTTTAATTCACGTGATGTATACAAAATTTTATCCCATTTTGATGGACATTCAATTTAAATTAATAAGAATCAAATTATAAAAAGAATTCATTTTGTAGCACATGAATGAGTCTAAAATTGAAATTGGTGGTTGCTAGGGTATAACTAGTTGTTTGTTTGTATTTGTAGCAGATTCTATACTGGCAGAGTCACTTAAAAGACCGAGAGTGAGTTAAAAATATTTTAAATCACTCAGGTGATAAACGTCTACTTACCTTTGTTATTATGCGTTCAATAATGTCATTTTTAAACGTCAAAATGGGATAAAAATCTTTATTGAAGTTTGTTATAAACTTATACATAAGTATATTGAAGAGGGGAGAGATTAAATTTTTAACCAGAATTTTTGATCATGGATTAAATTCAAAGTTGCTGTCAAATGATAGTTTATAAAAATCTAAGATAAGAATGTAAGAACGATTTTCCTCTAAAATTAACCGTCGAACTTAGGTATTGAAATTTGGTACCAAAATGAATGGAATTAAAAACCCTGCAAAATGATGTATCACTTGACCCCTCTTCCCATTTAAGATTTTCTAGGGGATGGGTCTGGGGGTTGGGGAGTTGAAAGAGGAGAGGTGAATGTTGCATAAAAACTCATCCCCCTTCAAATTATAGTTGACGTGTTTCAGGGATTTTTTTGAAAATTTTTCTTCTCCGAGATAATATAGGGGTGGGAAGTTTTCAAATTGACACCTTGTATTTGACAATAAAATTCATATTAGTACAAGAGCTAATATGATGCTGTCCCAGTTACTTTTGGTGACGATGGTACCTACTTCTATTTACGTAAAGCTACAATGTTTTTTTAATAATGCGAAATGTTACGGTTATTAAAGAAATAACATTCACAAACATCCCATCCCATTAAGGTAATATATTTTTTTTAAATGAAGGCCAAAGTCTACGTGAACAACAACTAGTTTTTCATTTTTTAACAAAAACATTGTGTAGGGAAATAAATTTTTTGAATCAAATTAACCAAGCGTAACGGCACCTGATCAAAAATCATCCTTCGATAATTCCCATGAATTAATTCCTCGTGTATATTAAATTTATTAACAAGTGAGGATTTTTAGTATATTGCAGAGGCAACGGATAAAGTCCATTTATTGAATAGGTATCTAGCTTGATCTGCAAAATTTTAAGCCTGTCAAATCTTTTAGTTCTAAAATTGCATATTATATAATGGGATTAATTAATGAGTGCTATTATAATAATCAATAGCACAAACAAAGTACCTACGATTAAAAAAACTTTCAGCAATTGAAACCGTTTTTGGTAAAAATCGCATTACTGCTACGATCAAAAATGCAGGCAGCTAGCTCTTCAATAGAGGATGTTTCAAGGGTAATTATCTAATTAAAATCATTAAAAATCTATTCAATGGGAATTGCGCAATCTAATAACAGGGAGTTTTCGACATGTTTTAAGTAATTAATAATATACTTTAGGTATGAATGTAACAAAGCTCCAGCAAGATCACTATAATAATAATAGTTTATTTCAATATCGATTTCAATTCAGTTCAAGATTTTAGGTATAATTTGTAATAACAGTAACAGTATAGTTAAAGTCAAAGTCAAAAAATAGCTTTATTGTCTTAAAACAAATTTTATGCTGACAAAGCCGTATTAAAATAAAGTCTAAAACTAATACTTAAATTAAAAATTAATACATTACTCAGTTAAAACAGAGAATAAAAGAACAAAAAACAGAAAAAATAAGTCTTTACCAACGCATGAAACACAGACAAAAGTATAAAATCTCGTACAATACGCAACGCAACAGTATAGAAAAAAAATTACATTCGCTTTTCTTACATATAAAAGTTAACTCATTACAAAAGAAACAATACCAAACATACATTGCCACTCGCTGTCAAAACCAAGGTCCAACATTCCTCAACCAGTAATTATCCTTTCATTAAAATATTCTTCGAGGCTATGCTTTATCAACTAAAAAAGCCTTAACCTGCTTCCTTAAACTCTTGTAGCATCCAAGCTTCTTATTTCTATTGGAAGGTGATTGAATAGATTTTTACCTTCATATATAATTGATTTTTTTACCAGTTAGGAATGAGGTATAGGCAAGCCGAGAAGAAACGACTGACGAGTATTATAGTGTTTGTCCGCCTAGCTCTCAGCCCCTCACTTCCTAAAAATCATGCACACCGTTTCCATTATAAACATCGAATATAGCGTAAGGATAGCATGACTGATGAAAAGAGGGCGACAGGAATCACGCGTCTTTAAGCCTGGGACACATCTATTATGCATTCTTCCGATCCGACTCCGATCATACAATCAGGGTCCTTATTCTTGGAACATGGAGCAGCCTTCCCAGGAGAACGAGTGTTCCGCTGCTACCCTGTTCCAAAAATAATGACCTTGATTGTATGATCGGAGTCGGATCGGAAGAATGCATGATAGATGTGTCCCAGCCTTTACTCTGAATCTACAACGGACTGCCCTCTTCTGAAGCAGAAACACTGAATCAAAAAGTGAACGGGTGCAGCAACCCCAAAAGCTTAGGCCATATCGTAGGTGAGACTCCACCAAAGCGTAGTATGCGTTCTTAGCAACCGAGACATCCAAACTCCTCGATATCACTCTTAAGGCTTAACATTCCGAAAAAACCCTGCTACGAGGATTAGAAATGTGATCGTCAAACTTGAGTTTGTGAGGCCCGCAGAAATTTGTTGTGGTTTTGTAAAGTTACAGGATTATCCTCCAGGTAAACATTCTCCAGTTCGCATTTAAAGTTTAAAACATTGGTTTTCGAAATATTGAACGATAATAAATTGGAATCGCACCAGTCCTTCACCATCCTCAGATCTGCATTGATGTCATTATTCAATTTCTCCACATTTCAGCCCTGCTACAAGATTGTCGTATCGTCCGCAAAAAGAGTAAACTTTTCCGAAATTGGGAGTTGGGGCAAATCGTTGACTTAGACCAGAAAAAGAATGGGTCCCAGCACAGATCCCTGTGGAATTCCAACATTGATGTTCATGCGTTCTGACTCACCATCCTGAAATCTTACGGTCTGCGATCTACCCGACAAGTTGGAGCGAAACCACCTTGAAGCAGCATCCCGAAAACCATACCGCTCAAGCTTCCACAGTAGTATCTCGTGATTCACACAATGAAACGCCTTGGAGAGTTCACAAAAGACTCCCAAGGCTACCTCTCCACCATTCAACTGTATATAAAGTAGCTCAAGGAAAATGAAAATGGCATCGCCAATCCCCTCTCGAAAACCGAACTGTTGGGCGCTCAGGAGTCCAAGTCCACTGAGAAAGGCTAACATCCTTCTCTTCACAAGCTTTTCCACTATTTTAGCCATGACAGGTAGCAGCGTTATTTAGATGGAAGTTTGACGATGTATCGTGGTTTCCACCCTTATGCAAGGGAATAACCACAGCTTGTTTGAGACACACAGGGAATTCGCCTGGCAGAAACGAACTATCTACAGCTCTCGTGAAAGTTCGCAAGGCTTCATCAGGCAAACATTAAGATACAACCCTCAAAGAAAGATTATCCCAACCCGATGTATTCTAATTTTTAATCTCGCAAATAATTTCCTTAATCTCTTGTACTGATGTTGGGGATAAAAGGAATGTTTCAGCTACCATAATGTGCTCTAGATAGGCCCTGGGATCAAGCGGCTGATGAATACTAGCGGCTAGATAGGATGCAATGCTACAGTAAATGGTTAAGATCATTAGCCTTTAACTTGCTCATAACTACCTTTTTATTATTATTCTTCCCCAATAAGTCACTAACAATCCTCCACGATTCTTTGGATGTGTTGGAGGAATTTTAAATTCTATCACGGTAATACATGTCTCAAGTCTGTCTTATAGAATTTTGATAAATTTTGCGAAACCTATAAAAGTACTGAGTGAAATCTTTCTTGGTTGTTCATGGAATATTTTCTTATGTAGTGAAGAGAACGTATATTTTTCCCAGAGATACGCAATCCTTGGGTATACCAAGGTTTACGTTTTCTTTTTTTTTTAAATTACTACCCCGTCTTATTTTATGCTCAGTGTGTACTCCAAATGGGATGCAACAGTGTACAGCCTCATGGTCAGACAACCCAGCATTAGTAGTGTTACACTCTACCAAGTCTGCATCAATGTTGGAGCATATATAATCCAGGAAAGATGGTGACAACACTGTACGTCTGGTTGGCTGATCAACATACATATAAAAATACATAAGTTGAAAGAATCCAACGAGTTACATAGCAACTGATTATATCTATTGTCCCTGTCAAAAAAATTTATATGTAAATCATCAGATAAGTATGTAACAGAATTAAAGTTGAAACCATGAAAAGAAATAAACAAAGCATCCACATTGTAGATACATGAGCTATCTTGGATCTTTCGGAGTGACTATAGGATCAAGATCCGTGAAACAAATATCAATGTACCAATAACTGAAATCTTATTACCTACCTATCTAAAGTAGAAGCACAACAGCCATTACTAAAATTAGATGTATGTACCCCAGGCAAAGATAATTATGTGTGATATGAAAAGAACTGCTGTAAAACTTCCTCTTCTATATAACTAGGTAACTAAAACAACATATAAATAATCCTTTTCATTATACCAGCTGAAAAGAGGTAGCACGATCACACCTAATACCTATACCTACCTATTAGAAATGGAACAGATTAAAAGAAAAACTTAAAATGTGTGATGAAATAGTTATTTATGTATCAAGGGAATTATGCAGGTGTTAATACCCCAGGGCCACGTTTGTGTCCCGAGGGCCTCCGGCCCGAGGGACACCAATTGCCCGTGGGTATTCACTCCTGATAATTCCCGTGATACATAGGTAATTTTATATCCTACTGAATTTACTGTATTCTGTCTATATTTATAAAGGAATAAGTCAGAAATTAAAATTTCTATTTTTTGTCAAAGTGTTACCTATTCAAGGTAAAAGCGGGAGTTATGGAAATCCTTAACTCCCTTGGGAGTTATGATATCCTTAACTCCCCTTCCTTAACTCCCTTGGGAGTTATGAAAATCCTTAACTCCCTTGGGAGTTAAGACCCTGTTTATGATTATCGTAACCAAGGTATTATATGGTTTTAATAGTTCAGTAGGATATAAAATATTTAAGTGCCTTCTTAACTGATATTTTTGTCATTTGTCATTCCAATAAACAATAGAGCTTCTTATCCCTCAGAAATTCATAGGCAATCAATCTGCTGTATTGTCTGGTACAAACATCGCATCATGTTGGAAAAATTCTAACAGAAATTATTTACCAATATACCTGGACTCTGGAAAAAAAATTGATAAGGTACCCTTTAACCGATTATAGGTACCTACTCACTCTACAAGTTAGACACTCGATGTTTTAAAAACTGGATTGCTAACTTCATGGAAAATAGGGTCAGTCCATAGATGGAAAACCAGTACCTACCCAGAGAGCACACAAAGTTTTAAAGATTAAAGACATCTTTTTTAGGTCTGCATTACCAAAAAAAAAAAGTCTAGAAGACGTTGTTTCGAAGATATCCATAAGATGTCGTAAATTTCACATCTTAAAGACAAGTATTTGGTACAACCAAACCTTAAAGTGAAGTGAATAATGGTTTATGAATTGAAAAGAGATTTAAAGACGTCTTTGAGATATCTTCTTGAAGACGTCTTAGAATGTCGCAGTCTCAAACACGTCTTTAGGCAGAGTCTGGCAGAATTTGCGGTTTTGTAACATACGACGTCTTCAAGATGTCTTTAAGACGCCTTAAAGACGTGAGCAAGACGTCTTGAATGTCGTTTGTGGACATCATAGAAACGTCTTCAAGATGTCTACAAAAAATTTCCCACAGAATTCGTTTCTCATTCAATTTAGAAGTTACTGCAAAACCATTTTTCTTAATGGTTTCCAGTTACAGAACACTTTAGAACAGGGGCGCAACTAGCTTGTTGGTTTTAGGGGGGCTTGAGCCCCGGGTCTCTATAAGTCGATTTGGTAACAGTATATGATGTTTTTCACAACTTACTACAGTAGGTACGTATTCCACAAATGCCTGAATTTGACGGAAATACTCTGCTATAAACTTTGTTCTTCGATATCTACGTTCTTAGGTGGCCCAAATTCGAGCCTCATCATTGGGATCTCGGTAACCGTAAGAGATACGGGGTTGGTTGAATTATGGCAAAGTTGCGCAATTTTATGACCAATAGAATGCTGTTTTGAAATTAGAAAGGTTCCGAATACTTCCGGAGATATTCGGAAAAAACCAAAATTTTGTAAAATCGTTTTTATTTTTTCTCGAGCTTATTTGAAAAGCAATTTTAGATCAAATGTCACTTCATCATTGTCACTTTTTCCCCTCAAGATGGTGCTACTAAATTTGAAATTCGACGTTTCATCTTCAGGCGGCCATCCTCAATTTACTTTTTTTAAATACGCATCCTAAAACCGATACTGTTTACAATTTTCCAATAACACGGTAAAAAAAAGCAGGTTCGTATTTAAAAAAATAAATAAATTGATGATGATTCCAGAGGAACGAAACGTTGGATTTCAAATTTAATACCGCCATCTTGTAGAGAAGAAAAAGTGACAATGGGAATGTGAAATTAGTTTTTCAAAATCTTTTTAAATGGAATCAGGGAAAAACCAGAAATTCATGTTTTTTTCGTATAGTTTTCATTTTTTCCTGATTTTATTTAAAAAGATTGTGAAAAACTAATTTTACATTTACATTGTCACTTTTTCTTCTCTACAAGATGGCGGTATTAAATTTAAAATCCAATGTTTCGTTCCTCTGGAATGTGGAATCATCATCAATTTATTTTTTTTAAATACGGACCTGCTTTTTTTACTGTGTTATTAAAAAATTATAAACAGTATCGGTTTTAGGATGCCCAAAGATGACAAAATCGCGAATAAAAAATCCAGGTCCGTATTTAAAAAAAGGAAGTTGAGGATGGCCGCCTGAAGACGAAACGTCGAATTTTAAATTTAATAGCACCATCCTTTAAAGGGGAAAAAGTGACATTTATTTTAAAATTGCTCTTCAAATTAGCCCAAGAAAAAATGAAAACGATTTTACAAAATTTCGGTTTTTTCCGAATGTCTCCGGAAGTATTCGGAATCTTTCTAGTTTCAAAACGGCACTCTATTGGTCATAAAATTGCGCAATTTGCCATAATTTAACCAACCCCGTATCTCTTACGGTTACCGAGATCCCAATGATGAGGCTCGAATTTGGGCCACCCTGTACATGCATACCTACATAATATGTAATTAAAAATATATGGAGTTTAAAACTTCTTAAACTACTTAAATCGGTACTAAAAACAACTTAAAAACTGAAACAAGTTCTGTTAAATTAAATTCCTCCTATAAGTGCACAAACACACATGGACCAGCAGATGAAAGGGTTAAAAAACTGTTGTGTCACTGGAACGCACCCTACTTTAAGCTTCGTGTTTTTGATACCCCCATAAAATAGCAGGTGCTTAAGAGGGCAGGGGAGAGGAAAACCGAACAGTTCAGTTGCACGAAACTCTAATGCACTGGAACGCCTATAAACAGTCCAGGGCGCTCTAGAGCAGCTCAGAAGTGCTTAAAGACTTTAAAGTGCGTCACTGGAAAGCGACTCAGATCTGCTCGCTCGTATTTGGGAGGGCGGATGGCTAATTTGTGTCATTACCATCATGTTTGTGACCATCGGGTTTGGGGGGGGCTGATCTTGAGCTTGGGTGGGGGCCTAAGCCCCCACCATCCCCCCCTAATTGCGCCACTGCTTTAGAACAATAATAAGCCTTTTAGTACTAGTAGTTAGTCTCAAAAAAGGGCGATATTTGGCAAATTTGTCTAAAAGCACCAAATTTAACAGGGACGTTTGTTAGATCATTTTAAGCGATTTGGCCCGCAGGGCCAGCCCAATTTTTGACTGTGACTCAAAATGGCGACGATTTTTCAAAATGGCGGACCATAAATCGACAATACTTATTTACCAACAGTTTTGAACGTTCAACATGTCTTTCAACTAATTTTGGGACGCAGATTCCCAGGCCCGACGAGAGGGCATTACAGGCGGTACAAATTACCGGGGCCCGGGCTTGTGGGGGGCCCGGACAACTTATATTTTTTACGAATAAATATATATCTATAATCATATAGACTGATTTGGGTATTAATTTGCTATTCTGAAAAGTTAATATCCTAGCAATATCGGCAACAACCATGCCGCACGCATCATGTCTCGGTATTTACGACTTTTGCTTCGGGGGATTTCCTGGCTCTCAATGTTTGAGTTCTTTGTTGTTTTCTTTGCATAGTTGTTTGTTGTTTTTGTGTAATGAACATGAGACAGTGTGGTTTCCCAGCAAACATTGATTATTGACGTTATAAAACCTAGAAGTAACAAGTAATATAACATATATGTATTTATATAACTGTTACTCATTTGATTTGCAATGATCACTGTTCTATAAAGGTACATAACAATTAGCTAGTTAGTAAGTTAGGTACATTCACATTAAAAAACGACAATCAAACAAAGTTATATAACAAAAGTTTCAATACCTATTATAGTTATATAGCCCACAGGTAACAAGTAATGTAAAATATTTATGTAACAAATATCATAAATGTTGGTATTCTAATTCTTTAATCTTTACATTGAGAGTTTGTTAAAATATTATACTGATGTTATGTTACGACAATATAAATAAGTTTCATGAAACAGAATTTGTAACAAATAACGAACATTTTAAATGTTGTCATTATATAACATAATAAAGTATTAATTACAATGAGTTGCGTCCAATCCAAATTTAATCCACCAATTCAGGTGGCCATATTTGCTCTGTATTGTTCATGATCATTTTTGTGAGAATCCCATTACTAGAAATATTGCATATGTTATTATCCATACTTTATGTAAGTAGAATTTGAATCTGTGCATGCCTGCTTCATAAACAAAATGATTTCATACTTATTTGTTCTATTTCCATACCCATCTGTATTTTGATGTCATGACAAATAATGTTCATTACAATTTTGATAATTATTCATTACCTACCCCGAAACAGCTATAGCGTTATTCGTTTTTAAATTATAATTTTTTAAAAACTAGGTACGTGTATTCCAAAACTTTTGTATTTGAAGTATTTTTACAGGTATAATATTTTCTTGCAGCCGTTGGAAAGTATGTATAGTCACTATCTGCTTGAAAATGAATGTGGGAAAAGGAAAAGAAGCGCGGAAAAGTACTACTTTCCACACTTATTGCGAGTAGATTAACTAAAGGTACTTCAGGCTGCTGGTGCAAAATATCACTGTAACATTTTATTGTTTACGTTATATTAATGTTATATTACTTGTTACAGAATCATTATGATTATAATCCTTATTAACCTTTAGCAAAGACGTTAAAATATAATTACGTTCCTGTTATATGACATGTTACAACCATCTGTAACATTGATGTTATAAACTTATGTTATATTACTTTTTTATATAATTATTTCATTGCGTCTTAGTAACGTTGAGTGGGAAATAGTGACAGAACAATTACAGATTTGTTATGCGCTGGTAATATTACTTATGTTACAGACAAATATATAACATTTATGTAATGGTAATATAACAATGTTTGCTGGGTTTTATATTTTTATTAAATCAAAAAAGGCAGTATGAACATAAAAACGGGAGCCCAGCTCCACAATACCTAATAAATAATTTGCGCATATTTCAGGCCCGACAAGAGGGAAGGGGGCAGACGGAACAACAACAAATTCCTGGAGCCCTTTAGACGTAGTTTCATAACTTAAAATAAAAAATAGAGGTTATGAAATCTTGAAAAAAAAAGGGGGCCCTTATTATTTTTTTACCGGGGCCCGACACGGGTCTCGGCTCTCGGCGGTGTTACGGGTAAACCCCGAATACCTAGATAATGTTATGTTTATTCAGTCTAATAATTTTTTTCAGGCATGTTTAGGATTTTAAGTTTATTGTTAGGGTTTGGTTAGACTTGTTTAGGTATGTTAATGTTTAAAACAAAAATAAACAGACCCAAACAAACCCGAACAAACCTGGGTAAATCTATATTACCCGATATTAGGGTTTTACCCGTAACTTAATTGTTACACTTAATAACTTTTTCTCTATAACAACAATTCAAAAATATACAAAGAGGATCTCTCTAAAAAATATTAGAAGCACACCCCCAGCATCATTCCACCTTCTCCGCGCCCCCCACTCTAGCGCGGAAATTCAAAACCAAGCTCTCTGCATTCTGCGTCTGCGTCTCTCTCTGAAAACAAAAGCGAATTATTTGTACTTTTGTCTAAAGGTCTAGTGGAAGAAGGAAACTTGAAAACTGTCACAAATATTGGTGGTGTTATGGCTTTCAAAAATATTTTGTCTGAACTATCTAGAAAATCGTGCCAGAATTGGGAGGACAAAGTCGGGCGAATTTTGCTACATGTATCAGACATGGCCAAAAAGATCATAGTTCGAACAGTCGTTACCGATGTTGTGGTATTGTGTATTTCATTCATATATCAGCTTCAGGCTATGGGTTTAGAAGAACTGTGGTGGATTTTATTTGGGTCTGGGAAAAAACGAAGATACATTGCAGCCCACAACATCGCTAATGAGCTAGGTACGGAGAAATGTATGGGCTTAAGAGGCTTTCATGCGTATACTGGGTGCGACAGTGTATCCTTTTTCAGTGGAAAAGGCAAGAAAGGAGCATGGAAAACATGGATGACATGTGAGTCGGCAACCGAAGCCTTTAAGTTTATATCTTTGCCAAACGACCACATTCCATGTCACATTCAGGCCCTTTTGGAAGAGTTTACTTCGAAGCTCTCCAAATCTGGGGTAGATCGTTAGATATGCTTCAATGTGCTCCCCTTCTCCAGGCTCTTGGGGTTGGACCAAACTAAATAAAATGTGGGAACCCGTTTGGTCAAAACTGACTTCCGTATGGACAGCATGCAGGTAGTTGGAAAAGTGTGGCTGCAAGTCTGGCTGTGATTCCCAACTTTGTTTATTTCGACGCACAGGTTTACCTCTCACACTTCAGTGCAAATGCAATGATGCATGTTTAAACAAGAGGTAATTGACTATTAGGTTGGAAATTTTTAAATAATACGGGTTACTCCTTTTTAGTGAAAATCATGAAGAACCTTCAGAATGAGATCACGAAAAATTACTAGACTGAGGGTCTCCATATTCTAGATACTTTTTAACGACCCTGTACACTAATTTTTAATAAACTCTCAACAGAATCAAAAACAAATTTAATTTAATTGAATTTCACGACGCAAAATTAGTCGAAATCGACATGTTAAACGCTAATAAGAGCTTTAAAAAAAAAATACCTATTTTTGGTCCGCCATTTTGAAAAAAAAGGCACCATTTTGATCCTAATGGAAAAACTAAATTTTTATGAACTCTACGACCCAAAATTAGTCGAAAACGACATATCGAACGCTAGAATTTGTTGACAAATGAGAAATACCAATTTATGATCCGCCATTTTGAAAAAGGCGCCATTTTGAGTCACAGTCAAAAATTGGGCTGGTCCTCTTAGAATAGTCTAAAATACATCTCTGCCAAATTTCATGCTTTTAAACAAATTTGCCAAATGGTTTGGACTAACCGCTAGTACTATTTTGGAAAGTTCAAAACACTTTAAATTAACTTCAGAATTTCCAGAAGCATTTTGTAGCGCTTCAAAAAGTTTTAAAGCCATTTTAGCATGCTCCAGAATTCTCCAAACACTCTAGAATCTCCAGAATCATTTTGAAAAGCGCTTAGGATTCCGGTAAAAAGTTACAAAATGACTTTCAGAAGGCTTTTAAGAGCGAATTTAGACTACAGACAAATCAGAATTTTAGCTCAGGAGCATTTTGAAGCAATTGAGAAACTTCAGAATTATTTTAGAACAATTAGGATTCAATTGAGCACTAGAAACCTCTTAGAACTCTTTTGAACCAAATTAGAACACTTTGGAGCTTCAATAGGGCTCTAAAATACTTAAAAATCTATCAGAACAATTTAGAAATTAATGAAAAACTTTTAAAATGCTCCAGATCCCTTCAAGCTAAGTTAGAACACTTTAGAACTTCAATAAAGCTATTCAAAACGTTCTAAAACACTTTCCAGCAGCATTTTGAAAGGCTTCAGAACAATTTAAGAACCTCAGAATTATTTCAGACAGCCTAGGGACTGGAATAGACAAAAATTGAAAGTTATAAAATGAGTAAGGTGATTATAATGAAATATTGGTCCTGAAGATGTCTTTAGGCAGACGTCTGAAAGACGTTGGGTTATGTGGAACGTCTTCAAGGCCTTCAAGTACATACGAATGTCGTTTGTGAACATCTTAGAGACGTCTTTAAGACGTCTCTGTGCTGTCTGGGTAGTTTTATCCTGAAATAGCTTTAAGTAAACAGTAAAAAAGTATGACAAATTTGATTCTATATTTATGTTCCAAGTTTACCTACGTACTTAAAATATATTGTAAATATAGAACAAGCATCAATTTTATTTTTCTGATTTACACATAGAAGTAAATACATAGTATTATATCTACCATTAACAAAAATCACTTTCATTCAGACCAGCAGCGCAAAAACTGCACAATAATAATAATACTTATCTATACCCAACGGTCGATTATCACGTGCGACCGTACCATGACCAAAATTGTTTTACCTACCAAGTCGATCCCATCTTATTGTGACCCACCGCTGGGTGCAAATCGTTTGTGCAAATAATTCAAAAAAAGTGAAATTTTGAAATTTTTTGGTGCCAACAAATTATGTGACGGCTCTTTTAGTGTAAGCGATGTGTGTTGGTTAGTGTTCAAGTGAAGGATAAATTGCTTTTAAAACCAAAAATAGGTAAGTTATTTCGAGTTACTATAATGCTTCATGTTCTTACATTTTATTCATTCTAGAACAAAAATCAAAAATGAAAAATAATACTGGCCCATTTTCGAGTAGAGCAGAATTCATCTCGGATGACACTATCAACGATGGATTGCGTTACACCAGAAACGGAGGGTGTTTTGTGACTACCAAAAAGGCCATTACTTTTGTGGTGGTTGCTTTAGCCTCATTATGTGTTGTTATTGTGCTTATGTACTATTATGGACCAAGTACCAAGTTACAAATGGTAAGAATGTCCATTTGAGTTCTTAATTTACATTAGGTGGAAAGTTTTAATAATCTCTTCAGTGACCAGAATATTTTTCATATTCAAAACACTGATGGTTCTGTATTCCAAAAGCCAGAACTGCCAGAAGTAATTATTCTTGTGTGATAATTTCAATGTTTCGCTTAAAAATATTTATGTTTTTTCAACAGGTTTTTTAGTGACGGTAAAATAGTTCTACAGAAAAAAATCATGTATTTTAAAAATAACCTTGAATTTAGTAGTGATTTATGGGTACAAGATCAATTTCCGACCATTTTTGCCATACACTCTTATTACCATGATAAAGAAGTTTATTATGATTGTTCCGTATGACCGAATTATGACAACAATTTTTTTGCATATTCCTACAATAATTATACAAAACTAATTTATAATGTGATTTCTTTGACCCGAAACTGTCATGGACATCCACAACACATTCATATACATACCTAATAACCTTCGGCTAATTAATTTTGTAAAAAAAATTCATGCTAATTCCTTCATCAGCATAAGTCAATAATTTAATGTTTGCAAAGATTTATTGATTTGTAAAGAGATGGATAGGCAGGTACAAAAAGTATGGGTATAAAAAACGGTGAAAAAATCTTCCATATATTTTAAATAAAATAATTATTTTTGAGCTTTGGAAGAGTTTTAGGAATTTTTTGTCAATGTGCGATCTCTTTCGTTGATATTTTGACATTCTCCACAAATAAAATCCAGCCGATAAGCTTTGTCTAAAAATACTACGGGTACGTCTTTAGTACGTCCATAATTCGTACTTTTTCGGACGAAAGTACGTCCGCGGACGTACTTTTTAGGTCCCGCCGACCGACGTACGAGGGACGTCTTTATGACGGTCGTTTTCCACAAAATAGTGCGTCCCACGTAGGTACGTACATTTAGGTACGTACTCAGTAAATATTTTTCCGCACTCGGCTGCTTCACCGAACTCCGCTACGCGTCGTTCGGTAAACGGCAGCCGCGTGCGGAAAAATTCATTTTCCGCACTTGTTAGGTAAATAGCTATTTCCTACGAGCGTACGCAAAGTAGTACTTTTCCGCACGCATTACCGTTCTGAAAGTTATACTTTTCCGCACTCAGTGCGGATACGGGCCTTATCCGCACTGAGTGCCGAAAAGTAAAAATAATTGTCAAGCAACAATAAGTGCACCTGTCGACTTTGACACGATGACAAATTTCTCCTGTGTTTCTATATCAGCCAACATCTATACAAACACTGAATATAATTATCTTTAACGTCAGATTTGTGTTCTCCATATTTGGAAGAATCTACAAACTTCTTTCGCATCAAATTTAAACGCCTTAAGATGAGCAGCTCTGACGAGAATTTCAATTTTCTGTTTTTTTGTTATGTAATTTTTTGATGAATGAATAGGTTCGCTTCAAATTAATTGAACAAATTATCGCTTTTTTTTTTAAATTTTTGTTGTTACCTACCTGATATGAAGCTCGTAGGAAAAATTTTGTTCCTAACACGTGCGCAAAGTGTCTTTTCCGCACGCAAACACAGTTATACGAACGACGCGAAGCGGTAACACTTTGCGCACTTGTTAGGAAATAGTTATTTACAAGTGCGGAAAGTGGTACTTTTCCGCACGAGACGGGAGTTGCACGAACGACGCGGAGCGGAGTTCCGGCAAGCCGTCGAGGGTGGAAAAGACATTTTCCGCAAGAGTTAGGTACAATATTTTTCCTACGAGAGCTTTTGTCCATCTTATTTATCAAAAAAAATGTTCCAATACGCAAAGATTTTATGATGATGGTACAAAATAGCACATAATATAAAATAATATATAACATAAATCATTTATTTGATCCTAAATATATTCATTTTTAGCAATAAAAAAATCGTGCGAAAAAGTAACTTTTCAGCACGATTTTACTTTTCCGCACGATTTTACTTTTCCGCACGATTTTTTTATACACAAAAAAATAATGGAACCGGATTTTTTATCAATATCCTTGGCCTATAACTAAATTGGCCAAAAAAATTGTTAGGATTCTCTACCTTCGTGGGGCTATGCCACCCAAAATAGGGGGCCCTGCGGAACTGTGCCCCCAAATAAGGGGCTCCGCCCCCCAAATAAGGGGCTTCGCCCCCCCCCCCCCCCAAAGGAGCACCCAGGGCTTCGCCCCCAAAAAGGGGTCCCGCGGGACTGTGCCCCTCAAAAATGGGGCCCCCGCGGGACTATGCCCTCCAAATAGGGGGCCACCGCGAGGCTCCGCTCCTCAAATAGGGGGCCCCCGAACTTTAATATGGGTACACTTTTTAGTAAAAGTAAAAATCGTGCGGAAAAGTAAAAAAATAGTGCGGAAAAGTAAAATCGTGCGGAAAAGTAAAATCGTGCGGAAAAGTACAACTTTCAAAACGAAAAATTGTGCGGAAAAGTAACTTTTCCGTACTCTCGTAGGAAAATAACTATTCCTGACAAGTGCGCAAAGTGATACTTTCCCGCACGAAAAAGCAGCTAGACGAACGACGCGGAGCGGAGTTCGGATAAGCTTTAAGTGCGGGAAAGACACTTTGCGCAAGTCGTAGGAACAATACTTTTTCTACAGAGTGTCTTAAAAAAAGTTGTGAATTTAGTATAGAGCACTGTTTTTGTTTTACATAAAAGCCTTTTAGAAAAAGGGCAATAAGTTACATACAAATTCGGACCCAAATTTACGAATTCTTCACAGCATTTTTCAAAAAATATAAATATTGGAAAAAAAATTGACATGGCTTTTACCAAAAAGAACTAGTATTCCAATTTTGTCCATTATCGTAACATACTTTTCCTATTTCTAAGATGAGAAATTTAGTTTTTCTGCGATTGACAAGAAATGTCAACATTTTTGACCGGTTGACAGGTCGCAAAACTCAATATTCTGGTATTTCAATTTATGTTTCAATAGTTGCTAAGGAATCAATGAATAACAATACGGGAAACACTTTTCCGGCCTAGGCAGGGAAAGTGATTCTCGTATTGCTGAATAATTGGAACTAGAAGACAAACATTTAACAGGTATTTAACCGATCGCAGAAAAAATAGTATGTGTATTTCGGTGGAAAAGCACATTCTCGGCCTTCGGTGTTTCAACTTACACCGTCGGCCGAGAATGTGTCACTTTTCCACCTAAACACACAATATACTATTTTGATGATCTTTAGTGGACTTTCCAAGGTAAACCATACTAAAAACTTGATGCAATATAGGATATCCACTAAGCCCCTTCTTTTTGAATATTAGTTTATCCATAGAAACCATTAGAACAGAGTTTCCGTGCGCAAAGAGTTCCTGTGCGCAAAGTTCAACTTTGCGCTCGCAAATGAGTGTGCAAAGTAACTATTTTGCGCTCGTAGAAAAAATTAATTATCTTTCTTTAGCGGGGGTAGTGAAATGAAAAATCGAAACGAAAATGTCCTACAGAAGTGACGACATCAATGTGACGGATCGAATATATTGATCCGATTGATCCCCATCTGTCTCTCTCTCACTCCTATTCCCTTTCTTTCAACAGACATTCCTGTCTCTGTTTTATTTTGGAGTGCGTTTGAAATCACCCATACACCGAGAACCTGGTTATTGGTGTGAAAATTATTTCAATGACGGTGACCAAGTGGTTTGTGGTTTGTTAATGTGCTTATTCAGTTGCTAAAAATTAAAAATACATTTCTGGGGGGGCCCGAGCCCTCTGAGCCCCCCCCGTAAATACGCCACTGCATTGAGAAAGACAGAACACTTGTTCTCTTGGAAACGCTGCTACCCTGTTTCAAGAATAAGGACCCTGGGCGTTTCGAGAATCATCAGGTGCTCGGCCTTTGAATAAAAAGGAAAATAATTGAAACACTTTAGGAAAAAAAATTAATTACTAAATATTGAATAAATTGTAAATTAATTTTTTTTTATATATTCTTTTCTCGTGCGATTTGCCGCCCCTTGGCTATGCCGCCCGCGTGCGCCGCACGCCTTTGCGCTTATGGTAGCGGGGGCCCTGATTGATATTATTTAATACTAGCTAATGACCCGCTGCGTTGCCAGCGTGAAAATATATTTTGAAATAATACACTTTTTTCAAATTTTGTTGTTGATTTTCTATTTAATTTTTTTTTATTTTTTATCCGATACCAGAGTCGCTTGCCAGTGAGTTCAGTGACGCATTTTAAGCACTCCAGAGCTGTTCTAGAGCGCCCCGGGTTGTTTATAGGCGTTCCAGTGTATCAGAGTTTCGCGCAACCGAACTTTTTTTTTCGAGATAAAAAATAGCTTATAGCACTCCCCTCTTTAGCCGCATTCGATTAACCGGATCAGATCGATCTGGGGTCGTATTTTCGAATATTTTCGCATACGAAATCCAAAACAATTTCGAATGCTCCCCATTTAATTTACATTGCTGTCAGTCAAATTTCGTGTACGAAGTGTACTCGAATGAATTCGAAAATACGACCCCTGGTTCAATTTGAGTGAATCACACTGTGCTCGATTGAGGCTGGATCAGTGCACTCTCATCAACAAAAAATGATCTAGATCAGAAGAAGTTCACTTAAATTGAACCCAAATCGATCTAATCTGGGTCAATCGAATTCAGCTTATATAGAGATACGTGGTATTAAATTCAAGATCGGTCCAGCCGTTCTCGAATTCAAAAAATAATAAAGCTACGTCGGTTGAATGGCAAGCCTTTCATACTGTCAAAAAAAAAGTTGGGCTATGTTGTTATGTAATGTGAATGAGTTTGTTTACAATTAGGGAATCCAAACCACGTGACTTTTGCCAACCAGCCGGCATTTTGAAACTTTTGTGAGGTTAGAATACGGGTTGCTACATGTCAACGATGTCAGAAAAGTGTCAGATTTGAGTACTCGCCCCGTGTATTGATAAAGCCTTGTACTCATAATCGCGAAATTCGCTCTTTTTTTGACATTGCTTCGACAATTTGACGTTTGATTCACGCATAAAACGTCAAATTGTCGAAGCAATGTCAAAAAAGAGCGAATTTCGCTGTTATGGGTACTAGGCTTAATCCTGCCAAAAAAAAACATATGTTTTTTGTTTATTGTTTGCCAACCAGACGCCATTTGGACAGGTCGTTGGATTGCCTAATTAAATTAATAATTAATTCAAAATTAATTTATTTTTCCGAGATGCGTACCTAACCTATCCACAAACCTTCCTTAAGCCTAGTACTCATAACTGCGAAATTCGCATTTTTTTGACATTGCTTCGACAATTTGACGTTTGATACACGCATAAAACGTCAAATTGTCAACGCAATGTCAAAAAAATGCGAATTTCGCAGTTATGAGTACTAGGCTTTAGGATGGCCATAACAATCTACCAAAGTTTCATCGTAATCGGATAAGTGGTGTAGGAGCGCATACCCGGATACCCCTGGAACTTTGATTGAGAACAAGTGCGTCATATAGATGACGTCATCAGAACTACCGGTAAAAAATGTGTTACCGGTACCGGGATTCTAGACACAGCCTTTTTTTTTAAAGATAAAAGTCAAAATGACATTAGAGAGTTATTGGAACTATTAAATACTGCTTCGCAGTATTAAGGATTTACATTATTTTATTAGTGCATCAGCACTATATTTCCAAGAAAAAAAACAGTTATTGGAAGACTGTAGTAGGTGCTAGGGTATTACCTTATTTTGTATACATAATTTTGACAGCTGATAGCTATGTTTATAAATTTCAGCCTCAAAAAGTATTTATTTTTGTTTGTGATTTTCTGCTGATACCCATTTTTTGTTGTTATCCACAGTAAAATAGAAAACTATTGTAAAAAATAAATTTTCTAAGTAAAATTACGTCATCGTCGAAAAGCGAAACGTCAAAGTCGTTCAAAATGTCAGAAATTTGAAATAAGGGAAGTTATATCATTGACAGCAGCAAAAACAGAGCTATCTAAAGAGTTTTTATTATTAAGGGTGTCCTAGTGAAAAAAATGGGACTTTGATTAATATCTTGAAATTGGGGCTAAATAGAAAAAAACTAAGAACGCCGATAGATTCTGCTTAAAAAAAAAAGTGCTTCTAGAAAGTTTTTCCAAAAATCAACTATTTTCATAAACAAAAAATTTATGAAGGCTTCACAGTATTGAGAAATGCCCTCTAGCGGCAAAATGGTTAAAAATATCAAAATGCGGTTTGCACCAACAAAATTTTCATGAAATTTGAATCCTAGAGTCGGGGGTTCATTTTTTTGTATCTCGCTCAGAAATTAACGTTTCCTACTAAAAGTGTCAAAATTGGACCACCCTGTACCTACTTAATTTAATAATATTTAAAAAATGCACCAACTTTTTAACGAATCTGATAAAACTATTAAAAAAGTATTTTAAAGTTCTTTTGAAAGCGAAATACTAAATTGGCTATATTATGTAAATCCGCCCTTCCTTGTCTTACAGTCATACATGTTTTCACATGTTCATTAAATCCCCTTTTGTAGAATAGGTACCTATTTAAAGTTTTCTATAAAATTACTTACATATTGTTTACCTAAGCAGCAAATTCATAAGAAGAATATATTCAAGGTTATTGATATTATAATATTAGAGAAACTTCAAATATTATATGTACCGGGTGATTGTCTATATTTTGCACCCACACCTATCTTACCTGTTTGAAGAGATATTTAGAAATGTCAAATGTGAAAGTTGTAGGTAATATCAGAAAGTTTTTAATGATGTTAGTTACAAGTATACAGGGTGTGTTACAAAAGTGTGGCGGAGCAAAGTTAAACTTTTTTAAATGAATAATCTCATATTATATTACCTATTATCCCATTGGATTAGCCTTTCAAATCTGATTCCAAATATACTAGGTTTTTTAAGTTTATACCTAATAGTCCAGGAGAAAATACGAAAAAATGGGTGGAGTAATTGCATTTTTATTGAAACAGGTGAAGTATAGAGACCACCAGCAAATAGGGAACTCGCAAGTAGCATAAAATTTTCCAAATTTGTTTTGAATCAATAGTTTATACCGCACAATATTTATATGACAACTGATACCGCTCTTGTTACACGAAAAATAACAATAAATTTGAAATAAAAAATTTCCCGCCAAAACAATGCTTCTATATGATGGCTAGCTTCTTTGACGTCACGATTTTGTAAACAAACCTATCGATAGCGAACTTGCAAATGAAATAAAATTTACAAAAGCAATCCCTTACAATATTCTTCATCCATTGCGACAATTTTCACCAAAAGCAAACTTTAACATAATTGAATAACACAAAAATAGCACTGCGTTAGCAGGAGTTCGTTTGCTGCGTTTGTTGTTTACAAAATCTTGACGTCACGAGCGCTGGCATATTAGTTCTGTTTCTGCAGAAATCACAAACCAATCAGAGCGAATTTCATTGGTTGAAAACAATCAGAAAACTAGTTTCAACCAATGAAATTCACTCTGACTGGTTTGTGATTTCTGCAGAAACAGGTCTATTGAGATTTCGTGTTTTCGCGCCAAAGTTTTTGATTTGAATTTTAATAATTTTTTTTTCGTACAACGTATAAATTGAAAAGGAAAAAAAGAAAACTAGAGAAATATGAAAATTCCCTATTATAAAGGTAATCATTCATGTAAAAAATCCATATTATTTGTTTAAAATGGTATATTTAGAGGCTAGACTATAAGGAATAAACCTAAAAAACCTAGTATATTTGGAATCAGGTTTCGAAGGCTTATCCAATGGGACAATCATATACGGGGTTTTCCATTTACAAAAGTATAAATTTGCTTCACCACACTTTTGTGACACACCCTGTAGAGTTGGAACTAACATCATCTTGAAAACTTTCTGATATTACTTACAACTTTCACCCTTGACATTTCTCGCTATCTCTTCAAACAGGTGAGATAGGTATGGGTGCAAAATATAGACAATCACCCGGTGCGAAGAATATCTAAGTTATAAAAATAATTATACCTAATAATATCCCTGCATAAACATTTATACATTTTTTTGTCAACTCTTTTTCAGATAAATAATAATGCTCCATGCATGCTCAATACTCATGCTTTCTCTTGTATCGTTTAAGGGTCTCTTTTTTCAAGCAATATGCTTGTAAGGAAGAATGGTGGAACTTCATAGATTTTTTTCTCTCAGCTCTTTGTCAACTAAATAATATGCTACTTGTCCGACACTCAGGCCTTTTGATAGTCTTAGAATCACTTTTTCTAAGGATATGTCAAATGGCTTGTGTGAGAAAATGGTGGCGATTTGCATTAAATTTCTGCAACTCTCCTATGTTATGAAAATTTGTAGGCCACGCTCTAGACTCAAGCCATTCTTTTTTTCCAGACTCTTTTATTCATAAGTTTTTATTGAAATTAATTTCGTTCATGGGACAATAACTGAAAAATCGAAAAAAAAAATCGGTCAAATTTTCCAACCTCAAAATGTACTTATCCATTCCCGCCACTCAAGCCAATATGTTTTTCGGGGTAGTAACGATGAACGTTTTCATACTTCCGATAGGCTTGTGTGCAAAAATCGGTCGAAATTTCGATTTTTTCTCACAAGATAAAGCCTTTTTTTCAACCCTTTAGCCACCTGCAGCACTCAAGCCTTTGGTTTTCCGAAGCTAGGTTTTTAGTAATTAATCATTTAGTGAACACGGCTTGCATGGAAATATAGGCAACAGATACCTTTTATTTCGGTTAAGGAAAATCGAATTTTCCATATTTTATCCCCAGGGGCGACTCGTGAATTTCACTTCATTCTACTCAACATCGAAGTACTTTTCAACCCTCCTCGAGGCTTGTATGCGAAAATGGGGCACCTAAATCTGTCACTATCTGACGGTCTATTAGCATCCGCAATCGAATGACTTTCACATTGACTGCGCGATGATTCATCACCATTCATAAAATCTCCCAAGGGATCCAAGGCTTTATCAAAGGACTTTTCCCAACTACCAACGTTTTTGGTAGACTTTTTTTGACACGTTTTGTCTTCGGGCGACGTTTCGTTTGTCGCTCAGGAGCGTCCCGCTGAAACGCACTATCTTTAGACATTTCTAGAGATTTTTCTCTATTGTCGAAAGCAACTTTCACTCCCGAGTGACTTTTCACTCATCTCATCCATCGCACGTTGCAATGGAAAATCAAACGTTCATAAACTTTTTGTCATTTTACGTCTTTTCTGAAATTTCGCCAGCACTTCGTGTGAATTATCATCAAGTTTTCTTAATGAACCATCCTCGGAATCCGTCAAAGAGTCAGATGAAGAGGCAACCGTCTTGAACAGTTTAATCTTATCTGTGGGACATATACCAGAGTAACTTTTTCGCGCCCGGCATGTCCTCAATCATGTAACGATCGTTATCTAACATCTTTTTAATTACGAAGGGCCCATGGAAATTTAGCTCGAGCTTTCTACTTTTACCAACATTTGAGCACTTAGCTTGCTGGGC